>JAGVRJ010000015.1:0-1232500 GCA_019059635.1 Proales similis
AAACCGAAAAACCCTAAAACCCTAACCTAAACCTAAACCTAAAACCTAAAAACCTAAACCTAAAACCCTAAACCCTAAAAAACCTAAACCCTAAAACCTAAAACCCTAAACCCTAAAAACCTAAACCTAAACCCTAAACCTAAACCTAAAACCTAAACCTAAACCCTAAAACCCTAAACCTAAACCTAAACCCTAAACCTAAACCCTAAACCTAAACCTAAAACCCTAAACCTAAACCCTAAACCCTAAAACCTAAACCCTAAACCCTAAACCCTAAACCCTAAACCTAAACCTAAAACCTAAACCCTAAACCTAAACCTAAACCCTAAACCTAAACCTAAAAACCTAAACCTAAACCTAAAACCTAAACCTAAACCTAAACCTAAAACCCTAAAACCTAAACCTAAACCTAAACCCTAAACCTAAAACCTAAAACCTAAACCCTAAACCTAAACCTAAACCTAAAACCTAAACCTAAACCTAAACCTAAACCTAAACCTAAACCTAAACCTAAACCTAAAACCCTAAACCTAAACCCTAAACCTAAACCTAAACCCTAAACCCTAAACCTAAACCCTAAACCCTAAACCTAAACCTAAAAACCCTAAACCTAAACTAAACCTAAACCTAAACCTAAACCTAAACCTAAACCTAAAACCCTAAACCTAAACCTAAACTAAACCCTAACCCTAAACCTAAACCTAAACCTAAACCTAAACCTAAACCCTAAACCTAAACCTAAACCTAAACCCTAAACCTAAACCCTAAAACCCAAACCTAAACCCTAAAACCCTAAACCCTAAAACCCTAAACCTAAACCTAAACCTAAACCTAAACCTAAACCTAAACCCTAAACCTAAACCTAACCCTAAACCCTAAACCCTAACCTAAACCTAAACCTAAACCCTAAACCCTAAACCTAAACCTAAACCCTAAACCTAACCTAAACCCTAAAACTAAACCCTAAACCTAAACCCAGACAGACAGACCGACGGACATACCAAATCTAATATATCGAATTTTTCGAGACTTCGAAAAATCGAGATAAACCCGATGAAATCCGATTATGATATACAATTACCTTTGAAGGAAAAATTTAGTGGAAGTCTATGAACTATTTCATAAGCTTTCATGAGTCCAAAGCTTGTCAAAAGCTTTCATAATCTAGGGTTTAGGTTTAAATTTCACCAGAAGGGCGATGAAATATGATAATCAGTTTAGGTTTCAAAATTTAAGCACATGGACTGTTAAGATGATAACATGATTACCTTGCTATCCTGCAGAGAAGTGAAATTTGCACCTTTGCAAGGCAAGCTGAAGGCTCCGTGGAGCGAAAGAACTCTTATATTAGGGCAGCTTTTCCGGTATAAGCTCTACGCGATTTTCCGGTGTCAGCGCCGCCTTTCACAAAGCGAAAGAATTGCTCTTCCGTTTCCACCACAGACAAGCAATTAATTACATACATGTGCTGGAGACAATTTTATGAAACAAAAAGCTCCCTGTAATCTTGGATGCCGATTGCAATATTGAGTCCCCTCGACCATTCTTAACCATTCGGCACTACTTTGATACGGTGCCGATCGGTGCCAAAAGTTGCCAGAGTTCTTAAATTGGGCTCGTTAGAGATATAAGGTCGAATTGTACAAACGTCACTTCTTCGATCCAGTGCTATTGTGAAGACCACGGTTTTTAACAAAAGACGGACTCTCTGATAGTATTTTTTAAAGCTTTCAGCCATTTTCATCCTTTTCTTTTTTATTCCAATTCTTTTCTCACGGTTTTGTCATTTATTTGATTTTATTGTTTATTTTATTTTGCTATTCTTATTCACGTGCTATTTCTTCTGTTCCTTTATGTATTCTATATTATTTTTAGCATCGCAACTTTCATATTAAATGTTCCGAAAGAGCTTTTCTGAAATTGTTGAGATTAAAATATCGTCAACTGAGCCTAGCTTTGGGTTTTCAGTTTGTGGAAATAGTGGTTGTCATGCTAAACATGTAGTCGACTCAGTTGATGGTAATTCTGCCGCTCAGCGTTCCGGACTTCGCCCCGGAGATGTTATTGAAGAGATAGGAGACGTCCAAGTTCATTCAAAACCCATTGAAGAGGTTTTTTCTCTGATTCAGGCTTCTAAGAACAAAAACTCTATCCGCCTTCTCGTAAACAGACAAATGATCAAACGTCAAAGTAATTTTTTTAATTCTAGCGAATTTTTTTTATTAAAAAGATTGTATGTTTAGTACGAAGCAAAGAGGAATCATTAAATAAGAAGATTCGCCTTCAATCGAGAGGGGATTTTTTCGCTTCGAGCTTTAAGAACCTAAATCAAGAAGCTTTTGTGCTTCGTAATCGGCTTTGTTTGACCAATAGGCCGTTTTCTGTACAAGATATTGTGCTTAAGCTGCTGAAAACTCAAAATTTCGAAAATTTACAAAGATATAATTTTTCGGAAATCGATCAGCTTAACTGTTTGTCTGAGACAGTTCTTTTGCAGCAGCACGTTGATTCAATAATTTTAGCTTGGGAAACCCGATGGCCCTGCCTTACTTTAAATGATTTGGAGAAAGTAATACTGGAGGAAATTGAATTTAGGGCCAAAAGGTTTGATCTATTTAAGAAATTTCATCGGCTTGAAAAATTTTCACAGCTTGGAATCGGAAACATTGTATCCAATATGAATGTTCGAAGAATATTCCGATTGGATAGTTCAATTGTCAGCTTGAGTCAATTGAGGCCCATAACAATGAGTGAAATTTTTAGAGAACTTCATTCGTTTATTCAAGAAAATAATCTCTGGTGGGAAAAAATCAAAGAATCAAAGTTTGAAGAATACCTGCGGCAGAAAATGGGCTTTTCTACAAGCAAGGAGTTGGTATTCAAAATTACGAACATTGGAATGATGATTGGGATTCTTAAATCTGTTAAGCATCATATGTCGACTCGACTAAACAATGTAAAAGATGAAATCGAGCAAATAACCAATGAACAAAGCGAACTAGCAAATTTCCGCAATTTTCTTGTTACTATTTTTCGAAAGTTTTCTTCCAATTTTTCGTCACAGAGCTTGGAAAAAGAAGCAGCCATAGATCTTATAAAGGAAATAAGTGTTTACTGGCAATCCTTATCAAATCACGATGATTTTAACATAATAGGTTCTTTTCTTGAGCTCATCCAAACAAAGCCTTATGTAAGGGAGAGTTTTGTGTTGGCTTGTTGCTTTGCTGTAAACAACATACCAGATATTCTAAAAGAAATTGAAATACAAAAGAATCGACTTGAGAGACTCGCAGGAGTAGATTATTCAGATTTAAGTGAAGGATACGAAATTTTATTAAAAGGGCTTTTTAAACTTATAACAAATAGTCAGAAATTTACTTCTAAAAAGCTAAGACATTTCATAAATCAATTACTTCAAGATCGAAAATTTAAACTAGTATCTATTGATTATAAACAATTTGAAGAAAACGCAGAACAAATAAACTCGATCGATTATAGCCTTTCCGACTCAAGATTGAAAAAACTTCGAGATGACTCTCAAGAGACCTCAATTAATAATGAACGAAAGGATGAACTCCTTACTGAGTTTATCAAAGCTAAAGATAATAAACTATTTTTACAGCTTGATGATCTCAAAGAAATCGAGAAAATTATTTTTGGTGAAAGAGAGCAATTATTTTCTACAAAGTTGGAGGAAGATAGAAACTTTTTTACTCAAAACAACATAGTTGGATTTTGCTTTGAACCGAGCCACATTTTTAAACACATTTCTGAAGGCTCTGGAACTAGCAGTCAAGTAAAAAATCATGTCGCTCAGCTCTGGAATACTCTTTCTGCCAAATTCAAATCATCGGTTGCCGACTTGACTTTTATTTCTTATATGGAAGAAATACTTAAAAACCATTACAGAGGCATTTTCAATATTTATGATTTGAAACCTTTTATAGGTGAAATTCTCATTAAGGAGCGAATCAACCCAACTTCATCCAAAAATTTATATTATTCTTATCTGATTTTCAATCAGCTAGAAAATCTCAAAATCCAGCCCAATTCCGATTTTATAAAAAAAAAGAACCGATTATATCAGATCTGGAGGGAAATGGACTATCTTGATGATCTTTATGACTTTTTGACTTTTGAGGATGAAATTTTATTTGAAAATATCATTGAATTACTAAACGATCTCCCTTCGAGCAGCCAACTCGCTTTTCTGGACTATAGGGGTGTAAAGCTTTTAAAAATAACATCAGAAACTAGCATTCCACAATTAAAGCTCAGTATTGAAAACGGTGACCCTCAAAGTACTCTCGGACATTTAATTTCTTTGATTGCTATAATATTCAAATCTGTTGAATTTCTCCCTTATGCTTTACTAAGGTGCCAAATTAAATCTTCACTAGAAATTTACCTTTCAAAAACAAGAGAAAGGACTTATCACAGAGAAAAGTTTCCTTTTGAATTCTTGGAGTTTTTCGCTAATATACTCATTCGAATGCCGACAGACTTTGCAGAAAAAGTTCTTGTTAAATTAATTCTTGAACCACTGTACGAAATTTTGCCTACTATGGAAAAATCAGATGTGAATAAAATGTTATTCCGCCATATAGTTTCCAAAGTATCAGATGGGAAAGCAAAATCAACTGATTATCAAATCTTTAAACAGGACATTTTTATTAAAAAGTTATTAATACTGGCTAAAATATGCAATATTCAAGAGTGGACATTCTTAAATTTAAAAGAACTGGTAGATTCGAATCGAAATTCTTTTTTTTCAGCTTCCGGCCATATGAAATCAATAGATATTAAATCTAAATCAAAAAAGGAAGAAATAGGAATTGTATTACAAACCAAAGAAGATGATGTGAAAAACAATAAATTACACGACGAGGCAAATGGTTCGATTTTATATGGCCAGTCACAGTTTGAGCCTATAAAGCATATTGAGGAAATACGACGTCGATTCGGAATTGGAATAGAACTAAACTCAGAAGTTCAGAAAATGGCTGAATCTTTAAAGGGCGTTATTGCACGAAGTTTAGAAAGTCTTTCGAGTGAGCTTTATAGTGAAGAATCGCATTTTTTGTTGGAACTTATACAAAATGCAGACGATAATGAATATGATCCTAGTCAAGAGCCAACACTTATATTTGTTTTAAATGAGAACGAGTTGCTTCTATTTAATAACGAGATTGGATTCCAACCGAAGCATATTGAAGCCATTTGCGATGTGAAGGCATCTACTAAATTAAATACCTTAAATCGAATAGGTAGAAAAGGAATAGGATTTAAGTCTGTCTTCAGTATCTCAGAATCACCTGAAATTCACTCAAATGGCTATCATATTAAATTTGAATTCCAAAGCCGCAACATAGGTTGCATATTACCAGAATGGATTAAGCCCGGTCCAGAAAAAAATGTTGATATCATAATGCCCCAACTTATTACTTCCTTAACTGAACAAAAATGTGAAGAAGCCGTTCGCCTTTTAAAAAAGAGCAAGTTTATAACTTGCATCAAGCTTCCACTTCAATCTTACAGCACAAGAGATAAAGTAGCAAGCTATTTATCCAATATAAGCCCTGAAACGCTTCTTTTTTTGAACAATATTAGAAACCTTTTTGTGATAGAAAGCAAAAATCAAACTATCTTGACAAATTACATGAGTCGCAGGGAAATCAGTAAAAATCTGACTCAGATAACTTACAACGGTGAAAGGATTGAGTGGATCATGAATAAGCGAGAAATAGAACTTACAGAAAGCTTAAAAGAAAAGAATGAAAGATTCAAAACCGAATTGTGCTTGGCTTTTCCGACTGCTCAACTAAAGATCGAAAGAAACCATTCACTTCCTAGACAAAACGTTTTCGCTTATCTCCCTCTTCGTTCTTTCGGATTTCCATTCGTTATTCATGCTGATTTCAATGTCCCAGCATCGAGGCAAGACATAAACAAAGACTGCCTTTGGAATCAATGGATTATTTCTCATATTTCTGAGTTATTTGCGGACTCATTAAAACTATTTAGAGCATATTTCGCCAAGGAACCTGCTTCAGATGAACAAAATTTACTGGCAATACTAGAGTTTTTGCGTTTTGTACCCGAAGAGTCTGAATCACTCGAGCCGTTTCAAAATCTCCCGAATGAAATCGTCCAAAAATTAGCTTATCTAGAGTTTATTCCATCTACAGAATACGGAAACGAAAAATTCTACCGTCCAATCGATTGTGTCCTACCGGTGAAAAGTAACCAAATAGTCTGTGAAAGTTCAATTAAGCAGTATCTAGGACGAAGTATGATACCTCATACGCTTGTTAATCGAAGGAATAAAGAATTATTAATTCGTTTGGGGGCGATTGAAATCTCCTGCCAGCAAATGATTGAAATTTTTCAAAATAGAATGAATGAATGCAACCCAGATTTGGAAGAACTTGCTCAATGGATGCTTGTACTTTGCGAATACTTAAACTCCGAAAATCTCAGCAAAAGTCAAAAAGATAGAGAAATTTCCAACTTGAAGAAGTGCTGCTTTATACCGATAAAACGGGGAGCAAGCCAAGTACTTGTGAGCATTAATAAAAGCAATGTGTTCTTTCCCATCGGAATCATTGAACCCGCTTGGATTCCTGAATTTATCTTGGCGGAAATGTGCTTTATTGATGCACAAATATTTGAAATTTTACCAGACAGAAAAGATGAGCTTTGGCTGTTCTTAAAACATCTTGGAGCAAAAGAATTCGATCGAACGCAGTTGGTTCAGCACTATTTAAATTTAGAAAGTATTCAAGCTTCTATCGCGAACCTCAAAGATGATGAAGAAAAACATGTGTCCTTCTTGATATTTTTATTCTCAAATTCGGAAAAAATTGCAAATGTAAACGCTTCTGATCTATCCGGTCTTAAGATAAAAACAAACAATGGCCTCATTGAATTAACAAGTCAAAGCATCTATTTAGGGTCTTCTTATGGGGTTGAACACGAGTTGGAAAAAAAACTCAAGAGCTTTCCTTGGAATATAGTGGACACGATATATTTAAAACGATCTCTCTGTATCTTACAAGGACTCCCTATTGAAAGTTCAAATTCTTTAGAGCAAAGATGGGTAACGTTCCTTGTAAAATTTGGTATCAAAGAGCATATTGAACCACATGCTGTAAATGTAATAAAACGGCCGGACCAAAGGCCGGATCAGGATTACAACTCTACTCATCAAGTAATAATCGACTTCGAATGTCCAGTCTTTAATCATTATCTAAATATCTTATCCTCGATTTGTTTGTCCGAATCAATTATAACAGAGATTGAGTTTCTTTTCAGGCTATATGAAAACAGTTGGAATCGTGGTAATCTAGAAAAATTTCAATACCAGCTTACCGCCGAAGAAAAAAGTGGTTCATTTCAATCCAGGACTCAAAGCAATTTTTTTAGAAAACTGACTCACTCTTCATGGATTCCTTGCCAGAAGCTTGATTTTCAAAATTCAAAACAAAGCTCGAACGATACGATTTCAAGAAACAAAAAATACGTTCTAAAAGCTCCGGAGGAAGTTTTTGTCGAAAAGACCGAAATAAAAACCCTTCTCGGCCAAAATGTACCTTACATGCTTTGGCATCCAGAAGAAAGGAATCAATCTTTTGCAAGCAAGCTTGGTATAACTTCTGAAATCACTATAAAAAGACTTGAATTAGTACTAAATGAGTGGTTTTCCAAAACTTCAAAATCATTTACGATCTCAATTAAGCAAATTAAAAAATTACTTTTGTTTATCGAGAATGAATTGGAGAAGTTTTCAAAATTTGAACAAGATCGATTCTGGTCACTGTACTCTTATATATTTATTCCAACAGAATATAAAAATTTTTGTGAAGTTGAGGAAACCGAAGGCTACTGGTACTCTCCTGACTTGGTTGTATGGTCTGATCCAACAGGCTTATTGCCCAGTCATACATTGCCGAAACTAATTCTTGAGAATATTTATTTTGCATCAAAAGAACTTAAAGGAAGCTATGAATATGAGTCGTTGAAGAGAATATTTTTGAATAGAATGCAAGTAAATGAACTAGTGAGTTGTGAAGACTATGTTAACTTGTTAATTACTCTTGGTGATCAACCAAAAAAAGTTCCGGCAAGACAAGCAGACGAGATTTTTCGTGTTTTTGACATTTTAAGCAAATCATTTTTTTCTAAAGACTCTTTCAATCTTGAAAATACTCCGAAACAAGAGCTTTTATCCAAGCTACAACAGAGTCCAATAATTCCATGCATAAAAAACAACATGTTTGTGTTGGAAAAGCCTTTAGAAAAGCCAATTTTACTGAATGACTTTTTCAGTTTGGCTGAGAGCGCTAGAAAAGACGTTTGTTTTGTAATAACAAAACCTCAGGAGCTTGGAGATATTGAAGAAAAGTCTTTAGAAGAGCTTTGCAATGAATCCAACTTATCCTTTCAATCTCGTAAATTCTTGTCTGATATTCTCAAGCTTAAAGAATTCTCTTCGGTTATTTCAATAGATCTTTGTAAATTAGAGATTGAGAAGATATCAGATCTACCAGAAGTTTCAAAACTCTTACAAAAGGCTTTACCTTTTATACAATGTTGGTTTTATTACAACCGAGACAAGAGTACTATATCAGAAGCTTACGATGAAATCGAAGCCCAAGATCTCTCAAGCGTAAAATTCTATGCTTACAATGAGAGTTTGCCTTTAGTTTATCTTTTACCAAACGAAAAAAGTTTTGAAGAAGATGAGAATTCCGCCAGTTGGTGTGTCGACAAAAGAAATGATTCACCCGGCTGGATGGCTATTATATCAAACGAATATGTGAATAGCAAGCGAACGCTTAGCTGGGTTTTTTCACACTTATTTCTTGGAAAGAGCAACTCTATTTTTGCAAATACTTTGACTGTTTCAAGTAGAGAAATGAGAAAATTGTGGAGTTTTTGTAGTCAAATACAAGAATTGATAAGTCCTAAAGTTCCCCCACATCTATCAGTGGAAATCGAAAAAGAATTTAATATAAAATTGACTCTTCCAACTGGCATCAAGCCTTGGGGGTTGGAGTCTGCTTCCTTTTTAGTAGAAGCGAGCTCGCCAGATTCAAAAAGCTCGATGACAAACTCTGAACTGAATGACTTAAAACAAAATGTGAAATTCGATATGAAAAGCAAACTGGCAAAACAGTATCATGAAAATTTTGAACCTGTCCCCAAAATTTCGAGCTATTCCGTCTCAAATCTGGGTATCATCAGTTCTGAAGAAAAATTAGAAGAATTCAATATGGAAAAAATTCAATTTGATTTTTCAAAGCTAAAAAGGATATTTTCATCTGAGAGCAACGTCAAATTAGCAGTTGGTCGACTCGGAGAAATGATTGTTTATGAACTGCTCAAAGAAAGGTTCTCGACAAATCCAAAAATTACAGTTGAATGGGTTAATCGAAAGTCAGAGTCTGGGTTGCCATTCGATTTTCGAGTTAATCAAGAAGAAGCTTCTGGGGAGAGGTCTGTGCTTGAGTTTGTTGAAGTCAAAAGCACTTCGGCTCAAGAAAATGACCTAGAGAAAGACAAATTAATACCTATTTCTCTTTCAGAGCTTATTCACGCAACCGAATTTGACCAAAATTATTCGATATATAGAGTGTTTGGGGTTAAACCCTCAACTGAAGGACTCAACAATATACGAATTATAAAAATATCAAATTTGAAAACTCTTTTAAAAGAACATAAACTGGAATTGTTAATCTACGCAAAATCCAACTGAAGTTAATTTTTTTTGTTTGAAAGATACAATTGAGAAATGTGAATAAAAAATTATGGAAATTTTTCCAACTCAAAGATGTACTTTGATTTATTGTCGAATTAAAGATCTCTCGGCATAGTTTGCACTTTGACGATGAAATAACAGTTTTCAAATTTAAAAAAGATTGCATAAAAAACTGATTAAGATTGAAGTTTGAAAAAGTATATAAAAGTTACTAGACCTCTGACATGAGTCAATCAGGCCTTGAAGGTTTAGCTGTGTTAGTAGGGTAAGCCACCTGGGAAGCTCTCTGGATTTCCTTCTCCCAATTTCTTGGGACTATTCAGATCAAGTTTAAGGTCGTTGGTAAAGTTTGGCGCTGCTTGTGTCCAGATTAAAGGCTCATCTGATTGCCAAGGGTTTGGTTCATTAGTAAACGATAATGCATCAGACCCAGCTTTTTTCTGCATTAATAAGCAGTGGCTTTCAATATTTTGACAATGGTTTGCTTCGTAGTTTATATGATTTATATTTGTAAAAGCACTATCAGATCCTGAAGGTTGTTGAAAGCTGTTTTCCACATAATTCATAGAAGAATAGGGTCTTATCGAAATGAGAGATTGTGGACTTGCTCGAAAATGGGATTTTTGCTTGATTAAGCTGTTCAAATCATTAGCGCATGACTTCGCCGGTTTTGTTTTGCCATAGTTCTTTGCTTTAGTTGATCCAAATTTTGTTTGAGCAAAAGCAGCGGTAGTAAATAAAGTGGGTTGCGAATTGCTGCCATTGACCATTAAGTTACTCTCCATTAAATCCAAACTCGCCGTCCGAGCTTGCGTATTTTGCCAATCGATCCCTCCTAAAATTTGAGGCGAAGCAGATGGTGAAAGCGAACTTGAAAGAAATGAGCTATTCGAAGAATTAGATGGAGAAGAATCATTAGATTCATTCAACAAAGAGTTGCAAATTAAGTGATCAAATGTATATGATTCAAATTTGTTGACGTTGGTGGATAAAAAGCTCAAAGAAGCAGGACAGAGGCCTGAAAAATCATCTGATTGAGAATAAAGTATCTTGAAATCGAAAGAATCATTATTAAGCTTGGCTCTGCAAGCTACTAATCCTTCAAGAACTAGTAGCTTAAAATAGCTGGGAAGGCAATTTAGTATTTCTTGAAGATCCATGGCACTTTCTTTGGCAGCTGCAATCAGTGAAGCATCAATGTATTGATCATGAGAAACAAGGATGCATCCACTTGCATCGATTTCTTCGAGAGCTTTTTCAACTGCGCTTGAAGATGGGAAATCAGAGGTGAAGTTAGATAGTTTAGAACGAAGTTTGATTTCCATGTATTTTTCTAGCTCTTCTCCAAAAAGATTGACACGGCGTCGAGGTAATTTGTCGTACAGGAATGAAAGGAGATAGTTTGATGCAATTTTTATTTCGAGTCGCATTTCTAGAGGCAATATAGTGGTTAGTTTATAGTTGCGTTTATCGGAGTTGTGAATCCTATTTAGCTAAATGCGCGACCGCGTGCAGAAAGCGAGTTTGAGAAAATATGCGGTGGGCCAATTAAAAGCAGAGTGTTGAAGGAGAGAGACCATTAGGAATAAATAAGCAAAGTTTGGGAAGGGAAGCAACTGCGGTGGGATGCAAGCTGTGTGCCACCGCAATCCCAAATAAATTATGCAAACTCGAAAATTCGAAGAAGCAAATCGGTGATGCAACGGTTTAGCAGTCATTTGTGTCAAGCAATTCTTTTATACTAGGTCGAATGCAACTGCCAACTCAAGTGCATACTCGGCGTCTTTATCTCATGCACAAGATAAAAATCAAATGGTCGGTTTGATTTGAAGACTGAATAAATTAGAGCACGGCTAGCCAACGCGTGCTTTTCTTGTTTTCAACGCTGCAACCATAAGAGGTGCAAGCCTTCGCAGATCATATTTCTGCCAGGTTAAAGTATTTTCATTACATTTTATATATTTTAAATCCTCATCATCACTCTTTCTTTGAGCCTCTAAGATCTGGTTTAAATTTTTGGTTGATGATGATTTATTTGCAAAAACAATACATTTAAGACGACCAAGCAGTTTTGGTGTGCAGGTAGAGAGTAAACAACAATTCCCAGCTGACAAGTTCGAATGTTGAAAGGTTTTGAACTTACTTTTTAGCAAAAGTTATTTTAATTGCATGAGTTGGAGCAATTTTGAATCCTTGCAGGGCATCTTTTCCAATGGTAGCTTGCTGCTCATTCTCAAACTCGACAAAAGCAATATCCGAACGTCCTGGCACCAAGCGAACTTCTTTGAATCCGACAAAAGGTTGGAAAAGCATCTGCAGAATTGATTGTTCTGTGTCATTGGGTAGGTTTTCCAGGAAAAGAATTTTGTTTGGCTGTTCGTTGGCCGGAACACTTGTATCCATTGGAACTTCAACGCTAGTGCTTATTTCTTCGCTAATCTCGGCAGCTGGGGTCTCGACCGTCTTCGCTTTTGACTTAGTCGACGGCGGAGGAGGAGCATTGGGATCGCGCTTCGGACGCTCTACAAATGTTCCCAAACGTTTTGCTATGAGGTCCGACTGGCTTTTGGCATATTGAATTCGCATTGGCTTGTCGTAAAAAGGAAAGCCCTGCATAGAACGTAAAGCATTTGAAGCACTATTGATATCACTAAAAATGACAAAGGCTTGGCCCCTCATTTTGAGCGATTTGGACGCAACAATGTCCAGAATCTGGCCGAATTGAGAAAAGATGGCATAGAGAGACTTTTTGAGTTCTTCCTTCTTGATCTTTTCGTTCAGGTTGTTAATATAGATTGTGTGATTAGGCTTGGCCTCCATCGCTAAGTGAACCGATACTCTGAAATAGAGTTGGATTTCTCGCGCACTATTTGTACATTGCATCTACACCAACGCCACTTCTAACTTAACACGCCCATATATGCCTTAATGAAGTTAGAAGTGGTCGTTGAAAAGAAAATGGTCTAATTCTTGTTTTAGCATTTCTAGGAATTTATTTTTAAAAATTAATTTATTCAACAATATATTAGATCGCACACGGTTTTTAGTTCCATAGATCACTTTTATTAATAAAAAAATTCAATCGTATAACAAATAATTTTTTTGGAAGGAATTTAGATGGAAGATTAAAAGCAAATTAGAAGAAATTCAATTGAGTTGGTGAATGATTTAAAAGAAAAAAAAAGAAATTTAATCTATTTTTTAGTCTAAGTACTTGTAATTTTTTTCGTTTTTTGTGTTTGATGAAAAAAAAAACTCTTGGTTCCCACGAAAGAGGAGTGAGCAAGCAACTACTGCAAGTACATCGTAGGACTTAAACATATCGACTAGCTGCAAGTCTTATAGAGCGTTTGAACGCACGAGCCGCGTAGACGAGGGACAACACGACTCGTATGCGCAGAGATGAACACGAGTTTATGTTACCAGAGACTTGAATCTTTCTGATTGAAGAAGCTTTGGCCTTAAAAGATTTGTTTGTTTAGATTTGTAGTGACCTATAAACGGCACCATAAAGCAAAATGGCCAAGTCAAAGAATCACACTACCCACAACCAAAGTGAGTCCCTCAAATTGAAAAGACAACAAGCTCGTTACTAAATATCTCTTTAAGATCGAAAGAACCATCGAAATGGAATTTTCAAACCTAAGGCCAAGCGATATCCTTCTTTGAAAGGCGTAATAATTTTTGAATTACTAAATTAAGAAATTAGTCAAAAATTGTTAACATCGTCAAGGTTGATCCCAAGTTCTTGCGGAACCTTCGTTTCTCAAAGAAGCACAACAAAAATACCCCAAGAGACACCCAAGCTGCTCCGAAGCAGATTGCTAAGAAGTAAAAATCTAACGTTCTAGTCCCAGAAAATATTTATTTCTAATATTATATGAATATCAGGTAAATTGGTTGACCAAAGGCCGCTGCTAAAATAAACTTAATAAAAGAACCAAAAGAAAACTGCTGCTTTCTTTTCAGAAAAACTACTTGCTTGGGAGGAAATTTTTTTAAGCGCTTAGGTTTAGGTTGGACAAGTGCTTGGGTTGATTGCCGCGTGATTAAATCGAAGTTATCTTACATCTCACGCGACAGGCTAGCAGACATACAGGCTAAATAAGGGTCGGCTCAGGACATGACAGCACATTATGCTCATTGTTTGATTTTACTAAGCGCAACTTACGCAATTCAAAGTTTGAAGCCAAAAGTGAAAGCATGAAAAGAGACGACCGAACACTTAACGGAGACGAGCTAGACGAGGATGAATATCAACCTTTGAGCACTGAGCAAACTCGCCTGTTGGCTCCCAACCCGAGGAATTTCAATAAAAGAGGGTCAGCAGAGCTACATGCAATTCAACTTCTAAGTTTAATGAACGAACGACGATCTTTGACGCAACAGAAAATGGCTATCGTAATATTATTGGCAGTCAACTCTCTAGAGCGATTTGCTTTTTACGGACTTGTCTGCAATTTCATATTATATTTGACTAAGCAGCCGTTAAATTGGGATTCATATAATGCATCACTGATGCTCTTATTGTTCTTGGGCATCACCCATTCCTGCAGTGTTGCCGGTGGATGGGTGGCAGATGCGATTCTAGGCAAGTTTGCCACAATATGCATCAGCTTTTTCATTTACATACTGGGGTATATTTCTTATCCCATGATGGCAATCAACGATACAAAAGTGCCATCTTTCTGTGGAGGAAATAACACTAGTGATCCAGCCCTAAACCATTCTGCCTTGTACGAGGAAAGTACTCCTGGTCTAGGCATCGAAACTTGCTCGATGGTGGTGATCAGCTCTTCCGCGATGATTGGAGTCGCGGTTGGATTTTTGAAAGCCAATCTTGGACCTTTTGGAGCTGATCAAGTAAGAAAAAACAATCTATCATCAAACGCGGAGCTATGATCATTCTCCTAAGGTAACAAGTCTTGGCCAATCAATGCTTTTCAAATATTTCAGCTGGCTCTATTGGTGTACAAACTTAGGCTCATTGAGCAGTTTTCTTTTTCTAGCCTATATTCAACAAAATGTGAGCTTTTTTATCGGATTCGTCATTCCACTCAGCTCCCTCATTCTCAGTTTCATCTTGTTTCTTAGCGGTAAACATTATTTTGAAAAGCCCAAAACTTTGAAAGGCTTAATTTAATTGAAAAAAGGCTATTTCTGCTATGTTAAGAAAGAGGCAGACAAATCGGTTATTGGCAACGTGGCTCGTGTCATTTATGAAGCTTTTAAGTCAATGCGTCGGTTTAAAAATTTACAAAAACAAAAAGAAAGAGAAAGAGAGCTTATTGAAGAAGAAAACGACGAGGAAAGTGAAAAAGACTTTTCAACTAGCTTGAGCCGGGTCTCCTTTTTGGATTTTGCAAAAATAAGATTCGGTGGTCCACTGGATGATAATCAAGTCGATGACATAAAAAGTTTAAAAAAAATTCTTATCTTGTTTGCCCTCTTGATACCTTATTGGATTATTTATTTTCAAGTGAGTGAGACCTCGTATTTCGATGAAATAATTTTTTAACATTCGACCATTAGGTGGAAACTACTTATGTTGTACAGGGCCTTCATATGAAGCTATTTAATAGACGCTCGGACGGTCAGCCGTCGTTTATGGTAATATACTGTTTTTCTCCATAAAAAAACTTGCCTTAAATTTCATCAAAGATACCCGCAGCATGGCTCTCTTTGGCAGACCAAGTAGCCATTCTGATCATGATTCCGTTCCTCGATCGCATTGTATATCCTAGTCTTCGTAAACGCTGCAGCTCTCGCTTGTATGACGAAAATAACCGACTGGTTATTGGAATGGCTTTTTCTTCTTTATCAGCCATAGCAGCTGGTATTCTAGAGACTTTACGAATTAGTAGTATATACTCGGGCGAAGGAGCTCCGCACATCATTCAACAGATAATCGACAATACGACTTATTACGCCGCTGACTTGCACATACTTTGGCAACTGCCTCAATACACTCTGGTTGGTCTTGGAGAAGTTTTTTGTAGTGTCGCAGCACTATATTTCGCCTATTCAGCTGCTCCTAAATCAATGCAATCAATCATAATGGGTTTATTCTACTTCTTTACGGGTATTGGAAGTTTGAGTGGCTCGTTCATTCTTTGGCTTTTCAGAAACATGATTTATTCGACCAGAGGCAAGTCGATAAATTGTTCAGATTGCCATCTTAATTACTATTTTTACTGTTTGGCCGCGATTCAGTTTTTCGGTCTCGTATTTTTTATTGTATTTGACTGGCGTTGTTCAATAAGATCAACTAAAAAGTCAATAACACTCTCTTATCCAGAGAATGCCGAAACATTTAACGAAGACCCGAATGTTCTTATAAATCGTAGAGTTTTGGCCAACGAATTTTACCGAGAAAATTCTGATGATCCACGAACTCTGTTAAAAGTCCAATCGTAACCTATCTCAAAAAGCCTTTTGCTAAAAAAGCTCAAATAGAAGCATATTCTTGAAATATATACGTTAAATAAACACAAAAATATAAGTTTCATGACCGATTTATTTTATTGTTTACTGCGAAATTAGAAAATAGCAAAAAGTTGATTAGCTTAATGCCCAAAGTAAAACAAAGCAAGTTGAGAATAATAATGTTATTCTGCTTTAAGATTTTATTAGCCATTCAATAACAGTTTTGAGTGTTAAGAAGAGCAAAAGCAAAAGAAAACCACTAGGTGAAGCCTGATATTTAGGAGTTTAATAGTCTTCACCTCGACTGAGCACTTCCTTACAAGTGGGGCGTAGAAGAATGGTATGCTCATATTGAGCAGTAAAAGAACCTTTTATGTCACAAAGAGGCGGGTAAGGATCAACTACACCGGCATCGCAAAGATTTTTGAGTGCCATTAAGTATTTGGTTTCTCCAGTCCTGTCTAGCCATCGACGGCAGAAAGCCAAGGTACCGAAATTCTTGGTTATGGTATTCAAAAGGCTCTTGGCTTTGGGAAGTCGTAGGGGAACATGTCCGATATCAAAGTTTTTCATGTAATGAGAGCATTCCATGTCATCATGAACGTAGCCTTTGCCGGTGCTTCCGAATGTTTCAATGGCGTAAAGCTCTCCTTCCTAAAGTTTTAAAAGATAATCGTGGAATTTTATTAGGCTTTTCAAACTAAGAATGCAAGAACCTCCATTCGAGTTCCTTCGCCGCCTTTAACAATTGGCACTGATTTTCCGGCATGAATCTGATACTGCGAAATAAGATGTCCGTTTAAATTTCGAATGGGTTTAACTGGTTAAGATATTAACGCATTTCACAAAGCAAATAATTCACACAAATTTAACGTACTTTGATAAGTTTTGCCATCTAATTCTATCTCATAAGATTCCATCACCTCTTGAACCGTTTCGCCAATATCACACAACCTGACGTCTATACCCGCTTCCTATTGTTGGATAATGAGAATCGCCTCAGCCACCACCTAAATGAGATTTGATTTACCTTTATACCGGCATTAGTAGCGGCTTTAACCGCTTCCAACAATTTATCATATTTGGGATTGAATGAAACCGTAAAAGCACAATCGATGATGTGACCATTGATGTGGGTTCCAAAGTCAATTTTGCAAACATCATCATACTGTAAAACGGTTGGATCGCCAGCATTCGGAGTGTAATGAGCAGCGCAGTTATTAAGCGAGCAACCAGTTGGAAAAGCCAATCCGGCTTCCAAACCTTTCTCATTAATCATGCGTCGAGAGCATTCTTCCAGTTTTTCGCTTAAATGAATTATTATTATATTATATTATGTACAAGATAATATTTAATATCTGATCTTTTTTGCCTAACCATATTTCAATCATTGTCATCCCTGGTTTTATCCAAGACTGCACATATTTTCGTGTTTGTCGATGTGCTTCGGCTGCCTGACGTAGTTCTCTATAATAATCCGAATTGACGGCTTCAATTGCTTTTTTTTCTTCAAGGGTCATTCGGTTAAGTGAAAGAGAACTAGCGAATTTCGATTTAAAACGGCGATTTTAAGTAGGAAATATAAAAAATTAAAATTTACTGATCAAGATCACGCGGTTTGTTGTGAGGCATTTCTTCGCCGACCGGAAAATTTCGATCAGGGAAAAGGTCGCTGATAGGGATTGAAGGAGGATCGGTTTGCTGTTTAGCACTTCCTTGTTTTGATTTGTTTTTTCGCTTCTTTTTCTTTTTCGCTGCTGCGCCTGTTTCCCCGCCCTGTTCATGTTCTTCTCCTTCCTCATTGTCTTCCTCATCATTTAGATCTGACTGTTTTACTTCTTTACTGAGTTGTTCCACAGTCTCGGTATTGGTTTGACTTTCAGTAACATCAGTTGAAGGCTTCTTCTTCTTTTTCTTCTTCTTTTTGTCTCCACTTGCAGCTGGATCAACTCCTTGTTGCGACCCCAAGTCTTCTTCATGGCCATTAGTAGCAAGCTTTTGAGAGTCTAGCTCATCTTTGTCTTTCTCTTCAAGATTCGTCATGTTGAAATTTTTTTCGACTCTACTTAAGTTATTAAAGGGCTCTTAAGCCTTAAATGGATGAGGAGCATGCAATAATTTCATCAATGTTTGTACTTACATGAGCATATCTAAGTTGTCTGCATAAACAGCTCTGAGGTGTTCATTAAGAGACTTGGAAAAGAATTAAGTCAAGTTTAATATTTTCCCATTATAATTCAGGGAATTTAAAACCTAAGTTTACCTAAAAAAGAAAATGTAGCGATAGAAAGTATCCGTCCAATAATGGATATTATAGTTTCAGGCTATTGTTTAAAATTTGAATAAAATAAAAAGCTTTTGCCTTCAAGTGGTGCCGATTTAATTTTCAAGTAAAGAATTGAAAATAAAGTAGAAAAACTAAACTAGATTTCGAGAATGTTTTCAAATAAGTATGAAATTCCTAGCGACCAGAGACATTTAGTGAGAAAAAATACGAAATTCAAGATTTTTTAAATGGGCTCAGCAAAAGAATTTTTTAAAGACGTCAAAAAAGCATTCCTCGAGTGGATTGATAATTCTACTGCTCATGGAATCCCCAATATCTTTCGAACGGAGAAAATTGTCATCAAAATCTTATGGATTATAATTGTCTTTGCTGGTTTGGGAGGCTGCATTTACTTCATCACTACTAGTATCATCGAATATTTGCAATATGATGTTGTAACTAAAGTGCGCATATTTAATGAAAATCCGGCAGAGTTTCCGACTATAACTATATGTAATATCAACTCATTTACAACTTCAGACGCAGATAGTCTTTTTGAACAAATCGCACTAAGATCAAACTCATTCACTAATATAGAAAGTGAGATCACAATAGAGCAGATTGAAGCTGCTCAAGATTATTTTCTGCTGGAGGCTAAAAACCCATCATATAGTGAAGCTCAAAAAAGAGCCCTAGGACCAGACATTTCTGAAATGCTCATCACTTGTGAATTTCTTGGCGAGGCATGTAGCACATCAGATTTTGCATGGTATTACTTAATTGATTACGGCAACTGTTTTCGCTTCAATTCGGGAAAAGACTCAAGTGGCAACACTCAAAGTATTAAGAAGGTTTATAGTGCCGGTATATGGGAGTCATTGCACCTGGAGCTCTACGTTCCAGGCAGCAGTAACTTGGCTGGAACTCGAAAAAATTCCGGAATAAGGATATATGTTAACAACAAATCAGAACTCTTAACTCCTTATTCCGATGGTATTGATGTTGCTTCCGGAACAATGGTCAACATTGGACTCAAAAAAACTTCGAGTGAACGCCTTCCAAGTCCGTACAGTGATTGCAATATTAATCAAATCCA
Source organism: Proales similis (assembly GCA_019059635.1). NCBI lineage: Eukaryota > Metazoa > Rotifera > Eurotatoria > Ploima > Proalidae > Proales > Proales similis. Next base: position 19,549 of record JAGVRJ010000015.1, read on the forward strand.
AGACCCAACAGTCTACAATTATTTTAGCGATCAAGGCATTACATATACCGAATCAAACTGCATTTACATTTGCTTGCAACTAAAGATAATTAAAAACTGTGGTTGCTATGATCTTTGGTTTGAAAACATTGATTCAAGCGCTACTCCGTGTTTAACCGAAACCCAAGTCTCATGTTCTGAAGCCTATCAAACAGAATTTTTTGATACGGAAGAGGATGCTAATTGCGCATCAATCTGTCCAAAAGAGTGCGTTTCTTACAGCTTAGAGTTTTTATCCTCCTACTCAGATTTTCCATCGATCAAGTATGCCGACTACTTGGCTACTAAGAGCTTGACAAGCGCTGGTGGTGTAACCAGCTTAAGTGACCTTCGGGATAAAACAATCGCAGTTAATATTTATTTCCGAGAGCTTTCTTATACTAACATCCAAGAAGTCGAAAAAATAAGCATTTCTGGTTTAATTTCGACAATCGGAGGAACTCTTGGACTGTTCTTGGGTATGAGCATGCTAAGTATTGCTGAATTGGTCGAATTTGGCATAATATGCGGTTACTTGGCGAAAAAGCAAATCTCGCAAAGAAAAAGCACCGTTAAGCCATTTTTGGATGATGAAAGTGAGAATGGATCTTCAAGATCAACCACTGCATCTTCTACCGCCAAACTCACTCAAGAAAATTCAAAACTATCTTTGGTAACCCAGCGAAGAGACAGAATCTAACCGAATCAATGAACTCGCAAGATTTCCATTCTTTATTATTCACAATAAAAGCTTCAGCTGAATTCAATTGGATTCGAAGTGAAGGGACTCAAAAATATTTAACATGAATAAATTTGTTTCTTTCTTGCTATTCCAGGCTTATTCGATCTTTTACTTCAGTGTTTAGTTTAGTGTTTAGTCATGTGTTAATAATATGCACTATCTTTTATCTAAGGAATCTTTTGGCGTGCTTTTGAATTGGTATTTAAATTTGGCTTAAAATTAAGATTCAATGCAAAGTAGCTTAAATGTTTATATGACTCGCAAAGCTATATAAAAATCGAAGTCTTGGAAAAGATCTAAAAACGAAAAAGCAAGATTTTTATCAGTTTTAACCACTTGATATTCTTAAACGCGTGCTCACAATTATCGCTCAAGCATTTGATTATAATTGCAATATAAAAGGTGCATTTTTAAAGCATCTCAAGCCGGCATTTTATTACCATCTGTTGCTTTTCACGCTTGCACACGCTTCTTCACGTCCATAGTTGATTTATTTAAAAGTAAAAAGCACATTTTCGGTTAGACACGAATTTAGCAACATGAACAATCTTGACTTGAACAATTTAACCGCTGTCCAATCAGTACGTAAATAGCAAATGAATAGATGAGAAAGATTAACACTTTTTGAATAGGATGGATCGCGAGTTTTAAAAAACCTTGTTCACCTTGCAGCAAGTAAGCAAATCCAAAGAGAGATAATGGACGAAGCTCAAACAATATATGATTTGTTTTTCCGCGCTTGTCGATACACCAGTACTGCTTTTCATTTTTTTAACTAACAACAACAAACTCTTGAAAGTCGTTTAAGATAATGGAAGTTATTTACTCTGGAGAGACGGAGATGAAACAAGAACTTTAACCTATTCTCAAGTGAAAGAGAAAGCCTACCATTTAACATGTGCGCTGCTTGGTCTAGGTCATGAGGCTTCAAGCATCCAAAGTATTGTGGGAATCTACGCCAAAAATCGTCCAGAAGTAATTTCTTTCAAGATTTTGCGCCGCTTTAGCTTTATCTAGCTTTATGAATAGTGGATCATAGCAGATTTAGCTTGTATGTTTAATTCAATTCCGAACGCGCCATTGTACGATACACTTGGTGATGAAGCATTGTTGTTTATAATGAAACAAAGTAACTTTGTCTTGAATCATCTATTTTAAAAAACTATTTTGATTCAATATTATTAAAGCGGAGATGAAAACTGTAGTTTGTGATGATTCAGCAAAAGCTCTTAAACTTATTTCCCTCAATTCGCCATATTTGCGCAATATTATTCAAATAGAAAGTGAAATAAGCCAGGAAGCTGTTCAAAAAGCCAAAGAAGCAAATCTGAATTTGATTGACTTAAATCAAGCTATCGAAATGGGTCGTCTGAGGCTAAAGCCCATATCAGTAATTGATAAAAAAAGTCTTAAGCTTAATGCTTCATCTTTTTTTAACGTCCCATTTAGCCTCCTAAAGCCGAAAGTCTTTACACTATTTGCTACACAAGCGGCACAACTGGCCTCCCTAAAGGAGTTGAATTAACTCATAATAGCATAATTCAAATGATAGTATCAGTTATTTTTTATTTGGTAAAGGACCTTAACTTCGATGTTCAGTGAAAGAACTTGCTGTTTATTTATAGTTTTAATCTATTCAAGAAACCTACAAAATTAGAACCTGGAAAAGAACGTCATCTCTCTTATTTGCCATTGGCTCATGTTTTTGAGAGAGCAGCTCAGGTAGACAAACTTGCTCATCTTTTGATTAAAACCTGCATCTACACCCTAAACCTTTGTAGGTATTGGCTCTTGCCTTGGCGTCTGAAGTAGCTTTTTACAATGGGGATATGAAACGGATTGTAGAAGACTACAAATTTTTTAAACCCACTATTTTGGTTGTTGTTCCCCGTCTCCTGAACAAGTTTTATGTCATGGTAGGCGAGATATTTTTCATGAAAAGTCTAGGTTAGACTAATAAGAATTGATCAGATCAACGCCAAAATTGACTCAAAACCAGAGGACCAGAGAAAAATGTTCAAAATGGCCTTTGCTGCAAAAGAGCAAGAAACAAAGAAGTAATAGGGACATTATTTGGCACTAACTACGAAACAAATAATCTCCATTCGATGGTCAAAGGGGTATAGTGAGCAAAGTTGGTCCCTATGAAGCGGCGTTTCAAGAGATACGAGAACTTTTTGGCGGTCGGGTGAAAGTCATGGTGACCGGCTCTGCTCCAATCTCTCCAGAAATTTTAAACTTCTTCCGGGTTATATCTGGATGTTATATTATAGAAGGATATGGCGCGACCGAAACATCGGGTGCTTCAACCATGCAACTTCCAAATGATCCCTCGGTTGGAAATGTTGGCGTTCCATTCTTGTGCGCCAGTATAAAGCTTATTGATGTACCTGAAATGGATTTAGTTGCTCAACGAGACAACAAAGGACAAGTAAATATTTACTGATCTCCAACAGACCAAAACTAAACCCTAAAATTAAGGTTCTTGTGCGAGGCTCTCATATATTTTCTGGTTACTATAAAGATCCAGTCAAGACAAAAGAGGTCTTAGATAATGATGGGTGGTATCATACAGGAGATATAGGGACATTTGATGAGGCCGGTCGTCTACGTATAATTGATAGAATTAAGCATATTTTTAAACTTTCGCAAGGCGAATACATCGCACCCGAAAAGATTGAAAATATTTGCACACAGTGCCCTTTAGTTTCACAAATTTTCGTGTATGGAAACAGCTTAAAGAGCAGCCTGGTCGCCGTTGTAGTACCGGAAGAAATTGCGGTTAAAATGTTCGCAAAGAAAGCCGCTCTCCCAGAAACCATGACATTTAATCAACTATGCCGAGTGCCTCAGCTGAAGGCATATATTCTTTCGCAACTTCAGAAGTTGAGCAGGGAACATGGTTTAAATAGCCTTGAGACTATAAAAAATATTTACTTGCATGATGAATTGTTCAGCGTAGAAAATAACTTGCTTACTGCTACGCACAAAGCAAAGCGTCCTCAGTTGTTTAATTATTTCAAGACCCAAATCGAAGAGTTGTACCAGAATATGGATTAAATACTTGATTTATCTTATTTTTATTGAAGTTGAAAGGGGCTAATCAAGTTAAGAGCCCCTCTTAGTTTCAATTAAGGTTAGTTCAATTAATTAACAACATATAAAACAGATTTAGTATCATTTAGTAACATGCTTGCAGAGTAGATAAATAAATCCGACATCTGATCGATTCTTCTTACTTTTTTCTATTATGAGAAACTAGAGTATTTACGGAAAAAAATTCAATAAACAATAAACTTTCATAAAAAATGGATTAAGTCTCTATGGCGCAATCGGTTAGCGCGTTCGGCTGTTAACCGAAAGGTTGGTGGTTCGAATCCACCTAGGGACGCTTGTTTTTTTCTTCAGTTTTTTATTCATTTAAAACTTAAAATTTTGAATAAGCTTGATTTCTAACTAATCTAGTTTTTCGTAAAACACTTCTCCTTTGCGTACAACATACTTAATTAAATCTGCGTGTGCTCCTATTTGATAGATCAAGTTCTCCCAGCTAATAAATTTGATTGAGTATATATGTTTGTTCTCAAATCTGTTTGCTACCTACTTTTCAGTGTCTAATATGACAAAATCAGCTTCTTTTCCAATTTCAATTGATCCTTTTTTCGATTCGATTCCGAGAGCAAATGCCGAATTTATAGTTGAGGCTACAAGGCATTCATTCAAGCTCAATCGCAAATCAACTGATGCTAGGCTCATAACAGTAGCCATTGAATAGCAATACGCATTTGGATTGAAGTCTGATCCTAAAGCCATGATGCAATTTGAGTCAAACATTTTGCGGGCCGGTGGTCGCTTAAGCTGCATTATAATTGCTGTTGTTGGCAAAAGTATGCCTACTGTGTCTGATTCAGACAGAGCGGTGATTTCAGAATCGCTTATCTCTTCTAGATGGCTTACTCCTTTTGCTTTTATCTCAACGCCCATCTTGACCGAGTTGAGAGGATAAAGTTCGTCAGCGTGAAAATTAGCTTTTAAGCCACAAAGCTGCTGAGCCTTGCTTAATATTGCTTTGCTTTGATCCACATCAAATACTCCTTTTTCGCAAAATACATCAACATTATCGATTTCGAGCTCATTTCTGTCAATTAATTCTTTGAGTAAAGGTATTTGCATCGTCAAAATGTCTTCAGTTTGCAAAAATGCATTTAATCCTCTTGAAAACTGTTTTTTAGCTTAAGTTTAGACAAAATCAAACAATCTCACCAACATGGGTACTGCATGTGCACCTAGATAGGTATTCGATAATCCAATAAAACTGATCTCACGTTTAGCTCTCGTGAGAACTCTCATCAATTTTAGTTCAGTTTCCCATTTGAGACCATACCCAGACTTGCATTCTACATGAGTAGTTCCGTTTTTTGCCAAAAGCTTAAGTCTCTTAACAAGACTGGTGTAAAGATCGTCCTCAGATGCCTCCTCACACTTTTGCACTGTAAAGTGAATGCCGCCACCTGCGTCGTGTATTTCCATATACGAAGCTCCTTCAAGCTTAAAACCTTCTAATTATAGGGATTTGCTTCTATTCTTTTAATTTAACTTACTTTCATTTTAAACTCCCTTAGTCTATCACCTAACCAAACTGGATGAGTGTGGCAATCAATGAGCCCTTTAAAACCAGGAATTACTAATAAGATATTTGAGAAGATAATTTTTTTATCTACTACCTGGTATAATAGCGCAGCCTGCAGCATCAATTGTGTGTTCAATAGTAGAAAAGTCATAATCTTGTCTTAATTCTGAACGGTATCCGACGAATTCAATTATTCCACTGGAAGAAAATTTTGAAAAATTATTAAAAAAAAAGCCTCAATATGGCTTACTTTCTGCTTATGAGGCAAAGTTCATCATCATTACGGGCTGTAAGAATACTTAAGTTTCTTATTTGCGGCGTGTTTCCGCGAACGAACCGCTCTCCATTTGAAACGACTTGAACTATTTGTGCTGCACCGTGGATAAAGAGACTCGTCATTGTTAAGGCGAAACTAAGAAAAATAAATGTAAAGCATGAATTTGATCTCGATATATAACTCAGGCAGTAATTAGAAACAGAGGAGGCTAGGAAACTATTAAAACCATATTCTATTCTCAAGCGAGCTGATTATAATGCAACCGTGTTGGCTAAATTAAGAAACGAATAAAAATTCATACAAACTTAGTTTAGTTTATTTAGCTGCATGCCTATGTATCGCTTGCCTTAGTGACAATTTAGCAGCGTATTGAGAAGAGAGGCGATATTGGCCTTTAGGTTTGACTTAAATCGAACTTGAATTGACTTAAATTAACACATAGGAAAAATCAAAAAGGAAAAGCCAGTTCTTGTCCGATTTTATTGTAAATAAAATGAATTTTCAAGACCTATTCAATATCAAGGTCCTCTAATTCGTCTTGAATTTCTGCTAGATCTTCAAGTTTGAACAGTGATTCATCTACTTCAACTGAGGGTGCGATTGCCGAATTAGCCTGATCACTTGAAAGTTTCTTCAGTTCTTTAATATCACTGTTCTCGTCTTGAGTCTCCTTTTCCTTGTCTATCGTCCTTTTGAAACGGTCTTCAGGAGCAATCGTACCTCCCGACACGGCATTCATTTCCGGTTTGAAAGATTCATGGTTTATTTCAAGCCATTTAGTGTTGGGATCCGCCTCCTCATCGTCTGCTCTTTGCTTGTAGTCAATATCATTTCCAGCATCATCGTCATCGTTTGTAACGAGCGCTGGATTGAAAGTAAACATATCCTTGCCAGTAAGCCCACTAGTCAATCCTTGTTTGTAGTCCGACTGCTTCTTATCGTCTTGTTTCTTTTTTGCGTCCTTTTTCTCCTTCAATTTCCTTGCCTTCCATGCCAAGAAAGTTTCGTAGGTGATCTTGGTTTGATTTGGCCCAAGACTTGCTCGCTCCTTCTCAATCAGCATCTCAAGCGAAATTTGCTCAGTCTCCTCTTCGTTCTTCTTCATTTCACTCTTGAGTTTGAAACCCGGGGGTAATGCGTGCTTGTAAATACATGCATCGCCATTAGGGCAGTTCCAAAACCATCCGTATGTTTTATTCTCTACGGCTTCGATAAAATATTTACAAACCTTTTTATCATTAAAAAGCCTGTGGAGGAGAAAAATAAGAGTTTAAGTTGAATTAATTTACGATCTGAGTGGTGTTTTTTTTCTTGTTGTCCTCCCCGTGCTTCTTGTTAACAACGTCTTCAAGCTGCTGCTCGTCCCAGTCGTCCATTTTTTCATCTTGTTTGTTTTCTTCTTCGTAGATATTTCGCTTCTCTGACTTTCTATCTTTGCTCAAATCATGAGAAAATTTGCATCGATCGCCCTTCTGACATAAGCCTTGCTTGAAAAAGACGCAAACAACTGACTTTGGATCAACACCTTTGCCAATGGTTTGAACGACTGGTTTGAACAATTGTGAGGTCAGATCGTCATCTTTTTCTTTCTTGCTTTTTAACGGAACTTCACCAGGTAACTATGAAAAACTTTTGATATTGTTGAGCTGTTCTTCGGAACATTTGTTATACATACATCTCGTGGGTTTTGTCCGACTTTATTGGCCGCCTGTTTATGAACCTGTTGAATAAACTTTTGCTGTTTTGCTCCTTTTTTGTTTTTTAGACCAAAAGTCTTGTCCTAGTTGGGTTGGTAAGATTAATAGCCAAATAGCAACCAATCACTGAAATGACCACCAGTAGTATATACCTCAACAATTTTAGCTTTAACCTTCTCTTGAGCCTTTTTGTCCAACTTTTTGGGAGGCATTATCGGAAAGAGTCAACGTCTTTGAACAACCGAACTTATAACGCAGTAATCTTAAAAGTGGTTTAATAAAATTCTTGAGGCGAAAATCAAGAATGAAATTCTAACAGAAAATATTCAACATTAAGATTGAAAATAGCTCTTTACTATGTGCATGAGCAGAGATCTTACGCGAACTGTTGGGCAAACAACACTGGTCTACTAATTCTTCGTTTTGTACAGTGCAGAAAAATGGTTAAATTATTTCAATTTTTAAGGAAGACCTCATTCCAGCAAAAATCTTTAACATTTGAATGGTTTTATTTGAGAAAAAATCAACAACACTTTTTTAAGGTCTAATTTTGAAAAATACTTCTTAGACAAGATATTTTGTTTTTATGGATAAACTTGATTATCGGTTATGCTCATCTATCTGGCGTGGGGTTTTCATTATTTTTATTTTAAGAAAAAACACTAGTATATTCTATTTTTTTAAAGAGAAATGCTATTTAAACCATTCTATGCTAGGTTGAAAAGCAACCAAGACTTATTTAAGATGAGCGCACAAAGAACTGACAAATCTTATAACTCAGAGCTAAAATATTCACTATTCAAGCGTCACGTCATCGTGGTTTGAATGCATGAGAAAGCATTTCGTAAATAGGGCTAAAATAAAAACCCAAGTTATTTTACCTACTCGTGTCATTAAATTATGATTTTCGCTTTATAGCAGCTGCCCGTCGTCTGCAAAATTATGACAGTCGCTTAGCTCGCTCTACTAAGCAACCAAAGTACCTACGATAGAGAAATGAAAATTCATAAAATATTATAAGCATGTCACGATTTAAAATATGAGCAAGCATTCAACAATTTGAGACACTTTGAAACGTGTAGATTTTCTATCGATTTTAATTGCAATAAGTTAAGATTCACGGATGATTTTGCTTCGCTTCTCTTCCGTAGTGTTGGCGATCACCTTGATCGTTTCAACTAGTCATGGGTTCTATTTGCCTGGACTTTCACCGCAGACTTTTTGCAAAAACGAGGATTCCCAATCTGGTTGTAAAGTAATCATTAATCCAATATCTTACCTATTCCTTAAAGTTAAAAGTTTTGGATTGAAACAGAGCCAGTTGAATCTTTTCGTAAATCGACTTGACTCGGCCGAGTCCGTCTTGCCTTACGAGTATACAAGGTAATCGAATAAAGCGAAGGAAATTAAATCTAAAATATGTAGCTAAGACCGGAATCTTTAATTTCGATAAAAAGGTTCGATTTCTGTCAAAGTTCGGAAGATAATTCGCCAGCTGAAAATCTTGGACAAGTTTTGTTTGGGGAACGAATTCGGCCTTCCCCATACCAATTCAGATTTTTAGAGTCGAAAGAGTGTACCGAAATCTGCACCAAGAAATATTCGAAAGGTGAAAAAGATCAGGTGAAGAAGCTAAGGTTCCTTCAGAAGGGCATGTTGCTTAACTATCAGCACCACTGGATACTGGATAATTTACCTGTGGTTTGGTGCTATCAGACAGAGGGCTTTCAAAAGTATTGTGCTCGAGGCTTCCCAATGGGCTGCTATGTGAACAAATTCGGAGCAGCAAAAGATGCTTGCAAACTCTTCGATTTTAATAAGAGGGATACCTACTACTTATTCAACCATGTCGATTTCACAATTAAATATCACAGTGGTCGCGGCGAAGAGTGGGGTTTACCTTTGATCGAAAACGACGGCGGACGAATTGTCTACGTAGAAGCATTCATTAAGAGTCAAGAGTCATGCACTGACAATAGTCCCAAAGCAATCCCAGCAGATCTTAAATTTGATAGCCTTGAGATCAAGTATACTTATTCAGTAAAGTTTGTTGAAGATAATTCAATCAAGTGGGCCTCCAGATGGGATTACATACTCAGCACAACTTCAAATACCAAAATTCAATGGTTTAGTATCATCAACTCAGTGATAATAGTGCTTTTCTTGTCGGGAATGGTCGCCATGATTCTTTTGCGCACTATTCATCGAGACTTGGCCAAGTACAATAGTGTACAGGAAGGCGATGATGCTGAAGAAGAGTTCGGATGGAAACTTGTTCACGGAGACGTATTTCGTTCACCTAATAACTCCCTTCTGCTCTCAGTATTTCTTGGCACTGGAGTACAAATCGGCTCGATGGCTTTCATTACCCTTTTCTTTGCTTGTCTCGGTTTCCTTTCTCCTGCTTCCAGAGGCGCTCTAATGACCACCTCAATTGTATTCTACTTCTTATTGGGAACTGTTGCAGGCTATATCTCAGCTCGTCTTTACAAGACGATTGGAGGCGAGAATTGGACGGTCAATGTTTTGTGCTCAGCTCTCCTATGCCCTGGGTAAGTTGAAAAATTCATTTTTATTTCAAACAATTGTCAATTTATCGGCTATTTTCCTTTTTAGAATCGTATTTGTAATTTTTTTTGTACTGAATTTGGTGCTGTGGTATCAAGGAAGTTCAGCTGCTATTCCATTTACTACTTTGCTGGTTTTAATTTTGCTTTGGATATGCGTGAGCGTGCCGCTGGTTTTTATTGGCTCATATCTTGGATTTAAAAAAGATCCGATTTCAAAGCCAGTTCGCACAAATCAAATTCCTCGGCAGATTCCTACTCAAAGCCTATACAACCAGCCAATAGTGTCAATTGCTTTGGGTGGCATTCTGCCTTTTGGGTGCATTTTCATTCAGCTATTCTTCATTCTCAACAGCATTTGGGCTCATCAATTCTACTATATGTTCGGCTTTCTATCGCTCGTGTTTACTATATTGATTATTACATGCTCGGAAACGACCATTCTTATGTGCTACTTTCACTTGTGCGCTGAGGATTATCGATGGTGGTGGCGTTCATTCCTTACTGGCGGCTTTACAGCTGTTTACTTTTTCATTTATTCGATCTACTACTACATGACTAGACTTGATATCCAAGACTTTGCCTCAACTTTTCTCTATTTTGGCTATACAACCATAATGGCATTCCTATTTTTCCTATTCACAGGTAAGAAAAAGAAACTGGATTTCATTGAAAATAAAGATTATTTCTTATTGGTATTATTTCTAGGCTCAGTTGGTTTCTTGGCCTGCTTCTGGTTTGTGCGAAAAATTTACAGCGTTGTTAAAGTGGATTAAGTAAATAGAAGAGCATCCTTTTTTCTTGAATTTCAGACCTTGGCAAGATCTAATGTCGCGCTGATTTGTCTTGTTCCCTCTCTTAATAAGCATTAAGTATTTATTCTTGCTCGATAGACAAAGCCCTCTTCCGACTAGCGGTTTGCTTACAATTTCAATCACCTGAAATTAGCAATTTTGTCTACTCGATATCGGGCTTAACTTATATAACTGAGTCTTATTAATTAATATCTCTAAATTTGTTTAAATAAAGACAACAAAAATGATGGAATCGATTGATATGGGAAGTTTCGACCTGTGAATTACCAGTTCGACGCGGAACTATTAATCATTTAATCGGATTTCGCTTTAATATTTCATGTGTTTTGTTTCCAGAACGTCGGAGACAGTTGAGATGACACTGTTCTCTAGTGGGAACGGGACGTATGATAAATTTAACGAAGCCTGTCAGCCTTCGGAAACGTGCTTGAAATTATGCACCACCTGCTAGTTGATAATGAAGAAACTAAAGCCTGGGAATTGAAATAAGTGTTTTTTTAATCAATGATAAGAAAGGTTATGATCATTATTGGAGGACTTTTCAAGTTGTGAACAGACCTCATGATTTAAATCGTTTGCCATGCTCATACATATGTATATATTCGTCTATCTTGAAACTCGCTATCTTTCTGAATCGCAAACTTTAAACGCGTGAAGAATCATTTAAGTCAAAAAGCTCTGCCACGATATCTTTATTTCGACCAATCCAACATGTCAGCCTAGCTTTACATTAATAGTTCAAATCGGCCCCTTAAATGACCAGAAGCAATCGATTCGGAAACTTGATTAAAATCATAAGACCAATTTTTGTAATGTAATCATAGTTCCGATTCTGATCAAATTAAGCACCGTTACAACACGCGCACTCTAAACAAGGGTTAAAATACAGTAACCATTCAAACAACAACTTTTTTAGAGCAAATCAAGCATTTGTCGACATGTCGCAAGAGACAGCCAATACGATTGAAGCTAAGCCAGCTTGCCGCGCAATCTATGTAATTCCTTGCAGTTAACTTGATTTTTAAAATGTGATAAACATTTATTTTAGATAAAAGACGACGATCCTGGAATTCCCATTGACTTGCTGTCAATTCCTTTGCACTATCGCGAAGACCTCGAAAATGTTCTCATCCCTTATGGCCTCATTTTGGATAGGTATACGAGTTAAGGTGCAAATAATTTGCAATTTAACTAAAATCATTACCTCTATAGAACTGATGCATTGGCAACGCAAATTTTCAATGATTTTGGAAATGAGCCGTTGATTTGCTTGTGTGTTCTTAAAGGCGGTTATAAGTTTTTCTCTGACTTGATCGAGAGAATTCAAAACCGAAACAGAACAAATGGAAAGCAATCACTCCCAATGATGATCGACTTTATAAGACTCAAAAGTTATCACGTATGACTAATACGACTGAATGAATGAAAATGAATTAAACTTTTTTTAGAATACTGAGTCTACCGGGCTGGTACAAGTAATCGGAGGAGACGATTTGAACCGGATAAAAGGAAAAGTAAAAATTTTGTGGCATCACTGCGTTAAAATCGACTTGCTCATACGACAGACCCAATTAAGAACGTATTGATTGTAGAGGATATAATCGATACCGGTCGAACCATGGTGAAGCTATTGAATGTTCTGAATCAATACAATCCCAAATCAATTAGAGTTTGTAGGTAAGCGACTTTTAAGGGCAGAAAATCCCACCGCAAAGGATTTTTTTGTTTAATTCAATATTTTTTTAAGTTTGCTTCTTAAGCGAACGGACTTGAGCAATGGATTCCAACCTGATTATGCCGGCTTTTCGATTCCTGAAAAGTTTGTGGTCGGCTACGCTCTTGATCTAAATGAGCATTTCAGGGATTTGGAGCATATATGTGTATTCAAACCATGCTCACTTAAGAAATATGAAGTCTAATTCTTTCGCTTTTTAACTTTTAAAGAACCTGTTGTCCGTTTTTATTAGAATGAGTTTATTAGAATTATTAGAATGGTTTCGATTGGAAATGATTGCTATGAGATTCAAGCCAAAATAAACCTCACACTTTAGCTATTATAATACTCTGTTTCACTCTCCTAAATTAAGTAGTTGCATGTAAGGAGTTAAATTGAATCGTCAAAATATGGGGCCGAAGAATAAAGGAGGAGCTACAGGTGAAAAAGAGAAAAAAGGAGCGAGCAGCGGAAGTGATAAAGAGAAAAAGGGTGGAACCTCGATCAAGGTGTTTTTCTCAGCCGAATTCTTCAGAAAGAAATCCAAAATTAAAGAGAAAAAAAGGTTCGGCACATTCTCTGCGAGAAACAATCCAAATGTCTAGAAGCACTGGAAAAGATCAAAGCAGGAAGCAAATTTGATGAAGTGGCTCGTCAATTTAGTGAAGACAAGGCAAGATCGGGAGTAAGCATGAATACAATCACTTGGGCTTCTAATGGCTAATGTTAAAACGTCAAGGGTGACTTGGGCTGGATGACTCGTGGTTCAATGGTTGGCGCATTTCAAGATGCTGCGTTCGCCCTGCCGGTTAGCACTCTGGCTAGTCCGGTATACACAGATCCACCAGTAAAGACCCAGTTCGGTTATCACATCATTATGGTTGAAGGAAAGAAGTGATTGAGTTTAGAATTGAAGATTTTTATTTTTTCGATTAAAAGCTTATGTTGTTTGCTAGTATATAAACATACAATTTAGAATGGCGGTATTTAGATTATTCAAATTTAAGTTGAATTTCAAGCCGAGATGAAAGGATTAAGCAAAAGTCTACCGGGGCTGTTCTTATCTGGGCTGATTTGGCGCTGGTGGGTAGTACGGATATGTCGGGGCTTGTCCGCCTTGAACACCATGAGCTCCGGGAGGGGCCGGAAAATAAGGATTGTACGCATTCGGCATGGTCGGATAATATGGGCTTGAAAAGTTTGGATAAGGCGCAGAATTCTGCTGTTGACTTTGAGTCTGACTACTCCAAGGGGCTGGTGGCGGTGGACGAGCCGGTGCACCAGAGGATGGGCGAGAAAGATTCTGCTGTATCTCGCGCATCAAGTCCTCTTTTTCTGTCTTGCGAGCTAGTACAAAATCGTTCACTTTACTCTGAAAGCGAACGAGAATTGGAGTCAAATCGCCATAGAATTTGATGCCTTCCTCAAGATGATTATACAGCTCATTGTAGCTATCGCTGGCTTTTGCAAGGTTTTTGAGCATTTCTTCTCTCAGTATGCCCGATTCGTTTTGCCCTTTCTCCCTCAGAAATTCCATATTTGCTCTTTCAATATATCCGAGAAGCTTCTCTTGCTCTTGAATATTTTCTCTGACTTGTTGTCGAGTCGGAGCCAAAGCATTTTCAAGTTCTTGCTGAATTATCGCATGCTCATCCAAAACACTTGAATTCTGAAGCGCACTAATAAGCTTGGCTTGGACAGCATCCGAGTCAACTCCTTTCATTTCAGACTCAAGTACCATGCGGACATTTCTCAATGCCTCGACCTGATCCATAAGGCGTCTCAAGTCTTTGATCACATGAGAGCCTTGCAGGGCAGCAACAGAAGAGGCTGAAGGAAGAGAAGCGTTTATCTCATTCACTGGTCTGCTCAGCAAATTAATGCCGTCCTTGTGTTTTCCGTACTTATCTTCAATTATTCTGTTTGCCTTCATTGCGTTCTCAATCAGTTGTTCGTACTGTTTTATCTCAGCAAAAAGGGGACCATTCAAATCTCTCGAGGCAGTTCTTGACCATTTATCTCTCATTTGATTGCGAAGTTCATTATCAGAACGTTCCTCGTCCTCCAAGCATCTTCTGGTCTCATTCAATATGTCTTGGTTACGTTTAAGCGACTCGGGCAGTTCAGCCATCAGGGCATTTATTTGGCTTATACCACCTTTATCTTTAAGATTTTGACTCTTGTCAATTAGCGACTGAGGCAATTTGTTGGAGCCGCCAACATCTTCGAGAGCTGCTGGAAGATTCCAGCTTGCCAAAGCCGCATTAAGGAGTTCGCTGGCCTGTCTCAACTTTCCGATTTCCAAATTGAAAGCTTCCATTCTCTTGGTTCTGAAATGTTGAATTCCATTGTGCACGGTAATTGGCACCATAGTTGCGAATAAATCTTTAAATTCGTCGCTGACAGGGAATTTGATGGGCGTGGACTTAGCAAGAGCCACCCGGTCAACAGGTGCGAGGGTATTTGGGTCCACGACACGCTGATGATAGACGTACTCGTTTTCCTTTTTGACTTTGTCAAACATTTCCTGAATTTTACTTATGTAAGCTTTGATCGGCAGTTCTTTGCCGCCTCTTTCATTCGCAACTTTAATCAGTTCTAGAGACTTGGTTAAACGAGCAAGCGCTTGGCCAATATTCTTTTCGGCATATTCATGCAGCCCGCAGTGGTATTCAGAAAGCGCATGAAACAGAGCTTGCTTGCCAGCTAATATGGACAACCAGCTTCTGGCTGCGTCTCTTAAACCTTCAGTTTTTTGAATGCTCATTGCATTTGCGTACAAATCAGAACACTGGCCAGCAATTTTAGCCGTGATCATCTCACGCATGTTATCTTTCACAGCCTTGTAATAAAATATTTCCTGAGCCTGAGCCAACATGATATTTGAAAGAGTGGCCAGTGTTTCGGGCATCAAATCAGTGGTACAGTCACTGCGAGACGAGCTAAACGAGCTATCACGTAGCTGAGAAAAGGCTCCAGCAGCCAATTGGTAGTACTTGGCTGCAACCTTTAAGCCCTCTTCATCTTCGAGCTGTTGGAGGGCAGCCATTTCGCTCCATGAAGCAGCCAAATTGAAGAGAACACAGACCCGTTCAAACTGGGCATTAGAAAGTGTCATGGAAGAGCGACCGAACAATCCTCGACCCTCAAAAGCGTCCTGCCATTTGAAAGGAACGCGAATTTGGCTCTCAGACATCGGCAGTTTGGTCTCAATAGCCACCAGCTGGTCATAGTAGCGTAATAATTTTTGCAGACGCTCTTGCCGCGATGACTTGAGTAGCGCATCATTTCTTAACTGGCCCAGTGCCTCGACTGATTTCAAAAAGTCATCCAGATTAACTGTATACGTTTGGCGAACAAACTGCTGCAATGGATAGGCCATATTGACATCGTGCGCTTTTTTATGAGGCACCACGATCATCTTGCTGTTAGCAGACAGGGAAGCCATTTCGCTAATCTAAAAAAATTTAGCACAGTGCGCTCAATACGTTAGGTTTATGAAAATTCGATTTCATCGCTTTCTCTCTTATATCATAAAGGAGTCAAATGTTTGCCGTCTAACCTTTCGAAAATGCTTTCTATGTCTAGTGCCGGGCCCGCGCTTTAAGGCCTAGCTGGCATAATAGAGCTTGCCATGAATCATCATGTACGTCGTTCGATTGCAAATAAGATATTTATTATGCGCATTAATTTCAACTCATTCATTCATGCAACCAAGGACAACCATGAATAAATGTGTTACTCAAATCCAAGTCAAAATGTTAATTTTAGCCAATCTATCTTTTATTAGGAGATGAGTCATTTTCGTTCCCGATACTCAACTCTGAACTTAGCTCTCTCGGTCCAGTGTATCATGTATTATAATCTAGTCTTCAATCAAGCCCTTTCAAGCAAGCTCATTACTAACTTTAAGCCTTGAAACTTTGAGTTGATCGAATACTTTGTTATTTTGAATCTAATAGATTGCTCTGATACATGCTCTTGATCAGTGGCCAAGAGAAATAAACAGATTTGGTTGTTAAACTTGGTTTTTATAAAGAAAAGTTTTAAATGACTGAGAAATTTTCTGAAAAACTAGAGCTCTTGATGTTCTTACTAAAATATTTTTAAACTAAAGAATTCAACTAGAGGTAATTTTGAAATGAGAAGAGCAATCCTATTCCATGAAATCATGCACATTTCAATTTTCGACAAGCAAAAACATATAGGGGGATGTTTTTGTTTAAGTAGCAGGTTGCAGAGGCAGAGCTTTGTGAGGAGAGACGACAGTAAATGAGCAGTCAAGCCTTTTTTATACTCATTTCGAATATCATCAAGTGCTCAGCCGGTTTAGTTTACTTTTATGGAATTAGATTTAGACTGCTATGTACGCTTTGGACAATTAAGCGGAAACTGACGAATTGAATGCAGAATCTTGTCAGGCGATAACAAGCCCATCCACTTCAATGAGTTTCTGCGCGTTCTAGCCGGCTTGTTCAAGTGGAACTTGTGTTGGCCGGTGCAATCAATGTTCAACTGTAGACCGACTTGAACTAGTACTCATTTAGTCGCCAGGGAAACACGAGACGACAAATATAAACAAGAATGCAAACGGAAAAAGCTTATTGGCCCAGTTGAGAGAGCAAGCAACTAAGAAAGCAATGAAACTGGCGGTCTGACTGGCAGGCCCCATTCAATTAAAAACCAATCGATAGAGCTTGCCGATCAGCAACTTGATTAAAATTTGTAGGGTCGACTTGGCTGCTTCTCTTCTATTAGATTGACTCTCGCCGCTTCTTTACCTCTCTCTGCATGGTGTTGTTCTCCATGTTTCAACAATTCGATCATTCTCCCCATTCATTCTCCCTAAACCTTCTTTCTAGTTTTCTCACTCAAAACGGGTTTTCATGTGATTCGTGTGAGCAGCGGTAGTTCATATGATTTCGTCCTTATTTCTAAATTAGCATTTTTACACCGATAAGCTCGCCAAGTCAAGATTTTACAAACATGAATTACTAATCATAAAAGAAAATATTTTTCCAAGCGACCATTCAACCCAATTTGAGCGCACGCCGTTAGTTTTTCATTTCGCCTACATCGCCATACAAACTCGCACCGTGACGAGGCCACGCCAAGTCTATCTGCTTCTGAACTGAGCAGGTCTGATTTAATTATTAATCTAAGTCTGGCCACTGGCAGAGTAGAGCGGCAGCCGTGTCGACGAATAATTCGTAGACTGACTCGGACGCAAGTGGACCTTCTATGTGATTGGAACTCGTTCAAGTGCACTGCTGGCTGCATTTGCGCTAAATTTACTCCCCTTTTCTTTCTTTCTTTTTCTCCTAGCCGAGACTGTGTTGTTTTTGTAACCGCTCTAGGGAACGAATCGCTTGAGTGCTTTCATCTAAAAAGCTTTTTCGCCTCTCTGGCTCCTCTATTGCGGGCAATTTCGATACTAAACTAGCGCAAGTTTGCCCTCTTTACATTTTCGTATTTACCTCTATGGCAATCTTTTTCATAGCAGTAATAGCCGTCGTTTAATTCATTTGGGGCACACTGGTTGGTGGGTTAGATCGGCCGTCCGCTCGCTCTTTCAAGCATCGTCGCCATTGCTTTTTAGCCTAATTTTCTAGCTTTGATTGTGTCTTTATTTTGAACAAAACGCCAGTCGCCGACGTCGCTGAATCGATTAAGGCAACCCTTCGAGCATTTTGAGTAAAAGCGGCGCACTTTTTTTCTCTCTTTTCACTATATATACAAAAGCTAAAAGCAGGCAGGAACCGAAGTAACAATGGGAAACAACGCACGGCCAACAACTCGGCAGCCATTTCCATAAGTTGCTTGTTTTTGTTGCTTTTTGTGCTCAAGCTGGCACTGCTGCCACTCTTGCTTAATAAGTTGGGTAATATAGTCGCGATGCGAGTCGTATTTAATTAGCCTGGAGAGCTTGAATGGCGTCGCTTCCTACCTAGCTGGCTGGCTCATTCAGCTGAAATCGATTGTGACGCTGCGCACCTCTACTAGAGCCAACTTGTGTTTTCTTTTTCTTCACGATGCTTGTTATTGTTGCCGCTCTAAGGCAGACCTAACTCAAGCACACGCGCTCACTTGCTAGTTTTTCCATTACTCTGGCGGTTTGTGTACCCCGAGCGGAATGGCTTCACCTCTAAATGGCTTGACTCCTCAGTATTGCCGTTCCGTTTTTTTTTTAATATTGAGGTGCTCAGCGTTTGACTTAATGTTATCGGCTCCAAGTTCCAGTGGATAGAGCGAATGCGAGATTGAAAGGAAAAAGAAAGAGAGAATGAGAGCCGTTCAAGTGCTAACCACCCAGTCTCGCATCTCGGCTGAAACAAGCCCACTCACACCCATATTTTAAACGAGTCGCAAAACTCTGCTTGGATTTCGATGTCTATTTGCGCTCCATCCGCAAGCAAACAAATATTTAATTGGCTTTTCGTTTGGGCTTCTTGCCCACTCCTTCTACCTAGCTTTATTGACGATTACTTGGATAGCGATAAACAGCTTAACAGCACACCATGGAGCTAATATGAGAATAAGAGCGATACTTTAAAAGCCAACACGATTTTTGGTTTTCCGATTGTTGGCAATGGTTGCATCAACCATGTCTGCCTGTTCTGGATTCACAATTTCAAAGATTTTTATTAAACCACGAGTCTAATCGCACCAAGTTTAATTAGCGCTACAGAGAAACACAGAGCACTAATGGCAACTGACCCAAATCAGGCACGGCTAGTTTAGTATAGAGATGCGTGTGTGCGTGTGGTGCAGCGGGCAGGGGATATAAGTGAACCGTAATTTGAGTCGGTTGTCCTGCAGCCGACTTTTAACCTTATTTTAAAAATTATTTCTCTCCGTCAGCTTTTGTGTGCTGTCAGTGGTCGAGAATAAGTGAACACCTGAACGGAGTGTGAGTCCCAATTTTTTAGTGGACACTTGGACAATTCAATTCTAGTAGATGAGATTTTAGATTTGATCTAGACCTCCATTAACAAGTTCAAGTTCAAGGAACGTTCGAAAAGTCGAATGGGCCACTCGAGAGTATGAGCTTGCAAGTTGATTTGAGAAACGCATGTATGAGGGGCAACCAACCAAGTGAACCAGATTATCCGGCTCTATTTGAAAAAGAGCTCAATGAAGCTACATATGATGCCTGTGAGCCCAAAGCAATCAACAAAGCCACACTGGATGATAGTTTAACGTCTCTTCAATGGCTTCAAAATCTGAACGTGCTTAAACCGGATGCAGGCTCGGCGGGCATCGATTGCGCTGAAGCCGGCTACCAAATAAAAGAGGCGCATTCGCAAGTAGATATTAATTTGAGCGAACGAATCAGCTCACAAAACTTGGTCGCCACATCAAATCTTGCCGAATACGGTGTTACATCTAGTTCACAAGAGCGTCTAGAATATCGACTGAATGCGGAAAAGAAACCACCATATTCTTATTCACAGTTAATAATGTTGGCGATGCGCGAGTCTAGGCATTCTAAAATGACTCTCCAAATGATCTACGATTGGATAATCGAAAATTTCAGCTACTTCAGAAAAGCTGATCCTAGCTGGCAGACCACTTTTAAAAACTCAATAAGACATAATTTGTCGTTAAACAAATGTTTCCGAAAAATCGCCAGACAAAAGGATGAACGAGGTAAAGGCGGTTTTTGGACTCTAGATCCCGACTGTGAAAAACAGCTTGGCGACTCATCTGCTGCCTTTTTAAATGCGGGACGAAATCCACAGCGACGACGACGAAGAACCAAACGCAAGGATGTAGCCGATAATTCAGGCCTTGCTCATTCTTATCCCAAGCGTATGAAGATAAGCGAATATCCGAACCAGCATAAGGATACCAGTCGAGCTGGTGGACATAAATATTTTGAAATGCACTCGAGCTGCGAACTGAATAAGAAAGCAAGCGCATATCAGAAGACCTCAGAAGAGTTTAAAGCCAGCATCTCTGACTCCATGATGGAATCGTTGTTTTACAATTCGCAATCCGGTTTTGAAGTAAACGGCTACCAGACAGGAGAACTGAACCAGACCATAGACGAGTTGGCCCTTGGCAGTGCTTTTGACGCCGACATAATCAAGTCAATAGATGATTCCAATATTTTTAGTTTAAACGAATGCCACCTGGAGCTGCTCGAGTCTACCCAAATCCAGCAACGAGAAAAGTCGTATAATGACTTCCTTGAGGTCAAAGCGCAAAGTCCAGTTGGTCGTTTGGGTAGTGTTGACGTAGAGTTGATTGATTTGATTCAATATACGAATGAATTCAACTCGGCCGAGCACAGATTTGATACTTCATCGGGAGTTATAGGCGCCGAACGAGTGGCAAATTCATTGTACGGGAGCGTAAACTCGTCATCAGTCTCGTGCACTTCGGCGTCTTCTTCGCCGCTTGATCTCCTTAGTGAAGGCCGTCTGGATTTGACCATAGAGGGTCACTCTATTAAAGAGTTAACAGCCTGGTCCGACAGTGATAGCTCGATTCAAGCCAACGAATTCAGTTTCGCAAATTCATCATCGACTTTGAATCTAAAAACTGAACCACAAGGCACTAAGCTCGTTTCGAGTGGCACAGAGTTTTTAAATGAGCTAGAGCTCAAGCCGACAAAGCCTAACCATAAAATGTAAATGATCTTCATAAATTTGCGTCGTATTCAAGTCAACAGTGAGGCGGTAAAACGAGTCACAACAAATCAGCATTAGGGCCGACTTTATACCGCTACGTCCGACGCAGTTTGCCGAGCTCAAATTAAAAATGAACCATTTTTATTTAAATGGAAAAGTCTGCCGAGTTCTGTAATTAACAATTGGAATGTAATTAGTTTACTGAGACCTTGCATCGTTTAACTCTTGCCTGTCGCCCATCTTAGTCATGCGGAGTACTTTCTTCTCCTCTATTCTATTTGCCTAGTACGCAAGCCAGTTGCATGTTTTTCCTCAAAATTGCGGTTTGATTTTTGGATATAATTAAATAAATTTAATCCAGCGAAAAAAAACTTGTACTAAACTTTATTTGAATTAAGTGGCTGGTTCATTCTTTAGGCACTTCATTCTTCATTTCACGGACGACTCGAGAAAGCGCTTGAAATGAGTTTTAAGGTTGTAGCCGGGCCTTGATTTCTGACCCGAACTATTTGGTCTCCCTGTGAACTCAAACTTGCTTGCCTATGTCCTTCACTAGCAGCTACTTAATTCTTTTAAAATTGATTTAATCAAGAGTGTATGAGATGATACACTCAAGATAGAAAATTTTCAGTATTTTATTTTTCTTAGGATGAGAACTAAAAACACAACCTCGAGTGACTGCAAAAGTGGTTGAAACATTTTTCTGCGTCATTCAATTTGTTTTCATGCTAGTTGGCTTGTGTGTCTTTGTTTAGATATTTCTAGTTGCATGCTTGATGAGCTTTTCTTACATAAAATTACTTGGAAAGAAAAATAATTGGTGTGTTCATTTTAACAGAAGGGTTGAGAATACAAATAAAATGGCTTGGAAAATTTTCATTTAGAATGAAACAATCAGTATTGTTAATTATTCAAACATGATTGACATTGAAAAAGAAGTAAATATTGGCATTTGAAAGAATTATCCAAGCGAGATAATTTTTCCAATTCACTTGAAACAAGTATTCCACTGAGCAGAATAACCTGGATATTCGTCTCGAAATTGTTTGTCTATAAAAGCGAATGTTATTTTGTTATTCCAAATAAAAACAAGTTTAGTTCAAATTCGTCTTCCAAAATGCTTGTATCGGATT
Organism: Proales similis; assembly: GCA_019059635.1. Classification (NCBI taxonomy): domain Eukaryota; kingdom Metazoa; phylum Rotifera; class Eurotatoria; order Ploima; family Proalidae; genus Proales; species Proales similis. Next base: position 41,778 of record JAGVRJ010000015.1, read on the forward strand.
CAAGTAGAACTGGAGTCATAAAAACTCTAAAAGGATCATTTTCGCCGATAAGCTGCATTCTTATTATTGTTTCGGTTACTGTCGTCGCGATACTTATTGTCATTCCAATCGCCCTAATTCCTCTTTACATCAACAATGGTTCTTCTTCGTCTTCGAGTTCAACAAATAACGTAAATGCAGTAGGAACAACGGAAGGTATCATTAAACCCCCCAAAAGTGTTTTCTCAATATTTTTAAGTTAATTTTTATTCATAGGCTCAACAGACGTTCAATTAACCACGGAAAACTTGGGATCAGTAGCGTTAACAAACAGACGAACAACAGTTATCTGTACTAATGGGACAGTCATTTATGATTTCGCCGCATTTGAAGAAGAGTCAACCACCTATTTGACCCAGCTTTTCGATGGCTTGATAAGAAATGTCACATTTGCGTTTAGCTGTTCTAGTGTCACTGGGCCAATTTCGATTTCATTTTCATTGGATCTTTTCTCAACAGATCTGGCAGTCGATATGACAACAATTCTTGAAGCGATTGACACTTTTTCATCAGCCGCTTCTTCATTTACACTTCCATCAGGAACAAATACTTTCACTAAGAACGACCAACCGGTAATTTCAAGTAAATAATTATTTAAGTTATCTCCAGAAGAAATCAGTTTTGGTAAACTAAATTCATCTCAAGTAACAGGAACTGTTTCATTTGCAAATGGAAGTGCCGAAACAGCCTCTTTTTGTACTTTGACGGGTTACAGCATATCGACCGCTATTTCAAATTGTATCGTCTCGAACAACTCTTCTACGGCCATACTATCAAGCACGAGTTCGACCACTTCCCAAAGCTCCACACTGGCATCCCAGTCCTCCGCTGGCACATCGTCTTCTCCTGGCCCGACTGGATCAGTCATCTCAACTACCAGCCAGGCCACTTCCCAAAGCTCCACACTGGCATCCCAGTCCTCCGCTGGCACATCGTCTTCTCCTGGCCCGACTGGATCAGTCATCTCAACTACCAGCCAGGCCACTTCCCAAAGCTCCACACTGGCATCCCAGTCCTCCGCTGGCACATCGTCTTCTCCTGGCCCGACTGGATCAGTCATCTCAACTACCAGCCAGGCCACTTCCCAAAGCTCCACACTGGCATCCCAGTCCTCCGCTGGCACATCGTCTTCTCCTGGCCCGACTGGATCAGTCATCTCAACTACCAGCCAGGCCACTTCCCAAAGCTCCACACTGGCATCCCAGTCCTCCGCTGGCACATCGTCTTCGCCTAGCCCGACTGGATCAGTCATCTCAACTACCAGCCAGGCCACTTCCCAAAGCTCCACACTGGCATCCCAGTCCTCCGCTGGCACATCGTCTTCTCCTGGCCCGACTGGATCAGTCATCTCAACTACCAGCCAGGCCACTTCCCAAAGCTCCACACTGGCATCCCAGTCCTCCGCTGGCACATCGTCTTCTCCTGGCCCGACTGGATCAGTCATCTCAACTACCAGCCAGGCCACTTCCCAAAGCTCCACACTGGCATCCCAGTCCTCCGCTGGCACATCGTCTTCGCCTGGCCCAACTGTTGTAACGACGACTTTGGGAAATATTGTGACTTCAACCTCCTGTTCCCCTTATTTTGATCCGGTACCATCTTTGAACGGATTACATGTTCAAAGCAGAAGGCTTATTAGAAGTTTGCCTAGCCAAGCTAATTGTGGTGACTTAAGTCCATTTCTTCAAGGTTTCAATAAGCTCCCTTGGAGTGTTTCGGTTTTAAGCCTTAACTCCGACGAATTTCTTTGCCATGGCTATCTTATTTACAGTCAATTTGTAATTGTTCGAGCTGAGTGCCTTTCTGGTCTCGAATCAAATCAGATTAAAATTTCTATTTCACAGGAATTCATTCCAAAAAACGTCGATTATCAAGTTTCTGATATTTTTCTTTCTTCTTCATCCAAATTATTAAGCCCAAATGAGGATGAAGTTGGTCTCCTGAAGCTTTCCCGTCCGATTTCATTTCATGATTCAATTTCAACAGTTTGCCTTCCTATTTCTGCTGAACAGGCCGAAAGCTGGGCTCTTTTTGACTTCAGGTAAACGTAGTGTTTTTTACAAGAATTTCAAGACGAAAGACCTGACTTTTTCTTGAAAGTGATGGCTTACGTCATCTTGATCAGCACTTGGTTAAAAATTGCGGCCTCTCCAAGTATTGTGTGAACATAGACTGCACCGTTCATGGCCCGAATTTGATGCTGATGAGTAGTATCGGACAAAAATGGAATTTGGCAGCAATCAGCAGACAAAACTGTTCATTCGGCCAAACTACAGTAGTGTTTAGCCGATTGGCAACAAAATTAAGTTGGATTACTAGCATTATTAACGTTTAAACTAGTCTGATAAATTTTTTAAAGAACAATTAATAAAAATTCGGCAAAATGTGCTGTTTGTTATGAAACAGACTTCGGGCTTATATTATGCGGTGGTCCATGTACAATCTGGTTTATAAATTGCCTTGTTAAGACCAGCCGAGACAAGGAACATAAGTTTCAATAGATCGTTGACCTGGCTGTGACTTTTCCATTCTACGGTTTACAAACTTGAAAATTGGATAGCGATTAGCGAGAAAATCGATGACAAGTGTAAGTTTGATTGCCTTGAAAAATTAAGTCTGGCAAAGCTTATTTGGTTAATCGATGTTTAGAACACAGAGAATATACCACCGCAGGTTATCAAGCGTGTGCTTAAGGAAATATGTGAATTAACGAGCCAAAGTCCTGATGGGATTAAGCTACTTTCCAACGATCAAGATGTTTCAGACATTCAAGCGGTCATCGAAGGTCCCGCCGATACACCCTTTCATCTCGGCCAATTCAAAGTCAAAATCATACTCGGCAAAGGGTTTCCTCAGCAGCCGCCCAAAGCGTTTTTTATTACCAAAATCTTTCATCCAAATGTATCGTCGACGGGCGAAATTTGCGTTGACACTCTCAAAAAGGACTGGCGTCCTGATCTCGGCATAAAACATATTTTCTTGGTAAGCAGTCGAAATACGAACCTGTAGAACAACCGCGCTGAATAGGTACTATTTAGACCATCAAATGTTTACTTATTGTTCCGAATCCAGAGTCGGCCCTCAACGAAGAAGCGGGCAAATTGCTGCTTGAGAACTACGACGAGTACTTTTCACGTGCGAAAATGTACACTGAAATCCATGCAATGGGAAATGCCCACTCCAGCACTTCAAAGTCGTCGCAATACTCGAGCACTAACGGCCTCAGAGCAGGAACATCTACAAGCTCTGCGACAACATCGACAATCCCACTCGATTCGAACAAAAACTTGGGCAATGCGGCCAATCAACAATCCAGTGCCACAAGCTCGAATGGCGACGAGCCAAGTATCAAAATGGCCAAGCTTCAGCAAACTGCGCCAAAACGGAACGATAAAAAGAAAGCGCTCAAACGTTTATGAAAGGTTATATGTAAAAGCTGCGCATTATCTTCTCTTCCCATGATTGTCTCATTTTTTTACTCAAAAATTTTTATTCAATGCCCCCCTGTCCATTTGTTCTAAAAATAGACATGACTAGCTTTTTCAGTCATTTCGGGAGCTAATTTGATGATTTGCGAATAAAACATTCATCTCTAACTTCTAACTTGATTGCCTTTTAACTTCGGACTTTTAACTTTTGTGCAGAGCATACGACGCATTTGTTCTGAAAGGGCTCAAGTCGTGTGACTGCAAATCGCTCCAATTATTAGATAACGCAGCAAAGCGCTATATTACGATGAAATTTTCAACTCTCATCTGACAATGTTATACAGGCTATTTCCCGTGTCTTGGAAAAGATGGTCAACTCTAATCGGAGGATTTCTGATCCATCTATCATTAGGCAATCTCTACACGTTCGGAAACATCAGCCCTTATATGATTTCCTATCTTCGTGAGTATGTTGGGACTGACATTCGATATTCTGAAGCGATCTGGATCTCAACGTCCAACACTTTGCTTCTCTGCTTGTCGGCCCTTTCAGCAGGCTGGGCGATGTCTAAATATAAGTTATCGGCTCGTCTTCTTATCACCGCTGGATGCCTCATCATGAGGTTTGTCCAACATTTCTCAAATAAAGCAACTTGTTAAAAAATCTGTGATCCAGTGCAGGGATCTCTTTAACCTACTTTTCAATACAAAACTCATTTTGGATGACCATATTCACCTATGGCATACTATGTGGAGTTGGAACCGGCCTGGCTTACTTAACTCCGCTTTCGTTGGCTATGAGGGTAAAAATCCGATGAATATAGTTAAGGTTAAAAAAAGTACCGATTAAAGTTTTCCTCATTTGAAGGCATTTCCAGATTCAAAAGGCCAAGCTAATGCATTTGTGTTGTTCGGAATAGGCTCAAGTTCAATTATTTTTGATCAAATTCAAACCAACTACATAAATCCGGACGATTATGCACCAGATAAGCCTTATTCTTTCGAATTTCCGAACGAGAAGTAATTCTAGCCTTTTTAAAACTCCAATCTTATAGGACTCAAAGCTTATTATCATTTTTTAAAGATATTTCTCAAGACTTCATACTGATCTTCTTGAAAGGATTCCGAATATTTTCTTAATACTCGGTGCCATATTCGCCGCACTGCAGCTGATTGGCATTTCCCTATTGTGTGAGGAGTTTGAAGACCAGACCGACAGCATTGAACGGGTTGCCATAAACAAGAGTGATTCAGAAGAGATCAACAGTTTGGGCGTAAAATATAAATCAGTTTCACACGGACTAAGTCTTTCCGAAACCACCCGGATAAAAGAGTTTTACTTGGCCACCGGAATGTTTGCTCTGTTTACAGTTGCGCCCAGTTTAGTTATAACTTATTACAAAACGTATGGGCAAACATTTATTGATGACGATCGTTTTCTGGCCACCGTTGGTTCTGTCTCAAGCATTTTCAATTCGACTGGGCGACTCTTTTGGGGTTGGATTATAGACCGTGTATCATTCAAGTTGACTTTTCTGATCCTTTCCACTTTAATTATTTGTCTTATCGCCAACTTGCACCTCACCGCATTGCTGGCAGCAGAGAGTCTATACATGGCTTGGATAAGTGCGATTCTGTTTGTTTACTGTGGAGTTTACGTCATTGTGCCGACCATGATTGCCAAGACCTTTGGCACGAAAAACTTTACAGCCATTCAAGGACTAGTATTTTTGATGAGCACATCAGTGGCAATTATCACTTCTGTAGTCGGCTCATTCCAAAGCCAGCTTGGCTGGTTTGGTTTATTTACATGTGGCTGCAGCTTTAGTCTTATTGGTGAGTTGAGCCGATTCAGCTTTTTCTTCTTGCTTGAATTATTTTAATATTTAATTCGCCTTCAAGCCATGCTTTTAGGATTGATGTTTAACGTCACTGATAGCCAAGGCCAGCCTATTTGAAGTCTTTGAATCGAGAGAGAAAATATTTATTAATCCACCAAATTTGAATAATAAAACGAACAAAACGAACAGTTCAAACACAAGTTTTGACCGAACGATGGTCTCTAGATCGAGTTGTCGATGCCAAAATATCTTCATGATGCTCAAGCGCTTCTTTCTCAATTAGCTCTTGTTTATATGCTCGTTGAATGGCTTGTTGTCTTAGATGGGAAAAATCCATTTGATTATGGAGAAATTGTCCAACCTTGTCAACGGACTGTTTAAAATCATCCCTCAGAATGCCAAGTAATTCTCCGCCTTCGTTACGCCGCTCAGCAAGTTCATTAAGTTTTTGATGCCCGATCGCAACTAAAGCAAGTTAGGCGCTTTAGTTTGACCTTATATTAATTAAATGTATTGGGTTTACCTTTGAGACGAAAGAAATTCTCGAGGGCCGTATGCAACAGTAGTTGTGAATTTTCCATTTCGAACTGGTCTCTCAGACGAACGGTGGTGATAAAGGTTTGCTCGATCTGAATGAGAAACTTTTTCTCAAAATCGTACAATTGGTTTTTTCTTTGGCGATAATCAGCTGCAAGCTGGGCATTTATCAGCAAATAATCGTTTAGTTGACTCCTCAGCCTATCGAGGTAAGCCCTTCGAGCCGAATTCTGATGATCATTTTGAAATTGATTTTCTTGTAGCCGAGAGCGAAGTTGGTCAAGTGCAAGCTGACTAGCCGAAACCAATCGTTGAATTGATTCTAAACTAGCTTTTGCTCTCAGTTCGTTGACCCTTTATATTTCTCGATTCTAAAAATTGGAGTTGAAAAACTTTGAGGAACAAGAAACGAGTTACTTTAAAATTTCAAGTTCTTTGGTGCTTTTATCAATGTTGTTTTGCACAAGTCGGCTTGTGTTTTCCATTTCCTCCATTTTTTTCTTCATTTCGTCTGAATGGGCTTGCATACGTTGCAGTTCTTCTTCTTTCTGCTTGACTTGTAGTGTTGTCCTCTCAAACTCTGCTCTCAGCTCCTCTAATTTTCGTTTAAGTTCAGTCTCATGAGCCATATTGTTGGTGTTGGTTTCTTTCAGATTTTTTCTCAGCGCCTCAATATGCATGAGAAGTTGGAGTCGATGCTCTTCCCCTTCTTTTATTCTGTTTTTGAGTTGGACCAATTTGTCCTCTAGTTCTTTCTTTTTATCATCGAACTTAAACATAATTTTTTTTCTTTCATTTGTTTTGGCAGATTGAGTATTTTTCGAATCGGCTTACTTGAGATTTTCGACGCTGTTGGGCCTGATTGGCTTGTCGATACTCGGCAATTTCTGCATTCAGCTTGTTTGCTATTTGGGCCGTTAAAGCTCTCTCCTCTCCGATCTGCTTTTTCAGCTCGTTTATTTGACGCTTTAAAATCGTCAACGTTAATTTGGCCAAACTCGCATTCATTTTAATGCCAATATACCTTGATCACCTCCTCGCGTTGTTCAAGTCGTTTCATGTCAGTTTTGAAGTTGTTGCGTGACATGTCGTGATCAACCAGAGCCTTTTCAAAGTCTTTTATTCCATCAGCCAGCTCTTGTTCTGCTTTCAACCGATCAGCCTCGAGCACTTTGCGATTCTCGTGCTCTTTGTCAATTTTTCTAATTGTCAAATTTAATAGGCTTAAATATAAAAGACCTCTGCACTGCGATTCTGTTTACTTTTCCAATCTGATCTTCTCACGAGCCATTTCATCTAAATCGACTCGTTTCTCCTTCAGCTTGGCCAAAATTTTTTCCAACTTTTCCAGTTTTTTGTTCATCTTCTCCTTCAGCTGGGCGATTTCTTGCTCAAACTGCTCCTTGAGCTGGTCACACTTTTCCTGTTGCTTTTGTTTTCTCATAAGCGCATCGTCAATCTCTTTAGATAGAGCGAATCGTTCTCGCTTAAGCTCGTCCACTTTAGCTCGTAGATGCTGAGCTCTCGACTGCTGTTCAGCTTTCTTTTTTATTTCTTCTTTTTCGGCCATCTCGTTTTTCTTAATGCCTTCATTGATACTCTGATGTTCTTTGTTGTTCGATTCACGTTGATGCTCGGCCTGGTCAAGGCGTTTCCTTTGAACATAACGTTTATGGTCGAGATTTGAAGGCAAAGAAGCCTAAACGCTTACTGGGCTTTTCTCAACTCACGAACTGCATAGTCTACTTCGGCTTTCATTTCGTCTCTTTCTCGTTGCGCTTTTATCTGAGCCTGGCGCCAGCGGTCCTCGGTATCGTATAGCATGTTCTCCGCTTTTCTTATGTTGTCGTCGACCTGTTGCTGGGCATCTTTGACTTTGCGCAGCATACGACGTTCGTGTTCAATTTTTTCGGCAATAAGCGGCTGATTGGCTCGCATCGAATTGAGCTCAGAGTCAAGCCGGTCGAACATTTTCTTCTCAATTTCCACCTGGCGCTTGATTTTCTTTTCTATTTTGCTGTTGAATGAAATGTGCCAGTTGAGTTCAGTGATGTCATTTATGCAAGCATCGTGCTCTCGTTGTACAATTCCAGGCAGTTCACTTACTCGTTTGAGGGCCATTTTCTCAACACTCACTTTGAGAGCTTCGAGTTTCTTCTTTTCCTCGCTTATCCGCAGTTCGTTTCTACGTCTTTCGAATTCCAATCGTGCGATGAGCACAAGAACCTTATACAAAAGGCCAGACACTTTGATGCTTTGAAATGGCTGATTTCGCTCGACAACAACTAAATCTGCGGCACTGCTTTGCTCAGAGGCGACAGAGGTGAAAGTGCCTTCCCACGACCAAATCGACTCGGCTCCTAGTCTTTGGGTTAAATTTGACTGAGGGACCGAGTCGCGATCCAAAATATTTCTTATTCGTTTGGAAGACAGACTCTCAATAGTCTGATCAGTTTTTCCCTGCCTATCCACGGCGATATTAGTAAAACCGTTTTCTATTGAGATTGTGGGAAATTTACCAGGAATCTATGGCATTCTGCAGCGCCTCTAGGTGGCCAAGAGCTTTGTTTACGCAACTGCAATGTATAGTAGTTAAAGAGCAAGAGTGACGTCGTAGGTCAAGTCGTCTAAACTCGGCCGGAAGCTGCCAAAAGGCTTCTGCAATTAAGAAAGAAATTGAAATGGAGATAAAATCGAGAGAATTTGATTTGTTTACCGTTGTCAATCGCTGTCTTGGTTACATTGCTCTTGGGATCTTCGTTTCCTTCCGGAGTATAATCGGTGATAGTAGATGGTCCGACCAAGGCAAATATTTCACTTGAGCTTTTCAAAGCTTCCATACTCGGATGTGTGAGAGCTCAGTGCTAGATCAGATCGCACGCCTCTGAGATGCTTGTTTATTTTCAGACGGTGCTGAACTCACTTCATTCGGCGTTGCCAGGCAACCGTTAAATCCAAAATCAACTCAATTTCAGGTTATGCAATTGAACTCTCCACTTAAGCTAGGCAAGCGATTTTATTTTAGAAATAAACGCCAAAACTTTTCAGCAAACACTTATTATTATTATTATGAATCGGAAAAGGCAAATGTTAAATCGAAATTTAATAGACCGGCTATTGGTGAGAATTGATCAGTCCCGATTTCACACGCTGATAGAGCTCGAGGCCAGCCATTATTTGATTAGTTGTGTGGTATCTCATGTGCTGGTTGAATAGCTCATTGGAAAGAAATGCCTGGCCGCATCTAGCCTGATTGGGCATCATCCAATTGCAGACAAGAGGGCTCTGACGCTGAGAATTCTGTGTTGCTTTCAAGTTTGAATGGCCGAACACTATTTCTTGCCTCAACCGCTTATGCGGCTCACTTGCATCAATGCTAGGGCCTGTTGATCGTTTCTTGCCTCTATACGGCTGAAATAGTTTTTTTGAGCTTGATTGCAAGAATCCACTGTGATTTGAGTATTTCCTGATTTTTTTCGCCGACTCCAACCGATCCAAATTAAGTCGACACAGCTGCAGCAGACTAAGAAGTGGGAAATAATCGGAGGATGTATAAATCGTATGTGGAGGCAAAGGACTGTCATACTCGTCCATGGACATTTTCTAGTTCTTTTTGATTAGAAATTATTTGAAAACAAGTCTCAGCCCGCCATATCAGTGGGTCGCGCTGCACTTATCTTCTCGAGCAATGCTTCTATTTAAAGCTCAACTGGTCTCTATATCGGTGTTAAGTAGCTTTTAAGCGCAAACTCATCTGATTGCTCAGTTCGCAATTATTTAAGTCACGATTGCTCGACCTCGCCGATTTTCTAAGAGAGGACACCGATAGGAGAGAAATATTGGCCGTCGCACGACTTCAAATCGCCACCGGCTTTTGGTTTCCTCTTATCTTTATTTGATTTTATTTGTCGCCAATCACCCGCGCGTTTGTTTAAGTACAACATTCGAAAGGTAATCCTCATTGAACCAAGAGCAGCTGTTAATTGAATTACAAGTGGGCGGCAAACTTTGAGTGCTCGAAAGGTCGTTCGAAATCTAAATTTACGCCAATCGCCTTTTTCGGTTGTTTTGTTCCTTTTTATTTGTGAGTGGTTCAACTCCGAGCAGAGAAAGACAATTTCTTTTGCATCAGGAACGAGCGAGCACGTTGAGCTTGACTGCAGCTTCTCTTCGGTTATCGTATAAATTAAACCTGAACAAACTAGTATGAATCAAACTCATTTGCACGTTTGCTTTCTTTGAATGTTTAGGGAAAACGCCACAAAAAGCTCTATTTACTTTGATTTTTTGTTAGCTGAATAGAAAGTCGACATGATGCTATCTATTCGTCCGTGTTTCAAATGAGCATCGTCCATGATTAAGCTTTCTTGAATAGCTGATCGGCTTTTTACTTATTTCTCATCGTTCATTCACATTGAATATATTTTAATGCGGCGTACAGTGATGAAAAAATTAGCCCTGAAAACACCATGATTTTCACATTTTAAATATACGCTATACTGAAGTATGTCCGCTTTATTTTGAACTTTTCTTCAAGTCGCAAATGATGAGAATTAGTCCAAATGGCCGAGTGCTCTATGAGGTCGACTTAGGTCCCTGAACGCGACCCTTCACTTTGCTCTAAATAATCGCTCTTTTTCTTACCTGAGTGGATCTATCCGTTGATGAGGAAAATGATTTGACTTAAAAAAAATATGAAAAGCAATCAAACGATTCAAATCTAAACCCTGCTCTCTGAGGATAGACCACTACGAGGCAATAAGAGAATAGTTTTATTTAAAATCGACAGAAAACTGAATAAAAAAGGTAAAGACTAAAGCAGATAATGAGCCAAGCTTTGACAAGAGACCAGTCTCGAGCTGCTCGAGGTGTTTTGAAGTAGACAGTGAAGAAAAATGCCAAGCCAAGTAGGTCTGTTGCAATTAGATTAAAATCTCTGAGCCTATTGCGTGCCGAGTCTGCGTACTCGCTTGTGAAAAAGCCCCACAGCAACTTTTCGGGAAGGGCCAAGTAAATGTGAAGCAAAGATATAAACAAAACGGCGTAGGCAGAATCGAGCGCAATCTCATCAGTTTGTAGGCATCGATAGTAGACCAGCGCCGGAACTAATTCGGTAATTGAGTAGAATATTTGAGAATTGAGCATTCTGTAGTCTCGATCGTTCAAATAGTTTATGATCGACCAAATGCCATAGTAGTTTGTGTATATCGAGAATATAAATAGGATGATGATGGCCATTCTAAGATTAAACTGCCTTTTCCTAAAAAAGTAGCCCAGTTGATCTGTTATTGCAGGAACTAGGCGCTCAAGAGAATGATGAAGCATCCGAGCGTAAATGTAGAAGAATAAAAGAATCAGAACGAAATGCCGATCATAGTTGAAATAAAATGCCTTGTAATGGGATCCGTGAGAGCTTCGAGCGTGAATTCCTCTGTAAAAGCCGTCCCAGCAAGTGCAAGTACAATTGCGTTTGTCTACCGGTTGCAGTAGGTTATAAGTGTTGTAGCCAGACAAGTTGGTCGAAATCAGCAGGCCAATGCAGATAGTGCCGATTGTGAAAGTGGAAGTACACAAGGACCAAACGAGCCCTTGCTCTGGTGCAATTGATCTAATCGCTTGTCCCAAGTTGACCAATGCCATTTGAATAGACGACGCCGGTCGATCGATTGACGGCCGATATGAGGTCAGTAGCAGTATAAAGGATTGCGAATTATGCCGTCCGCCTGATTATGGGTTTGAGGGAGCGGCGTTTTTGCAGCGTCGAAGTTAATTGAGGCAAACCAACTCGATTATGTTTCACACTTGGCCGCCCTTATATTTGTACTATTTTCCCTCCTTTTTTGTTTAAATTCGCCTCTTATTTTGAAATATATTACAAGCCATGGTGAGAGCTTTTTAAACCTAATAATAATTTTCGTTATTCATTTTGATATTCCTATCGAACGATGGAAAGCGTAGAGGGGTTCTATAAGAATTGCGCGATATAGATGAGGATTTGACCTAAATGAGACGAAATTGGAGAGAGAGATAGAGAAATTAGATGTGAGATACAATTTAAGCGCAGGCAGATTAACTTGATTTATTTGACTTGGATTATACTTTGAGGTCCGATTTATATGCCATGCATCTTTCGATATTATCATTTCATCATCTTTTGGCCATTTTTAAAGGCTAGCAATCGTTTGTTTTAAAAATTTCGAGAACAAAGACAACCACTTGATTGCTTAAGCAGCTCAAGCTGTCGTTCAAAAGTCGATTGAGGAGTGCAACGAGCACAGAGAGAGAAAATGGGCGAAATATTGAATCCAACAAAATTATGCGAGCCGTGGATCTCAAACAAGTGTGAGCAGTCGGTTTGAAAACAAAGCCAAACAAACACTCAATCGCCAACACAGGACACAGGGAAAATGTCGAGCTCAGACGGAGAAAGCATTTGTTTGCTGCCCTCAATTGAACCTTCGGAAGGTAGTCAATCCAGTTGTATTCACTTGGTCGAAGATGAGACAAGTTTTCTCGACCAAACTAACGCAGACGATGAACAATCAACTGCACCCGAGACGACCTTATTCTCCGCTCAGTTAAATACACACATGGCCGACTTGATTTCGGAAAATCGAATGCTCAAGAGCCGCTGTGATTGCCTTTTAAACGCAATAAACGAGCTTCGGCGAAATTCAGAGAGAAGACCTAGCACCAACTCTCTGGTAGACGTGGGCGAAACGCTGATGGCAGAGAGAATGAGCCAAGAACTTGAACAAGCGAGCGAAATTCTTGAGAAAAGCAAACAGATTGAGCCCTGCCTTCGTCATCTTGTCGCTTTCGTCTGTGAAATTGCCCATAAACACGCAAGAGACGAAGAAATTGCCAGCAAAGCTCAAAGAGCTGCAAGTCAAATATTTGAAAAACTCGATAAAATTGTAGGCGGTGAAAAGGTGAAATATGAACACGAGTCTGGAAACGATGACATCAGAGAAAAGCAACGGCAAATTAGGCGTAAAGTGAGCCAACAGACAGAGCTTCTCCGTTCAATTAAAAAACGCCTTGAGGCTTGCAATCAAACTCAGTTGAGATCAGCCGATATTGGATACAATACAAACGACGATGATTTTTATTATTACAGTGTCAGTGATTACATAGCCGTTGACAAGACGCTCGAGCTCGCCGATGAACATCGATTGTCTGACAATCAAGTAAAAATATTCATATCCATCTACTTTAGAATTTATGAGACGTAAATTGCCGCTTAGACTTAGAAGGTTATCGGATACTTGACACAATTGAGTAATTCGATCGATCAGAGTACCGGAATTCTGTTTAAAGCTAAAAGGAACCATTTTCGCTATTGAGCCCACCAGAGCAGCTTTTATTCGTCAATTTTAGTCATTTGTTATTTGCTTTCAACAAGCTTAACACTTTTACACCTTTTTGAGCTCATGTTCAGATGCGAGAAGACTTCAGATGGAGGGGGATTTTGAATATTGAGTGCTTAGGGAGGCGAATATAAGGCCGGAGCTAATTAGGTGAATAGGGTCTTAATGGCAAGGTTTAGTTTTGTATAATCGATCTTTCGGGCAGAGGGGGAGCAATGCTAAGCAACAGCCATTTTTGATCTATAGCCATTCACTTGCTGTAACCGGGCCAAAATTTTCCTACTGCGAATTTCAAAATTGGGCTTAAGCAATTAGAAGGATAATTTTTTCTGATTGCGTACGTCTGATCGAGCGGCAAATTGCTTCCAATAGATTCCGGACGGACGGAAATTTGTCGAGACTGATTGCTTTGATATTTATCTCATTGAATTTTTGTTTAGACGTAACCAACACACACAAACAAACACCAAAGTTGAAATAAGGATGAAAACAAACAAAGCAGTATTGTGTTGGGCGATTTGCTTCTTTTTGATAGTTGAACACTCTAGAACAGCGCCTCTAGCCCAGTACGCTGTAGCGCCTCTCGCCCGAATTTTGAGCCTTTGGAACCACAATGAACAGGTCGAAGCCCCGTCATTCCAAAGCTTAAGAACCTATCTAAACAATAAGAACAAATTTCAAATAATGGGAAAGCGAGATTCATTCAAGACAATTCAAAAGGCTCTGGAGTATTATCAACAGCTCGAAGACAGCTATGATCAAGATTCAGAAATCAACACAGGCTGGACAGAGTTTCTAAATTAACTGCATGTTAATCCATCTTGAAAATTATTAAGAAACACAGAAGAGTGCTCTATAGAATCGATTTTGATTTCTTTGAATAACTATTTCAATTTTACGAGTTTGCACTTTTCTAGCAGATCCTTCGAAGAATTAAATGACTTGGAATAAAGTTGAAAACCCACAAAACAAGTCTCTTTATGAAAAACATAAAAGGCCAATTATTATTCAATTACACTCAAGGGAGGCCGGAATTTAATTTTTCTTCAATAAACAACAAAAAAGACATTCCTTGGTTTGAATCTTAAATCCCTGGCTAGCAGAAACCAGACGTTCCAAATGATATGGCTCATCTAGAATTCAACTAGACTGTCCCATGAATAAAAGGTCTATTAATAGTCCGAAAAGCCGAAGCACGATTTATCATTATCAATTTGTTTCATTCTGTTTCCTATTGCTCTTCTCAGCGCCGAAAGAATTCATATTTAAGAGGCCAGCGCTTTTCGATCTCCCTGAAAATAATTAAACTGCATATTTAGACCATGTCAGTATGTATAAAATCAAGCTGAACATTCAGATAATTCAGCTTCATGTCATTTTCCAATGAATATTGGCCTGCCGAGTATAAAAGGTAAAAATGATTTCAAAAGCATTCAGCTTGGAATCATTTGAATATTGAGTAAAATGGAAACCTATCCATGGTTCAAGGTCTTCCTCGTGGCCATGCATGCATTGAACACGGTTTTAAGCTTTGCAGGTAATCTTTTCGGTCTCTTTAGTCCAGCCTTAGCTTTCGCCTAAAACATGTCGCATAAAATAAATGAAGCAAACTTGATCGTGATACTGAGCATTCGCAAGCATCGTGAATTGCGCAATTCGCCGCCCTTTGTTCTCATTTTGAATCAGGCAATAGCAGAGCTGGTACTGGGTCTAACTGCAAGTCCAATAATCATATTCAGTATGTGTTTCCTCGAGCTTTACTTCAAAGTAAATCGGCAATTTTCCACTATAATTTGAAAAGGCTTTCTGCTCGGAAAAGATTATTTTGACAATAACCGCATCTTTTGCGAAATTGCTGCCTCGCTAATAATTGGTTCGTCAGTGACTTTGCTCATCAGTCTTGGGGTGGTCGGTCTGAACAGGTACCTGATTTATTTGAACTACATCCCATTTAATTTATTAACTCGTTTTAAATAATTTCATGATTTAAGATATCTGTTCATATTTCATATTTCGCTCTACAAAAGACTGTTCAGTCTTAAGAGAACCAAATGGATTTGTGCCGGATTATGGATTTTCGGAGTACTGAGCGACTTGCCGAGCTATTCGAGTAGGAGATTCACCGCCATCTACTGTTCGTCTGCCTAATAATTAATTTTTCTTTGAAGAGCACATATTCAATGAATCACTCAACTATTGCTTCCTTGACCCCAACAACAAGGTCTATTTTCGGGTCGTGTTCATTTTCACCGGTCAAATTCCTTGGATCCTGAATACTTATTTCTACTTGAGAATCTACTGGCACGCGAGGAGCAGAGAATATGGCAGAGTTCGAGCTATCGGTCGCAAATTAACACCAAAGCATAGCTCCAAAAAGCTTCTCAAGACCGTTTTTCTTTCATACTTAACTCACTTCATCTGCTGGTAGGAATGAATTGTTAAGACGATTTTCGAGTCAGTTGGAACTTGATTGAATTTAGGATTCCGGGAAATGCTACTCTTGCTTCAATGTATCCAGTACCAAAGGAGATTACGTTTCTCTTCGCACTTATGGCCTACTCCCATGCCAGCATCAATCCAATAATTCTTTCTCTTTACAATACAAGAATGCGTCAAGCAGTAAAAAACCTTTTCGCGCGCTCAACCCACACCTAGAAGTGTAACTAATTAGCTGGCATTGAGCTGAGGCCAAAAATAGGTTCATTAATGTCAGTTATGGCTCGCTAGAAACTTTTACGTTATTTAGCTTGTAGATCAATAAAGAGTTTCAAAAAGTTATTTAAGATAATTCATTAAAACAGGCGCAGGAGATCATGATTGGAGGAAAACACGGCGAAGTATTTGCACGAACGAAGCGATTTCTGCATCGCTCGCCTTTCCATTTGTTTCCATTTTGATTAACTCGCGGAAAAAAAGGCCATTGTGAACGCTCAGTAGAAAGAGGTTCTTGAGCGAATCAACTCCATCCACACAGTCGAGAACGGTCGAAGTCACTCCGGCTTTGCGCAACCAGCTTTTTAACTCGTCAGGGCTGAGCTGATTAAGATACTGCTCGCTATCCTCGTCTATTTGCATATCATCCCAGTCAAGCTCTTTCAAGTCGACGAGACTTGGTATTCGTTCTGTTTCGAGCTCCCACTTGTCTCCCTCGTTTGTCCGGCTATTCTGTTGCCCGTCAAGAGTCAAGTTGTTTATTGAGCTCAACAGAGCCGGATGATTGCTGGGATATATTCGTTTCCTGATTTCATAGGCCTGGTCATCGAATTCAAGGGCTCTTTCGCATTTGTTCAACCTGAAGTAGCAGTCGGCTATACAATGAAGCGAATTGGCCAGACTGCTTTCAGGACAGTCTTCCAAGTCACGTCTCATCTCATAGGCATTTCGATGAAGTGATAATGCCTTTTCGTACTGGCCGAGACCAGAATGAATAATGCCCAAATTGTAAAGAGACTCGGCAATGCTTAGGTTGGCGTTTTCAATCTTTTGCCATCTTCTCCTCTTTTTGATGTCGTAGGCCTCTTGCTCGTATCTCAGTGCTTCGTTGTGCTTGCCTTGTTTGCCGAAGCTATGAGCGATTCCGCTCAGAATTCGGCACATCAGCTCACTATCCCTACTCTCCGGATGGCTGTGCAACTCATCGTGGGCTTCCTTTTTTAGCCTTACTGCCAGCCTGTGCTTGCCCAAGCGATCATAACAAACTCCCATATCGAACTTGAGCTGAACCATGAGGTCACGTTGTTCAACTCCATTGGGCTGGGTCGTTTGAAGAGAAAGTGCTCTGGCATAATATCTGATTGCTGCCTCAATTCTCATGCACTTCACCGAACAAATAGCGGCCAAACGAAGAACTTCGATAAGTTTGTCGGGTTTTTTTAGTTTTCTGATGGCGTAGAGATCGTGAAAGAATTTTTCAGCCATTTGATAGTTCTTGACTGTGTAGTGATAGACGCCGAGCTTGTAAGAAAGACTGTCCAAAATATGCTCGTTGTTGGACGAGTGAGTCTTTAGACAATTGAAAATTTTCAGCACATGTGGATAGAGGGGTCGAAGTTGGAGCCATAAATTAGAATCACGCGTTTGGGCAGGATTGAAAAGCTGGTCGAATTGATGAGCCAAGTAAGAGACCAAACGATAGGAATAGTCGGACTGGAGCTCTTTGTTTATGAACTCGATCAGATGAGCCTGTGTCAAGCGGTGAACGCGAATCCCAGTTGCAGAGGGTCCCCAATGTTCAATTAGGCCAAGTCTCAGCAGCTGCTCTAAGCATTCGTCTACTACACCGACTGGAAGTTTGAGAATTTTCGCCAAAAGCTCAACTTCAATCGAGTCGGCGTTGAGGAAAGCAAGTGATGTCAGCAGTTGAATGCTCAGTTTTTCCTTTCGAAATAGGTCGATCAGGGCTCGGGTTGGCTGACTTGAGTGTTTGCCATTTTGATGTAAGTCAATGTTTTCGACAACGTTGAATGCCTTGTCAATTTGGTAAGCCAGTAGGTCGTCGTCTAAACCAGAAATAAAAGCTTCAACCGCATGTTGAATTCGTTTGTCATTCGATTTGACTGCTTTGTGGAGCGATTGCACAAACTGATGCTTCTTGTAAAGATCAATTTCGATTACTTCAAAGTAATCGGCCACGAAGAAGCTTTCACTAGTGGCCAACACGTACACATTACTGGGCAAGCGACGAAGGAACGGTTTGGCGGCGATTAGGTCTTCTAGTTTGTCTAGGATGAGAAGCATGGGCTCTGCCTTTTCAAGCAACTCGCAGGTCTTTTCGATTATGAATATGCTCTCACGAGTGATATCGGCTAGGCCCACGGTCCGCGCCAGAACACGAAATGAAAAGTCAAAACATTGCTCATTGGATGTAGTTAGCCAGTAGATTTGAGTTGAGACACGATCGAAAAACCGAAGAGCGTAACGTCTGGCCCAAACACTCTTGCCAGAGCCACTCTGTCCAACCAAGGCTACAAATCGATGTGATCTAAACGCTGCGTCTAACTCGGATATTACCTGCTCGGTTGAGGCAAGAAAGGCTGGAAGCGCGAGCAAACTTGGATCAAACTGCATTTAGACCATAGAGTACACTAATGAGTAGTCTGCTCCGATTCAACAAAGATCTTTCGCTGATCAAGCTCTGACTGATAAGAGGTTCTTAATTTTGTTTTATTTCATCTTTAAGCCCATTCTTGTCTATGTCGAGTCGGGTTAGCGTTGATAAGGAGACGTTTGCGTTTAGATTACGACTTGCAATCGAGAGTGGAAAATTTTCACTCGCCAAATCAGCGGCCCTATCCAACTCAGCATAGAAAAAATAGACCCAGTTGTCAGGCAATAAAATCACGTTTGGTTTAAAACATGAAGGGAATTGCTTGATCTAAGCAACAACTGTTTGCCTATTTATTGTCTGTGAAGGTCAAAAATTCGGTAGAGTCAGGTGTGAAACCTAATCGAATTTGCTCAGTCTTAGTTTGAACACGTACAGAGAAAATGGAATCCGTGGCGCGTATATAAGCGTCCGTGCTTGTTAATGTTTCGTCTGATTGTTGATCAGCATTTTCTAAAATGATTCTCTTCTGCCCTACCATTTGGCTGATCATGGTTCTCTCAGTAAAGAGGGCAATATGCAATCAGATCTTCTGTCCCATTAAAGCCAAACAGGATTGTTCATGTACCAAGATTGCATTTCCTTTGTTCGAATGCGTTTATCCGGACGATCAGACTGAGCCAGATTATCTCTCTTCATTTGAATTCTTCCCCAACATAAGCCGGAGTTTTTACACGATTGAGATAAGCAACAAGAAAATCAATACTGTGCCAGCCAACATATTTCCCAAGTTTTACATCTGGCACCTGAACCTCGATGAAAATCAAATTAGAGACGTTTCAGAGAAGGCGTTTGCGGCAATAGAGCGTTTTGTCAAGCTCGATTTGAGTAAAAATGAATTTACAGATCTGAAGAATTTGTTTCGAGCCCTCAGCGCTTATCAAAGTCATAATCTACGGGAAATGGATTTGAGTCAAAATCGAATCGATCGAATCGATTACGTCCTTGATGAACTGGCTGAATTGAAAATTCTCAATTTAAACGACAATAAAATGGAGTTTATCGCATTCGGTGTGTTCTCAAATCTCAACAGCCTAGAGCAGCTTAAAATCTCAGGCAATCGCCTGTTGAAACTCTTGCCGGAACATTTGACTGGACTCGGAAGGTTAAAATCCCTGGAAATAAGGAGGAATCAAGTCGAAATGGAACTCATTTTTATTCGAGACCACAGCGCCTTGACAGAGATAGACTCTGAGCATACACGATTCACAGCCATTCGAATTGTGAACTGCACGGCTATGTCTAATCTAAATCTAAACCATGGCTCATTGAGTAAACTGGACGAGGACACGCTCGTAGGAACGTCGATATCTAATCGTCTGAGCTTGAGAAACAACCTTCTGAGAGATTTAAGCGCGCTGCAGACGTACGCGCTGAATAATTTAAAAGAACTTGAGCTTCAGTCCAATCAAATCGAACTTATTGATGAGCACTTTTTCCGTGACATGTCGAGCCTTACCAAACTCAAACTGCAGCGCAATAAAATCAAAGCGGTTGTCTCTGGCGCGTTTGATAATCTTCGCTCTCTGATTGAGCTCGACTTGAGCAACAATCAAATTGAATGTTTTCCCGATGGCCTCTTTGACAATCTGAACAAGCTTATTGAATTGAGATTCACGGATAATCCCATCAAAAGTTTTAATCGAAGAACGTTTGAAGGTTTGAGCAGTCTGGTCATTCTAAACATCCGGGACGTGTATTTGCCACCAGAGCCAATATTCGATCATTTAGTTCAACTCTTTTCTCTTTTCATATATGGTGGAGAAATAGAGCTTGACGATGTGAACGCTTTTAGTGGATTGAAAAAACTGTCATTTCTAAGTATTGAAAGTACCAAGATCTCTAACTGGGACGGTCAAGTTTTTGAAAGTCTACCAAATCTTGAAAAGGCCAGGTTTGATATGGTGCAACTCGAAGCAAGAAACGATCTGCTAGAACTGAGACAAGCACCTTCGCTTAAAACTCTCTTTGTAAGTGAAATACTTATTCAAGTGTCGAAATGAAGAAATTTTTAAGTAGGCGATTGAGTCTAGATGGTAAATATGAGGATTAAAGCAGTCAAAAGGTCACTTTTCACGCAACTTCCCGTCTTAAATACCCTAGATCTGTCTCTGAACGAGATAGGTGAAATCGAGGAGCAGGCCTTTGCAGATTTGCCGTCACTCAAAACTTTGAATTTGGCTCGCAATCTAATCGAGGAACTTTATGCAGAATCGTTTTCCGGTCAAACAATTGAGACGTTTATATTCACAGAAAATCGAATAGTGCGCATAGATAAGAACATCAGTTCAGTCTTGCAGAGTGTGCAGAGCTTAATTCTGAAAAACAATTATTTGCACAGCCTTGAAGGAATAGAAGCAATGGGAAAACTTTCATTCCTGGACCTTTCGTACAACAAAATTCAGTCGGTTAGCAAAAGTGATCTCAGAGGCCTGGAATCACTTGAAAAACTTGACCTCAGCTACAATCAAATTCAAACTTTCGAGTTGGGCGAAGGATTCAAGCAAATTCGAAACCTGGATCTCAGTCATAATCAAATCTATTCAATCGATATTGCAAGGTTTAAAATGATGATATTTTTGAAGGTGAAATTGAATGCAAACCAACTTCGATCGATTGATTTTTCAGGATTAGATTCTTTGAACCTGGAATTATTGGACTTGAGCGATAACAAAATAGAGAAGGTAGAAGCAGACCAACTAAACGAGCAATACAAGAATATTTTTCTAAGGGTGCTGAAGATATCGAGAAATCCTATTCGCAATCTCTCGGTACTTGACGCCATATCCTCATTCGATTTGGATTTGAACCAAGTTGAGGCAGAAATCGACATGTGCACCATTAACAGTGAAACAATTGAGCGTTTGGATTTGAGTCATAATAAAGTTCGACTCGGCAGAATCGATGGATTTCGGAATCTCAAGGAGCTTTTCATGTCGCATGCACAAATTCTAAACGACGAGCAAATCGACTTGAACAATTACTATCATCTTGAACGTGTTGAAATTAGCGGAATCAAGGCAAAAAGTGTAAAATTTTTTCGTCCGATTACGAATCAAAAGAGCAATTTAAAGTCTTTGGGACTGGCTGAGCTGGCTATCGAACAAATTGAAAGCGTAAATTTGGACACGAGCCGGGAGCTGGTGAGACTCGACTTGAGTCATAATCGGATAAAGGCAATTAAGAAAACGAGTTTTTTCAAGCTAACACTTTTGGATTCAATCGACTTGAGCTATAATGAGATCGAGTTTGTTGACGACGAAGCGTTCACTAGACTGC
This sequence comes from Proales similis, assembly GCA_019059635.1. Taxonomy (NCBI): domain Eukaryota; kingdom Metazoa; phylum Rotifera; class Eurotatoria; order Ploima; family Proalidae; genus Proales; species Proales similis. The sequence continues at coordinate 63,376 of JAGVRJ010000015.1, forward strand.
TTAATTTAAAATACCTCAAGTTAAGCGGAAACAAGATCAGAGAGTTGAAAATGGATCAATTTAGCTCTAATGAGAACTTGGCAACAATTTCTCTTGCAGAAAATAGAATCATCTCGTTAAAATTGAGCAAATTGCCCAAAGGGCTAGCTCGCCTCGACTTGTCCAACAATCATATTTTAGAACTCCATTTAGACAATTTATTTCAATCGATTGAGCATTTTGACACTAGGGTCGACTTTTCCTACAACAACCTGACAAGAATCGGCCACAGCTTTACTAAAATCAACCAATTTATTGCTTCGATCAAACTAAGCCATAATCAGATTGAAATGATAGACCAAGATGCATTTGCAAATCTCAACCAACTCAAAGTACTTGAGCTGGATCATAACTATATTGATTCTATTCCTCTGAAACTATTCAAGGCCATGTACGCGCTAAATCGGCTTAATATGAGCTTCAATTCGATTGAACACATTCAAGCAGGCCTGTTCAGTGATCTCTACAGTTTGCTCGATCTCGATTTTAGAGGCAATCGGCTAAGACTGATTGAGGCCAACGCCATGCACGGTTTGCTAAGGCTTCAGAACCTTTACATCAATTTGAATCAACACCTTCAGCTGACAAACACGAGCTTGAGTGGCTTAGAGTCATTACGTAATCTTTACATTTCACGATCGCTTATTATTTCAGGTGACAACACCCTGACAAGTAGCAAGAACGTCGACTATTTGATACAGTCTTTAAGAGCTCGTTTGAATCGGGTGCTTCTTAAGCGTTCTTACTATTCGGCGATCTACATCACGTACGACGAGCTAGAGGAGACGCAAGAATGTAGCCGAGAGTCTAGCTGCAATCAAACACTCCAGCTTTGTCAAATTGTCTTAAAATTCATAAGCCACCGACTTCATCTCAATTTAAAGAGTCTTGGCGACCTTGATCAGTTTTTGCAAAGATGTCGCTCCATGAAGCTGCCCACCAAAGCTTTGTCCGATTTGTTGCGCTAACTTAAAATCTACAATTTTATCTGCTTTCTATCTGCTTATTTATCTGCTTCTATCATCTAGTCGTGTGTGTTTTATTTCGAGAGAAAATAAAGCTTCAATTTATACAGAATAGCTTGTCTTTTATTCAAATCAGACACTATTTACATTACGAGACAGAGTGCTACTAGATGGCCAAGCGACATAGGAAACGAAAAAAGGAAGATGACGAGGACAGAGATAGAGAGCAAAAGAAATAGATAGCAACAGGATAAAGGTTCTCCAACAAATAGCCTAACTCAGGGAATTGGTCAATAGTTGGTGAGGAGACGAGAACCGGCGCGCGATTCGCCATCACGCTGCTCATGCAGACTCCGACTCGAACGCGTTTTGTAGGGCTCATAAGAGCCACGTTCGCTGCTCCTAACGTAATTGAAAACAATTAGAAGCAGGCCGCTGTTGATGAAGCACATGACCGCCATGCTGATTGCCAGCGAACATGTGAATATAAGATCTTGGCCGAAATGCTTGTTGTAAATCTCGAAACAGCCTCGCACATGGATGAAGGAAGTCCGATCGTTGCCGAACACGTTTATGGTCTTGCCGCAGTTTCGATTCTTGTTCACACAACAAGAGTCGGGCACATTGTCCATGTAGGGGTATCGGTTCTCCCACTGCCACTGGTTCACGTATTGCACAGGCATGTTGTTGCCGCCTCTGTAGGGAATTACAGACTTCCAATCGGCGTAGGAGTCGACACCACAGCAGTCGAACTTGTTCTGCACCCAGTCCATTCTCTTTGTCTCGTGTCTGTATTTGTTCCTCTCGTCGTAGGCGCGAGCGGTTTCGAACATTTTGTCTCGTGATTGCTGCCTAAGCTCGCCACTGCCGTGCATGCTGAGACCAACAACGCCCAAAATGAGCAGCAGAAGGAAAAAGAAAAACAGAATGATGGCGTAGATGATGAGAAACGCCTGGCCGGCTTGCTGACGCATGATCACCATGCTGACCAGAGCGAGCGAGCCAGACACAATTCCGACGGCCATAAGCATTCCGGCCATTAAATCGATGGAAAACACTGTGAATGAAAAGTTGTATCGGTAAACGGTCAAATAGACGAGGCCGACCGTGAACATGAGAAGGCCAAGTCCAAACACGACCATGTTGGTGAGGCTGAAGATGGTGCGAGCCCGCTTGATGCCTGTACTAGACTCGTCGTCATGAAGTGCCATTTTTAGGCAAAACTCGATTGCTTGCTATGCTTTAACGCCTCCTTTCTCGGCTGGTGCCTTCTGTGTCGCCTTTTGTGTCGTAGTTGTAGCGAGAGAATTACCTAAAGTGAGCGCGCGCAAAACATGTCAAATTCAGCTCGTATATTTGAAACGAGACTCGAGTGAAATGAATCACTGCGTGATACGACAATACTCCACAGCTAAGCAAAGGTAAATTTCAAACGTTTTTTCTTTCACTTTGGCTCGCATAATGCGCCACCCGATGTTGACGGTGCCCGCTTTAAAATGGCGCTGGGAGAAATCGAAATTAGCGAATTATGTAACACACACACACACACACACGCGCGCCACACAGGGAGTTGATTTTCAATTTGGTCCTCTCTCTCTCTGCTCGACTCACGAATTTTTTATTTTTTTTTGAATTCACGATTCATAATTAAAGAAATACTGCCGCGCACTACCTGTTTGGAACGAAATGCTTATGTTGAGCACCTTATAGGCAAGAAAATGGAAAATTGATGCTTCAATTCAATTGAGCTGACTCAATTAAACAAAGATGCTTAACATTCATGTCCAGTTTTTGAATCATCCCTGACTGCGTGGGTTTAACGATGGGTGGGAACGACTAAATTGCGTTTGGATCTATCCAGGCAGACCTCATTTACCTGCGGATCGGGCAAAATTTCCATTCATTCGCATGAATCGAGGCAATGAAATAAAGAACTGCGAAAAAAAGAAAAATGCCAGGAGACTCATAGAGGTAGACACGGACAATGGACGGTGACATAATGAGAGATAGAGAGAGTCATGCGTAGTTCGAAATGCCCAATAAGCGGCAAATGTTGTTGCCGAACGGCGTCAGTTTGAAAAAGAGACAAAATGATAAAGAAGGAAGAGCAAGCAAAACACACACTCACTCATACAAACACACACGCACACAAACACAAGCATACGAGAAGGAGAGAAAAGTGGGCAACGGATGGCAACAAATATTTCAAATGAGATTAGAATTCAAACAAACGGGCATTGCTCAACTCGGCCACAAGATGTGACCCAATTTACGCCCCTGGGGCCGGACATAAACGCACTTCAAAACGAAGATAAGCCAAAAAGCTAAGCGACCAATGAATAAGTCTAGCTAGTTAGAGATCAAGTTTGAACAAATTTATGAATTTATTTTAAAGCTTTCAGAAGCCATTGAAGATTTTCAAACGGAACGTGTCTGATCCTCATTTGTGGCCAGAGCTGTGTTCTATGTCATCGAAGGCATCATCTCTCGCCTGGCCCATGCTCTGTTTGAAAGAGAAAAAAAGAATTGAGTGATGAAGATTTTTAAAAATTGATTCACTAGTGGGTTGCTTGACAGACCGTTAGCGGGCGCCGAGCGATGTTTGAAGGTTGGAGAGAATTGAGTCGAGGGAACGAGCATGGCGCATAGGTTCCCAACGCGGAGCTGCTCATTTTGTTCCGAACATTTTCTATTTGAGCCAACGAGTTACAAGATGTGTTGTGAAGTCGATCGCGACTGAACTCACTCGAGTGCGAAGTCAAAGGCCGCACACGAACCAGATTGGCTTCTTGGCCTTCGGTGTCGTACAGCTTCGACTGTAAGTGATCAACTCTTTGAAAGGCGTTCAGTTTGAAGTTTCGCTCCTGAAGCAAATTTCGCCGAAGAAGAGTGAGCTCGCGTTTTATTTTCATATCTGCCATGCTCTGCTCTCTGACCATTTTCTCACTAACCATGTGCATGGAACGCAGCTCTTGGTCTTTTGACTCGAGTTCTTCGAACTTGACAGCGAAAATTAGCTTTTTCCGCTGGACGAATAGACAAGCAACAAGACTGACCAGTTTTTTAACGTTCGAGTGCTTGGCTGCGTTCAGGTTTTGCTCGTTTTTGATTTTCTGCTGCAGCTCGTGCTCTCTGTTTTGCTTTTCTTTGAGCTCTTGGTTGAGCTTGTCCCTTAGTTTGTTAAACTCAACATCGAGTTGGGCGAGTTCATTCTTGAGCGCCATCTTCTGTTGCGCCAATAAAAGAGTTTGCTGTTGATTTAACATGGCAGCCGATGTCTCCCTCCTGATCAGTCGATCTTGTTCGATCAGGCACAGATTAATCTCTTTTCTCGAGTGGGCCGTCTCTTGGTCCAATATTTTCTTGAACTTTTCTTGCTTTTCGTTCAGCTGCTTTTGAGCTTCATCGCGTTGCTGCTCGATCAATTTTATCTGCTTTCGGTGGTTTTCCTCAAACTCGATGCCAATAAACTCTATGAGAGTTGGAGAGAGCATTTTGATGAAATGTTCTTGAAATGCTTCATGGACGAAAAAATAACTGCTCACCTGACTCGTCAGTTTGATACTCTTTTTTGAGATTGCCAATCAGTCCTTGTCGTGTCTGGTCAACCAGTCTGCCCATGTCCGAAGTGACTGCTCGCCTATTACACAAAAATTGAATTGAATTCGCCCATAGACTAGTTGGATGAAGATAGTCAACCTGTAATTGTCGAGTTGGGCCTTGAGATTGTTGTTTACTCCGACCAGATCTTGAATCAAATCTAAAAACTCTCTTTTGAGATTTTCGCGCATTTCGCTTCGCAGGCCAGCTGTTCGTTTAAGCTCTTGATCGAGGCGCACTCGAAGGTTGGTGACCTCCATCAGCAAGTCAAAGCAACTGTCCGCCAATTGACACTGAACTTCAATTGTCTGCTGGGCTGCCTTCTGCTCGAGTGCGTGCTGGTAGCTTTTTATCTCTCGCTCGCGCAAGTACAACAGCTGATGCTGATGTCGAAGCATGTTTTCAAAGTACATGCTGTACTGCTCGAAATTGCTTTTCTCTCTCTCCTGAATCATGTTGCCCAACTGATTGAGGCAGTCGGCGAGCTCGGCCTCGCCAATTTTGTACTTTATCTGCCCGTCTGTCTCGCTCTCGCATTCCATAAATGTGAACAAAAGACGGCAAAAGTTGTTGGCAATCAAAGGCTGGTTTATGGTGAACTCTTCTCTCATCACCTTCAGCGGAAGCGGTTTTAGCGAATCGAGAGAGGAAGCGGATAAAATTAGAAATTGAAGGAGAATGAGAGAATGGCAAGTTGTCTGAACCTACAGGCTTCTTCCACAAGTCGTTGGGCAGAGTGCTCTCCTCTCGGCTGCGCTCCGCCAGTAAGAGTTTAATCTCTTTTTGAACGCGCATCACGGTCTCCTCGATCATGCCCAAGTTAAGGCGCTCTAAAAGCCGTGCGATCTGTCCAGCCGCATTAAGAAGAGAGAAAAGAGACAAAGGCTTCGCCTGGCTCGCTTGCCTGTTTTTGCTTGGATTGAAATTCGCTCACATCTGGAGGGAGCGTGATTGGCTGCTTAAAGTCGACTATGTTTTCGAATGCATCTCTCGCTTCGGGTCTCTTGATGAGCGAACGCAAGACCGGCACCAGAATGTCTTTACAGTAGTTTTCGCTAAAAATAAAATAAGAATTGAGCAATTGAGCGAAACGTTGAGAAAAATGGAACATTGAGGCAACCAATAGCGAGAATAAGTCTCAGTTGAGTCGATGTTTTCCACGCCAAGCTTCCGACGACCCCAGTCTAGCTTGAGCCGTTCCAAACGACGCCAAGTGAGAAGAAACTCGTGCCAGGTCTGGTAGCTCGCTCCCTCCTGTTTTCCTTCCAGCTCGCTCGTTCTCTTCAAATAGTGATCCAGGTCTTCCATGAGGACGTGAAGCCCAAGTATCTCACCGTTGGCGATATTCCTGTCAAGAGTTTAGAGTCGACGATTCAGTTAAAAGTCGAGCGTCGATTACCGCTCTACTTGACTGAGGCCGCTGAGGCAGAGTGACACGCGTGGCTCGATGTTGTACCACGGCCAATACTGAAGGCAGAACGGGCCATTTTTGGCCATTGACGTTCGCCAGGGCACAAGTCGAGCCGCTTGCTCAGATCGAGCGTCCAAAGGCTCTGGAACTCGGAGATAGGTGTTTTCGCTCGCGCTTGTCGGATAATCGGTGATGAAACGAAGTGCAAGCGAGGCATTCTCGTTTATGCTCTTGTATGCGTTCTTGTTGCCGCTGGCGAGAAATATCTGCGACACTGAGAAGCGAATGGCACAGTCGAGCTGAAGCAGCATCGTGTCACGCTTGGCTTCGAGCATTGCAGCTGCTTGAAACGGATCACATGGATCAGGCAGTTTATTGAGCTCTTGTTGAAGTTCGTTGAGCTCGGCATCAAGGCCTCCGGCACTCTCAAGCGCAGCTGCGTCCAGACGACGACTCAACTGGCTGTTGAGACTGCCCGTCGAGGTCAAAGCTCTAATGCTCAGGCAAGCACTTGTATGCCAGCAGTGGAGGATATCGTTGAGGGCTCCTGATGGGTTTAGTGAGGAGATTGCAAATTAGAGGCCTAGCACTGGAAAACAAAGACCAAAGCCTTACCAATGAGGCGAACACAAACGTGCAGACATTTGCTTGCTTCTTCATCGCTCCAGTCCTTTCTGAACCAAGTGAGCAGCTCAGTGTGATGAGGAATGAACCAAATGTTGAGGAGACGAGCTCCATCGCTTGAGAGCAGCTTGTTGGGCCGCTTTTTGAACCGGCGTGGGTCTGGCTGGAGAAAGTCGGCCTCGGTCTCTTCTGCGTGCGCTTCTCCTTTCTCATCGTCGTCTCCCTCGTTCTTTTCACTGTCACGATGACTTTGAGCTTTGGCCAGAGCGTGCCGCTGGTAAGGCACGCCCATTACAAAGTGACGCTCTCTGGTTGTTGGATAGCTGTCAAGCAGACGATCAATGCTGTAGTAAAGTGTCAGAAGTTGCGCTCTCATCGAATGCTGCTGAGTTCGTTGAGTAAGCTGATTTACGAAGCTGTTCATTAAATTGCGTTTGACCAGCTCCAGTTCACTTGTTGCGCTTTTCTTTTCTTTTTGTCGTATGTACTCGTTGAGCATCAGATCGCGAACAGGATTCTTCAATTCATTTCATCATTCGCTGTCGACAGACTCACTCGTGTCACTTTTGGTTACCTTTTCAAGCTGAAGCGAGATGAAAGCATCCTGAATTTCCGCATGCTCTTCTTTGCCTGTGGGCACGTCTCCGCTTGTCTCAGAGTTTTTTATTCGCCCGATCATGCTATGCTCGCTTGACTTTCTAAATTTGCATCCAAACGAGAATATTTGACTGAGCGATTTTCAAGTTCAACGCGCTTATTTACATGCTTCCGGAGACCGAATGGTCTGGCGCTGTGCTTGTCAAAGTTCGAGACTGATTGAGTTTCACGTGTAGGGCACATGCACGCGCTTGGCTGAGGGCACTTGCCAACAACTGGTTGTGCGACAACTGGAGTTTTAGAATGAGCCGAAGATTGTCAACTCCAGGACCACTGAGAATCTTGAACACAGCTCGAGACATAAATCAACAGCGATAACCAGGCGGTGGCCTCGAGGCTTTACCTGCTCCAAGTTTTCAGTGCTCCTGAAGCTTAATCGGCCAATTTGCCCCTCGTCTATTTCGTTGACCGCCAGATAGAGGCTAGCCGGCACAAAGCGATCGGTGCGGCCGTCCTCTTCTCCTCCGAGCAGATCGCTCACAAACATTGGAGGTCGCTCTCCGGCGTTTGCTTTGTGCTTGGCAAATTCAAACTGGACGTAGCGAATAAACATGTGGAACTCTTCGAAGCCCAGCGTGCTAGACAGCTGTGAGTAGATTTTGGCCAAAATTTCCGTCTCAATTGCGCTCGTGATGAGTCGATGACGAAGAGAGATCATCTGAACGCATTTTCAAACCAAGTGCCGATCAAGGGTTGGCCTGGTTCACTTACTTCGCTTAATTTGGCCATTTCGCGCAGACTGGATTCAACTCGATCCTTGCGCGTTCGATTCTTATTCGCCTCTTCGACGTTGGCCAGCAGTTTGACTATGAAATTCTCCATCAGCTCTGGGTCTTCGATCAAACTGCTGTCAAAAACCTAAGCGAACAATGTAAAGCTTTAGACTTGACTCGACTACTCAGCTGTGAGAGTTTTTACATCTTTTTGAATTTGAGGCGCAAAACTGGATCCAGGCTGAAAAGCTTTTTCAATGCGCTCACAGAGCTCATTGAGAAACTGCTGCTCTAGTTCAAGACGTTGGCCGATTGTTTGAATTCTTTTGAAGTAGGCTAGCTCCTAGTTAGGTCGCTTTGACAATCTGATAGAATCGACCAGCAATTGTCAAACTGCTTACTTCAATTGAATGCGTGAGAGCGTCGCCGAGTCGAGAAATAGAAGCCATGCAAGGCCGAAACTCGAGTAGAGACAGATTCTTTGGTGAGCATCTAGAAGCGAATCAACCACAAGTTACAAAAAATTGATTTCAATAATGCCATAGGGTAATGGTCTACTCTGATTTGGAGGTAGTCAAATTGACCAAATTGGTCCTGATCGTTGGCAACGGCTGGCCTTGTTTATAAGCGCCCTGGATTCTGTCTGAAAGTACTCGATCGGCGTCTATCTGCTCGTTTATCAGCAATTGGTAGGCATGTGTGAATATAATAGAAAGAGACGGTTTGTAGGATACTGACCATTCGATCGGTTATCATTTTAGCGAGCTGAGTTCGCTTGTAAATGCACGAGATCTCTAGACGAAAACTGGACGTGAAATATTCATCTTCAAGGTCTATTCGAGGTCGCTGGAAGATCAAATCGGTGATTGTCTGCGCCAGACTGCGTCTTTCTGCTTTGTCAAATGTGTTTTCGTACGCTTGATAATAAATGTCCAGCAGCTGAGGCCATTGATCAGGTCTTGTTATTAGGAAATATTTTAAAGTGGAAAGTAGGACTCTTACACTCTTTTTCATGCTCAAGAAGTTGACTTGGCTATTCCAAGCATCGAACAAGACGCCGAACCGGTCCACATTCGACTGCAATTCGCCAACAGGCTTGAATTTGTTCGAAGGCTGCTTGGAACCAGCCGCGTCTTGGATGGTTCTCTTTTGTTTGGTGATGAAATGCGATGAGATGAGAATCAGCTCCTCTTCCAGTTGCCTTTTCGGGCCGGTGAGAAATAGTTTTAAAAATAGGGAAGATGGTCGCGGCTCACTTTAGATCGTTGAGCGCTTCATCGTACATTACGTACAGACCTCGCTGGTCCTGAACGTGAACGAAACCGCGCTGGTCAAGAGAGTAAAAGTCGTCGTGATTCTCTATTTCGGCAAACTCCATAAACTCGTGTTCGTTTAGTCTAGTGGTCGAAGTCAAACAGTCAGCTCCGGACTGGTTAAGAGTTGGTCGGGTCAAACCTGAAGTGCTTGGGCGAGTTGAAGAGGTAGCCATGAGAGCCGAGATTGGCCCCAGTTGCTGTTTCGCTCTCGTGATTCTGGGGGCTTTGACGCTTGTAGGCGTTGGCCTCCAGAGACAGACCGCCATCATAGATCGTGATCGTCTTTTCAATCGAACGGAAATAGTTCAAAAGCCCGAGCGCTTCTCGCTTCAAGTCGCGAATCCTCAGGTGGCGCAGGAGCAGAAAAGACAAATAGGAGCCCTTCACGCTGGTGAGGCCCTGTGTGGACGATTTGGAATCATCGAGACCAAGTTTCTGCAAGTTTTCGGTGAAATTGTATTCGTCTTTGGCGTTCAGATTCTTGGCTCGAAACGAAACACGGCGAGGCTTGTTCTCCTCAACATTCGCTTGCTCAGTCAATGAGATCTTTTGCTCACTGTCAAATCAAATTGAGTGTTGAAATGAAGAAAAAGTAGAAGAAAACAACGGCCAAACCTAATTTCATTGACGTCCGGATGATGGAACACTTTCTTCCACATTTCTTGACTATTGAATCCAAGCGGGTTAGCCGACGAAGAAGGCGCCAAAGCTTCGTCGGTTTTGCTAGGCAGTTCAAGAATGCTGGCATTCTCTCTCATCGTTTCTTGAACTCTCTTTCCGATCAAACTTGAAGATGGTCGGTATTCAAAGCAAAATGGATCCGAAATTGCTACCTCGAAGTTGTTCAGCTGGAGAAAACTGTTGTGCGGTACAAGGAACTCGTCGATTATCTTGGCTCGCTTCAGTTCGGCTATTAACGGCTCGAATTCACTGCTTTTATTTGGACGGAGTTGGACAAATTCGAGCCAATTTGCTTCTTTTTTAAGCGCGTGCATTGGCGAATCGGCTCCCCAGTTTTCGGCGCTGATCTGATTATTGATTGGATTAAAGAAGATTACTCGAACTCGAAAGTAGCGAATAGACGAGCGCAGAGAAGGCGACTAACAGGGAACAGAACTGAGCAGTCAGGAGAGATCAGCGTAAAGGCAACTAAAACAAGATGGGACAGCTAAAGGCTAAGCAAAAGGAATGTTTGTATAATTGGATAGACGCAGAGACAAGCAAAAGAATTTGAGTTGGCCGACATGATTTACCCCTTCGAGCAGCCTCAAATTCTACCCAATTCAATGTTCGAATTGAGTTGATCAAGTAAAGTTCGGATATTGGCCACCAACTGTGGTTACTTACCTCGGTGGCGTCGTAAATTCTGAAGCTCATCATGTGCTCTTGCTGGGTGAAGAGAAATCTAAATTTGCGGTTAACTGCTGCAAAAAGTTCCATTTCGTCACCGCTCGACTGCATTCTTGACAAATTCTATTGCAGAATAAAACAGAAAAATGCGCCTTGTCTTTGTAGGAATCAAATGACGTACGTAATCTATTTGGTAGTAATGAACAAGCTCTCTGAGACGAGGAAGCAGGAACTCAATTCGACTGTCATGCACGGGCACTTGGTCCTGGTTGTACACTGTGATTGCGACAGAATGCAACAGAAATGAAGAGTGTCGTGTTTGCAATCCTTAACTTACACATGCTGATCGAGTTGAGGAACTGGTCCCTTGGCAGACGAGCGTTGGAGCTGGGCAAATAGAGGCTATCGGCTCGTTTGGATTTTGACCCGGTCGAGTGGGATGATGTGAACTTTTTTGAGCTGTTGGTTACATTGAAGGCATTGGCGTCGGTTGGATTTTGAACATTTTCGAAAATGCTCATCTCATAGGGCAGCCATTCGATGAGCTTGAGTGCCCTGATAAGCTCTTTTTGAGAGTGAAAATGGCATATGAGCCATCGGATGTAAATCATGGCGTCCTCTACTTCGACTATGTGAGGAGTCAGGATGCCGGTGATGAGCAGTGAGTCGCGTGTGGCTTGAAGACGATTACATCTTTGCAGGGCATCCTCGTAATCGTTGAATATCAGAGAGAGTCTATCGCGAAACTCTTCGTAGTTTTGCTCCATCACACTTGTGTGAGTTCCGAAGCGTCGCCAGCGGAGCAGGTGCGCATGCTTGGAATAGACACAGTGGCTGACGCGATCCAAGAAGAACTGATGGAGAATAATCGACATGCTATCTAGACTGTGTTCTGGTTTGCTGGCCGCTTCAATTTGACTCTGCATCGCGTCCGCTTGTATTTGCAGACGACGCACATCGTGAATAGCGAGCAATTTGTCCATACAAAGTTTACGCTCGGCAGCCAGAAGCTGTGCATCCCTAGGCATCGGAACACTTGTAAAAGGACGAGTGAACGAAAGGCCATGCACAAGCTCATTGGTTTCTATTTCCTTCTTCAGTTCATTTATCTCAGCGGCCAATCGACTCTCATAGTGTTTGAGAGTCTCATTCTCTTCCAGCTTGAATTGATCACTTATCCCAGGCCAGCTCATTATTCTCGACCAGGCTTGGATCTGTCTTATCGAATCTAAATATGAAATAATTTTACTTGCTCGCGCAAATGTGGACCCATCAAGAATGCCAGTGCCGGCTCGGCCCCTGGCTAACCCGGTTTTAACTTTTGATTCTTAATTTCTTGTGCGATTGAATAATTGCTGCGGGTGATCCAATCCGGTGTTGCTATGGAAACACAACGTACTAATTAGCTTTACACACAAATTTAAACGAGTCAAATGGCTCTGAAAAGCTCCAAATTGGTGCCCCGGGAATTGAAAAAGATAACAAAAATCTAAACTGTTGACAACGGCCACTTTAAGACCCGACGCTGGAAACAACAACTGCCAGCTAACTGACTCTGTTCCGTCAAATAATTCTCTTTATTTGTTTTCTCTTGACAAACAACGCCGCGAGTGGCAAACAGAACTCGAAATGTAGAAAACGTAGAATAAGAGGGGATACGGCGGCTGCTTAGGCAATAATAGAGAAACTCGCAGTCAAATTTAGAGTTTGAGGCTTTTTTATTGATTATTCGATCTAGATTCGACGCAGCAATTTTATAAGTGGCTGCGAGTCAAAATTGGCAGGAAGTGAAACAGCAGAGTTGACAAGCTGGCCTAGGTGAGCAATTATTGCATCCTCACCTTGGATAGAGGCGCCAAGTTGATTCAGCTGGAGACTGGCTGCTTGACATGGCTCCTCACAAACAAAAGTAAAACCAAAATCGTAGACACTTCGCGAGTCGTTCAGACTAAGCCTGAGACGGGAGAAAATTTGTCTCAGGATTTTAGATCGATCGATTGCCTTCTGATCCTGGCAGCTGTTGTGTGTGTAAATCGAATAGAAGCAGCGGAACTGACGCGCAATCAGATCCAGAAACGCAAAGAGCTTCAAGGGCAGCTGGTTGGGATTTATGTGAAACACCAAATCGTTGACGGCCGAGTTAACCTTAAAATGAGAAGAAATGTGTTAAAGAGTGGAGAAAGGGAGTACAAGACAAGCATACGATGCGCTTAGTTGTTGGCCACTCAATACCCTTGAATTCGTTTAGGTCGAACTCAAACTGAGGCTCTGTGTTTGAAGCTGATGCTTGATTTAAGTTCATTCGACTGAGCTGATCGGCAAGTGCCTGAAGACGACTGAATTGTGCCTCTTGTTCCTTTTGAATTACTGACAAAAGTCCATCAGCCGGCCTGGTAAGATGCTGATCAACACGGAGATGCGGTAGACTCAGATCTTCGCACAGCTCGTTTGACTTTGCCAAAAGGCGCTCAAGACGGCGCTGCTGTTTATCTTGCCATTTCGCAACTGAGTGCAGATCCTGTGATGGCGAGGAAAGCGTTAGATTGCGTAACTTATTGATGCAGATTGGAATCAGGCCGAGGTGAAGCGAAGCTTTTCAGAATATTCAGAACAATGGAAAAAGAGTTGAGAGAAATCAAAAGAGAACTGGCAGCCATTTATCAAGATCTCAAGAGACTCGAAATGCTCAAGGGTCAGGGCACATTCTGCTCAGCCTCGAAGTACACCGTACCGGTTCACAATAAATTTGACCCTCTGGACAATGAGCTAGGACCTACCTCGTCGGCATTCTGCTCGATTTTAAAGTAGTTGGGCATCTTGTACATGCAAGTGGGCATTTCGCCCATTTTCAGATCAGCGGCAATCGGTTTCATTCGGTACATTTCTGTTTCGATTCAAGCTATAAAGATGAATAAAATTGAATGGGCTTTGGTTGAATTTTGCTCGGTCTTGGGGAGGGTTGACTGCAAGTACATGGCCAATATGAGCGTGCAGGCAAGCAAGACCCCGGTCGTAGACTCGGGTAGAAGCAAACGCGATAGAACATTCGGCTCAAGACGTGTGTTCGTGCGTGTTCGCAACGAGCAGAATAGAATAAAGTGAAAAAAAAGCTATTCGTGTAGTAAAGCATCAATTAAGTTGAGTGCACAAGTGACTGCAGGCGCCGCGAATGGAGAATCCACTGACTATCGAGCAAGCAAAGGAAATCGCCAATGCCTTTGTAAACACCTACTACCAGAACTTTGACAATGGCGCCCGCGACAACCTGAGCAATCTTTACGTGCCCGACAATGAGACTTCCCAGCTCTGCTTCGAGGGAGCCATTATTCGAGGCCAAAAGGCCATTATGGATAAGCTCAAGGTAGCGATCTTCAATCTGACTGTTCATTCAAAAATGCTTGTCTATCCGGCTAACTCGCGTAGGGTCTTACATTTCAAAAGGTAAATCGTCTCGTGACCGCCATCGACGCCGAGATCACTGTCGAACAGGGCATCCTCATAAATGTGATTGGCCAGCTTCAGACCGACAACGATCCACCACACTCGTTTACTCAAACGTTCTATCTTCGATTCGCCAACGGCACCTGGTTCATTCTCAACGAATTTTTCCGTCTTCTCGTTCACAACATGTGAGCTGCTTCGCTGATCAACCCGTTTGATTACCACTCTCTTCTTGGTTTTAAATTACTTCAATCTTGCATCTTTCTGCTTTCTTGCTTGCCTCTCACGCTTTGAGTCTTTTTTCTATTTCGCTTCCTCTCTCCCTCTAGCTATCTCCTCTTAAGCTTCACCTTGCTCAGTCTACGTGAATAAATAAATATTCAGGCGGCTCATTCAAACTGCTGCTCTTTCTGAATTTGTCTTTGAGCGTTGCTTAAAGGTTAAAACAAAATTGGAGAGGAATCAGAGAAGAGTGCAGGCGAGTTTTTGTTTATTGCTGAGCCATGAGCCATTTGGACATGTAAGGACCATCTAACTCGTATCCGAGCTTTTTGTAATAATTTCGAGTTCCAACGCCCGAGATCACGCTTATTTTGGTCGACTCATGCTCTTCGCGAGCGATGCGTTCGGCCTCTTCCATGAGCAGAACCCCGAAACCTTGATGCTGAAACTTGCTCGGATCTTTGGCACTGACTGGCACCACACTGCCGTAGACGTGCAATTCACGCACTATTGAGGTCGGCTGAGGCTTAAGCTCTGGTCTGAACGTGTCCTCTGAACATTTTCTCAAGCGAAGCAGACCGATCAGAATGTCTTGTTGCGGGTCCTCGTAAGAGAGAAACGTCTCCCAGCCGCCATTGGCCACATAGTCGCGTCTTATCAGCTCTATTTCGTAAGGGCGCACTTTGTTGTGAATCTCTTGAATGCCGACCTCGCGCGTTCTAACGTCACGGCACTCAAGGCCAAGTTCTTTCATTCTCGCCAATGCAAGCTCACGTAAATTGCCATGCTCCACTCCCGAGCTAACCAGTGGCATTGGTATATCACGCTGTACTCTATAAACTCGTGTCCATGGCGGGACCAGAGCAAGAATTTTGGCCACGATGTCAACCAGAAGACTCGGAGGATAGCTTTTGTAACGGTTGGTTTTCCACAGCTCGTACAAGCCAGTTCCTTAAAATAGCAGAAAATAAACTGTTCAAGGAGAAATTTGAATCTTGATCGAATACTTACCCCTTATAACCAAAGTCGGGTAGAGCTTCAAGCCATCAGATCGAAAAGCCGGATTTTCAAAATACTCAATAAATTGCTGAATGTCTCGTTCGATGTCAACATTAGGAAGGTTGGGCATCATGTGAGCAACCACTTTGAATCCAGCGTCCTTGGCCATTTGGAATGACTCGCACACTGCACGAACAGTATGGCCCCGGTTCGTGTCTCGGGCAACATCTTCGTAAACAGACTGAACTCCGATTTCGAGTCTTGTGCAACCATAAGAAAGCATGTCACTCAAATGCTTCTTCAGGCAGTAGTCAGGACGAGTCTCGATTGTTATTCCGATGCATTTGGTCTTGCTTTTCTCAGAGTACTTGACCGCTTCTGCCACGCTTGTGCTTGTGTGGCCGGACAGGGCGTCGTGAAGATTACGAATGAAGTAGTCTCTGTAATCATCAGACAAACACATGAATGTGCCACCCATAATAATGAATTCAACTTTGTCAACACTGTGCCCCAGCTGCTTGAGCTGCTCAAGCCTATGCTTGGTCTGAAGGTAAGGATTGTATCGAGCTCTGATTGCTCTCATCGACGTCGGCTCGTAGCCAGTGTATGATTGAGTCGAATACTCAAAATCTGAGTCTGGTCCTCCTGGGCAATAAACGCAAATATTACCTGTCATTGCAATATGAGGGCATCTATGAGGCTTGCACATGACGGCTACCACTGCAATCTTGGATTGGGCTGCAAATTATCCATCGACAAGGACACATGGAAGGAAAAAAAATCTTACGCCACTCGCAGTTCGAACAGGCTTGGCACGAAGCTTAGTAAGAAGAAGCTTTTTGTACTGGATAGGAACGGCCGAGATGATATCGGTGAGACGAGGCTGAATAGCCAGTCCATATTTGGCGCTCGCTCTGCACTTAATTTTGTTCAGATCGCAGGTTTCGTTGCGTTGGTGAGCATCGATCAACTCTTTAATGATCTCGGCCACCGTTTTGACCATTAACTCATGGGTAGAGTACTGGGCCAGATCTTCGAATCCTTGAGTGTTATTGAGCACATATGAGAGAGATAAAAACTAGTTCACCTCCGTTTCGATTCTTGTTCTTTCCCTTAACCATCTTTGTCGAAATTCAACAATCCTAAGTTTTTATTCTGCTAAAAAATGCGACTTGTTGCGAAGCAAAGTTTCATTTTGTACTTGTCGCGGTCGGCGGCAGACATATCAAAAATGCAAACATTAAATGCGAGCTTTCGAGTCTCTATGGCGCAATCGGTTAGCGCGTTCGGCTGTTAACCGAAAGGTTGGTGGTTCGAATCCACCTAGGGACGATTATTTTTTCATGACTCAAGCTTTTCACGGTTTAAGTCGCCCCCTATCCTGGCACAACCTTTAACTAATATTTTTTCTGAAAATTTATCTTTTCTCAGAGTAATTATTCAAGATCTTAATAATAAATTCAATTGAATTTGGTAAAATTCAGAGATGTATTCAAGCTGCTAAAAATCTACGCTGAGGTTAAGTTTTTTGACTTCCGAAATTGAAAATTTTGAAAATTTTTGGCTCGAAATTTCTAGTGATTGATGGTGGCTCATTCATAAAGGATTACAATGCTCCCCGCCGACAGGTCTCTATGGCGCAATCGGTTAGCGCGTTCGGCTGTTAACCGAAAGGTTGGTGGTTCGAATCCACCTAGGGACGAGTTTTTTGCTGATTTTTGGGACGCGAATTCTCTTCTTAACTTCGGTCGGCAATTTTTTTAAACCGCGATTTGTATAATTTATTTCGTGTCTTGGCTAAGAAAGTATCGTTTCTGGATGGATTGATCAAACTCTTGAATCAGTTCATCAATATCGCCTTGGTCCTTCAAGTCTCTATGGCGCAATCGGTTAGCGCGTTCGGCTGTTAACCGAAAGGTTGGTGGTTCGAATCCACCTAGGGACGATAATTTGTTTTTGATTTTATCAACTAGAGTCTAATGTTTACCCGTGTCAAGTTGTCATAAATGTGAATTTCAGCTAACCCCGATAGATTCTAATTTGAATAACGCATCTTAATCGAGCTTTCTTTTAACTGCTTTCGGTATTGTCTAGCAACAAGATTAGTGTCATAAACTAGAAATAAATTACATACTCATGCCGGTGTAAGCGTCATTTGAATCGTTTCAACCAGAGATAAGAAATATGAAAAGTACTGAGGCATCTGACGAAAATCAAAGATGCTTCACGCTGCAAATTGATCAAATCAGCGCTCTCAAGCTGCATGAATATTCAAGTTTGAGTAGATTAGATTTATCCGGGAACGGATTATATCAACTACCCCATCATTTATTCGATGGAACACCACAGTTAGAGCATCTGAATCTTTCTGCAAATAAATTAAAGCGACTTGACGAATTGGGCGCGCTTGTTAAATTGGCCAAGCTTAAAAGTCTCAACTTGAGCGGAAACTGTATCGAAATATTACCACAAAATGCTTTCTGCTCACTGTCTTGTCTCCAACTACTTGATTTATCTGACAACAATTTAAAGCTTTTAACACGAGGTTGCTTCAACGGCTTGAGTTCGATCAAGATATTAGATCTATCGAATAACAGAATTAGCTCAATTCATTTTCCGAAGCTATCAGGAATGCCAGGGCTCGAGGAACTCAACTTAAACTCGAATCAAATCGAATATTTGGGAAAGCAAACGTTTGATCAAGTACCTAAGCTGCGTGGACTGTACTTGAAATCGAATCATCTGAGCTGTCTATTTGACGAGTCATTTGGCCAGCTGATAGATCTAGTGATGCTCGATTTATCTTCGAATCAAATCAGTTTTCTTAATACTCGGGCTTTTTGTCTTCTCTCAAATCTGCACATACTCGATTTATCTTCGAACCGAATGCGCTCGTTTTCAACCGTTTTTCTTCAGCCCCTTTGTTCACTCAAGTCTCTTCGATTGGCGAATAATCTATTTCGATCTTTCGCAATTGCCTCGGCTTCTGACATACCAAGTCTTTGCCATCTGGATTTGAGAATGAATCAAATAGAAAGGATCGAGGCAGAGTCATTTCCCTCGAGCCCTTTTCTTAATGAACTTCTACTGTCAGGGAATCGTATTGGATGCATAGAACCTGGGGCATTTCCAACCGGTTCTCATCTAAGAGTGATCGATTTGAGCTTTAACCGTCTAAAGCAATTGGATTCGAGTACTTTTATCCATTTGAAGAGTCTAAGTTATTTAAAACTCGCCAACAACATCCTCACAGAATTTGACTACAAATCGCTTGAGCCCAACGAGGTGGTGTTGATCGCGAATGAACAAGACAACTCAAGAAAGCTAGAAAAAGAAGAAAAGAAAGTTATTGATTTATCTGGCAATCCGATGGCCAAGTTTGTTCTTAGTAAATTGATCCTGGTCTAAATCTGTTTCGTTTATCGAATTAAGGTCATATTTGAATTTTTTTTATGAAATAATTTATTTTAAAAAAACTTTGAGGCCAAGTTCATTTAGTTGGAACTTAGACAAAATGGGGAGGACTGCCATTGCGGTTTAGACTAGAATTGATGTGGGCAAAGTCGAATCTAGATTTCACCGAGCTTTGCTTTCTGCTCGAGACGGAAATGGTACAGGGAACACGCGACGAGCGTCTTAATGAATTGGTAGACTCAATTTCGCTAAAGGTCAAATTTGGTTCGTCTATTGATTGGCATCGAAGAGCGCGAATCAGACCGCGCTTGTATGCCGTGTTCGTTCGAGCGTATATCAACGGATTAATCCAAGTTCTTGAAACAGCTAAAAAGTGACAAAACAAAAACACAAGGCCGAAATGTTTCTCCAGTACAATTGACGCATCGTAAAATCGATAAAGATTCAAAAAATGCATTGGCGTCCAAAAGAGCAGAAAAGTGAAGACCATAGCCGAGCACATTTTGATGAGCTTAAAATTAACACAATTATTAATTTAGGACGTTAAAAAGGTAGAGTGTCGCCGGTTTACCTTCCTCTTTGATTTACTTATCATTTCGTCTCGGTTCATAATGAATTCGCCGGGCGCCCTTCGCCTGTGCAATTTCAGACCAATACGGATGTAGCAGTAGGAAAGGAATACAAGCGGGAGAAAATACTGAAGGACCAGCAAGAAGATGTTGTAAAGCTGGCTAAAATGTTCAATCGACTCAGGCCACTGTTCAATGCACTGGGGTCCAGATAAGCCTTCTAGCTTGTAGAGCTTTGTGAATAAGAGAATCGGAAGAGAAGAGAGTGCGCTGAGGGCCCAGATGAGAGCAACCAGAATTTTATTGATTGAAACGCTCAGTCTGAGTCCGAATGGATGCATGAGGGTCAAATACTTGTCCAAGGTGATTAGCACGAGGATGTAAACCGTAGAGGTGACTACCGCCGTTTGAGCAAAATTGATTAAAACGCAAGATATAGCGTTGAGAGGCCAGTACTGAACCAGGTAGGCGGCCACATAGGTCGATGGTATGCAGAGAAGAGAGAAAGCCATGTCGGCAACGGCCAAGTTCACAATGAAAAAGTTGCTCATTCTGGCGCTCATTTGGCTCTGATAAGTCTGATTGACACGCACTGAACGCCGGCGACTGATTGCCACGAATATAACGAGTGTATTGCCGAGCAAGGAAAGAACAAACACCGGCACGTAAAGGGCAGAGGCCAGTGCCTTCAAGTACACAGGCACACGGCCATCCTCCAAATAGCTTTCATTTCCCATGTCAGAATGGAAATCTGACAAATTAAACAAAAGACTATCTAAAAAGAAGACAGCAGCCGTTATAAATGTCAACGCGAACGAGTAGCGATTGTAAATCTCATTCATACAAAATTGAGACCATTATGTCTGCCTGGCCTGTCAGACTGCCAAGGCGAGGTCTTGCGGAACGAGAGTGTACTGCTTAAACTCTATATATTGAGTAATAGCAATCAGCTTGACTGAGCTGCATGCTTGTTTCAATTAGAAAAGTGGCTCGACATGCCTTCTTGTTTTGCTGAATAGAAATAATCTAGCGAGAAATGATTCGCACGAATGGTCGAATCCGGCCAACTGTCGAATGGAAAATACATTAGTCCTTTTGAATTCATTTGAGAGGAAGAGCCATGAGGCCAGGCGCCTCATTATTTCTCTTGCTCTGTCGCAGAAGACTATCAAGCTAAGCTATTTAGTATATTCATGCTGAATATGCATGTAATAAGGAAATTAGCCAAAACTGGCTTCAAATATGTTGACTGGATGGCAAGAGAACGGCAACCAACAGGCTGTTTCCCTTTTTCCTGATGCTACCCACTAAAATATTTCGCGCGATTAATTCCAAGAAAAATGTAATGAACAAAATTTGCTGCGTTGTAAGACAGTGAATGAAAAAAAAAGAGGAATGAAAAAAAAAAACAATCGATAATACAGAGGCTGTCGATGAAACTTTTTGAAATATTAGAAAAAATTGATTTTTCTCTTGAGAAGTCGAGAAATTTAATATTTGCTTGGAATGTACATGATCGAGTTAATAATGCGCGTTGAAAATTGTTTTTTAGACACATTTGCTTGAATGGAATGAAAGAGACTCGAGCCTGTTTTGATACAATTCAAAAGATGCTGTGGGCGATGATGGTTTGATTAGAATGAAAATCATCATCTTTCTTGTAAAACAAGCCGACCGAACCCAATCCTGGGTGAAGAGAAGCTTCACGGCGTCAACAGCTGTGTTAATTCTTAAACATTAGCTCCGAGAAAAATGAGATAAAAAATCTGAGAATCGAAAACCACCCAAGCCCATGAGGCACTGAAAATTTTAGAACCAATCGAACATAATCGGTTGCTGAAAAGCCAAAACCGCCCACGAAAGAGATCAAAAATCTTAATCAAATAGAAGATGAGCATGCTAATGGGAGAAGACTATTGTGCTTTTTGGCTAAAAAAAATATAATTTTGCAATTGGGAGTAGAAACTAGGAGCGCAATCTCAACTTACTCTGTGACCTTTCTATGTAATTCAAGGCAAACTTAAATTTAGCTGACTGCGAGTACCATATATCGGTTTAATGATTCAATTAGTGAATGAGAAGGTTCAAAAATAATGAGCTCTAGCTGGTTTAAAATAAGCCGAATTATAAACATCAAGCTGGTTCGTGTAGTGCAGATTTGGAGATGATTTTCGATTTGGTCTGATTGATTAAGTGATTAAGGCGCCTAACTTAAATTATGGCTAAGCGATACTTTTAAGGAGGAAGAGCTCTGGATAAATGTCATGAACTATCTATAATTGAGATCGATAAACAATTCGGATTTGTTATTCTCGCGCTAATTTCAATGAATTTAAGTAAATTTTTCACAAAAAAACAATCGAACCGTATCGATATCAAAAGTAAATAGAGAATAATTTTAAATTATTGAAAGAATGGCCTTTGTATGGGAAATTCCGATTCGGAATACGGTCTTTACGCCTGTTTTCATACTAATTATCTTGTGTAATCGGCCCAAATGGCAAATAAAAAGACAGGCTGAACAAAGTTGCAAAACGCTCTGTCTGGGCTGTGAGAAATTGTATGAGAATCACAGCCTGGATGGCATTTCTAGTCTAATATGTGAATGAAGCCGGCAAGATATAATATCACATCATGCAAGTTTAAAATCGCACTCGTATATTGATTTTCGCATTCGAAGATGCTATTTCCCCTTCACGCCACCATATCCACTTATGCATGAGGAGAGCAAATTAAAACATGTGGCTGCTTTTTCTAAGGCAGCATTAGAGGACATTTTTCGATTAGGCTAAGGGCCTCATTTTGGTTAAGCATACTTCAGTGCCTAAAGGTTAAAAAAAGCAGAAATAAAGCGACCTTGACCAGCAAGCTGTTTAAGCTGAACTGAAAATGAGTTGTGATTTAGATAGATTGGCAATATCTGATAAATTCGATTGCTCTTAGATTTTAGTGATGTGATTATGAAGAAGGAAAGCAGCTCGTTTGGACGACGATCACCGGCTCAATTGACGTAAGCCGATGAACTGAAATGATCTGAGCGGTTTCGAAAAAGACAGATTGCCAGACGTTGTTTTCAGATTTATTGATTAGAGCTTCAACCGTTTGGCAGTGGAGCCGACAGTAGACGACGTGCCGCGTTGTTTTTTGGCAACCTTGGCCAATTCGGAATTTTCCTGCAGCTGCTTGAAGAATGCCGCCGACGATTTGAGCGGCGCCATTTTCACCTTTGTGTCTTTGTCCTAGGCAGATGGAAATAATAGAATTAGTCGATTAAAAGCAGACTCGTATGGATGAGCGTGTACGACGCTTGCGCGCATGCGTGCGTGGGATAGATGCGTAATGAAAGAATAAAGCAAGAGGTTCGTTGCTCACCTTCTCCATAATCCTTATGCTCTTGGAAGCGCTCTTTGCTTGTTTTTTCAATTTGTTTAATGCGATTTGTTTTGCCACATTCTGGTTCTCTGCATGAACGAAATTTAATCAGAAAGAAGAAAAATCGACAATCGTTGCTGTTGACAGCGTAAAGAAAGGATTTTAGAGTCTGTCATCCTACCCGGATCGATCGCTTGCGCCATAAGCAGTCGCTTCTCTTTTTCCTCTTTAATTCGCTTTCCTTTCAGCTTGTTTGCTCTCAGACGTCGGTTTTTGTCTTGTTTATCCTCCTCGGCGCGACTTTTCGGCAATGCGCTTGTCTTTTTCTGAAATTTTTTTTTGACAAAAATTGATTAGACGCAAGCACACGGTTCTGTTTAAAACATTTGCCTTTATTTCTTCGGGTGCCAGCAAACTCGAGTCGGCAACATTCACTGGAGCGACCTCTTCGATTGCAATTGTGGGCATGTTCGACACGACCTTCAACTCAGCTGTCGGCTAAATTTGGCGAATTTAATGAACGAGCTCTCGTCATCAAACACATTGGTTGCTTACTGCTTTTGGCGTAAAATGGAAATTGGACAATGCGTCTAGTTTAATGAATAACGACTGCAGTGACTTGCGTATCTCGTCGCGTTTCGGGTCCTTTTCTCCTCCTTCTTGCTCGTCCTTGAACAAAATTTAAAAAAACACGCGCTGGTCAGCAATCGGAATCGAAATTTGTGAATTTTCAAATCTGCAGACCTTGCCCAGAATGCGGTCCTTTTGTTGTTTGAGATAGTCGTCCTCGTAGACTTCGGCAAGGCCTTTTTTGCTTTTTTCTTGGTCGAGCACAATTTGCTTTTTAAACTCGTACTGCATGTCGACCGGCTTTACTTTGCGTTCGACGTCATCAAAAGCACGGTCTTTAATTCTCTGCTTGATAAGCTGCTCGATAAGCTCATTGGTTTGGGCGCTGACCGCCGGCTGACGCGTGGTGTGATCGAAATGGACAAACTCCTGCAACAGACTGTCGTGCGGTCGATCTTTCTGGTTTATCTCTCCTTTCAACTGCCACGGCTTGTCAGTTAAATTGGTTAGCATTGAATTGTGAATCTCTTGCACTTGAGCTTGCAGCTTTTCTTTACGCTGCTCGTACGAGGACTTGTTTAGATCTGATGGCTGCTGGTCGCCGTCATCGTCACCAAACAAATCATTAGGCCGCTTCTCTGGCTCGGCCTCGTCTTCAAGGCCAAAGTCTTCTTTATCGAAATCGATCTCATCGAACGACTTGGACGGGCGCGAGAGTTCCATTACTTCTTTCTCGTCGCCCAGGTTGTCGTACAAGTCAATTAGATCTTCGTCTATTTCGTCGCTCTCTTCGCCTTCATCTTCTTCTGGAGCCTCGTTGTTCTCATCCTCGTCCTCTTCATCGTCATCATCATCCTCGTCTTCTTCAGCTTCAAAGTCGCTTATTTCTGAGTCACTGCCTTCTGGTATGCCGCCTGTGTACGGCTTTGTCTCTTTGTTTTCTTTGCTCTTTCTTCCATGTTGAGCATCGCCAGGCACAAGCACTTGGTCTTCATCGTCGTCGTCCTCCTCCTCCTCTTCCTCCTCTTGTTCTTCTTCTTCGTCTGCTTGGTCGCTGTGTTCTGAACTGGCGCCAATCGAGGATTTCTTTCTATTGAGTCTAAACGAAAGGCCATCGTGTGCTGACAGGCATTTGGCAAAGAACCTGACCATGCCTTCGAGCGACGCGCCTTCTTGTTCGTTCAACAATTCAAGTTGTTGGTAGATTTGTTCATTGTCGACAATAGTCGGGTCAACAATAAGCTCTGGCAATGCCAGTATCGGTGAATCGGTCGAAGAGCTTTTGGAAGAGTAAAGGCCAAAGTCGCTTTCGTTCGCTTTGACAAAATTGTAGATTCCTTTCAAATTCGATCGGAGCCGTTCACTTTTGCCCGAGTCGGCCTCGACGAACGTTTCGGCTCTAGCGATCTCATCGTTGATTTTATTCAAATTTTCGACTAACGTTTGGCTCAATGCAACCATCGTTTGCGGCGTTTTGTCGGTCAGATTTCTAGTTTTTGAAATCTCTGGCCCATGTGGATCCTCTCGTCTAATTTGCGCAAAAAATTGCATTCGCAACTAGACAATGCAGCTCGCGCTCTTAATTTTCATAATAGAAATGTTTGAAAATTTAGTTGGCCCGGCACTGCAAAAAGAGGCCATTTGTGACCACTGCAAACGTATGTTAGGTTTGTTTTGCCATATGGGGCTCTGGCGCTGCGCCTATGATATCCGCATGGACGGCAGAGCATAAGGTGAAATCTGTCCGGCAATAATCATAATTGCTTCAATCTTGGGCTTCTTCTGGCTTGTTGATTTTGAAGTCAAGCAGCCTTCCACTGCCTTAGCTCTTGTCAAGTCTGCTGCATTCAATTTGTTTTAAATTCTAGAGCAGAAATGTCGGTCTGAGTCTGCTACACAGAGGATGCACAACACGAACCAAGCCAACAAGCCGATGGGCATGATGAGTCCGGCGCCATCACCCATGACGATGATGACAACCTCGCCGCCAAGCGGCTACTACCAGACGGCGAACTACGGCCAGTATCAGCCAATGATGATGAACCAGCCCCAGATGGACATGAGCAATGTGCCCATGGTAAACACTCCACATTCGCCAATGCAGCAGCAACAGCAGCCTCAAAGAACCACTCCGATGATGATATCGCCATCTCCCTCTGGCCAGTATTACTCCCCGCACACGCCTTCACCGCTGCCTCCCTCGCCTCTGATGCAGTCTCAGGGCCCAATGTCGAATCCACTGGCCCCGCCGCTGCCCCCTCAACAGCACATGCAGGGAAACCAATCGATGCATTCATATCAACAGCCACATTACGGCATGAAACGGCCGACTCCATCCACTACGCCCATGATGAAGTCACCTTCATCGACCCCGTCGTCGCCAATGCCCTTCCACGCCAACTACCCGGGTGCTTATCAACTACAGCCGCAACAACAACAGCCTCAAAATTCACATCAACAAGGAATGTATTATTATCCAATGCCATCACAGCCGCCACAGCACATGATGCAGAGCACATACGCAGCGTCGGCGATTCACTCGCAGCAGCAGCAGCAACAACAGCCACAAGGAGGACTAATTCTGCACCAGCAGTCTCAGGCTGCGATGAGGACCTATCCGCCGGCCACGTACGGCGCATATCCAAACATTGCGGTCTATCAGCAGCAGCAGCAGCAGCCAACATATCCAAGTATGCAGCCAGCGCCCTCTCATCATGCGAGACAAATGTCCGGGCCGATTGCAATGGCTCAACAGCCGGCTCGAAACGAAAGAGCAGCAGAGCCTGAACGCACTCGGTCGGTTGATCCGCGACCACCGATCGCAAGTCCAGCGCCGATCGCTCATCAGCCGCAATTGAGCGCCTCGTGTCACAATTTGAATTTAACAGACAAACTGAGCAATCAGACAGCAGGCCGAGAGTCGAGCAAAGCTGAAGAGAAAAGAGCCAGCGAGCCGCTCAAGCATTTGAATGTGCTGCTCAACCTTCCGCTGAGCGAATCGGAAGAAAAGGCCCTGCTCGACTACGACTGTCGTCTGTACGGGTTCCTTAAGCTCGAGAGCAGCGAGAACACAATCAAAAGGTATTTTATTCAGAAAGCGATCAACACGTACAAGCGACGTCTGGACGCAGTCGACGCCAGTCAGAAGGCAAAGCGCGCCCGACTCCTCCTTTCGCTGGGCCACTTTTATTTACTCTCGTACGACTACGTGGCCGCTCTTCGATCATATCAGGCGTTTTTCAAACTCGGCCTGCGACGCCTTCAGGACAGCACTTTTTACTACGGCATCGGACTGGCCTATTTCGCATTGGGCGCAAACGAACAGTAAGAACTAGCGAACTTGGTGAGTGGGTCGATTGGCCGGCCGTGCGCTAAGCGGTCAATGCGACAATTATTGGCTGCATTGAAATGAATAAGTGAAGTAAGGGCAAATAGTAAATGAAGGCCAAACAGCGAACGGCTGCATAATTGATCCACTCCACCATTGAATTTGTCGATAATTAACTATTCTGCTTGCTCGTTCTAGTGCGGAACGCGCCTTTCTCTGCGCCCTCTACAAGCATCCGTGTTTTCAGCGAGCAAACGAAATCCACTACCGCCTGGGTCTGATCTACCAGGAGGCGGGCGCATTCCGAAACAGCGCTCAGCAGCTGAATCTCGCACTCATAGACAGCACGTCGAACGCCAACTCGCTCGGCAAGCTCGAACTCAGGTACTTGGTGGCTCGACTGAACGAGTTTAGCGGCAGACAGAAACGAGCCGTCGAGCATTACGAACAGCTGCTGCGGTGCGGAGAGCCAGTCGAGCGACGATTGGCAGCCAAGCTTTACAGACAACTAGGCTGGCTGAACTATCGCTTGAGTGACCAGCAAGCGATCGCGCATCTCAGCAAAAGCGCCCAGCTCGACCCGAGTCAAAATCTGACCTGGTACTTTCTGGGACGAGTGTTTGCATCGCAGGCCAGCTCGCGGGACGCGTTCATCTCTTACAAGAACAGCGTCAACAATCCGGCCGCGGACGCGCACACTTGGTGCTCAATCGGACGCCTTTACTTTACACAAAAGCAATACATGGACGCGCTGCAGGCGTTCGTGTGCGCTCTTCAACTCGACCGGTCGCATCACACCTCCTGGCTGAACATGGCCTGTCTCTACGAACGGGACAGTCAATATTTCGAGGCGCTCAAATGCTACATGTGCGCAATCAAGCTGCGATGCGCTCAACTTGGCGAGAGCAAGAAGCTCAAGTTTGAGCCCGAACAGTTCGATCTGGTCAGTGTGAGGGACATGTACGAGCTGGACACGATGGCCGAGCTGGTTGGCAAACTGCGAGCCGACGAGCAAGAGCAGTTCAGAGCGGCCGTCGATCGGGTCAAGCTGCTGCTGAATCACATCGAGTCGGGCGGCGACAAGTTCAAGCAGAAGCTTGAGCAGATGGGCGCCAATCACAGCCTGCCCTCGTTGCGCGAGGCGTTTCGCTTGTCAATACCCAACGAACTTCGGCAGAAAATCGCCAACGCCAATTCAAAGACGGCCAGCGTGAGTTTGACCATGAGCGAGGAGAAGCGAGAAAAGATTGAGCCGAGCAAGGAGCAGGTGCCATCGCTGCAGTCGGTGCCCAACTTGACGTTTCCCTACGAACAGATCAAAGTGGACGCCACTTATCGCGAAGGCGCCGAAGAGCAAGAGGACAACGCCAAGCTGGCCAAGCTCTTGAACATAAAGATGAGCGCCGAGCAGATACTCGACTCGTGCAAGCCGTTCGGACGCAACGGAATCGTGAATCCGAGCCTGCTGCCGCACAAGGCGCACCAGTTTTATTCGTACGCGAATGAAAACTCGCTGTTGAACAACGAGAAAAGCAGAGAAGAGGAGGAGGAGGAGGCCGCTTGGGACGAGAGGGACCAAGACTGCACCCTGCCGTACGGCGGCGTTCAGACAAGTCAAAGCCGAGCGAGCGATCTTCACCCGAGCACGGCCAGTGTTCTGCTCGAGAGCAAGAAGGACGCTCAGAGCGCTCAGCTGCAGTGCTTCTGTCTCAGCCATCCGATATCGGTTGTGAGAGGACTCGGCCAAGTTCTGCGCTTGGACTTGAGCTTGTTTTCCACTCGGTCGCTGGTCGAGTGCGATCCAGAGCATCGAGTTGAAGTGCGCTCTCAGCGACAGCAGCCGTCCGATCAGAACTGGGACGGCAAATTTCGCACGTGGAAGTGCGAGAGCTCGCCGGCAGTGACTACGCTGCGCAAGTACGCTCAATATCAAGCGCAGTCGTTTATGCAGGCGGTGCGCGAAGAAAAGAGCGGCATGGACGCAGCTCAGCTCAAGTCGATCAAGTTCGGCACCAACGTGGACCTTTCGGACGAAGTCAAGTGGCGAGCGCAGCTGCAAGAAATGGCCAAGCTGCCGCCGTTCATGCGGGTCATTTCATCTGGCAACATGCTCACCCACGTCGGCTACAAAATACTCGGCATGAACGCGCTACAGGTCTATTTAAAAGTGCCGGGCTGCCGAACGCCCGGCCATCAGGAGAACAACAGCTTCTGCTCGATAAACTTGAACGTAGGTCCTGGCGACTGCGAGTGGTTCGGCGTCGACGAAAAGTACTGGAAGCTAATCGAACGAATGTGCGAGCAGAACGGCGTCGACTACTTGAACGGCAGCTGGTGGCCTGACCTAGCCGAGCTAGAAAAGGCTCGTGTGCCTGTCTACAGGTTCCTGCAGCGACCCGGCGACCTCGTCTGGGTGAACTCCGGCTGTGTTCACTGGGTGCAGGCGGTCGGCTGGTGTAACAACGTATCGTGGAATGTCGGTCCCCTGGTCTACGCTCAATACAAATCGGCCATCGAACGCTACGAATGGAACCGCCTCAAGTTCTACAAGAGCATTGTTCCCATGGTGCACTTGTCGTGGAATCTGGCCAGGAACTTGAAGATCAGCGATCGGCGTCTGTACGAGTACATCAAGCATGTACTGATGCATTCGTTGAAGCAGTGTCAAATGGCCATAAACTACGTGGAGAACTGCGGCTGCGACATAAAGTACCAAGCGAGACAGAGCGACGAGCCGGCTCACTACTGCTTCGACTGCGACTCGGAAGTGTTCAACATTCTGTTCGTGTCCGAGCAGCCACTCGAGGACGCCTCTGCCGGCCCTGACGCTCGCCAGCATGTCGTTCATTGTCAGCTGTGTGCGCGCAAACGCAGCCACCTGCTCGACAGCTTTGTCATCCTCAATCAATATCACATGAGCGAGCTGAGTCAGATCTACAACCAGTTTCAAATGCACGTTCCCACTCTGCCCAATGTGTTGAATTCGCTGAGCAACCAGGGCTCGGAGCAAGCATCAAACAACTAGACTCCGATGTCCGATGAATCTCTTGCCATCTGCATCTCTGGCCGAGCCGTTTCCTTCTCCAGTCCGCTTGCTGCATCCGCGTGCATTTAGCTCTCGCGCAATTCTCCTCGTCGCCTCCTCTTCCTATTCTCTTTATTTATTGCGTTCTATTCAGAATTGCTTCGTCGATCTTGCCATTTGGCCTTCAACTCTCGCTTTCGCATTTTGTAAAGCCCTTTCGACTGTTCTTGCGAAACAAATATAAAATTGAAGAAACAAAAACTGCTGACAGTCAATTGTGAGCTCGTGGATTCCATTCAACGCTCCTTGTGGAATGGAAATGATTTGTTTTTTATTTATTTCAACTTCAACTCGTAAACATCGGAACGCTTTTGTGACAGATACGGCAGATTAGCGCGTGTCTGGGCGAGCATCTCCATGTCTGAAACGAAAGTTAGATGCAAAAATTCAATCGAACATGGGCCGAGAGTGATTTGACCAACTCACCGATTTCGGCATAGATCACCTGTTCGCCCGAGTCGGCCTTGGCGATCACTTCGCCATAAGGATTGGTCACCATACTGTGACCCCAGGCGACGTAGTCGGCCTCGGTGCATCGAGCCGGCGAGACCACAGCCACGTAGAGCTGATTGTCGAGGGCACGAGCTCTACTCAACAGCTCCCAGTGTGCTGCTCCTGTTGTCATATTGAACGCGCCCGGGTAGAACAGCATCTGGCAGCCGGCTCGTTGGTAGAGACCAGCGAGCTCGCCAAATCGAATGTCGTAGCAGATGCCAACGCCCACTTTTCCATAAGCTGCTTGTCGACCAGATCAGAGAGAGAAAGTGAAAGGACTGGCAAACGGGCAGAGCACTTACGGGTGTCGAAGGTGGTCAATTGGTTGCCCGGGCTCAAGTTTGTGCTTTCCTTAAATGTTATCTTGCCCGGAATATCGATGTCGAACAGATGCATCTGTGCAGCGTGAAAGTTGAGCTGTTGAAGATGGGACCGATGATGCTCGACTCACTTTACGATGCTTGCCGATCAGATTGCCGTTCGGGTCGTAGACAGTGCAGGTGTTGTACAAGGCGGACCCTTCTCGCTCGGGAATCGAGCCGCCGATCAAGAACACGCTGTTGTCCTTGGCGGCCTGGGCCAGTGCTCGGCTAGTCTCGCCGTTCGGTATCTCCTCGGCATAGTCCGGAAAGTATTTGACTCCGTACGGACTATTGAAGCATTCCTAGTATTCCATGAGACGTTTAAAGCACGCTTGTTGGAGAGGTCCGAAACGGACCAAGAGGAGCAAGAGAAGTAGCAAGAGGAGGAGCAAGAGAATGAGCAAGAGGATGAAGGAGGAGGACGCTTTACCGGCAGTGAGACGATTTTGGCGTTGTTCTTCGCCGCGATCGAAATGAACTCGACCGCTCGTTTGATGTTCTCCTGTTTGTTGCTCGTGACCATCAGCTGAATGAGAGCGGCCTTGAATTCTAGACGATTGCTGCGATCAGACATTTTTCAGTCTCAAAACGTTTAAAACAATCACTACTCACTTGAAGTCATTTCTTACTCGATAGCAAAGAACAAATCTAATCTATTCGATCTAAGTTTCAATCTAATTTATTACTCAAGTCTTATTAAAGTGAAGCGGCTGCATAAATCGAAATGTACATGAGAGAGAGAGCTTTTATGCTGGGCTGTGCGTGCGCGTCCGGGCGCTCCTTGCCAGACGCCGACAGCTGCATTATAAAACCAGAAAGTAGAAGGTAGAAACCGGAATTTGCATTCAGTCAATAAATTCGCAGCGAAAAGCAAACATTCAAAAGGAGCTCTTAACCAGAGTTGGACCAGAGGCATGCAGCCTTAGCAGCTAAAAATCAAGAACAGTCTTGATAGCGGCGGCTCCTCTAATTGCCCAGAAGCTGAACGAGTTCGGGAGTTGAAATGGAAGTTGAAAGAGCTCAGACCCGCTGGTCAAGCAGGAGCAGTCAAGGCATCGAACGGGTTCGGGCTTCTCACTTTGATTTGACGTGTCGAACGCGGAGTTAATTTTGCGCGATCGCTTGCATACCGCAGTCACATGATAAGTTATGAATGAAAGCTGCTGTATTCAGGCCGAGTTGAGTAGAGATAGAGAAAATAAAGATCACGGGGCTGGCGGCTGAGATGACGGCCTCATTGCTAAAGAGAAGCGTTTCGAATCAAGTTAGATATTTGTCGATTTGTGTGCCAGCTCTCGCTCAAACTCACTGACTTGATTTCACTTCAAGTTGACTGCTCTGCTTGTAAGATGCGATCTTGCGCGCAATGCCCAAGTGTCCTGGCAGCTGCGCGATCGAATCGATTACTTCCTCCGCCTAGATCGAGTGAACAAAGGAACTCGGTAAAGCCCACAGTTGATCAGATGTGACCAACTCCTGGCTTTGCCTATTCTAATAGCCCTTAACTAATAGTGAACTTGGCTGCTTTCGAATTGATTTAAAGAAACTTGAGAACGAGCTCAAGTTCGACGAGAGCGTTCAGCAGCTCAGCAGAGCAGTCGAGGTAAACCGCTCGGCCTGACTTGTTCTGTGCGTCATTACAGTCGAATGAAAAGGGTTCATCAGGCCGCGATGGCATTCAGTCGTTAAGAGTGGACCCGTCTGGTAAAGTGACCGTTCAAGTGGAGCAGACTGCACTTGTCAAGGTAAACTCAACCAGACTTGGAGCCGCTTGCTCGTCTCACGTTCTCAATTTCGATCTAGGATACACTTGAGTCGATTAGCAAACTCGGAGACAATTATGGCTACCAATTGGAAGCAGACGACGTCTACCCTCGCCAGCTGAGCGCTGGAGCGCTTAAATGGACAAACAAACTTCAGCCCTCGAGTCGAACGCTCATTGAATTCAGGTAGAGATAAGCCGTTGCAGCTGTTGGAATTCGAATTTGACTTTGAATGGGAAAAGTTCGCCGAACATCGCCAAGCCGCTTCATGCTGGGCATATGCGCTCGACGTTTTTGGGCAATTTCTTGTCCAATTTACACGAACGGTTGAAGCAGTCGGTAATCAGAGTGAACTACTTGGGCGACTGGGGAACTCAATATGGTCTTCTGGCGGCCGGCTTCGAGAAATACGGCTCAAACGAAAAGCTGCAGACGTCGCCAATAAAGCATTTGCTCGAAGTTTATGTGCAAGCCAACAAGGACGAGAGTCTGAAACAAGAGGCACTTGACTACTTTGCCAAGATGGAGTCAAGTAAGTGAATTGAGCATTCAATTTTGATCGATTCTCTATCCAGCCGACTCTCTATCTATCCATTCTCTATTGGATATTCAAAGAGGACGAGAGAGCGATCAAAATGTGGAGCATGTTCAAAGAACTGAGCATAACAGAGCTGGAGTCAGTCTACGAGGTAAATCGTCGCCACTCGCACTCGTTGAGCTCAACTAGAACACGACTGAGAATAGAAACTGGGCATTCGATTCGACCGATACGAATCGGAATCGCAGTTCTACATTCAAGCTCGTCAACTGGTGAATAGGATGCTCGCTGCAGGCCAAGCCAGCAAAACGTAAGCACTAAGCGCAGTGCGCGTCCCAAACTCTGAACCAAATGAACCAGATCGGAGGGAACTGTTATTGTGGAGCTGAAATCGCTGCCCTCAGACAAGGGCCGGTATGTGCTGGCCAAGAGTGACGGCACAACTCTGTATATAACCAGGTTGGCCCATCTAGACCGATCACGTTTTGAATCAGCCTAACGGGCCAGTAGAGACTTGGCCGCCATAATTGAACGCAGACGAGTCTATGAATGGAACAAGATCATTTATGTAGTCGGTAACTGCTCGCTAGGCTTTCTCCATTGACCAACCTAAAGAATTTGATTTCAAACAGACTCGAGTCAACGCGATCATTTTGCTCGGTTGTATGAAACAGCCAAGCTGATTGACAGCTCACTGCTCGGAGATCTGTAATTTTACTTGAACCATCTGCTCCTTGGCTCTCAATCAATCAACATCGTGAAGGAATTTCGACGAATTTTATGTTCCCTTCGGCCGATTCACCAACATGAGCACTCGTCGGGGCAAAGTGGAATTTCTGGCCGATTTGATTGAAGAGGCGCGCTTGGTTGCATTCGAGTCGATGCAGTTGTCAAAAAGTTGGTTCCAACTTGAAAAGATTTAAAAAAAAAAGTCTTCCCCATGAACATGGCACTTTGGCTTTAGACAAGAGAGAGCTCGATAATCCGGACCACGTGGCTCAGGTGATAGGCAATTCGCATCTGATCATAACAGACCTGGCTCGGCCCCGTCTCAAGGACTATGAGTTCTCCTGGAAGAACATTGTGGCCAAAGACGACTCGGCCTACATGTGCCATTATGCCCATGCTCGTTTGCACAGGTTGGCTTTCTGGCCATCGACCATTCGACCAGCAACTGATTGCAATTATTCTCCCATTCATTTCATTCTCTAAAGTCTGATTAGTCGATATCGGGCTCAGAACGGGCCGGTTGACGTGGACTACGGCCTCTTGAACAAAGAGAGCGAGATTCGCCTCGTTCAGCATTTAGCTCGGTTAGTCGCTGGGTGTCTCTTTTAGCCTCTTGGATTAAATGGCCATGGACGCTTTGTTTTGTCTAGTTACGGCGATGCAGTTTGGCAAGCATATGAAGAATACGAGCCCTATCATGTGGTGCAGCATCTCTTCCAGCTCGTGTAGGCTTTTCGCTTTCCTGAGTTCAATCAAGACCATTGGCTGATTGGAGCTTCAAGTCGCCTCTGCAACCTTTGCCTCAAGGACAGCTACGTGTTGGACGAGGAGCCTAGATTAGCTCAGGTTGGCCTGCTTCTGTTTTCTTTTTAGCTTTCGAGTCAATTTTCATTTTACCTCGCAGACCCGTCTTCTCATGTATTCTTCTGCGCGGCAAGTAATTCAGAACGCTTTCCGACTACTCGGCGTTGAGCCACTTCAAAAAGTTTAAGAATCGTTCGACCTCTGAAATTAAAATTCTCTTCAATTTTACGCTCTCATCTGTTATCTTTGTTGTCTGCTGCCGGCTTGGCCGCCGTTCAGCCCTTAATTCTCAACCTGCTCTCTGCCTCTAGCTGAATTGTTGACGTTTAGTGTTGAGAAAATCAGTTGAACAAATTGTTTGGGTTCTGGTGTTGAGCACGGCATTACTCGGCGGCGTGTTCGTTTCCAGCCAAGAGACGACCGAGTCGAGCAGTGTGGCGAGTTCGACTTCCAGCTCGAGCACCAATGAAGCGAGCACCACAAGTTCAATGCTGAGCACATCTGCGTCACCAGAAGACGGTAAGAGGTCAAGACCGAACGAATGTTCAAAGCTATACTCAGCTGAACTGAAGAGTGTTGGAAGCTGAATGCCACGTGCGAGAGCTGCTTGGCCAATAAAGACTGCTTCTATTGCAACGATGACCAGTCATGCAAGCCGTTTAAAATGAACGGCATATTTCCTGAAGGCTGCGGTGCGTCCGGTGCCCGCTGGATCTCTTGCACATGTAAGGCGCACCGCAGATGAACTTGAGTTTAAGATCGCCGATTTATGTTGGTTTAGTCAATCTTCAGGCGCTAATCATCGGCGTTGTGGTCGGTGGCCTGGTCATCCTCTTGATAGTCATCTGCTGCGTTTGCTATTGCTGCAACAAAACCTGCAAAGCATTGAGCGATCGAAGGTGGTCCCTCTTTGCTTCTCTTACTCCTCTTCGCTCGTCAGTTTAAAACGAAAAAAATTAAGTTTCCAACGAGCGCAGCGCAAAATTCAGAAAACCCAGGAAAGGGTGAAACGGCTCAACGACGAAAGGCGACAAGAGCGCAAAGCCAAAGCCGATCAGATCCGAGTCAAGTACGGTCTGACTGGCACCGCCAATCAATCCTATGACGCATAATCGAGACAATTCGACTTGTCAACATCTTCTGCAGCACATTCCGTTTTCAAGACGATTCAATTTACCGGTTTTGATTTGAAAAAAAATAAATGAATTCAATGAGGTTCCATTGAGGCCGAGGCTTGGAATTTCGTCAAAGTGGCAAAGAATTCTTCAAGAACAAGGAGAGCACCGAATGTTCAAGCTGGAGTGCCAGCCAATGCATGACCGAGCAGATTTTATTTTAATTGAAGCGTTCTAGGTGAAGTAGTATTCGATTTCCTCTCTAAGCTGGTTAGCCTCGTCCTTGGCACGTCTGTCGATTTTGGCAGAAGTAGGAGGCTTGCTGCGGATCATCAGCGGCCGACCGAGCTTTTCAAACTCACCAATCAGCCATTAAGAGAGAGACAGTAAAAGGACTGAAATGACCAACCGGCTTCTTGGGCGCAGCCCTAGCGCGCTCCAATGCTTTTCGGATGCGCTCTTCTTGATATCGCTTTTGCTCGAGCATTTTCTCCTCGCGCTGTTTCAGTCTGCGCTCCTTTTCTTTGGCCTTTTCGGCCTCTTGCACTCGTTCGGGCGCGAGCTCTTCGATCTTCTGAAACAAATCTTCGAGCTTGTTCTCAATGTTGGTCAACATCTGCAGTGTGCTTATGTTGGCCTCGTTTGAGCCGATGCAGTTCACGTAGACCTGTTCGACTTTTTGGTTCAGTTCTTTTAGAATTCGATCTTGCTCTTCGGGCTTGAACTCGCCGTAGTTGAACATGCTCGCCTTTATTCTCAGGTCGCGCTCTCTGTCGCGCTCTTGGCCGATCTCTTCGTTCAGGTTCTCGATCTGCTTTTTCAACATCTCCGTCTCGCGCTCCATCTTTACTCGCGTCTTTGAAATCATCTGCTTCATTTCCTCGATCGCCTCCTCGGTGTCTTGACTGTTCTGGATGAGCGACAAGTTTTGCTCTTCGAGCTCGGCAAATATGTCGAGCAGCTGTTGAGGGTCGGTGAAATAGAGCTCGAGGTCCTCGTCCTCTTCGTCTTGCTTTTCATTTTCGTCCTTTTCTTCGATCTTTTCCTGCACACTGTGCTTCTCTGTGGTGGTGGCTGTGGCGCTTCGCTTTGAATTCTCGTCCAATTCTGCCTTTGACATGGAACTATGCCGATCGCACGCTTGAATTTGTCTCTGTTTGACCAACATTTGATGGACAATGAATATTCACCTCTTTGACGTCTGAGCCGAGTTGGGAATTGTGTTTTTGTCGCCAGCCTGTTCACTCGCAGCCGATTTGGCCGAAGCTAGTGGGAAGAAGTTGATTAAGAAATTGAGATTCGATTTCTCGATATTGTTAATTACTGAGTCGACTCTGTTGTTTGCTTGCTCTGCTTGCGTGGTTCGCCTCCTTGAGCTCCTTGAACAAGACAAAATAAGGCGATCGAAAGGCGAATGCTCAAGAGAGAAGAGTGCGCACCTGAGGAGTGACCCGATCGAGAAACTCTTTGTAAAGCTTGTACTCTTTCAAAGTGTCCTCCATTTTGGTGATGTCGCTGCGAAGAGACATGATCTGAGCGTTGAGTCTCTTTATCTCGGTCGCCTTGTCATTTTTGCGCTTCGTCTCCTCTTCGGCTCTGTGAGATTGAGATGAATTAGCTGTCTAACCGAGTTTGCCGATCGCTCACATTTTTATGGCGTTCGTCGAGTTGTTGCCGTTTTCTTTGAGGAATTCGTCGAACAAGTTGGCGTCCGACTCCAGATTGGCCTCGGCCTCTTGGATGCGTCGCTCTTCGGCCGCGGCGATCTCCTCAAGCTTGCGAATCTCGTCTCGCTTCACCCCAAGCGAGTACTTGGTAAAAAAAACGAGTAGTTTAGCGACCAAGTGAACTAAAACAGGTCGGTCGATGGCACCCACCTGGACAAGAAACATCTCTCTCTTCTTGTTCACGTACTCCTTCAGGTTTTCTTTTTCGATTCGCCGATCTGCGTTCGAAAAGAGAGATAAGCCCGCGTTGGAGATAAGTCTTAAAGGCCCAAATCTACCTCGGGTGACCGCCAGAGTCCACGAGCGGTCCTCTTTGATCGGATCTGATTTGAGACTCTGTTCAAACGTTTCTTGGCTTGCCTCGTGCGAATCGAGCGGCTCCAGGGTGCTTCTGATGCTGCCCATCATCTTTTGCCGTTGTGTGAGCTTCTGGTGAGGCTTCAAGCTTTTGATCAGCTTTCTCTCCTTCAGCTCGTTAACATATTCGATTCATTCGAAACGCCTCGTCTGCCAAACTCACTTCGGCTTTTTCCTGCTTTTCCTTCTCTCGAAGGGCAAACAGCTCGTGATCGGCCGGCATCTTGAAGGGATTTGAATCATCTTCGCCTTTCGCCACTTGCAATATCAATCAGTTTTGTTTTGATTGAGTAAAAAGAAGCCGAAAGAAATCGACTCACTTGGAGCGGAAGATTTCACGAGCGCCATACTTTTGCTCGAACTTGCTTTCATCTTCCCTTTCAGCTTCTCGTGTTCTCTGACCAGTTGGCCTCTTTGCTCTCTGGTTCCCTTGTTTTATCTCTGGTTACTAAAAAGCAAATCAATTCTTGCAAGATGCTCTGGCGTCTGCTGGTTGGGGTAAAATAAAAGAATAAAGTGTTGCCATGGAAACATGCTTAGTAAAAAAAAAGAAAAAAAAGGCTTTATCGTAATAAATAAGACAAAAAGACAAACATGAACCCTAAAGGCACCTCTCGGCATACTCAGGCAAGTTTTCCAACTATTGCGTTTTGTAAAATGTCCTCTGTCCACTCGGCGATCATTTATGAATTCGATTTTAGGAATTACTTTTATTTTAAATTCAGGCTAGCCCCAACCATTGATTTTCTGTATTCTTCGTCTCTGCCTCGTCGTCTCGGCTTAAATGGTGAGAAACAAAAAAGATTTTTGAAAAAAACTTCATTTCAAGACGATTCAGGTCGATTGAGTCGCATTTGTATCTGATTCAAATCGATGGGCAGGACAGTGGCGCACGATTCAGCTTTGATTGCTCCTTCTCTCGGATTGGTTAATTCCAGCACACTGAACGCGTCCAAAGTACTTTTCTCTTTTGTTCGGTTCATTCTTGGCTGAGTATTTCGTGGCAATTTGTTTATATGCGCGTAGTTTCTTATCACTGAACTTAGGCCTTTTTGAGCATTTGACTCGACGTTGCCGTCCGCTGGTGTGAGAGCAAAACCTTGAAGTTGAAACTCCAAGTGGCCCGTAGTCTGAGCTGACTTGGCTTTGTTCAGTCCTCGCACCGGGTCGTGCGTCTCAATAGCTCTGATGAGTTTTGTTTTTGTCCGATTTTCAATCGGGCACTTTTTAAAATTGATGACCAGATCGAGACCGAGACCAGTGGCGGGCGCTCCCAGCTGGGCGTCTGTGTTGTGTTTGTCTTCGATTCGAGTTCTTGAGGAAAAAGAAGAATTGCCGAGGAATAGCGAAAGCGAAAAGGGGTGAGCCTTTTACCGTTGTCGATCTTCTTCTTGCTGAGCAGCAGCTGCAGTGGCGTCCCAAACAACCTGGCCATCGATGGGACAAGTCGGTCGACTGTGCAGGAGCCAGTTGTCAATGCACTCGGCGTGGAATTTGTGTTTGCAAGCTGGAATTTTGCGAACGATCTGATTTGGCGCGTAAAAGCGAAGACAAACCCGACACTGGTGGCCAGGTTCGAGCAGTTTGCTGTTTGGTTTGACTCTTTCGCATGGCCACGACTTGATCACTTTTTCGGGGATGGCACTCAGCACTTGCTGCTGCGGTTGATGCGAACAGCGGCCAGCTATTGAATCCAGTTGAGACAGAAGATCGTAGTCATCGTTAGTGAGCTCTCTTTGCGCAAGATGGTTTACAACGGCCAACGGCAGAACGCCAACGTGCTCGCGATTGGCTGGTCGGAATCGTTGACTGACCCTCTTCAAGTGAATCAGCAAGTCTGTTTTAGAGGCTCACCTACAGAATTGATTACCTCTCGGAAGACGAACGCGTGCTGCTTGTGCCAGTCGGTGTTGAAGCACGCCTGGCACAGATAGGTCTCGCGGCACACACAACACTTGTAGCATTTGCCCTTTATTGGCGTGATGCGGCAGTGGCTGCAGCTGAATCCGTGATGAAGGTTCACCCGCGGCTCCCTGAACAGGCCATTGTTCCTAAACTCTTGGTCGAGAAGCTCGAACGTGCTGAATATCTCTCGACACAGCGGACACTTGAGCTCTTTCTCTCCGTTGCTTTTCTGATGGTCGGCCCAGACCTTCATGCATTTCAAGTGAACATTGTTGCCACAACTCTGCCTAATTAAGTCCGCCGAGTCAGGTCATTCAGATGGCTTGAAGCCAATCAATCAGTTGGCCAATTTTGAATTACTTACCGACAATAGGTGACCGGCAGCTTCCGGGCCAATAGCTCATCCTGGCAGATCGGACACACATCAGAGTCGGATATTTGCCGCTGAGCAATCTGGCCTGTTTCTGCGTCTTGTTTGGGCTTGACTTCAGTTTTACGCTTCGACTCGGCCGCTTGAGGAACAAGCTCTCCCCTTAGCACTTGGTTTATTTCTCGTTCGTTTAGGCCGAGCTGCCAAGTCACTTTTCATTGGTCGATAAGCTTAAATTGACGCACAAGATGCCAAGTCGCGCTTACATTGCTCGTGCCGAGGCAAGCGGAATTTTCTCAGCAGCAGCCAGCAAACGTGTTTGCACAAATCGTTCTCCTTAAGTCACCGTTTAATAGTTTGAGCAAGAAGAGGCGAATAAGAGGCGGTTTACCTTGCGAAAGACCAAACAGCTGCAAGTGTGACGATCGCCAAGATAGACTTTGTAGTTCTTGTCGTCGCCGTCCTCTTTGACCAGGAAGCCGGTGGGCCCCGTCTGATACAGGATGTACATGGTGCAGTTGAGCGCCTCGTCTTGATGCCAGCTGCAGGCATCGGTTATGATGCGCCTGAAAGGCACACTCTTTGACATTGCGACACTCTGGCGTAAATGAAAGCACCTTTATTAAACAAAATTAATGGTGAGCGCTTTTACTCTGCTGGTTGCCATGGCAGCCAGAGCTTGCCGCCGACTGCAAACTTGATCTACATTGCTTCTAGCTTTATCTCAGCTCTTGCTGCCAGTTTTGTTAATTCAGAGAGTGTCCGTGATTGTAGAGACCAATAAAACAGACTCAAGCAACTGACCACTCGATCCAGATACTCTGATTGTGGCCTTGACGAATCCCAAATGCTCGCATGACCCGTTCATACACGAACGCCTGTAATTTCGTCACGAAATAAAAACGAGAAAAAAAAATCTCTTAAATCGAAATTTGCATAAGAATGTTGGCTTATTTAGTCCATAATTTCTCAAAGTCAGACTGAATGTCAGGCTGTAGCGGCTGTAAATGGCGGACGGAACAGATTTGAGCTGGAACTGTGTCGACTTGAACGCTCTAGCGGGCATCGATGCGCTGAACGAAGAGTGCAACTGGCTCAATCTGAGTCAAGGCGACGGAGGAATGCTCAACTCGAGCATCAATCTGCCGCCCGAGCTCAGGTATCTCGCTGGCTCTGTTCAGCCCCGGTCGGTTCGCTGCTAATCGCTTGGAAGACTCAAGTCTCTAAATGAAATGGTGAGCAAAATAACGGATGACGAGAGTCTGCGAGGCAGCGCCAACTCGCAGACCTTGGAGCCGACTCTGAGAGCAGCCACAAGCCTCAATACCGGCAGCATGAGCCAACAACTACCAAACGCGGCTATTGTCTATCCGCGCTGCAATATGCACCAGTTGGCCACATTGAGTTTAGAGCAGCAGAATTATTTATATCAGCAGCAGAATCAGCTGATCGCTTATTTGAATTCGCCTCAGACGAATTTGGATCCATCTGGCCATTTGCTGGCACCCATCTCGCCTGGTGCGCCACTCTGGCCTATTCAATCGACTGACACAGCCTATTACTCTGCGCCTCAGACTTTCAAGCAAGTTTTCAAATTCGTTCGCAATCGAGCGCAAACGAAACTTATCGGCTCGAAAAGCTTTAGACCGCTGTCTCAGCACAACCACCATCCGGTAGTGGTGCCGTTCGTCCAAAGCCAACTGTAGGCTAACGATCGCATAATTTTTTTTGGAGAAGTTTCATTTAACGCTCATCGAAAGACTTGTCAACAACTTGATGCCCATTCATCAAAGGCAAGTGCAAAGCAGCGTCTAGCAAACGAAATTAGAATTGTATGGCAAATGTAGACGAATCGGAGTGAACAATGAACTGCACATTCAGCTGGAGCGATGCTTGGCAGAAATGAGAGAGCTGAACGAAGAGCGCAAAGAGGTTGGTGCGAGCAGAATAGAAACGAGTGGCAAGTTCTCAATTTCTAACCAAGGTCGAGTCATGTGTCGAGCTGAGGAGGAGCCGAGGCAGCAGGCAACAGAGCCAGGTGCCGCCCCTGCCGCCGGTTCCATCTCGAGTCGACAGGCTCGTATTCGACTCGTACAAGCAATTTAATCGAGTGCAGTCGACGCTCGATCGCATCGGGCGCGTCAGATCGACTCTGCTCGCTAGTTTCGTAAAGGAAAAGGCTCAACGTTGGCTAGACACCATTCGCTCGCTGCAAGAGAAGAGGAGGGCAGAAATTGTGCATCGGGCCGAGTGCTGGATGGGCAACATGTTGCCGGCCGAAGACGGTAATTTTGGCCAAGACGAGCTCGATTTCAGCTATTTGAGCGACTTTGATTTCAGATGTGGCCGAGATCGCATCTGCCCTTCACAGACTGAGCGAGGCATGCAGTTGGATGCGCGCGTGTCTCAGTTTGATCAAACGCCTGGAGAGAGAGCCAGACACACTAAAACACTTGACGGATATGCAAAGCATTCAATTGTTTATTGAAACTCATTTTAGATGCAA
This sequence comes from Proales similis, assembly GCA_019059635.1. NCBI lineage: Eukaryota > Metazoa > Rotifera > Eurotatoria > Ploima > Proalidae > Proales > Proales similis. The sequence goes on from JAGVRJ010000015.1 coordinate 105,722, forward strand.
ACAACAACAACAACAGGAGCAGCAGCCAGAGGCAAACAGCGTAGACTCAGATAAATAAACTTGAGAGTTGTTTAATTTTCTTGTCGCGTTGCTCTTGTGTGTGAGAAACGGAGAGAACCAGATTCACCAAATCAGACAAGAAAGGAGCGAGCGTGAGAGAGAAAGAGCTGCTTGCGATGACTTTTAGGCTTCTGACTGTAGTCTGGACGATGAGTGCGAGAGCAAGTGGCTTGAAGGACAACTCGAAGTAGAGCAGGACGCTTGATGCTGGCCTGTAGACTGCGGCCGCCTGAAGCGTCTAGCGAACGTGTTGAACGAATGCGACAGACTGGAGCGGGTGAGGCGCTCAATGCCTCGATGCTTTTGATTAAACGACTTGGCGCGGGCTGTGAGAGAGAGCTGCGAAAAGTCGGCCACAAAGTCGTAGCTGATCTGGTTCATCGACTGCTGCTGCATGTCGTCGTCCAGAGGGCGGGGAGAGTTCTTTCCGCTCTCGCAAGAGAGCGACGAGCTCGACGGCGAGTTGCGATCCGAATTGGCCGAGTCCGACTCGCACGACGCCGTGCTCGAGTCGCACATGAGAGTGAGAATCTCTGTGGGCGGCGGCCTATTGTCGTAGACGGGCATGATGCTGGCGCTCATTGACTGGCTGCTGCTGTCCTCGTCCCAGACAGCGGCGCTCAACTCGACTGACTCGTTGCTCTCGTTCAGGGTCTGCTCGTCGTCGTCGCCATGGTCCTGATCAGCTGCCGTTGTCAGGACCGTCTGAAGTGTGAGAGTTTCCTCATAAACTCGCCTATCACCGTGCTCGTCTTCATCTTCTTCTTCTTCGACCTCTTCGACCACGTCGTCGAGTTTGGGCGCTGCGCTCATTCCGTGTTGCGACGGCGGCTTGTAAGACTGGACGCTGATCAGACTGCGCTTTTTGCCCGACGAGCTGGCCGCCGCACTGCTGGTGCTCGCTTTGCCGCTGCTCAAGCCGCTGGTGCTGCTGCTGCATAGAGAATCGGTGCCGAGCTGACCCATTCGCTTCTGATAGAGGCGTCTGTTTTGTTGGCGCCGCTTCTCTCGCTTGTAGTCCATGAACGTCTGCTGCACTCGTTCGCTGAGTAGACATTGCAGAGCGAGCGAGTCGCGCTCTCGTTCGCACAGAGCAGCGTGGCAGCGCATTTCTGTCTTGAGATTCTTGCCCACATGCTGATAGACCCAGATGAAGAGCTTAGCATTTATGCTGTGCGTTTGAATGAGATGAATTCGATGGCCAAAGTACTCGGTGAGGCCGTGATCGCTTGTGATCGCTCGCAGGCCTCCCTTGGTCACAATCAGACGCATTTTGAGGCCCGCGCGTCCGCCGTTTTTCAAATGATTGTCCCACAGCACTCTCACCGGCTTGTCGATGCTGATCGGTCTCGTCTCGTTCTTGATTCGGTCCATCACCTGGGCGGTTTCCTCGTCCCTCAAGCGAACACTTGTGCGCACCGCTGAGCGCACGAGGCTGATCTCGTGGTCACTTGCGCTTGCTGCTCGTCGATTGCCGCGCACCTGGCGCTCCTTGATCAAGCTGGTCATCACATTGCCCAAATAGTGCACCTTGAACTCGGTCTCGTCGCCGTTGACGTGGAACGTCTTGCGTCGGCCAAGCAGTGTGTTGTACATTCCTGCTCACTCACTCACTCTCTCTCTGCCTCTCAGTTGTTGGCGTTTGCTACTTGATAGACTAGGTTGAACCACAGGACGATTGATTGACTGAATGAAGAAGCTAGGGCCCGTTTCATCCATGAAATTGCATGGCCGAGGCCTCTAAACACAAAGAACAACACGATTAGTCAGCAAGCAGCCTAAGGATGTGTGTGCCGTTGCGTCAATTGTGGCTTAAACACATCACACAAGTGCTTTGAGAGTGTGGCTAAATCGACGAGAGCGAGCATATTTGCCCGCGCTAGATTTATGCGTTTGTGCTCAGGCTTTAGTGACATTTAAGAAGCATCGCATCGATCGCAGCGAAAAAAAAAATTATTTATTCGGCCACTCGAACTCCGACCGACCGAGCGACCGATTGGCCGGGCGAGCCAACAAACGAATGCGACACGAAAACAGCGCTCACTGCATCGCCGCATTTCATTTAGTAGCCCATTGACGTTGTTGGGACAGTGCGAGAGAGAGAGAGAGAGAGAGGGAAGGAGAGCAAGAAGAAAGTAGGTGACGACCACAACCTCCACTCGACTAGAGCGATGTCGTTGAATGCGAATAATATGCGGCCAGTGTTGTTGACTGGGCGAAAACAACGACTACAAATCTCGCGCATTTTGTCAATAAACACAAAAACAGAGGTCGTGCACGCGCTAAATACATGCGAATTGAGAGTAAAGCATAAAGGCCGTGCGAGTGGCCACATGAACAACAACAACGATTCAAGTAAGATGACCAAGGAGGCATACAGGCAGTCAGCGTCTGGGCAAGTGGTGGTTGCTCGGTTGAAATCAGAAACAAAAGAAATCATAATTTACTAAAGATCAGCTAGTGAGCAATCAAATTTGATACATTTGCTTTGAAAATGGAAAAAAAAACGCCGAAGCAAACTAGTTTCTCTAAATTAGCAACCGAATAGATAATGATTCGCTGACTGGCTAGCGAGTAGGTAAAGAGACAGGGACGCATTGAGAAATGGAAAACGCAACTGAATGGATCGCGTAATAAATTTTCAAATTGAGTTTAATCGAATCTACTGGCTAGACAAACAATCGCCAGATTGGAGGGATGCGCACGATTGAAAGTAATTTGAATCGGGATTGCGCGCAGACGCTGCGGAGAAGCGAGAGTAGCGACCGAAAACAAGAGCAGGCATGAATTCATGATAGGACCGGATTGACGACGACGGCGGAGGCGGCGAAAAACGCTCTTTATTCAAATTCGGTGATTAATGCTCGAATTTAGAGGCGTGAATGATGAGGTTACTGTGACACTTGGGCTAATGTCATTGTGACACCGAGTCAAGAACGAGAGAAGGAGAGAGAGAGGCAGCGAGTTAATGTGATGACGAAGGCTGTTTGGGACAGTCTGTCTCGTGTGCCAATGTCATCAAGAAACTATTCTTAATCCGATTCACTTTTGCCTGCCGAGTTATTTGCTCAGACAACTTTAGACCTCAGCTAGAAGAAGCAGCGCATGGACGCAATCAAAAAAAAAGAGGACGCAGGCCAAGCGGATCAAAATTTGCAACCATCACAAACAAACGATCGTATCGCGTCCCTAATAAGCGATTGTCCAATACATGAGATGGTCGAGCGACTCTCTATTTGGTTTGCTGGCCAGAATAGAGAGAAAGAAAGAGATAAGCCGCCGACCGACGTGGCCACAAATCAGAGCTTGACCTGTTGACCCAATTCTTTGAAATGAAAATTGAAGAGAAGCGAGGAAAAGTGAAAAGACGATTAAAAGCTTGACTCTCGCTCGCTCTGTTTCTATTTTATTTTTTAGAGCTGCTTGCACTTGGCGAACTGAGCGGCACTAATTTGCATTTTCTGGCTCACTCATTCTATCTCAGATTTCAATTTTGCAAAATCATTATTTCTCTCAGTTTTCTGTCTCTCTCTCTTTTTCTCTGTATTCTAAAGTTGAATTGGTTCAAATTTTTAACGTCGAATGTTTAACAGCGCTTAAACACTAGCGCCAGTCCAGTCTTGCCAAAAGCGTACTCGTCGACCTCGGCCTCGACCACGATTCGCCATACGCCTTCTTGCTCCAGACGTTGAATCAGCGGCTCAAGTCGGTCCTTGTAGTCTTGCACATAATCCAAGTACTCTTTGCGCATGACCACAATTATGTAGCCGTTGGACTTGACCAAGCGCGACAACTCGATGAGACCAGTCAGAGGAATGTGAGCTTCACCGAAGCAGCCTTGACGGTCGGGTTAATTAAACTGCTCGGCATTTAGCGCTTGTCAAGTTCGCTTACCCACAGTGACCAAGGCGTCGAACTCGCCTGCGATTCAATAAAAAACAAACGCTTGTTAAGGTTGAATTTCTGCTCGCGAGAAATTGGGACTACCGGTGGCCAAGGACGTGTATCCTTCGCTCGGTATTCCCTCGATAAAGTGCCGGGAGTAGCATTTACGCTTCTTGGCGATTTCCATCATTCCTTGTGACGGCTCAAGTGCGTGCAGGTTTGTGAAGCCGTACTGACGCAGGTACTCGCCGATTAGGCCGGTTCCAGCGCCGACGTCAAGAATCTTGGCCTCTTTGTCGAAAACGAATATGTTGCAGAGGTCGGCGCCGATGCGTGGTCCCCTGTACGTTCTCTCGTTCAGGTCCTTTTATTGACAATTGCCTTTGGTCTGCGAACAGATGCGATTCAGCTCTGGCTTACGTGTTCGTAGTTGGCAGACCATTTGTTGTAATGCTCAACGAGCTGTTCACGGCTCATTCCGGCCTTGAAACCGGCCGCATTGGTCAGATACGACGCCTTGTACTTTTCTTCAACGCCGTCGAACCCAGGCACATTGCTGCTCATTTTGTTTTGGATTTCTCTCTCGTTTTAACTTGCTCGCGCACCTTGAAAAAGCCTGCCTTTCTTTATATACTTTGTACCGATTAGAAACATTTAAAGCAGCTCGTTATCATCCCTAACGAGTGTGAATTTTTCGCCAGCTCAACAATATTTGACAACAGCCGTGCGTGGAAGCTGGACTTTTCTAATATTTATTTTTCTTATCTTTTTCGCGAGCTTAGAAATACGCCAATTGAGCAGTTTGAGTCGCTGGATTTCATCTTATGGCTTGTCGGCCTCGCAGCGAGTCTAATCAAGCTTCTGAAAGACGAGAACATTGCCGGTTTTCGCAAACGCGTATTCAGGCACTTCAAACTCGGCATATCGAGTCCAGACTCGATCGTTGCACATGGCCTCGATGAGCGGATAGAAGCGGCCCTTGTAATCGTCCACTTTGTCAATAAACTCCTTTCGCATGGCGATGATTATAAACGCGCCGGGCTTGGCCAGTCTCGCCAGCTCTTTGAGTCCCTCGTTGGGTATATGGCCTTCGCCGAATGTGCCCGCGGTGAGAATGGCGTCGTAGGTGGCTGTTTTAAATTTGCAATTAAATTCTTTGTGCCCAAGCGGCAAGGCTGCAGGTTACCAGACTCCAGTGATGTCGGCTGGTCGGGCAGAATGCGCTCGTTGTAAAGCCGACAATAAATGTTTTTCGCTTTGGCTTTCTCAAGCATTCCGCGCGACGGCTCTATTCCTTCGATGTTGGTGTAGCCCTCAGGGCGCAGGTATTCGCCGATCAGACCGGTGCCGGCGCCCACGTCCAAAATTCGCGCCTCTTTGTTTGTGACGTAGATGCGGCAAACGTCGGCCGCGATCCTTGGGGCGCGGTAGCCTCTCTCCAGATCCTTAGGCGTTCAGCTAGTCTGAGCACGAGTTGACTGAAATCGATGGCAAACACTTACGCTTTCATAGCTGCTGGCCCACGAGTCGTAAAAGTCAACGACCTCGTCGTTCTTGATTCCTTGTCGAAACACAGACACTGTGTTGCGAACACCGTCCTCGGTCCACTTTCGATCGGCCGAGTCTATTACGCTCATTCTGTCAAACTGTTCTGCTTGCGGTCAATTTAGCTGTTGTCTTTTGGCTCTAATTATTATTGAATGATGTTTAAACCTTCGAATTTGCAGTTGAAACAAGAATTTTGAAAATTTCATTGAATGCAACATAATATTCAAGAGAGCTGCAGTTTAACTCAATCCTTCAATTATGGCGTACGAAAGAGACAACAAGAAAAGGAGCGGGAGGGAAAGAGATGACGATAAACTCAAGAATCGAGCTCTTATCTATACAAGCGTCGACCAAGTGCGCATCATTGGCTCAGCTCAACAATACTTTCGCCAACTGGCAAACGCACCATCTTAACCAACTTATCCTTTGAGCACCTTCCGTTATGCCCCTTGTCGTCCCCTTTTGACCGATACTTGGTAGCGTTCGAAGGTTTCTTAGAGTCAATTTCGAGTTGTAAAGCTTTATTTTCGTTCATTCTCAAGCTCGATAAGCTCAAGAGCTATAGAGAGGATCGGGCAAGAGAAAGAACCATAGACCGTAGACCCATAGACTGTGAGAGATGAGCCCTCATTTGGGTGAAAAAAAATCATTTCAGAGCTTCTGTACGACCCAGACAAGTCCGGTTTTGTTGAATGAATAGTTTTCGACGTCAACCTTGAGCAAGAGACGCCAGACGCCTTCGTGCTGCATGCGCTCTATGAGTGGCAATAGACGATCCTTGTAGTCGCTGACGTAGTCGATATACTCCTTTCTCATGACGACTATAATGTGGCCTCCCGGCTTGGTTAGACGAGCCATCTCACGCAGTCCGCTAAGCGGAATGTGTCCTTCGCCAAAGCAGCCTTTTTGATTGTGAGATTGTGAGATTGCTGCAGATTTTGCCAACCTGCTCTTACGCTCATACCTGAAGTGACAACAGCGTCGTAGCATGAGTCGGCTATTGAGGTCGCTTGGTCGCTTTTGATCATTTCGTTAAAGATTCGTTTGTAGCACGAGCGTTTCTTGGCCAGCTTGAGCATGCCACTTGACGGCTCTAGGGCGTCTACGTTCGAATAGCCTTTGAGTTGAAGCAGTTGACCGACCAGGCCGGTTCCGGCGCCAATGTCCAGCACTTGGGCCGATTTGTTCGAGACAAATATGCTGCAGAAATCGGCGCAGATGAACGGGCCCCGATAGACACTCGGGTTCAGATCCTAATAGGCCAAATGAGATGAAATGGACTTGACAGTGGGAATGCACAAACCTCTTCGTAGTTTAGAGCCCACTCGTCATATTGCTGAACTACCGCGTCGGTTCGGATGCCTGGCCGATGAGTGGCCGCATTGGCCAAGTAATTGCCTCTCATCTCGATCGGCACTCCTTCGAGTCCTGGTATTGTTGTCTTGTCCATACTGGCCTGTCTTGCTTCTCCAACGCCTGAATGTGAGTTAAGGCGCTGCTGCTGCTTTTATAGGGACGACGGCCCACCGATCGAAACGATCAGACCGGAATATTATGGAATGTTGCCAATGTGCCCGGAGGGCAGATAGAAGGGAAATATGTGAAAAAGATCGAACCAATGCGACATTCCAATGAATTGAATTCGATTAGCGATTTAGATCTAAAGCGAGTGGCGATTTAGCGATTCAAATCGTTTTATTCAGTCAATTCAACTTGAGTTTATGAATGAAGCTGATGAGCCGACGGACAAATTAAAAGAAGAAGCAAGACGGTGAGCAAGAGGTCACGACGAGGCACAGGTCTCGGTATCAATCAAGTCATTGCCGCATTGAGTAACGCGCGTTGATGAGATTTGTCGGCAGAAAATAGAAACTTTGTCAAAAACGAGGAAATTTGAAAAGAAAAATAATTGGCCAAAACAAACAAGAAGAAGAAGCAGGCGCTAAGCAACATAAGTGTAGACCTTGATGTCGTCGGCCGACCTGGCCAAATACTCTCGTTCAATAAGGCTCTCGATGCGCTTCTTGATCACAATGGGCGAGGGCAGGAAACGCGGCCGCAGCTGATCGGTCACCTCGGTGACCAAGTTGTTGTGCTGCATCTTCTTTCTGGCCTTCATTATTCGCACAATGGCCGCTTCGATTTCATGCTTGCGGTCGTCGTCCACTTTGGTCCTGGTCTCTACGCGTTCGCTCTCGGTCTCGCCTTTGGCAGAGACCGTGTTTATCTTCACTCTGATGAGCTTTGAGCTGAACGAGTCGTTTACTGTGAACATGTCGTTGGCGGCAATCTCCTTTGTACGCGGCTCCTTGGCCAGTATTCTCTGAGTGGGCTTGGCCATGGCCAGCGACTGCAGTGTTCGCACCAGGTCCTTTTCGGGTATGTCCGTCTCGCTGCGTATCTCCTCAAATGTCCACTCTTGTTTGTTGTTGAACAGCATGATCACAATCATCTGATAGGTGGACACTTGCAGAATGTGCTTTCGAGAGGCGACGTTCGTGCTTGAGCTCACAGCTGCTGGCGACTCGTCGGTCGATTGCCGACTGCTCGTTGACTTGGCTTGGTTGAAGAATAAGGCGTTTATGTCGGCCGAGCCCAGACTTGGCTGCAGACTCAGCTGGCGGCCGTTGTGTTTGCTTAGATAAAACTGCTTGAAAGTGTCGAAAGCGGCGCGAGCGCTGGCGGGCAGATTGCATTTGGCGAGCACGTTCTGCGTCGGCCAGAAGCCGGTGGTGAGCACGCGGCAGAACAAGTCGAGACCGAGCGAGCCGCTTGAGTGGCTGTTTTTGAACTCGTCCATCATCGTGTTGGAGACGGTCATGTCCTTGAACATGCCCTCGAGCTTGCAAGTGAACTGGCAGCCGCATTCGGTCTTTAGTTTGGTGATCATGTTCTTCTCTGAGTCGTCCGACAGGCTCTTGTTGAGCAGCAGTCGCTTGGCCAAATGCTGTTTGTAGTAGCGCTCGAACACGTCCTTCTCCTGCAAGTAGCGGAACAGCACCATTGACTTGTCGAGCACCAGATCGATTTCGTTCTCGTTGAGGCCTTTGACGCCCTTCTTGAGCTTGTCGTCGATGAACAGCGACAAGTACTCGGGCATGCGAGAGTTGAGATTTATGAAATGCTCAAAGTCAGAGTTGATTCGCTGCTTGAATAGCTTGTCGTCGCTGAACGAAACGCCGAGAAAGTGATCGAACCGCTGCTTGAGATCGAGCAGAGTCTGAATGAGCGTGATCGGAGTGCGGCCGCTTTCTGGCGCCGGCTCGCTGCCGACTACGTCGACTGAGACCAGCGAGCGTCCCTGCTCGCGCAAGTAGACGCTCATGCAGTCGGCGATCGCCTGAAGGCCGTCCGGCACCCGATGCAGCAGCTTGTACATGTAGGCCAGATCCTCGTGCCGATCGTGCTTGAGCATGTAATAGACGCCGCTGTTGTCCATTTCCACAATGGTTTTCATGTGCGCGCTGATTAGCTCGCTCTCGAGCACCTTGACGATGTAGACCTCGGTCGACTTGTCCAAATAGTGATTGGCGCGCTCGCTCTCTTCGCGGATGCGCTCGTCCACCTTGCGAATGTAAACGCTGGCGCTGTTCTCGGCCAAGAACTTTTGACTCTCAAGCTTGTAGAACTCGGCCGACTGGGCCAGGAACGGCTCCTCAAAGTCCTCGAAGTAGACCAGGCGCGAGTCGATGCCGAGCGTCATCAGCATCTGACAGGCGTTCTTGATCGCGCTTCGATCGGTCAGCTCGCCGCGGCGTTCTCTCTGCACCATGTCGAGCAGCGTGTTTCTCAAGTGGTCCTTTATGAGGCCGTAGCGCACCACTAGATCCCTGAACAAGATGAGGCCGAGGTTGTAGACGGGCTCCACGTTGTGATTTTGTACGTAGACTCGGTCCATGTACATGAGTATGTCGCGTATCATGACCATCGCCGTCTGGTGGTCGTTCCACGCCTGATTCAGCACGTTCAGGAAGTTGTTATTCAGCGCGTCCAGAACGTCCGGCCGCACTTTTTGCACGAGGTGCTCGGTGACCACTTCTTTCAGGCCGGTGTAGAGCTTCTCGCCGAACTTGTTCAGCACCATTGTGTAGGCGTTGCGATAGAGCTCCTCAAAGCTCAGGCCGCTGTTGTTCTTCTTCTGAATTTCCCTGATGGCGCTGCGCAGCATTCGCCAGATGTCGTCCACATACTTCTCGTCCATGCCGACCGGAAAGGCCCGAATGCGCATTTTGCTGCCGCCGGCGCTGTTCTTGCTAGCGCCTGCCGGACCGGGCTCGTGCTTGCCGCCCATCGATCTTCCGCTCATAATTCAATGTTCGACTCTTTTTGGCTTTTGCAGTGCGGCTTCTTTCTCTCCCTCTTCTTCTCTCTCTCTCTCTCTCTCTCTGAGGCCCACGTCGGTTCACTGTCAATTCGACCTATTCGCTCTCTGCGCTCCTTCTCTTGAATCGAGTTTGTTGCAGTTGCAGTTCCACTCGACGTCGATTACGGTCTGGGCAAATATTTCATTTATCATAAGCTTCTATTATAATATCCATTTTTATAATCCACCTCGTCATTGCCTGTTGTGAATTTGCCCGCCCCGATGCAGAACCAACCCAACACGCTCACCACCGCGCTGCGTTCTGCTTAGTCACAGGTCCAGAGCTTTTCCACTATCGCTTGTCTAGCTCTCACTTGGCATTTTATTCTCCATTTGTCATCTATTTTGTTTTCTCATTTCAATTGCCTTATCTGAGGCATTTTTAGCGCATTTAAAAGTGCACATCGACCAAATAGACCCAGTCAGAGATCAGAGCTGTAATGTCAATATTCAAAAGTCGACATTTCTAATTGAAGGCTAACCGCATCAATCGGCACACAACAAGTCGTTGAGATGGGCGAGGGTGGGGGCGATATTGGCAAATTGGAATGCGCGTCAATGTAAGGTTGCATCAACAACAACGAGCATGAGCGTGTGCACAGCTTCTGCTGAATAAAGAGAGACAGAAAGTGAAATCATAAGCGAGTAAAAAAGACTAAATCGGACGCGTTCGGTTTAATTTGGCATTTGAGAAATATGTTGAGATTATTGCTAAATGTGTCAGCCACTGGAAGACAACTGGTGCTTAAAAGAACGCTGGCCGAGCAAAGCAGCAGTAGCAGCTCGTTGCTAAACAAACTGAAGCCAGCGCTGGGAGAACTGGTGCCGGGCAGCCAGGCAAAGCCGGGCAACATCAAGAACATAAAGAAGAAAGCGCTGAAGAAAATCTCTCGAGCAGACGGAGGCGGCTCGTTTAGAATGGAAGCAGTGGCGACCGCAGATGCGTACGATTTGAACAAGCTGCGCACCGAGCTGATCAAATCGGCCGCCTACGACGTGAGCGAGATCGGCAAGCGTCTGCCGGACAACTGTCTGCACATTCGCTCAAAGTACCAGACGAGCAGCGACGAAGAGACGCGGCACGTGTTCTTTTTCGAAGACGGCGCCGTCGTCTTCTGGAACGTCTCGGTCGAAGAGCAGCGCAGTCTGCTCGACCTGCTGGCCAAGCACGAAGAGAACGCGTACCCGAGCGAGATAGTCGAAGAAGAGAGCGAGCTAATTTGCTTCAGCCTGATGTCGTCACAGTCGACGCCAAGCGACGAGCAGACACGTCTCATCGACGACCACATTTACTTTGGCCGCGAGAGCAGCGACCCCGAGTTCATGCTGGAGAAGTACGCCTTCTCCGACGCTGTCTCGCTCAGCGTCAAGCTCGGCGTCTGGGAGAAGAACTTGGACGATTTCTCCGAACGAGTCGAGTTCATAATCGAGGACTTGCGCGCCGGCCACCAGCTGCGACTCTCAATGAGCCAGGTGCTCAAGTTCCTCGGCGAACTGTTCACTCTGCGGCACTCGGTGAACCTTCACTCGAACATTCTGTCGACGCCCGACTTTTACTGGGACCGCGACAAGCTCGAAGAGCTCTACCACCAAATGTACACAAACTTGAGCATTTCCAAGCGAACCAAGCTGTTCAACGAGCGGCTCAACCACTGCGTCGATCTGGTGCAGTTGGCCAAACAGCACTTGAACGACGACAAACACACCCGGCTCGAGTACATAATCATAGGTCTGATATTCATCGAGGTGCTCATCGGCCTCGGAGTTCTCGACTCGGTCAAATCGTTTTTCAAGCGCAAGCAGGCTCCGACCGAACAATAAAATCTGTGGCCTGAGTCGTCTCGTTCGCTGGGTGGTCGCTCGACCTGTTTTTCATTTGGCAAGAAACTCTTGCAATTGACAAGTTTCTAATGAACCAGGCCGAGTGAATAAAAAAGCCAAAGTAAGGAGCAGTCACACAGAGGCATAGAGAGAGGCATAGAGAGGGAGAGAGAGAGAGAGAAGAGGGAGAGAGAGAGAGTTGTCTTGTGTGTCAAAGTCGAGCAGATCTAGCCATAGATGGCAATAAAAGCATAAAACCAAAATGGGATGCGTCTGTTCAAAAGAGAGCTTGGTGATCAATTCAACTCGATATTACTTGATCAGTCGAATAAGCGAAGGGTAAGCAAGATCGGCTGGCTGGCTTTAAACGAGACGCATCTAAGCAAGCAATTTGTCAAGTGGCTTTGGCACCGTCGACTTGGTCGAGAACGAAGAGAACCACTTGAACTTTGCACTCAAGCGTGTGAGATGCGAGGGACGAAGCGAAGTGGAAAAGGCGGCCGAGGAGAATCGCTATCTGAATCTGCTCTCTGGCCATCCGAACATAAGTAAGCAGGAGGCAGTCGACCGCTCACACTCAATAGGACTGAGAATCGTCGTCTGAAAAGTAAGGCTCGTTTGCTACGACATCCTGGACGATCTGAAGGTGCCCGGCAGCTTTGTGCTGGCCTCCGTGTTTCCGTACTATGACGTAAGAGCGCACCTGCCTGATGCCATTTGTCCCCATCGACTCAAATGTGTTGTCACCAAGGCGGGCAATCTGTTCGACTTGTTGGACTCGAACGCCAAATCGGGCAAGTGGCTGCCAGAAGATCGAGCGGTGAGATACAGCTCGGATCTGTGCAGTGCGCTTGTGTTCATGCACGAGCGCCAAGTGGCGCATCGAGATCTCAAGCCGCAGAATTTGCTCTTGAGCAGCGACCTACGCTCGGTGGTGTTGACTGATTTCGGCTCGGCCGGCGAGCTCTGCTTGCCTGTGAACGACTCTCGCAAGGCGCAGCAGATCGAGGACTGGGCTTCGCAAAACTGTTCCATGTTCTTCAAAGCACCGGAGCTGTTCAACCCGCCAGTGGGCTCTGTGATCGACGCCAGTGCAGACGTCTGGTCTTTTGGCTGCGTGATTTACAGCATTCTGTTCAACAAGGGCCCATTCGACTACACAGCTGAGCGAGGTTTGACACACAAGCGGCCAACGAGCGTCAAATCTCATTCTAATGATCGGATTCGAAGGTGATAGCATTGCACTGGCCGTGGCCAACGCCAATTTCAGCCTGCCGTCGAATAGTGCTCGTTCTGAAGCGCTTTGCGATCTGATCAAGAGAACAATCCGAGTCGAGCCCACAAGCCGCATCTCGTTGCCAGAGGTCCAAACCGTTTTGTCCTCGCTCAACATTTTAGACAATGAACGCGACCAAGTTGTTTAAGTTGTTTGGTTTCATCAGACTGTAAATAAAACAAGAAAATGAGCTCGAGAGATGGCTTGATAGGTCTGAACAAGAGTAAGCTCTTCTTTACTTCACGTGACTAGTTTGCGATCGAGCCGGCCAGATGAGATCATGAACGGGGGAATGGGAGGGCGAGGAGGAAGAGTGGCCAAGAGAGTCGACTTGAGCGAAGAGCTGAGAGGAAACAAGCAACTAGCGGCCAAACACGAAAATGAGCGATCAAGCAATCGCGTTTGAAAACTTGAAATTCGAATGCGGTCATCTGATGGACCAGCTGAGCGCGGAGCACGCGGCCAGAAGAAGGCAAATAGAGCTGTGCTTCGAGAGACTGCTCGACCACTTGCCGCAGGAGTTGCACGAGGCGCCCTGGGAGCAGCTGATTGAGAATGGAATGCGCATGGTACCTCAGCTGGGCAAAAAAGGCGCCGCCTCAAAGTCGAAAAAAGCGGCCAAAGTCGTCGAGAACGAAGAGCAGGTGGTGAGCGAGAGCATTTGCGATCAAACGCGTCAAACAATCAAGACTGAAGCAGATGACGAGGGCAAGGAGAACAAAGGCCCTGACCAGGGCAAATCAGAGCTCAACCATCTGACGTCGACATGCAAACGACCGACGGGCAAAGACGCCAACAGCATGCGGCAGAGACTGGACGCCATTCTGAACGGCGAGTCGATGATCAAGCCGCCCGACTGCACAATCATAAACGCGGACGTCGAACGAACTGTGATCGACTCACCGCCCTGCAAGGACGACGAGTACTCGCTCAAAATCGTCTACTTTCTCAAAGATCTAACCGAGGCAAGTGACGCGTTCTACGCCAACTCACTCACTCAGACTGCTGATATTGTTCACTTTTGCCAGGTGTCGGTTAAACTAAGCGATCTGCTCAAGCGCGACGACTTGGACCGGGCGCACCCGTCTACCAAAGGCGACCTCGTCAAGCTGACCACTCTTCTCAAGTCGATGTGAACTCAAACAATTTCAGACTAGACAATTTCACAATTTTGTACATAAAATTTGAACTCAACACACAAACCGCTGTGAGTTGAAAACGAGAGTTTATTCGGCTAAAGGAGAAGAGTCAAGTCAAGGAGCGGTCCTTTACCGAGTGGTGTACATGTCTTTATCCTCATCACTGGACTGGCCCTTGTCGCCTTTGATCTTGATTGAAGAAGGCTTCTGGTCACTGCCGCTGAGCTTCAGAATCGAGTCCTTGCCCGACGTCGCTCTCTGCTCTGGCTCAGCTTTGAGCTCTGACTTGCTGCTGGCCTGTTCGGTCTTGGCTTTACCACCGGCCATGTCAGAATAGATTTTCTTCAGCTGGGCGCCAATCGCCTGTGAACCTTGTCGGGCGAGCACTTTGGCCTCGGCTGGGTAGCAAAGAGCGGCGGCACCGCTTGCCAATGTTGTGCTGTAGATCAGCTTTCTGAATGTAGACCGCCTGAATCCGATCAGCAGGCCGCTAAGGCCGCTCAGCGAGATGAACACCACCTTGGGGATTATGTTGGTCTCCGAGCGGATGTACTGTAGGTTGTTGTTGGCGTATTGCTGAGTGTCGGTCAGAGTGCGCTGGATGTACTGCTTTTGTTCGTTGAACTGCTGAAGCGTGTTGAGAACACTCAGGCGGCCCGAACGAACAAACTTGAGCAGATCGCTCTCGCTTGCCTTGTCTACTTGAACCCACACTCCGCTCGCAAGTTTGTCCCGCTCGTCCGGATATATGGGCAGCTCTCGGATACTGCGCACCATTTTTCTATTTGTAGAATTTGACAACTAGAAAGCAAACTCACTGGCTCACTGGCTGGCTGGCTGCTTTGGCGTCAAGTGTGTGTTTGTGATGTCTGTTTCTTTGAACAGCGAATGCAATCTTGCATAAGTAAGCGAGCAAGCGAACACATTCATTTAGAAGAGAGGCAAACGCGTCGAGGCCACTTTTATTTGCTTCGTCCCATTTGCCTCGTCCCACTGTCCATCCGAAGCGAACGTTCTTCTGGCCGGCCCAGAGGAAAGCTTCAAAAGACGCTAAGTTCATTTCAAATTTATTGTTTTATAGTTTGATTGAGGACGGTTTTATTGGAAAAATCAAACAGCTGACCGATAATGATAGTCGGACGATGAGAGAATGAACCGAGCCGGCGCTACAAGATGATAATTCCTCAATCTGCTTCTACGCTGAGTTTGTCCGGCAGAGGCGGCCAACCGAAACGCCGAGTTGGCTTCGATTATTCTCTTGCAGTCTCTGCTCTCTTTTGGCACGTACGCGTCTTGGACAGTTTGAATCAGGGAGCGGAACCTTTCGTCTTCTCTGCTCTGTAGCGACTGGGCCGTGCCTCGACCGTGCCGGACCGAGGAGACGAATATTGTGGAGCGTCTTGTTTTGAGCGGCATAATCTCACTGGCTTGGGGCTTGGCTTCATCGTTCGAATGAGACAAAATGAACACGGACGAGGTCATGTGCTTGAGCTCTTTGGCTTCAAACGGGTCTAGCTGCTGAAACAAGAACGGAAACTGCATGGGAGGATCAGATTTGGCCTGCAGGATACGGCGTCTGGCGAACAGCTTGCGTTGAAACTCGTCATTGTAAAGCTGCTTGAAACGAGCTTGCGAAAGGCGGTTCAGATTCTTTTCGAGCTCTTTGTCCAGAAGGCGGTTTTTGTTGTCGCCGACGTTAAAGTTGGCCTTGAGTCTGAAAGCGTCCTCTTCGGGGTCTTCGATTTCGGCCAAGTTGATGTTGTGCTTCTTGCCGTCGCTCAGCTCTTCAATGAGATCTTCGATTTGCTGGAATTTGAATTCGTACGGAAATTGCGATTTGACTCGAGCGAACAGCGCTCGATCGGTGATGCGTTTGCTCTCGTCCGAGACGCCGTAGATCTCTTTCGGATTGAACTTACGCTGAGCCCACTCTGCGATCTGACGCTGCTTGAGACTGCTCTTCTGTCGCCTGCGTTGAACGGTTTGCGTCGTAACAGGCGCCGTCATTGGCTTCTGCGGCAAAGCTTGGTGATGCTTTAAATCGCCACCGACCACTACTACTTCCGATTTGCTCCGATTCATTCTGGTTTCTTCAGTCTGCTCTATTCCAATCGAATTTGCCTGTGTCAGTGATGCCGATGCCTTGTTGCTGCTGCCGACGCGACTGCTGTTGATGTGATTTCTCTAATTGTGGTTGTTAGATTCGAGCGGCGTACAGTGAACGGGCGACGAAAAAATCAAAGATTGCCGTAGGTCCCTTTCGGCAAACATTTTCCGTTAGAATTAAACTCTATGCACAATCCGAGCGAAACAAAGCCGAACGAAGCGAAAGAGAAAGAGCGAGGGAGAGGGCGAATGAGCTTAATAATAACGAAGAATCCAAATTGTGCTTCTAATTTAGGCCCCTAGTCGCTTGAATATAATAACCTTGTGGGAACAGGTAAATAAATAAAAGCCGAATTAGCGCGCGACAACATCAAAAATAACAACCACGTCAGCTCGCCTAGTTCGTAGAGTCGATTTGAACGAAGCCGATGTGTGGCGGCGCAAAAAACCAGCCAACACACTCATCCAGAAATAGAGCAACCGACTGTCGAAGGTAATGCGCTAATTCGAATGCGCTGCAAGAACAAAGCCAGCATCGATTGATCACTCTGTCGTGGAGTGGTTCAATGATTCTTGAGTATTGGTCTTGAGTGAAGCAGACTTGACTGAAAATGAACTTGAAATCATTCGGGCAGGTTAAAACATTTTATTTTCTCTTCTTCGAGACTCTAACTCAATTCTGTCACTTTTGACGTCTCGTCGAGCTCTAGCTTGCTTACACTTGCCACATCACCCGTCAACTCTTTAGGAGTCGGTTTAAGTTTAGGAGTCGTGGACTTGTTGACTGCGTGCAGCTTTAAAGCCAGCCGCGCGAGAAATTCAAGTATCTCGGCTAGGCTGAGGAAGCTCAGGCCGAGATACAAGCCCAAAGTGCCGCCTAGTTCGCCGACAAGGTCGTTGAGACTTTTCTTTGGCACCTCCTCAGTGTCGGTGATGTCGAACGTTGAATAGTAGACTTGCAGCTTGCAGACGCTTGATCGCACTTTGTCGTAATCTAGAGAGCCGTTGCTGAGGCGAAATTTGCTCAAGCGCGAGTCTGTTTCGGCCAGCTGGACAGCATACGACCGAGTGGGAAAGTCGGCGAACATTGTGCTGAGCTGGTAGCGCTCCGACTCACATTCATTAGGACAAGAGAGCGGGCAAATGGCGCCCGAGGCGCTTGCGTAAAATTTGATGTGATAGTCCAGATTGCATTTGTTGGCGGTCAAGTTCAGGCCGCACGGCTGGTACTTGGGATCGAGATTGGGAAAGAAAACGGTGTAGCATTCACAATTGTCCACAATGTACTTTTGATAGCAAATGTCAAAGCAAGCGCGTCGGCTGTAGCGACCGAACCGCTCAACAGTCAGCCGGAACAGAGCCGAGTCGAACTGGCTGTTGGTGTCCACACAGTCGCTGTAGGGCGGTCCCAGTTGCCTCAGCCTTGAACGCTTCAGGACAATGTCTGTCTGCTTGCCGACCGAAATGTCCACGCCCTCAGCCCTCAGCGGTTCGTAGCGAGGATCGTTGACAAACACGTGTAAGCCAGCGTAAGGATTGAGCGACTCAAGGCTGCTCACGTAGTCGACAAACAACTCGATGCGGAGTCCGCTGAACGCATTGGCGCGCTCGACGAGTTTGCTTCGGTTTAGAGAATAGCAGTTGCCGTAGTCGAACGTGTAGGTCCAACGAAAGTCTGCCTCAGAGCAGGTCTCTGTGCCGATCGAGCAGCTGAGCAGCATGTGTTTGAGTTGAATGCTCAAATTTCGCCGCTGCTGGTCGTTGAACTGGTCAGAGAATAAAGCCGACTGAACGAGGAAGCGAGTGAACGTCAAATGCTGGTTGAGATAGGCGCCAGCAGACTGCGTCAATGTCTCCGAATGAATGAGATCGGTGATGTTGAGGGCGGCCAGTGAGTCCATGCCGAACGCTTGGATCTCATCGCCCACAAACGGGTTCAAACTGCAAATGGTCACTTCCGGAATGAAAAAGTCTTCGTCCGATTTGAATTGAAGATTGACTCGCACGTCGAAATTAGAATAATCGATCACAGACTGAACGAGCGAGATGGCACAGTAGGCGCCCAAGCCGAGAGCTGACGCAAGCCAAACAAGTCTGACTGGCAGCAAGCGAGAGTTGACCAGATGTTGAAGGGCGATGAACGAAGATCCTGAAGCCACCTCGTTCCAAGCCTCTTTTACCTGTGCTTTCATTTCTGCGACTAAATGCGCCGACTCGCTTGGCGTTTCAGTCAAATGAGCGACTCTTTGCCAACACGAACTTGATTGGCGTCTAATTGACGAAGCAATTTCTTTCTCTCTTTCTATGCATCATATATATTTACTTTTAATTCAAGCGCGCTCGCAAGCAAAACAGCCGCTGACGACACAAAGCAAATAGACCAGAGCGGATGGCGAAAAATGCAGAATTTATTGATTTCTTACGATTAACTGTGAATGCTCGTGTTCGGGTACGTGGCAACATGGGCCAGAGCAGGTTTGACCAAAATTAAAAGTTGGCCGGATGTATCCGCTAACAACTTGATATTGAGACCTTGAGCATGAGCAGCAATAGAATGAGCTTTCAGACGCCGACGCCGTCTGAATGGCATTAATGTTAAACTGCGACACAAGTCAACAAGAAGACAAAAAATGTCGAAAAATCAGAGCGAAGAATTGAGCAATTCGAAATCGGAAAAGTCCAAGAGAGCCGAGATCGGACAAGTGGCAAAAGAAATCGCCTCTTCGTCGACCATTCACGCGTTCCCGCACTTGGTCGGCTACAAGTCTCATTTGATATTTGCTGTTTGGCTGGTGGCCTTTTTGGCCTCGTCGTGCGCGTGCGCATTTCTGGTCGTTCAAGTGTTCATCGGCTATTTCTCCTACGATGTGGTCACCAAGTACACGGTGGTCGACGAGATCGTCTCTACCTTTCCAGCGGTTACCATTTGCAATTTGAACTTTTTCCAGGGACAAACGGCCAAAGAGTATATCGGCGACAGCAGCAACATTCCGAAGATCTACGGCGACGACATATCCAGAGCTCGCTATGTAAACGTGCTCCGACTCAAAGGAATAAACGCAAGCGACGAGTTCAGGCAGAGCACCGGGTTGAAATTGAGTCAAATGCTGCTCGTTTGCAAATACGGTCTCTTGGACTGCAATGAGACCGATTTCGACTGGGAGTACCAGGAGCTCTATTCAAACTGCTACTCGTTCAACCGACGTCTACCTGCAAGGAACATAAGTCAAACGGGTCGAGTGAACGGCTTAAGGCTCGAGTTGTTCGTTGGCGAGGGTTCTGAAGATTTTCAGCACAGTTCAGCAAATGGCATTCACGTCTACATTCACAATCAGAGCGAGAAGCCCGATTTCAACGGCGGCTTCGACGTGCCTACTGGAATGCTGACACAAGTGAGCGTTTATCGCACATTTATAAAGCGAGAGCCTCGGCCTTACAGTGACTGCGTAGCTAATCTGGACAAACTTGGCGATCATCCGTCGCCTCTGTTTAAGAAAATTGTGTCGCAAGGCGTCAAATACACGAGAAAGAGCTGCATGGAAGTGTGCAATCAAGAAATGCTCTATTCAGAGTGCAACTGCCACGCTGGTCCCAAAAGCGATCTATTTCTAGACCAAGGGTCCTGCATCAATCCGGAACAGTTCACTTGCTTCGTAAACTTTACAAGTATGATAGCCGGCAATGATTTGAGCTCCAAGTGCGACTGTCCGCTTGAATGCGAATCATTGACTTATTCAAATAGCCTGGCGATGGCCTCTTATCCTTCAAGACGACTGCTTGAGAACATGCTGGAGAGCGAGCAGTTCATTGCCAAGACTGGCTTCAATACGAGCCTAGGAGAGCAGAGGCTGCGCGATCAAGTGCTCAGAATCGAGATAAACTATGAAATGCTCGGCTACACAATCATTCAAGAGCTGATCAAGGTCGATGTTGGCACTCTGATCTCTTCGGTGGGCGGCACTTTCGGCCTTTTTATGGGCGCCAGTTTTCTCAGCCTCATCGAGCTGGTCGAATTCCTGCTCGAGTTGATCAGAATCTCGTTTCGCGGCAAAAACCCTTTCCGCCCGAACAAAGTAGACTCTGCGCAACCGGCGGCACAGATTGCATTCAAATAAAACCAATCGATTAAACTGTTTTACTCGTGTCTGATTTGGAAAATAAATTTGAAAAAAAGACAACAAAAATGGCAGTTCTCCAATTCGCTCGAAATGAGGCAAGAAAAGAGGGAGAAGGCGCTTGGTGGGCAAAATTGGCAAATTCGTCAGCGAAACAAAGTAATTAAAAAGCGCTAGTTGCTCGAAGCATGCGCTTAAACATCCGGCCTGGGCTGGTATAAATGTGGACGAGCGAGAAGAGATGAAAGCAATTATTAGTGGAAGCAATGCAATCGTCGAAAAGTCAAAAATTGAAAGAGTTTGCCAAAGATTATGGATCGAGCTCGACCGTGCATGCCATTCCTCATCTGCTCAATTCGAAGAGCAAGCTGGGCCGCGTAATTTGGATGCTGGCATTTTTAAGCTCGTCGGCTGGATGTGGCTATTTTATCGCGCAGAGCATAATCGCCTACTTTGCCTACGAGGCTGTCAGCAAGTACAGCATGTTTCGTCAGATGCCAGCCGAGTTTCCGACAGTAACCATCTGCAATTTGAACTCATTCTACGGCGAGAAAGGCAGAGAATTCATCATGGCGACAAGGGGCGAACCGTCTGCACAATTTTACGCAGACGATATGAACCGAGTGCGCTTTTTCTCGGTTCTGCAGCTCAAAGGCTCAAACAAGAGCGACGAGGAGATTCAAGAGACGAGCCTCACTCTGGAGCAAATGATGATCATGTGCAGATTCAACGGCAACCAGTGCTCGCCGGACGACTTTGAGTGGAGCTACAACGATCTCTACGGCAACTGCTATTCGTTCAACAGACAAATACCGGCCAAGTTTGTCACTCGAGTGGGCAGGTTGAACGGCTTGCGAATGGAGCTGTTTGTGGGCGACTCTTATGACGCCTTTCAGCAGAGTGTGTGGAACGGCATCCACGTCTACGTGCACAACCAGACCGAAGAGGCGGATTTCAACGCCGGCTTCGATCTTCCGGCCGGTTTCGCCTCTCAGGTTTCTGTGCATCGCACATACATAAGCAAAGTGCCCAGACCCTACAGCGACTGCCTGGACTCGCTCGAGAGCTACAACTCGCCATATGTGCAAATCACCCTGCAGAAGGCCAGACCGTACAATCAGCAAAAGTGCTTTGATATTTGCTTTCAGGAGAAACTGTTCCCCATCTGCGAGTGCCATGCGGGCGCTCAGGGTGAACTTTATGCGTCCAAGCCTCGATGTCTGAGTCAGAACCAAACGAGATGCTTCTTTGCGGAATACGCTCGATTTAGCACACTCAATCTGGACCAGGAGTGCGACTGTCCTCTTCAATGCCAAGGAGTTTTCTACGACTACACAGTGTCGAGCTCGGTGTTTCCCAGCACTTATTTCGCTCAGACCTATCTCAACAAATCGGACTTTTTGTCAAGGTCAGGCCTGAGTGCCAACGCGTCGGTTGACCATATTCGCCGTCAGCTCTTATACCTGGAGGTCTACTACGACGTATTGGCCTACACTCAAATCGAGGCGACCATTAAAATTGATGTTGGTTCCCTCATTTCGTCGATAGGCGGCACATTCGGTCTGTTCATGGGCGCCAGCTTCCTGAGCTTTATCGAGCTATTTGAGTTTATTGCCGAACTGGTTCGATTTCACCGCAACAGTGAAAAGCGTCAAGTAGAGCCGAGTAATAAAACTGCATCGGCAGACTCGAACTTGAGTTAAAATTGAAATTTGTCGAGTCATTGCTTTTAAAGAAATCGATTTCTGTCCAGAAAGGACTTCCTGGTGCCAACCGAGTCGGCTGAGCTTGCGTCACACAGAACAGCTCTCTCGCAATTAATTCCTCTTTTTTCATTTTATTGTCCTAGAAAATGAGAAAAAATGCTGCTGACTCAGCAAAAAAAAAAACAGACTTTTGACTCATTATTGGGCTGGAGGCGCCTTGTAGTCGGCATGGACTGCAGGGCGTTTGACAAGCTTGTAAATTAAATTCATGAAAATCTCGACCAGCTCGACGAAGCTCAGAGCGCTGACTCCGATAAACAGGCCAAGAGTGCCGCCCACCGAACTGACGAATGTGATTGCGGATATGCTCTCGACCTCGCTGATTACGGTCTGGTCGAACGTGTCGTAGAAGACGTTGAGCGAGACTATGCTGCTCTTCAACTGGTCGAAGCTGGGCTGGCCGTTCGAAAACTTGGCTCTCACGTACTCTTGCTGCAAGAGACCTTCTCCGTACGGCCTCACCGGGTAGTCGGCAAAAGAGACCAAGTAACTGTACTCGACTGTCTCGCATTCTAACGGGCATTCTTGGTCACAGGTCGTTTTGGCCCACGCAGAGTTGCCGTATTCTCTGTGGCGCTTGAAAACGCAGCCGATTTGCTCGAGAGTTGTGCACGGCTCTAGGTGTCCGCTGTAGGGCAATGGCGATGCAAAGCATTCACAGCGATCGGATATAAACCGCTGAAAGCAAAGGTCAAGACACGCAGTGCGCTGGTAATGGCCGAACATCTGAATCACTTGGCGATAGAGCTCGGACGAGAACGAGTCGATCGAGTCTAGATCTTGGATACAGTCACTGAACGGCGAGCTGAGTTTGCGTCTAAATTGCTTGCTCATGCTTATGTCGGCCTGAATGCCGGTCGACACGTCAATGCCGCCGTACATGTAATCTAGTCAAAGCAGAACGAGTTAAACCAGAAAGAGCGAGGACGAGTGAAGAGAGGCACTCTCACTTTCAGTTTTGTTGTTGATAAACACGTGAACGCCAGCCACCGGTGAAAGCGACTCAATTGATTCAGGTTGGTCGACGAGAAGCTCAAGACGAACGCCGTAGAACTTGCCCGCTCGAGTAGCTTGCCTCACCGGACCCAGCTTGCCCGAGTTGAATCTGTAGCAGTTGCCGTGGCTTACCGAGTAGAACCATTCAAAGTTGCTTGCCGAGCATGTGGCCGCTCCATAAAGACAACTGATCAGCATTCGCTCGAGCGGATGGTCAAGCTGACGCTTGAAATCGTCCGAATGCTCGTTTTTAAACAGCTCGGACTGCACAAGCAAATGGGCCAGATCGAGTCTGTTTGCCAGTTGAGTGGAATTGGCCTCTCTGGCCAGAACTGGGTCGTCAATGCCTGTCAAATTGTTTATCCTGAACACGTAGTCCACAAACGCCAGTGACTTGTTGCTGAGATATTGATTCAGGTTGCAAATCGACACGGTCGGATATTCGGTGGCAACTGGTCGCTCTATTTGAATGTTGACCACCACGCTGAACTGAAAGAAGGCGATGAACGCCGTGATGATGGAATAAGCGCAATAGCCCGAGCTGATGATGATGCACGCGACCCAAAGTAGCCGCACGAGATTGCTCGGCGCCCGGGTGAGATTGGGCACTCCGTGCATGCTCGTGCTGCCTGCCCAGGAGAGAAGCTCGCCTTTAAGCATTGAGCCAAAAGTGCCGCCTATGCGCACCTGGCGCTCGCCGTCGCTCTTTTCTTCTCTCTTTTCTTCGGTCTGGCCAACTTGAGCCATTTCTTTCTCTCTCTCCTTTTGCGTTTCTTGCTCGCTTTTAGGTTCGCAAGTGCGATTATTTGATATAAAAACGAGCCAATTCGACAATCGATTATATTTCTCGTTTATTTCAGATTGAGATTGTCATTAAGCAAATATTGTCGCCGCGCTCTGCAATTAGTTGTTTTTAGCGCTTGACTGTTGCAAAATGAAATAAAACGACGATCGAGTTGGATAAGTAACTGTGTGATGCATGTGCGAGGTCGACAACAATTGTTGGCACTATTGACAGTGGCACTCTCCGCCCCTCGGACGGAGTCGATTCGTAAATTATGCAAAAGGGTCATTAGGGAGCTTAGGGATAGGACTCGCACAAAAAGCCACTCCCCGTTTCTAGAACTTGCCACTCTTCTCTCATTCATGCAAGTTCAGTGGGCAAAACGTTCTCGCAAAATCTTTCCTCTCGTCTATAAATAGCCGGCTGTCTGCACGGGCACGTAGATAATCGCGATCGAGTGAGAACGAAAGCTAAATTTGAAAAGAAAAAAGAGCCGAAAATGATGGAGAGCAGCAACTTGCTTGGCGAACGGAGCCTACTAGCCGATCCGTGGACTGAATCGTCGAGACTGGGACTGTACGACCCGCTGGATGACTTGGATCGGCTGATGCGACGCAATTTGAGATGGCTCAACGTGCCCAGTTTCATGAGCCCACAAGAGCTCACGTCACAGATCGGAGCAGGTCACAAGTTTCGCGTGTCGGTCGACTGCAATGGCTACGATTTTGACACGATTTCAACTCGAGCCGAGGACGGCAAGCTGCGCGTGTCCGCACGGCGCCTCCAGAGCTCAGAAGGGCGTGAGGGCGAGAAGGACAAGCCAAAAGAGCACAAGCAAGAGCTGATAAAAGAGTTCAAGCTTCCAGAGAACGCACAGCCGAATAGCTTGATGAGCTACGTGAACGAGCAAGGCTTCTTGGTGATCGAGCTGCCACTGAGCTTCCCTCAGGCGCCGTTCAGCGAACTGCCTCAAGTGGCCACACACAAGGACGGCACTCAGACTGTGCATTATAAATTGTCCATTCCGAACAGCATCAAGCCAGAACATGTGCAAGTCTCCTACAGGGGTCGGGATCTGATTGTTAAAGCAGACGAGCAGACAGACGACGAGAACGGAGCCACGCATCGCATTCACTACTACCGGCGAACGACACTGCCGGAGAACACCAACTTCGACCTGCTCAACTGCAATCTGGACGATAGTGGCCACTTGACTGTGAGCGCACCTCTACACGCCGAGTACCAGGGCGGCTTCAAGAGAATTCCGCTCAATTTCAACCGATCACATGAGAGCATCGAGTCGGGCGGCCAGCATGGGCGCCAGCAACAACCAACACAGCATTCAGGAGCGTGAGACCAATCAAAGAGCATTTTGTCCATTCTCCATCTCGTCTGTTCATGATCTGGTCGTCAATTGAATAAAATAGAAATTAAAGTTGAGCAGAAACTTGAACTGAGAAATAAGAAATGGTTGCTATTTATAGACGATACTGCTTACTAGCCTCGGGCATCTGGCATTGTTTATTCTTATTCAAACTCAAGCAAGTCAGGAGTGGCTGGACTGCTTGACTCGAACTCGTCTTGAGTAAAGTTAAAATTGAAATTGGCAAAGATAACGAAGCGAACGATGGTTGAACGCATAAATGCAAATTATGCTCGTTCTGCTTATGGGCAAATTGGTTGTCAATTCATGAATGACAAATCAAAAGGAAGAGAACGCTTTCGGTCGATTTGGGGGCTGCTTTATGTGTCGCAATTGATTATTTCTATCGAGGCCAGAAGTTTGCAGTTTTCTAGCTTTGTTTCTTTTGGAACCAAACGAACTGTAGATAAAGAAAAGACGAGCTGCGACGAGAGCATGGACGCGTTCGAAAGTGACCCAGCCGCCGACTTCCTGCAACGTGAGCAAGACGAATTTGCCCAAATCGAGGCAAACGCTGATTCGGCCAATAGCGATCCGTACGCGGCCGTAGCCGACACCCAGAGGCAAATTCAAGAGCCGGAGAGTGTAAAACGCTGGCGTGAAGAGCAGAAGAAAAGAATCGCCCAAATGGACGCGGACGAGGAAAAGCGGCGCGTCGAATGGCTGGAAAGAGCCAAAGTGGAAATCGCCGACTGGCACAAGACCCGAGAAGAGCAACTGGCCCGAACGATAGAAGTCAACAGGTACGCTCAGTCCTCTCCAATCTCTCTCTCTCTCTCTCTCTTTCACACTCACTCTCTCTCTCTCTCTCTATGGCTCTCTGCCTGGTTCTCTTCGAGTCCTTTCTCTTCCGATTGAGCCTCGTGCGCACCCACTCACCGGTCTTGACTGAATTGACTATCTTGTTCTCTAACACTCTTGTCTCATTTTAAACTGAATCGATTGACTTTCAAGACAGGCCAACAAGTGAGCTGCTTTGTCTCTATCGTCTACTACTCTCCCCAATTCCCGTAGCTGTTCGTACGCTCAGTAGAAACGCTCACTCATCCGACCTTACTACTCACCTGTCGGCCCCTTCGCTGTGCTGCCTGTCGTTTTTAATGACTAATGGCTGCGTCCGCTTTGTAGTTCCATTAATTGTATTCGCTTGATAATCGCATTCGTTGGCTAAACTCTTCTATTCTCAGGGACTCGGAGGCCAAATTGGAGGCGCAGCGTGAGACCAGCCAGCCGACAGACACGAACGCCGACAAATGGAGCAAGATAAACGATTTGTGCGAATTCAACCCGAAAGCCAACAAGAACAGCAAAGACGTGAGTCGAATGCGTTCAATCCTGCTGCACCTGGCGGCCAAGAAAGCCCAGAAAGCTTCGGCTTGATCCAACACTTGTTCATTCCCACCCATCTCAGTCTGTCTGTCTGTCTGATGTCTGCTCCCTTTTGTCTCTTTCTTTTGCAATCACACGACGCTGCCCACAGCGCACAATTCTCTTCAATGCGCACCGCAATTCTCTTCAATCCAGAAATGGCTACATTTTCTATTCGACGCGTAGACGAGAGAAATAAATTAAATTGTCCCATTTGAACAACAAATTTTATAAATGCATCTCTGACGCTCGCGCCTATCACGGCCATCACATGCCAGATCACATGAGCGCGCGGCAATCTCTCTTCTCGAACTGTTCAGGAGTCTCAGGCCCAGTGAAGACGAAGAAGGGCAATGAGCGACGCATTTAAGGACTACATTGTGTTGAACGAAGCAGTGGGCGGCGCTGCACAAGAGCCGATGGCCGATGCAGCCGAGCTGGCTCACAAGCTGCATACGCTGATGCTCCGCCTCAAGGGCATGAGTCTAATCGAGGACAACCAAGTCGACTATTCGGCATTTTTCCAGAGCGATCTCTTCAGAAACGACTACAAACAGCTGTTGTCTGAGCTGGCTCGAGTCGATTTAGACCAGCTGATCGGCAGCGATTCGCATCTGCTCTCTTTCTTCATCAGTAATCATTTGGCCTTGGCAAAGTCGGCTGTCAATCTAACATCCAAGCGAAGGTGTCTACAACGCGCTCACGATTCACGCGATCGCGCACCAGACGACTGTGCCCGGCGTTAGGCTGGGCAGCATGCTTTCGCAGCTCGACGGCAAATTCTGGACCCGATTCGCCTACAACATTGGCGGCCTTTTGTTCAGTCTGGACGACATTGAGCACGGAATCCTAAGAGGTGGGTGCCAACACTGCCGGTCAAAACGAATAAAAACGTCTTCTGACACTCGTCTCTGAGCAGGCAATCGAAAGCATCCGAGTCGGGGCGAGCCTGTCATTCCTCAAGGTGACGAGCGGCTCAAGTACGCAGTGCAGAAATTCGACGCTCGCATTCACTTTGTGCTCAACTGTGGCGCCAAGGTAAACAACACAGACATCGGAGAGTCAGTCAAATCGAATTTTGATTGTGAAATAGGGCTGTCCACCGACCCGGTTTTTCACGCCTCAGAACATTGCGTTGGGCCTCGAGAAGGCGAGCGCCAACTTTTGTTCGGGCGAGACTCAAGTGAATCTGAGCGAGAACCAGGTGACTTTGTCCAGAATATTCCTCTGGTACAGAAGCGATTTCGTCGAATCGGTTCAGGACGCGAATCTGAACGAAGATCAGAGACTTCTCAGGTGGGCCCGACCCTACCAGGCTGTTGTGGTCAAACTTTTAACGACACCTTTTGAGCAGATTCATCCAGAGTTGTCTGACAGACGCCGACTCGACGTTGTTCAAAGAGCTCGAAGCGGCGATCCAGGCCGTGAATGACGTCGGCAACGGGACGATCGAAATCAAATACTTTGTCTACGACTGGAACGTGAATGCAAAGCACTAGATCGAGCAGTTTAATAAAATCGTTAATTACTACATTTGCGTGTCGTCAAGTGTCAATATCAGCAGTCTGACTTGTTGGCTCAGATTGATTGGCGCAAGTGTCTGCTCGGTGAATAAATGAAATGGAAGCAATTTCCGGCCTGGCTCGCAAGTCAATCAGGATTGAGAAAATTCAGCCTTGACGGTTGCCTAGCCAAGTTTTGTGCAGTGACAGCGGAACAAATTCACATGCCTTGGCCAACTTTCATGTCGATCTTTGAGCCACGTAGATCGCTGAAATAGAAACTAGAAATTTGAATTTGTTTGCTCGCTACATGCAGTCGTGTGGACTTTGGCGGCGATCAGGATCATAGCAGCTTTTTTTTTCATGAATTCAGTTGATTAGAAGCGAATTGAGAAAGAAAATGGAGGAAGAAAAGCTAAAGAGACTGAAAGCGATGTTCTTGGCCTGGGTGGACAACATAACGCCGCACGGAGTGCCTCATGTGTTCAGCGCCAACAGCTGGCTCATCAAATTCGTTTGGATTGGCGCCATATTGGCTGCGATCGGCGGCTGTGCGTTCTTCATGGTCAGCAGCGTGCTCGAATACCTTCAGTTCGATGTGATCACTAAGGTGCGCGTGGTGAGCGAAGTGCCCACTCAGTTTCCGACCGTGACCATTTGCAAGATAAACCCGTTCACGAGCCAAGTGGCTGCCGAGCTCTTTCAATCGATTATCGATCGCTACAACCAGTCGGCCGCCGAAGCGGATGAGATCGAAGACGCCGCGTTGTTTCAGATGCAGATCGAGGCCATGAGTCCGCAAATGAATGACACCATCAGAAGGCAACTTGGACCCAGCATGGACGATATTCTAATTAGCTGTTCTTACGTTGGGAATGAATGCGACGCGTCTTGGTTCAGTTGGCTGTACAAAGTCGACTATGGAAACTGTTATCAGTACAACTCGGGCAAAGACGCCAACGGCAATAAAATGGACATTCAACTCGTCTACGAGTCGGGTCCGTTGGCCTCGCTCAGGCTCGAGCTCTTTCTCGGTGTCAATCACATCAACCAGACGGGCATTTACCCGAACGAAGGCTTTCGAATCTACATCACCAATCACTCTGACTTGATCAGCACCTATTCGGACGGTATTGACCTACAGCCGGGCGTGATGCTCAATTTGGGCATCAAAAAGAGCACAAACGTCGGACTGCCCTTTCCCTACAGTACATGCAACGGCGAAGAGCCCGCCGATCGCAGTCTGTACGATTTTTTTCAGAGCAAGAAATTAAATTTCAAGAGAAAGTACTGTCTGGAGCTTTGCCTTCAAGAAGCGATCTTGAGGAAATGCTCTTGCTTCGAGGTCAATTACTTGAACATGAACGAGACCGCATCGCCTTGTCTGACTGAAGCCGATATCGACTGTGCCCAGAGCGAACTGATTGAGTTCTATGACGGCAGCGATCAGCCGTGCCTGGACAAGTGTCCACAGGAATGCAGCTCACGCTCATTCGACTTTTTCGTCTCCTACTCTGACTTTCCGGCTCGATCGTACTACGAGTACTTGTCGCAGTTCTATGAATTAGGCTCGGACTATGCCGACGCCAAGTCAAAAATGGCCGCGGTCAACATTTATTACCGTGACCTGGCCTACACACACGACCAAGAGGTGGAGAAGATGACAATACCGGGCCTTATTTCGACCGTGGGCGGCACTCTGGGCCTGTTTGTCGGCATGAGTCTGCTCAGTCTGATTGAATTTGTCGATCTGCTCATTCGCATCGTGATCCTCTGCACCAGACGGTCGAATCCAGTCGAGCCCAAAGAGAACGACAACAGCCCTTATGCAGTGCCGTCAAGTCAGACTGGCAGATGAACAGCGCAATCGCCAGACGACGAAATAAACTTCTTCATTCTCGGACCAGACAACAAACATTCTCTTTACTCTTGCTCGCTAAGCCAATCTAGTCAGAATAAAAGCAAAGGCCAATCATGATTGGTTTAAACACTTTTTCATCAAGTTTTTGATCGCCAAACTGAACTTGGAGTTCTCAAAGCAAATGTCTCAATAGGCCATTCGGATAAATGATTTGCTGGCGACGATATGCGATGGCTTTGGCACGCAGCAGTGAATAGTTGTGTACAATTAGACAGTCACAAGAATATTGTCGATTGTGATGCAGCACATGTTCTGGCCTCGCAGGATTCTCACAAAGCCGGCCTTGGTCAATCTCAGTTTAGATGCCGATTGTCGATTCAAACGGTCATGGTGCTTACCTCGCCCCAGTGGGTGCCCCACGAGTTTTTGGCTATCCAGTACTTGATGCCGTTCTGCTCGCCAAAGCCGATAATCAGAACGGCGTGATTTACCACCCGAAGACAAGCGTATGTGCTGGTCTCACAGGCCGTGCTCGAGTAGATGCCCGATTTATAAAAGAAAAAGTCATTTGTGACCTGAATGGCGGCGGCGGTCGGCTGATAGCGAACCATCTCTTCCAGAAGCGTTTCGTTTCCCAGCGGCAGACTGATCACATCCTTCAGCTTTCCCAGGCGAGTTTCGGTCCGAAAGTTGCACTTTTTTCTCATCTGCTGTTCATGATACTGCTCCGTGCTGAGTCCGAACAGCTAGATCGAATGCGCATAAGACGTGCTCCGCTGCTCGACTGGTGAACACTTACGTTCAGAACGAAGTCTGTTTTGTAGACACTGCTCGACGTGAATCCGTTCATGTAGTAAAAGAACAGCGCATTGAACGGGTTGCCTCCCAGACAGCCGTAGTTGTAGTAGGCGAAGCCTCGAGAGTCTCTCACTGTTCCGTACGTGCAGTCGATTAGCTCATCGACCGACAGATCGGGCAGTTGCCCGTAACTGATCCCGTACGCGCTCTCCACAAGCGATGTCTGTTTTCAATTCGTTTAGTTCTGTCTGTGACCAGCTCTTAAATAAAACTTACGCATGTGAAAGCCCAGCATGAGCCGCAGATTCCTTGACTTTCCACTTTGCTCACCATTCCGTGATCTCTCCAGTCCAGTCGATAGTCGCCTGCTCCCTGCGTGTCCTCTTTCTCCAAGATCTTGTTAAAGTCAATCACCGGGACAAACGGCAGACGCGGCCTTCTCGTTGTTGTAGTTGTTGTCGTGCTCGTGCTTTTGCTGGTTGTTGTTGTTGTTGTGGACGTCGAGGTGGACGCTTCCTCTGCCTCAACTGCTGCGGTCACCTGTTCCTGATCATCTCTGATCTCTTTGGTCAAATCAACGCTCGATCCACTCGAGCTTGTTGTTTGCACACTTGTTGAAGATTGGCTGCTGCTTGCAGAAACAGAGGAAGTTGAACTCGTTCCGGTCGATGTCGGCTGCTGTGTGGTCTGCTGGGTGCTAGAGCTAGTACTGGTTGGGCTGGTGCTCTTGTTAGTACTCGTGCTGGTGCTTGGACTGGTGCTTGGACTGGTGCTGGTGCTGGTGCTTGGACTGGTGCTCGTGCTGGTGCTCGTACTGGTGCTCGTGCTGGTGCTCGTGCTGGTGCTTGGACTGGTGCTCGTGCTGGTGCTCGTACTGGTGCTCGTGCTGGTGCTTGGACTGGTGCTCGTGCTGGTGCTTGGACTGGTGCTGGTACTCGTGCTGGTGCTCTTGTTAGTACTCGTGCTGGTTTTCGGGCTGCTGCTAGTTCTACTACTGCTCGTGCTTGCACTCGTCTCAGCACTAGTGCTGGTCGCTGGCTTGGCCGAAGTGCTCTTGGTTGTTGCCTCTGTGCTTGCTGTTCTTGCTTGGGTAGTCTTTGGAGCAGTTTGAGTTCGATAGGGCTCAAGAGTGCTCAGAGTGACAGAGGTCGTGTTCAAGACAATTTGTGGCTGGCTCGGAGGTCTGGACGATGGGATTGGCCTGGTCGTAGGCGATCGCGTCACTTTTCCCTTCTCTCTTTCTTCGCGCTGTATCTGACGCTCTTGGCGCATTCGCTCGCGCTCTTCTCTCAGCCTCTGCCTCTCTTCTTGGCGCTGTCGGTTTCTCTCCTCTCTTTGTCGCCTCCTTTCTTCTCTCTCTCGCTGCTTCTGCTCTTTCCATTCCTTCGAGTCTATTTTCTGACCAGGCGGGTAGACGGCCTCGAAGAATCTGGCCACGAAATGCTTAAAGTCATTGCTGGTGAGGGCCTTGCTCTTTTTCGCACGTGTGCTCTTTGAATTGGCGAGTGTGGACGTGCGCTCGTAGGCAGTCTCGGTGTCGTCATCGTTTAGCTTGGCCGGCGTCAAAGCTGAACAGCACAAGAGCAGACGAAAGAGTTGAGTTTAGTCTAAATCACGATGCTGCTTGTGGAAACTTACTGTGCAATTGGAGGCCCAAGAAGAATGGACAAAGATCGATGTCGTCAATGTCACATTCGGCAATGAAATATGTCGGACCGAGAATGAACGAATTGTTGCCTCGGTTGTTGATTGTTTGTATTTTGGCCAAGTTTGTGATCATCCTTTCGACTTTTAGCTCGTCCATGCTCTCTGTTGGTCGTGACCGATGCCAAGACAAGAGTCGACGTTCAGATTAGATTGGATGGGCTTACGACAGAAAAGACCTGCTCACCCAGATTGAAGCCGAACTCTCTCAGTTCGTTAAATTCTCTCAGCAAATCCAGCTCCTCTTGGCTGAATTTACTCAGATCAGCCGTCCAAACCAGGCTGGTGGAGGCGGCCATCAAAATGAGAACGATTGCCGTATTCTTGGGAAGCTGCATTCTCTCTCTGTCTCTCTCTCTCGCTTTTGGTGATGTCAGTTTTTGGCTGCGACAACTTGTTCTTTTTTGCTCGTCTCCTGGCTTGGGCTCCAAATGAACTGACGGCAAACTCAAAAATCGAGTATTTGAAGCCGAATCAAGGTCTTTGGGCATTGTTCGGCCATTGGTCCAATCGAGCGGCTGAGTAACGCCGGTTGGTGTCAAATGATGTTCTACAAACAATGGATGATTTCATAACTGAACGTGCTCGCTACATCTACTACAAGCTGTTGAAAGGCTTGTGTCAAAACCGAGAGACCCACAGCCTTAACTTGAAGGCAGCAGATTGAGCAACACATTCAGCAGCACATTTGTTTTCAAATTTATTCATAAACAACGATGCCAGATTGGCTTAGTTAGGGGTTAGTTAAAACTTGTGTTTGAAAAATTGAACAATGATGCAGATGACGCCCACCGCTGCTAGAGTGCACGAGGCGATGATCAAAGGCAAATCTAACGATGAGCCGATTGGGCCAGTGCGCTGGCGCCCGGTGTCACTTGAATAGTAAAACTCGCCTGTTTGAACGGGGGAAACATGTTGAGGCGAACAAAGGGAATAAAACTGACGAACAATGGTCACGCTTACGTTTATAGTGTCGACATATTTCATTGTCGAGGTCTTTGTTCACCAGGTTGGGCACGGACTCGGCCGATGCTTCGTTTCGGACGTCGCTGTTCATCAGGCATCGTCTGCTCTCGGCACAGTAGTCGAAGCTGACGCAATTAAACGAGTCGGCAGTCACACACGAACGACTGCACTGCTCGACGCTCGACTCGAACAGAACCTGCTCGGCCTGGTCGACACGGACCGGACCGGTGGAGGCCAACGAAAAGTCGGTGAAGTAGTCGCGCGAGTAATGCTGACAGACGAGATTTGACGCGGTCGGCCTCACTCCACTCGGACTGGTCAAGTGCTGGCCGCTGAGAAAGCAGAGCGACTGGCTCGGGCAGAAATTGAACGAGCGGCAATGTGGACTCGTTGACGACTTGTCGCACATGTCGGCGCACTCTTCGACTCGCTCGACTTTTTCTATTCGCTTGTCGGCCTCACTGGGCTCCACGAAGCCCGGCAAGAGACTGTAATGAAACAGGCGGTTCTCTGTTTGAGTAAAATTGTTTAAATTGGTCGATCGGACGTAGGAAGGGCGCTCACTCTTGTAAATGTCGCATTCGAACGACGGGCTCAGATCGGCTTCGATCAGACTCGACTGATTGCTGGCAAACAGGCGACACTGGGCTTGCAGAAAGCAAAAGTCAAACGAGTCGCAGTCGAACCTCAACTGGTCCGTGCAGGCCTTGGCACATTCGTCGACGCTGAGATTTGGAATCACTTGGTCGGCCGATCGAGTCGCGTACTTTTGACCCGAATACTTGAGGTCGTATTTGCTGATGAGCGCCGCTGGTTAAGAAAAGACGATATTGAGATGCGAACAAAGTCGATCGATTTGCACTGTGCTTGTCTTACTCGTTCCGTAGCGGGTCGGCTCTTCGTCCGAGTCTTCAATCTCGTCGGCGCTCAACGAGATCGACTCGAACGTGCCGCTCTCGGTCGTGTAGAAGTAGCTTATGGAGAACTTGCCTTCTCTCACGCTGCTCTTCAACGCGTTCAACACCTGAACAGAGACCTTTGACTCGAAGCCGAGCGGCGTGTTGCGCGAGTAGTGCACATGCAGAGTGGAGACGGCCACGTTCACGTCTGAAAAGTGCTTGTCGTTGAGATAGCACTCTGCGATGCGACAATTTCGGAGTGGAAAAGTTCGAAAATTCGAAAAGCTGAGAATTAGGGTGGGCGCTCACTCTGCTCTTGGGCCGAATAGTCGAAGCTCAAACAGCTCGTGTTTGAAATGCACAGGGTGGCACAATTCAGCACACTGGTCACATTCGGACGGATGGCCATTGACTTGGTCGAGAGCCACTTGCCCGGCACTTGGGTGAAGAACGCTACCAATTGGCACCTGATTGCAATCGGCTGCTCAAGGACAGTAAGTGCTCGCTCGACTTACCCAAGACGGGCGGACGCGGGTAGACTGCCGATCGAACGTAAATGAATCCGTCATCGGACACGCTCACCTTGGGAGTGGCGAATCGAGTGAAACTCTCGTTGGCAAAGAACATGAACGATGTGTGCACGGTCCAGGCGAGCCAGCGCTCGTTTCTAAGCCGAGCGCTGTCTATTAGGCCTTTGAAAGGGATTCGCATTCGAAAGCCGTAGTTGGCACTGCTCGACTGAAAGCATTCAGACAGACTGAACGAGGCCAGGTCCTTCTCGCTCTGGTCGAAATCGAAGAAGCTCGAGTACGTGCTGCCCTACTCGGTCACAGTTGGATCAATCAGCCAGTCGGACGAAGAGAAGGGACCAACCTTGTCAGTGGTGGCGGTCACGCTCAACGGGACACTGCTGTCAACGTTGTATGACTCGGTGAACTCAATCGAACTCTAAGCCGCAAGCGTTCAGCTAAGAATCATTTGAGTTAAGTGGAGAGGAGCTCACCGCGGAGAAGGAGTATTCGGTGAAGAACTGGCCGAGAGGAGTGGATCGATTTGAAATGAACACGTCGGCCGCAATGTTGTTGGCCGAACCAGGGCCAGTGTAGACATAGGCCGAGTCGAGAAGGAGCAGGCTCTCGGGCGATTTGATTCGAATCAAGAAGGAGCCGTTGGTCAACTGCGCTTGGCTGAACGACGAGTCGTTGTCGGCCGCATAGGCCGAGATGCCTTTTATTGAGCAGTTGCCTCGGCGCAGGTTCATGGCGAAGCTCACGCCGATCGAGTAGTCGTGCACGTACTTGATCAAATCGGCGCTGAAGAAGCTGTCGGCGTTCGGCAGTCGACTTCTGAACACGTACTTGACCGCGTTGAGATCACGATCGTACACAAACGAGCGCACGTAGTTCACCAGGCCGGCTTCGTTTATTTCCTCCGAAAAGCTAAAGTGGTCGCCGAGCGGCGGCGTTGGCTTGGTCACCTTGCGACCGCTGCAGTAGACGCCCGGCGGTGTCTTGAGTTAACGCTCGTCTCACTGAATGTCCGAATTTGGAGTCGAGAAAACTCACTTGAAACGAACGCTCGTGCACTCGTTCGGCTCTAAAGTCGTAAAAGTCTTGCACTTGACGAAAAGCGCTTTGACCGTTCGAGTCTGTTTCAATTCCTTCGAACACGGCTCGCACTGGCAGGCTCCTAAAGCGCTCGCTCAGCCCGGGCAAGGCGAACTCGCTGACTAGCAAAATGGCTCAGACGGCATTCAAGTGGCGACACTGCGATCAATCTTACCTGACGTGTAGAATGTGACTGTGAAATTGCGCTTGGGCTCGCTCGTGTACTGGCAGCTGACGTAGGCATTGCACAAAATGCCCCGGACCACGTAGGTGCCGTTGAACGTCTTCAAGTTGCTTTGCAATCAATGCCGAGCGAGTTGGAGGCGGACTTGGCCATTTACCTGCGGAAAGGTGCGAAATCCGAGCACTTGGTAGACATCGTTCGGCCGTAGAAACGTTTCATTGACTCGAACGACGCCGATCGGCTGGATGAGCTCGTTGGACGTGTCCAGTTGATAAGTTGTGCATTTGACTCGCTTCTGCTCAAGGCCAGTGGGGTCCGTGTCGGCCGCGGCTACGAATAAATAGAGACGCTCGGAAATGGGCAAACACCAGTGGCGGGAAAAGTGGAGAGGCTTACACTCGATTAAATGCAACTCGTTGGCTTGGTAGTCAAAGATTTTTCGACGCTCTTGATTAGCCAGCCTTTCGACCAGATTGACGCGTCGGTTCGGATAGTCAAAGTCGAGCTGCTGGGCAACGGAATACTTCCCATTTACGTTCAGTTCGATTCGGGTGGAGAACACTTCGGGCAAGTCGGGCTCAGGCGGAGCTGTTAGATTAGCACATTCGGATGCTGAGTACACAAGTCGAGAATAAACGAAAACTGAATCGCCTACCGGTGCCTGACGACGGGCCCAAATCTGGACAGTACTGGGCCAGAGCGCGCCCGAACGAGAAAAAGGCGAAGAGTGCGAAAAAGCAGATTGTTGGCTGCGGCTTCATTTTGACGACGACGACAAGTAACAAAGCAATGCAAATAAAAAATGGCCAAAAACAGAGAGCTATCTTTACGAGGCCTTATCTTGTCATGGCCCCCCTATCGTCGCAGAGATAATCTGAAGGGAACATTTTATTTTCATAAACTTGAGGAGAAAGCTGAAAGCGAGGTCTGAGCAGCAAAGTTTGCGTCAATCGTGGCCGTCTATCGGCGATAAGCAGGCGTGGCTGTCTGTGATTGACTGTGATCATTTACTTGATTGAGTTGCGCTGGCCGATTGCTGCTGCTGTGCACTCTCCTGCCGCAAGCCAATAAGGTCAGCGCCTCGTCTCTGAACAGATGGTTGATGGCCAAATTGAACACAAACGAGAAGCATTTAATGAAAAGCGAGAGTTGAACCGAGCAGAGGAACACAAGATTCAAGACGGCCGCATAGACGGGCGCCAACTCAATTTGTCCAAGTTTGTAGACGTTCATCACAATAAAGATGAGCGAGAGAGGAAAGTTGAAGAGGAAAAAGAGAAAATTGAAGCCGAGCACAACAATTGTGAAATGGCGCTCGCGATTCACTGCGCCTCTTCTCTGCGCCTGATTTTTGCTTTTGACGAGGCGCCTCACAATCACAACGTCCAGAACGGTCATGATCGCAAACGGCACGTAGGTGCGCATCAGAATTGAAATAAAGTCGGAGAGAGCGGCGACCAGCGGAGTGGCCGTGCATCTGAGCAGCAGCTGTCCGCTTTGACTCTCGTTATGAGTTGCGTTTTGATAGTTGCCAGTAACTTCCAAATAGTAGAAGAGGTTCTCGACGTCAACTAGGCCAATGAGGCAGAGCATAAGGACGATGAGAAGTGATTGCCGCTTATGGCTTTTGCGCAACTCGGGCAGTCGGCCAGGATGGCACATGAGCATGTAGCGGTCAAAAGTGATCAGCAGAGTGATCCAAGAGGACGCATGCAGCAGCCAGCGTCTAGTGAAGCCAAGAAAGCGGCACAAAAAATCTGAATAGGTGAACAGTTGGAAATTGAAGAGATACGTAGAAAAGACAAAGAAGCCAAAGAGAAGAAGAGTGGCGATGTCGACAGCCGTTTGCCATGTGTAGAGAAAGCCCATGTTGGTCTTGTTCAAATTGGGCCTCGAGAACAGATACAGTGAGCAGAAGTTTTGAACAATTCCTAGCGGGTAGAGAACTGCCGACAAGTAAAAGTCAAGGTCATAGGTAAGTCGGCCAATTTGCTCCGAGAGCTGAATTGAAGCGTCTTGCATTTTTTAAATTCAGACGAAGAAGGAAAAATCATCAGAACATTGAAACTGCGAATGTATGTGGACGCTTTTACGCAAATTTAAATGCCTCAGACCGGATTTCTGTTCGATTAGCATCCATTCAGAAAAAGAAAAATGCTGGGACTGCGACATCAAATTTGTGAGAGCCTCTCTCTCTACATTCAGATCATTTTCAAGTCGCTCTAACCGGGAAAAGCGCAAAATGCCAACATAAAGAAACAAGAACGCAGATAATGGGCTTAAATATGTCTTTAAAAGCTGAAAAAATTCAAGCTGAATAGAACTGAACGAGACAATCGAAGAACAGTTAAAAAGCCTGTCACTGTAAGGAAAAGGGAGACTGACAGGGATTCACAGGTCTAATGAGAACAGCCTTGGGGACGCTATAAATTGGCTTAAAAGTGAATGGCAGTCAAAAGAATCAAATGTCGCGTCTTGACTGTGCTGTAATTGTACTCGACTCGCTTGCCACGTTTGGTCCACGAATTCTGAATATGATTAGAATTTCATTCCTGAACAAATAGTTCAAGGTGAAATTGAACACAAACGAGGTGGCCTGCATGAAGAATGCGAGCACCACTGTGCTTGTAAACGCCGTGCGGAATATGGCATTGGGCAGCGGATCGAGCTCAATGTGCGCCAGGTTGTAGATGGTCGTGAATATGTAAATGACCGACAGTGGGAAATTGAGGGCGAAGAACACGCAGTTGTAGGCGAGCACCACCGCGGTGAAGTGCTTCTCTCGTCGACCCGAGCTGCGGTTCGACTTGTTCTTGCTCTGGACGATGCGTCGCACGATGAGCGCGTCGAAGACGGTCATCAGCACGAAAGGCACGTAGGTGCGCATCACGATCGAGATGATGTCCGACAGCGCGTAGACCAGGGGCGAGGCTGTGCACACGCTGCGCACTGTGGTCTGGTTGCCCCGCACCAGCTCGGTCTGCTCCAGATAGTAGAACAGGTTCTCGACGTCGACCAGGGCGATGAGCGCGAACATGGCCAAGATGACCAAGGACAGGTGCAGTTTGTTCTTCCTCAGCTCCGTCAGCTTGGTGGGCAGTCGAACGGCCATGAAGCGGTCGAACGTGATGAACAGCGTCATCCAGGAGGACGCGTGCAAGATGAAGCGTCTGAGAAAAGTCAAGAAGCGACACAAAAAGTCAGAAGTATTGGCAAATGAGATGCCAAATACGTTGAAAGAGTTCATCACAAACGTGGTAATCAGGAGCAGAGCGATGTCGACCGCCGACTGCCATCTGTAGAGAAAGCCCATGTTGGTCTTGTTCAAGCGGGGCCTTGAGAACACGTAGAACGAGAACATGTTGAGCACAACTCCCACTGGACAGACGATAATCGCCATATAATTGAACAGACTACTGCTAATGTTGTTCAATTGATTCATCAAGAAATCCTCGCCGTATGTATTTGCTGCCATGGTTCAATTCAAGCAGAAATGAAAATTTTTATTTTTGCTTCTAAATTCATGTGATCGCTTAACGCCTCATTAAATAGACGATTTGCACTCTTCGCCTCCTGGTCATGCACAAATCTATTCATATTTCTAGCAACAAAGCCGCTTCCTTGCTTGGATTTAATTTTTAAAAGAGCGCGAATCAGTTAAATTCAGTCGCTACCTTTAAGGCATTGAGGCAATGAGTGAAAATGGCCGATTAGTGAGGAAGGGTTGCCATTTCCTGGCATTGGAGGCATTTAGTGTATACTGAAATGTTCCATAAATTAATTCCGGTTCGGAGCTTTGGATAAATTTATAATCGAACGATTGACAATAGGCTATTCACAATCAAATATGGCCATGCATTGGTCTATTAAAACGCTTTTATTGTCAAGTAAGATTGAGAAGCAGTGACAAGATCATGAAATCGAAATCTCAGGCCCAGCCTAGAACGGCCTTGAACTGTTGGCGGTAAATGCGATTTAAAAGCAGGTTTAATACGAACGAGAAAGACTGCGGGAACAGGGAGAACTGGGCCGACGAGGACATGATCAGATTGAACATTTTGGCGGATAGGTCTAATTGCAGAACATTAGCGAGTCTGAATATTCCGTTCAGAAGAAAGAGAATTGAAAACGGAAAGTTGAAGAGGAAAAAGGCGCAGTTGAGAGTTAGAACCACCGAGGTGTAGTGTCTCTCACGCAGACCTGAGCCTCGACTCAGAGTGGTCTTGCTGCCTACCAGACGGCGCACAATGGCCACTTCGAGCCAGATCATCAGCGCGAACGGAATGTAGGTGCGCACCAGAACTGAGACTATGTCCGACGCTGTCAAGTTGGCTGATGATGAGGTGCAAATGCCACTAGGAGCTGTCTGATTGCCTGGCACTGGTTCGTCTTGCTTCAGGTAGAAGAACACGTTCTCGACGTTGATCAAGACAATAAGGGCGAACATGGCCAAGATGACCAAGGAGAGACGCAGTCGGCTCTTTCTCAGCGCAGTCAGTCGTGACGGATGGCAGATGGCCATGTATCGATCGGTTGTGATCAGTACTGTCATCCAGGACGAGGCGTGCAGCAGCGTTCGTCTGAGTAGACTGAACAAGCGGCAGGAGAGATCAGAGAGCGAGAATATTGAGAACGGCAGAAGAATTGGATGAGCAAACACAAAAAAGAACAAGACGAGCACGAGCGTGTCGATGCTGCACTGCCATCTGTACAAGAAGCCCATGTTTGTGCGATTCGGATTTGGCTTTGAGAACAAGTAGATTGAGAACAGATTCTGAACGACTCCGACCGGATACATTGCCATCGACGAATAGAACAATATTTGCCCGTTCAGTTTGGTCATGTCACTATTGAGACGGTCAGAGCTGTCGCTTGAGTTCATTTGATCGAATTTTGTACAATTCTCACTGGCAATGTCTGATTTCACTCGAATCGACTGCTTCTGCGTCTGATAATTTTGCCAGCGATGAAGGACGACGCGGTCGACTGCAAAAGTAGCATTGCTATTTAAAATTCCAATTTCGGTTTCCTCTTTAGATTGTGCTCATGGCGCAGATCATCGCCCTCTGTCTAGCGCCAACGGCTATGCATCATCGGGCTCAGACCGATCGAGGCCATCTCATCGATCTGCACTAGCTTGCCGGATGATCCTCTAATTGAAGCATCAGATTACCTAAATATTGAGGTGGCGCCAACCCGAGCGTGTATTTAAATACGATTTCAATTTGTTCTTATGCGCCTGCCTCTCTACATGATGCCATGCATGGAGAGAGAAAAAGAAGAAAATGATTGATTTCCTAAATATTTATTATTTGAGACATTTTAGGCCTAAAGCAGCGAATGCGGATTAAGCAAAGCGAGTTGGGACAGAGAAATAAAGATAGAGATGAGATAATCGATAAATTGGCGTATTTGACAATTACTTGCCTTAAAACAGAGCGAGACAGGTTTGCAAGCTTTGAATAGGCGTTAAGCAACATGCAACAATCTAAAAGTTCGTAAGGTTTATTGTATAGAAAATGAAGTCAAGATGCACAAGAAGGTGCAATCATTTTGTTGCCATTACGGTGCTTGTCTGACTGGCCACTTGTGCACTCCTAAAACCGAATATTGCCAGAACTTCATTCCTGAACAAATGGTTCAAGATGAAATTGAACACAAACGACGCGGCCTGCATGAATAATGAAAGCACTACAAAACTCAAAAATACGGTGTTGAATTTCGCGTTAGGCAGCGGATCGAGCTCAATGTGCGCCAGGTTGTAGATGGTCGTGAATATGTAAATGACCGACAGTGGGAAATTGAGGGCGAAGAACACGCAGTTGTAGGCGAGCACCACCGCGGTGAAGTGCTTCTCGCGCCGGCCCGAGCTGCGGTTCGACTTGTTCTTGCTCTGGACGATGCGTCGCACGATGAGCGCGTCGAAGACGGTCATCAGCACGAAAGGCACGTAGGTGCGCATCACGATCGAGATGATGTCCGACAGCGCGTAGACCAGGGGCGAGGCTGTGCACACGCTG
Organism: Proales similis; assembly: GCA_019059635.1. Lineage (NCBI taxonomy): Eukaryota > Metazoa > Rotifera > Eurotatoria > Ploima > Proalidae > Proales > Proales similis. The sequence goes on from JAGVRJ010000015.1 coordinate 147,913, forward strand.
CGCACTGTGGTCTGATTGCCTCGCACCACCTCGGTCTGCTCCAGATAGTAGAACAGGTTCTCGACGTCGACCAGGGCGATGAGCGCGAACATGGCCAAGATGACCAAGGACAGGTGCAGCTTGTTCTTCCTCAGCTCCGTCAGCTTGGTGGGCAGTCGAACGGCCATGAAGCGGTCGAATGTGATGAACAGCGTCATCCAGGAGGACGCGTGCAAGATGAAGCGTCTGAGAAAAGTCAATACCCGACACAAAAAGTCAGAGGCGTCGATAAATGAAACGCCATATAATCTTGTTGAGGCAAACACAAAAGTTGACAATAGAAGCAGAATGATGTCGACTGCCGACTGCCACATGTATAGAAAGCCCATGTTGGTCTTGTTCAAGCTCGGTCGTGAGAACACGTAGAACGAGATCATGTTGAGCACCACTCCAATCGGGGAGCCTATGAATGAAAAATAAATGTAAATTTCCCTTCCGATGGTTATTATCAAAAAAGCCTGGTTCATAACGTCGGTCCGATTCATTTTCTTTCGCTTTCTTCTTCTAAGGAAAACTCATAAAACAAACATATAAGAGATTAAATGCAGTAATATGAACCGTTCACAGTCGGCTGGATATAACCGCCCGCTTTTGCTTGTAATATTAAGAATAAAAACTTAATGGGACCAGACAGCTTGATTATTGCTGCAGGGTCAACGCCAGTTCTTGACATTTTAAAATTCGTTCTACCCGATTCACTCAAATTAAGCGAATAGATCCGATCTATTAGCCATCTTTTCGCTTAAGTAAGCTCGTAGCTTCCGAGTTTGAGAAAAAAAACAGACAGACGCAGGTGGCCGATGAGCAGACCTGAAAAAATATGAAAGCCTCTCTGTCTTGGCACTTATGCTCTCCATTCTTCTGTGATTTAGGAAAATGCTCTTTTCTTGTTTGATGTCGACTGACATTTTGAAGCGAAAACGATTCAATTTAAAGCCGAATTTGGGCCAGTTGAGAACAGCTCAATGATCAGTCTGCAAATGCATTCTTCTAAATTTCCTTCGCTGGCCGATTAAGGAGATTATTTTAGCTTCTCTTACAGACTTCAAGTCTGCGTTGTTAATTAGTTTAGACGAAACTGGTGCTTAAACGACAGATCAGCAGGATTAAGCAAGAGTGACATTTCATAAAACGCAATTTTTAAGACCTCAGCTACAAAAAGCAATTATTCCTTCAGCTTCTTAAACTTCCATAAAAATCCTTGAAAGTTGCCTCTTTGCATGGTGCCATCAGAAACGAGAAAAAAAGGTGAAAATTATTAATTTCCTAAAATTTTTATTATTTGAGACATTTTTGAGCTAAAGCGGGAAATGCGAGTCAAGCAAAGCGAGCGAGAACAGAGACAAGTAACACGCAGATAAAGGGAGATGGCCGATTCTATCATATGAGAAAATTATATGCGATTGAATAGATTGAAATTGCAGGTTTTGAAGGGCGCTCGACATTAAGCAGGTCCAAACTAAAGGATCTCGAGGCTCATTGAATCTTGAATGAAGTCAAAATGCACAAGAAGGTGCAATCATTTTGTTGCCGTTACGGTGCTTGTCTGACTGGCCACTTGTGCACTCCTAAAACCGAATATTGCCAGAACTTCATTCCTGAACAAATAGTTTAAGGTGAAATTGAACACAAACGACATGGCCTGCATGAAGAATGCGAGCACCACTGTGCTTGTAAACGCCGTGCGGAATATGGCGTTGGGCAGCGGATCGAGCTCAATGTGCGCCAGGTTGTAGATGGTCGTGAATATGTAAATGACCGACAGTGGGAAATTGAGGGCGAAGAACACGCAGTTGTAGGCGAGCACCACCGCGGTGAAGTGCTTCTCTCGTCGACCCGAGCTGCGGTTCGACTTGTTCTTGCTCTGGACGATGCGTCGCACGATGAGCGCGTCGAAGACGGTCATCAGCACGAAAGGCACGTAGGTGCGCATCACGATCGAGATGATGTCCGACAGCGCGTAGACCAGGGGCGAGGCAGTGCACACGCTCTGCACTGTGGTCTGGTTGCCTCGCACCACCTCGGTCTGCTCCAGATAGTAGAACAGGTTCTCGACGTCGACCAGGGCGATGAGCGCGAACATGGCCAAGATGACCAAGGACAGGTGCAGCTTGTTCTTCCTCAGCTCCGTCAGCTTTGTGGGCATACGAACGGCCATGAAGCGGTCGAACGTGATGAACAGCGTCATCCAGGAGGACGCGTGCAAGATGAAGCGTCTGAGAAAAGTCAATACCCGACACAAGAAGTCAGAAGTGTTGGCAAAAGAGACGCCAAATACACTTCTGGAGGCAAACACAAATGTGGTCAACAGAAGCAGAATGATGTCGACCGCCGACTGCCATCTGTAGAGAAAGCCCATGTTGGTCTTGTTCAAGCGGGGCCTTGAGAACACGTAGAACGAGAACATGTTGAGCAACACTCCGATCGGAGAGACTATGATGGTAAAGTAATAGTAAATGTCCCTTCCTATGGAGCTGATCAAAGCAATTTGGTCCAGAGAGTCCGTTTGGTTCATTTCTTTCTGTTCTATGTCAAACTAATAGAACCAAAATTATTTGAAAAATGAGGCCCAAGAAATCATTGCCAGTCGACGGATGATATAACCGACTTTTCTAGCTCGGAATAAAAGGAATAGAAACTTAATGAGACTAGACTGCAACGTCATGCTGCGTCGACGCCTGGAACAAACCTCTTGCTAATTTTGGAATATCCTGCCGGAATCTATTTAATTTGGCCAATAGACTTCAGCTATTTGCTATCTAGTCGCCAAATTTCGCCCTTTACGCTGCCGGGGTCGGGAATAAAGACATAGGTAGCCCTGGGTTGGCATCGATGCTACATTCCTCGATGATCGAGTCTAACGCTTTTTTCTCGTTTTATACCGAAAGACATTTGAAAGCGAAAACAGATTCGATTTAAAGCTGAATGCAGCTCGCAATTCTCATCAGGCGACCAACGCATTTTCCAAGTTGTCTTCGCTGAGCTACTTGTAGGATTTTTTTCGCCTTAAGCGCCAACTCCGACTTACAGTCTACTTTAAGTTGAGCGTTAGGGTTTAAGTTGAGCGATTTAGAGGATACTGACGCTTTAAGAGATCGGAATTAAATTTAAACAAGAGCAGTAAAACGCAATTTATTAGAGCTCGGCTAAAAAAATCAATTATTCCTTTTGTCTTAAACATCCATAAAAGTCCTTGAACGTTCGAGAAATGTGAAATGACGCTAATTGGCTTGAGCGATTCTTGCCAGGAGTTTAAAAAAAGCCTCAGAGCTTCTGCCGGGACTATCCACCACTGTTGAGGGATTTCGAGTTAAATATTTTTGAAAATCACTCGGCTTAAGAACAAGCGGCTCGAGGCTTATTGCTGAAAATCGGATTGGTCGGATGAAGATGTGAGAGTGGCTGTAAGGGAATGGTCCTAAGCGAGATAAAGCCGGTCTGAATTCTTCTTGTGTGGCAGATGCCGATGAGACGAACATGGTGGCGAGAAGCGAGTTGAGCTTGAGCTCAAGGTCTATAAACGCTGGATCGGTAGTCCCTTAGAATTCTGAGTCTGGCCTGTTTGTGGCCAACCAGAGCCAGCAGCTGTTGTCTGAACAGTTTGTTCAACGCAGCGATGATGAGAAACGAAAATACCTGAACAGTGTAGGCAAAGTAGACGGCGCATATTTGGGCGAATCGAAACACGGTGCTCTGCAGCGGGTCTAGCTTGATGTTCAAGGCCGTTTGAATGGTCGTAATGAGATAAGAAATGGACAGCGGCGCGTTGAATAGAACAAACACGCCGTTGAAGGCGACCACAACGAGAGTGAAGAAGTGCTCTCGACGAGCCGAGCCTCGGCGCATTCGGCCCTTTGCCTTTGCCACGTGCAGCAGGATCAGAACGTCCAGAGTGATCATGACCGTGAACGGAATGAAAGTGCGCAGGGCGATGGAGACCAAATTAGTCGCCGTGGCCAGTTGAGACGAGGCCGTGCACAGAACAATTCTGACTGTGCGGTTGCCTTGGCTCACATTCAGTTGGCTCAGACTGTAAAAGAAATTCGGAGCATTGAATAGAGCCAGGAGGGCGAGAATGGCGCCAATTGCAATCGAAATAGTTGCCTTGTTGTTGCGCACATTGACCAGACGAGTGGGAAATCGAACGAACAGAAACCTGTCCACCGTGATCACCAGCGTGAGCCATGAAGAAGCGTGCACAGTAAAACGCCGCACAAAGGTGACGAGGCCACACGCAAAGTTGGACCAGTCGCTTATTCTTGTGCTCAACACGTATTCAGAGCCGAGCACGAATATGGTGAGCAAAAGCAGAGCGATGTCGACTGCCGACTGCCATCTGTAGAGAAAGCCCATGTTGGTCTTGTTCAGACTTGGCCGAGAGAATATGTAAAACGAGAAGAGATTGAGCACCACTCCGACCGGCAGCACAATCGTGGTCACGTAAAAGCCCATGGATACGGCCAGAGCGTTTAGCTCGCTGATTCTCACCGCCTCGTTCAACAATAAACTCATTCTCTTTCTTTCTTTTTCTCGCTGCGCGCAGAGATGTGCCAGAGATTACGCACTCCTAAGATTTGTCGAACCAGGAAGCGTTGATATTTACGTAAATCAAATGCTCAATTGTCTGACTGACTTTGCTTTGAATCGGTCCGATTGGCCGCTTGCCTGCGTCAGTTGATGCTAAGGCGGTTGAAAGGCGGCGTTTGAAAACAAAAGAAAACAACCAGCGAGACTGCTGCTTCGAGCAAAAGTGCAGCAAATGCCTTTGTTCAGTTTTATTATCTACCAGTGTGAATAATAATCGAACGGAATCGGCAGCCAAAAAGACAAAGAGCACAACAGAAATAGAGAGAGAGAGAGAAATAGAGAGAGAGAGAGAAATAGAGAGGGAGAAAATAAAAGAGCAAATGCAGAGCTTGTTTAGATGCCAGAAAGGCGTCACAGACGAGTTTTAATGGCCGCGCTTGGAGAATATGGCGATGAATTCAGTCCTGAAGAGAACGTTGAACGAAATGTTGATGAAAAACGAGCTGCACTGAAAGAGGAGCGCGAATCTGCTGGCGATCGAGTAGACGAACTCGTAAATGACTCGGCTGGACGCGTCTTTCTCTTCACCTGAGAATCTGTTTACTGCAGAGAACATGTACGCGATGGAGAGCGGCAAATTGAAGGCAAAGAAGAGGCCGTTGTGGCAGAGTACAGCGAAAGTGAAGCGTTTCTCTCGGCGCTGTCTCAGAGCACGTGCGCTCTCGGGGGGCTTTTGCTTGTCAAACTTGTTCCGGCTGTTGATTAGGCGACGCACAATGGCCACGTCCAGCGCCATCATCAGTCCGAACGGAATGTAGGTGCGCAGCAGAATTGAGATTATGTCCGACACTGCCATGACAAGTGGCGAGGCCACACAGGCCTTGCTCACAATTGTCTGATTGCCACGTGCCGACTCGCTTTGTTCAAGATTGAAGAAGAGCTGCTCGAGGTCGATCACGAATATGAGCGCGAACATGGCCAATATGAGCAGCGATAGACGCAGCTTGTCCTGTCTCCATCTGGTCAATCGCGTTGGATGGCGCACGGCCATGAAGCGGTCCAACGTGATGAACAGCGTCATCCAGGAGGAGGCGTGCAGCGTCAAGTTGCGCGTCAACGACACCAGACGGCAGCTCAGATCGGACAATATATCGAGTCGAATTTGCAGCACATTGTCACGATCAAGCAGATAAGTGTTGAAGATTAGAAGAAGCATGTCGACGCCCAGCTGCCACTTGTAGAGAAAGGCCACACTCGCCTTTGCCAGACGCTCTCTTGAAAACACGTAGAATGCAAAGGCGCACAGAAGCAGCCCGATCGGCACGACAGTCACCGAGCTGAAGAACACAATCTGCTGGGTGGCGTAGTTGAGCTCATCACCAGTCCAGGTCACGTTCTCGGCCATTGTCAAACGCGGTACACAATCAATCGATAGAAAATTTGAAATTTTTCGCCTTTCAAATCAAATGCCGTTTGAGACAAGCATCGATCTTCTTTTTTATCTGCCAATTGAACGCTTATTTGGGTAAAATTTCCGACCCTAACTGCGCACTTGGGATGACGCTATCGACTAGCTTCGCAGTCAGATCGTCGTCGTTCTGGCTTTAGTAATGCGAGCGGCGTAGTCTCCGGATGTTCAATTTAGGCTAGCATTCGCTCGCTTCTTGCAATTTGGCACCTACTGTCTAGTACGCGCTAGCAATTTCCTCTTTATTTTGAATTGAACGAACGAACAAACGAGTAAACAGGAATGAGCGGCGAGATCGCATCTTAGCACATGTAAACACTTAATAGAAACAACTGGAGTAGGAACAGAGATTAGATGGACGAAGTAGCACTATGGGCATAAATGCCGGCTGCAGCGGCTCGCTTTGGCCAGCACGGACTTAGAAAGCGGACGTAGGCCTCGGCCATGTACGGATTGAACAGCGCGTAGATGATCGGGTTCAATGCCGAGTTGATGTGCGCGATCAAGTTGGCAATCACGTGCAAAGAGGCCGGCAGAGAGTCGTCCAGTCCGATCAAGTAAATTAGCGACAGCGGCACCCAGCAGAGACTGAACACGGCGAACGTGGCAAACAGGCTCTGCGCGAGGCGGATGGTTTTTATCGAGCAAGCGCTCGCTGTTCGAACGCTTCGCTCTCTGACTCTAATGAATATGCTCAAATAGGAGGCGCCGATGGCCGCGCACGGAACAAGTATCAGCCCGACCGCGATCATGATCGTATAGCCGACCTTTAGACGGTCGAATATGCACGAGCGCGTCTTGTTGTCAAACACGTGGCCGCCAAAGTCTTTCGAACGGCTTGAGAGCTGCGCTGAGAATCGACAATTGGAAACGCAAATGGCAAACCTGAGAGATTGGGCAAATCGCTGACGATCGCCAGTGTCCACGTCAACGCCGCATAAATCAGCGTCTTGCTCGGATTGAACCACTTGCGATACTGCTTTTGGTGGAAGATGATCACATACCTTCAAAGAGGGCCATTCTTTTAGTTCGGCCTGCTGCTGGCTCGGCGCGCGTCTCTTACCTGTTGAAAGCCAGAAATGCCATCGAAATGAGCGAATGCGAGCAGGCTACCACGCAGACGGCCGCAATTAAATCGCAGAAAAGCTTGTTCTCTTCAAAGTAGCTGGCGCCCTTCAAACTGCCTTTGAAACAAAATTTGGCCTCGTTGTTGATAGAGAGAAGCAAACAAAATGAACCAAATGGCTCACCGTAGAATGTGCCAACGTCGACCACGAGGCTGATGAGCAAGTCGGCCAGCGACTGGTTCACAATGAGCAAATAAGTCGGATTGCTTCTTAGTTCTGGATGGCCCAGTACCGAGCAGATAACCAGCAGATTTCCTTTATATGGTTCAAATGCACCCAAAATCAAAGAAAGTGAGCGAGCGACAAATCGGCTACCTAAAAGGCCGCAGAAGCCGCCGATCAAATAAAGTGGCCCAGTCACTGAATAGAACAGATGGACGAGTGGAGAGTCCATTTCAACGGCAACCAGCAAGCAGCAAACGCTTCAGCTCTAAGACGAATAAAAAAAGAAATAAGCCGCTTAAGCTGGCCTGGCTCTCTGGTGTCATCATGGCGTCGATCGTCAATCAGGCGAACGGGAAACGTGAAAAAAATAGAAAATCCGAATGAATCGACAAAGGAATTTATAGCCGACATGCACGAGCATAATTGCTGCATGACGATCAATTTGGCAGACTTTCAATTTTCCTCTAAATATAACCCGCGCAGAAGATAACTGGTTTACGTGTCGACAATCTGCCAGACAGAAATTAGATGCCGACAATGGGCGGCGCGGGCTTCACATTATTGAATTCTCTTTATTACACGAATTAGAGCAGCAGCAGCAGAAGAAAGAACAAGTAAATCTCATCGGAGCGAGTATCGCTTTGACCAGTTTCAAAATTGAAGAGCGGATCTCGAGATATGAGAGCACTCGAATTTGGAAGTCAATTGCGGACTAAAGCGCAATTTGAGCCCAAATTGAGCTCTATAGCCGAGAATGTTGACACGAGAATGAAATGGGCGCGGTTCGGGTCGTCGAACAATTGACGCTAGTTTTGCTTGAGCTGCCTGAGCTGGACTGGACTGGAGCCTTTTTAAAGATGGCGCTGAGGAAGGCGCGGTAGGCTTGTCGCATCCTCGGATTGAAGAAGGCGTAGAAAATCGGATTGAACGCCGAGTTCAAATGAGCAAACATGTTGGCGTAGATGTGAGCAGCGGCCGGCAACGAGTCGTTCACGCCCAGTATGAGAATGAGCGCCACTGGCAGCCAGCAGATCGCAAACAGGATGAAAGAGGCGAACACGCTCTTGGCCAGACGCAGCGAATCATTGCGCAGCTTCATTCTGTTGGGCATGTTGACGAAGCGCGACTTGCCGCTCCTCACAAACAAGAAGATTTTTAAATAGCAGAACCCGATCGCCAGACACGGCATGATTATGACCAATACGGCAAACGCGACTGTGAACTCTTTTTTCAGCCGATCGAACAAGCAGGCGAGCGTCTTCTGGTCAAACACATGTCCTCCCCACTCTTTCGTTCAGGTTGTCAGTTAATGAGTTCGAATAGTGCAGATTTTCAAGGCGGTTTAAGCCTTACCAGTAAAATTGGGCAAGTCGATGAGGAAGCCAAATAGCCAGGCGATGATGCAGTAGATTATGGTGAGTCGGAACGAGAAGTACTTGCCAAACTGCTTGGAGTGCACAATCGCAATGTACCTGTTCGACCAGTGAGAGGTCAAATGAGTCAGCAAGAAGAGGACAGCAGTCGGAGCCGAACCTGTTGAATGCGAGAAACCCCATTGAGACCAGCGACGTGCCGCAGCTGATCAAACAGCTCGCGGCTATGAAAACGCACAAGTCGAAGTTTTGCTGGAAAAAGCCGGCACCGTAGATGAGGCCTTGAAACAAATTGAACTGGCTGTGAACGGCCTCTAATGGGCGTCTAGTTTACCGAGTATGGGCGCTGCATCCACAATCAGACTGATGAAGAGCTCGGCAATCGATTGATTCAATATGAGCATATAGGTCGAATTGACTCTCAGCTCTCTGCTGTAGAGGATCGATCCGATGATGAGAAAATTGCCAACTATGCCTGATAAGATGCCAAACGCGTAGAGTATTGTCGACGGAACGTGATGCAGCAGAAATGTGTAGTCATAGCTGTGAAGAGTGTACAGCTGCGATTCAGTCATCTTGCTTGTCTCTGGATGTGTGTGTCTCTCTCTCTCTCTCTAAATCTTCTAGTCTCTGGTTTCTTAACATTTTGCAATTGCTCAAACTGAAATAGCAAGAAAACCGAAACATAAAACTGAACAGCATGATTAGGGCTTTAAATAGACAAAAAAAAAAATAAAATAAAAAATTACAGAGCAAGAGAAGACGGCCAGACAATCGAAATTGATGGGCAAGAGACAAGAAACGCAAATAGAATTTTAAAAAGCACCGTTTGATCCAGATCGGTGCTGCAGAATTTAATTTGCGGTTTGCGCACTGCTTATGCAACAACAGCGGTTGATTAGAGAGAGAGAGAGAGGCGAACAACCCAACATAAGGAGACAAGCAGGTACACCAGTGATCTGAAATCTTTCTGAATTGAACCAACATGCAATTATTTCGAGATTTCGAGTGCGCATATGCGCCTGGCTAGGTGTCACACAGCTGGCAGACACCTTTCGCAAAGGTGCCATCTTTATCAGCAGATTAATTATTGCAATTCACTTGACAAGTTGTGCGCAGCCAACAGCTGCGTGTTTTGGTTGCGGGCCAAGTGAGGTTAACTGACGAGCAGTTCGAACTTTTCGAACAAGCGAGTGGAGTTAATTTGAATTGCAGAACGAGACACTGCTCGAATAGAGTAAAAATAGCTTTGCAAAAGAGCATCGGCAAGAAGCGGGCCAAGCAGATCATCATAATAGGCGAACGAGACGCGGTGCTTAAAAGGGCCCCGCCTTTTTCCGCAATCATACAAGAAACGAGAAGAAAATGAACACTTTCAGAGCGGTGAAGAACGAATGGCACACAAATGAATGAGATTTACGTTCTCTGATGGAAGAGCCCAATAGGGCGCTTTAGGAGATAAAAGCTTTAAGAAGAAAGCGCACACGGCAATTTATAAGGCCCTGCTCGTTCATGAACATCGAACGTCAAATGAATTGACGCTGAGACGCGGATAAGCGGCCTGCGAGAAAGATTATCTCTGGCTTCTAGCGGCCTTCCAGAGATTTTCAAACCTGGCTTGCGTCTTCCCTCTGCCTGTGAAGCGATTTGCAACGCAGCTATACAGCTAATGGCTTCGATACAGAATTATATTTAGAATCGTTATCGATCAAGAATATGATCTTGTCTACTTGTATTCGGCGTCATATCCTTATTTTCGATTGGCAGGTGGATCATGTATGCGTACGAAAGAAGGTCTGCGTGGGACTGAAAGCTGTCTATTAGCATCTGAAATCCGATTATGAGTTTAATACGTCAAATGGAGGTTCATTTCAATTGGCCAAAGAGGAGATGACAATTTATGGGTTTATCTCGAGCGTCATTAAAACCACTGGTGGCATACATTTCTCTGAATGTGTTTGTTTAATTTATTTCCAATTCATATCTAGCTTGTGGCCGTTTAAAGGATGTGACAAGAAGTATGCTGCTTGTTCTTGTCAAGCAAAATGATCTAAAGTGAAGAGAAAGAGTCTAATGGACACCAAAGGCCGGTCTGACGTCTATGTGGTGGCCGGCACTCGAATGAGACACAGTGTTCCGCTTGGTGTCAAACAGAGATATGATGACCTCGAATATGATCTCCAAGATCTCGACCAGGCTGAGAAGCGAGATGCCCAGGAACAAGCCGAGCGTGCCGCCCAGATTGGACAGAAAGGCCTCGAAGCTGAGCGACGCTTTGTTTCTGATCGCCGTGTACAAGTCGGTTCTGTAGTAGACGTTGACGGCCAGCACGCTGCTCTTTACCTTTGAGAACAAGTTGTCGCCTTTGGCCTGGCCGAACTGGTCGGTGATGTTCTCGTTGCGCGAGAGCACCTCCGTGTAGGTCAAAGTTGGATACTGCGAGCTCGATATGGTCGACTCGTAGATTACCTGCTCGCACTCGGACGGGCACTGGGTGAGACACTGCTTGTCCCTGCCCTCGTTGTAGAAGGCCGACTTGTTCGCATGCGCCTGGTCGAGCTTGTTCTCAATCACGTTCGGACAGGGCGGCTCGGCGTAGTCCAGCTTGGGCAAGTATCTGTCGTGGCATTTGTAGCGTTCGATCAGAAACTGCTGCTGGCAGAGAAGGAGACACGTCTCCTGCGAATAGGAGCCGAGCTGAAAGGTTTTCTTGGCCAGATCGGTGCTCGCCGTCTCGCTGTTGACATTGTCGACACAGTCGCTGTAGGGCGAGGGCATTTTGGTGACGAACGTGCGATCGACTGCAATGTTGGTCTCAGTGCCGGGCGCGAGTTGAATGCCGTTGCTCTCGTCGGTCACCGGCTGGCTGCTGTTGTGCACAAACATGACCAGGCCGGAGGTGGAGCCAAGCGGCGACTTGCAGTCCTCGGGCAGGCCAATGAACAGCTCGAGCTGGAGGCCGTAGTTCTTGCCGTAGCGACGCGCGGGCCGAATGTTCACCTTCTGGCCGCTCTTGGTCTTGCCCGTGTTGAATTGAAAGCATTTCTTGAACGGACTCAGCTCGATGGGCACAAACTCGGTGTCGTAGCAAAAGTCGCCGCTGAACTGACAGCTCACCAGAGTGCCTTCGATGTTGGCGCTCCTGTTCAACGCTTTCATCAAATCGTTCTGGTCGTGCTTTTCGATGAACGCCTCGCGCAGCTCTCTGACCAGGTCGAGAGTGTTCGCCTCGCGCAGCATCATTTCCACGTCCGTCTGGTTCAGGGTGCCGCTCTTGTTCACCACCATGCTGAGATAGGCCTCGAGATCGAACTCGCTCAGGCCACAGGTCTGCATCGTGCAGAGCGTAATGGTCGGAAACAGGGCGTTCGAGTCGCGCAATATCTCCACCACCGTCTCCACGTCGTATTTGAAAAACTCGATCACGTTCTGAATGAGAACAAACGAGCAGTAGCCGGCCGAGACGAGCAGACAAATCGTGTAAATGATTTGCACCGAACGACGCTCCGAGGTGGCAATATTCGGAACCGCGTGAAAAGTGGTCTTCTCAGCCCAATGCTTCACCTTGTCTAAGATGGCTCTTTTCTTGGAGGGCTCGGCCTCCTCCAGCGGCGCTTTTTCTTGCGCTTTTTTCACTTCCATCGCATCTAAATATTGCGCTGGCTTGTCGCTGCTCTGGCTTTTATACGCCTGCTCTTGACACCGATGCTGTTTGAGGGACGTGACTGCACACCGTCACAAGACACGCAAGATTGCAATCAGTGCGGCTGCGTGCTCACCTTGGCAATGTGTGCTGCCAGATCGATTTCTTTGGTGCCCGTCTATTGATGAAAAGCAAACACACAAACAAGGACATGGCAACGTTGCGAACGTGATGCGCCTTCTCTAACCGAGTTTCGGACTCGCCTCATTTCGGCTGCGATGACAAGCAGTCACGTCCTGTTTTCATTTTTTGCCTATTTTTGCCAAGCCACATTCATTGCTGCTCTCAAATGCATTTTTTCTCACTTTTTCTGCTCGATAAATTTGCTCAGCCATTAGAAGATGAATTGCAAATATGAGATGCAGTCGAATTAAAATTAATGCGCGAAATTGGAGAAGTAGAAATCGAGAAATAAAAGTGGAATAGAAAAACAGAGAGAGAGAAAGAGGGAGATAGAAGGACGAGAGAAGCTGGAAAAAGTCGATAATTAACTTCTGCGCCCTGCTGCACGTAAATTGGGTCCTGTTCGCTCGGCGAGATGAAGAGCTCCGGCTCTAGAATGTCACTCAGCCGCCGGCGTGTCTGTACTTGTTGCTCGAAATGAGAAATAAATTCGCACGCAGTCGAGTGTTGAACAGGACTGAGACGAACGGGTTGAGGGCCGAGTTGACATGAGCGACCAGATTGGCGAAAAAGTGGAACTGGTCGGGCAGAGCAGTCTGAAAGCCGATCATGTCAACGAAGCACATGGGAAGCCAGCAGACAGAGAAGAGCACGAACGAGACCAGCATGCCTCTGGCCATTCTCAGCGAGTGGACGCGATTGCTTGTGGCACTCAGCAGTCGATTTCTGGCCACTTTGAGTTTGGCCCGTTCGGCGAACAGAAATATTCGAGCGTAGCAGTAGGCGATCACCAGCGACGGAATGAGAACGCAGACAATCAGGAACAGGCAAGTGTAGAACAGCTTGAGCCGGTTGAAGAGGCAGCTGCGGAGTTGATGGTCGAACACGTGCTCGCCGTATTCTAGACAGCAAACAGAAATCAACACATTGCGCATTAGAGCGGGGCAGAGACCGACCGACCTGTAAAATTGAGCAGCTCGACCAGGACGCCTGCGAGCCAGATGAATGCACAGCAGAGATTCGTCTGACGCCGGTTGAACAGATTCTTCTTGTTCGGATGATAGACGATCACCACAAGTCTTTAAATTGAGCTCGAGTCTTAGCTGGGCGGGCGCTGCAAGATTGAGACGTAGATACCTGTTGAGGGCGAGAAAGCTCATCGAGATCAATGAGGCGCTGCAGGCGATCATGCAGATGACTGCGATCGACTCGCACAGGACAGGGCGCTCTACAAAGAAGCTGTCCTCGACCCAGGCGCCTACTCAAGTCTCCAGTTGGCCAATTCGAGTCTCAGACGAATGAATGCAAATGAACTGACCGACGGCGTTGTGCGAGTTGACCACCAAGCAGATAAGAAAGTCGGCCATCGTCTGATTGAGAATGAGCAAAAAGGTCGGATTGGAGCGCAGGCTCTTTGACTTGATTATGGACAAGATGATCAGCAGGTTGCTTGGCACTCCGACCAAACTGGCCATGGAGTAGATGAACAGCGCAGGCCAGTTCACTTGTTCTGGACGACTCTTATCGGCCAAGATGCTCTTCATCATCGTCATCTTAAGAGTCGCTTCTCCTCTAATCTCTGGCGTCTGTTTGCTCGCTGTGTCGCCAGCAACAATGTAGCTGCTGCTGCTGCTGTTCTTGTTCATGCTGCAATTCATGCTCGCTTTAATGCTAAAATGCAAGCGAATTCGTCTTTATAATGACTAAGGCGCTCCCTCGTCGATATTCTCCATCTTAAGGGAATCAAAAGCTCCAGCCCGCTTGAGTCGCTCGGCCGTGGTTTGATTCCTGATATTTCCAAACATCCTGCGGCTGTGAAAAAATCGCATAAAAAAATAATTGCCAGCAATCGTGAGATGCTTTCTCAGAGCAATCGAGTCAAAAAGAGGCCTGTCGTCGGAAGCTTTAATGCTATTTAAATTATTAATCGTCATGCGAATGTTGCGGCATCGCTTGAATTCATGCCGTCATTCCAGCGGCTGTTAATTTTATCGACATTTCAACGCACCTGCGAGCTGTTCAACAGGCGTATCAGGCAGTGATAGAGTGTGGGCAGGCCCCTGATTAGCAATCAACGGCTTTAGACACAAATCCGCGCGTCTTCAACATTCAAAGCGCCAGCCAAGCGAAAACAAGAATTGAAACGATTGGAGGAACTGTTTATCTGCGAATTAGGCAAAGATAACGAGCGAGAATCGCGCGCAGATGACAAGAGCGGCTCAGAGATGGACTTGTCGCTTGTGCGATGTGTTGGCGACGAAATGGTGCTGTCTGGCTGTGTGGCGATGGTTCACGTGAAAGCGGAATGTGACACGTTTGCGTCGTTTGCGCAGCACTTCGTCAAGATGACAGCAGAGCAGCAGTTTGAAGCCGTTAAAGAAGCGTCGATTGGTGAACGCGTAGATGAACGAGTTTGTAAAGCTGCTTGTTGAAGCCAATAGGTGAAACAAGATGAACACGTAGACCGAGTTTAGTGAGCTGAACAAGTCCGGATGGAGGAAGAATCGAATCATGTTGAGAGCTTGCAGGGGCGTCCACGAGATCAAAAACACGATCATGATCATGAAGCTCATTTTGATCAGCTGCCGGCCCGAGAGAGACAAAGCGAAAGATGCAAGATAAGCATTATTTGTGCTTGATAGAAGCGCGAGTCTAGATCAGCATTCATCTGCGGCAACAGACTTGCTGCCGACCAGACTCGACGGGACTAGAAAAGCGCTTACGTTCTTCTTGTGCTCGACGATCCTCTCCGAGTGAGTGGGAACTAGTTGTCGTGCGGCTGGCGGCTGCGTAGAAAGCGAATTGAGCTGAATGGCAATGCGAGTGTAGCAGATCAGCATGAACACCAGCGGCGCGCAGTATTGTACAATTAGCAGGAGCAAGTTAAAGGCGTCGTAGAAGGGTCGCATTTGATCGGGCACTGTTTCTACACACTGTGGCGGGTGTTGATTGCTCGCGTCCTTGACCACTCGGGTGAACATTAAAATGGGCGCTGAGATCAACAGAGCGAACATGGTCTGCGCCAGCATCAGATACTTGGCCGTCTTGAGTCTCATTCTGCCTTTTAGGGGCTGACACAGCGCCAGGTACTTGTCGAACGTGATGAGTACCATCGTGAACATGTTGAACGTGACCACGATCGACTGCGTGTAGTTGAGCAAAGTGCACAGCGCCGACGAGAACGGCCAGTACTCGAGCAGTATGCCTGTCAAGTAGGTCAGTGGCAGACAGAGCAGCGCAAACGCCATGTCCGCCACTGCCAGGCAGCTGATGAAAAAGTTATGCACACTCCTCGACTGGCAGTAGACATAGACCACGAGCAGAATGAGCGTGTTGGCCACCACAGCCAAGCACACGAACAGTGTGTAGACAAGTCCGATCAAGACCTTCAAATTAAGAGACAGTATTGAGCTCGATTCGGCCCAGCTTGAGCTCGATTCGGCCCAGCTTGAGCTCGATTCGGCCCAGCTTGAGCTTGTGTTCACTTCCATCTGGCTGCTTGTGGGCCTCAATCATCAAAACATCTAAACAGCTCAACTCAATGCTTAGTCAGATGACGGCAGTTGACTTGCAAGTAGAAATTAACTAGCCAAGAGCTAAATATTTCCTTTCTTTCTTTGACATGTAAATCGACCACGACGACAAATCGAAACCAATATGTCGTCAAACGCCGAACCGCTCCGGTGGCAGTAGCTAATAGTTCAGATGATAAATAATTTAAAAGAGGATCGCTAAAGGAAGAGGCTCAGACAAAGAGAGAGAGAGAGAGAGTAAGAAAGGAGCATTAGACGACGCAGACGTCTGGCCCTCAAACAGAAGGAGACGGTTGTGCGTGAGAGCGACTGCACTTGAAACATTTGCGTTTTAATTTGAGAGCACACGATGAGCAAGAGGCATCAATCAGGCGCGTTGTTACTGCTAAATGGCACAGCGCCAATCCGGCCGAGGTCTGCTTGTTTAACACAATTAGCAAGCAGACAAGTTCTGTTTGAGCTACCGTCCGTGTAGAGATGATCAATTTTGAGGCCGACGTTAACACAAAGAACGAACTAGAGCAGCAGAGGTAGAAAAGTGGCGATTGAAGTAGACAAGAAGCTTTCAATCGATTAGGAGCGAGAAGAAGAGGCGCAACCCAACTGGTTATGCGAACCGATGAATCAAAACAGATGAATGTCATTGAAAGTAGATTTCAGCTGGGAGAAGAACGTAATTTGCAAATAAGAGGGATAAGAGTGGCACACACAAAGAGAGGAAGAGAGAGGCAGGCCTTGAAAGCAAGACACAAGACAGGGCTCAGTTGATTAATAAGTTGCCAATAGACAATCAGCCTTTCGTCTGCGTCGCCTTTCGTCTGCGTCAGTGAGTTATTCGATCGAACAATGTCGCGTGTTTGACTCTCATTTCTGATTTTTAATCACAATCCAGAACACAGCCCAATCACATAACGGCCAATACAGGCGCGCAGATAATTGAGAGCTACTTGATGCATCGTGGACTCTCAGCCTGCGAGAGTAAGTTCGACGATTCATTTGTGCTTGAGCCAAATTAAGCCAAACCGATTGGCCTTTTGCATCATTGCTGTGCAATTGTGTCGCATATATGCGGAATCTCGGCTAATTATAGCTGCTGGGCCTTGAACAGCAGCAGTTCGACTACTCAAGGAGAAGAGATTGAGGCTAACAAAAAGCAGCGAGGCGCACAACTCTTGAAAGCTGTCGGATTGATGCCTCAAAAGCACCAATCGAGGCCATAGAAAGCAGCTAGTTGCCTTGCCTGTAGTTGGCTTGCCTGCTTGCTTGACTCACTGAGTAACTGATTTGCATGCATGTCTATTAAGCGACCGGCTTGTTAATCTTTAATGAGCAGCACGGTCGGCAATGGCTGGCAGGACTGGATGCCTGCCTAACTGCGCACCCTTCATCTCAAATGTGCTCGACGAGGCTCAGTGCCAATATTTTAGCTAATTTGTTTAATATCATTACGCGTGTGTCTGTCTGCTTCTCAGGCTGACTAAATTGCGATTTGAACAGACCAGGTTCGATTGCCCCTCTTTTATTCATCGTAGCCATAAACGCCGCCATCTGCGTAATCTGCGGTTCATGTTTCAGAAATCTGCGCGATCGCGTGAACATTTCTTTGTCTCAATTGAACCGCGCTCGCAAACATTCAATATGTGTGCGTGGGAACAAGTGGCGTGCCAGGTAATCGCACATCACGCAGACGAATCAATTGGCAATATTCAGCAGAGCCGAGTGCGTCCGTTAAGTGCAATTTGCAACCGGAACACACACATTTTAAATATGAAAAACATTGATGATGCATCGAATCGAGGCAGAGTGTTTTAGGCTCGATTTACGCGTGATTACACGATTTGCCTCAACAAGCGTGCGACCTTCTCTGTCGAGAAAGGCTGAAGGCCAGAGCCGAATTACGGAAAGCAAATATGCAACACGGTCTCAATCAGGCAACAGCCCCGATCAGGCGAGACGATTGCAAACTGAGACCAAATCTGCTGCCCTAAATATCAGAAACAATTTGCTGATCCCAATTCTCCCCTCTGGCTCCAAAGCGAAAATGTCCTTTGTTCTCTGCACTGCACCGGATTAAATGTCGAAGCAAAGATCTTCTTGATTTAAATTGAAATGGCGCCGGGCCGATTAGATTCGAGACAAGGGCGTTGATAATCAAGGCGTTGATAATCAAGCAGATTAGAAAGTCTCTTCTGAAGGCATTCCAAAGAGCTAGACTCTGCCTCAGAGGTGCGTCGGTTTCCTACCAGACATTCGTTTTCCCCGTTGCAACGGGTCACCAAATGCGTCTTGACAGCCATCACGTTCTAAATGAAGAGAACAAGAAAAAAAAAAGCATTAATCTTCAGAAATTGCACTCCCTCTTTTATTAGTTGCGCGCTTGTCGCAAGGAAAGGTAACCACAGCCAGCGAACGAAACAGAGAGAAAGAGAGAGAGAACAATGTCGCTTATCACGCTGTCGCTTGAGGCCTTGAACATATCTTATATCAACAATTAAAGTCATAAAACAGAAAGATGCTGTCTGCTCTTAGACTTTGGCTACAGCCAAATCGAAATTCAGATAAGACAGAGCTCAAATGCAAATGGCAAACAACGCCTTTCACTTTTGCTCGTATAAATAAAGAGCCGCTCACAGAGAGCGGTTGAAGGAAAAGAGAGCAACAAGAAATCTTAATAAATTGCCAACAAAAAGTCGGAGAGAAATGAAGCAGCAAAGACAGCTCATCGGTTCTTTGTTAATAATTGCGCTTGCGGCGTTCAGTTCATGCCGAGCGAGTGGCGCCTTTGACGACGCTTACTTGAGCGCGATCATGAACTATTCGTCGATGGCCGAAGAAGCGGCAGAGCATGAGCTCACTCGAGCCACATTTAACTGCGCGCCGCTCGCCAGACCCAGCTCCCGTCCGACTTCGGTGCATAAGCTCACTCCGGGCGACATTGATGTGGTCGGCGCCATCGGCGACTCTCTCACCGTAAATCTCTCTCTCTCTCTCTCTCTCTGTCGCTGGCGTGCTAATTAACAAGGACGAAAGGCTGCCAACGGAGCGAAAGCAAGCACAATTATAGGGCTGCTCGAGGAAGCGCGTGGTATTTCCTGGTGGTAAATTATATAATATTCGCATTATCCAGGCCATGATAAGCATTGTTTCAAAGCGTCGGCGCCGAAGATGCTGACCTAAACAAGGTCTTTACGGTTCCAAGTAGGCGAACCTTAAGCTGATTAGCCAATAATGATGATGATGATTTGAATTCTAATGAAAAGACCTTCTACGTCGCTACAATCCCAATTTGTACGGATTCTCTACGGGCTCCGGCAAGGCTTCGTCCAGCCAGGCGATGTTCAACATTGCCAGCCCTGGCGACACTTCCTAGTAAGCCATTCAAATCCTCCATCTCGGCTTGTTTGGCTTCAACAGCTCTGACAGTGAAATGCTGCCGCAAGCCGTCGAGATGGTCAATCGAATGAAAGCGTCCAACAAGTTCGATTTCTTCAACAGCTGGAAGCTCGTCACCATGTTTGTGGGTAAGTTGGGCGAATCGAGCAAATGCAACTCGCACTCAATAATGTCGCCCTTTTTGCTCTCATTCTGCTCTAGGCGGCAACGATTTGTGCAAATTCTGCAAGGACGTGGTAAGGCCTCTAACAGCCGACTAGAACGCGCCTTAGCCTCTTCATTCGCTCTCCGCCGCTGGCTGGTCTAGGGCAAATACAGCGCCAACAACTACGTCAACAACATTCGGCAAACACTCGACTACTTTAAAGACAACTTGCCGCGAACGTTGGTCAATCTCGTTCTTGTTCTGGACGTGACCGGTAGAGTGGCAATTTTGCAATTTCCAACTCCTTATCTCCTCACATCACCGAATGCACGAAGGCGTCGAAGACTTGACCGGTACAACTTGTCGCAACATGCAAGGGTGAGTGACGCGCTCGTCTCGGTCGGCTCAGTCTTGACCGCGACTGTCGGCTGTTTAGAGTGTTTTGCGACTGTGGCCTATTGCCCCAGTACAGAGCGGACATACTGAAGCTGCTCAAGGACTATCAGAGCGGCGTGGAGAACTTGATCGCCAGTGGCCGCTATGACGCAAACGACCAGTTCACTGTTGTCATACAGCCGTTCATGAAAGACATGCGACCTCCTCGACTGGTAATTTGAGTGAAGCCCGCCGTCGGCAAGAGGTCTAAATGTTTACCCAAGCCTACCGGAAGTCCGGACTACAGCCTCTTCGCTCCGGACTGCTTCCATCTGAGCCGTAAGGGACACCAGATCGCCGCTCGCGAGCTCTGGAACAACATGGTAGCCTCAAGCTCTATCTGACTCGGGCACTTGACGCTCACTCTTGCTCGCTTACTAGTTTTCACCTGTGGGCCGAAAGCCGACCAACTGGGGCGAGGACAAACTCATCTGCCCGTCTAGCGTAAGATCGACTGACGTTGCTTTTAAACGCTAAACTAACCAGCTTCCATTTTAGCAATACCCTTACATTTACACTCGATTCAACAGCCAACAAGCGCAAAAGGAGACCGAGGCTCATTGAACTCGATTATTTTAGATTCAAACATTGACCAATCGAGACCTTTTTGTTAGAGTTGAAATAAAACTATTAATTCGAACTGCTTTTTTAAAAGCAAAAACGCGCAATAGGGCCGCTCTGGCCGAATGAAATAACCAAGACAATTCGATGCATCATTCAGGCACCGATTTAGCTAAAGAGCTTGTCGAGTCCGTCGTTTTTGAATTCATAATTTCTGAACGATTTGGCCGGTCGTGAGTTGTTGTTGTTGAAGTAAGCAGTCGAGTCGGGACTTGAATTCAGACACGGACCGAGTGAGTGAGTGAGAGAGAGAGAGAGCGCGCAGAGCAGAGCAGGACCAGCGAGAGACAAAGCAGACATAATTCACGTTCGTGTTGAGAGAGCCGGCTGCTCGTGCAACTCAGGCCGGTTTAGGATGAAACGGGTATTGGAGAATTACAACAACATTCGAATAAAATGCGTCCGGAAAACGTCCACAGCCACGACAGGAGAAGGCCAAGGCGACGAGGAGAGCAAATCGCGCACAACAAACGCCCTGTTCGCTGGCGCCGATGCACGTGGCTCCAACAAGAAGATCATATTTCGCACCAGATCGGACGCAGGCCCTTCGCCGACATCAAGCGAGGCGCTCAAGAACGAATTCAACGGCTCGAAGCGAAAGTTTGTTCTCAAATCGTTCGACCTGAGCTTCAGTGATGACAACGACGACGAAAGAGGCGACGACAAAAAAGGCGACGACAAAAAAGGCGACGACGCGAGTCGAGCGCCCAAAGCAAACAAAAACAGTCGAGCAGAGCCGAAAGAGGCGAAACCAAGCGGAAAGCGGCGCAGCAGCTCGCCGGCCAAGAAAGCCAGTCCCAGACAAGAGAAGTTAAAAAGCCGGTCGAAATACGATCTTTCAGATGACGACGACGACGACGACCAGGGCCAGGAGCATCCGGCTCGCTGCGTCTTGAAGATCAAACGCGCCAACAGCTGCAAGAATGAAGACAAGAAAGAGCCGCTGCCGGACAAGTCGAATGTGCGCAATCGAATATTCAGCAGCAGTCGGGCGACCACGTCCGTCTTGAGCAAGGTCGGCTCGTTTCAGATGATATTTGACTCGCACGACGAGGAGGTGGCGGCGCCGTCAGGCGACGGACAACTCGAACGGCACGAGGCGCCAAGTGGACAAGTCGATCTACGCCAGGCGAGACGCGCCTACGAATGTGAAGAGTCGGGCGAGACGCAGGCGTTCATGGACGATTTCTTCTATTTGGTGGACGGCCTTGGCAGTAAGTACAAGCTGAGCGAACGATGCTTGTGCGCAGTCAAATTGGCCGAGCAGTGCTTGTCGAGCGAGTTTCGAATGTGTCTACGCTCGCTTGACATTGCGCATCACCTGAGCAAAATAGTGCAGCTGCTGAGCGACGCCAGTGAGTACAAGAGCCTGTCGCTGTGCACTGCGCTGGCCGTGCTGGCGCTCACCCAAGACAAGCTGGTCATTGACATTGACAAGCAGACGTTCCATTTGATTGTGTCGATCCTTTGCGCCAGCTCGGCAGATTCGAACGAGCAGGACGAGGAAGCGCTCGCTCGATCAGAGCCTCGATGCCAGCAGGTCTATCAGAGTCTGATGGCCAACAGTGACGAGCCCAGTCTGCTGCAGATTTCAATGTTCGACGCTAAAATGCTCGCGTTCGACTGTCTCCTTCAGCTAAATCTGGGCAAACAGCACAACAGCGAGCTGATTGTAAATTTCAAGGACCAACTGCGCACTCTGGGCGTGCTCGATCGCCTTGTCGAGCTGCTCTCCGGCCTTTTGAAAAAGTTGAAGCAAGAAAGCGGAAAGGGCCGACCGACGTCCACTGCTCTGGCGCTTGTGCTCAAGTTCAGTCGGCTGCTGGCACTTGTCGAATTGGCCACCCAGACTGAGCATTCGAGCGCAAACACGTCAGAAGCCAACTCGCCGCGCTCTTCGAAAGCATCTATTCCGGCCAGCGAGTCGTCAGCTCCAAACTTCCTCAACCAAACTCATCTAGTCAGACACAGACGAGCGCTGCTGTTCGACTTGCTCGCCGAGTAAGCCAATGCGCCTTCTTGTGAGAAAATTCAACTCAACAAACGCGTGAAGGATGCTCGGCTTGCTGTTTACCTGGACCGAAAAGAGCCACGAGCTCGAAGTGATGGAGAAATGCAGCAAGCAGATTCTCATCGTACTCGTCAATTTGACTCATTCGAACGGTGAGTAGAGTTGGCAGCTTGATTGATCACTCAGCAGCTGACCACACCTTGCCTGTTAGATGAGGTTTGCGGTAGAATTGTGCAGAACGGGGGCCAGCTGGTCGATCAGCTGGCCAAATGCCTGGACAAGACAGCCGAGAAGTTCGGAGTGGACGCACAGTTCGACGTGCTCGTCATGACCCTGGGCGTGTTCCTGAACATGTTCGACTCGGATCGAGGCAAAGCGTCGCAGCTTGTTGTCCCGTCGAGGGCAGGCAAACAGTCGGCCGATTTGCTCGACATTGTTTTGAGGGTAGGTGGCTGCAAGGCGGCAAGAAAGCCTGACGCAGCTTGATCGCTTTTGCAAAGCTCTTCAAACGAAAAGAAGAGCTCGTGATTAAGGCAGAGGACGACCAGGAAATGGAGCTGAACCGTCTCAACGAGCAGATCGAAACTCAAGGCAGCGAGCAGCTGAACTCGGCCGTCATGAACAGTAAGCAGCTTGGCGCCACTCGTCTCGCAGCAGCCACTAAGCCCCGCTTTTCAGCTATTCACAAGGCCGGCAAGCATATGGAAGATCATATTATCGCAGCGCACAGCGCCTTGCTGCTCGGCTTCATGCTGGCCGCCATTGACCATTCAACAGAATGCAAGCACGCTGCCAATTTGGACGGCCCGCTTTGCCGACGAATGCTCAACATAATAAAAAAGTTTCTCGACTTTATGAAGCTCATGGTAGGCAATTGAAGCGAGCCGACGAGTAGACTTTATTGGCCAATTGGCTTGTTTCAGAAGCTGACCGATTTCGCCAAGCAGGAGCACATTCAAATGGTGCTCGGCCTTTTGGAGGAGAAGGCCTCTTGCAGCCTAATTGTGAACTCGCAGCTAGCAAACTGAATTTCATTTCTCGCACACATCTTTCGATAAAATAATGTAAATAGGGCAGAACTTTAGCAGAGAACGGCCTGGACAACCGACTAATAAACGGACGACAAGGAACCTACGAGGCGCCTCTCAAAATCTCGCTCATCATTCGGCTGCTTGGTTTATTAGGAACTAGAGAATTTCGAAAAAGCAAAAGAAACCATTCGAGTCGGTGCTGAGTGTCAGAGTTGATTCAGCTGGCCCTGCGAGTAGAACTCGTTTATAATGCGGCCTAGCTCGTACATCGGCTCCGCTTGGGTTGAGATGAGAATTCTCATTTGCGCATTGTTGGCCAACATCCAGTTGATCAAGGCGCCGAGCTGAGGTCGGACAGTCTCGGCCACGCCGCAGACGAGCTCGCCGCCGGTCTTTTTGGCCTCGGGCGTAAGCTTCGCCCACAAGCTTCTCAGCTGTGTGTCGAACTCGCACAGATTCCACTGCTGGCTGCCGAGCTGGCTTTGATCGAACTTGGGCTGGCCGTCGGCTCCCTCGCTCAAGTGAAAGAGCTGCAGGAACTCGTCGTAGTTGTCGCCGGCCGCCGCTCTGAACTCTTCAAGTTTGTATTGATTGAGAGCGAACACGGACTGCATGGCGACGTCGATGTTGCTGCGCAGAGATCTGTACAAACTGGCCATTGAACTTTGCACTGCTTGCTGATCACCGCCCTGGAATCGATTCATCAATTGGTCCAGTCGGCTCTGATACGGACACAGGTTGGGCACTCTGGCCAAAATGTCCTCGGCCTGTTGGCTCTGTCCGCACATTGACGTGGTCGCCAGTCGCCCTCTCACAACGCTCACTTCGTTGAGCGACGCTGCCTGAGCAACGCCCGCAATCAGAACCAACGAGATCGCTTTCATAATCATCATCATCATCTTGTTGCGAATGATTTGCGATTTGTGCGACCTTGCCACCGTTTTTATAGATTCGCCCGGCGGCCCCTTTCTCCCCTCATCGTCCTCTCTGCTCGAATCGTCATTGAGCAAATTGAGTCGAGATTTTCGAATTGTGATTAGAGCTAATTTGCATTTTAATTTGCGCCCTTCTTCGCCAGCATTGCTCTGGCTTGTTTGCCTCTGCTCGCTTCTCCACTCGACATCAATTTAATCACCGAGCGAGCCGAATTGGCCCAACCCTTGTCTCGCTCGGCAAACATGCTCGTCGCTTCTGAATTTGAATAAAATGTTCAAAATTCTGTGTCGCGTTAATTTCTTTTCTATTTGGCCTTGACGAGAAGTTCAAAGAATTTATTGCTAAAAGAGTCGATTGGATATCTAGTTTCGATTATCGATTATCATTATCTGCAGGCAAACGCAACATTCGGCTTTTAATAAAAGACCCAATTTCTGTCTTGTTCGATCTCGGTGTCATTCAGAGCTTTGTTGTAGAATCTCAAGTCGTCGAATCTTCCTCGCAACGTTCCGCCGGTGCCTCCGATTGCATTTTGCGAGTAGACGACATTCGGAAAGAAGCGCACATTGGTTGATTGCACGAACGAATTGTGTAAACAAAATCTGGTCTTTGTCCCGTCGTATGAGACCGCCACATAATGCCATTGATTGGAATTCACATTAAAGTGGCATTCGTAGTTTTCCTCCGAACCGACCTTGCTCCTGATGCACAATTGTCTTACTGAATTGAAAAAGTGAAGTCGAAGATAATTCGACGCGTCGCTCGTTCTTAGCTCAAGTAGTGTGTATAAACCGTCTTGGTCAATGGAAAACCAAAGCGTTATGGTAAAGTTCCCGTTTAGATAAGAGCCCGGATCAAGCATGAGCCGATCATTATTTATGTGCACAGACCGATTGGCAGCGCCAAAACGGTTGTCCACAAATGCGTAATTTGAAGCGGGCAACAGCTTTTTGCCTCCCAAAATATCCTCCAAACTGTTGTCAAGAGGCCAGAAGTGAACCAGTCCATTTGGAAATCTGATTATGGGTCCCACTGACCGCTTCTTGTAAACAGAAGCTCCTTTGGCAGATGGCTGCAAATCCAAAAAGCCGCTCTTATCCAATAGCGAGCAGCGACCGTCAGTCCATTCGGCGACTGCGACGCATTCTTCACTGCGAGCACAATTCGAGGTGCATCGAGACCGATCGGCTTGAGCGGACCGAGGCTTACTCGACTCGTATTGGCCGCAGACAAGTTCAAATGTTTCTGAACTGTACCGCTGGCTTAATACACACGCTGGCCATGCCAGGCCCAGCAGAATCACCGAGAAGACAGTGAAAAGCATTTTTCAACTATTCAACCTTTAGTTTAGAAACTAATTGATGCCAGGCCCAGCAGAATCACCGAGAAGACAGTGAAAAGCATTTTTCAACTATTCAACCTTTAGTTTAGAAACTAATTGATGCCAGGCCGACATTGCTACGACATTTATACACTCCTGAGATGACTGAGAACATCGAAGGAAGTAATAAACCGCATTCGCCAACTCGATTTCTTGCCAATCGAAAGGAGGCGGACAAGAGCGATTTATTGCTTTTGGTTGAAAGGCGCCAAACCGAAGCTTTCTCTCTTCAGATAGGAAGTCGATGGCAATTATTGAAAACAGCCGCCTACTTGAAAGCGAGCAATTAATCGAGCCTGATTGCATAAGGACGAGTGAACACACATTTCCTCTTTCTCACGTTTGGTCTCAAGTTTCTTCGACTTTTATCGGATTTCCATGCCCAAGACACGAAAAGACCTGATCGAGCTGAGGCGTTTTATGCACGAGAATCAGATTGCCAGTCACGTCGCCTATTCACACTCGGCGCCTCGACCAGTCTTTTAGGCTGTCTGAGAGTTATTGCGACTGTGTGTTGGAAAGTGATGGAAAAGAGAGCAAGCTTGAAGGTTTGGATGCGCAGGCATTGTCGACTCACCACCCTGCACGGTGTGAGGCTGATTGCCAACGCGGACGACTCGTTGAAACGCGTCGTCTATGCCTGCTTGCTAACCGGAGCAACTCTGCTGTGCGCTTACTTGATCTACGAAGATGTGCGGCGTTACTTGAGATTCGAAGTGGACACCTTGGTCGATTTGGAGCTCAGCAACAAGCGGCCGACCTTTCCGACCGTGAGCGTGTGCAGCCTGCAGACATGCGGCTTTGTCGACTACGATTTCGACGCGTTCCTGCGCAAATACAAACAGGACGAGCGCATCAAGTTCGGCGTCGACCAAGATCGCAGCATTGAGAAGCGACTGGGCTCGAATCAGACGCGCAACGGCTGGTTTCTGGCCCGCGAGATATTTTTGACCAAATACCCGCAGGACAGGTTCAACAAGGTGTTCGAAGAGGCGGCTCACAGTTTCGTGCGACGAACTCTAATCGCCTGCGAACACAACGGCCACAAGTGCGATGCCAGTCAGTTTGAGTACTTTCGTCTGGGCGAGTTCCAGCAGTGCTTTCGATATCTGCCTGTCGATCTGGCAGAAGAAGGCGGAGACGAGAAGGCCGACGAAGGCATTTACATGGAGCTGTTCATTGGCAAGGAGACGCAGTGCAAGTCTCCGCTGAGCGTGAGTCGAGGTCTGGCCGTTTACCTTAACGAGCCGGGCAACTCGCCGAACGACGACGAGGACAATGCCGTTCTTCTCCAGCCGGCCACTCAAACCAATTTTGTGCTCGACCGAACGTCGATCAGCAAGCTGCCCTTTCCCTACAGCAACTGCTACTCGAACGCGTCCGAATTCGACTATTCAGAGTTGGTGCGACTCAGCATCGAGCTGAACGGCGCCTATTCACAGCAGTTCTGTCTCCAGCTCTGCTTTCAGCGAGCCCTGTTGACCTACTGCGACTGCTATGAAGACACGCTGCGCGGATTCAAGGCGCCCGGCCGAGGCACTTGCGGCAAATTCGTCGACTCGGTCGTAAATTGTCACTACTTGATCGGCGAGATATTCTACAACGGCCTTAACGAAGCGCAATGCTCAAGCGAGTGTCCGCGCGACTGTGACACGGTCAGCTATCGCACCAGAACCTCTGTGGCCCAGTTTCCCACCCGAAGCCATCTCGACACTCTCAAGCTAATTCATGCAGACAAGCAGTTAGACAGCGGCAGTCTGGTGGCATTTAAAATTGAGACCAAGCCTGGAAAGCGGATTCGGATTCAAGAGCGACCTGCACTCAGTTTGATCGAACTAGTGCCTCGAGTCGGTGGACTGCTCGGTCTGCTGCTGGGCTCGAGCGCGCTCACTCTGGTCGAGCTGTTTGAGTTTGCTTGGCGTCTAATTTATCGCCTGCAGCGTTCAATGCAGATCGAGATGGTCGCCATCTAAAATGCCTCGTCGTCCTGTTTGTGCTCGTCTCTCGTTTATTTTAGTCGCTGTGGTTCAAACTGCAATCTACTCAGAACGCAGCGAGGCCCTTTAAAATGTGAATAAAGCCATTGAACTGTTCTGGTTGTCGTTTATTGCACAGGCAACTCAGCCGAGCTCTTTCTCATGCTGATTTTGCCATAACTGCTCAGCAGTGTTCGACAAGACTCGTTCTCGCAATAGTCGAACGCGTCCTTGCCACTCTTGTCTCGATCGAACAGATTGGCGCCGTTGTCCAGAAGACTCTTGACCATGTTGCGGCTGTTCTTGATCACGGCGAACATGAGCGCAGTCTGTCCACTCGAGTTGGGCCGATTTATGAACTCGAGCATGCCGTCGTGATCCAAGCGTTTGATGAGCGAGGTGACGATCAGCTCCAATGTGGCCAGATCGTCCTTGCTGCTCAAGCAGAGCCAGTGCAGACAAGTGAGGCCAAGGTTTGAGCAGAGCTCGACGTTGGTGCTCTCATTGCTGAGCAGCAGCTCTACAATCTCCATTCGATTGAGAAGACATGCCATGTGAAGCACGGTCATGTCCGAGCCCGGATCTTGGAAGTTGACATTTGCGCCAAACTGGACGAGCTTCTTGCACGCGATTCGATTGTCTTGGCTCACTGCCATTATCAGAGGAGTGATGTGAGAGAGCATTTCGAGCCGATCGATCTGAAGTGATTTGTTGGCCACCGCCAGTGAGTTCACATTGGCGCCGTTCTCAACCAGCAGTTCGATCATTGAGATCAGCAAATCTGCCTTAACCCGCGCCTGCCCATGGCCTGGCATGTGTTTGGCCAGAGTTTGTATGGACAGCTCCATCAGAGTGGCCGTGTCGTTGGGCACCTGAGTCGACTCGTTGGCTGGATAGGGCTGCAGCGATGCGCACACGTGCAAGGGCGTCAGGCCGTTTATTCGATTGGCAAAGTTGGCGTCGGCTTTCAGCTCGAGCAGAATGTAGCGGAAGCTGTCTATTTGAAGAGCCTGAATGCTGTAGAGAAGCGGCGTGTTGCCATTCGAGTCGATCTGTTCGTTGACCATTTGACGCGCATCCTCTCTGCTCAGCTGTGCTCTCAGCTCGGCAATGTCCGAGCGCTCAATCGCGTCTCTTATCTTGCTCAGCTTGGTATTTAGAAAGTAAGAACAAAACACGCTGCCCATTTTCGCTCATCGACGATTCTTCACAAAACACCAAATATCCCGACGACTCCTTAAATGTGTCCAATTTATGCGTCGCTTATTTGCGCTTTTCCACTCGGCGCCGCATCTAACCCTCTTGCTCACTCGTGCGTGAATGATGGGCGTCTAATGAGATCGATAAAGAATAATTCGGCGTCATGTTTTCTTTCTTCGCTTGAATCCCGGCTCGCTGGACGGCTGGTGCTCGATACCTATTTTAAATTTAGACAGAAAAAAAAAAGAAGGCGATTGACGATAAAATCTTCTTCTTTTTGCTACAAGTTTGCCTCATAAATCAGAGAGGCGATGTTGAACAAATGTTAACCAAATAAGTAGTGATTACGGCGGGGAGTAGACTGAGAGGGGGAGGGGGCGTTAAAGAGAGGAAAAATAATTCGCTGCGAGCAGGATTTGAACCTGCGCGGGTAACCCCAACAGATTTCAAGTCTGTCGCCTTAACCACTCGGCCATCGCAGCCTACACTCATCAAGCTCAAGTTTGCCAAATTTATTTTTGGCCGCATTCTGCTCTAAAGCCAACCACCGAAGACATCTATCTTGCACTCTCTACTGTTCGGCCGATTGCGTGCCTCTGCGTATCGGAATTCATGTACTTGAGTTCATTTTTGTTCTCTCTCTCTCGAATTGAACGAAACAAAAGGAAGGTCTCTACGTTGGCTTTAGAGAGGATTGCGGCGAAATTCTTGAGCAAAAGAGAAAATGTTGACCAAATCGATTGGAAGCGTGTTGCGCCACACTAAAAAGTAATGAAATTTAAATGGGCAAACAACGCCTGCGATTACTCAATGATTTGACTGGTCGACCTGAATAGGCAAGTTGCTGTGCTGGCCAGCAGCAGAAGCAAGTATACGCTGCCCGAGCTGCCCTACGCGTACAATGCGCTTGAGCCGGTAATCTCTGCCGAGATCATGCAGGTTCACCACCAGAAGCATCACGCCACTTATGTGAACAACTTGAACGCTGCCGAAGAGAAATTACAGGCTGCCCAGGCAAAAAGTAAGAACTGGCTGCATTTTTGTTTTAATAAAAAAAAAAGGCAATTGGCGCTGGCTTAAGATGACATCAGCACCGTGATCAGTCTTGGTCCGGCGCTTCGATTCAACGGCGGCGGCCATCTGAATCACTCGATCTTCTGGCAAGTGCTCAGCCCGAACGGCGGCAACGAGCCGACCGGAGAACTGGCGGAAGCGATTAAACGCGACTTTGGCTCATTCAAGAACATGGTCGATCAGCTGAGCGCGTGCTCGATCGCGGTTCAAGGCTCTGGCTGGGGCTGGCTTGGCTTTAACAAGGCGGCCAATCGACTCGAGATCGCCTCATGTGCGAACCAGGACCCGCTCCTTCCCACCACTGGTTTGCTTGCTTCTCATTCGCTCGACTCAGACTCTTTGACTGCTCTTCGATAAGGCCTGCATCCGTTGTTTGGCATCGACGTCTGGGAGCACGCCTACTATCTGCAGTACAAGAACGTCAGACCCGACTATGTCAAGAGCATATTCAAAATCGCCAACTGGGAACAGGTGGCCAAGTTCTACCAGCAAGCCAAGCAGTAGAGCCAATCAGGACCTTGATGCGTTCAAAACGTTTGAATAGACCCCGATTCGGATATTATTTATTTTGAGAATAAATTTCACTCGTGCCAGTCAGCTTTTTTGGTCCCAAATATGCAGTCGGACCGGCTGAGGGCTGAGCTGATCCGGCTCACTAGAGCGCGTTCAAGCTAGAAGGCTCGCTCAGCGAGTAGCTGGTAAAGTCGGCAAACTCGTCCTCGTTGAAGCCGAATCCGTAATTCAGACTGTAGGCGGCGTCCATGAAATACGGATGAGTGTCGTCGTCGTCTTCCAAATGAAAATAGGCGGCGAACTGGTCGAGCAGCTCTCGCTGTATTTGCTTGCTGATCGACTTGAAGTTCCAAGTGGCGCATCGATTGTTGATGCCCTTGTCGAGCAGTTCGTGGCCCAGTGGCAGATTCGGATTCCAGAGTAAATACCAGCCGCCGCAATTGGCGTGGTGCTTGTGACATTTGTATTCGAAACGAGCGAACACGTTGTCGATTGGCGCGCCCTGCGCTGGATTGTGCAGATGGCAGCCGCTCAGCTCTTCACATCTGCCCGCGTACTTTTGCCAGATTTCGACCAACTTGCGCTGATAGGCCTGCAGCTGGTCCTCGGGCATCTCTCCGTCATCGCAGCCATAAGTCCACTTCCATGTGCCCGGCTTCATTCTCTAAAATTCTGATTCGATCTGATGTCAGTTTCAATCACTTTTTGCTCTTTACAATCAGTTCACACATTAAGAGTCCTACTCCTTTCTTCTGCTTCTCGGGGCAAAAATCGACAATCGACAAAAATAGAATTTAGTTTATTTTTAAACTTAAAAGAAGAAGAAATCGGAGCTGATTGGCCAAGTGAGAGGGAGGCGGATCACCAGCTCTGTTGGCTAACCTCGCTTTTGAGGATTGGCAAGTAAAAGTCGTCCATGTTGGGAAAGACGAGCACTTTCTGAATTGGCTTGAACATTAGAATGAGAAGGAGCGCAGCAGCGAATGTGGACTTACTTTGAACTCGAGCTTGAGCTTTTCGGCGATCAGGTCGCTAATGGCTGAGTAGGCGAGCTCCTTCTCACCCACTTGGGGCTTGGCGGTGAGGACAAGCTCCGGGTTGGAAGCAAAGCCGTACCTTGGTCGATCGCTTGAGTTTGGAGACGGCGGCAACAGGCTGGGAACGAGCACCTACCAAATGCGATCGGACGGGTGCGGGGGAATGTTGAGAGCCAAAGTGCCGGCGATTTTGGTCACTTCGACATTGAGCACGAGCTGGCAGTTGGAGACGTTCTGCATCGCTTTCTTTATGTACTTGATCTCGGCCGCCTTCTGAAAGTAGTTGCTGGCGGCGATCTTGGTTACCATGTTGATGAGCTTCTTGCTCGGGTTGGCCGTCTCGACCAGAGTCTGCTTGTGATCGTCGAAGCCGGTGTGCACGTACTCGTCACCGGACGACTCGGGACTGTCCTCTTCGTCCGAGTCGATTATTGCCAAGTTGGCCTTGCGCCGTCTCGAGCTCGATCGCTCTCTAATCGACTCGAGCGCTTCGTCGTTGTCGCGCAGCTTCATCAAATTCAGCTTGGTCGCCAGGGCCATGTGTATGCCTCCGTTGTAGTCGATTTCCATGTGAGCCCAGAGGCCCTTTTCGTCGCACCACGGCTCGCTGACCTTCTTGATCAGCGGTATCACTGTGCCCAGATTGAACTCGACTATTTGCAAGCCCTCCATGAAATAGGGCACGTTCACTCTATTCAGCTTCTTTTGCACTTTGGTCTGAATGCGACTGAGCCACTGATCGTGGTGGAAAAAATCGGCAAACGTGCGAATTAGAAACGCGTTCATGAACGCCAGCGACGTGTCGTACATCAGCGTCTCGTCTGTTTGCGTGTTCTTCTCGTTCGCACTTTCGTCGGCCGGCTTCGATTTGGCCGCGTTTGCGTCCGACTGAAGGCGATTCTCTTCGATTATGCGATAGATTATCCGGTCGTTGGTTGCGTCGTAGGAGAACGCGCTCTCTCCGCTCGACACCAAAACACCACTGCTGCTGCTGCTGCTACTGTGCTGAAGGCTGCCGCAGGATGATGATGATGGCTGCAATTTACAGTAATCGGTGCTCGACATCAGACGACCTGCCGAGGCTTGTTTGAACAAACGAAACCATTCCTCCTTCTCGCGATCAGCCCGACCGAACAGGACAAGTGTGTCAAGGTCGAGTCTGTTGGCTGACAACTCGCCCGTTAGGTTCTCACTGCTCGGCGACGCTCTGCCTATTGAGCTGCTTGAGCCGCTCCGCTTGGTGTTGAGCAGTTTAACGCCTTTCAGACAGATCGGATACTTCTTGCTCCAATAGCGCTTCCTCACAAGCTCGCTGGGCAACAGCGACACGCTGCAGCCTTTCAAACAGGTCAACTCCTTTGGACTCGCTCCAGTCAGAGACGACCTACCTTTTAGATCGTAGATGCGCAGCTCGCTGAAGCTCACCGGGCCGATTTGCTGGCCGTGAACACACCGTTTCGGCACGTGGGTGGTTGTTGTTTGCACTCGGAGCATGCTCGCGTCAAGATTCAAATAGACCGAGCGAGTCTTGTTGAGGAAATAGGTCTCTGGCTCGTAGACCTCTCTCAGTTCGTTCATCCAGCCCTGAATCGGCTTCAGCCAACAAAAGACAACAAGCCGCGAATGTGAGAACTTACGCGATAGACTCCATCGAACGTCTTATTCTGCTTGCTGCGAGCCTCGCTAATCAAACGCGATCTGAGCGACTCGTCTCTTTGACTGTCGTTGATTGACGGGGTTTTTCTCTCCACTAGAACGCCTCCGAACAATTTGAACTTGTAGATGAGGTAGACAACTAGTGGAAGAAGCGCAACGCCGCACAGTGCGCCCAGGACAAAGCTCAACAAGGCCGCCAGATTGTTGAGCACAAAATAAGTGGCCGAGACGGCTATTAAGCCTGCCACAGCCAGCCACCGCTTGCTGTTGTCTTCGCTCGGAGCCCTGGTGGGCTCTGGTGTGCTCGACTCCTCAACTCGATCGGCACCAATTTTCTGCTTATCTGCCTCGTCAGCTTGCACTGTTTGTTCGTTCAGTTCTGCTGGTTGGCTGGCGTCCAGGTTCGCCTCTTGAAAGTTTTCATCGGAAGTGGCCAATTCAAACTCAGGCGGGTCCTTTGGAGGTGGCGAAGGCGGCTCTTCTTTGCTTAAGGTCTCATGGAAACTCTCGGCGGTCGCTTGATCACAATCGTTGTGGCCCAGAGTCGTTGGTAGTTCGGCTTTTTGAGGCGCTGGCGGCTTTTTGCTGGCGGCCCCTGCCGGGAATAAATGCTTTCGGAGTAGATCGGCGGCATCAATGCCAGCGGCCGTCTCGAGCGCAGAATTTGCGTGATCGGTCTTGAAAAAGTCGTCAATGACTGAGGCGATCTTCTGAAGGCTACTGCTCGAGTTGAGACGCGGCCTGGCCGGGTCCGCTTGTACGCTGGCTGCTCTGTCTGCTATTTCAAACTGACTCTGCGAGGAGGCAATGCCTCGAGCAGCACTGGCGCCAGATGATGACGTCGGTGATCTCGTTTCAATTTGAAGCGTCTCTTCAACGCTCTCATCGCGATGAAATTTAATGGCGCTCGCTGGGCTGGCCTGACTGCGTCTGTTCTTGAAGCGTTCTAAAATGCTGGTGGCCAGCTCACCAGCAGTTACCGGAGCCCTCTTGGCAGTGGTGGACAAGGGCTCACCGGCGTCGCCTGTGCTGTTGCTCTTCTCTTCGTCGTTCGACTTCATTATGCGCATCACACGACCATTGAGCTCGACTCGTCTATGGAGCCTGCCTGGCTCGGTTTTAACTTGAATGCAAATAATGTTTTCACTTATGCGTCAACCCTTCAAACGCACACACATTTAGGCAACGAGAGCAGGAACGAGAATGAAATGAATTTCGGGCGCAGCATGAGGGCCTAGTGTAACCAGGATGAGTCGAATTGTTTACAACTGTTGATCGCTCATGACAGCGCTCATAATAAACACAAGAGCAGCCCGGCCGCTCGCTTCCATTCGGCTAATGTGGTGCGCATTCGATCGATCAACGGCTCATTTGCTCGCTCGCTCTGTTGCCCGCATGTCGCATATGAGCACGGCACCGCGCCATTTCTTTGTTGTTGTTTTTTTTTCCTTCAATTCAAACATTCTCTTGTTTCGTGTTGCTATTTGATAGATTGGCGGATGCAGTATTAGATTGAATGGCGCCTTTGATCGATTCTCAAGAGCACAGAGAAAATGCATGGGCAAGGGTGTGCAGGAGCGAATCGATCGATGGCGCAGATGATCATCATAAATCAGACGAAGAAATGGCCGATTCGAGCGTCGGCGTGGCAAGTCGACTGCTGGAATATCAAAATTCAGAGCTGCTCTAGGCTCCTCTAGCGTCAAATCGATTAATTCAATCGACGGCAGAGATTGGCTCGTCTTCATTTGTTCGTTCGTCCTTCTTCATTTGCGCTTACTGCTGCTGCTGCTCTTGAACGCTGAATGCCAGTTTGTCAAGAGGCGAGATGAGCTTTCACGTCACCTTTTACCCGCCGACCAACGAGTCGAACTATTTCATTTCGCACAAAAACGCCGACTGGCTGGACAAGCAAATAGACAACCTGAGCCTGTACGCACTGACGTCGATCGCCTGCTTCAGTCTCGTGCTCAACCTGGCCTCGGTGCTCGTGCTCAGAATGAAGCAGTTCAGGAGCTCGCTGGATCGCTACACGCTCTACCACTGCGCGTTCAACTCTGTCTCGCTCAGCTTCATGTGCATGCGCCCGTTGGCCCGCGAAGAGGTCACCGAAAGTGCTGCCGAGCTCTATTTCTACATTTACCTCAACACGAGCGTGATCACATGCGCCAATCTGATGAAGTTGGCGCTCGGCCTCGATCGTCTGTCCAAAATGACCAACGGCCGATTCAGACGCCTCTCGCCTCGCCGCGTTCTCTTCATGGCCGTTTTGCTCTCGTTCTCGCTGAACGCGCCCGTCCTACGCAGCGTGAACATTCTCGTCTACCGCTGGTACGAGACCACCTACTTTGAAATGGTGCTGAACGAATACGGCGCCAGCCTCCTGTTCGGCAAGTATCTAATTTTAAACGCTCTGCTCATCGACGGCTCGATATTCGGCCTCCTGGTGTGGACGCGGCGATCTCTGCGACGAGCCGAGGAGCGCAACTTGAAAAGTCTCGCCGAGCTCATTGAGCTTGAACGGCTCAAATCGAGCCAAGTGGTGATCACACTGAGCGCCGACTGCGACACGGCCGACGAGGGCGACGAAGAGCGCGAGCTAGACGACGAGCAGCCCAATCAAACCCTTTTGGGCGGTGGCGGCGAGCAATCAGGCAAAGCAGCCAAGGCGAAGCATGATCCGTTCGAGATCGAGAACATGAGACGCCGTTTGTGTGAGACAGTCCGTAACCTGCTCAATGTTTACCTGGGCGGCCACGCGTTCTTTTTTGCCACAAATGTTCTACTTCAA
The DNA here is from genome assembly GCA_019059635.1 of Proales similis. NCBI lineage: Eukaryota > Metazoa > Rotifera > Eurotatoria > Ploima > Proalidae > Proales > Proales similis. The sequence continues at coordinate 184,171 of JAGVRJ010000015.1, forward strand.
GTGAAATACTTCACCGTTGGACCCATAAAAGTCTACGTCGGCTACAACTATCACATTTACATTGACCTCCTAAACTGCGTGTCCAATCTGCTCTTGTACTTGTGCATGAGCGGCAACTTTTTCGTTTTGCTTCGCTTCAACCGCCGCTTCAGAGAAGTGAGCAAGTATTCGTTCAAGCGCTTTTTCTTCTGTCTCTTCTGCTGCCTTGTGCCAAAGCAGCGCAAGCCTGACCTGTTCAAGGAATAAATTCTGCTTTTCTTTATTTCGCTCCTCACTCTGTTGGGCCCACATTGCAATTTGGCACATTTTCTAGCGGCAGCCAGTTCTGATTAATGTCAGTGAGCCTCAGAGTTAGCAGCCGTTAAAATGTCGTTTCCGTCAGCTTGCAGGCTGACTATGAGCGCAAATCGGCCGACTAGCTCGCCAAAGCTGGCACCTGGACTCGGCTGAGGGTAGAAATTTTCGACTCGAATTCCCCTGCAATTTGCCATTTCATGCTTCGATCAACTGGCGAACAAAATTGATTAGGCAACAGAAAGTCGATGGTAACAAAAGAGAGAAGAAGCAAAAATCTCGAGAACGTGATTGACTCTGGCAATGACATAACGCCCAATCGCATTAACTATTCATGAATTCGACGCCCAGAAAAACAGGGGAAAAAAAAGAGAGGTCCCGCAGTAGCTTGGGCTCAAGCAACAGGCGGCTGCATATTCAAAGAGTGCAAGTTTGCTCACTTTGCTTGGTTAGCTCTACTCTCTGCCTCTGGCTTTTTGTTAATCATTTTGCTTTTCTCTTCTTTCGCACATTCTTATTGATGCTGAGAATTAGCTGCACAAACAAGCCGCCACACACACACAAATGAAATGAGTTTAAGCGGAGACGGAGGAGTGTTGCTAGCAGACAGGCGAACTGAGCGAGTGACTGGTTTGCAGCGAGAAATGAATGGATTGCCAATGGATGTAAATTAATAATCGAACGCAAATCCGATCGCCGCCACTGCCATTCTCGGCCGATTGTCTAATAATTTCGACGTGCCAGTGCGTTTATTGCAGTTGTTTGGAGAGAGAGAGATAACTAAGCCGGCAAGAGTAATCGTTCTCACATTCGCGCGCAGAAAATAAACAATTTCATTAAGAACAAGAAGAAGAGAGTGAAAAAGACGAGCAAACGAAAGAGCGAAATGGAGAGAGAGAGCGATGCAGGCAAACTCTATTCGATTGAGCTTTTCCAGCATCGACGAAGAACGCAGCCCTGGCCTGACGTACATAGAGGCCGCGTTTCTTCAACAACCTTCAACACCAACGCCACTTAGTTCCGGCGCTGGCTTGCCTGACACTCGAGTTGCTCGGTTTGCTCTGCTCTGCTTGTCTAGTGTGTTTGCGCAGGCTGCCAACCACTCTCAGCATCGTCGGCGAGAGCTTTCATCTGGCCGACCACGGCTCCCCATCGTGCTCTTAGAATGTGATTCGCATTGCGATTTCCTGCGGCTCAACTCCTTTCCAATCGCTGGTCGTGATTAAAACGCTTTACAGAGCGGCCGCAACTTTTTATTTCAAACTTTTTCAAAATTACTGACATTTAAGCGAATGCCAGTCACGCCCGTCTTGCCGACTGATGATGAGCGCCGTTGACTGAGCTCAAGCCATCGATCCTTTGGCTGTTTGCTGTATGCGATGTTTACAGAATCCAGACTGGCAGCTCAAAGTCATGTCGAACAGAAGGACGTGATTCAAAGATCTAAGCTAATTAGATGCTCTCTTAAAGCAATAGGTCTGTCTAATCCGTGGCAAATGTCAATATGGTCTTGCCTGCCACTGACGATTGATTTGCAAGTGCCTTGTCTGTGTGTGTGTGTGTGTGCGCGCGCACTCACTGACAAGCCGATCAGATTTCAAAAATGACTGCAAGGCTCGATTGAGGCCAACAATCTCAACCAGTCGGGCAGGCAAGCAGCAACTAGACCCATTCTAATGAGTGCTCTCTCTCTCTCTCTCTTGTGTGTGTGTGTGTGCTGCGTGCCGTAGGGCTCTTGCGTGCATTTACGTGCAAACCGAGATAAAGTGCTCAATGCTGGCCTCATCTATACCTCGTCTATAATTGAATTTTAATCTCTAACATTTGCTTCCTAATGGCTGCGATGATAAGAGTGGCACACTATATCGAGCGCTGCCCTTATTAGCCCGGCTTTATTTTATTATTTCGCAGTGACTGTTGTTTTTGTTGATTTTCTAATGACACGGCAGTTCCGATTCAGATCCGAGCCGATAATTGAATCAGAAACGCATTCTGCATTCTGCTTGTCTGTCACTAATACTTGTTCCAATTCAATCAAAATCGAGCGCACGATCTTCTGGGACATTGAGACACGCACGTTCGGTGGCAAATAGACACACACACACACACACTGAACAGACAAAGAGACGGAGACGCAAGACGGCTCACGTTTTCCGATGAGCTATTCACTTTGCTTGATTGCTTGCTGCGTTTGAGCTTTTCTCATTTCAGAATAGTCGGCAAACTTGGCGCCAGTGAATATCGCATCGATCGCATAGAGACCAAACAATCACAAGAGAGGAAATAGAGTTGCACTGAAGCAATGAATTCTTCATCATCATCATCATCGAGCTTTGAGAACACGAGCCTGGCTCGGCTCACAAACGGAACTGAAGAGGGCGGGTCAAGTCCGCCGAGCGTGTTCAACATACTCGTCTACACGGGCTACGCGAGCACGCTTGTGTTCGGCGTGCTCGGCAATTTGATGGTCATTTACGTGCTTCTCTGCTCGATGGGCATAGAACGGCGCAATTTGGACGCGCCGCCCGAGAGTCGACTGATGGCGGGCACTTCGCGCGCTGCGGCACGAGATGCTCCGACCGAGCTGTTCACCGCCACGCAGCGTTCGTTTATGAGACAGCGTGGCGCGATGGCGCGAATCCGCAAGCTCTACTACGAGCGGCTGTCGATCACCAACCTGTACCTGGTGAACTTGGCGGTCAGCGACCTGCTCTACGTCCTGCTCATTCCCATTCTGATTACCACGATGAATGTGAACAAATGGGTGTTTGGGCCGCTAGTCTGCAAGCTGTTCTTCACGCTCAGCTATTTGTGTCAGTTCTCGTCCGTGTTCATTCTGGTCGTGCTGTCTGTCGATCGCTACTTGTCCATAAAGTATCCGACCCAGCTGAACAAGTTCAGGAGCCACGGCAAAGCCAGGATGGTGATCGCACTCACCTGGCTCCTGTCCGCCCTCTTCACTCTGCCGGTTAGTGTCTACACTCGACAGGACAGGACCGCGTGTCACATATCGTGGCCCGAGACAGTCGAGACTCTCCAGCTCTTCTCTGTCTATTCGAGTCTGTTCTGCTACTTTGTGCCGGTCGCCATCATAATCGTGTTGTACACGAAAATTCTGCTCCGCTTGCGCGAGCTCAATCAGAACAGCCGCCTGAGCTCGGTGTCCGAGCGCCGACGCAAGTCGCATCGCAAAATCACCAAAATGGTGCTGATGATCATCATCTGCTACCTGGTCTGCTGGTCGCCCTACTGGCTCACGCAGATATTCTTCCTTGTCTACCACATGCTCGGACGCGAGTTCAGCCAGCTGCTGCTCATACTGGCCCACTTGTCGCAAATGGTCGCCTACATGAACTCGGCACTCAATCCATTCATCTACTCGTACATGAGCGAGGCGTTCAAGACCGACTTTAAGCTGGTGATCAACTCGACCGACTGTGGCAAGAAGTGCGTCTCGACCGCCTGCTGTCGAGCAATAAAGTCCAGCAACAGCAGCAGCGCTAACGAGCTCGACGAGCAGTTCGTCACTGCTCCCAACGTTCTCGACGCTGACTCGGCCCTTAACAACGCCCGACCACAGCTCGAGCCTCGCTCAGCTCTAAACGAGTCGACAAGCTTGCCCTTTTGAAATTCTCTTTATCTTGCTCTCCCTGGGCGCGCGTGTGTGTGTGTGTAAACGTGAGTTTTATAATCTTATTGAACCTTTTCGGCCTGTTTTTATTCATTTGTCGTTTATATTTTTCCGGTTTCTTATTCGAAGTTTTTTTTCTTTTTGCTTGAAACAGAAAAATAAGGTCTTTGCTGGTCAGGGCTGCCATTTTGCGATTTTCTACATTCTCACCAATTAAAGACATGAATTCTAGTTTTGTAAATAGCTGTCTCGGCCTAGGCTGAAATAAAAAAAAAAGCGAAAAATGAGAAGAAAAACTAAATTGTGTAAGGAAGAGGAGGCGGCAGACGGGGAGGAATGAGGTAATTGGGTTAGAGCGCAGTCGTGTGGCAGATTGCCGGAAGGGACGACAATTTATCGATCGGTGCACACAACCGTTAGAAACCGGCGTCAATTAAATTGGTCTGCACGATAGAACGGATCAGTAAAGTTGAGCAAAGCGACGTCCTACCAACGAAAACAACAGCAACGGCAAGAACCACGGTGACAACCGATTATCCAACTCGAACAATGCCAAACGGCATGTGGCAGGCGCATAAATTTTAGCTAAAAAAACCCGATAAGTTGATCGGGAGAAAGTTAAACGGCTGAAGAGTGATCGCTTGCCGCTCGCTATAGAGCCGGAATATTTGGCCAAGTTTGCTAAATCTCAATTTCGAGAATTCAGAGAAACTCCTTCGTTTGCCCGCAACACCGATCTAGGCAATCGAGCTGAATTGATCGCGACCTTCTCTAATCGCAGAACAAAGCCAAATCAACTCAGAGCGGCACAAGTCAACAATGGGCTGTTGTGTAAGCGCTTCCTTCTTCTCGCCTAATTCTTCAATTCTTGCTCGCTGTTGTTGTTGTTGCTCTTCTTCTATTTTCGTCTCGTCAACTTGGCTCGCTAATCTCAATTGCATAAAGCAGAGTTCAAAAGTCGAAAACAAGAACGACGGCTCGTCGAGTCAGCGAAAAGCAGCAAACGAGAGGAACGCAAGCGCCAGCTCCAAGCGTGAATATGTCGAACAACCGACCGACGAAGGCCAGCAAGACGGCGATCAACAGGCACCGGACAATGACCAGGGCGAGCCCGAACTGGCCGACGCGGGCCTCGCCTAAAAATTTTGTCTCTCTTGCTCGTGTGCGTTCGTGTGTAAGTGTGCATTTTAACCAATAAAAACAAACTGCAACATTCTGATGCTTGTTCGTTTAACCAACTCGTCTGCTTTTGACGTTTATTCAACAAATGAGCTCTGTAGGAAAATTCAATGAGAACATTCTAGAATAATAATGTGAGCCGGTGATGCCACAAAGGGAGCGCGGCTGAGAGAGCAGCCGAATTTTGTAATAAAGAGCAATCTAGAGCGAGAAACACAGAGAGAGAGAAAGAGAAAGAGCAAGGGCAGGAGAGTCAAGTCTGCCGGTCGGTTGATGGTGAGTTGCTCTAGAGAGTAAATGGGAGCAGCGGGCATGTGAGCTAATTAAAGAGGTGCATGAGCCAAGTAAAGCGTTCTAATGGATGCGAGCGAAAACAAGAGAAAAAAAAAAAGAGGCTGCGGCCCTAATGGCAAACTGCTGATGCCTCAATCTCAATTTAAGCTCGCTCAGGGGATGAGAACATAAACAAAAACGAGATAAGAAGATAAATTTAGAGGCACAAAGAGAGAGAGAGAGAGAGAGAAGAAGAGAGAGAGAGAAGAAGAGGGAGAGAAAGCGAGTCAAAGATCGCTCGACGGTATTTGAGTTTCGATCCTTGCCTCACCATCGCGATTGTTGTTGCGTAATGCGTAGTTCAATGCGTTTCTGTTGTTGAACAAAAAGTTCTCATAAGAGCTCTTGAACTTGATCTTGGACGCAGACTGATCTGCATCGTGATGTCGATGATGCTGATGCGCCGGTTCGTGCTGACTGTGATGCGCCGGCGACTCGTGATAGTGCGAGGCCACATGCGGCTCTGGCGAAGCGTCGAACAGCTTTGCTTTTAGATTTTGCACTCCGTCCTTGGAGACGTTGAATGCGCTCGACGAGTGGCTGCTCGTCTCGCTTGACGCTCTGTTCCAGCTGCTCAGGTCGAGCTTGTTTGGCTGGTAGTCAAATTTTACAGGCGTGCTCCTCTCTTCAAACGAGTGCAAGGTCAAAATGGCCGAACCAAATAGAGTTAAAGCGAGCTCACCTTGACTGGGCGTTCCCCAGCCTCTGGCTCGAGCATTAAAGTCTGGATGCTGAGACTGGACCACTGGCTGACTGGCCGCTGGCAGCTGATAGTGCTCGACTGCTGGCGGTGGACTAAACTGCGCCTGTGGCGTGGGAGCCAACTGCTGAGGGCTGTAGATTGGCTGGGGCTCTTGTTCGGCCTGGTAGAGTTGAGACTGTTGGGCCGGATGAGGCGGTGTGTAGCCGATCGGGCGTTTAGCGTTCGTCTCGTCGATCACCCACTTTTCTGACTTGGCCTTGCGGCGCTGAAATATTTGCGCGCCTCGGCCGCCCATTTGTCCGCCGTTCATTTCAAGCGCGTTGGCCAGCGACATGGCTGCCTTGGGAGGCATTTGGGTGTGAGTGACATGCTCGGTGTAATGGCGCTCTCTGAAGCCCTCGGGCGCGAGCACCTGGCGAACGGGATCGCTCATCGACGCTTGTGCTATGCTCCTTTTGATCATGTCCGGCAGTGTCTCGTCAAACGCATATTGACTTATCTGGCCCCTGCTGGCCAGTTGCTCGTAAGCGCCGCTTGCCACCGCTCCTGATGATTGGCCCGGCTCACTGTCGTAGCCGTCCTGGCTGTGCTGCTCGTCGAATAGACGCTGCTTCTTTTTGTGATACTTGGACGTTGCCGGATTAGAGCCTTCCAGGGTCGCGGCGATGTTGTGTGCCAGTCGCTTCTGGTCGTCTATTGTCGGATAGTTGAACACGTTCGAGTTGTAGAAATACGAGTCAGAGTAGTTGGTGCCTTTCAAAACGTTTAGGTGACAGGTGGCGAGAATGAAACTTTTTTTTACGAAATCTGAACCCAACTTACCGCCCGACTTGATCAGCTCGGTGCCCATTTGCCGTTCGTACTTCTCTCTGACCTCGTCCGGAACGCCTTGCAAATGCGACAAATGAAGAGAGCAACGAGATGAGCGCAAAGGGTGGAAGGAGCTTACTCTCGGAAAAGCGAGGCGAAGGCACCACGGCCTGGTAGGATGGATAAGATGACCAGGAGGACTGCGGCTGCACAGGCTCGTATCGCACTGTTGGCTGGGCACCGCTTACATAGCCCTGGGCCAAATTGTTAAAAGTGTTGAGGCGTGAGAAGCCTCTGACTTGACCGCGTGAGCCGCTTTCAGCGTTCATGTTTACTGCGAAGTTGCTTCTCAAACGATCACTTTCATTATCAAAACTGTGCTGCTTATGATAGGCCAAGTAGTTGAAGCAACTGAATTTAAGGCGGCCTTGCTGCTCTGCTTGCTTTCTCGGTGGTTGCTGCTGCTCCCGATGCAGATGCAGATGATGGTGCTCTATGCTTGCCTGCGTAGCTGCTATTCGCTCGTTAGGCGCTTGTTGCCTTGCCTGAATCTGCCGCTGCTGCTGCTGGTGGTGGTGAGGATTCGGCTGATGCTGCCGCTGCAGATCATGCTCACGCCGTTCGCCGAGCGAATAATGGGTGCGCTCGGGCAGATAATTAGTAAAAGTTGGATGAGGATTGGCGCAGAATGAAGTTGCCTCTTGCTTCTTGCTCGATGCTATGATTCCAATTCGTTTCGACGATGATGATCGCCTATAATTGCGCTGCGGAGCCAAGGCCTCCGTATCGCTGAAATAATTCAGCTCCTTGAAAGGCTGCCGGAGCGTTATTGACGCATACGAAACTCGATTATGCTCATCGCCGGCGCTATCAGTTGCAGTGTGCTGCTGCTGGTTAGAGCTGCTGGTACAACGACTGCTGCTTGCCAGCGAAATGAGTCGACCGCTGGCATCACTGTGCGAGTCGTCGACGCTCCTCAATCGATGTTGTTTTATGACCAGCAGGCGCCACTTGTCCGGCTCGTTGCTGGACGACGAGGACGACATGAACACGTCGTCTTCGTCGTCGACGCTGTTCCATGCGCCTATGCGAGAGCTCATGTCTCCGTCCGGCGAGCAGCTTTCTAAATTCGCCTTCTTTTAAAATATCGCCTTAGAGCCTCTTGTAAAAGCCGTGTGTGCCAGCTCTTGGGCAAGTGCACAGCTTGCCAACGAATCGATGAGAAATTGCAATAAATTGCGTTCCTCCCGCCCGAATGAAACGAAAGGCCTGAAATATTCGATCGCAGATGGGTCAGAATGAGAAAATGGCCGAGAGCTCATAAAGGTCGGCGCCGGATTCAGCAGAGGCATTCCGACGCTTAGGCAATCATCGACCGTCAGCACCTCGCAACGCGTTATTGCAAGCAGACGGACAAGCGGATCGAATCTTCACGTTCTCTAGTAATTAGACCAACACCACTGCAGACCACTCTCCCCCTCTCTCTCTCTCTCTGGGCTTCTCGCTCGCTCTCTCTACACCGGCGAGATCTCGTGGTCTCATCACTCTGGACTTGTAATTGCATAATCGAACTCGAGCGAAATGCCAATTGCAGCAAAAAATAGCTTTGACTGGCCATCGTCGGTCGGTCGACAAGAGTTTCACCGTTGTTAGAGACAAGAGTCGACATTTCACCCGACTTGCTCGCTTGCTGAGAAGCTCGTCACTGACTCAAACCATACCGGGCGGCAGCCATTCCACCGATAGCCGATGTTGTTGTTGTTGTTTATTGTAGCGATCCTGCTCGTCTGCTTGCTCGTTTCTTGACTCTTTGTTATCTCTTGCAGGCCAGTCAAAGCTATCGAACGAATGGTTGGGCATGCGTTATTCGTTAGCCAATTGCGCTCGTCTGCTTTGTTAGTTAGTTGTTTAGATGGCCGCAATATTACTCTTTTAGACGGTATTTGGCGTTCATCCGATTGATGAATTAGACTCGGAGCATTCCGCTGATTGCCCGTGCAAACTGGCCTGCCAGCGCACGCAAACAAACAAACATACAGAGAGATAGACTGACCAAAGCAGACAGGCCTAAACAGAAATTAATTTGGACGGTCTAATGCGCGCCAAATGGGCTTAATGGTTCAGTTCAGACCGAGGCCTTCGGTGAGCTCAATTTGCAACATCGAAACGAGTACATTCCACTGAGAGCTGGCGTTTTTCTGCCACTTCGAGTAAGCCAATAGAGAATAGCTCGAGCAGAATCGGTTCGATTGCACCTTTTTTGGACTCTTTTGCAGGGGAATTGCGCCGCATTGAAATATCGAGCCGCTAATCGACCCATGCAGACAGGCGAGATGAGCTTAATTACCTGGGGAACGGCTTAATTGAATGAGCGCGAGGCTCAACATCAGGCAGATGAATTTGGCACAGCTGCGCGCTTAAGAGCTGCAGTTCGGACAAAATTTGCCGACCCACATCGTCCGACAGCCGCGTGTCCTAGCAACGCTCTCGCCAATGCCGGACGGTGCTGCGAAATGAACTCGCATTGAGAAAAATATGCTGCCCACAGCCGGCCCCAAAAGAGGCGCAGTGGTGCTCAATGCGCCCATTGTTGGCGGAGATGCGTTCGAGTGTGCAATAAAGGAGAACAGACGAATAGAGGAAAAGAGGGCGGCCGACAAGCAGAAGATAAACGAATTCAAGCGACGCGTGAGAGAGCGACTCAAGAGACGCGCCTTGCTCGAGAGAGAAGTGGACGCCGAGCTCAGCATTGACCAGTCGAATTCAGTGAAGGCCGACGAGAACGAGACAAGTCTAAACCAAAGGCTGGCGCTGCTCTCCATCAAACAGAAGCAGGCGGACAAGGAGAAGCGGGACTCGGAGAAGCGTGTCCTCTGCGTCAGAAAGATGTACAGCAACATAGAACGAGACAAGATTCGCAGCATGAGCACAGATTCGCCGATTCGCACAATGAGCACAGACCAGGCTGTTGGTCGCGAACGTGCCGATCTCTCATCGCAGCCTTCTCTGACAGCCTCTGACGCCAGCGGCGGCCAGCACGAGCAGGACAAGGTCCAAGTGGGGCAAGTGACGCAGCCGCTCACCGCTCGTTCTGCTCACGGCCGAGACTCGTTCCAGCGCCAAATTCATTATCTCAAGCAGCTTCTCAAGGAGAGAGTGGCCAACAGCAAGATCCGCCTGCCGCCCATCTGTCAATGCAACCTGCACAGTGACATCTGGAGCTCAGACTGGAGCGAATGTGCCAACAACTGTGAGTTCTATCGCAACCCAATAGGTAAATCGACTCGAGCATTTCTCGTCAAGACGCTCATTCCTAATCGCTGTTGATTGCGTAGGCTACACACGAACTCTTTTCAAACTGCTCGAGCGTTCTTGATTTGAATTTTTGAAAAAGCCAGTAAATTGTTTCGTTCAACTTGTTTCGACTTGTTGCACACTGAAGCGAATCAATGGAGTTGAGAATCAGTGCGCCAGTCAGTGAATCAACTGACACTTGTGATCACGTGGCCATAATTAGTTGCTTGTTGTGAAATAACCGCGAATTGCGCAACAAGAAGAAATTGTCAAATTGAGCGACGCACAGAGGAGCGGGAGGGCCTGATTGGGACGTTTATAAAAGAGAAGTGGAAGAATCTGCGAGACACTGCAAATCTCAGCGGTTTCTAGATCTTAGCCGCTTAAAGAGCGCCCAAGCTAGTGTTAGAACAGAATGGCGGACAGCCAGTTAGAGGCGTCTATTGCGAAGCTCAACGAAACGATTCGTGTCGAGTACTCTCATTTGGCACCGGCCAAAGTCATGCGCAATGTGGGCGACTGCACTCTCATGCTCAAATTTAACCAATTCATGCCACTTGATCTGAGCTTCTCTGTCCAGTTTGATGGTAAGTTGCGCTCAAGTCTGCCTTTGCTCTCTCCGCCTCGCTCATGTTGGCACGTTGAAGAGTGCGCTCACGCCTCACTCATTGTAAACAGTCTCAAGCCGAATCGATGGTCCAACGAACAGCTCGAGGGTCTACGATCTTACTTGAACACATTTATTGGCAGCGACGGGTCGATTCACTCGCTGAGCGACATGTTTCGCCAAGCACTCGAGTACGTCGAGGCCAACTTTGGCTCGTTGTCCGATGGCAAGCGGGCGCCGTCCTTAGCAAAGCCGACTGGCAAGAAACGAGCGAGCAGAAAAGAGACGCAAGACGAAGAGAATGCGGCCGAGAAGAAGGCGTCAATGAAAACTGCCAACGACGTGGTCAAACGCATCGAATGGGACGAGCAAATAGACAAGCGGCAGATCACGGTCGGCTACATGGACCGTTTCCTCGGCCTGAAAGAGTGCGCGTTCGACACGTTCGACTGGGGCGACATTGTGCAGGCGGAGTGGGGCGCGCTGGCCATACCCGAGCACCGGATCAGCTACTTCAAGTACAAGAACGAGCTAGTTTGGGACAAGGGCCAGCGGCTGGACAACGTGTTTGGCTCGACCGGCTCCGGAGTGAACATAGTCGACGTGATCGAGAGGCTGAAACACGACTCGAGCAGTGAGAGCTCATTGAAAAGCGAATTGACACTCGACGAGAACGAGGCCGAGCAGGTTCACTCGATCGGACGCGTAAAAGTGCGTCAGGACTCGCCCAACTGTTTCGTGTCCATTCCAATCGCCGACAAGCAAATAGTCAGGCGAATAGAAGAGCTGCACAAAGAGCTGCTGAAGCAGAATGGCGCAATAGAGAGTTACCTGATGCCGACCAGCTCGCTTCACTTGACCTTGGTCACTCTGCGCTCGGACAGCGACGAGCAGCTCGCAATTGTCAAAGAGTCAATCAGGGCCGTCTGCGATCTGATGAAGCCCGAGCTCGCTTCGGCTCGCTTTTCTCTACGCGGCCTCTCCGACTTTTACAACAAGGTCTTGTACATAAAGTGTGAGCCTCAGAGCTGGATGAACGAGCTGAGAGTGAAGCTGTTGGACACAATGCGCGAGAAGGGCGTCAACTTGGCCGGCAACTACTTTGAATTCATTCCGCATCTGACCGTGATGAAGATAAGCGGCGAGCGACGCGGCCACAACGTTCACCAGCTGGTCGACGCCAGTCTACGAAACTCGTACAAAGACGTTGACTTTGGCCAGCAGGTGCTCGCCAGCGTCGAGCTCTGTCGCATGGTCAACATATTCAATTGCCAAACTTATCCGGTCGAGTTTGACGTTCAATTCGACTCCTAAACGCCGATTTTCAATTCGTTTCAGCTCGTTTCGTTTGATTTTTACAAGAATGAATAAATTTCTGCTCTCCTGTTCACTTTGATTCGAGCACAATTGAAAAGTCAGTTTCGCACCAAGTTCGCGCTTCTCCCTGACTGCCGAGAAGACCACTGACCAGTGTGGGCCGAGTCACAGCATTCGTCAAACTGCACGTGCCGCACTAGAGCGAAAATAGAGCCACCCAGGCAGATAGAGAAGGATGGGCAACGTGAGCTCAAGTCTATTGGCGATCACCGGCAGCCTTGTGGCCGTCTACCTCGGGTCAGTGTCGCACAAGTTTGTCACTTCAGCCTCATAAATCGAACGCCGAACAGAAAAATCTGGCTCTCCTATCGAGTCTTCAGCCGAATGGGCCTCAGCACGCCCGAGTATCGATTCGTTTTGGGCAATTTTCCCGAGATCCTTGCTTCGGTCTGTTGGCTCCCTCACTCGCTTAGTCTGATTTGTGTTTTCATCCTGGCCCGTCCCCAGACTCAGTCGGCCTGTCTTCAGAAATGGACGCGCCAGCTCGGCAAGACTTATGGCTACTTTGAAGGTCATTTGCCTATATTGGTCACATCCGACTGTGAGCTCATTCAGCAAGTGTTCATCAAGCAGTACTCCAACTTCATGGCGCGCAAAGTAGGATCTAGGCCTCTCTAAGGCTCGAGGGCGACTCTCAACAAGGCCGCTTGGTTTAGATCTACCCGTTTCAGTTCGGCGACAACAGTCAGAACATGGACTTGTTCCTCTCGTCCAACAAGCGCTGGAAGCGAATGAGAAACGTAATCAATCCGACCTTCTCGCCGTCCAAGTTGCGCGAGGTGAGCTAGTCGCGTTATAAACGCCTCTCTCCTATCAAGCGGGCTAATCAAGGCCGTCCGCCTGTGGCCAGATGATTCCAATCATGCAGCAGTGCTCCGATCGTCTTGTGCACGTGTTGCGGCAGCTGTGCGACACCGAGATATTGATCGCCGAGTAAACGAGGCTTGTTGACTGTCAATGAGCGACATTTTGAGTAGAGAACCTTTAAAAAGCTTCTTCAACCGCTACACGATGGACATAATCTGGAACTGTGCGGTCGGCATGGACATGGACTTTCAGCACGACGCAGACAACGTCTACGTGCAAAAGTCGCTGCACGTGTTCAAAGATCTAGAGCATCTGAAGCCAGAGTTTGTTCTCTCCAGTGAGTGACCAGCTCTCAATTTGGCCGCATGCAGGCCGGCTAATGTGACGCTTTGAAGCCTATTTCAGTGAGTTGAGGCCGCTGATCTTGACCGCGGTCTCCTTCATGACCTCGGTGGCCACTCGTCTCGGCACTCAGAAGCTGGTCGATCCCCTCTTCTGGCTGACGCAACACATCTATCCGATAATTGACCAGCGGAAAGCATCTGGCGTAAGTAGGAGCTGTCTGTTCGTCTGAAACAGCTCAAGCAAGCTCAGGCTATCCAGCGAGTGCGCAAGGATTTCGTTCAGCTGCTCATCGACTCGCAGACAGACGGCGAAGAGGAGACGCTCTGCGACAACAAACGCGTCGACTTGAACTCGGCCAGATTCGAAAAGAAAATGTCTTTCGACGTAAGCGACGCTCTCGTTTCACACCTCTCAAGCGACAGAATAGAACAATACGAGTCGAAGGAGATCAAGTTCAATCTGGTCGGATTTCTTCTGGCCGGATTTGAAACAACCAGCACCGCGCTGACCTACTGCTTCTACATATTGGCCACACATCCGGCCGAGCAGAGCAAACTGCAGAGTGAAATCGACAGCCACTTTGGCCAACAGCTTCAAGTAGGATGTCTCTTTGAGCAATCGCGGCTCCAAATCTGCTCGACTGACTTTTTCAACTCAGATCGAGCCGGACATGGAAAATCTGGGCAAACTCGCCTACCTCGATCTGTTTGTCAAAGAGGCGCTGCGAATGTACCCGATCTCGAGCAAGTGAGTGCGATCGCCTCTTTCCGGAGCTGTTCATTCACAAGCCTGAATCGACACAGCACAGTGAACCGTCGCTGCATGAACACGACCCAAGTGGGCGATCTGCTCATTCCCAAAGGCGTTTCGGTCACAGTCGATGTTCTGAGTCTTCACTACGACGCAGAGATCTGGGGACCTGTCGACCCGCACCGCTTCTATCCGGAACGATTCGCCGACATTGACCGCATCCCGCCGGCCGCCTACCTGCCGTTCGGCATCGGCCCGAGAAACTGCGTGGGTAAGCCATCGAAATCGATTTTCGCCAATCGCCCCACTCAGTCCGACTCGTGCAAGGCATGCGATTCGCGTTGCTTGAGATGAAGATGACGCTCGTCAAGCTGCTGCGCGAGTTCAATGTAAAGAGGTGCGACAATACGCCCAACAGCCTCCAATACGTGGAGGGCACAGTGCGGCGGCCAATAACCCCGATCGTTCTAACTCTAGAGCGTCGTCATTGATTCTAATCTACTCGCAATAAACATTCCAACACACACGATCGCACATTTCTTATTCTCATGGGCTACAGCAACGCCCGAATGCGATAAGATGCCTTTTTTATTCGTCGTCCGACTCGCAAATCAAACTAATCGACCGAAAACCGAGTAAAATTCAATAATGAAATCATTCGTCGCTTTGTTCTTGATTGCCGCCTGCTTGGCCTCAGTGGGTAAGACGATCGTAGTTGCTTGCTGCACACGGCCATCTCTTCATTCGATTCAATTCTAAGTCTTCACTGCACCGGCGGTCGAAAAGCCCATCGGCCAGTGGCCCATCACTTTTCCCATCATAAACCCAGTCAATGGCTGCCCGATCCATATCATCGTTTGTGCCATCTACTGCCCGTTCGGACCGGCCTTGGACGAAAACGGTAAATTTCCTTTCCCTGCACTCTCTGCACAAAGTTAAACTCAAGCAAAATTCTTTCCCAGGTTGCCCCAAGCCCTGTGGTAAGCTTTGCCTTGCTTCAGCTTCTGTTCACTTTTCCTTAATTTTAAATGACCAGCTTGCGCGCCCAGCCCTTGGCAGATCATCTCGCCGCAATAAACATTCGATTTTACAAATAAAAGTTATTGAAGCCATTCTCGATCTTCATCAGCGCACTTGGCACGCAAGCGAAAAGGCGAATGAAATGTGGCCTAACTGTGAATGTCGAAGTAGAACGGAGTGAGAGGGAGCCAGCAACAGAGAGATGAGAGGGAGGCGACCGGGAGTCGCTGATGAGTAAATTCGGATAAGAACATTAAAAGAGAGAGAGAGAGACAAAGAGGCGAGCATGTGACTTGGACAGTCGAGAGCGGTTGGCGTTGGCGCATTTCTCTTTCATTATCTTATCAGGGCAGCTAAGAGAGCAGGTAACGCTACTGCGGCAATCGCCAACAACGATCAACTAGACGACGACGACGACGACGACCAGCGGCGGCGGCAAATCTAGGAGAAAGACTTAAAAGAAAAGAGGAACATCGAATATGGAGCACATGCATTTGGTGGTCAACCTGGCCAACGAGAAGGGCGACTCGCAGCAGAGTCTGATTGCCAACACCTGCATATCGCTCAAGATCAGCAAGTCGCTGCTCATCACCAAACGCGACCGACTCTTTTTCAACGAAGAATACTACAAGTACGCGATCGAGCTGAAAATAAACGACGACCAATGGGTGGTGTTCAGACGCTTCAGCGAGATTCGCGACGAGCACGAGGAGATGTGCAAGCGGCACCTGGCCTTGCGTAGAGAGAACTTTCCTTCGCGCAGTCCCTTTAACAAAACCGACCAGTTTCAGCGCGAGCGACAGCAGAAGCTCGAGGCTTACTTGAAATCGTACGTGCAAGTGGTGCTCGGCGATCAGCTCTTTGACTACTCGCCGAACCACAAGGCGCCGGGCGCCAATGACCGAGCCACCAAAATTGGACGCGACTCCTTCTGCGACAGTCTGCCGTTTTTCAGAGAGACCCGAGAGGACAAGCTGAACGCCCAGAAACTCGGCTGGCTTCCCAACGACGCTTAAAACCCGAACGAACCAAATCTCTGCCTGTTACTCTCTCTCTTTCTTTCTCTCTCTCTCTCTTCTTGGCCCTCATCCGTTCATCACTAGAATCACTAGAACGAGCATTCTTTTCCTCTTGAATTTTATTCGAAAATAAAAGGAAAACGCGCTAAGCGAGTGAGTGCGATTTATTGGTGAAGGATGATGGCGCTGACAAGAGACTCAAACTAGCTGACGAGCACTGGCTGACAAGAGGCCGAGCTCGCTTGGCGAAAGTTGAAATTGAACTTGAGCTCGATTAACTCGTTCTGGCTGTAATCGTCAAAGCAGACGAAGCTGTCGACAGTCCTTTGCCATTCGACGCCGTTCCAGACGAGCTCACGGCGACCAACGATCCAGACGAGCAGCTTCTTCTTCGACTCGACCGTTTTGTTCTTGGCATCGCTGCTTTGCCATTCGACAACTTCAAGTAGCACGCCCTGTTCCATGCAGTCGGTCACTTGGCTCTCTCTTGTCGCCGGACGACGCTTCATTCTCAGGCATTCACTGTCAAACTGCTTTCGCATTTGACTGCAGGCGCTTATGTAGACATGAAAGAGACGCTTGTAAAGACGCGAGTTGAACTCGTAGCTGCTGTTGGGAATGAGAAGCGCATCCGAGTCAGAGAACGAGTAGAATATAAGCGCGTCTCTCAGCCGCTGGTTGCTTTGAATCACCGCTCGCTTGAGCTGCTCTTCGTCGCTGTCCTCGTCGGTCAGCTCGGCGTCTTTTGACTTTTTCTTTCGTCTGCTCTTCTTTTTGTCGCTTTGTTTGGCTGCGGCCGGACTCGAGCTGCGTGAACGTAGCCGGTTCACTAACGAGCAGTATTGACGTGACTCGCGTCTCACAAATTGGTCCAAACTCAGCGTGCACCGATTCGGATTCAGCCAAGAGCTGATGCTGGCAAACGTTCCGTCGTCAGCCATTCGGTTCATCTGGGCCACAATGCGGCGAATGACGGCCGGATCGGGCGGATAGCTGACTCCGGCCGCGAGTCTATGGGAAAAGCTTTGATTAGCGCTCTGGCTGGATGGATGGTTAGCTGAGCGTTGCCTACTTTCTGGTTCTTACTCCGTCGGACTTGAGAACCGAGGCCCAGAGGAATGCTTTCTTTTGTTCGAAACGGATTTAGACCAGCAGCAGTGGCGGCCACCAAAAGGCAGAGCAGCTTACCAGACCGACCAGGACGAGGTGAGAGCGAGAGCATTTAGTCGCATTTATCTCGCGCCAAATGATGAATTGGCGCGAGTGGCCGTTGCAGAGCTTGTTGAACAGGCCATAGTGCTGAGCGAACAAGTAAATGTCATAAGTGAGACTGGCATCCAGTGCGTGCTCGGCCTTGACCAGAAAGTTCTTGTGAAACAGGCAGGAGCCTTGGACCACGTGCAGAGGCTGTTGGAGCGGCGAAGCGGCGAAGGAGTAGGGCGCCTCGGCGGCGAACTGCTTCATCCGCTCGGAGAGCTGAATGTCCAGCTCTGCGGATAGATCGCCTCTAAGCAGCTGCTGGTCGTGCAGCATTGCCTGGAGATTGGCAAACAGCCGCTCGTTTATTGACAGGCTCGGCTCGTCGCCTCTCGGACGCAAACTCGCAGCCGCAGAGTAGGAGGCGAATATGGCGCCCCACATGAGCTGTCGCTTCAGTTGGCCAAAAAACTGATCGAGCTCGCTCTCAGGCCACTCGTCCAGTGCGCCGAACGTGAACCTGAAGCAGCGGTCCATCTGACGCGACACATTTCTAAAGTAGACCGCGTCTGTGTGGTGGCTCGGCACCAACAAGACAAGCTGTCCGTTGCTGTGAGATGAACTGGGCAGAATGCTGACGTGAAAGCATTGCTGCTGATGTTCTAAAAAGCAGCTGCAGTCGCAAATTAGAAGCCAGCGAGCGTTCAGGAGACTGGAAGCAACAAAAAACGCTTCCAAGAGCAAATAGAAGCAAATTGAAGAGCCACTTACTAGACAGCTTGAGACTGACTGCTCTCTTGACGCTGGTCGTGCAACTCGGCCAACGTGAACGAGAGCGTGATGAGCAGACCGCGCACAGCCTCGACCAGCTCGACCATGCCGGCCTCGTCCGCCTTCAGCTTTGACCTGTCGCTCGGGAACCTGTAGATCAAATCGTTCTAAACGGCATGGACAATGGCAAGGAGGTCCAAGGGCGAAGAGAGAGAGACAATTTACTTTTCGACTCGATTGGTTGTTGTCGTTTTGAAGCGTTTTCGCGTTCAGCGACACAAGCATAAGCATGTAAAACAGCTGATCGTAGCTGGAGCTGCGCGTCACTTTGATTCGACTGCCTTTGACGACGTCAGAGCTCTTTGAGGGCGCGATGATGCGCTTCGAGGCGTTTAGATTGGTGTCCAGCCTTGGATCTGCGCACAGCGACGACCAGAGAATTTCAGCGTTCAATGGACTCAGCGTGGACAGCTTCACGCTCTGGCCTTGTCTAATGCTGGCCAATACTTTCACAAAGTTGGCCCCAGTCACTTCAATGTCGTTTATGCTCAAGATCAAGTCGCCTATTCAAGTCGAGTATTTTCTCAAATCTGAAGCGGCCGCCATATTCACTCACCGATTTTAATCTCAGTCTGCGACTCGAGAGCTTTGCAGGGCACAAAGCCGCGCACAATCATCCGCTTGAGGCTCTCGACCGAGTCGATCGCCTCGGCTGTGTAAACGCCGAGCACGTTCTCGCTCAGCTCGTTCAGCTTGAATTTGCTCAGGTCCGTTTTGAAGAGAACGCTCTTTACTGGCTGCTCGGGCCCATACCACGGGTAGTCGAGTTCGACTGGTCTTTGAAAGCAGTCGACCTTGAGGCGTCTGATTGGACGATGAGGCGCCACCGGTTCCAAATAGCTGACCACACTGTCCTCCGCTTCGTCTCCCGCCGCCTCCGATCCGGCCATTTCTTTCTCTCAACCTGTTGTTCACGTCTAACTGGCCACCGCCATCTCCTTCCCAGCGCGTAGCCATTGGTTACACGCATTGCGCATAATTTGAAATGACCTGACGAATGTGGAGTTTTATTCAAACGACAACAACGAGAATGCGGCAGGCTAAGGCCGCAAAAGATGCTGAGTGAGCTGCAAATAGTCGGACTGGACCTCGCGTCCGTTCACAGTAAACAGCGAATAGTCGCGGGCAACGTCAAAGTTGTACGGATCCCAAGGCGCTTCGATGATCACCGCATCGTGCATGCATCTGGAATTCAAGCACGAGGCCCTGTTGGCCTTCAGCTCGAGCGATTTGACGTTGGCCTCGGCCGAGTACTTGCTGGGCGCCGCGATCATAGTGGCAGCGTTCATTGAGCTGAGCGAGCCCTTGCTCGCCCAGACAAAGTGAATGCTGGCGAACAGGCTGCGCAAATAGGTCGTGTCCTTTCTGCTCGGAACTGTGGCGCCGTCCATGTTGTAGAAGACGATCGATCGGCTGAGCTGCGCGTAGACCGCATCGGCTGGGTTGTAGACAAGCTTGTTGAACAGCTGCGCGAAGAACTCGTCGGCCACAAACGAGCCGCTCGAGTGCGCGATCACAATCAACTTGTTGAGTCGCTGGCCGGCCAGAGTCGAGCGCATGTGAGCGATCAGCTTCGAATTCTGCACTTCTTGTCCATTGTAGAGCGAGTCGTAGGGGCCGCGCACTGCGTAAACGTGATTGACGGCCATTTGAGTCGAATTGAACAACGACTTGCTCATGAGACGATCGGTCCACGCCCTCGCTTGGACAGAATTGACGCCAAATCCGGCGTAGGTGATGAGCACATTGATCGGTGCAGTTTGGCTGCGATCAAACGCCTTGTAGTCGACGCTGACACCGACGTTTAGCCAAGCGGCAGCCAACTCGATCGCTGCCAACACGATCACCACAATGCAAAGTAGAGGCCGCATTTTAGAGACGACAATTCGACTCTTGCCTCACATCTGACCCGATTTATAAGGCTATCGTTGCTCCAGTTGGCGAATGCTAGATTCCCACGAGCCGAAGACGATTCACTGCGCCTCATCTTTTGTTTGCGCTTTGAGCGAGCAGAAATGTGAAGAAAAATGTCGATCGCTTCGACTCGAACAAATCTCCACGACGCCGCCGCCATTTCGTAACCGAGGAGTGGAACCTGGACAGGGAGCGGACTTGTCGTTCGCTCAGCGCGCGTTTTGCTCAATCATTGTATTCTATTTGGCTCATGCATGTAAACAGCTCAACAAACACACACACACACACACAGAGTGAGAGTGAGGCGGGCGATCTGAATGAACAAGATGTTCGACATTGAAGAGCGACGTACACTCACACAAACAGAGTAAAAGAAGTAGAAAAGAAAAAGAGGACGGAGAGAGAGAGAGAGAGCGAGCCGAGTCGAGCTAGTTAGCAAATGATGCAGCAGAGCAGAAGCGAAGAACGCGCAACGACTACCACGACGATGAGCGACTCAAAACACTGTGAATGCGAGTCGATGAGTCGACGCATCAGCGAAGTGGAGATTGCCAGCAGGCGTCTGCTTCAGCTGCTGTCCGACTACGAGCGCGAGAATCGAATGTTAAAAGAGCACGCGGAGACGATCAGACGCAAGCATCTTGAGCTGCTCGAACGCATCGAGCAGGTGCTCAACAGAGACGCCGGCTCGACAGCGGCAGTGGGCCTGGCGCCGGTCGACAACGGACAGTTTCAAAAGCTTAGCGAGCTAAAGCTCAAACTGCTCGAGCTGATCAAATGCTACGAGGGCAAGTTTGTGGACGAGAGCGACGTGAAGCAAGAAGAAAGCCAACTGAGCCAGATGCTCGACGAACTTCACACAACAGTGTCGTCAGACGGAGCCGGTCGCCACTCGCTCAACGAGCCTGAGAATCATCAAATCGAATGCGCAGTGCACGCGCAGATTTGGCACCAGATCGGCAAGATCAGCAACTCGCTGCAGAGCACCAAGACAGAGTTGGAAAAGTTCAAGGCCAAACTGGTCAAGTACGGCCTCGGCCTGGCCGGCGAGAGCTGGACCAAGTCTGGCAATGTGTCGCCGGCTGCCACTTCGGCCTGCTCGTCGGCGGCCACCAACGCCTCCGTATCGACAAGCTCTTCGTTCTCGTTCGGCAACACATTGAACCTTCACTTTGACGACTATCT
The DNA here is from genome assembly GCA_019059635.1 of Proales similis. Classification (NCBI taxonomy): domain Eukaryota; kingdom Metazoa; phylum Rotifera; class Eurotatoria; order Ploima; family Proalidae; genus Proales; species Proales similis. Next base: position 205,467 of record JAGVRJ010000015.1, read on the forward strand.
CAGGATGAGAGTCAACATCCTGAAGGAGAGACTGAGCATGCAACGCTACGAGCTGAAGCGACTCATCAATCTGCTGCTGAACGTTCCGTCGAGCACAAGCGGCCAGTGCTCGGAGGCGACCAGCGGCATCGGCTCAACTGCGCCCGAAATGGCCGACAAGCTGCAGCACAACAGCGCCCAGTCGAGCGGCAGTCAAATTGACACCGTCGACCATCTTCTGTGGGATCTTACTGAGGACTTGGCAAAGTCGTCGGTGGCCGCCCATGGCCTCGGCGTCCACTCCACCTCGAGCAATCGAGAGAACTTCCTGTACAAATGTAACAAGTGCAACACGCAGCTCGAGTCGAACAAGATCACTCTGGACCGCTTTCGTCGTCACTTGAAAGAGTGCGACGCCAGCCAGCTCGTCTGCATGTTCTGCATGAAGCTGTTTGCTCGCACCAGCCAGGCCGAGTTCGAGGACCACGTTCAAGCGCACCTCAGCAAACAGATGCCCGAGCTCACCAAGTCCCCGCCCGTCACTCAGGTCACATCGCCCTCCAACTACGTCTACCTGAACGCGTCCACGTCGCCGCCGCCCCCGCCGACCACTGCGGCCAGCTCTCAGGCGCACAGCTACGACCAGTCGCCGGACGACAACAACAACAATCTGTTCATAAGTCAATTCCATCCGAAACCGCGCAAACGACTTTGAGCTCTCTACGCACAGCCAGTGCCAATTTTCAACCATTTTTGCTTCTTTATTTTGCCTCATGTTCATTTTGCCTCTTCTAAATTCTTCTTATCCTTATTGCTCTTTGCTTTTGTTCTCTATGCGTTCGTTTCTTCTATTTACCGGTCGACGCACCGTTTTTAGCATTAAAAAACCAAAAACCAGCCGCTTTGTTCAATTTTCTTCTTTTAATCCTTTTCGCCGGTCTACGCGACTTTTTACTCAACAAAAAAAGGAGAAAACCGAGCTGCAGCCCAGAAATGAGCAGTCAACTAGTCCATTAGTCTGTTCTCTATCTCTCTCTCTCTAATTGAAATTTCCTTTAAAATGAAAAGAAGCCAGATTGAACAGGAAGCGCTGCCAGGCTTTGTGAGAGATTTGCACCAATTATACATGCGTCAGAGAGATGCCCAGCTGCGTATATAAATTGCACATTCGGGTCCTAATTTGGCATCATTTCAAGCCTATCTAACGTCATTAAGACGAGCCAGAGAGAAGAGCCCTCGAGCACATTGCCTGAGTTAACGTTTGAGGACAGGAATCAGCCAGCCAACATTCTGATTGTCTAATCCGTTTTCAACAAAGCCACGGAGCAGAGCAACATTTAAAGATCAGACAAGAAGAGAGAAATGAGCGGAAATTCGAGCGAAGAACCTACTACTGACCAGCTGATGGTGGCCATCTCGCACATTCCGCTGGTGATTATCGTTCTGGGCGTGGTGTGGAACACGATCGCGTTCGCCCTGTTCTTGAGCACCAAAGAGCTGCGTGAGATGAGCTGCACCATCTACATGATGTTCATATCGGTGCTGGACACCGTCTCGCTGTTTCAGTTCAACTTGAACCGGTATTTGCGTCCGAATTTCGGCATTCGCATACTGAGCGCCACACTGGCGTCCTGCAGGCTGCTCGCTTTCTTGCAGTACTTTTCTCTTCAAGCGAGCGCCGCCCTCCTCACCATGATGACCATCGACCGCTTCATGGTGGTCATTTCAAAGCCGGGCTCGAGGATCAGCCGACTGCCGTTCGGCACCGTAAACAGCGCACTCGCCTGGTCCTCTGCCATCTGTCTGTTCTACGCTCTCCTCAACTCGCACATTCTCATGTTCAACGGCTACTTCGATCCGCCCAGAGAAGTGAACGTTACTGAGAGCTTCGTGGACCCGGTCACCAACGCCACTCTGAATCGCACTCAAGTTGAACTGGTCTACTCGAGCAGCACCAACTGCTACCGCTACTCGCCAGACTTCTCCCTACTGCCCTTGTGGGACATTGTTCAAATGATCATCTACAGCTTCGTGCCCTGCGTGGTCATGGCCGTCTTCAACATTCTCCTGATCGTGTTCGCTCTGCCCTTTGACAAGAAGCTCGACCGCAAGAACAAGCGGCAAATGCGCAACTTTCGCAAGAAGCGGCTCATCTCCATCAACATCATGGCCATCACGTTCGCGTTCATATTCATGACTCTGCCGGCCACCATTCTGTTCGGCTTCTTTGCCGACAAGTACGGCGTCATACTGGGCAACAAATACCTGGGCGGCATATTTGACGGCCTCTCCTTTCTCTTTCACGCCAGCATATTCTTCGTCTGCTTTCTGATCAACCCCAAGTTCAGACATGCTTTCCTGTCCCTTGTGCTGTGCAAGAACTGCGTCGGCCGTCGAGCCGACTACAGCGCGTCTCAATCAGTCAGTCGCCCGAGTGACCCAGACAAGTGAACTCACCTCTGGACTTGCTTCTGCTTTGACCTTGCCATAGACGCTTGTTGGCCTTTATGCAGCAAATTTGCTTTCCGCCTCATCGTGCAGCCATTCAACAGCTAGTTACCCGTCTGGCTTTTTTTAGAAATTCTCTAGTTGACCCGTTTTAATCTTTATGTTTTTGTTGTTGTTGTGATTAGTTTCGGCTGGCTTCAAAACTATAAAGAGTAACAAATAAACTTTAACAAATTGAATAAGATCATTATCTCGCCAACCGACAACATTTAAACCGACTAGACACGAACGAATGTGGAAAGAGATCGAAGAGCAGCACAGAACGCAGCCTGCAGAAGTATAGAGAGCGAAAAGGCCCAACAGACAGACAAACAGAGGGAGGCAAAGACAACACGGGCAGAGAGAGAGGAAGAGAGAAGTTGGTGAGAAGCAAGAATCAATAGGCAGTCGGAGAGCTTTGCGAACCGGAGCTGAAAAAGTTGAAGAGTGTGTGCCGGTAGGGAGGCGACGAGAAGCAGTACATGATGAAGTTTATCGAATGGTTCGAATAGGAGAGGAGATAGACGATGTTGAGGAGGATGCGGTTGTCGGTGTCGTCGAAGAATATCAAGCAGATGACGAGCGGAGTGGTCAGCGAGAAGAAGAGCGTGTTCAGCGTGATCAGTGTGTAAGTGAGATGCTTGGCCTTGGCCGCCTTTCTCTCCTGCTGGCTGTGCATGCTCTTGATCAGCTTCTGGTCTACTTGGTCGGACTCGGTCGGCTCGGCGCTCTTGCGCGTCAGAGTGGATTTGGCGCGTCTAGACGCCATGCGCCGATTGGTCTTCAGCAGAGTGCGTATGATCAAGAACGTGCAGATCGCCATTGTTGTCGTCGGTATGATGGCGTAGAGGAGCAGGTCGATCCACTTGAAGAACGGGTCCATGAAGTGCTCGTACAAGCTGCCCGCCTTGGACGCGCAGCTGAACTCAAGTCTGCTCGACTGGTTCGGCCCGCCGACAACGAGGTCGTACGAGCCCAGAAAGAGCAGCGAGTGCATGTTCATCACCGCGGCGAGCACAATGTTGAACGCGATCACTTTGTAGGCCGTGCTCGGCTGGCAGTATTTCTTGGCAAAGTTCAGCAGATTGGTGGCGATCGCTCGGTCGATGGAGACGGCCGCCAGTGTGAAGCTCGACAAGTGCGTGAACGCATAAGTCAGAAACGAGTGAACGCGGCAGATGACTATCGACTGATTGCGCAGAACGAACTTGAAGTACGATATGAGAATGATGTCGCCCAGGCCGAAGAGCAGCACGAACAAGTCGACAACGGCCAGAAACGCCAAGTACGTGAACGTCGAGTTCTTGCGCATCTGCTGCTGCTGAAATATGAGCAGGCAAAGCGTGTTGCCGATCAGGCCGATCACCAGCAAGACGATCGAGATCCATTTCGGAAAGGACGGGTCAAAGTAGTCTGTGTAGCTTGTCTGCTCGTAAATTGCCGAGCTAGCGTTCGCACTCATTTCCAGTCCTTTTCCGTTTGCAGTCAGTCGCTTTATATTCCAGAAGCTTGGCGATTCAATCTTGTCTAAAAACGATTTCTGCACCAGTTCAGCGTTCGTTTATCCAAATGCGCAGTTGCAAAAGGCAACTGAGACACAAATTACAAGAAGCCACCTAAAAGATCAGGCAAACAGGCGCGCGCAACGAGTTTGGCTGACGACAACACTACAGCAAAGAAAAATACCCGCCCCAGCAGCGAGAGAGACAGAGAGGCAAAGGGGAAATGATAGAGTTCACTAATGCTCACTAACGCTTTAATGGCAACATAATTAAAAGCGAAAATGACCACGATTGGGCCGGAACAAACGCCGAGGCCAACTGTTTCATCAGGGAAGTGGAGCTTCCTTTGAGGGCTAGCGCCATTTGAGGCGTCTTGAGCGACGCAAACTGCACACGATTGGCATGTCAAGTCAGGCAGTAAAATTGGCGTCGCAATTATCAACCGCCCTAAAAGCTCAATACGGTAACAGGCAGCCACCTGAAAACGGCTCATGCTCGAGCAGTCGGCCTCGTCACTTTTCAATTTCTACGAGCTGATTGAATGCGACTACGCACGGTTTGTGATTAGCATGGCAATCGTGGCCATTAGGGCTTGTGAAATTGAAAATAAGAAAAAGGCAAATAGAAATGGAAACAACACAACACATGAGTTGTTTGAGGCAATTTCGAGCTTATATATCAGCTTCCATATCCAGGTATTGAGCACTCGCAGGATATTGATGTTCAAAGAAACAATTGATGAAAGAATTGTAAATTAAAAGAGCGCCTCTCTGTTTGAATTAGAGAATCCACTTGGATTCATCCAAAAAGCGAATAAATTAAACAAGAGAAGACAGAGAGCTGAGAAGACGAAATCGGCCATGGCACTATGCAGGCCGTCAAGTGGCTGCCGTGCGAGCAATTGACTAATTATTATTTATATAAAGCGGCGAACTCAAGAGCCAAAAGGAAAGAACGAGGAGAAATAAATGCAAAGTTGAGTAGAGCGAAGGTGCAAAGTGCACCGAGGAACGGTGCTGGTGCAACAGCAACGCAGCCGCAAAAGCAACCAAAACAGCCGCGCGTGTTGTTTTCAAACGGAATTAATGAGAACGAGCGTGAATTAGGTCGGCCTATGATGACGACCGCATGTTTGCGATTGCTTCACAAAAGCAAATGCCACATCCAGTTGCATGCACCACAAGCACATACACGCACAGGCGAGCGCGACTGCTGCTGCTGCTGCTGCGCCAAAAAAGCAGTCTAAGCGCAAACGTGAGATGTGTTTTTGAGCTTGAATGGCGTGTAGCTCCAACTAAACGAAATATTTTTTCCTTTTCATTTAAAAACGGCTGCGAACGGCTTAATCAACACGTTCGACAGGCAGAGAACCACGACGACGAAAACTGACTGATCACCCTGAGGACAAAAACTAGCTTTTTCACTCACATAATCGTTCGACTTGGATCGATTTGAGTTTTTTTTTTTTCTCTCGCTCCATGCATCCCCGTCTCTGCCAGACAAAGAGAGAGAGAGAGACGGCAAGAAGACGTCTTGGGTGACGATCTTGTTGATTGATTGCTTGCTGACTCGAAAGACGCCTGAACGCTTGAGAATATGAGAACAAGAACAAAGAGAGAGAGAGAGAGTTTTCATTGTTTTTTGTTTCGATTGCGTTGGCAAGTACCGATTAGCCTTGAGGAAATGGGTCCTGACACGATGTTGGCGTCTCCGTCGGCTTCTCTCTCTCTCTACCCATCTCTCGCTCTCCATCTCTCGCTCTCCATCTCTCGCTCTCCATCTCTCGCTCTCCATCTCTCGCTCTCCATCTCTCGCTCTCTAGTTCATACATTCTTCTGATTAATTCATCGCATTTTCCTCTTCGCCAATTTTTGTGATGTCAATGCCCAGGTTGTTGATGTGCCGTTTACGCATGTCCGCTCGGGTGTGTTAAACTCGTCGTAAATGGTGGCGGCGTCAGATCGTGTCACTTCTTCTTCAAGACAGACTCGACAAACACGAGCCTCGGGTGGTTTTGAAGCGTTCTCTCTCTCTCTCTCGGGCAAAAGTCGGAGAATATTTTCTTCCCAATTCTTCGTTCAGCTAATTCGCACCGCTTCTTATTCCTCCAGGATCACATTTCAGCCGAGAAGGGCTTTAAGAAAAAAAAGGGGGGCGCCCAAACCACTACGGACAAGATCACCGCTCGAAAGCATCTCAGACTCCATCTGCTGATTGTGAATAGATACGTGTTGCCACTTGAAGGCATCGTAGTTGAGTACGCTTCAGCAAACGCGCGTTAGTAAGAGCCCGTGAGCAAGGGCGCCGGCAGACAGCCCAAAGATAAAATTTAACGCATACAGACGCTGCTTTAGATTGCACCTGATCACAATTAGGCTTGAATAGGATTCGTGAAATTGAAATAAAACAGATTTAAGAAAGCGGATGAACAAGCGAGCGAGAAACATAGGCGAAGAGAGCTGCGCTGCGAGCCTCACCAGGAACCGAACAAGGCACAGGCATTAGACTTGAGAAAAGAATTAGAAATGGATTCATCTGGCAGAGCGTATCTAACCCATTGAGCCGGCCTGATCTAATCTGATTTAATGTGTGTATCTATTTATGGAGCAATGCGTGCCGAGGCTTGCGGGCGTTCAGGGATCACCGGCGCGCTTTGATTTACGAGCGTCTAAACGCTCGGGCAAGAAGAAAAACTCGGTAGAAAAGGCTGTCTGTCGGTAAATGAGGCATGCGAGCGAAATGACAATTCTGCTTGATTCGTCAAGGCGGCCATTTACCAGCTTAGGCGCACAGCTAGTAATTGCGTTTAATTAAACTTGATTGATAAAAATGAATGGAATCGAGCCGACAAACGTGTCCCTTGGGTGCTGTGCAGCAAGGTTCTGCTTCAAGTTGGCGAGCGAAACAAGCGGATCAGAGAAGAAGACGCTGAGCCTGCTCTAATGCGCGTTTGATTAATTGAACATTTCAGCAGATAGGTGCAGCCTATCGTCGCCAATCAGAGTAAAACTCATTCGACTTGAGCTAAGCCATTAGTGTCTTTGACTCTTCAGATTATGCGCTGGTGAATTGATGGCGGGGCCGAATTCTAGACGCAGCCGCTTCTAATCGGAGTTTGTTTATTTAAATATTTTTGCCCTGCGTCATCGATTTTTGAGGCATCCAGATATCTGCTGCTGCTGCTGCCGCTGATGGTGGTGAGAACAAAGAGAGAAACGAGCGCGCATGTGTGTCAATAACGAGCACAAACTTCCTAAACGAATGTTCGTTGGCGCGTAATTGGCCAAGTGTGCAGCATGCAAGTAGACAGGCAGGCAGGGAGGCGGGCGGGCGGCCAGACAGGATGCTGCCTGAGGACAGGCTAGAAAAGACTTAATGAGAGTGAGCCGCAATTGAATGTCGACTGATTGGAGAGAGAAAAAAAAAAGATTTCTTTGGTGATCACGTCACAACAGAGAGCAGCCGCCAAGTAAGCGAACACGAGATCAAATCGAATTTCCATCTCATTATCTTCTGCCGCTCTTGTAAGTCAAGCAAAAAATGAAGAAATAATACTAAACGCGCCATTAGGCCAAGTACTCGAGAAGCCGCTCTTTCAAACAGACGAGTTCAGTCTGATTTGATGCATTTAAGAGCGTGATTACAGAAAGAATAGGCGAACGAACTGAATGGAGACCAAGAGTAGGCGGCCGGGTAGGACCAAGTCAACTAAATGCTCCGAGAAGTAAAGTGTCAGGGCCTAAATTGTAAACCCAACACACACACACAAACATATTCACTTAATTAAGATTGCCGATTAAAACCCAATATCATCGAGTTTTTACTTGACATTTGCGGTCGCTTGTTGGATGGCCGAGGATAGTGCCAGTCAGAGCAGACGAGCAGCGAGTTCAAATCGGCCCATCACGCCCCCTCTCTCTCTCCACTTTTCCTTTTTCATTTTTGTATGCCATCAATTCGCCCATCAAATGAGTTTACTGATTGAGTCTAATATCGACGGAAGCATTTGCCCGGTCCTAAAATTGCATGCAAATTACAAGTCTGGCTGTCGATCGATTCGATCCAAATCAGCTCGAGTCGTCTAAAACCCGCTCTCTGATTAAGACAGAGGCGCTCTCTCTCTCTGTTCAATCAAAATAATAAACAACAAATAAATTTCAATCCGTACGTGATTAAGCCCCGGTCTGATTCTATTTCGATTATTCTGTTTAGATCGGCTTCTACTCGGCTTACGGGTTTTATGGATCATTATTTTCAAGTTTGCTATACCTAAGCGCTTTTAGATTGTTGTTTACGAATGCAGACAAGCGCCTTTTGTTCAGGACTCGTTGCTTCGTGAGTAAGTGAACGAGCGGCCCGTAATCGGTAAACTGTTCGAATCGAGTCTAATGAAAGAAAATCCGATCCGATTTACTCGACTCGTCTTGCTCTCTTCCATCAAGTCCATGAGCTTTAGCTCTGTGTTGATTCATCACAGCGTGTTCGTGTTCTGATCTGAATGGCCAGATTTGAGCCAACTTTTTCCATTCTTTCCCTCTCTCTCTCTCAAGCGCTTGTTTTTGTTCTGCATCGTGGACGCAATTAAACAAACTCGTGCAAATTCATCCCCTGAACTCTTAATCCGATTTCGAGTTTGCAAGTATACGTTCTATAGCCACGTCGATCTGAACAAGCAAAGCTGTGACGCGGTTCAGTCGAAAGCTCAGCTCGCTCGCTTGTGATATCTGACTGACTGGCCGAGTAAAGGCTGCTTCTGGATGACCCTTTGAAGAGGTTCGAACTGATGACACATCGGTAAGTCGGTTCCTAACTCGCTCTCTACTGCTCGTCTAGTCTAATCGGAGTATTTTAAGAGCCCTCATCTAAAATACCTCCTAATTAGACAGCAAAATCAAATGAACACTTGAGAACTCCGGCCTGAATGAAGAAAAATAAATGTAGAAGAAACTTGAACTTGAGTTTTAGTTTGGTTTGAGCTGGGTTGGGTCGGGCTGGGTTCGAAACCGATCGCGGGCGAGTTTGAGGCTCAAGTCATAGAGGCAGGTTAGGTTGAGGGACGACTTGTTGAGTTCGATCAGAAACTTAAACGAGACCGAATCGGGCAGAGGGAAGGTGAAGTGGGTTCAGGCAAGTTTAGCCACTCAGAAAGAGGCAGAATTGGTCTCAAGCAGAGTTTGAATTGAGTCGAACAGATCGAAACAGACTGAAACAGAACCAGCTAGATCAGAAAAGAGCAAAGTAGATCGGAACAGATCGGAATAGAACGGAATAGAACAGAGTTGGATGAGAAAAAACTCGCTTCTCGCCGAGAAGCTTTTGTTTGTTTGGCTCAAACAGGTTTTTTTTTCAAGATTTTTTGTTTCAGATTTCGCTTGGGGATTTGTTCAAGATATTAAGTTTATTCATATTGATAAGCTCGGATGAACTTGGACTCGTTCAACCATGAACCCACATCTAAAATACCTACTAATTAGACAGTAAAATCACCATTTGAGAATCGGCCATTCAAGTGACGCTGGGTCACCCGGCAAACAAGCTGGGAAACACTCGGGCTGCTAAAAGATCAACCGATCGATAACAGTTGACTTGTATCCGTTGGGCTTTTAAATTTCAACAGCACTCTGGCGGCTGTTGTGCGCCGACTTAAATACGCAGTCGGCATGTAAGCGTAAAATAGCCGAGCAAAACTTAAGCAACACGGCTGCAGACGACGGGGGACCATCTTCAAACGAGCTTGTTATCTAAATTGTCTTCCTTGTGCTGTTTGATGAAATAATCTTTACGATCCATGTGACCGGCCAGTCGAGCAATTAAACTCGAACAATTTAGGTTGACGACTCTCTATGAGCGCAGTTTAAATTCAACTGGCAAATGAGTCAGACCTCACAAACAGCCAGTCACTTGCTGCCTTAGCTAGTCGTTTGTTGAGTAAGTCACTCGCTTGGCCAGCAGCTCATTGAGTCAAAAACAAAAGCAAAAAGAGCCTAACAGGAGGAGACAATGCACATTGCCGACGAGCTGTCCAAGCTGCTTGTCTGTGAGGTCTGCTTTGAGGCTTATGACCTGGAGGAGCACATCCCGCAAACGCTGTGCGCCTGCGGACACACTTATTGTTCGAGTTGTGTGAAAAACTTTGACAAGCGCCAATGCCCAGAGTGCAAGGCCGAGTTCAGTCTGATTGTAAAAAACTGGTCGCTGATGAACTTGATTCCGAGGCCGAGCTTCGATCAACTGGCCAAACAGATCGAGAATCAAGTCGAAGAGGGCAAGAGAGCGTTGAGCGAGCTCGACCAGTTGCTCGCCGAGCGAGAGAAAGGATTCGCTTGTACGCGTCAGTCTCTGTGGGAAAAGGTCGAGCAACGTCGAAATATGTTCCACGACTATGTGGATGAGAAAGCGGCCGAGTTGAAGCTGCAATTCGATTCGATCGAGAGCCAGTTCAATGAAGACATGGCTCGTCTCAAGGAGTCCAGCTTCTCCAAATTCCTCAACTCGTACGCAAACGAGATTAAGGAGCACGCGAGCGACGAGAAAAAGCTAGTTCAATACAGACTCGAAGCGGCCAATCTATGCAACGAGCTCAAGCAGAAAATTGAACAAATTCAAGCGATTCAAAAGCCGGCCATTGAATTTGAGTTGTCTGAGTTTGATTTGAAGCAGCTCGAAGCGTCCACCTTGTTTGGCTGGCCACGTTCGCGCCAGGCCGAGCAGCAGCAGCAGCAGACAAACGTCAACTCATCTGATCAGCCCAATTCGTTCGACGGCTCCTTTGAGACCTACAGCGAGATCGAGTTGGCAGTGAGTTTTCGTTCTAAATCCGAATTCGAGCTAAATCATTGACGCATCGATTGAAAACAAGGAGAACGAGACAATTGACGAGATATTGCTGGTTCCAAATCAGCGACCGGCGCCGGACAAGAGCCAGCCGGAGACAAGCGAGAGTTCAGACGGCAAACGAGTCGAAATCGCCGAACTGCCCGAGCTCGACGCTGAAGGTGACTTGCGCCTGCTAGTTGCATTTTTGCGCAAATTTGACTCACTCGATGTGGACTGCCAAGATTTCAAGGTAGTGAATGGCTCTGTTCTTGAAGTAGACGCGTCAGACGCGAGAAGGCACACACCTCGGCTCTGTGTGCTCACCAGGCAAACAGAAGCCGAACTGTACGGCTTTAACTTGAAGACACTGCAAAAGAGTGGCCAGCACTTTGTGTGCGACATTGAGAGCAACTCGCCGGCAGACAAGGCTGGTCTGAAAGAGAACGACTTGCTGCTTGAAGTAAACGGCCATTCAGTGGACAGTCAAAGACGAGAGAAGCTGCTCAAGTTGATCAAGAAACATCCGCTCAAGGTGAAATTCCTGGTTATCAGCGAATCAGAGGACTGGCAGAGCAAGAGCGCCAGATTTCGATCCAAGTCGATCGCAGTCGACCCAGACAGCCGAACGCATCCAGACAGTCGCCGCATAAAACTGAACGTGGAGGCCAAAAACCAAAAGTTGGGCTTTTCATTGAGCATGAGCTCGGCCGGTCTGCCCAGAATTGACAATGTGGCCGCTGATTCGGCGGCAGGCAAAGCCGGCCTTAGGAGCGGCGATCTATTGCTGAAAATCGGCCGACACGTTTTGATCGGCTGCAGCTTCACCTATGCGATCAGAACTCTGAAGGCGCACGCCAAACTAGCCACTGTGGACCTTGAAGTGGTCGAAGAGAATTTGTTCAACGCCAAGACGGACAACAAAGCGGCCTCGTTCGAGCATTTGCCCGGCGCCGAAGGTGAGTGCGCCCATCTTCTCAAGACACTCCCCAACTCGTCGACTAAACTGAGAAGCAAAGGCGAAAGCTCAGCAGAAAGCTCCCACTACTACAAAGCAGAGAATCAAATCGCCTCGAACGAAGCGAACGCCTCCAAAACTTCTAGCTCCGGCCTCAAGCACATGCTCATCAACAGACTGGCACTGAATAGAAAGCAAAAGCAGAAATTTTGAATGAATAAATGGACAACATCAATGCCGCATTTATTTCCACCACACAGACTGAAAAGGGAGTAATTGATTTTGGCTAGATTGGGTAGAATGGTTGATGTGAGGCTGATACTGCTTTAGTCAGGCGAGGGGGCATCTTGCTGCTCTTCTGGCTGCTTGTTGGCCAGGATGTGCCTGAACATTCGGTCGAACTTGTAGAATATGAAAAAGTTGGCGCAATAGGACGTGTAGAGGAGCAAGTAGGCGCAGGCGACCAGCAGATTTATGAGATCATGGCTCTTGACGAATATGTTTAGATAGGGGCCCATGTAGAAAAAGTATCTGATCTGAACGAACACGGCCACCGCAATGAACAGTGTGTGGCCCAAGATGTATGAAAGGCAGTTCATGCTGACCATTTTAGATAGCTGGCATCTGGTCTTCTCCATCAATTTGAGCATCTCTTCGCTAACCTGCTCGGCACTGGCTATTCTCACTTGCTGGCCCTCTGCCGCCTCCGCTTGTTGCACTGGTTCGGCGCCAGGCGCATGCGCCATCTCCAGCTCGCGGTAGCTGGGCGGGGCACTAATCGTCGACACCGGCTCTGCGTGGTTTATGTAGAACACGTCGTAGGCCTCGTCCAGATTGTCATCGTTGTCGACCTTTGAAGCAAACAGTTGAAGCGCTCATTGGCAAAATGGGCAAGCAAGAATGGCCACACTTACTTCAAAGTTGATGTTTTGCTCTGCGATTGTGCTGGTGCGAGCCAGTTTGCCGAGCTTTTTCAAGTGAAGCCGAATCTCGATCAGAAGGAATATGCTGGTTAACACGACCAGCAGGTAGATGCCCGCTTCGACCAGGATGGCGTTGAGCACCATGAATATGCCGGTCGAGCTCTTGTGTCCGTATTGGTTCAGGGTCATGAAAAAGTAGCTCTGCTTGAGGCCGACGTCCGCGTACATTTTGTAGCCGAATATGAGCGGCGAGTTGGCCACCAGCGAGAATATGACCATCAGAGCAATAATGTACTTGAACGCCGCATTGGTGGTCAAACGCCTCAGGCTCTTGCGCAGCTTGCAGATGCGCTCGAGCAGAATGACCAGCTTGCACAAGTTGGAGCAGGTGATCGACACGCTGGTGATGTAGACGAGAAAGCAAATCTCGAGGGCGCTGGCGTGCGATCTGAACGACGTCTTGCGCACAAAGTTGACCATCGAGCGCAGCAAAAAGAGCACTATGGTGACCAAGTCGAACGAGCAGTTGGCCAGCAAGTACTTGTAGATGACGCTCTTGAGGCACGGATTCGAGAACACAAACACGCAGATGATGTTTATGACGAGGCCGGTCAGCGCCACCAGTGGCAGCAGCAGCACGTTTATCGTGTCGGTCATGTAGCTCATTAAGCGCGGGAAATACCATTCGTACAATACGTACTCAAGAAAGTAGAAGAAAAACGTGCTATTGTGACTGTAGTCGTAAGTGTTGAGTTTCAATGTTGTGTTGGTCTGATTTAGAATCTTGGCCATTGCGCTCATTCACCTCCTTTGTCGCCTTGTGTGTTTCTCCTGCTTGTTTCTCTTTCCCTTGATTGGTTTGCGTTTCTCTCTCTCTCTCTTTCTCTTCCTCTCTCTCTCTTTTTTATGAGCTCAGCTCGATGAGTGTCGATCGATTTTGGCCAGTAAATTCTAAAGCAACGATGCTGGAAGAGAATTCACACCTCCGTCTAAATCAATATTCGAATGAATAAAGCATCTCTGAGTGAAGGTCTCGTCTGAAATTCGCTGCTCTCGGATTCAATTTCAGATTGCATCAAGAAGATTAGATGCATCTTATTGGTATCCAGTTTTCGTCACCTCAAAGCGCCAACAATCCGATCTGCCCAATCTCATTAGACGACGGAGCCGACCTTGGCGGCAAGCGGCCCATTCCTCCTCTCTGCCAGCCTTTTCCCGCCGGATGGCGCCGATTTCAATCAAAACAAATCAATTTTACAATCCAGGTAAGAAATTTTATTTTTATCCAAGAAAACAAGAATAAAAGCAAAATGCGCTTGATCTGATTTGTTCGAAGCGGCCAGCAAAGAGGCTTTGTAGAGCCGTGGACGTTAAAAGACGAATGGCGTTGGTCTTGACTGTTTGAACCTGACTCGTACAACCTTGACAAACGGCTTGAATGATCAAAATCTGGCCATTTGAACGCAGGTCGGAGCCATTGGGTAAATGTTGTGGACAGACGCCGAAGAGGCGACGTTCGGATTGGACGCGAATAGCCTCGTCCGCCTCAGTGCATGCTCGGACGGCCACTGGGCCCTGGCCAAGCCCGGCTCAAACGGGCTTAGATTGGCGAGCGCTTGGCTGCCGTTGTTTAGTTTGCTTTTGATTCGGCTTTCGAATCGGGACAAGTAAACTCGTCTGGCTCGGCTGGTTCTGCGAGAACGCACAGGCTCTGGCTTGTCGACGTCGACCACGGTCAAGTCGTGTTCGTCTTCCTCTTCTTGCCTTGCCGCGTGTCTTTGTGGGGCCATTTCATTGACTGCTGTGTTCGATCTGGACCGTTTGAGTACCTCGTTGCCGATCGCGTCCACGAATGTAACTGACTTTGACTTTTTCAAGTTTGAAGGGCAAACTGGACGCAAATTAACACAAATCACGCTTAAAGAGAAGCTCAACACACAAACCTGTGTAACTCCACGGCTGGCTGCGATTAAGCACCGAGCTGATGGGCTCATTGAGGGCGCTCCTGGGTCGTCGATTCAAGTCGATAAGGGCGGACGTGTTCAACACACGAACTGTGGTCCTCTCGGTCTGGCAGGGCCGAATCGAACCGCTGGACGGTCTCCGACCTTTCGGCTCGTCGTCGTCATACCCATCGGCCTCACTCTCTGCACAAGTGTCCAGCTCGAGTCGTTGATCGAAGCGTCTAATTGCCTCTTTGGCGTTGACCGGCGTGCAGCAAGTCGACGTCTCATGTGACCTCAGCTGATGCATCTTTTTGTAGTTGGTTCGGTTGAAATCGGGCGGCGCTCGGTTCAAATGGTGAAAATTAGACTCGACTGACGGCTGGCTGCCAATTCCGCTGTCGAAGCTGTTTGAGTCGCTGGCGCTGCTCGACGCCGGACTGCAAGCGACCGACTGAGCATCGGAGGTCGGCTCGCGGAGACAATCGGCCAGACCGACCGATCTGATGCCGTATGTGGACTGGCCAGCGCTCTCCGAACTGTCAATCAAATAGATTTTATTCTGGTCAGGGTCGAGCACGGAGAAGATGCGATCGGGCACAATCTCTTGGACGAAACCGTCGAGCAGATTGACTATGTTGCGGAACGAGCCCTGCTCGCTGATGTTGTAGGCCAGATAGGCGTTGCTCATTCTGTTCACTTTGACTCTGGGATCGTGCTTGAGACTGAGCTGGATCTCGATGGGCTGCTCTTTGCTGGCGCTCTTTATGACAAACAGAGAAAAGTTGGCCTTGGAAAAGCTCTGACACTTGTCGAACAGAAGACGATAGAAGAAGAGCATCAGGTCGTAATTTCTACAATTCAGGTTGATTCGTAAGACATGTTTGACGCGCACGCTGGTGACCAAGTCAGGCGGACACCAGTTCGAGCGAGAACAGATCGGAAACTGATCGTTCAGTTTGTAGAACGTTTGCTGCGCCACAAGCTGTCCGTAGTCGTCTGTCAGCTCGACCTTGTAGTGACTTGTCCACGCCGAGTCGAGCGGCCTGAACGGCTTGCCAGCGCAGCCGTTCGTTTGCAGCAAAAGACTCAGACTGGGCACGCTAGGCCTCTGGTCTGGTGCCGAGTCCGAGGCCGGCTGTCCGCTCACTCGGCTCACGAATCGAATGAGATTCAAGCTTTGCAAGAGACTCTGCGTTTGCTTGCTAGGCGCATGCGCCCTCAGCTCGTAGAACTGGGCAAACTGCTCGGCTATGAACTGGCCGTCGCCCGGCTTGTCGACCACGAACAACAGCTGAAGTGGCGAATGCTGCGTCCAGTTGCCGTAGCTCATCATCTCTGCATCATCCAATTTACCCTCTCCAGTCTAGTCGGCAACGCCTCTAAAGTTCGCTTAATCTCTAAAATTCGTTAAAACAGAAACGTTTAAACGAGAGTCGATTCGCTGCCTCATTCGGCTGATCGATCGTCACCGTCATGACCCCGTTTGGTCTCAGCCTCTCAGATGTTCGACGGCCGCAGATGTTTGACCGCTCTGTCTCGCACGCACATGCTCTTAATGGGCACGGTCGTGATATGTGGCGCGCAATGAAGATTTCACACACACACGCGCAGTCCTCAAACACGGAAGCAAACGAGCGAGTGTGTGTGTCGCATTCTTGACAAATGTGCGCACAAAATGAATTGGAGAGCGAGCGAACGGGCCCTATGCATTCGAAAGGGTGTTGGCGTCGACAGCAAGCAAGCAAAAGTCTCACAATCGAGCCGGCCCGGTTTGTTTGCTTGAAGCGCTGCAACGGTTACGTTTGCTTTCGCGTCTAAATATCGCGGGCGGTGTAAACAACGAAACGCCAGCTTGCCGTTTGTCGTTTTTGTCGAGCGAGCCGTTCGCTTACTCGTTCACTAATGAGCCGCTTTGGTCGCCGCTGCTGCCGCTCTTGTCTCTCGACCGTTCTACCTTTGAAAAGAGCGACTCGTTGCCGCGAGGGCTTCTCATTGCTCTCTCACTCTCAATTGCGCTCACTTTCTCGCTCTCTCTCTCTCTTTGTGACGTGCTGGCCTGCCCACTCTATTTCGCATTCGTTTGGCTTCTTATGCGATCAGATTACGGCTCGGCGGCCAGTTTCCTTTTTCTTATTGTCATAACTACGCAAACGCAATTCTCTTCCTCTCTTGTTCCTCTTGACCGATTAACTCGCTCCTGATGCCGTCGAGCAATATTCACAATAGCCAACTGATTTCACTGTCAAATCCATTACGGTCGAGAATATTCATTCAATTGCGTTCCTTATTGGCAGCTTTCACTCGCTCAGCCGCTTGATCGCTTCTCTACGGCCACTTAGTTTGGCTCAGTTCACTCGCGCACGAACAAATCGATTTAGTCGGAATGACCGGCCAATCTGGCGTTCGTCGCTGTTGAGCAATCGAATTCGAAAATCGATTTCGTTGCAAGCACACAAGTAAAAGCGTTTTAGTCAAAATCAATTTCGATTGAGGCAGCTGCTCTTTCAAACGCGATTTCAAAGAAAATATCAGAAGCGAAAAAACAAGAAATCGCCGAGTGAACGGACGGTAGCGGGCTGACGGTGGGGAAAAGTGAGGACGCGTCGAGGCGGTGAGATAGCACCCGCTCTCGGCGGCCGAGTTGGTTGATCGAATTAGGAAAAGGCCCGAATATAGGAGGGCGGGAGAAATGGCAAACGCCGGCTCAATCGCTAATCTAAGCACCGACGTTCCACAAAGCGAGCGATCAAAAAGAAGCAAAAAGAGCCAACGAGCATGAAGTGAACTTTGTAGCGAATATTGGATTAGGCTAATTGGAGCAAGCCAGTCGGCGCAATCCCCAACTCGCTATCGATATTTATGCGAATAATCCAGCCAGAGGTCTGGCGCAGCGGCATAGACGGGCCCGACACTCGTGCCTTTTGTGGCGTCGCTGCGGCCCAGAGCAGACTCATTTGTGCACGGTCAAGTGCATACGTCGGCCACATTCAAGTCGATGTGTCGTCATCCGAAAGGCAGTTCATCTTGTGTTTGACCGTCGCACACACGCGTGCGTTCGAGACGGACACGGCGAATCTTGAACGATCGACTGCACTCGGCTGCTCGATTGGCCCGAGCAACGGTGGCGTAAATATTTGCGGCTATGTTTGTGGCCGCGGTAAATATTGAGTCATGCATGAGTCGTGTGTGCGGCCGACTTGATTCGATGATCAGGCAAGCCGAAATAGAAGAAATTAAAATGCCGATTGCAAAGAATGCGGCTCGCTTTCGAAGACAAACGAGACGAAGAAAGCCTATTGACTTTGACGATGAGACAGAGTTGGTGGAGAGACAAAAGTAAAATCGGAGGCAAACTAGAGGCCGTTTTGACTTGAAGAAGAAAAATGGCCACGAAATGGATGGCAACCGCAACAATGAGTGGCACCGTCGCTTCCCCGGACGCATCTTTTATTCACAGCGGCTGTCCGTTGCTGGCCATCTCAGGCCGCGTCTTGAAAAAAAATCGATAAAAATTAAAATAAAACACAAAAAAGGCCTTAAATATTCTGAATTGATTTTCTTTGTGTGCGTGTGTGTGGACATAAAATTGAAACGGGAGAGCTCGACCAGAGCTAAACTAGGTGGCAGCGGTCAGATGAATGAGCAGCGAACCGGCTGAACAACATCCGCTTGCATCCGTGAGCTCATCCTCCGAGCGCTCGCACGCAAAGCGCCCGCACATAAACAAAAAAAAAAAAACTGAGCATTGGCTTCAATTATTGCTTGAGACCGAACGAACGAGCTGTGGTCAGAGCGGCGTCGCAAAGCTCCTCCTCGGTTGCCAATTAGACATCACCGACATAAGGACCGCAAGAGTGTTGGCCTCGATTCAAAAGCGCAATCTACTCTTTAGTCGAGCTAATGGCGATTTAGGCAAGCAAACCACAACTAATCGAATTAGAGAGAGAGATGGAGATAATTTTCCCTTCGATGTCTAATTGGGACGGCGATGAATGTTAATTGAGGCCTTGCCGCTCTCGCTACCTGGATACAACTCGATCGATGCCCCGTGCCTCTCTCTCTCTCCCTCCAGATGCCTCCTCTCTCTCAATCCAACTCTATCCCTCTCGCTGCATTGTTATACATTGAGCAAACACGCGCGCTCGCTACACAATCAAACTCTTTCTTTCTCTCTCTCTCCCATTCAAATCGCTCGTGCCCTAGTTAATTAAAGCGCCCGTCAGTTGGCCTGCACTATCAATCGCGTCGATAATTTAGCCGTCGAAGCAGATACAATGCAAAACCTGTTCAATGTTGCCACTCATTTGCGATCTCACCACACAAGCCTCTTCTTCTTCTGTGTTTGTTATTGTTGCTGTTGCCATTGTTGTTGTTGATGATGATGATTGCTCCTACCGCTACAGCTCTGTGCTTGACCGAGTTTTGCTCTTATCACTCGTTGCAGGAGTTGGTCGGCTCACTTAATTTGCGCTCGATTAGAGCCGCTCCCTCTCATATCCCAATATCTCGCTCATCCCAAAATCTCGCTCATCCCAATATCTCGCTCATCCTAATATCTGGATTTATCTCTTTATTTTATTTAAAAATAAAGTTGAAATTTTGAAACACGAGTTTGAAACAAACAAGAAGAAAGCACAAGGCAATGAAATTCACAAATTTGACGTTCGACTCGACGATGGCCGGTCGCTTCAAAACGTCACTGGACGCAGGAGATGCATCCCGGCGTAGCAGTCGGCAATGGGCGGACTGGCGGACGGCTCGCTAATGACGAGCTGTGACTCGAGCTTGTAGCCGATCACGAAGCCTTTGCGGTAGTCGTCCGGCGAGAGGTAGGTGAGCAGCTTGCGGCTGAACGGCGGCAGGACGTCGTTTAGATTGTGCGCGAACCGCGACGATTCGAGATTGCGCGATTTGGTCGCTGTCAGGCGAACGCTAAGCGCGTGGTCCCGGCTCAGATTTTCCACAAAAAGCGCATGCACGCAGCTGGTTTTTAGCACCAAAGTGCGCACCATGCTGTTCAGGTCGTATTTGATCTGCTTGTGAGCAAGCGCGGCCGCATAGAACAGATCGGCGAGCAGAGTGCCGCCTGCGGAAGTTCGAGTCAAATTGAAATTCGACTGGCCGTGCACGACCAAGTTGAACGAGTAAAAGTTGGCCTGCTCGGCCGGGTCTGCCTTCTCATGCACTTTTTGGATGGCCTTGAGCGAGGTGGCCATTATTATGTAGGAGCCGGTGGTCAGGAACGCTGACAGTGTGATGAAGTATTCAACGTTGTGCTCGAATTTGAGACAAACGAGGCCGGTCGGCGTGACCTGGCAAATGATCAGACACAAGTCAATGACTGGATCGGAGTTCCTGTCGAACGGCTCGTACCGGCGGCCTGTTGCGAACAGCTCAAACTCGAAACTGTGCGTGCCCGCCTGCAGCACGCTCAGGTTGAATATTTGCGCGTGCTCGGCCAGATCGTAGAAGAATGAAGACTGACGCGACTCGAACCAGTCAGAGCGAATCTTGCAAATGGTCAAATCGTAAAAGTACTTGAGCACGTACTCGAACGGAATCCAAAAGGTGCCGTCGCGAGTCGGATGCACTTCGCTCTCGATCTGGTTGCGGATGTACTCGGGCCAGTGAGGCCAGCGATTGGACCACGGGCCCTTCCATTCCTTCTTGCCCCACGGATTGCGCATTTTCACCAAGTAGATCGTCTCTGGGCCGAACTTGAACTGACGCGCGTCAAGCACCGAGTAAATGTGCCGATTGAATAGACCGACGCGTTGAAAGTCAAACAGCTTGAGCCGTTTGCTGTAGCACAGAGTGGTCATCAAGTAGCCGTACTGACGAGCGGTCAGGATTTTTTGCCACACACTCTGCGGACTGTCAAGGTCGCTCAGACTGACCCCGTCCGACGCCGGGTAGTTCGGGTCTAAGTAGTTGGTGTAGACGTTCTCCAAATAGAGAACTTCGCACGGCTCGCCGGTCAGAGTCTGCAGGCCCTCGACACAAGCGCCGCTGGCAATCGCCTCGTAGCTGCCTGAATGAATGTTTTGAATTTAAAATTCTGCGCCAACTCGTTCAGAGCTTACCGTAGAGTTTCGCAAGCGCCTTCTCCAAAAACGGCACCCAGAACTGACGCTTTTTGGCGTAGGCGAATATGAGCTTGCCCCATCGATCGCAGGGCAGATAGTCGTCAATGACCAAGTTTACCCATTCGCCGCGGCGGCACAGACGCACCTGGTGCACGCCGTACGGGTTGTAGACTTTGGGCGATATGGTGTTGAGAAGTAGTTGCGGCCGCTCGGCCAAGGCGCACAGGGCGCTAATGAACCAGCAGGAGCCGACACCGCCCTGAATTACGTCCTTGGGCATGGGATTGGCGAACAAGCTCACCGGATAGTATTTGTCGTCGCGGCTCATTCGAATCTCGGTCGGCCTCGTCCACTTGTGAGTGCGGGCCAGTCCGTCCGAGTGGAGCAGATTGGGCACTCTGAAACGCCGGCCCGATATTAACAGCGACTTTTTAGATGGCGGAAATTCGGGGTCCACAAAGTGATCGCCCGCTTGGTACTTGCTCTCGCTTGAGCTGAACAGGCGCAGACTGGCGCCTTTCACGAACCGCATCACATTTTTGCGATCGACAATGTCCAGCAGACTTGAACTTGACTCGAGCCGCTCGTCGGCTCGCGCTGCACGAGGAGGCTCACTGCCAAACGAGCCACTTCCAATCATTCACTCGCCGTTGCCTTTTCTGCTTCAAATCAGCTTTGTCGCTCGGGCTTTTTTTTTTGTTGTCAATATTTCCTCTTTGTTTCGAGTTCGTCACTCGGCGAATAAAGGACAGATTGGCGCGTCTTGAGTTCGACGCTGCTGCAATGAATCACAAGAGTTGAAATTTAAATTAATGACGACAATGACGAACAAGAAGCAACGAGAGATGCAAGTTACATAACAATCGATGCAGATCTGTCTATCAATGGCCAATAGCTTGCAATTTACCTTTTTTTTTGAATTTTGCAAATAATTGCCGAGCGAATCGGTCTATTGCTTCGACTGCTTGAGAGACAAATTGCTTAGACACGTCTCTCTATCTCTGTGGTATGCGATATTGCTACTTGTCTGAGGTGGCGACTCGCATCACCGATTTCATCGCCCACTTTAATTCTCCTCCTCTTTTTCTGCTTTTGCGCTTCGTTTCGGGCCCGCTTCACACTCTCATTCAGTGAGCGGCTCTCTGGCTTGCTCTGGCCTTCTGCTCGTCGTTAGTTTGCTCTATGAGCTTTCTGAGTCACCAATGCTCCATTCTCATCCTCGTTTACTCTCGGCTTTTTTTCTCTCTCTCTCTTCTCGACTATTTCTTCTTTCTTCTGCCGCGTCTGCCGCCTTCTTGCCGACCTTGTCAATTGCATAATGCAATCTCTCTTTCAATTTTTGCAAATTATTCACCTCACCTTGCCGAGTGTCGACTCTGACTCTAAATTTGAGTGTTTAGCCAGCGCGCGCATTTGTGCAGCCTCCTCGCTTAAGCCGAGCTGAGAGCGCCCGTGTGCGTTCACTTTTAGTTGACGTAAGAGAGACACGCTGGCTCAGCACGAACGCCAGCAATCTTCTCCTCCCCCTCCCCTTTCTCTCTCTTTCTGCCTCTCTAGGCCTCTCTCTCTGTGATCTGCATTACAATCCTTCCTTTGGCGTCTTGTCTAAGCGTCTTTATGCCTGAGCAGCTGGTTCACGCTGATCTCTTTACTCGATTACGAAATATTTGCGACTTACAGCTCAATGGTGCACACACAGACACGCGACTACCGAGGGCGACGATGCTTTGGCCGCTGCTGGTGATCTGCTCTAATCAGATTAAAGCGGTTTACTTGAGCTCCGCTGTTGCGTCAGATGTACTCGACTCAGTTTGGATCGCTTCGTGCTTCGTTTTGGTTTCATTCGAACCTATTTGCTCTCAACTCGCTACTCAAAGCCACTGTGAAAGAGAAAAAGAAATAAAAGAGTCTTGTCTGTGTTGCATTCGAGTAAGAGTCTTTAGTTTTTTTCCAAGTCAAGAAACAATTTCTTAAACCCGTCCGCAAATATTCGAATGCCCGGCGTCTCAGCTATTTTTAGACGCTCGTCTGCCTGGGCCGCATGTGTTATGTGCATTGACCTAGAGTGGCAAAAACTCGTAAAACTCGGTCCAGGCGTCGAGCGTATTTCAGTTGTGAGCAAATCGACTTTCGAGGGCTCAATTGACATTCGATATCTCTTGTTTGCTGCTGCTGCTGCTGCTGATGCACCAAGCCGCCGCTCAGACGAATGGCAAACTCGAAAGCTGGCGCCCTTTAAAAAGGCCGGCTGGGGCCTGATCTCTTGTTAAAAGTTGTAGTGATTTCGAAACCATGAACAGTTTGACTAAAATCAGAGTCGCAATGTGCTGTCTGATGTTGACCGTTTCTCTCTCTATGAGTGGAAAATTGGCCAACACATGCTCGTATGTGGACGAGCAAGGCGTGGAAGAGAAAGGACTTTGCATAAACGAGAACGCCTGTAGTGGCCCAGTGATTCCTAACTTGTGTCTCAAGGATAAAGTCCACGTCAAGTGCTGTCTATCGCCCACAGTTAACGACATCATCTTTAACCAAGGCAATCAGACCGGAGACATCGGTCCATTGGGTAGCACTTTTTGCTCGCCTCTCGTTCGGCGCCTTTGATTAATCTTAAAATCAATTGCTCACTTCCTAAACCTGTAAATGCCAGCTGCGCAAATTATGGCACACATGGACGGCTCAGTGAGCGGTGTGCCGGCTTTTGGAACAGAATATGTCAGACTGAGAGAGGACGACTGCTTCTTGCTGGGCGAGTCGGCCAAGAAAGTTCCGTTCCTTCATATCGAAACCTATAAAAAAATCAAAAGAATCACGATTATGTTGAGAAAGCCGATGTTCATTGAGTCAGCTTTACGAACGTCGGTTCAGCAGTAAGTAGTTTTCCTACTAACCGTGCCATGGCCAACCTGATTAGCCACTTGTGCTCAAGACTGATGCTAAAAAAATGGCAAGGAATGGGTTTTTTTGAAACAGTGGCCAAAGTGGGCACGTCAAACCATGAAGGAGGATTTGCAATCGACGTCAAAGATTACAAATATTGGAATTCTTCTCTTTACCAAGTTGGATGCCGCTGGTTTGGTAAAAGAGACGTGATTCACTTCGATTGCCGTGATGGGGTCCCGAGAGAGTACGCAAGGAGATCGGTGCTAGCTTTTCAAAAGCTCTGGAACTGCAACAATCCGCATGATCGAATCAAGGAAGACAGTCTGTACGGAAATGAAACGGAGAAGCGAATGCTCAAGTCGCCGGCATTCGGATTCGAAAAGCACTGTCCGGGATACGAACCGATCGACATGAGCTGAGCCCGTGACAGCCAAGTTTGACACGTTTGTGATCGAGTTTCGAGTGAAACATTGACAATAAACAAGTAGCAGCGAAATAGAAAACAGTCGAGCGTCACAGCCAGGGGCCAAGGAAGGAAGGCGCAGGGTCCAGTAAAAAAAGGGAAGTGTGTGGGCTATGAAACGAAGGCCAGGCAGAGTTGGGCTTTTTTGAGAGTTTGCGAAAATGGATTTAATTTGCTCGCTGGCTGACGGATTCTAGAAGCAGAACAGAAACTTGAGCAAAAATGAATCGCACATTGGACGAGAATTGTGACGCAATTGGGCCGAGCGCTGCCAATAGACGCACTCGAATTTAGCGCGCAAATGACGTAGTCAAGAGATAAGAGCGGCCCTGATTGAAATCAGACATGGTCAACGAGTGGCCAATCTATAAAGCGGTCGTCGGCAGGCAGCTGTCAAATCAATAGTCGTCGTCGTCTTTGTCATCTCAAACAAATCGACAATCTGAACGCAAAACAAAAAATGAAGAATTTGGCCAACTGCTCTCTCAGCTGTGTGCTGCTGCTGCTGCTGGCGACAGTGGCCAGCTCAAAGTCAAAAGACGGCCAAGCAGTGAGCGGCAATCAAGAAAAGAGAGCCATCATGAACTGGTTCGTCAAAAAGCAATGCCAGTTCTACGCAGAGGAGATGATCGTCTGCCGCGGACTGAACATGACCAACTTTGATCTGATCGAATGGCCCAAGCACATCGAACAGATTCAGCACATCAGCTTCACAGGCAACACAATAGACACGGCCAACAAGAGCATATTCGTGCAGCCGATTCGACTCGAGTCGCTTGAGCTCAGTGAGAACAAGATGCGCGTTCTGGGCGGCGCTCATGTGTTTGCCAATCTCAAAGAGGTGAAGCATCTGAATCTGAGTCTCAATCGACTGAATTTGAGCACAGACGAAGAGTTCGGCTCGTTGAGGCCTCTTGGCGGCAGTCTGCGCTCTCTGTCGCTCAACAGCGCCTTTCATCCGGGCCTCGATTCAAAGCAAACAGTCGAGCAGATCGTCAGCTTGTTGAAAATGAGCTCATTGACGAGTCTGGTCAGACTGGAGCTGGACCACAACGGCTTGGAGACGTTCGCGCTCGAGCAGATCATCTGCAACGCGCCCAAGCTCGAGCAGCTCTACGTGCGCGGCAATCGGTTCGAGTCGATTGCGATCGGCAGCAGCTGCATCGCTCGGATGAAGGAGCTCAAGCTCTGGCGACTCGATTTGTCCAACAACCGCATCGCCAGTCTGAACGAGTTTGACATTCGAATTGTGCGCGCCATTCACACGATGAGCGAGCAGTTCCGCGTCGATCTGACCGGCAACCCGTTCAGGTGCACGTGCGAGCTCAGCGAGTTCCTCAAATTCATCAAACACCATCCGCACTATTACATATTCGCGCACGCGTTCGAATACAAATGCACCGACCCGGTGTCGTTTCCGTTCACGTTGAACAAGAGAATGGCAGAGAGCAAGCTGGAGCTCGTCTGCCATTCGACTTAGCTCCGATCCGCTTTTGTCCGCTTCTTTCCGCCCTTGTTGTCGGCGATGAATAAAATCTGCTTGCCGTCTCGCTTTTGATTTTATTTCTTAGACACAAATTGAGCAGCTATTGGTCGGCGACCGACTAGAAATACAATACAATAGACCTTCAAGAAATACAATAGACGCACAGACACGAACCGGTTAGGTAAGGTGACTTGCGAATGACTAGAAAGAGCTTTTGAGCTCTTGACGACAACAACAGCAAAAGACCCACAAGACCAAGTGACTAGGGTGACGCTTTGGACCGGTTGTGCTAAGGCTTAGAGGCTGTGATTGCAAGGCTTGCTCCAATGACTACTGCCGGCCAGAGAGCCAGAGCCGCGCCAGTACATGTTGACCAGATTGGCCGAGAAGTTGAGCGCATCGAGTCGGTCGCTGTTGCTGTGCGTCTCTGAGCCCAAGCGCGTCGATTTTGTTCTTGTCTTGTAGCATTCGGACGCGGTCAGTATTCTTTCTTTGGCCAGGCTGAGTCGCACTTCGCTGAGCGAGCGCTTGTCACCGCCGAAATTCACCACCATTCGCTTGGGATGCTTTGATTGGCGAGAGCTGCTCATAGCCATCGCTGCTGCTGCTCTCTGGCTCGAACAGCATTTCATGCACTTGCAGCTGGGCAGTAGCGAGTCGCGGCCGGGCCTCTTGCTGCTCGACGAATTGCTCTTGGCCACGCCGATTTCAATCTCATGCAGACTGTCGAATGAGTCGGCGCGTCGTGCGCTCTCGTACGCCGCACTGCTCTCTCGGCTCCGGCATCTTCGCATCTTCTTCTTTATGACGTCCAGGTTGCAGACGAGCTGCAGTGGCGCCGGCTTGCATCTCATCAGACTTGACGGTTTACAACAAGCGCGGCCATCGACCAATTGCTCTTGCGGCTGTCGCTGCTGGAGTGCGCCTTTGCTTTTCAGGCAGCGTCTGTTCTCCTCCTCGATGCTCTTTAGACGAATGTGACGCAGGAACTTGTCGATCGGATCGCTTCGGTGACACTTGAACAAGCAGCTCACACGGCAACAGTTCATGTAGCCGACCATTTGCTTTTTGAATCGTCTCTGAGAGCAAAAATCGATTTAGAGAGAGAGAGAGAGAGAGATGGAGTGCTGTGTGTTGAGCTCACGTTTATGAGGCAGTTTAGGAACGGATTGTAGCAAAAGTGACTGAAAGCCAACAGATGGGTGCACAGCCAGACGATCTTCAAGCTCTCGGGTGAACTGAACGGGCAGAAGAAGGCACGTTTGAATTAGTCTCATGCGAGCGAGTGAAGCAAATTGAATGCTTACAGTCGACTGGTCAAGAATTTTGGCGAGATGGCGTAGACAAGTGCGTTCAATTGAAGCGGAAACCAGCACAGGCTGAAGCAGACGATGATCAATAGGAGCATTTTGATCAGCTTGCGCTTGTTCCTCTGTCTGGCGCTGAGCTGACTGCTCTCTTGCTCGGTGCTGGTCGCGTTCAGACTTAGACGAGAGCGCACCCGATGCGAGTAGTACAATATGTTCGAATAGGCCACGCAGAGAACAGTGACCGGCAGAATGTACTGGACCGCGCTGAGCAGAGCGATGTAGAGACGGAAGGGAACTGTGGCCTCCTTCTTGGTCGAACAAGACAGCAGAAGCGCTTCACTCGGCTCGGTTTGAGCTTTGAACAAGTCGAACGAAAGCTCGCTCATCGAAGACTCGTCCAGCAAACGGTCGATGGTGGCGTTCAGGTCAATCGGGACCGAGTGTGGATGTGACGAGCCGTTCGAATGACCGAGATTGTCCATTTCACTCTGATAGTCGAATTGAGCCAGGTCCTGATCGATCAGACTGGAAACGAGCGAGTCTTGGTCGGATACTTGATGCACAATAAATGTCCAGGGCAGACTGATGGCGACCGATAGGAGCCAAATGAACGCTATTATGAGCAGACACTGAGCTCGACTCAGCTTGGGCCTGAACGGGAACACGATGACGACGTAGCACTCGAGCGAGGCGGCGATCATCGTGAACGTGTTCAAGTTTATTGACGTGGTGCTCAGCACCGGCAAGAGCTTGCACATGAGCGCCGGCAAGTTGAGATTGGCGCTCAGCTCGAGCCAGAATTGAAACGGCGCGCAGCATGTGTAGATCAGATTGGCCACTGTGATGTTGGCCAAGAACAGGTTGGTCACCGATCGCAGATTGCTCGGTCGCATCAGAACAAACAAGATGAGCAGATTGCTCGACGCCGACAGCACTGTGGCCGTCGAGTAGAGAATCACAAACATCACGAAGAGTCGACTGCTCGCCCAGTCCGGCGTCGGGCTGTAAATCGACAACGTGTCCGGCTCGAGGATCATGTTTATGAGCGCGGACGGACTGCGTCTCTCCAGCTCCGGCCCGACCAGCTCAGTCAACGCGTTGAACGCGATCACGTCTTTTACCAGTCGCTCGCTCTCGTCCAGCATCTCTTTTCTTTTGCCTCTTTCTCCTCGACGCCTGGCTGTTTGTTAGCACGACGTCTAGCAGCAGCAGCAGCACTCTCGATTCAGATTGATTTCTCTCCGGATTGAATTCCTTCGGCTCTCAATGTCAATCTTGGCGTTGTCTGTTATGCTTGCTGCTTCTGTTCTAGCGTTCTCGTTTCGACAACAATCATTAGAAAAGAATAACACAAACAGCAGCATCAGCAGCAGCCGCAGTTGGAATGCGAATTTGATCCGATCTGACGATAATGGAATTTAAATGGAAAATTGAGGGAAAAAAGAGACAGACGATAGCGACAAAAATGAATGAATTGATTTAATCTAAATAGCGGCGCCTTGGAGCACAATCGACCAAGAGAGGCAGCAAGAGATGATCGATGCTCTTAAAAAATGTGAAATTGCAAAATTCGCCTTCAATCGATCAGAAATGGAAACGATGCAAGAAATAGAGAGAGAGAGAGAGGGAAATGTAGCGAATTATTTAAACAAACAGATGCGTCAAATGATAATAAAGCTGCTGCGCAAATAGAGACGCCGCTGCCGAGTTTGGCTCGAAACCATCATACGGCAAGCTCCTGTTGCCGCTGTCCTCCTCTTTGTCATCATTCTAATGGCTTCGCTCATTTGTGCATCATCAATTGCGTCAAAGCTGTCCAAGTGCAAATGTGTGTGTGTTGCAAACACTCAAATGTCAAACTCAGTCAGTAAAATGAAAATGTGCGGCAAATGAGATTCGGCAAAGCGAATCAACCAGTCGAATTCAAATCGATGCGCCACAGCAGTTGCTACAGACGCCTCTCTATTTATCAAACTGTACACATGTCCACGATGCGATGAATAATATTTTGATTAATTCTCTTGTCTGTGGGCATGTGAATGACAATAATTGGAAATGATTTTAAAAAAGCAGACTCTTATTTAACGCCGATTCTAAAAATAAACCAAAATGAAAAGAAATCTTGCCAGCCTGGAAATGAATTTCAATTAGCAAAAACGGCCTTAAACCGGTGCGATTTGGGTCGAAGATGTTTGTCTCATTGGCATATTCCGTCGTTTATATACCACCTCTCCCCTACATGCCTGTCTGTATCAATTTTCGTAAGAAAGAAATTGCCTGCTCGCACAGTCAAGCACTGGGTTGGCCATGAGCGCCTTTCAGTCACGCCAGTCCTATTCTAATCAAGTCAATCTCACGGTAAAAGCAGGCAAGGGTGGCACTTCCACCGCCAACCTGGCTTTTCCGCCATTGACGAGTCAGCAACGCACACATAGACAGACACTCTAATGAAAAGGCCCAATCGTAGCAAGGACGAGAATTCCGCTCAAGCGACTCATTCGATTAGATTCAAAAGTTGCCAATTCCGGCAAATTATCCAGTTAGTGTGCTCAACTGCAAGCAACTAAATTGAATCGAGAGTAGAAAATCGATTTCAGATCAGGCCACAGTGAGCCATTCAGATTAGGCAATTCTTCACAATTAGTTGGCAGTCTGGCAGTAAATGAGGAACCAAGAAGGCGTTCGCCCAGTAATCTGCTCTATTGCGAGTGGCAAGCCAAGGAGAGAAATTGCTCGCTGTCGACCATAGAGTTCTCAAAGCGAAATCGGCGCATTTTAATGCAAAGACAGAATAGAAATAGAAACAGCGCTCGGGAAGATCACGGGTTAGATGCGGATGCGTGCCAGCGTGCGCTCATAATCAGACTAAAGCTGGCGTCAAAATGTGACTCGAAAATGCACTGCTTCGGCAAAATGAGAAAAGATTTCCGGAGCTCGTGTCAACGCACTTAAGCGGGCGCACAAGAATCTGGAACAGTCAGTCCAGGATCACGGCTCGCTCGCGATTGCAGATGTTGCATTCTGCTTTGTAATTTAAATAAATTTCGGCCGGCGTCTTGCCAAGTCAATCAAATAGAACAAAAGCAGAAACAGGCGAGCGACAACGCCAAACCAAGGCCGAGACAAATGATCCGGTGCGCTCGTTTTGCCTATTCTTCATTTTTCCTATCAATCAGTCCCATGGCAAATCTTGCGCTGACGGGCTGATTGGAAAATCTGATAAGACTGTGACAGAGAGGACAATTCGCCAACAGGAGATTGCGGAGATGAAGAAAGGCGATGCCAAGAGACTAACGATTTGAAAATGTGTCGGCCCCTCTGACGAGCAGGCAGGAAATATGAGAGACATTTGCTGACTGATCGCGAATCAGTTGGATTCGCGAACACTGTGAAAGCGAATGCGAGCAGAAGCAACCACGCAATAGGCAGCCGTTCGAGTGCGCCGAATCAATTTTTTCAAGACTCTCAAGGCCGACAAATCCAAACAAGACCAAAACGGAATCGCCGAGCCAACTCTAGGAGGTTCTGATTCATCATAATCGTCACTATTGAGGCACGGGAGCTGGAGCAGACTGGGCCACGTGGTCGCAAAATTGCCTGGTAGCCTCTTTTAAGTCAAGCATTTCGCTTCGGTCAGGTTCTATTTTTATTGTTTGGGACAGGTGCTGTGTTCTGGCGGGCAACTCTAGTCTCTTGGAAGCAGCGCTTCTCTTGCAGGGTTCTATTAGCTGGCAGAATAAACTCTGCCTCTTACTGGTTCTCTCGCTCTGCCTGTAAGAGACAAAGAATAAATGAAAAGATGTGATCTACTGCGAGTCTCTTTCTGTTTTAGGTGTAAAGCTCTGGTGATAAAAGAATTCATTGGATGATGATTTGTACTCTGTGCAGCTCGATTTCATTTCGACGCGAGCAGCAACCAGCAACTTTGTTCAAGTGAAGGGTTCAAGTGTAAGAATAAGTGCAGCTGAATTAACGCAATTAAACACGGCGCCAATTTGACGCTCTCTAACTGTTGCTTGCGAGCGTTCATCTTCAACTCTTGGAGGCGCGTGAAAAGTGCCAAGAAATTGGTGAGAAATCGTCAAGAAAATGACGCCGAATATGAATGCGAGCGCGCTTAAGCATGATGGAACCAGCAGCAGCAGCACAAACAAAAGTAAACAAGCAAGCGAGAATTGAAGCAATTTAGGCGTTTGTGCATGCGTGTGTGCTTCACCGATTCAAGAAGTTGATCAAAAGATGCTAGCCAATGAGACCGACATTGACCTGTACAGCCGACCATCGCCGGTCGACTGCTGGAAGCTGAATCTGGTCGCAGTCTACTGCGTGGTGCTGTTCGCGCTCAGCGTGACGTTCAACTCGCTGCTGTTGTGGATATTCTTCCGCTACAAAGAGCTCAGATCGCCTGTCAACACGTTCATAATCGCCATCACAATATTGAATCTGGTCGGCTCCATGTCCGAGTTTCCGTTCGTGATCACCAGCAATCTCTACTGCAGATGGATGGCGCGCAAGCTCGGCTGCTTTGTCAGCGGCTTCATCATGTACTTTGTGGGCTGCTCTCAAATCTACCTGATGGCGGCCATCTCATTCGAAAGGTGACGGCGGAAAAAAGACAAAAACTCAGATTGCCTGAAATGCTTTGTTTTTTTAAGGTTCATAATCGTCTACAAGCCGCTGAGCTTCAAGAGCATTGACTTTAAGGTGAGCTGCATGTGGATCGCAATCTGCTTGGGCGCAGGCGCCCTCTGGGCCCTCTTTCCGCTTGTTGGCTGGTCGTACTACTCGTTGGAAGGAGCTCTAACAAGCTGCAGCGTCGAATGGGCCGAGAGAAGCGTCAACGTGATCAGCTACAACATGACCATATTTCTGTTTGTGTTCATTGTGCCGCTCGTCTTGATCGTGTTCACCAACGTCAAGCTCCTTCTCATTGTGAGTAATTTTCTCGCCTCGACCGAATCGATCTAATTTAAGCCGCGCTCGGATCTCGACTCATGCTGTTCACGCAGATCAAGAGCATGCCCAAGATGGGCGGCAATCAGGACGCCAAAGCGAAAAAGAAGGCCGCCGCCGAACGCACTCTCACTATCATCATGATGCTGCTCATTTGTAAGCTGATGTCGATCGCCTCACTTTTCTAGACTCAATCTTTAACTCGGCCGAACAGTGTTCTTTGTGATCAGCTGGACTCCATATGCACTCGTCTGCCTCTACGTGGCGTTCATCGACGCACATCTGCCGCCGATGTACGGCACCTTGCCGGCCATGTTCGCCAAGTCCTGCATGGTCTGGACCTCAGTGCTCTACATATTCTCAAACAAGCAGCTGAGGGAGAAGCTCAAGCCCAGCCTGTTCTACCTGGCCGAGGAGAAGAAAGAGGAAATCTCGCTGAGTCGAGGTCTGTGTTTCATTTTCGTCTTCCCCGTGCCCTCTTTCTCTATGTCTCTGTCTGTCTCTGTCTGTCTCTCTTTCTATCTGTCTATTTCGCTGTTTGCCCGTTCTGTTCAACGTGCCAATTTGACAATTTTCAACATTTAATCGATTTTCTCCAATTATAGACCAAGCGACCATGAAAGTCAGCCAAGCGGACCCAGCCCAGGCCTAAGGGTTCCTCTTTGCTTCACTGTGAGGCTGCTCTAGTCAACAGCTCTGAGCAACAGCGTCAGGCTGATCTAGTCATTAGCGTCGTCTTTTTCTTTTCTTATTGTCGTCATCGTCTCCGATCAGCGTCTCTTCTCTGTCTGTCTGACTGTGTCTGTTTCTCTCAATTTCTCGCCTCTTGCTCTTGTTCTGCTTGTTATCTAATCACCAAATTGTCTCAATTTTCACTCATTTGCATTCGCGCGCACACACACACATGGCACTCTCAAGCAGCGACCTTCTCGATTCCCAGCGGGGCGTTGTTCAAATTCAGTGTCGCTTCGTTTCGTGTTGTTTCATGCCTTTGGCAAATAGATTCCTTGCTCGTTAGATGGCAAAAAATGAAAGAGTACGACGACAGCGAGCGCTATTTCTCTCTTCAGTCTTTCGTCTTCATTTACATTTGCAATAAATTTTTAAAACAAAAGAACACCCTCACTCACAGACTTGGGGGAAGGGGAGAGAGTGAGAAACGAGCATGGCCAAATTGAATAGCACTGTTGCTAATTCTTGCGCGCCTAATTGAAACGCACAGCCCTTTCGTGCCGACAAAGCACAGTGTGTGCGAGACACAGGAGAGAAAGAGAGAGAGAGAGAGAGGGGAAGCCGAGAGAGGGAGACGAGAGAGTTGAGTGAATAGAGACTAGACAAGTGGATGCGGATATTGGAAATGGAATCCTCCTTTTCAGTTTGGTTATTCAACACGGTCGCATAAAGAAGATGCGAAGAAAGGAGCCTAGAGTGAGCATTGAGTAGAAGTGAACTCTTATGAGCCATTTGAACGTCATTACTGCTTCATTCTGTTTCAAGCAGCTTGTCGTTCTTATGTGAATGTACTTGAGCGGAAGTGTGTGACTGGGCTTGCAATGATGAATAAGCGAACCAGATAGAAGAAGAGAGGAAGCGAAGGAGAGAGAGAGAGAGAGTGAGAGCTATGGAGAGCGACTTAGGCAGCAATCGGTCGAGGTAGAACGAGAGTAAGGGCCAAATAGAAAGCCAGATGAAGAGAGCATCTAATCAATGGATGTTTGTAATTATCTCGGGAAAAGACGCTACCTTTGGGATGAGTCTATTTCTCCATGTTCTTCTCTCTCTGTCTCTCTGTCGTTTGCTATTTGTGTCCTTCTCAATCTATTTTCAATTCATTGCATTCAATCATCACATTTCATAAAAATCAATTTCAATTTTCAAATGATTTCTGCTCGCCTCCTAAATCTGGATTCTCAATAACATTATGCTGCTGAACGTACGCCCGATCGCTTCTTGTAGCAAATTGAACGAAGTGAGCCACATCTGATTGCATCTGAATGTGCAGATCGAATGAGAGAGCGAGTGAGAATGAGAGAGCAGGCTTTGGGCGAGAGAGCAGAGTTCGGGCGAGAGAGAGAGAGAAAAGGCGAGGAAGGAAGTTAAAAACCTGAATGCCAAATTCATTCATTTCCCTTCGATTGTTGATCAAATCAAACACGCGTGAGAGAAAATTTGCTTCATGCTCGATTCTCATTCGCTATCGACTGAATTCTGTTTGTTCAGCAGCCTTCTCATCGATCGCGCACAGAATGCCACTTCTTCTTCTTCTTCTTCTTGTTGAGCATGTCGCACGTTGATAGTTTCATCATGACCAACTCTGAGTTGCCAGAAATCTGAAATTAGATAAATAGGCGGGCAAACCCTTCAACCTTTCTCGATTCGCCTTCTGGCTTCCGTCACAAGCAAATATTCGGCGTCATGATTGACTCTTGCTGCCTTTCATCCAATTTTCGTTTGGCATCCATTTGCTTAATCATTTTCGCCTTGGTTTCCTCGACAGCGAGTGCACTATCTCGCCATGACACGTCTTTGCGGCCAAGAGGGGAAATAGGTGACTGAAAAGAGTGACTGAAACTCAAGAGCGTCAGTTTGAACAGTTGAAGACCAGATCACGAATTTTCTTGCTCAGACTTGAATTTTCTTGCAATTTTGTACAAGTACTTGCATCGCATCCAGTCTTTCGTTATTAGGCGGCTCTATATCACTGGGCAGGAATTCTATTTTTATGCCATAATCCTCTTGTCAGATCAAAGAGACATGATCGATGCTGCTAATCGGCTTAAAGCATCAGCATTTGCTATTAGTCCATCGAATTGTGCCAAGTCAGCGAGTCGACATTTTCAAAAATAAGGTGTCAATCATTCAGATCTGGCGTTCATGATCGTCACGCTAAAAGGCCAATTTGCTTCGATAAGGCGAATCGCTGGCAGCCAGCACAATGCAACAAGGCGATAGGCATGAGGAAGCGTTACATTTGAACGCCTCTCTTGCTTTATTTCGTTTAATTTCATTTAATGAGGCCGAGGCGAGCAGGTGCGCAGAGGCCAATTGACGCTTGGCAGCGGAGATTTTTGCCGCCAACATCATCATCATCATCTTAGAATTTCTGGAGGCGCATTTTAGATGAATCAGTCTGAGAATTTCAATCGCTCGGTGTTCGGCACCGAATTCATCAGCTCTCCGGTGGACTGCAGAGTGCTCAAGTCACTTGGCCTGTACACTGCGATTGTGTTCGCGGCCAGCCTCGTACTCAATACCACTCTTCTTCTCATCTTTTACCATCATCGCTCGCTGTGCTCGTCGTTGAACAAATTCGTCATCTCTCTGACACTGTTCAACCTGATCGGCTCTATTCTAGAGTACCCGCCCATAATCTGGAGCAATTTTAGTTGTGGGTAAGCAGCTGCCGGCGTCATTTTGCCCTTCTAAGCGCACGTTTGACTTGATCGGCATTTAAAAAAGGTGGCCGTTCGGCTACGCCGCCTGCATATTCAGCGGTTTTGTCATGTACTGGGTGGGATGCGCGAGCATATTCCTCATGGTCGCCATCTCATTAGAGCGTTATTTAATTACCAGCAACCCGCTGAGTATGCAGAGCTTCAAGCCCAGCACGGTTTACATGGCTGTGGCGGCCTCAACTCTCACCGGCCTGTTCTGGGCGTTGTTGCCGCTGCTCGGCTGGTCGCACTATTCGCTCGAGGGCGCCCTCACCAGCTGCAGTGTCGAATGGAACGAGAGGAATTTTGCTGTGATCAGCTACAACCTGGCCATGTTCCTGTTTGTCTACTTCATACCGCTGGCGATGATCATCTGCACAAACTACAAGCTGCTGTTCATGGTCAAGGACTTGAGGCGGGTGCTGATCTCGTTGAAACGCGACCGAGAAGTGCAGCGCATGGTCAGGTTTGAACGAAAGGCCACAATAAACTCGATGATTCTGATCGGTAAGTAGCAATTACGCAGCCGCAGCCGATCAGCTCGTTCTAATCAAACCCGCAAGCCGGCTTCTTTTTCTCGTGGACACCGTACGCCATAGTCACACTCTACATCGCCTTCATCGACTCGGAGGGCGTCTCGCCCCTCCTGGCCACTCTGCCCGCCCTGTTCGCCAAGTCCTCTATGCTGTGGCCGGCGCTCTACTTCATTCTGTTCGACAAGAAAATGAAATCGCGAGTGAACAAGAATCTCTACCTGAACTTGTTCAGGCCAAAGCGCAAATCCGATCCCAACGAGCAGGAGGCCAAAATATTGAGTAAATTTGCCTTTTCGTTTCTCTTTCCCGCTCTGACTCACAAAACCAAATTGAAGACAACCGCCTCTACATGAGACGAATGCAGGGCAGGAGAATGAACTCGAACCTGTGACGCCTCTTTTCGAACCGACTCATTCGTCTGCTCCTGATGGCTTTTCATTTTATTCAAAGCAAAAAAAAAAAATTGACAACATGGCACAAGAAGCTTCTGACGGCTGTGCTGGCTTAAGCAGGCGCAGAATCCCTCTTTCCTAAATTATTCCTCACGCAATAAAAAGCAAGCCTAAAAGAGTTTCAAGCCTAAAAGAATTGGTTCTTTTGCTTGAAGCGGGAGGTGATTGCCCGAAGCGGGAGATCACCGCCTGAAGCAGGCGAATGGCAGACAGACACAGCGCTTGCACAAGAGTGCAAATCTCAATCTGAACTGCTTGTTCATGGCCAAGTAAAAGTAAAAGTTAATGGCGTGGTGCAGTTTGGCCAGTATGGTCAGAGCCGACCGAGCGAGTTGAATTGAGGCCAAGCGAAAGAGCTCGCTGCGCGCGTAGATTATTGTGTTGAGTGTCTGTAGCGGGGCGGCCAGCAAGAGGAACGCGAACGTGATCACCAACAGCAGAAGCGTGAGACTTCGATTCGATCGCCTGCCCGACGCTGCTGCAGATCGTTGAACGGCCTTTTCTTTGTTGACCAAGCGAACGCATATCATCGAGTTAAGGACGAATATGATCAAAAACGGAACATAAAGGTTCACCACGGCCGACAGGTAGGGCGCCACCTGGCTGCTGAACTGGTCGTTCGATTTGTAAATGATGCAGAACGTTCGCTCTATGCTCGCAGTCCAAATGAAGAACGCGCAGAACAAGAGGCCGGCCAATATCACAGTCAGCACAATGGAGCCCGGCCAGTTGGTGATCGTCTGAACTCGGTAGTGACGATTCGAGCCCAGACGCAGGCCGGTGGGAAAGTAGATGAGAAGCATGCGCTCCAGAGTGAACATAACCAACAGCCTGTACGCGCAGTTTCGGTCAAGACCAAGAGCTGAAGGTTCAAGGTCTCACTTACCAAGAAGAGATGAACTGAAATGTGAAGAATAGATATTGATAGACTTTGCAGCCGGCCAGGCTGACAACGGTCGGGTCGAAGTTGAACAGATCACGAGGCCAGCCGCGCTGGAATATGCTGCTCCAGAGAACTGCCGTGTCTGCCACAGCGATCGAGCTGAAATAGATTCGAGCCGAGCGCGACAGACTCAGCCGAGTGTGATTTGCTTGGCCATTGCTCGAGTTTGACATCACCGTGGTCGGTTGTGAAAACGATGTGCGCCGATCTGGCTGCACAAGAATCAGAATGATCATGTTGCTCAGTCCGCCAATGATCTCAACAAACGGAGCCAAGTAGACTCTGAAGCAGAACGCAGCAAAGAGCATCGTCTCCTCGGCTGTTCTTGGCCGCGTCGATTCGCTTGAGTTGTCGTTCATTCTTTCCAAAACCGGCTGATCTGAAATATTCAGAATGAACGATCTGAGAAGAAGAAGAAGAAGAAGAAGAAGAAGAAGAAGAAGAAGAAGAAGAAGAAGAAGGAGCCATTGGCGGCAAATTAGTGAACAGCGTCGTTCGACTGAATCGAGCTTTTGCCTTTAAAAATGTAATTAGACGACGAGCGATCAATTCATAGACCTCATTAGAGCAACGTTGACGTTTGTCTAATCTTGTCCTGTGGATATGAAGAATAAAACGAAAGAAGGCGAAAAACGCGCCCTTTTTCAGTCTCTCAAAGTCTCTTTTTCAGTAAATAAATCGCTTTATCTGATTTACAAGGAAGATGCAACCAAGCGACTTAGGCGGACGCTTTTCGGCCAAAAGCATTCCCGAAAGAGAATCTGCTTTGAATTGAAGCCGAATGACGTCAGATCAATTAGCTTTGACTTGAGGCAGGAACATCTGCACAATGGCACGCCCGTTCGATTGATTCTACTAATTCAGAGAGAGAGAGAGAGAGAACGCTTTCGGTTTTCATTTTATTTTGACAACAACAAGCGAGACAGAACAAGGTGAGAAGAATTAGACAACAAATGACAATGAGGGCGATTCGGCCTCTAAGCGGACGAACAGGGCCAACAGAACGCGGCCGAGATTATCTCCTTGAAGCGGCTCCTGAACTTTTTGTTCACGGCCAAGTAAAAGTAGAGGCTGATGCCGTAGTAGGACTTGGCCAGAGTGACGCACACTTGTCTAACTAGCTGGACTCGGGTGGAGCGGAACAGCTGTCCGTTGGCGTAGATGATCGTGTTCAGCATGTTGATGGGCAGAGTGAGCAGCAGGAACGAGAAGGTGATTAGCAGCAGCAGAATGGTCAGAGTGCGGCTCGTTTTCTTGGCGGCGCCCGTGCTGCCGCTCGGAGCGACCTTTTCTCGCCGCAGCAGACGAATGCAGATGAGCGAGTTCATGGCGAGAATGAGCACGAACGGCAAGTAAGTGTACGTGATCACTGCCATGATGGGCGCCACGCGGCTATTGAAAAACGTGAACGACGTGTATATGGTGCAGAACGAATTCTCAAGGTCAGCGCTCCAGAACATTAGAGACGCGAACGAGAGCGCAAAGAGCAAAACTCCGAGTGCGACCCGGCCGGCGTAGTTGCCGATATTCTGCACCGGCAAGGTGCGCTGGCCAGTGGTCTTGAGCCCGAGCGGAAAGTAGATGATCAGAAGCTTTTCCAGTGTGAACATGACCAGTAGCCACGAGGATGTGACCTGCGACGCACAGAACAAGTACTGGTAGAGCTTGCAGACAATCGAATTGACCACGGTCGGATCGAAGCCGAGATCGCGCGGCCAGCTCCGCTGCAGCATGCTGCCCCAGATCACGCACGTGTCCGACACGGCCAGCGAGCGCAAGTAAATGAGCGCCGAGCGAGACAGGCCCATTCTGGCTTGTTGACTAGAGCCGCCTGCGGTGCTCGCTGTCGCCACCGTGCTTTGCGTTCCCGACGAGTGTGTGCGGCCTCTGCTGGGCCGAATCAGCAGCAATATGAACATGTTATTCAACCCGCCGATGATCTCAATGAACGGGACCAGGTAGAAGCGGATCGCTTGGCTCACTTGCAGGTTGTAGCGATCCTCGCTAGACAGCGTTTGATTCGACGACATGTTTTGCATGAAAATCTCTAATTTCTGTTTGCTTCACTCATGAGCTGAGTCGACCTTGACTCGGCGTTTAAATATTCGAGTTGCAAGCGGAAGTTCGGCTCCTTTTCGTGTTTCATGTCTATTTCCTTCTCAGAGCAAAGACTGACAAGGGCCACGCACACAACACCCGGCGAGCTGCATGTTCTCTTTAACCCTGCTCGGAGCAGGGAGATTGCAAAATTGGCCGATGTACGTCACCGTTGAGATGAATGGGTGGTCGTGGCGTTCTTTTCATTGCTTTG
This sequence comes from Proales similis, assembly GCA_019059635.1. Classification (NCBI taxonomy): domain Eukaryota; kingdom Metazoa; phylum Rotifera; class Eurotatoria; order Ploima; family Proalidae; genus Proales; species Proales similis. The sequence continues at coordinate 244,932 of JAGVRJ010000015.1, forward strand.
CTAATCATCAGACGCGCTGGATGTGGAAACAGATTTAACGCGTTTTCATCAAATTAATTAGATTTTGATTTATTTTTGTGCAAAAAGACAAATAAATGAAAGAACTGCAGCTGTGTACAATCAACAAGCAAATAAACGTAGAGAGACAGCGAGAGAGAGAGAGAGATGTAAACGGAAAAGAGGCGAGAGCCAATGAAAAGTGGGCGTGAATAGATCAAGAGGAGATAGCTGAGTGAATGGGAGCGCAAGAGCGGAGGCACAGTGGTTTCTGTACAGTGTCTTTAGAATGAGCTTTGCTACTGCGCTTGAGGCGATAGAGCGAAGCATTGTCTGATGGTGTCGGCGATCGTTCGCCAGCCTGGCAAGTGGTTCGGCCGCTCGGTGTCCTCTTCCACGTGCACGTTGTCGATGTGGTACGCGTGCTTGTAAAAGTGTGAATACTTTCTCACCACCCGGTCGTTGTCCGAGTAGAGAACGAACACGTTCTGAAGGAGGTGCTTGCACTTTTGCAGCGAGCTGGCCGCGTCCGTGTCCCACACTTGAATGTTCTTCTTGACCGGGTAGAAGCTGATTACGGGCCGAACGGCGGTCGGCACAATGTAGTACAAAAAGTCCCTGATGCCCGAGAACGACTTTGTGTGAATGAACGAGTTGAACTTGGAGCTCATCTGGGCGCCGAAATGCTCGGCGTAGAGGCGCAGTGTTTCGATGGCAAAGTAGGCGCCCAGACACCAGCCCACAATGCTTATGTTCTCTGGCCGGTAGCCTCTGCCGATGATCTGTTGCAGGGCGGCCACGCACGACTCGCCCAGTCCCTGCAGACTGCTCGCCTTCTCCGGGTAGATGATCACTGAGAGATCGCAGTCGTCCAGCGCCTCCGTCTCGTACAGCTTTCGCATGTAAGTGAACTTGTTCACCGGCGTCAGATTGAAATTGCGTCCCGGGAAGACGATGATCAGCTTGCGTCGGCCGACTTCCACTTCGCCTTGATTGTTCAGCATGCTCGCCATGTAGTAATGAGATCTGTACGACTTTTTCAAGCTCTCGTCCTCCACCCGGTGCAGACTAAATCTCACCGGTCGAGAGTTGACCAACGCGTCCTCGTGCTCGACCAGGTTCTTGTCACTGGGCGAGACGAACAGCTTCCACACGCTAACGCTCATGAATTTTTTCATCTTGCGGCCTGCGCGATTCAATTCAAGTGAATGCGAGCAGATGCCAAGCACTTTAATATACCTCTCGTCACCTCAGCCTGTAGCCTTATTCACCGCTTTTTTTTTTTTTATTTCAGCGCTTGCAAATTCAAAACTTGGCAATCGTACGATTTTTCTCTCTCTCTCTCACTCGTCGCCCTGAACCAGCTTTGGTCGTGATGCGGGTGGTTCGATTTTTTTTTTATGTCGCACCACAATACCTTATTTAACGAGCCAAAGAGGCGAATAGACAGAGAGAGAGAGAGGCGGATTGAGGGAGAGAGAGAAAATAAAAAGCGGAGGAGAGAGAGGGACCGAAAGCATACTACGTCATTTGTCCTATATCCTCTTGTACGTGCGCGGCTAAGTTGAGTAATCGTTGAGGGCAGCGCTGTCAACTTTACACGCTTTTATCATGTTGGGTCTGCGCTCTGAGCAGATTATGCAGGCCGATATTAGAACTTTCAAATGCAACTCGCTCTCTCTCTCTCTCTCTCTTGGCTCTTCATTTTCGTCGGAATTGAATCAGGCTCGGTGTTTTTACGTCTCTAGATTATTTTATCGACATTTCAGCAGCAGACTGAGCCGACAGGCCGGACTGTCAAAAGGCCGCTTATCAGCTTCTCCTTAGATTGCTTGCCCTTCTCAAACTGATTAAGCGCCAATTTGAGCTGATTAGGGCGTCGCAGCTCATAAAAGAATGTTATCGCTACGAACAGAGAATCTTCTGCTCTTCGAATGTATTTGCCGGTGCTTTTTTAAAAGGCTGCAAAAAGGTGTTGACCAGAAGGCGGCGGTGAGCCAGAGGGCGCGTCAGTTGACTTGGGCGTTCAGACGGATGAGAGGATTGGGGTCCTCGTAGACGCTGGTCATGAGCAAGTCCTTGAATTTGTCCAGAAATGTGAGCAGCTCGCTTCGGTTAATCTGCTCGACAAAGACGATCTTCTCCAGATTAGAGCGGCCGTCAAAGTAGGGCAGGAGTCTGCTTGCGATTATTTTCAGAACGCGATCAAGCGACTGTAGAGGCTCGACACACTGACCGAAAGAAGAGGCGAATGTCGCTCTCCAGCTTGCTCTCGAACGCTTTGAATATGTACTGCTGGTGTTTCTCGTCGACGCCGAGTCGCTTGAGCTGGTCGCGGTATTCCTCGTACAAACTGCTCAGGTCCTTTTGCTCCTGATGATCAAGGTCGTTTGAATTCTCCGAACAGGTGCGATCGGCGAGCAGCTTGGAGTTGCCGTCAGTGTGGCTTTCGCTCTCGTCTGTGTACGTCGGGCTAAAGATAGGAGCCGAGAATAGGCGGGGCGGCTGTCGCGTCTTACTGTTTGACATGGAGCAAAAGTGGTCGCTCTCGTCGCCAAGGCGAAAGTGCTTGACTTTTTGCGGCATCAGATAGATGAAGGTGTGCAGCTGCATGAGCATGCTCTTCTTCAGCAGCCAACTGAGCATGTCCACAAACTTTTGCTTCAGTCGACAGGTGACTACAAGCGAAGAGAGAGCCCAGAGAATGAGAGTGGCTCACCTGCTGTTCCTCGCTCCATCTCGGATCGGTCTTGTCGATCAGCGCCGCCGGCATCGAGAACTTGACCAGGGTCAGGTAGAATGACTCATTGTCGAATTGCTGCTCGAACTCGCGCGCCATTCCGCTCTCACTGCAAGGCTCAATTAGAATGGAACTGACCACTCCGCTGGGCTAAAGCAATTACACTCTGATGTCGGCGTCCGGATGTGTGACGTAAATGTTCATGTCACTGATCGGATAGGCGACGCGCACCTTGCCCCAGTAGACCAAATGGTCCACAATTGCGAATATCTGACACAAAATACGACAAAATGATTTGATGCGCAGAAAAGGACAGCTGTGCTTGCTTGCCTCCTCGAGCGGCACGTCGAGTTCGGCCGCGTAGCGCGCCAGACTGTAGCTCGCCCTTTGAATCTCAATCAAACGACGCGTGTTCACACTGCAAATAGACGGCAGCGATTTGAGCAGCTGATTGCGCTCGCCGAGCAGAAAGATGCCAAAGTAGGGTCTATGGCGCAATCTGAAGCCAAAACGCACTCGAGTGTCTGTCAGGACTTACTCAAGATAATTGATGCAGTTGAAGATGACCTCCAAAAAGGCGCACTGATCACAGTCGCCGCGAAGAGCGTAGATCAGATGTGGAAGGCCGAAGCTAAGTCGTACATGGCCGTTGAGTAACAAGTCGACCGAGCCGTCAGATTTTAGCGAGTCGTAGATCGACTTGAGCTCTTGCGCCAGTCGGTTGCTCTTCAATGCCTCTTTGAACTCGCGATCTTCGCCGCCCGGCTCTGCTAACGTTGCACAATCGGCCGTTTGAACTGAGCTGTTGGCAAGCTTGAGTCGTACCTTTCTTGTCGAACGTGGCGTGCATGTACAGCTCTTGTTTGAGAGACTCGGCCTCGCGACTCAGAAAGCCGGTGTTGCTCTCCTCTTTGATGAGCGCGAGCGAAATGGCCAGACTCAGACTCTGGTACGATTCGATCACTCGATTTGACTGAGGAGACTTTCAAGTAAGGCGCCGTCTGAATTCAGTCCAGTCGCAAGTGAGAGCAATGTGTACACCAGCTACCTTGACAGCCAGCACGACTTTGTACGTCACCTGGTTCGTGTGCAGGATTGTGCGCGAGGCGAGGAAAATTACGTTGTCGAGCTTGAGCTCCAGCTTTTCCTTGAACGCCATGCACTGAAGGGCAATCATTCGATTGGGCAGCCTGCGGATTTCAAGCGTGTTGATCAGTTGCGATCTTCATCTTTCGTTTCCTACCCGCTGAGTACGCCGTCCACTACGAGCTTCTCTTGCCTGCGAGCTTGAATAGTGCGCTTTCAGAGCCGATGACCGGAACGTGGCGGCTTCTTACTTTTCAATCAACCAATTGCTCTCGGTCAGAATCATCGAGTAAGGCTGAAGCTTCTTTCCGCCTAGACCTGAGTGATGAGAGATGACGGCGCTTGAATTAAGCATGCGCTCACCTTGGCCGGCCGGTTTGCGCGCGCCTGTCGTGCTGAACGGATACTTGAACAACAGCTGTGTGTCCTGGCTGTCTTGAAACACCAGCATTATGGCCAGCAGATCGAACTTGTTCGAAACTTGTGGCATTTTCAATCTATAACCTTCGGCAAGAGAAATTTCGCACCAAATCAGGTGGCTGTCACACGAGCAGAGGCGATTATCTCTTCTCGTTTGGCCAACTTTTCGCACGTTGCAAAACAAACTTTGCCCGAGTCTGAGCCGCCAAGTTTTTTTCCAATTACCGAATTTTACTCCGACAAATGCAATTTTCGGCCCATTCCGCTTCTTTCTCAAGCCAAGTTCGCCGTCGCCGACCAGAAACTTTACTTGGATCAGATCCGGCTGCAACGCTTGCTGTTACTTTCTCTGGCCATCAATGAACGCCTCTTTGGCCTATTTGCATGACAGCTGGCCCCAATTGTCAACTTTTTCGCACAACAAACTCTTTTGCGGCCACGTCGATTAAAAACTAAGAACTTCGACTGGACCCCTTCAATTTATTCAAATTATTTCTTGAACGTTCATGTAGCTTCCGTTGGAATTATTCACTTCGAAAAAAAAAAAACAGCTTGCGAATAAATCGCTCGTTAAAAGTAAATTTTGCGAAAAAAAATTTCTGGGCATGGTGGGCGTCTTGAGCGCACAAGTTGGCCACGCATAGTGACGAAGAGGAGTTAAGGTTAGCGCGACGTTAAAGTTAATTATCGAACGAGCAGGCACGGCCAGGTTCCATGGAAACACGAGCAGAGAGCCGAGTGTAAACACACGACTGCATAGTTGGCAGAAAAACTACTCAATCGTGTGCGACTAAATAGTCTACGGTTCAATCGTCTACGGCCACTCTAGGACAAGTCGGCATCGCAGCAAACACTCAGCAATTGGGAGCGAAAGCAGAGCGAAACGATCCTCTCTTGGTCAACTAGCCGATGTGGTAGATTGCGATTATTATGCTCTAGACAGAAATCATCAGAGCGTGCCTGAGTCTTATTATTATTGAGCTGCATCGGATCGAGTGTGCACAGCAATCGTCAAGATATTTGCAAATGAGGAGGCAACAAGCCGTCGAAATTAGAACAGTCTCAACGCGGTTCCTGATTCTGCTGCTCAAGAGGCTGTTCAGAACCAAGACGAGCATTCTGTGTCTCTTGCTCGCTCTCTTGTTCGTCTATGTGTTGGTTCGTAACAGCACGTCCGCCTCGTCCAAACTGACGCCTGAGGCCGTCGAGATATATAAGAGAGCGCTGAAAAAGTTGAACGATGACTCGGACGCAAACACGGCTCTGTACCTGGCCGACTATGAACAATGGCTGGAGAGAACGGGTCCGATGAGACGGGCCCTAAACAGCGAGTTGAGCAAGTACAAGAAAATAAATGAGGGTGAGCGCAATGCCGAAGCGCTCTTGAAGAACAGCTACTCGATTCTTCTCTACACGGACATATTTGGCAAGAAGCGCTACGTCGATCTGCCCGGAGACGAGGCCAAGTCTGTATTCGTATCCCAGTGTCCATACAAAAACTGTCGGTTAACTCAGCAACGAGACCAAATCTACGACGCGGACGCTCTCCTATTCCACTACTCGGACATGAAGCAGCTTGAAATGGACGAGCGCATATTTCTTAAATACCGCTTGTCCCGGTGGTCGGGCCGAGCCAACCAGGTCTGGATATTGTGGAACGACGAGGTAAATATTACTAAGCCCCTCATGCAAGGCATAAATTGCATAAAAAGTGAATCAAAGCCCGGACCAGTGAGCGAAGAAATGGACAAATACGGCTTCAACTGGACAATGAGCTATGCGCTGGACGCGGACATTTCCGACTGCTCGTACGGCTGCAAGTTCAAGCGCAGCCGACAACAGGCTCAAGAAGAGTTCGACAAGATGATCAACTTGGAGTTCAACCGAAGGGAAACAAGCGCGCTTTGGTTCGTGAGCAACTGCCATTCAACCAGGCGGCTGGCGTTTGCCATGGAGCTGGAGGAGAGCTTTCCGCTGAAAATATTCGGCGCCTGCTCGGACTACTTTCAGTTCATGCGGCAATCAAAGCGCTACCTCGACTCGTACAAGCTCTTTTCGGCTTTCCGTCTGGCCGGCAAGGCGATCGCCTGGTTCTTGAACGCGTTCGAAATGTCCGAGAGGCATCAGGACGCGAACGAAATGGGCGCCGACTGCGGCAAAAATTCCCAATGCGAGCTATTCCAGCTGAGCATGACCAAGTTCTATTTGGCGTTCGAGTCGACAAACTGCACGAGCTACATCACAGAAAAGTTCTGGCGAGCGCTGCGTGCCAAAATCATTCCGGTCGTGTTTCAGCCGAGTAAAGAGTTTTACGAGCAGGTCGCGCCTCCCAACTCGTTCATACACGCCGACGACTTTGATCAGGACGCGTACAAGCTCTCGGTGCATCTTAGCCAAGTGGCCAACTCCATTGAGCTCTACACTCGCTACCATTCGTGGCGCATCGACTACGACACCGTCTTCTCCGAGCGATCGGCCGAAGCCCGCCGCCTCTGTGAATTATGCACCAAGCTAAACACCCAAGCCTCTGACACACATTACACTCAAATTTCGAAATGGTTCACTGGCCATTGCCAGCGTTGAGCCTGTGCATGTTTTGTTGTTTTGTTTTATCTTTGATTCGACCAAAATCAAATAAATTATTTCACCAGCCCTTTGCTAAAAGCCTTCTGTAAGGTGACCAAGTTAAGTCAAACGCCGAAAAAGAATGTTTTCTTCTAGGCGACTTCGAAATAATAAATTGCTCAAACTGGTTATTTGCGTGATCGCTCTGTTCGCTTTGTATCGTCATGACCTTATTTTGACTTATATTCACCATTTTGGCCAACCGGATCCAACAGAGATGTGCAAGAAGGTGCCATTCACTCTGCGTAAGTGCTACATCTCTCTGCTCTGTTCTAATCGACGTAGCTCAACCAAATCCATTGAATAGTCAAGCGCCTCAAAGTGACCGAGCCTCGTCTCAGTCTGAACGAGATCGAAGACGAGCTGGCCTATCTGAGCTTACGCGATGGAGCGCCCTCTGTCCGCGACGGCCTCAGGCCAGAGCGCATCGCCATCATCATTCCGTACCGAGACCGCCTGGTGAACCTGGAGCTGCTCATGCGCAACCTGCACCCGTTCCTGGCTCGGCAGAAGGCCAACTACCGCGTGTTTGTGGTCGAGCCAGTGGCTTCGCTCAAGTTCAACAAAGGCATCTCGATGAACGCCGGCTACGTGGAGGCGCTGCGCCAGGGCGAGTGGGACTGCTTCATCTTCCACGACGTGGACATGATCCCGGAGATAAGCCAGAACATCTACCACTGCGACCACCGGCGTCCGCTGCACATGGCCGTGGCGGTGAGCTCGTTCGGCTACTCGTGAGTGTGCTCTGCTCGATTGGGTGTCGGTTGTCTTAACCAGGCGCGTTTCAGGACGTCGGGCTACTTCAAGAACGGCTACTTTGGCGGCGCGGTGGCCTTCACTCCGGAGCAGTTCAGGACGATAAACGGGTTCAGCAACTCGTACTTTGGCTGGGGCCTCGAGGACGACGACGTGCGCAATCGAGTGGCCAGCAAGTACGGCTCGCACCTTCGAGTGCCGGACGAGATCGGACGCTACTACGCGTCCTGCCACGAAATCAGTGCCAAGAACTCGCGTCGCTATCTGGTGTTTTTCAGATCAGACCAACGAGCATCCCAGGACGGCCTTAACTCACTCGATTATAGCGTCGATCAAATTAAGCCGCGGCAATTGTTTACGCAAATATTCATCACCTACAAAGACTCCTAATTTCACTCCATCTGACTCGCTCATTGCAATTTTTCACCAATTTTCCGCCTTTAAAAGAGCCCCTTCTTAATGAGACAAATTACTTTTCGTCGTTTTACAAATCTTGTGTCCACATTTGCTCGTTTTCTTTTCATTTTGTTCATTTTGCCTCTATTTTGTTATGAATGTCTCAGATTCTCTCTCGAATTCCGGTTTCACTCTTTGAAGGGGTTCCGTCCGTTATTCAATGGTTCGGTTGCTCTTTCAATAGACCACCACGAACTCGTCAATTGAGATGGCCGACAAGTGTTTGCGAGTTTTTCGCTTCATCTCAGCCTTGTTCTACATACATGCACTAGACGTGGCGATAACAAGTTGATTCACGCTCGAGAGAGCAAAGTCTGGACATGGCCATCCAAGTGCCTGCCTTTGTAAACATTGGCGGAGTTAAATGAGGGCAATTGAGAAGCATTGCAATTTTTTCTCAATACCCCAATTCGGGCAGCTGGTCCTTTCATAGAAGTAGGCCGATTTTAGAGGATAGGGCGAAGAAAGAAATTCTCATTTCGATTTGAAATGTCAAATTTATGAGAAGAGATAGCGAGTGCAAAGATACTCGCTTCGTTTGACTTGGCAGCCAAAGTGCGTGACAGAGAAACGAAAAAGCCTGCATGAAAGTGGGAAATCTATTTTGTGATTTCGATTAAATACGACAGAAACATAAAAATCGCGCCTATTGGTTTTCGCAAACCGTGTCGAGATGGTGGTTGCCATGCAAATAAAAACGAATTGAATAAATCTATGTTAATATGCGTTTGAGGACGTCGGGCAGCTACTGCTCGGCACGCTGAGCGATTTATGTGAAATAACCATTTTCATGAGTTCAGGATCGACGTGTTTTTAGAAAAGCTGGATCTAAATGAGCTCAGAGCTCGACCAACATGAGGTTCTGTTCACCTTTTTTTTACCTCTTTTTCTTGAGCTGTTCATCGACTTTTATTTTGTGAATGCTCAACAGGTTAAGGCGGAACGCGTGGTTCAAACTCTGTGTCTGTTTTTTGGCGTTGCTCTGCATTTACAAACACGATAAGGTCATAAATTGGATAAATGAAATCGGCCTTCCCGACCCGAGAGAAATGTGCAAGGAAGTGCCAGCCAGTCTGCGTAAGTGCTCCATCTTGCCCCGCTCTTCTAATCGACGTGGCTCAACCAAATCCATTGAACAGTCAAGCGCCTCAAAGTGACCGAGCCTCGTCTCAGTCTGAACGAGATCGAAGACGAGCTGGCCTATCTGAGCTTACGCGATGGAGCGCCCTCTGTCCGCGACGGCCTCAGGCCAGAGCGCATCGCCATCATCATTCCGTACCGAGACCGCCTGGTGAACCTGGAGCTGCTCATGCGCAACCTGCACCCGTTCCTGGCTCGGCAGAAGGCCAACTACCGCGTGTTTGTGGTCGAGCCAGTGGCCTCGCTCAAGTTCAACAAAGGCATCTCGATGAACGCCGGCTACGTGGAGGCACTGCGCCAGGGCGAGTGGGACTGCTTTATCTTCCACGACGTGGACATGATCCCGGAGATAAGCCAGAACATCTACCACTGCGACCACCGGCGTCCGCTGCACATGGCGGTGGCGGTGAGCTCGTTCGGCTACTCGTGAGTGTACTCTGCTCGATTGGGTGTCGGTTCTCTTAACCAGGCGCGTTTCAGGACGTCGGGCTACTTCAAGAACGGCTACTTTGGCGGCGCGGTGGCCTTCACTCCGGAGCAGTTCAGGACGATAAACGGGTTCAGCAACTCGTACTTTGGCTGGGGCCTCGAGGACGACGACGTGCGCAATCGAGTGGCCAGCAAGTACGGCTCGCACCTTCGAGTGCCGGACGAGATCGGACGCTACTACGCGTCCTGCCATGAGCTAAGCGAAAGGAACTCGAAGCGGTACATGGTTTTCTTTGGATCCGGCAGTCGAATATCAACTGACGGGCTGACTTCTCTCAAGTACGACGTGGCTCGTATCCAACCGCGTCCTCTCTTCACTCAAATATTCATTAGCTACGCCGAAAATTAAACATGAAGCGTCCGATTCGGTATTTTTTCCTCTCGTTTTCCTTTTTCTTTTTTTTTATTTTCTGCAATAAATTTGCGCCTATTTTGCGTTTTATCGTTTAATTTCGATTTTTAATCTCCATCATTCTGTTTTTGCCTTATTCCTGTATTAATCGCTTTTTCATTTTGTTTGCGTTTTTTTTTTAATTCGAAATTGGTCGAAAGCGTTGAAAAATAATTCTGATCTGCCCAGACTAGTCTGAGTCGTTATCGCTGACTTGATCATTGGTCCTAAGGCTCGTGTTTGCGTCAAGTTACTCTCTGTGTCTCTTTTCGGCGTCTAGGCGCACATTGATTTTACGCTCAGTGTTTAAATTGACGACATAATCGCCAATGAGCCAAAGAGTGTCTACGCTTGGCTGCTTCGATGCATCTCAAGCTTGACGCTTGCTTTGGCCGTCTCTCTCGGAATCTGTCGCAATCGTTTCACATTTGGCGTCTAAATATTTTTTATTAGCGGCCCTGTTTCGCTCACTTGATTTTGCCATCGTCTGACCGACCGGTCGCTCTAGTTTGTTTTCGCTCGGCTCGAATTTCGCACCGTGCACTGCGTATGTAGCCAAAAGGGTGCACTTGGAAGCCAAGTCGTCAATGGGCTTGTCATCGTCGCCCTTTCACTCGCCTGCCTGAGCCCTTCGTCACTCCCTTGGTGTGTTGGCTTTCTCTTGGCGACAAATCGCTGATGCCGAGCAGAGCCACTCTCATTACTCACTTGGCATAAAAACGCATTGGGTCAATAAATAAGCGAATTGCACAAGAAAAGAGTCGGTTTCTATGGCCACCAGTTCTTGCCTTAAATCGCTCAAACGCTTGCTCTAGATCTTTATTTGGATGCGATTATGACGATTGCGAGTCAGACTTGCGACACACAGGTTTAAGTTGAAATATTCTCGAGAGTGACGTTTCACTTACTCGTTCTGTGCACCGAGTCGGCAAATGCGTCCTTTAAGGCAAGTAGCATCTGAATTACAACCATTTGCTGAGCTTGTCGATGGCACTTTTCAGGTTGCGCAAACCGGCCTTGTTTTTACTTGGTCTTTTGCTCCTGCTTCTGGTGGTCGCTTTCAATCACGAGTGGATCTTTAACACGGTCGACTCGTTGACAATGCCTGATCCGACAGAATTGTGCAAACACGTGCCAGCCAGTCTGCGTAAGTGCTCCATCTCTCTGCTCTGTTCTAATAGACGTGGCTCAAGCAAATCCATTGAAAAGTCAAGCGCCTCAAAGTGACCGAGCCACGTCTCAGTCTGAACGAGATCGAAGACGAGCTGGCCTATCTGAGCTTACGTGATGGAGCGCCCTCTGTCCGAGAAGGGCTTCGACTCGAGCGCATCGCCATCATCATTCCGTACCGAGACCGCCTGGTGAACCTGGAGCTGCTCATGCGCAACCTGCACCCGTTCCTGGCTCGGCAGAAGGCCAACTACCGCGTGTTTGTGGTCGAGCCAGTGGCCTCGCTCAAGTTCAACAAAGGCATCTCGATGAACGCCGGCTACGTGGAGGCACTGCGCCAGGGCGAGTGGGACTGCTTTATCTTCCACGACGTGGACATGATCCCAGAGATAAACGAGAACATTTACGGCTGCGATTCGGCGCGGCCTCGATTGATGGCCACTGCCATCAGCTCATTCGGCTATTCGTAAGTTGCCTGTGATTTTGAGACTTTTGACCGCCACTTGACTACAGACTGCTCATTTATTAGGACCGAAGGCTACTTCAAAGATCGCTACTTTGGCGGCGCCACAGCCTTCACTCGTGAACAGTTCAAGGCAGTGAACGGTTTCAGCAACTCGTACTTTGGCTGGGGCCTAGAAGACGACGACGCTCGAATGCGAGTCGCCAAGAAATACGGTTACTTTTCTCGGCAGCCGAATCACATCGGCCGCTACTACGCCAACTGTCACGAGCAGAGCGAAAAGAACCCGAAACGCTTTCTGCTTTATCTGGCGGCCAACGGCCGCCTCTTGCTCGACGGCCTCAACTCGCTCGAGTATCAGGTTGAGAGTGTCGAGAAGCGCACCTTGTTCACTCGAATCTACATTTCCTATCAGCAAGAGGCCACAGTCTGATTCAAACCGTTTCACGTTCGATTTGCTTGTTTTTCTTCTGCTTTTGCTACAGTCGGATTAGAAACGATTTTAGCTGATTCAATCTCTTGTTCTTGTTCTGAGCTTTCGTGCTCAACATGACGAACAGAATAAAAGTGTCTGCAATAATAGCTGCAAGGCTCTTACTGGTAGTTCGTTCCCATTGCTGAGCTCGCTCGGCTTATTTCGCTGTCAGCTCGCAGCGAACTGCTTGTCAAGCAAGGCGACCTGCTTTTGGCCCATTAGACGCTTTGGCGTTTTGGCTGAGTTTGCCTCTTTTCAGCTCAGCTGACTTGAACCAAGCCCTCAACGAGTCCTAGATTGAGATTACACGCCTCTTCAAGCCTGAACAGTCGATTCGTGTCATGACTCTATTTATGGCCATGGCGGGCTGTTGTTGTGCAATAGTTGAAAGCTCTCTCGCCTGCCTGAGCCCGAGAATTAGACGAGAAAGTCAGTTGGTGCCTCGAATCAACTTGAGCATTAAAGACGAGGCGACATAAATAAATAAAAAGATTTCCTAATGGGTGCTTTTAGGAAATCTTTTAAGGCCTCTCTCTCCTAATCACTGTGGCTTCTCTATCTAGCCTCGGTCTTCCTCAAGCCACACCACTCGCACGCTCGGGTCTATTCTTGCCAAGCGGAAACAATTCGCTGCAGTCACAATTTCAGCGCCAGTGCTGATGATTAACAGAGAAACAGAGAGAGAGAGAGAGGAATAGAGGGAGCAATGATCCAAACACTTGGCGCGTTTATATCCGGCTCGTGGAGATACATTATGAGGAAATGGTGCTTGCTTCCGATCATTTGGTGGAGATGTAGACGAAGGCTGCCACGACTCTCGTAATTCGTGGCACGCCAGCTGCAGGAGCATCAACGCCAGAAGGAAAAGCGGCGGCTGCTGCTGCTGCTTCCATTCCACTCCTATTAGCTCAACTCGATCGAGTTGACTTGTCTTGGCCGACGATTGTTTTTGCACACAGACAACGGTCGAGTGTATGATTGAGCGAGCTGCTGGCTCGGCTTCGCTCTCGTTCATTCGAGTTCAACTTGTGGCTCTCGTTCATTCGCCTTGTCTTTCAAATTCTTTCTTTTTCTCTTTGCTCTGCAATTCAGCAGCGGCCTCATTGTCTTTGAAACGATGCCTGCTTTATCTCTGCTCTTCTCTCTTTCTCGCCTCCTCCACAACCAAGCACATAACAACAAACAATTTTCGCGCCCATTCTGTTGCTTGCTATTCAGCAGCAGTGCACAACCAGCGTCATTTGCGTTAAATATCAATTTCCTAGGCATGAGATCATCAACAACAATTATCGAAACCATAAGTAAGTGATCCATTTTGCCTTTATTACTCTTTAGCCGGCAATTTTCCTTCAAACATGTTAACGCGACTGCCGTCAAAAGTAAAAGCAATATCATCATCATCATCATCATGAAGCCACCAATTTCATGCGCAGACATTGAGCCGCTCTCGTCAGCGCGAGTGTCTATCGCCAAGCTCGCTCCACCACGGCGCCCGTCTATTGCTGCTGCCACTTGAACTTGCCAACAACTCTGCCATTATTCGAGCCGAGATATAAACAAACAAGTTCACTTGTCGGCTTCTGCCCGCTCTTTCCTCTTTTTTTCTCGCTCTCTTTTTGCCTATTCTACCTCTTTCAGCCCCTCTCTCTCTTTCTCTCTCTCTCTCTCTTTCTCTCTCTTTCTCTCTCTCTCTCTCTCTTTCTCTCTCTTTCTCTCTTTCTCTAAACCTCTCCTCTCTCTGTCTGTATCACTCTCTTTTAGCATTCCATCTCTATCTGCATCCCTGCTCTTCTCTCTCTCTCTCTCTCTCTCTCTCTTGGTTCTCGATGATATTTAGTCAAATTCTGTTTCTATCTATGCTCTGGGCTTTGCACTCACATGATCGATTACCAATCCCGATTTGCCTTTTATCAATTTCTCTTCTCTCTTTGCCTCTCTACGTTCGGCCCGATCTTCCTTTGTCAATATTGATCAGGCAGTCATCGATTTTAATTGACAGAAATGTCTCACATGGCACCAGGGGTCCTTCTCTTTGACAAATTTCTCACCTCCAAAGTAACAAAAACAAGAGCCAGGCAAAGCAGGAGAATAAGAACTGAAAGAGCAATCATGCGCTCTTGACATTGGAAGCGGTGTCGGCGAGAATGCTTGCAGGCTTCTGATTTATTAATAAGACGCTCGCGCGCGAGGCGACGAATATGAAACGCTCTCGCTAAGTTAATTGAGCCCACGCCGCATCGAATGTTGTCAAATTTCAAGTTTAGTTTGCTGCTGCGGATTGAAACTTGCCGACTGAAACAGAAGCCGGTAATTTGGCGCTTCCAGCTCAGTTTGCATCAACTCTGGCCCGTTTGATGATCGACTAGCAGTCACCTTAAAGTTTGATTTACTTTTGGGCCACTTGCAGCCGTCGGCAAAGCGAGGCAAAGATAATAACCCGGAGCCAGACTCACTCACTCAGTGTGTTTCCTTCTCGCTCTTGGCCCATCTCGTTTTTTCCATGTTCTCATTTAATATTCGAGCAGCAGCAGCAGGAGAAACAAGCTTACCAGACAAACATTGCGAAAGCGCCTCGCTTGAGTTGCGCTTTGTATGAGTGAATGTGTTTCTCTTTCGCATGTGTGTGTGTGTGTGTGAGAGAGAGAGAGAGAGGCAGCGGGGCGTTGGTGTTTTTACAAGCAAACCGTTTGCACAACTTGCCTCCACAACTTGCTGGTCCCGCCGCACACACTTGCTTGGCAGCCCCTGTCTCTGCATTGCTTCATCTCGTTGCGAGTGAAATTAATTAACTTGTGTGATTAGTTTACGATGGCTGCCAGTACACAACTGCTTCTGGTGCTGTAGCTGAGGCCAAATTGAGTTTTAAGAGAGCGAGAACAAACGGAGATGTTCGCACTCGTTTCGATTGCCATTATCCCTAATTATCAAGCGGAGCGAGTCAAGCATGCAAGAGCCGAGCGAGGCGACATTAAACGCTAAATCAGTTCAAAGTGAGCCACCTCTGCGTCGTTCTTAATTGCATTCAACCTATTCGCTTCGCCTTGCTCGCGCTCGGGCTTCGACCATTAGAGTGCACTGGCAACGCACACATTTAAGCGACCAGCAATTCAGCGAGTAATTCTGCGCTGATTACCGACAGGCAGCTTTGATAACAAGCTCGTGGTGAGTAGGTTTCCACAGCAGAGCTGCTCCGAACCGCGTGATCCCTAATTTGCCGCCCATCATGGCACCACCTTGCGTTCATCAAGCTCAAGAATCAGACGTGATTAGCCAACTTGCGCTTCCGCATCCAGCTTCGACTCAGAATGATAGGACGGTTTCGGTGGCTGCTGGTGCTACTAATTACTCGCTAATTCATCTACCTGTCGACCACGACAACGACGAATGCAACGGCGTTAAGCGGCATTAATTAATAATCGAAAACGAATTAAATCGAACATTAACACCGGATTTGACGTTTTATTTAGATTTGCGATGATTGCGCACAAAAATGCCAGGTCTCGTTTCTCGAATTACCAGCTGCCTCTTTTCCTTCATTATTCTTCTTCACTTGCCTCGACTCCAGATACTTCTGCTGCGAGTCTGGCCGAGTTGGAAACAAATCAAATGATTCCCGGCACACTGTTCGAATAACGGATGAGTCGATTCGGTTGTCGTCACACGATTGTGGCGTTTTTGTTGCCGTTTCTGTCTCATTCTGGCTAGAGAGCGGATTGCAAGCGTCTAAATGAGAATGAGCCAAAACGCAATTTTCTCATTTCCATTCTCATTGGTCTGCAGTTGTGAAATGAGGAAGAAGAAGCTCACACTCGACTGGGCATGGCATTGGCATGAGGTCATTCGGACGGAAACGAATCGCATCGATTTCTTCATCTCTCACTTGCTCAAGCGGCCACACATCCTTTCCGGCAACGTGTTTCCCGCTTTCAGGCAGACTAAAACGCGTTCGTTCTGGTGCATTTAGACAAAGTCGATCGCTTGCGAAATGCAATCGCAGCGCCGGCCAATATTAGACAAGTCGAGAGAGAGAGAGAGAGAGAGCAAAAAGAGAGCAGCGCGCCGACGAGCGGGCGAAAAAGTGAAGACGGTGCTGGCTTCAAGTGCTTGAGTGCCTTAAGCGGCACAAATTGAATTCGCGTCTGAATCGAATTTCAGGCAATTAGCACAATTCTCCAAGTGCCGCTTGCTTCTTGCATATTGGATTAGCCAAGGCACTTGTCGTCGTCGTTGTTCATTGTCGCCTTCGTATTCGTCATTTGCTATCTTGGCCGCCTTTTTCGCTCATCTCTATTTTCTCAAGCATCGCATTTTCCTCTAATTCGATCGAGCGCCGCTGAAATCAATCAATGTCCCGCAGGCAAAAAGCAAAGAGCGACGACAAAGTAAGCTGAGCTGAAGAGAATGAATCAGTCAAATGGATCGGAATGTTGTCAAATGGCAACGCGCAACTTTGCCTCTGTGTAAGCACTCTCACTCTCTCACACACACACACGGCCATGCAACAAACAAACGCTTCGTTTGTTTGCCTCTTCTTGTCTCTATCTCTCCCTCTCTCTCTGTGTCTCTTTGGCCAATGTGTCTATTTTCTGCTTTCTTAACGCGACCGACTATTTGAGCAGTTGGATGTCAGTCAAAGAGGAAGAGAGAGAGAGGGGCGAAAGAGAAATTCGCTTGAGCTTACAAATTCTCCTGCATTCATTTGAGTCTAATTCACTTGAGAATGCTCTGCTCGGCTTGCTCTCTTCCCCGAGACACCATAATCATGCTTCTTATCATCCTCATCTTGGCCCCGATCGGCATCATCTTCTGCCTTCGCCATCGCATCATTGTGATTGCTAATCGCCCGCCCCTGCCACTTGCAGTCAACACCAGCACCGACGGCTGCACAATTCTCTCTCTCTCTCTCTCTCAGAGGGCTAGTTAAAACAAAGAGCGCACACGCATCGGGCTGCACACACGTCAACGAACAAGAGCGTAATCCAGCTCTTCATTTTCGGTCTATTCTGGAATTTGTGTGTTCGATTTTCGAGCGAGTCGAGTACGACCTTGACACTATCAGTGCGACAGAGGCAGCAACCAGCCAAACATAGCACGCAAATATTTGAAAAGATTGAGCGATAAGCGGTCCCAAAAAAGCAGACGAGAGTTTCCATTCGAGTCGGGCCTCTTTTTTTTTCTCGGCAACATTATCGCGGCTGATAATGCAAATGCCGCTTTAATCGGCCACTCGAGTGGCTCTTTAGCTCTCTACTCTGCTCGTCGCCGTTCGATCAGTTTCAAGGACATTTTCTATTCTGTTTGTGTGTGGCTCGCTCAGTCTTGAGTTGCTCAGTGACCTGGCTGTTTGAACTTTTCTCCTAATGGCTGTCAACCGTTCCCTTGTCTGGCCCGTCCTCTTTGCCCACACTGCGAATTTAATTTGAAACGAGCAGACGAGTGCCACTTTCCTGGCCACTTGTCGGCAGTTGTCTGCTGCTCTTGTCACTCTACCGAGCATCATTCAGCTCGAGTCTGAGCTCGTTCCTCTTCTCGATTCTGGCCCTCTTCAGATTGGTCTGGCACTCTTCAGTTTATTCAGCACCGTTTAGACAAGCGATTTAGATTTTGCTTCGCAATTCAATTTGTTGCTTTAATCATCGAAGCATGAAATTTGCAAGTGTCTGGGCATCATTGTCGTCATTAGGAGCAACAAGCACACTCTTCTAACCAGATCAGGAGAAATGCTCGTGAATAGAGCGCCGAATCGTCCTCGTCTTCTGGCTTCTCTCATCGTCGTCTGGTCGCTGGTGACCAGCGTCTGCGAATGCGTCTCAAATTTAGACCCGGACACGTCCAAGCTTCAAGTGGACTATTGCGAAAGTTGCGACATCTACATCGGTGGCCTGTTTCCCGTGCACGCGCCCAAGTACATGCGCGAGGACACAGGCGAGAACGCTGAGCCCAAAGAGGCAGAGACCTATGCCGACCACTTCATGAGCCGCTATTTCCTCAACGAGGTCGGCTGCGGCGAAATAAAAAAAGAGCGCGGCATCCAGCGTCTGGAGGCGATGCTCTTCGCCATCGATCTCATAAACAATCGAAGCGATCTGCTGCCCAACCTGAAGCTGGGCACCAAGATCTACGACACGTGCGACCGTGACACGATCGCTCTCGACCGAACCATAAAGTTCATCGGCGACTACTATCTGATGAACGAAGAGAAGCTCGAACAGGACTTTGTCTGTGCGAGTGGCCGTCAAGTGACCAAAAATGTGAAGCGAATCAACCAGCGGCGAGTGATCGGCGTGATCGGCGCCGCCAGTAGCTCCGTCTCGGTTCAAGTGGCCAATCTCCTGCGCATATTCAAGGTGCCGCAGATCAGCTACGCGTCCACCAGCCCCGAGCTGAGCAATAAGGAGCGCTTTCCCTATTTCTCGCGCGTGCTGCCCTCTGACAAGCTTCAGGCGGAGGCGATGGCCACTCTGGTGCATCACCTCGGCTGGAACTACGTGATCACCTTGTCCGAGGAGGGCAACCTCGGCGGCATCGACACCTTCATGACCAACTTGAAGGGCAAAAGTAAGAAATGAAGCGCCGTACGCCTCCTCTACCTGCTCGCCTCAATCTCGCTCGTTCATTCGTAAAGAGGTATGCATCGCTGGCTCCTACACCATTTCGCAGACGGCGTCCGAGGACTATGTGGCGGAGATCTTGCGCGAGATGCGCAAAGACCGAGCGCGCGGCGTCGTCATGTTTCTCCAAGATCACAACATTCGGTGAGTAGACGCACCTGGTTGGACAGAGAGCAAGACCTTTCTCACAGTTGCTTGCTGGCGTTTAGGAAGCTGCTCAAACTGGTCAAGCGCTTGAACATGACCGGACACTTTTTGTGGGTGGCAAGCGACGGCTGGGGCACCAAGCAAGAGTCGATAAACTCGAACGATCAGGCGGCCGAGGGCGCCATCACTTTCCTTCCAAAGTCGTACGAGATCAAGGAGTTTAACGACTACTTCAAGCGGCTGCGTCCGGCCACCAACAAGAGAAATCCGTGGTTCGTCGAGTACTGGGAAGAGCAGTTCAACTGCACACTTGGCGCCACAGCTGAGACCTCGTCTCTGCGCCAGAAGCGGCTCAGACGAGTGCAGTGCAGCGGCGAGGAAGAGCTCAACTTTGCCCAGGACGGGTTCATTCATTTCGTGATCGACAGCGTGTTCGCAATGGCGCACGCCATTCAGGACCTCGCCGACCAGCACTGCAGCAACCTGCTCGGACAGCAGCTGCTCAACTGTCTGCACAACAAGCCGATTGCCGGACCAGGACTGCTGCTGGCCATTCGCAATGTCGAGTTCATCTCAATCACGGGACGCCAAGTGCAGTTTAGCAAGGACCGAGAGAACATGGGCGACGGCCTGGCGCCCTTTGAAATATTTCAATACCAGCAGGACCAGAGCGGCCGCTTTGGCTACACGAAAATAAGCGAATGGGAGAAGAACAAGCCGTTCGACTTGAACATGAGCCAGCTAAAGTGGCCGGACGGCGTGGTGCCCAAGTCGGTCTGCAGAGACGAGTGCGGCGTCGGCGAGATAAAGCAGGGCGACGTCTGCTGCTGGGTGTGCGTCAAATGCGACGAGAACGAGTACGTGTCGGTGGACGGCAGCCGCTGCATACCGTGCCCTCAGGGCTACGGGCCGGACGCAAACCGCACCGCTTGTGTGCGACTCGAGATCGAGTACTTGAAGTTCAACTCGCCGTTCACCATCGTGCCGCTCATCTTCTCGCTAATCGGCATCATATTCACCTCGTTCTGCATTTACGTGTTCATCCGCTACAACGACACGCCCATAATTAAGGCGAGCGGCAGAGAGCTGTGCTACATGCTGCTCGCCGGCATCATGATGTGCTACCTGATCACGATACCGCTGGTGACCAAGCCGACCGTGCCCTCGTGCTACATGCTGCGCTTCGGCGTCAGTCTGAGTCTCACCATCTGCTTGTCGGCCTTGTTCACCAAGACCAATCGTCTGTCGCGCATATTCAACAGCAGCCTGAAAAAGGCGCGCCAGGCGAGCTACGTGAGTCCCAAGTCGCAGCTCGTCATCTGCTCTTCCATAATCAGCGTCCAGCTGGTCGGCATCATTGTCTGGACCGTCCTCACGCCGCCCGACATTCGCTATGACTTTAACGACCCGCAGCGTGTCATACTCGAATGCAACAGCCAGTACGTTCACTTGGCCGTCTCGTTCGTCTACAACATGTTCCTGGTCGTCTTGTGCACCATCTACGCGATCAAGACCAGGTGAGTGTGTCCGGCTCTTTCCAAGTCCTCTCGTTGTCTCTCTCTTTCTCTGTCTCTCGTCCCCTCTCCGTCTGTCTGTCTGGTCCGTCTGTGTTTCTCTCTCTCTCTCTCTCTGTCTGTGCCAGACTCACTGATGCTCACTGATCAAAAATAGGAAAATTCCGGAAAACTTCAACGAGGCGCGCTTCATCGGCTTCACCATGTACTCGATCTGCATCATCTGGACCGCGTTCATACCCATCTACTTTGGCACGACCGCAGCGGCGGGCTCTAGCAAGTACCCGAAGAACAACTACAAAGTAAGCGGCCGACTGGCGTCTTTTGGCTAACGCAGAATGCTAGACCCTTTCAAGATTCAATTGACCACAATGGCCATGTGTCTGAACCTGAGCGCCTACGTGATCTTGTTCTGCCTCTTTCTGCCCAAGCTCAGAGTGGTCCTGCTCAAGCCGAACAAGAACATTCGAAGCAAGAGCGGCAATCTGGCCAAAGCGGTCGCTTCGCGCCAGCTCAGCAAATACAACACAAACATGACCAGTCCGACGGTGATCGAAAAGTCGTACACCACTCGAGTGAGCTCCGGCAGTCTCACTGGTTCGCCTGGTAAGTGAGCACCACTGTTTGAGTGTTCAAAGCGTTCAATTTGACTTGTTCGGCCCGCGACTAGTCAATCACCACGCGCGTAAAATGACTCTGGTCAAAGACGAGAACAACAACAACAGCACACGAGTGAGCATGCAGGAGGCGAGCTCGTTCGGCTGCCGCCTCGAGACAGTCGAGTGCAGCAGGAGCGACGCAGAGGAAATGCTCGAGTTGACTCAGCTCGAGTCTGTGAAGGAGACGGCCACCGATAGCGGTGCGGTCGAGTCACAGCCGCTGGTCGACGAGCGATACGACGAGAAAAAGAGCTGCGGCCTCAAAATACGCAACTCAATTTCACTGACCGAGAACGTCGTCTACGCGGACGTGAGCGAGGCGGACAACGACGATTATGACGATTGCCTCCTAACCGACGAAGAGACAATCAAACGAATAAAGAGCAAAAACCTCAAGTCGATTCGAATTGCCTTCTCACGCAGCAGCTCGGAGGACAACACGTGCTACTACTATTTATCATTTAATCCCAAGCAAGAGGCAACATGCAGACCAGCAGTGGCCGGCACGAGCACGAGCATCAGTCTGAGCAGCAGCACGATGGTCGGCAACGAAGACCAAGCGACGGGCTTGAAGGCCAAAGTGAACAGACTGAGAGGCGCAAGTCTGGAGCGCGAGCTTGTGCTCAAGCGAGACGAGCTGGCACAAGCCGAGGCCGACTCGAGCGTTACCGGTGTGAGCGAGCAGGTGAGCGACGAGCTCATCAAAAAGGTCGTTCAGCGCTGCTTCGAGCAGATCAGCAAAAACAAAGACCTCAGCAATCACTGTGTGCTGATCAAGCGCGGCGCCGAGGAGGCGGCCGACTCTTGCAGCGAGCAGCAAATTAAATTTGTCAACGTGACCAAACTGGCCGAGAAGGGCGTCTCGTCGTTCGATCAGGCAGAGGCCGAGCTGCGTGCCAAAGTTCAGACGAGGGCCGAGCTGAAACCGTCGACCAGCGGCTCTCTCTCCTCCTTGTCGTCTGTGTCTTTGTCGATCGAAAATCCGTACTTGAAGCAAATGGTGGCCAAAAAAGCCAGCGAGCTGAACACTGCGCCCGTCAACACTGTTCTATTTAATCAGACAAATCACCTGAACGATTTGTACAGTTTAAAGATCACGTTTGTCTGATCTCGATTTATTTCTCTCTTAATAGACTGCCGCTTCTGCTGCTTGTTTTTCGATTGTCTTGAATAAATTTTTAAATTTTTCAACAAAAACACTTCATTTTAGCGAACAAAAGTAGTTTAGTCAAACAGCTGGCAGACCATTAGAACGCCCGAGAAATCGCAGGGCGCGTCGTGGAAAAGCATGTCAATCCAACTTATCACACACAGTTCAGTCGAAGCTCCATTTGGCTCACCTAGATCCCAAAGCCCGGCTTGCACATCGCTCATGTCATTTAGCCATTTGAATTGACCCGGTGAAACTAGACCCGCTCCGACCTGAAATCTGTCGATTAGAGAGGACATTTACGTTTTGGCTTGGATAGAAACAGACCCAAAATTTTTGATTGAAAGCAAGCGAATGATTCATGAATCTGGTTTTGAAGTTGTTTAGCTTTTGCTGCGTCTTGAAGGTGACCAGCTGGGCTCCTTTGCTCTGGCACTCGGCCAATGCGTTCGCTTGAGAGAAATAAGAGCCGAAATAGTAGCAGTTGTCCATGTGGGCCACAAAGCCGCTCGGACACTGCACTGGGCCTTGCTTGACATAGATCCGAGAATGGGGCCAGGACTGCACCTCGGACAGCGAGGAAAAGTTAGGCACCATGGAGAAGAGCTGGCAGTCCGTGGTCATCTGATCGAACTGAACGCTCAGACAATCGCTGAGCTGATTGCAGAGCAAGAGGCAGCGAATGAGGCTGTCTGCCGACACCGACTGAAGGCTGAAGGCCGAAGCAAAAGTGTTGGTGACACGCAGAGAGTCGGGCGATTGGCCTGCGTTCAGCGAGAAGACATCATGGTAGAGAAGGGGCCCGCTCGGGCCTACCACGGCCCTGGCATATCCAACCAGAGCCAGCCAAGTGAGTTGCAACACAAGTTCCATATTTGGTTTTGTTTCCTTCAAAGTGTCGGGCACAGTTGTGCTTGCTTGATTGGCGCTCAAGCGCAAATTCACTGAGTAAACAAAGGCAGTGATATTTCTGGCAAGACTCGACTCGTTTGTCCCACGCAGTTTATTCATGAGCCATTTAGCGGGCAGATTTCTATTTGGTTTGCCTCTAGAACCCAAAATGACAACCAACGGCCGTCGACGTCAAACCCCGAGAGTTCTAAAACAGCACATTTTACTTAATCAACTAAGCAAGAGCCGGGCAAAAAAGAGCAGCCAAAGTAAACAAAAACAAGGGAGTGCTCGTCGACGACATTTTTCCAACTCGTGAAGTTGGAGTGGTGCTCTCGACCGACGGAGAATAACTAATCGCGCTCCAGTCTCCTTCAAGGTATTGATCGAGACACTGCTCGGGCACCTGATACTTGTCGCCATAGCACCCAAGTGAATTCACGCCTCTCACGTAGAAGCTCAATTCAGCTGTGAGCCAGTCTGGCTGTAGGCCAATCGACAGAGGAGAGGAAGTGAAATTCTTGTTTTCATAGATCAGCTGGCCTCTGCTCTCCTTTCGGATTTCTACCTCATAGCGGCACACGAACGGAGCATTGGTGTTTTGCGGCTGGCTCCATTCGAGGCGGCTCGGGAGAGGACTGTGGTCGTCTGTAGTCAACCTCAGATCTAGCACGGCTGATGGTCTCTCCACACAGCTGAAGACTTCGATCGTGTCCGGCTTAGGTCGCAGCTCTCGCTGAACCAATGAAAAGGTCAAAATGTAGCGAGTGAAGTAGGCCAGTGGCTCCGGACTGAGGAATTCTCTCTCCAAATCTTGCGGGCCGGAGTAGACCTGCTTGAACGAATAGGTCTTTTCGTCCGACTCGAGCTGAAGCGAGACGAATTCAACACATTTGCGAGCATACTCGAACAAAGAGGCGTTTGATTGCGGCTCTCGTGGCCAAATCTTGTAATAGACCTTTACCGGCCTACTCACGCTGCGCTCGCTGTTGAAGCCGTACAGCAAATAATCAGACGAGCAGCCCAAATCGGTGCTCTGCATCTGCACTGGTGCTGGGTCTTGACTGGGCTGGCCAGAGACCAGATTGGCGAGCAGAAAGAAGAAAGCGACCAACGGCTTTGACAACATAATCTCACTTGACGCACAGTCGAGTCAAATGCATCGCAATTGCAATGCAGCCATCAAGCAGCTCGTGTTATCACATATTTATCTCGCGCGCTTATTGCCACTCGACAAGAACACCGTTGCTCGTCAATGATTGGTCCATTTGCCAACACTGCATCATCACCAAGGGATTCAAGCGACCACATTGAGAACATGTTTTGAATTGTTGCGAAATTATTTCCTCGAGCCGTTTTGTCAGATTGCGCAGGTAAGAGACAGAGAACCTAGAAAGCCTAAATAGTCAGTTCTGATTATAACACAAAAGCTACATTAAATTAAAATAATCAAGCATAAGAAAGTCTTGAATTATTCAAAATTTTATAGCGCTATCGATCATTTGCTTCAGGTTAGCCTTGAATCCTTTTGCCAAGTCCTTCTTTAAATCTCTTAACCGTTCAAGTCGAAAGAGGCGTTTGCTTTGGTTCAACTCGCTCAATCGATCGCCTGAACTAATGAGAGAGACAGAGAATTTAGCCTTGAAAATTTGAGAATTTTATTGCCATAGATGTTGAGGAAATGACTTTGGACAGCAACTTGGACCGGATTATGGCAGCAAGGAAGTCGAGAGGCGAACTAAGCGTCGATTTCCTTCTGGATGCTTGAATAGTTGCAAATGATCTGCTCTGTGTTTGCGAACGCGTTCACAAAGTCGCTCTCTTCAAAGCCGCCGAACTTGAGGTACTGATGCACGTAGGCGCGATGAGAGAACATTTTCCAGGCCTTGTCGAGCATCGGCTCCAGGCGGCTGGCGTTCGACGCCGCATTGGACAGAAGAGTGAGACACTTGTCATGCCGATTGAACGTTCGATTTGAACACCAGAGCTGTGCTCTAGTGCAGGCCAAGCTGCGGCATCCAGCACTGGGCAGATAGGAATCGAGGAGGCGGCGATGCTCCTGTGGATCGGCCGCTTCTCCTCGCGCGGTCACACTGAGTGCGATGGCCTTTTGTGCTGAAGTAGCGCTCGGCGCGTAGGCTAGTTGTCGCGACGCAGATTTGTACAAGGCCGGCCAGTTGAACGAGCTGAACTCCAACGACGTCTTGCTTATCTGCGGCTGGCTGTTTACGTTCAGCAGCTTAAGGCCCGGCAGTGGGCATAGATGGTGGACGAGCTTGTGCGCGTAGTTGGACGCATCGCACGGCTGGAGCAAGGCAGCAAGCTGATTGGCGATCAGTTCGTTCAGATGCTCAAAAGTCACTTCCTTCTGCCTAAAGTTGCTCATGCGCTGGTAAGCTTCGCTCAGTCGATCGTTCTCCAACAGCACAATGGCATCGGACGCCTCGCATAGTTTGCTGAGAGTGAGCACCAGGTTGTAGTTCTGGAGAGTGACCTCGCCTGTGCTGAACGGAGTGACGCAGGCGTTCACAATCGTCGCTCTCGAATAGCTTTGCCGCAGCAGCTCCGTGTAGTAGGAGCCGGCGCCAGAGCCTGTTCCTCCGGCCATGCTCATGCAGACGAGAAAGGCGCTGAGACGATCGCAGCGCTCAACCTCGCGGCGAACAATCTCGCTCACTTGACTGCGCGACTGGTGTGCGTTCACGCAGTAGCCGAACGACCAGTTGTTTCCGCTTCCCTTCTTGTTTGTGTACGAGTTCTGGCCTCTATGTGACCATGCGCCCGTTCGATTGAGCAGCGAGTGGACCACTTTGCTTTCCATGTCGATCAACACCGAACGAGCGTACAGCTCTTTCCGGTCGCCCTGCACAAACAGACGATTGCAGGCCTCGAACAGAAAGTCCTCCTCTCGTCGAACAGCGCTCGCTCCCAGTCTGGACACCCGCTTGGCTTGTTCTTTGCTAAAGTTGTCGTCGAACGCGGTCTGAAACAGCTGATGGCCAAACTGGTTGCCGCACTGTCCGATTTGCACTGTGACCACCGACATGTCGTCAACAGCTTCTCTTCTTTTTCATTGTGGCCATCGTCGTTTTGCTTATTTGCAAATTGACATGTACTCTGACTGGCCGCCAAGTGATTTGACCGTCATCTGGTTGCCATGGCAACGCTCACCTTGACGTCGCCACATTTGACCGTTTTGCACTCTCAAGGCGCCAAATGAAAAGAGACCAAGTCACCTGCGAAGCGAGAGATGAAAACGAATGTCGTGAGAGGATAATTTTCGAGCTGGACTCGCCTTTGGCTTGGCTCGCTCAAATTCAAAGTGAATCGCACTCTCTCAAAGAGAACAAGTCTGAGACGAAAGTGTGCAGAGGGATTGATTGGCGTAGTCATGGCAACGCACAAATGCTGCAGTCTGCAATGATATAATCGAGAGCGACACAGAGAGTACACAACGCGTTGAAAAGAGCGGCTTGGCAAGAGGCACATAACGAAAGCGCAGAGAGAGAGAGAGAGAATTGAAGAGAGAGAGCTGAAAGAGGAATGAGCGAGATGACCGAGCGAATCGAGGAGCTTAAGCTGCGAGTGGGCACCGAGAGCCGCAACTCGGTCAGAGTTCAGACAGAGGAGGCGAACAGCGACGCGGCAGTGACCACCCGAGCGAATCTGGAGCCGAGCGCGTCGGTCAAACTCACCCTAATGCCTTCGAATCAGGTGATCACGCTGACGAGGCCGCTTGAGATGAAGCTGGAGGAGCTGAGCGCCGAGCTTGGCAAAGACCTGAGCGTGGCAGCGGATCAAATTGAAATTCTCAATTCAGCTCACGGTAAGGCGTTGTTCTCTTTTACCAGATTGGACACTTGCTAATGGGGAAAATTGACCAAAGAGAGCGTTGAGCAAGTGAGGCTCATTCGCGACTTGGGCGTGAGCGCCAACGGCTTGCTGAATCTGATTGTGAGATCCAAAGACGAAAGGGCGCATCCGCTCAGGACGTCCGGCCTTAAGAATAAAGTGGAAGACTACATTGCGGTTTATATGAACGGCGAGCCGCAGCCAGGCGAAGAGAAGCGAAAGCTGATTGTGGAGATCGAGCGGCAGACGACGAAAAAGCCATTTCTGGGCGGATTTCGCAACAAGATCACCGGCCTGCTCTACGTGAACGCCAGCACTCAAACGCCCAAGGCAGTGAGACCGGACAATGGAGTGGCCAAGTTCTGCCGCGACACACAGACCGTCGTGAGCAAGCACACTCTGCTTCAAACAAGACAGAACATGAGCACCCAGATGACCAAGCCGGGCGTGTTTGTCTCGCGCGTTCAAGACAAAACGCTCACTCCACGGCCTTACCAGACGGCCGAAGAGCGGCACGCGTTCATCGTCAGAACGGTGATCGTCATCCAAAAGTACTTTAGACGATGGTACGCCAAGCGCCGCTTCAACGAGATCAAGCAGGCCTACGAGGAGCGCGTCAGATGGGAGAAGGAAAAAGAACAGGAGAGACAGGCGCTGATTGAGAGGAGGCGCCAGCACGACATTGAGCGGCGTCTAAATCCGCGCACTCGCGACGATTTTCAAGTGCTCTACTCGGCGCTTGAAAAGTGGCGCCTCGAAGAGACGGCCAAGATAAACGCGAGCAAGACGGGCGCAGCGCGCAAAGCAGCGCTCGCTCTCCTCCTTGACCAAGAGGCCGAGCTGATCGCCACCATCGAAAAGTACAAGACCGATGCGAGCAAAGAGAACAACGAGAAGCGCATTCAGCAGCTGCTGGAGAAGATGTCACGGCCCAAGGTCTGGAAGCTGTCCAACGGCACAACCACCGAGATGGACACGCCGTACAGCATCAGAGCCAGAGAGCTGAAAGAGATCTATTCGAGCTTGAACATGGCCTACTTGAGCCAGGACGAACGCCTCGACGTGCTTCTCACTCTCAAGCACACGGTCAAGGTTTGCTGATAAATGTGCTCTATTTTTTGTCGGACTTGTTCTAAACTGGCTTGCAGGAGCACGACTGCACTTTGACGCAGGAAATAATCGCTCTGATCGATCGAGAGGCCGATCTCCTCATGAGAGGCGTCAAAGAGGCCAACATGAGCGGCCTGAGGAAGCGCATCTCGTCGCTCTTTCTCCAGTACATCAAAACGCCTCACTTCAACCCGGCCGTGGTGCGCCATTTGAGGGTAAAGCGAGAACGCAAATCTCTTTGATTTTGGCAACCATTTTGGACACTTTTCGTTTGCCAGGTGCCGCAGGACATAAACGCCAAACTGGACGGCCTCTACTGCAACACTTGTCAAAAGTATTTGCCGTCGGTTGAGTTTGAGATTGGCGCCAATAGCAAGCGAGTGGGCAAATGCCGCAGTTGTCAGCACATTGAGAACACAGCCATCAAGCGCGTAGACTACACCAAGTTCAAGTAAGATCTTGGCTCCTCTCGGCCTCGTTCTGCTCGAGTGGCCTAAACTGGCGTTGCAAAGGTTCATGCTGAAGCGAATCAGAGAGGAAGAGGAGGCGTACGGCGATGGTTCGCAGTTTTGCTATTTGCTCACGGTAAGCCTGTCTTGTCTAATGCGGCCTCCAAACTGTTCACATCAAAGTGCGCTTCACAGGAACGAGATCTTCAATACATGTTCGAGTCGATCTGGAATGGCCAGTCGGTGCTGAGCGCCTGCACTGACATCTACCAGCTTCACTTTGTCCGATGGAACCAAGAGCAAGAGTGGTCGCCCTGGAACGCGGTGCTGCTCACCTACGACGAGGTTGACGCTCATCTCAAGCTGGATGACGTCGAGGCGGTGAGCGAATGCTTTTCTACTCGCAACGAGCTCACTTTTGGCTCTAATGTTCAGCTTAAACTAGAGCTACGGCGATACGATGGTCAAAAAGGTCAAGCACAAGCTCGTGATTGCTCGTAATCACTTCTCCCGACTGCCCATGGCGGCCGAGTACATGAGACAGACGAGCGGCCAGCGAGAAGAGATTCACCTGCCCAAGCTGAGTGGAGTAAAGATCAAATGAAATCTGCTGCGTATTGTCGCTCGAAATAAATTGAAAAAGTTTCTTATTCGATAAAAAGAATTAAATTTGACTGTCATAGTGACCTCAAAAACGAATAAAAACCGAAAGAGATTACATTGTTTGCATATTTCTAATGGTTCGGTCCAAAGAGCGCTGGCAAGAAATGTGCTCAGACCCAATTCGAGCTTGCAGGCCGTGTGAGCTAATAAGAAGTTCACATCTTGCAATTCGTATGACAGCTGCGCAAAAGTCAAGTTAGTTCTGCTCGCAGTTGCAAGAAAGATGAAACCAGCAAAGACACGTCACTTGAAGCACGGCATGCATATCAAGCACAGCGCTTGGCCTCCCCTATTCAAAGCCGAATTATTAGAGCAAAAGTTGATATTTGATTAGAGAATACTTAGAATGGCCACGTACCAGGAGTTTATACAGCAGAACGAAGAGCGAGACGGCGTCCGCTTCAGCTGGAACATTTGGCCGTCCACACGCATCGAGGCCACTCGACTAGTCGTTCCGATCGGATGCCTCTACAACCCGCTTAAGGAAAGAGTCGACCTGCCGCCGCTCATGTACGATCCTGTGATTTGCGGCCGCAACGCTTGTCGCGCAGTGCTCAACCCGTTCTGTCAGATCGACTTTCAGTCAAAGACGTGGACGTGCAACTTTTGCTACCAGCGCAACAACTTCCCGCCGCACTACGCCGGCATGACCGAGCAGCAGCCGTGCGCCGAAATCATCCCGCTCTACTCGACAGTTGAATACACTTTGCCCAAAGTCCAGTGTCAGCCGCCCGTCTTTCTGTTTGTGGTCGACACCTGCATGGAAGAGGAGGACCTGCAGGCGGTGAAGGAGTCGCTCCAAATGTCGCTCAGTCTCATTCCTCCCAACGCTCTGGTCGGCTTGATCACATTCGGCCGCATGGTTCACGTGCACGAGCTGTCCACAGACCAGAGCAGCATATCTCGTTCATACGTGTTCAGAGGCAACAAGGACCTGACCCTCAAGCAAATACAAGACATGCTCGGTCTGAACCGTCCGGCACCTGCTCGTCCAGCCAACGCCCAGCAGCAGCAATACATCCCGCCGGGCTACAGATTCATTCAGCCGGTGAGCGCATGCGACATGGCACTGACCGACTTGATCGGCGAGCTTCAGCGTGATCCGTGGCCAGTGCCGCAAGGAAAGCGCGCCCTTCGCTCGACTGGCGTGGCTCTAAGCATCGCGTCCGGAATGATGCAGGCCCTGTTTCCCAACAGTCCGGCGCGAATCATGCTCTTCATCGCTGGTCCTTGCACCCAGGGCCCGGGCATGATTGCCGACGGCGAGCTAAAATTTCCGATTCGCTCGCATCACGACATTGAGCGCGACAACGCAAAATACATGAAGAAGGCCATCAAGCACTACGAGGCGTTGGCCAACCGGGCCGCTTCGACCGGTCACGTAATTGACATTTACTCGGCCGATGTCAATCAGACCGGCATGCATGAAATGAAATACTTGTGCAATTACACGGGCGGTCACCTGATTCTGGCCGACTCGTTCAACACTTCGCTGTTCAAGCAGTCGTTCCAGCGCGTGTTCATGCGCGACAATGTGACCGGCGCCGACTTGCGCATGGGCTTCAGTGGCGTGCTGGAAGTGAAAACCTCGCGCGAGCTGAAGGTGAGCGGCGCGATCGGCGCCTGCGTTTCGCTCGGCGTCAAGAACCAGTATGTAAGCGACGCCGAGACGGGCATTGGCGGAACGAACACTTGGCGTCTGAACGGCCTCTATCCGAATTCGACGCTGGCGCTCTTCTTCGACGTGGCCAGCCAGCAGCAGACAAGCGCCGGCCGAGGCTACGTGCAGTTCATCAACACCTACCAGCACGCGAACGGCACCAAGCGAGTCAGAGTGACCACGATCGCGCGCAACATGGTCGACTCTCAGGCCAACATGAATCAGATATCGTACAGCTTTGACCAGGAGTGTGCGGCCGTGCTCATGGCTCGCATAGGCGTGTTCCGCGCCGAAGTGGACAACGCGCACGACGTGCTCCGCTGGCTCGACCGCATGCTCATCAAACTGTGTCAAAAGTTCGGCATCTACGACAAAGAGAATCCGGGCTCGTTCGTGCTCGCCGAGAACTTTTCGCTCTATCCTCAGTTCATGTTCCATCTGCGTCGGTCGCAGTTCCTGCAAGTCTTCAACAACAGTCCGGACGAGACGGCCTACTACCGGCACTACTTGCTGATCGAAGAGCTCACCCAGTGTCTCATCATGATCCAGCCCATTCTCTACTCTTACTCGTTCAACGGGCCGCCTGAGCCCGTCCTGCTCGACAGCTCGAGCATATTGGACGATCGAATCCTGCTTATGGACACGTTCTTTCACATATTAATCTACAAGGCCAAGTCGATCGCCGAATGGTTCGCCATGGGCTACCAGAACATGCCCGAGCACGAGAACTTCCGTCAGCTGCTGCAAGCGCCCGTCTCGGACGCCCAGGAGATTTTGCAGAGCCGCTTTCCCATGCCGCGCTACATCGACACAGAGCACGAAGCGTCGCAGGCGCGTTTCCTCTTGTCCAAGGTGAACCCCTCGAACACGCACAATCAGGCCGCTGCCTACTACGGATGGAATCAGCAGCAGATCGCCGCCTCGGCGCCCATCCTCACCGACGACGTCAGTCTGCAGGTGTTTATGGACCATTTGAAGAAACTGGCCGTCAGCCAGTCTTCATAAGACTCTTCTCTTCTTCTTCTTCTTCACTTTGACCCATTTATGCGATTTGATAAACAGAGCCGATCGACTCCATCTCTCTCTCTCTCTCTCTATTTATATTTGTTTTCTCCGTTTCAAGCGAATAAAAAATGTGTAAAAGCGACCGACTAGCTCGATTTAAGTGTGAAAGAGCTGCTCCGGCTGGCTTATCCAAGTCGCAGCCAGCGACAGAAAACAGGACCTGGTTGGACTGATGGACCTGGTTGTTGGGCACCGAAAATGAAAAAGAACCAAAATGTTTATCTAAATTGAACGTTTATTCCTCAAAGTCATCTAAAGCAATTTTAATTATAATGATGATGATGATGATGATGATAATAGTTGAAAGTGTGCACTTCTAGTCTGCGGTTGAATTATTGTTGTTTGACAGACTCGTTCTTGAGCTGCTGGTATCGCTTCTTGAGCTGAGCAATGAGCTCTTTGCCGTTTCTTTTGACCACCTGCTTGACAGTTTGAGGACGCTTACGCTCTCCTTCGAACGCCTCGATCAACTCGAGCTCGTTGTCACGCAGCCAGACAGCGTTGGTGGAGGCGAGCTCGAGCGCACGGAATCGTGCATTGGCTGTTGCGCCAGTCTCGGTGAAGAAGACAAACTCGAGCAGCTCGTAGAGCATGAACTCGTTCTCAAACGACTCGGCAATGTTGATCAGCAGCTGGCCAATGCGAGCATCGTCCTCGCCGTAGTCATTCAAAATGCTCTCAAAGTTGATTCGGAACAAGTCCCAGACAATCTCGCGGCCGACCGGGTTGCGGCTGATCAGGCCCATGGTGTCGAAAAAGTCCAGCTTGCGGATATTGCCCTCGCTCTCGCTCTGAATCAAGGTCTGCAGCAGCCACGGCAAGCGGGTGTACGTCAACGCTTCGAGGAACTTTCTCTGCTGGTTGTAGTCATCAATCGTGGCGTACTCGCGCAGCAGAGTGGTCCAGTCCTCTAGGTCGTACGTGTTCTGGTAGTGATAGTTGAAGACGGTCTCTCGCACAAACGCCGGGAACTTTCTTTTTATTTCCCATCCAATTTGTCTCAAATCGAGTCAAAATTAGGTGCACTGGCGGGCTCCACTTACTCTGGATCAAAGTTCAAGCTGGAAAGATTCGGCGAGCCGTACTTGTTCCAGAGCTCGGTGACCTTGGTCAAGCAGTAGTTGTCCTGAAGACGACAGGCCAACTCAACAATCGTCTCCTTTAGCAGCCTGAAAACGCAACGCTGTCAAATGTGTCAACTCGGTTATTCGCAGTCGAACGTGCTTACTCTTCCACGTGGAATTGACCAGACGAAAAAACGTCCAGGTCAGCCTCGAGTCGGCGCAACAAATCGACGAAATAGCTCTTTTCGATTCAAGAGATCAGAACGAGTGCACAAACTGGTCGGATTGATGAGAGAGCAGCTTACGGCCACTTGGTAGAACGGTCGCTTGTAGTCGAGCACCTTGAGCATGTCAAACACGTGCTTGTGCACAGTTCGCCATGGAATGTAAGAGTCTTCGTAGATCAAGTAGGAGAGCACGTCGGTCAAGGTGAAGTAGGACGTGCGCTCAGTGTAGGCGTTCACGAACAAGTTGTGGATGATGTTGGCGCGGTCTTCGGCGCTCAGCTCCTTCAAGCGTCTCTCGATTAGACAAGCGTTGGTCGCTCCAGTGCAAACTTCATTTACATTGTTTCGCTGTCTCATCGCCTGGCCCAACAGCTCCCAGTTGCTGTCCGAGTAGTCGACCTCGTAGAATCCGCTGAATCCTCGGTCGCAATGAACCCAGGTGAACTGTTCGCCGTGCGGGTTCTGAATCACTTGTTCGACTAAATCGGTTCGATTTTTTTTGTCGCTTAAAATTCGCTACGACTCGGCCCAAATAGAAAACACTCACATTGCTTGGTGGTGATGTAGAATGTCTCCTCGTGGAATTTGTCGTTGTTGGAAGGTCCGGTGCCGAACGAGCATTTCAAGGGCACATACCAAACGAAGCTGTTTGGAGAGAGAGAAATAGGGAGAGAGAGAGAGAAGAGAGAGGGAGAGAAGAGACGCGCGTTAGTTGGTTCTAGAACAAGAGTCCCAGAGGCGAGAGGACGTACTCGTATATTGACGGGTAGAGAAGGTCTCCAGAGAAGATCGAGTCTTCGGAGTTGAGCGCTCGGCTTTGGGTGACAGTAAACATCTGACGGTTGCTTCCGAGCTCCCTGATTCGAACGCTCAGCAGCGGGTAGTTGGCCTGGACGAGCCATCGGTCGAAAAACTCTTTGACGCTCCACTCGTTGTTCTCGTCGCCCATTTTGGGAATGGCGTTGTAGAAGACGTTGATGTCGGCCACGCCCCAGCCGTTGGCGTTCAGGTAGGCAACGAGAGCGTCCTCAACGATGGCCTCGTTGAACTCGGCCTCGAGCATTCGGAAGATGGCGGCCGCCTTGGTCGACTCGACCTCGTCAAAGTACTCTTCGATCTCGTACGGGTTGTTGATGATCTTCTGGATCGGATGAGTCGACGGATAAGCTGTCAAACGGTCAAAATCAGCGTGGACAAACCGCGCGCATTTGCCTTACCGTCGTTGACCAGGGCGAAGATGAGCTCTTCGGTGATGAACTGCGGGTTCTAAACGAATCGATGAATCGAATGCTGATGGTGCAAATCGATGATCGAACAGCGCTTACAATGTTGTACTCGGGCAGAGCTCGCTCAACCGCCTTGTATTTGATGTAATCGGCTTGAAATGAGCGAGTTTGAGGCGAGAAGCGATTCAACTTGAGTGCGGCCTCCTCTTACCCAATCCCTCCTGGAGCCAGAGCTGATCCCACCAGCCGGGAGTGACATAGGAGCCGAACCACTTAAATTTCGATTAGTCGATTGCAATCAACCAGACGCGGCGTGAGCAAGCAGCGTCCACTTACGTATTCGGCCAAGTTCTTGGCGATGAGAAGAGCGATCTGCTGTCGGTCTCGCTCGCTTGCAGTCTTCAGACTGAACAAGAGACGATTGTCCTTGACGATTGAGAGACCGTAGCTGGCCACATCATTCAGCTGAAAGGCCAAATGTCGTCAAGAGGCCAGAGAGAACAGACGATTAATGAAAACGAACCGGATAGTCGGGAATGGCGAAAATGTCTTGTGAGAGCGAGGCTTAGAATTGGCCAGAGTGAATACGCGACTTGCAGTTGGCCACTTACCGACTTTCTTGGGCAGGGCGTTTGAGTTGACGTTGCGGAAAATGTCCTGCAGAGCGTTGAAGATCAGCTTGGCCATTTCGAGAGGAGGATAGGCGTAGTTCTCCTCGATCAGGCGCTTCTCGGCCCACACTCTCAGCGGAATGTTGTTGTTGGCCGTGTCCTCGGCATAATCGAACTCTTTGGTGTTGAACACAACGACGCTGAGCAGATGCATGGGCAGAGGCTGGGTGGTCTCGAACACAGTCTGCACCTTGCCGGGCAGAGCGACGATCGGGTTGCTGCTCTAAAAACACAGCAGGAGAATGTTGAGTGTTGAAGCGGCGGAGTCTGTTGTTCAGAGGCACTGACCAGCATTCTGGTGTTGAACAGGGCAGTGGTGGTCTCAGGGTGGTCGATGCTGAACGAGACGGCCGCCTTGAATCGGGGCTCGTCGAAGCACGGACTTTTAAAAACGCAAACGATTGCACCCGAGTCGCAGAAGGAGTTTGAAACACGAGCAATAACTTACAAGACGCGGCGGGCACCGAATGGCTCGAATCGGGAGGCCAACATTGTTCTTGAGAGTGGTGATTCAAGTTCTGAACAGCTGCTAGTGAGTCAAAGCGGCAGCTTACGAGTTGTCCGGGAAGAGGCCGAAGTTGAATTCAAAGATGCCGACCTCGGGCACAGGAACAAAGTCGATGGTGAGGAACTCGATGCTCAAGTCACCCTTGTAGGGTGCTGCCAGTCGAATCACATAGTAGTCGTTGAGGACAAACTCTCCGATGCAGGAGACTCGAAGCTCGGCTCCGTTCGAGGCGAGCACCTTCTGCAAGAGTGGGATGTTCTCGCGCGCGTGCAAAATGATCGTGTCGGTCGACTGGGTTAGAGTGGCCTTGATCACCACACGGTTGTCGTAGGTGAGCACGCCCCAGTTGTCGATCAAGAGCTCAATGTTGTAGCTCTTGGGCACGACGTTGTTGGGCAGACGAGGCTCGTACCAGGGATAGACCACTCCGGGCACTGGGTTGATGAGTTCGGGACAAACGTTGAACTCGTCTTGCTTGGCCTTGTTGGAGTACTTGTTGAACAGGTAGCTCTTCTCAAGGTAGCCGACCGGCAGCGATTTGAGCCGATCGGTCACGCTTTCCAGGTCGCGCTTGTGTCGCACGCCCGCAGCCTCTTCAGGCTGCGCGGTCAAGCCGGCCACGTTGCCTAGATCGGGTATTGTTGGGGTATCACATGGAGGGCGATTAACCAGCGGGGGTAGGATACCGACGAGAAGTGTTGAAACGAGCACGAAGCCCACGAAGGCGCCCGCTGCCACGAATGGCACTCTTATTTTGCCGTCCATTTCGGTTCTCGGCCGTTTGTTCTCAATGCACAGTTTTAGAATAGAATGAGACCAAACGCCCGAACGCGATCGCCTTATATGCAGCCTTATTGCCCCCCTCCGATTGTCATAAACGGCGTAAATAGTAAAAAACTGCAATCGCTTCTGCACCTCTTTATCTTTCGCCGCGCGGCTCTAAATTGCCACGCGCGTTCGCTTCAGACGGAGAGAGTTGAGAAGAGCTGCACGAATCGCAAGTAAGCGGCGACCTCATCAGTCGATTCAACACCGCACCGGCCGAGTTGAGAAGCAATTAGCTAATCTTGGAAGGAAAGTTGTAAATTGCTGCAACAACAGCTCGGCCATTGTGCAGGCCCAATAAAATCCCTCCCAAAATTTGCTCTATGGCCCTCTCTCTCTCTCTCTTGTCAAGGTGAGAACAACGAACGTAATCGTCTCTCTTTGCGTTTATATGGTCAGTCAATAAAAACGAGCGTGGCGATCTGTTTTTGGCGTCTTTTTTATTTAAGAGATCGTTTCTTTCGTGATTCGGCGTAACCTAGATCTCGCACGATTAGAGAGAGCCGCTGCAGTGCAGTGATCGTTTGATAAATTCTTGGATCGCTTTGGATTCTAGTAACCTTAAACACACACACACACACGACCACGCGTAAGGAATAGAAATAGAGAAGCACGCAGCTCACGCGGATAAATGTGAACAGGCTAAGCGAACAGGCAAAGTCTAACTAAACTCACACACCACAAAAGTGGCAAAAAGGGAGCATGGGAAATCAGCCAAAAGATTTTCCGTAATAATCAGAGCGCATTTCTCAGAAAAGTTATTTGGCTCATCTGAAAACCAGAGCCAATTTGCCACCGGTGTTGAGTCGTCTCTCCATCTAAAATTAGGATGATCCAAAGCGTATGCGTTCACCTAAATTAATAAAAAAATAAGAAAGAGAGCAATAAGCAGAATAAGGAAAAGATTTCAAACCCAATACTGGTCAGTTCGATTAATTTTAGACGCATCTAGAACAAACTTGTCGATGAATGCGTCGTATTTTGCTCTTGATTTGAAGCTCAACAGTTGAGAATCCTTTTGCGAGCAGAAATTTTCTGCTTCTTGCATTCTATATGAGTGCCGTTGAAAGAAGAAGCACTGATCGAAGAGCGGCACAAAGCCAGAAGGACACGGAATGCACTGTCCGTCCGACCAGTAGCTTCACATTCAACTCGGTCAGACAGAGACAATCGATGGGAGTCTATGGAGCAGCCAACTCACTTGTTCTCTCCTGGACAGACGCAAGCGTTGTCACTGCAGGTCAATAGAGGATCGCAGTCGCTTTGGACTGTGCAGTTCTTGCGAAAGGCCTCTGCCGGAATCCTCTTGATGAAAACGAGCGACTGCGAAGGCGGGCCAGAGCTGGACGCCAACTGCTCGGGTCTTTTTGAGAAGAGTGTGCACGGTCTTGTACCTCCCACTTGTCCGCCGGCACAGCCAGAGAGGCGACTGCACTCGGTCAAACACCTCATCGGTTCGGACTCGGTCTTGATCAGCACAGCCGATTCGATAAAAGCCAGGGACAGGTCAAAGTCCGAAGCCGGACTCATCGAGTACTGATCTTCCTGAACAAGCGCCCATCTCATGCCGATCGAGATCAGGTGCAAACCCAGTATGAAAGTGAAAGTCATTCTGCCTCTTCCAGTTTGTTTCCAATGTTTCAGGCTGAGCGCTCGTTGCTGGTCGTTTTTATAGCCGACAGCCGACACAAATTAGGCTCTGATGAAGTGTTTCGATTTCCGATAGACGTTGGCGTTTATTGCAGTTGCCAACTCAATAAACAGCACATTTATTGGCCGAGTCTTCATAGAAAACCGATCAAATTGCATTTTTGTTTTGTTCAATTAAGCCCAGGTCGATAAGAAAGTTTATTAAGTTCCTGTTAAGCAATCAAAGTCTTCTAGAAAAAGCTTCATATCTAATAACCAGAGCCAGACTTTGGTGCAGAGGATCGATATTTCCTTTCAGACGCTCTGACTCGGTTCGTACGAAATCATACGATCGACGACTCCGCAGTCGGCTCCGTGATCACGTCCGTGGGCGTTATCAAAAGACTTGAAAGGAGGAGAAATCGCATCGAGCCATGGCCAAAAGAACCCAATCAAGTAAATAGTTGAATTAAATTGCTTTTATTGGTTGGAAAGAAAATTTGGCCGAAATAGGCCGAGTCAGGTGAGCACGAGAATGCTGGCGCCGTCCGGGTTTATAAAGCCACTGGGGTCCTCAGCTGCGCTCACCGGGTTGTTTCTCAAGTTGACCATTTGCAGAGTTGGCATCTTGTCAAAAGTGCCCGGCTCTATTGAGCCGATCTGGTTGTCGACGAGCTCAACTCGTTCCACCGAGAGCAGACCTACAAACAAGTCGGTGGTCAACTTGACAAGTCTGTTGGAGCACAGATCGAGCAGAACGAGCTCGGCCAGCTCGTCGAACGCCAAGTCCGGCAACGATTCCAGTTCATTCGAATTCAAGTAGAGCTGATTGAGCGCTCTGAGGCCTTTGAACGCGCCCAGCTTGATCTGCTCTATCCGATTCTGGGCCATGTCCAGGACCAGCAGCTTGTCCTGATTCGTGAACGTGTCGGCCTCCAACTGCTGAAGCGAGTTTGAGTTCAGTTTGAGCACCAACAGACTTGACAAGGGTGCGAACAGTCCGGCCTCGATCTGTACCAGTTTGTTTTGGCTCAAAAACAAATGCTCGAGACGAGCAAGCGACTCGAACAGAGACGCGTCCAAACTGCTCAGCTGGTTGTCCATCAGATTGAGCACTTGGAGAGAAACAAGGTCCTTGAACGCGTCTGGCTCAATCTGCGAAATGTTGTTGGACGAGAGGTCGAGTCGCTCAAGGCCGGTCAGATTGGCCAGCTGCTGTGAGTTGACAAAGTCGATGGCGTTCTGCAAGAGGACGATTATGCTCAGATTGGCGCCGTATGACTGAAACGCGTCGTCTTCCACAAGTTTGATGCGACGAGCCATCGCAAAGATGGAGTCTGTCGTGTCCGGACTGAAGCCTTGCTCTTGAAGCCATTCAGCGCTCAGGTCGACAAACGACGAGTTGTCGGTCGAATTGTCCACCTCCACGACTGTGCTCATTTCAAACAATTGGGTGCTGCTCTCATCGTCCACGTAATCAAGACCGAAGCAAATAGACGCCAATATCAAAGACCAGGCAACTGCTGCTGCGCTCCAATTCCGATTCAGTCGCATTTTTCAAAAGCGATTTTCTCTCTAGCTCCAATCAACTTTCAAGTCCGCTTGAATTAGTTCGCCTCTTCCTTAGCGAACGTTTTAATAGAAACCAAGCGAATGAAGCACTCAAGCGCACTTGGGCGCAATGTGACTCTATTTGCAGTTAGTGCGACTGCGACTCGTTCTCTCTTTCTACCGTCACATCTCGAGCGATCTGAGACGACTGAAATGAAATTAAAACGCAATTAGAAACGAAAACAATTTGGAACACAGAAGCCGTTTATTTCGCACATTTAATCACTACGCAGGTTTGGATCGGAATCAAGAGTTTCAGTCTGAATTGGACGTTTTTTTTCGACAAGCCAAGACACGAGTTTGGTTTGGATTTTATATAAAAGCGATGCTAGTTAGCTCGCACACTGATGGAACTAATGAAGTACAGGAAATGTCATGGAAATTCACTCCATGCCAAAAAATAGCGCACAGCTCAGTTGAGATATTCTGTGGTTGGCCGGGAGCCCATCTGAGATTCATCACTGGACTTTGATCGTCAATCCATCTGAATTCGCCAATTTGAAAAGCTCTGGCGCCGATCTCAATTTGAGACGACAATCGAGTCAAGTCAGTGAGCAAATTAAAAAAACAAACAAACAAATCAAACAAACCCAAAATGAAGCGTTTGCGGGGAACTGCAGACCCTTGAACCTGTTCATGAAATTAGTGGTTTTTTCTTCTATTTTGAAAGTCACGAGTTGGGCTCCTTGCTGTTGACATGCTTGCTTGGCATTTTCCATCGTCGATGTGCTGTTTCCAAACGAGTAGCACTGATCGAAGAGTGGCCTGCGACTCCATCAACACAGCCGATTGGATAAAAGCCAGGGACA
Organism: Proales similis; assembly: GCA_019059635.1. Lineage (NCBI taxonomy): Eukaryota > Metazoa > Rotifera > Eurotatoria > Ploima > Proalidae > Proales > Proales similis. Next base: position 285,481 of record JAGVRJ010000015.1, read on the forward strand.
GGTCAAAGTGCGAAGCCGATCTGGTCGAAATCTCTCGCACTTGAACAAGCGCCCAATTGGTGCTTATCAGCTGCAAGCCGAGTATGAATGTGAAAATCATGTTGCCTCTGCCAGTTTGTTTCAAATGTGTTGGATTGTGCGATCGCAACTCACCGTTTTATAGCCGACAGCAACATCACAGAAATTCGACTCTGACGAAGTGTTTCGATTTCCGATAGACGTTGGCGTTAATTGCATTTGCCGATAGACTCTGTAAACAGCACATTAATTGGCCAAGTCTTTATAGCAAACCGATCAAATTGCATTTTTGTTTTGTTCAATTAAGCCCAAGTCGATTAGAAAGTTTATTAAGTCCCCTTCAAGTCTTATAGAAAGAGCCCCGCGTGACACGAGCAATAGCCCAAGCCAGACTTTGGTGCAGAGGATCGATATTTCCTTACAGACGTTTTGACTCGGTCCGTACGAAATCAGACGATCGACGACTCGGCAGTTGGCCCTTGATCAGGTTCGTAGGCGTTATCACAAGACTTGAAAGGAGGAGCGAAGCAAATCTTCCGTGTGGCCGTGTTTAGAGAGCGCATGCACTCAGTCGAATGCGTCAAGCGAACGGCCGCGTTTGATTTGCACTCTCAGATAAGCGTTGACCTCCGTCAGTTCTCGTAAATGCTTCTTATCAAATCAAATTAGGTCAGTTTACCAATTGGTGATAAAAACCGGGCATTTGATGTTCCCAAATGAATGCTGGTCATTATTTTGTTTGTCGCTTTTTAGAATGAAAATCCTGCCGTTCGCAATTCTGCTAGTTGCTTTAGGGCGGTCGAGTAAGGCTCTTGACAACGGTCTGGCGCGAACCCCGCCCATGGGCTGGCTCACCTGGGAACGCTTCAGATGCAACACAGACTGTAGAAATGATCCAGAAAACTGCATCAGCGAGCATTTGATTCGCCAGATGGCCGAGCACATGGTGCAAGACGGCTACTTGGCCGCCGGCTACGAATATATCATAGTGGACGATTGCTGGCTGGCAATGACCAGAGACGCACAGCAGCGTCTTCAGCCCGATCCGGACCGATTTCCGAGCGGCATTCGTGCGCTCGCCGACTTTGTTCACTCGCTGGGGTTGAAGTTCGGCATCTACGAGGATTTCGGCACTAAGACTTGCGGCGGCTACCCGGGCTCGCTCGACTACTTGGAACTGGACGCGCAGACGTTCGCCGAGTGGACGGTCGACTACTTGAAGTTGGACGGTTGCTATGCCGACGTAAAGCTGATGAAGGATGGCTACCCGCAGATGAGCAAATACCTCAACCAGACCAACCGGCCGATGGTTTACTCTTGCTCGTGGCCGGCCTATGAAGTGTTTGCCAAGATCGAGCCCAATTACACGCGCATAGGCGAGTACTGCAATCTCTGGCGCAACTATGACGATATCGACGACAGTTTCGACAGCGTTCATGACATCACTGAATGGTACGCGTCGCAGCAGGACAAACTGGCGCCCGCACACGGACCAGGCCATTGGAACGATCCGGACATGTTGATAATCGGCAATTTCGGCCTCAGCTACGGACAGGCCAGGGCCCAAATGGCGCTCTGGTCGATATTGGCTGCTCCGCTGGTCATGTCCGTCGACCTGAGAAGCATCCAGCCCTGGTTTCGTGACATACTGCAAAACGCCAATTTGATCGGAATCAACCAGGACCCGCTCGGACGCATGGGCACCCGATTCAAGCAACAAAACGGAGTCGAGTTCTGGTCCAAGGAGCTGAGCGGCGACCTCACTGCCTTTGTTTGCTTCTATCCGCTTCCGTACGGCACTCCGGCCCGATTGGATCTCACTCTTGCCGACCTTGCTCTTGACAAGTACAGTGCGTACAATTTCTACGAGTCGTTTAGCGGAAGGCTGATCGGCCAGTTCGACACCTCCTCTAAATTCAACGTCACCGTCAACCCATCTGGGAGTGTGTTTGCGTTCTGGGCCGAGCCAGCGCCCAAAGGAGGCCTAGCCAGACCACGTTCGGCCATCAGAGCGCACAATTCGGGCCGATTTGTCCAGTTTTGACTTTTTCTTCAGAATAAATAAATTGCTTAGGGCTCTTTCCCATTTGGGAATTTCAACTTTTACATGGACCACTCGTCTGAGAAGTTGTCTCGGACTGGTCTGCAAGATTTCAATATTTTGATTCAAAACGAAAAAATTTTCCAACAAAAATGCCGTTTATTTGGTACATGCAATCATAAGTGAAATTTAGTTTTTTCGGAAAATATGTAGAGGGCTTCAGTCTAATTTCGAGTTTCAGACTTGATTGACTTGCTTCTAAAGGTTTGTTGTTTCATGAGATATTGGTTAACTCGCAGACTCTTTTAAATAGAGAAACACAGGGGCTTTCAGAGAAGCCCGATCCAAATGCAAAAGTAACACATTGCCCGAGTGTTGCAACCTCGTCATTTAGAGCAATCCAGCCGAGGTCAGAGATCAATGGGCTTCCATCGTCGTTCCATCTGAAAACTTGGTTAAGCGCAGATGCCTCGGCACCGACCTTTGTTTGTTTTCTGTTTTAAGCATTCGGCAACAATTTTTCGAGAAGAAAATTACCCAGAAGGTTGCCAAAGTTGGTAGCTCATTGCCCCTGAAGCGTTCAAGAAAATCGTTCAATTTTTTTGCTGTTTTGAAGGTCACCAGTTGGGCTCCTTGGTCGTCACATGCTTGCTTGGCATTTCCCATCGTCGATGTGCTGTTTCCAAACGAGTAGCACTGATCGAAGAGAGGCACAAAGCCAGAAGGACACGGAATGCACTGTCCGTCCGACCAGTAGCTTCACATTCAAGTCAGGTCAGACAGAGACAATCGATAGGCGTCTATGGAGCAGCCAACTCACTTGTTGTCTCCTGGACAGACGCAAGCGTTGTCACTGCAGGTCAATGCAGGATCGCAGTCGCTTTGGACTGTGCAGCTCTTGCGAAAGGCCTCTGCCGGAATCCTCTTGATGAAAACGAGCGACTGCGAAGGCGGACCAGAGCTGGACGCCAACTGCTCCGGCCTTTTTGAGAAGAGTGTGCACGGCGCTGTGCCTCCCACTTGTCCGCCGGCACAGCCAGAGAGGCGGCTGCACTGGGCCACACATCTGGTGCGCTTGGCCTGCGACTCCATCAACACAGCTGACTGGATGAAATCCGGGGAAAGGTCAAAGTCCGAAGCCGGTCTGGTCGAGATCTCTCGCACTTGAACAAGCGCCCAACTGGTGTTGATCAGCTGCAAGCCGAGTATGAATGTGAAAATCATGTTGCCTCTGCCAGTTGGCGTCGAATGTGTTAGGTCGAGCGATCGCAACTCACCGTTTTATAGCCGACAGCAACATCACAGAAATTCGACTCTGACGAAGTGTTTCGATTTCCGATAGACGTTGGCGTTTATTGCGCGCGTCAATTGAGCCGTTCTGCGGTTCAATTAAAAGGTCAGAGTGAAACCTCTGATTCTTTTGTCTGCAAAGAGTTTCTTGCCAACAAATTCTAATTTGCGCAAGATACGTCCTAATTGCTGCTGCCAAGTTTTAAAAGCTTTTTCTTCCCATTTGTTTGTTTTTTGTAGAACGGCAAGCGGAAGCATTGGTTCACACAGACACACGCAATCAGACCCATCAGAGGCCAAAACTTGGAGCTAATGATCGAACGGTATGTTTTTAGAAAGGCGAATTGTGTTGATCAGTTTTATTTCGTCAATCAATGACGCGATGACGTTCACGTCACCAGAGAATTAATCAACAGCCGAACGCTTAAAGTGATTCTGTTTCGATCCGGTTGGTGTTCAGGTTGAATATTGGCAGACGGCGGCGAATGTTCTGCCGCATTCAACGTCGCTCAGTTTCTGCTCATCGCCGGCGAACGCGCACTCCTCTATGAGCGGACTGGCTTGGTTCAGATTGTTCGGCTCGTCGACAAGCCAGATCCAGGGCTCGACAGGCGACAGGTCGTCGGTCCATTTGAATTGGCGCGGACTCGAAGCCATTGCTCCTACCTTAACCGTTTTGGAGGTCTCAATCAGTTGTTGATGTTGCCGGTCGAAATCAAACCCACCCAGAAGTGCTGATTGAGCGCGAGCTGATTGCCGACAAATCGATTTTTGAACTCGTTGTGCTTTTGCTGAGTTTTGAACGTGACCAGGCCTGATCCCGTGGGACAAGACGAGATCGCTTGCTGCTGGTCGCCCTCTGGTCCAAAGTGAAAGCATTCGTCGAACAGCGGGTAAAACCCGAGAGGACACGGCTCGCAACGGCCGGAGCTGTGAGACCAGTAGCTTGCCAATTTGATTGAAAATTAGCCACAAGTGAACGAGATTTGGAGGCGAGCGAGCCATTACTCATCCGATCGACGACAGGCACAGATTGAGGTGTTCGTGCATGTGAGGCCCAGCTCTTGGTCGCACGTATCGTACGAGCAGTTCTGTCTGAACGAAGCCCGCGGCTGCTGTTTGATAAGAATTCTAGCAGTCGCGCTGACTTTGACTTGGTCGGTGAAAAAATTCGGCACTCGAGACAGGAGCAGGCAAGAGCTAGACGAAGAGGGGCCGCGATTAGTTTGGACGCCGAGACATTCGCTCATTCGACTGCATTTGCTGGCGCATCTTGTCGCCGACTCGCTTCCTTGTCCGATCAGGGCCAGAGTCTTGAATGGGTTCGCAAGGCCCAGGCTCACTTTGGTGTAGCCGGCGTTCACAATAAATTTGCTCTCTTGCTCAAGTAGGCCGTTCACGCTCACAAGTGCGAGGAAGCCTGCCACCAGCCAGCGGAACATGGAATCAAGCATCAGGTTGGAAATGAAGACCAAATGCCAATCAAGAGCCAGAGCCTTCGCAGCAGTCTCTCAAGGGCGTGTTTCTGTGTGTGTGGGTGACTCTGAACCGAACGTGTCGCATGCGCAGCCACTCCTTTGTTTGCCTCATTAAATTTAACTCATTTTGGCTTGCTTAAGTTTATTTTTGCATCACTAATCGCCTGTCACACCCTGACGCGCATTCACATCAGGCATCATGCGCGACGAGCAGTTCACAAGCAGCAATCGACTCAAGAGCGAATTGAAAGCAGAAAAAAGTTGAAGACTAAAATCGGAAGAGAAGCAAAGAGCGGCGCGCCCGAATTGGGCTTGTCAGTTGATTTGTATGTGGACGCGTAGCTCGATTGAGTCGACGTGGATGCAGGTGTGAACTGAATGCGGACACGTTCGCCCTCCCTGGCGCTCTTGTCTTTACAGCTTGCCCATTCAGGCAGCTCAGTGTAGCAGGTCATGTCGTTTATGGCTCTGACAGTGATGTCCAGCTCACGATCGGTCCATTCTGGCTCAAGTTTAAACGACGTCTGTCCTTGAATCTCTATTTCTTGCGACAGTCCCCTTCCGTCGACTGTGATGTTGTAGTGGCAAATGTAGGGCGCACCCAAGTAGCTAGGCGCCAGCCATTTCAGCTCGACTGCCTGCGGGCTCTCTCCGGTCAGTGTCAGATTGAGCACTTGGGACGGCGTGCCCAAGCAGGTTACCATGCTAAATGAGCTCGACTGTACCAGATCAGGCTCGTTTTGTCTCACAACCAGACTTATGTTGTAACGAGTGAGCGCAATCATCGCATCGGGACCATTCACACTTCCGGACAGGTCGCTCGCTTTCCTGTAGAACTGCTTGAACTCAAACGCCGTATCGGCCGAGCTCAATCCGAGCACCACCGACTCTAAGCATTGGGCTGCGTAGACCGGAGCAGTCGCGTTTGTTAGATTAGTCAACTTGGACAAGTAATAAGTGAGAAGCGGCTTCGATCCCACGTTGTGCTGAATGCCATAAGCCAAATTGAAGTAGCTCTTGGTGCAGTTGAACTCGCTCTCGTCGAACAGCTCGTCGTTATCCACTGTCTCGATGCTTGCCAAAGATGCGCCCTTGCCCTCGCTCGCCAAGGACACCAACAGAATCAGGCAGAAGCCAGCAAAAGCGTTCATGATTCGAAGCCAAATAGCGAATTTTTTCTCGATTTGGTCCAATCTAACCAGAGCAGCAATCTAGTCGCCTTTGAATGAAACCTCTTATCAGCGAATGTGCGCTTGTGACTTTTTATCTCGTTTATTAGTGTAATTGCGCAAGCAGATTGCCGCATTATCAATAAAGTCGCTTATTCACATTTGCCAAGGTCGCAGATGATTAAATGTTGATGGTCTTGATGAGTCTGAAGGGTTCTGGCAAGATGCTTAGTCATTCAGTCCCATTTCACGCTCTTGCTCGGCGGCTCAATCGAATTAGGCGAGCAATCGTCAAGGCTGCAGTTTGAACATGTTCTCGCCGAAAGCGTCGAAAATGAGCCGTTTGCGTAGGACTGGGTCGAACTTGCCCTGGTCGAACAGGCCGAGCTGTCCGCCCGTGTGAATAAACAGAATGCGTTTGCCTCGTAGATTGGATAGGAACTGGCGCGCGCCCGGGTCGGTCTGGTAGGCTTGGGTTGGCGCTCGGCCACAGATCAGATTCAACAGGCAGTAGAGACTCTTGCCAGTGTAGACGGGATCAAGAAGGACGCCAGTACGTCTGTAAAAGTCAATTATGAACTCGAGCTCTTCGTTCGTGGACTTGGCATAGCCGAGGCCTTTCGAGCATTCGACAATGTTGACCAGCTCGTGCGCGTTCGGCACGGTCGATGCATCAACGAACAGATCCCTGAGCTGCTTGGCCAAGTGTTGGTAGAAATAGTCGCTGCTGTCACAGACGCAAAACGAGTGAACCCGGAACGGACTGCCGCACAAGTAGTTGGCAATGGCGAGGCCGGCCATCGAGCCACCGCTGCCGCTGGTGATGACCAGATCGTCGACGAACGAGTCGATTCTCTGCAGCTCGAGCATTTCCCTGAACTGCTCAATGTAGCCAAAGAGGCCAATGGTGTTGGAGCCGCCGATCGGAATGAGACAGCTCCTCTGGCCGCTCGTCTCGAGCAGCTTCTGCGCCAGAATTTGCATTTTGGGCTCGATCGAATCAAAGTACTGGGCGCGTTGTTCGACGAGGTAGACGCGAGCGTCCAGCAGCCGGTCGATGAGCAGATTGCCGCTCAACTCGATCTCGTTGGGCCTATTTGACCTTGAGCGCAGGAAGAGGTGGCACTTCATCTCGAGCAGACTTGCCACGCCGGCCACCGAGCGGCAATGGTTGCTCTGCAGACCGCCGGCCGTGATCACATGCTCGGCATTCAGCTCGTGTTTGGCGTGCGCGAACAGAAACTCGAGCTTGCGCAGCTTGTTGCCTTGCAGGGCAAGCGAGTCGTGCGTGAGGTCGTCGCGTTTTATCAACAGCTCCTAGGCGCCCGTGTCTACTTTGCCGTCGAGTCGCTCAATTCGAGTAGGACCTTCGCCGAGCAGCAGTTCGTATCTCAGCCGTGGAATCAGCGACTCGTTTATTTGCTTGTTGGCCGATCTCAGCCAGCTGGGCGCAGTGTAGCTGCTCAGCCGCGCCATCTCTCTCAATCGCCGCGATCTCTCAAGACTATAGACGAGGCCATTCAAAGCAATAGAGAGCGACGCCGCCCGAATTGTGCGTGCGCTTGCACACTCGTGTACACGAGCAGGGCCAAGCATCATCATTCGTAAGAGAATTAACTTAAAATGCGAGCTTTGATTCGGCTGGGATCTCATCTAAGTAGATTGTCAACGGCACCGCGTTCAATTTCCCACTCGACTCGAATGGCGTCGGGCAAGCAGCAGAAAGAAGACGACGAGTTCGAAGAGAAGCTCGCCACCAACCCCTATTTCGCCAAGTACCAGTCCAAGCTGAAGGCCGTCTACAAGTGAGTCGAATGGTCCGATTGGCCAGTGCGGGCGCTCTTGTTGACCATCAAGTAAAAAAGTGAAAACCCGGCCGAGGTGCTCGACAAGCTCAAGAACGTGCGGCCCGAAAAGGTCGGCGACTACAAGCCGGTCGATGAGGTGAGCGAGTCGCGAATGCTGGAGGCGCTCAACCAGCGACGAGTAAGTGGCCGAGCTGAACACAACGAACGGGTCGACTGATTGACGATTATCAGAAACTGGACTCGTTCATGAAGGTCGATCTGCTCAAGGGCCACAGCGCCCAAGATGTCAGAAAGATCTGGTTCACTTATCTCCAGGACCGAAATCGCATACCAGACATGTTCACGGTGGGTTCTGCTCCAGCTCGTCACAGACTCTCATTCGCTTGCAATTTCGCTTTTTTTTTTGGTTTTTGCAGCCGGACGAGTTCAAGACGCTTCGGCAACGCGCCAAACAGTTCAACACCGTAAGTAGAAGAGACGCACTGCGACGATCTTGCTTGTTCTCACCGCCGGTCTCAAGTTCATTTTGCCCATGCCCAGAGAGGAAGGCTACGAGTTCTATTTGGTGCAATGGAGCGCCAAGCTCGAGTGTCACTTTACGCCGCTGATTAGCTATCAGGCGCACGGCGAGAACGCGCCGCCGGTGATGACCGTTCTGTTCTACGACGAGCTGAGCGAGAGCCAGCAGGTCGTGCTGGCCATGGCCGAGTACGACGACAAGATTCTCAAGGCCGAAGAGGGCAAGCTGCTCATTCACCAGCTCAAGCAGTATTACGTGCAGAGCGCGGAGGGCACCAGCAGCAAGTATTCGATTCTCGAGTGCTTTAACCGAAAGCCGGACGCCTTCAAGCACATGTCGCTCGTCGACGAGATTAAAAACGACCAGCTAAAGCCCGAGCAGTTTAAATAAACAAACTTGAGTTGCACGCTTGTCTATCTCGGTTGAAATGCAAAACGGCAGAGAGCACATACCTGAGCTCACCTGGGCGTCGACCATGTCCTCTGTGTGTGTGTGTGTGTGTGTGTGTGTGTGTGTGTACGCTTGGCGGTCGGGGCCGTCGTGGGCTGCTTGCTTGCTGGTTGCTTCATTGGTTGAGTGAGAGCGAAAATGGGTTAATCATGTCGAAACATTTGCATTGTTGTGCAGGGGCCAAGATAGCGAACTGAAAGCGACAAGAAAAAGACAAGCGAGCTTGCCGTCGTCATCAAGCAGCTCATAAATTAGCATCCACTCGTCCAAGCCGTGTGTGTCTGTCTAAGTGTGTGTGTGTGCGCGCGCGCCGTCAACTGTCAGTTTACTCTTTAAACCGAGAGATGCTTCCATCCTATTCAGGCGACAAGGCCTATCGTCCTGTGCGGCCAGGCCTGGTCGGCAAGTTCCTTGGCTGGCTAAGGTGAGAGTCGTTGTGATGTCGGCCTTTGTCGAGCTTTGTTTCACTTTTGCCAAGGATCATATTCTCAGACCAGAAATCGCGCAATCTGTTCTTCTTTCTGCTGCTGAACACTTCGTTCGCGTTCGTCGAGCTCTTCTACGGAATGTGGACAAACAGGTCTGGCCTTCGTTGCGTCTTTGATTCTCTTGGGCCTGATCGCATTTATGTTCAGCTTGGGCCTCATTTCTGACTCGTTTCACATGTTCTTCGACTGCACCGCTCTGGTCGCCGGCCTCGTTGCGTAAGTGATTTTTAGAGGCGCCTGTCTGAGGTCGACTCCATTTACTCACTGTCGACTCTCAAGTTCTGTGATCTCAAAATGGAGGCCCAACGACCGATACACTTACGGGTAAGCGACTGCCTTGGTGTTTAATGTTCTCGACTCTTAAAGCGACGCGAGTGCAGATATCAGCGGGCCGAGGTGATGGCCGGCTTCCTCAACGGCATATTTCTCGTCTTCATCGCCTTTTTCATTCTGACCGAAGCGATTGAGGTTGGTGCTCAGGCTCGGGCCGGTCGACTCGTTCTCGTATGTTCAAATTGCTCTATTTGTAGCGAATGTTCGAGCCGCCCGAGGTGCACCACGAGCGCTTGTTCGTCGTGTCCGTGCTCGGCTTCATCGTCAATCTGATCGGAATATTCGTGTTCCAGCACGGCGGCGACTCGCACCACGGCCATTCGCATTCGTTTGGCTCTCACTCGCACGAGGACGGAGAGCTCAGCATTCAAGTTCACAAAAAAGAACTCGAAGCCCACGGCCATTCACATGACCACGGTCATTCGCACGATCACGGCCATTCGCACGATCATGGTCACTCACACGACCACGGTCACTCACACGGCCACTCGCACGAGTCACAATCTCACGGACACTCACATGGTGGCGGCGGCGGCGGCGGAAGCCAACTATTTCAAGGCATCTTTCTTCACATCCTCGCAGATACGATGGGTAACACTTTTGCCACTCGGCCGGCCACTCGACCAACTCAAACGGCGCCTCATTCACAGGCAGCGTTGGCGTCATCATATCTTCGCTGTTGATCAGATTTTTCAACTGGCACATTGCCGATCCGATCTGCTCGATGATAATCGCCATTCTAATCTCGCTCAGGTATGTTGCGCCTCGCTCTTGATTGTCAAGAGGCTAATTGTGGCCAAGTGTCATTCCACTGCTGAGAGACTCGGGCGGCATTCTGATGCAGCGCCAGCCCAAGGAGCTTGATCGTCGACTTCCGGAAGCCTTTCACCGAGTGAGCATCTTAGACGAGCAGCGTCCGTTTGGCCTTTCTTTGACGCTTTTCTTTACGTGTGTGTGTGTGTGAAGATTCAGCGAATTCCGGGCGTGGTCAACATTCAATCGCCTCACTTCTGGACGCTGAGCTCGGGCAACTACACGGGCGGTCTGATTGTGGAGATTTCGTTCAACTCGGATCCGCGCCACATCCTGCAGACGGTCAAAAACGTGCTCAGTCAAATTGGCATCGAGAGCGCCTTCGTTCAACTTGACTATCCTACCTCACTTGTCTCCTGATCCTGCCGTTCGTTTCTGTCGCCCGATCGAGCCAAAGTCGCATCTTTTAGATTTATTCAAAAATATTTGTTTTGTTTTTAGCGCCTTATTGCGTTGCGCATTGGCGTTCGTTTATTTGCTTGTTTTTGCAGGCAAAGCGTAAACGCGACCAGAACGGCCAGAAAGTGACCAGGATGAGAATAAAGCAGATTTACGAAAACGAACGCCCAACAGCAGGGGGGAGAGGGCAGAAGGACGCTCAGGACGAGGCGTCTTTCTCAAAGTCATCGCGGATCAAAGTGGTCGATTCACGCCTCAGACGGCTGTGGCGCCCTTCCATGTCCACGTTCGATATGGTGGCCATCGTGTTCTCGCGCGAATAGGACGACGGCTGTGTGGACAGGCTGCTGCTTGTGCGGGTGATCTCGGTGTACTTGTTGGCCGCGTCTTGATGGTCGGCGCTTGGCGAGGCAGCTGGCTCTTCGGCGCCTTTGCTCATCGGCCCGAGGTTAAGAATAGGGCCCAGTTTGGCTGCGGTCTCCATCAGCTAGAACCAAATACGATTAGATCGCCACAGATTGGGCTGATTGGAGGCGGACACGAACCTCTGGATCGAGAGCACGCTGCTTCACATCGCCGAGCGCCTCGTACGAGCGTCTAAAGTTCAGCAAACTGGTGGCCGCTCCGGACCGGTCGCCTCGGTTGTAGAGAAACACGGCGTAGTTGAGATTCATGTAAACGTTCGCCCTATTGGTCTAAAATGCAGCGAACGCATGTCGTCTGTCCGAGCTCCCATCTTACCTGTCGATGTTGAGCGCATGCTCATACGCTTGTTTGGCATTGTCGTAATCGTCGAGATTGGTGAGGGCCACTAAGACGAATTGGGATTAGCGAGGCGGCGTTGCAGGCACACTCAAAAGGACTGAGCGAAGAGTGCCACTTACCGGCCAGCATGCCGTAAATGATGGCCTCCTTTGGCCGGAAGTTGATGGCCGCGTTCAAGTAGCGGAATGCAGACGCGTACTGCTGCATGTACAAGTGAACAAGGCCGAGGTTGTAGAGGATCTTCCAGTCGAACGGCGACAAATAGGTGGCCCGCTTCAGGCAGCTGATGGCCTTGAGAAATTCGCCATTTGCCAATTGTGGTCCGCCAATGTTCGGAAGAGAGCAACTCACCGCCACGTATTTCTTCTTGCCAAAGAAGCACATGCCAATGTTGTTCCAGAGTCGGGCGCTCTCGGGCGCCGTGTCGGCCGCGATTCTGTACTTGTTGAGGGCGACGTCGTAGTCAAAGTGCAGCTGGATTATGTTGCAGACGGCCAATATCGCCTTGTAGTGAGTCGGGTTGTAGGAGAGCGCGTTGCCGAGCGCGGCGAACGCCTTTTGGAACTGTCGCTCCTTTCAAAGCAAAGAGTGCACTCGCGAGAAGAGAGTTTTTTCTGGCCAGTTGGCTTACACGAATGTGCAACAGGCCCAGCGAGGTGAGTATCTCGCAGCTCTCCGGATTGTATCTGCAAACGCAATTAGAAAAAGTTTTTTGAGAAGGTGCTCTGACTTACTCGGCCGCCTTGGACAGGACTTCGACTGCGCCCGAAGTGTTGCCTTCCTTAAGAAAGATCTTGGCCAGCATCATGAAGCTCTGCTCGTGTTTGTTGATGGTCAACGCTTCTTTGAAGTAGGTCTTGGCCTGGTCGATGTTCTTCAAATGCCACTGGCAAATGCCCATATTGTGCATGATCTCCTTCAGGTGTGCGATCAGCAAGAGCGGTCCGGAGTCTCACGTGCGCACTTACCCAGTCGTTCTTGGCCAGTTCGGTGGCGTCTCTGTAAACGTCGGCCGCGGCTTTGTATCGACCCAGCAAATACCTTTTTGAGAAGGAGAAGGTCACAAGCTGCCTCGCTCTCTCTCTGTTTCTCAGGTGTTTCAACTCACAGAGATCTGGCCACTTGTTTCCGGTTCAGCACATTGGACGGATTGAGAACGGCACAGCTCTGAAAGAGCTCAAGAGACTCGTGAATGCGGCCCTCTTGTCTCATGATCAGTCCTGTCTCTCTTGCTTCAGTGAACTGAACCCAAAGCGGCGGCAAATCGCACTCACCTTGAACGTAGAGCGAGTACTCGCACATTCCGTTTGAGAGGCGCATCTGCTCTTTGATTATCTCCTTGCACGACTTGAAGTCCTTTCGAATGAAGTGAACATGCAGCAGCCAGTTGAGCGACTCGATCACGGGCAGTTTGGCCACTTGACAGTGAGCAGGTCAACTCGAGAGACTAGGATGCTCGAAAAAGAAGGAAGAAACCTTTGGCGCTTGAGTCTGAGCTCGGCTTGACCGGTTTTGGCCGGCTGGCGTCGTCGGCCAGATTCGCTTTGGCTTCAATTGCACTGCTGCTTGCACTCATTTTCCCTTTCTCTCTCTCTCTCTCTCTTTGACTGTGCTTTAGCACTTCTTGTCTGATAGGAATCGGGGACGACACGTACGGCCGACGTAGAGGCAACGTCGTCAATGGCAACCAGATCGATACTGTCATCTCACTCGTCTTGTGATTATGGCCGATGCAGGTGAGAATCCCCGAGCGAGTCGAGTGGCGTTTAAGCGCTTGACATCGGAGGATGAAAAGCTCCGAGTCATTTGACTCTTCAATCGATTTTCTCACCCTCAGCCTTGAGACTCCACCTTGAGCCTTGAGACTTCGAAGCCAATGGCTCTCGTTCAGATTAATTCGATAAAAACACAGAAATGAAGCGACTTGAACATTGCGGACTTAATTTGCTGCTGCTCGTCGGTGCGATGCTGATGGCCATGGTGAGCGGCGAATGCACTGACCAGTGGAGTGTGAATAAGCGCCACCCGACAAGCGAGATTTGGTTCTGGCGCTGCACAATTAAAGTGAGATGCGACCATTTTAGCGGCCGGTCTCTAAACAACTTTAGTCTGAACATTGAGCAAAAGCCGTCGTGCTGCAGTTCAAGAGTGCTGGAAGTGACGATCGACATCATCTCTCGTCTGGATCCAGATTCGTTCGGACTAGTTCGGGCCTGGTTCAATTCGAGCACGGCCAAATGCCCGTTTGAGATACGGCCGGTGGTGTTGACGCTCAAGGCTCTGCCAGGCATACACCAAGATCTCAAGTTCCCGATCCAACACGAGACCGGCATCGTTGTCGAATTTCAGTACAGTCCGCTGCGCTTGGTCTCCGATGCGAGAGAAGCTGTCAAATGCGACAATCAAACATGGTCGCCGGTGTTTGCTTTCGACTCGAGCGCTCTTCGTCTCACCGAGCTCTTTCACAGCTACGACCTCGGCCCTGCACCGATCGAAGAAGACTTTGGCATGGTGACATTCGGCATCGGAACTGCGTACAACCAGCAAACGTGCGATTCGATATTCTCGACGGCCAGCATAGCCGTCTTGAATGTGACCGGCCTGTTCAATTCGGCCATCAAGCAGAACGTGCTCGCGTTCACAGAGACGCGCAGTGCAGAGCAGCTGAACAGCAACATTAGAATTGTTCACTTTCACGGCTACGAGCTTGACATAGACCGACGCCTGTTCGCCTCCTCTGTCTTTGCTTCGACCGAAGGTATCAAGCTCTACGGCACAGTGCGCACGTTCGAGGCCAATGTGCTGAAGGCAAGCAACGTGTCTGGCCTGAGCCTGCAAATTGTTCGTCTCGATCAGTTTCTGCGCAACAACCTCAAATGGCTCGACTGCACAAACGAACGAGTCACAGATGAACCGCTCCTAATCGATCTGAATGATCCAAAGCGAAAGCTCAAGGACGCGAACAGCACCCTTGTCAAGGAGCTATTCACACGCCAATCGGATCAGTACGAGAGTCTGTACCAAGTGACGCCTGACAGTGCGAGCCCGTTCGACGACAAAGACTTTTGCATATTTCAGAGGATCAAGCAGAAGGGGCTACGCATTAACCTGTATGGCAAAATGCTGCAAGCCCACGTGCATTGGAGCTGCACTTGCACTCTCGTTTGGATCGAGGACAATCTGCTCGACCCCTACTACGTGGACTTGTTCTACTATGGCCAAACGTCCGATTGTGAGCGCAGGCGCTCGGCGCTTGCCTGTGACTTGGCCAAAATGGAGCAAATGTGCGCCGTCGCCTCTATCGAGCCAGTGAGACAACTAGCCGGTGCCGTCTACGAGTTTGTGTTCAGTCTTCAGTACGCCACGTTCATTGTGAATGTGTGCGCAAGTCCGGCCGTAGCGCTGCTCTCGGTGGCGGCCAATTTGCTGATCGTTTGCACATTTCGCTCGATCAAGCAGTCGCCCGAGTACCGCAAGAGCAAACTGACCGACAAGAACAGACGCATGTGGGACTACCTGGCCCTGAACTGCTTTGTGACGCTTTTGCAAGGCGTCGTGTTCTCTCTGGCGCCCTTGACCGAATGCGTCGACTTTGACGGCATATTCTGCTCTCCCCTCGTGCTGAGCCGATTTGGTCAGCTGTTCTATCTGCTTGTGCAGAGCTACACAGCCAACGTACTGCGTCTGATGGCCAACGTCACCAACTGCATGTTCGTTCTGTACCGCTACGCGGTAAACCGCGACTGCTGGCCTCGACTCAGACGAATTAGGTGCCGACGAGTGCTCATCGCCGCCCTTTTGCCCGCTCTGTTGATCAGCTCAATTAAGCTGCTCATCAACGAGCGATTCAATGTACTCATGCTCGGCTCTGATCCGTTCGACTATCTGGCACACAACAATCTGGACAGTCTGAGTCAGAGTGCAGCCCTCAAGGCCGTCTACATGGTGAACATGTTGCTCGGCAATGTGTTCTTCAGCGCAGTCACATTCGGCCTCGACCTTCGCCTCCTGATTTTCCTCAAGCGGCAGAAGAGCGAGCGCCGCAAAGAAGAGACCGAGTCTCGCATCACCAACATGATTCTGCTCAATGGCCTCTTTTCGCTGCTCTTTCGCGCGCCCGAGATTCTCGTCTCCGCTTTGGTCGTCTGGTTCACCTTCGAGCCGAGCGTGTTTCCCACCTGCATTCTGGCCAGGGACGCCACCCACTCGACTTGTCCGATGATGTTTCAGCTCGCTCGGTTCGTCTACTCGTTCAGCTTCTTTGAGAATCTCATTCTACTCGTCTTGTTCAAGCCCGGCTTCAGGCGCGCTATGCACCAGTCGACGCCTTGCCGACGCTCAAAAGACCCAAATTGACTCTGTACGGCGAATAAATTCATTTTCAAATTAAAAGAAAACGAAGCAAAGTTTGATCAAAGCCCAAATGATAAACCAAACAAGGGACGGGCCTGGGCAAAGGCTGACTCTCTCAGTGCAGTCGCTGTCGAGTAGCTCTCAAAAATTTATTTTTGCCGCGAGTACGAAGGAAAGAAACAAAGAAGGCGATCATATCTCTAAAGTCCGCTTCAAGTTTATTTACAGAGAAAGGGCCAAACGGGCGCTCAAGATTCGAGTGCCTGTTTGAGTTGGTGATAATTGCGTTCAATCCAGAGGATGCCGGCCTCGATTCTGCTCAGCGACGAATCAAACTCTCTGGTCAAGATGGCCAGCTCGCGTGCGGCGAAGAATTGGCGCAGCTTGAGGCAAGTTAAGCGTTGATGCGAGTGCAAGACTGACGAGTCACTTACATCGACGAGCTGCTCGCGAGTGTTGAACCTGAAGGTGAGCGCCTCCATGAAGCCGATAGTTGACACCATGCCGCCGAACCTGGAAGGCAAGGAGGAGGGGAAAGGCTGTTGAATAGAAGATGCGGGAGATCAACCAACTTTGAATAGACCGAGTCCCAGTCGCGTTTGACGTGCTGCCAAGCGATCGGCGCCGAGTAAACGTGCGCAGCGGCAAACTTGATCGCCTCCATGTTGCCCCTCATCTCGGCCAAGTACTTTTGAATGAGCCAGGGATCGCGGCTGCATGAGAGGCCGTAGCTAATGGCCAGCATCTCCGCACTGCTCGTTTCGTTTGCCAGACGATCGAACAGGAAATTCCACTCGCGACTGGCACCGTGCTTTATCGCACTGCAGTAGGCCAGCTTGCGGTAGTTGCTCGGCACACTTGAGCTCGCTCGTTCAGAGTCGACTCAAACATTCAAATTGCACTTACTTGTTTGTGCGTGGATTGCGCATCCAGTCGGCAAACAGCTGCCTCGACTTGTCCACACAATCGGCGATCTCAATTTGACACGCAAACTCGACAACCAGTTGACGGGCCAGTCTAAGCCGCTCAATGATAAAGTTCAATTCGCAACTGCTTGCTGCTTCACTCACCGCACAGGAACCGAATCGGTTTTGTAGTCGGTCCAGCCGAGACGGTTGTACACTGGCTCGATGGTCTTTTGAAATTGCTCCCTCAGCGAATAGTAAATCTCCTGCGACTCGAGCAGGCCACGCAGCCGATTGAACTCAGCGATCAAGGCGCTTAGAGGCAAGAGCTCGCTCTCAAACATGCCGTACGAAGAGAGTCGAAAGGCAGTGACGGCCGGCAAGAGGCCGGCAAAAGACAGCTCGAACGCGTCCTTGATCAGCTGCGCTCGGTTCAGTCGGGGCACCGCCTTCCGATTCGACCAGCATCAAGGCGTTTGACGTTCAGGCAGTTAAAATTGGTGCCAACTCACCTGACTGAGGCTTTTCAGTTGACTTGTCAACTTAAGCCAGTTTTGCGCGTCGTAATTCACTCGGTAGAAGCCGCTCGCTTCCAAGTTGGCCAATATGAACTCGTCGGCACCGAGCGGCCTTGGCAGCTGAATCAACTCTGCAACGAACGAACTTGTTCACTCTTCGAACACAACCCAACTTCTCTGGCCTCCTCTTACGTCTCTTTTGCGTGAGCCAGACGATTCGCGTCTGCAGATCGTTGACGCTCAAGTTCCTCAGATTCTCGTTCTCGACCGAGACTCTCTCAATCGAGTAAGTGAACGGCACCGGCCACAGCTCGTTTCGCTCTTGCCTTATTCGGAACTGAGCATCTGTGCAAAAGCCTGCTGCATTTTAGCCTACAATTGTGAAGAGTTGACGATCAAGAACGGCTTCTGCTCGGCCAGAAGATGGGTCCGATTGAGTTGGGTGAGAGTGATCACTGGGTGGCCGACATTACGGGTCCAGGCGTCCATTACTTGGCCGACAGAGGGCTGTCGATTCGGCCTCACCTAATCTCTCGTGCAAGTTCAGCCATTGAGCGTCCGACCGACTGTTGCAGGCGCTCACCTTGTCCAGCTGGGCCCAGAGTTCACTTTGATTGGCGTTGGAGTATTGATACTGCTTCAGATATGCCTGCAGCAAAAGGTCGATCAAGGGGCGGCGGATCAATGAGACTCGTGGAAAATGACCACCGACCTGAATTCCGAGTCTGAACGTGTTCTCGCTTATGATGAAGTTCAGCATGCGAAGAATGCTGGCGCCCTTAGATAGGCTCAACTTATGGCTTCAGCTTGGGCTTCACGCTGGCTCCGGCTTACCTTGTAGTAGGTGATAAAGTCAAAGTTCTGCAGCACTTGATTTATGGACGTGACGTCAGAGGAGATGGCGTGAGTAGACGGAACCGAGTCAGAGTCCATTATTTTCAATTGCTCCCACACCAGTGAGTCCAGCTTGGCAGACAATCGGTCAGCAAGGCGCTTGAGCGAGGCCGAGACAAGTGGTAGCTTACAATCTGGCGCTCGGGCTCGATGGCGTGCACGCCGACGTAGGAGGTGTAGGAGGCGAATCCTTCGTTGAGCCACAAGTCGTCCCACCACTTGGGCGAGACGAGGTTGCCGAACCATTGGTGCGAAATTTCGTGCGCCACAAACAGCAGAATGGTCTGCTCGACATCCAGAGGAGTGACGTTGGCCTCATTGAAAAAGAACGGCTCCAGAAAAGTGACCATGCCCCAGTTCTCCTTGGCTGCGGCCACGTGACTTTGCACGGCCATGAAATCTTGAGTTTCAAGCGCAGATTAGCGCCATTCGCAGTCTCAAGTGTGAAAAAAGCGAGCAAAAGCAACACAAGGCAACGAACCGAGCTTCTGCAGCGGGTAGCTCATCTGAAACTCCTGCTCGTAAAACTTGGCCAAATCGACTGCGGCGCTCAGACTGAACGACACTTGACCGATGGCATCCGAGCGGGCACAGGCTCTGAAGGGCGTGGGCCCTCCGTTCGGCCCGACCGGAGCGTCCACGGACGCGCAGAGGAAATCGGCGACCAGCATCGAGAGCAAATAGCTCGACATTGGCGGCGTGGGCTCGAAATAGGAGATGACGGTCGAATCACTTGGCAAAAGGTTTCAGAGGTGGCCACCCAAGTGAGCCTGATGGCCAACTTACTCGGCTTGGGTGAATTTCAGCGGCATGTTTGAGTAGGACTTCATGGTGTTGAGGTGGAGAATGCCGACATCGAACGAGGCCCTGAACGCCGGCTCGTCAAAGACCAGCATCGCCTTCCTCGACTCGGTTGGCTGCGCTTCCATCACGACTGCCCATCTGCAAAGCGGCTCAACTCTCTCATTTTCTGAGTTAAAAACAAAAAAAAGGTCAAACCTTTTCTGATCGGATCCGGGCAATTTAAAGCTGCTCTTGTAAATGCCGGTGTTGTCCGAGCGCACTGGCGCCGTGTACACAAGCTGAAGCGAGTAGTTCTTGCCGGCTTGGAACAGCTTGCCGTCCGGCAGGTCGTAGATGAAGAACTGGCCCAGCGGATCGAAGCGCCAGTTCAGATGGCGGATCGTGCCGAACTGAGCGTCCTCACTGCTCAGGACGAGCGAGTCGTTTCGAATGACGAGACCGTTCATGTGCATGACCAGACGCGAGGTGGTCTGCACGCATTCGAATCGAACCATCTCGCTGCAAGTGAACTCTTTCGGCTCCTGAGTGGGCTGATGCTGAAAGGCAAAGCGAAGCTGGTACTGGATCGGACGCAGATTGGTCGGCAGTCTGTAGTCGCGGGCCACCTCTTTCTCCTCTTCCTTCATCATGCTCTCCGACCTTGGCTCGCAATATTGCTTCACATCTGCCAGAGTCGGCTTAAACTGCGATCTGCTCTCAATTGTTCGAAATGTTTTGCCTCACCCTGCAGATAGGAGAGCCGTTCGCACAGAGTTCGGTTGAACTGCTCGTCACAGGAGGCAGTTGGCTTGCCGAAATAGGTCGCCAGAATGCAAGCGACAAAGAGGACCGGAATGGCGACGGCGAGCACGACCACCACTCGCCTGTTGATTGAACACTTGTTGGCGCCCATTTTTTTGGCCTAAAACTGCAAATTAATGAAAACCGTTGACTGACGATGCAGCCAATCACTGGCCGCACACCAAATTTCGAGGTATTTGCAATGATCAAGGCAAAGTGGAGAAAACAGCAAATGAAGCAGTGAATGCCAAACTCTGACGCATCATTAGGAAATGTGTTTGCAATCAAGTTGGCAATCAAACGCTCTTCGCTCTCGGCTTATCGGCAAAAAGCAACGGCCTCGAGCATCGACCTAACGCCGATTCAAAGTGCTAACTGGCGTGCGAGCTAATTTCCAACAAACAGAATGAAAGTGAGAGAAACAAACTGTGTGAGTGAGAGAGAGAGAGAGAGAGAAAAAGCGAGAAAGAGGAGAATTGAAGAGAGAGAGAGAGAGAGGAAGAGCTCGTTGCGTGATTAGAGGCGCGCTTGTTTGCGCCTGCGATCGGCACCTTCAGACAGTCAGGCATACTCGATTATCCAGCGCTCAGTCAGAAACGGCCAGACGCGAGGCAAAGACGCAGTGAGTGCGACGACTCGTCCTTCAAGTGAGAACTTCAATTGCCAGACCAGTTTGCCAGCGTTCGTCGCAGTCGTTTATTGCAAAACAGTCACGACGCTTCGTCTAATATGCACAGGCGCCTATTTGCCAAACGTGTTCTTCAGCCCGTCGCCCCATCGTGTGCGCCATTCACCACCAACAACAACAACATCAGTCCAATAATAACCAACAGACTGAGAGACTGTGCGCGCGAAAACTAATTTCTTTTTATTTGTCCTTTTCTCCATGCGCCTGTTAATCGGCATTTAGCTTCGGTGGCACCATGCGTTGAAGGTTAGGCCACCGTTGTCCTCGGCTCGAGTTTGCTCCTCTCCCCTCTCTCTCTGCTCTCTGCCTTTCTCTTGCGATTTGAACCGATTCAAGTGACAGGCAGGTTCTCAAGTTGAAATTAACGAAAACAGTCTGAGCAGCAGTTTGCACGAGATTGTTTGTCAATATTTGTGAAATATCTTACGCTGTTTGCCGCTTGGGCCAGTTTGACATTTACCCTCCCTTTCGCCTTCCTCCCGCTCTTCATCTCCCTCGAGCGCTCTCTCTCTCTCTCTCTCTCTCTCTTTCTCTATCTCTCTTTGTGTGTGTCTTTGCATCTCCGGGCATCTATTTACTCTTCGCACTTGGCGCCTCCCAGCTTCATCGATTCTCGCTTTGCAACTCAAGTTTATTAAATCGCAAACATTTACAACTTGATTCAAAATTTTAAATAGCTGCTGCTGCTGCTGCTGTTTTTTGCTCGTAAAATAACAAGAGAAATAAACAAGGGCACATGAAATAAATTAAGAAGAGTGCGGAGCTAAAACTCCATGGCTTGGTCGTCGGTCGATTGAGCGGTTTCGTCCGACAGCTCAGTGATCACCACACCGGAATTGGGCGCTGAAGAGACTGCAGGCCTGTCCGCCTCGCTCACCATGCCCCGATAGCTGTCCTGGGCTGTGGGTCGGCTGCTTCGATTTGCCTCGTCTCGATTCAATTCTTGGATTGAAAAGCTGCTCTGGCCAGAGAGGACGGAGTAATGCCGATCGTCGTAGTCTGTTGGCTCTTCGACTTGATAAGGCGAACTGGGCACAATTGAGGCCAGAGGCGACCATAAAACGAGTTCTTTGCCCTCGGCCGACTCGTTCACTTGGGTCTGGTTGAAGCCAAATGAGTTGTACTTGCTGAGCTCTTGGAGTTTTGACTTGAGCTCGTCGGAAATGATGAGACCAGCGTCAGAGGACGTCTCTTCGGGCGTGCCCAGTTCGTCCTCCTCGGACATTTCGAGATCTTGAGTCGGACTCGGACTGTTGGAGTCGATTTGAAGGTCGCTGATCGCATCGCTCACTCTCTCGTCGGTGATTATCACCTTGCCGCCGTGTTTGAGTATTCGTCGCCGGCGGCCGCCCGACGACTGAGAGGAGGCCGAGCTCCACGCGTCCAGCGAGTCTTTGGAATCACTTTCGTCGCCGTCGTCTTGGTATTCAAAATCAACGTCATGAGTGCGCTTTATTCCTGAGCTCATGATGCTGGGGATGCCTGCTTGCAGTCTGAATCGTTCGTTTGCGTGTACAACTGAAGGATGAAACGAGTAGCCGAGCATGATTTGGCTCCGATCTAATCTAAACGGCTGCTGATGTGCTCTGCTTGCTTTTCTAGACTTTGTCAAAGGCATTCATGTTCAATGCTCGACTTGTGGCTATTAAAGCTCTGATCGGAATGTTTCGGATTGTTCGCGAAATTTCTCCACATTTCTCGTCTCCGATGCACTCGCTCGCTTTCTCTACCAATCACCGACTACTTGATTAGACGCGCATAATGTGTCTACGCATTCACCTATTCGACTGATTGTTACGTAAGCGTGCTGCCGCTGGCCCTGGTTTAAACAAAGAGAAGGAGGGAGTTTAGCACACACTGGCAGGGGAAGAGCAATCAATAAAAGAAAGCGATCTAAACAAGGTTTATTGCCTTTCTATCTGATGAGCTACAATATATTGCGGACAAAGACTACAGGTCCTGCATTTGATCTAAATGTCTCGCTGGGGTCGGTTCTTGATGTGACGAGCGATCGACGGAATCGATCGCACAAACTGATCGAGCGCCTTGACGCCGGGATATTTGGCCAAGACGGCGTCCTTGTCAGTGCCCAAGTACTCGAGGTTGGTGACCAGGTAGAGATCGGCCCAGGTCAAGCTTTTGCCGACCAAGAAACCGCTGCCGCTTCGGACAATTCGCTTCTCGGCCGCGTCCAAGTTCTGCGGCACGACACGCTCCTGCAGATCCTTAAGGAGCTCCTGCTGCCGCTGCGGGTCCGATTGGAGCAGAGCAGTTCCGATGGCGTCGAAAACATCGTTCATCTGGGCGCCGTACATGAGCACCAGCGCTCTCTCTCGAGCATCGTGACCCGACAGATCAAATTGGTTGCCCAAGAAGTCGGCTGTCAAGTTGGTCATCGTTTTTAGACTCGACGAGCTGGAGAATAGAGAGAGAGAGAGATAGAGAAACTTACCGATGGCGATGCTTTGCGAAAGTCGGAGAGAGTTGCCTCTGGTTCCAGTGACGTCAAGAACGGGCACTTGGCCAAACGGGAAATTTTTCTGCAACTCGTCGAATTGTTTCTGCGAAAGTCGATTGTCTTCGTACGATTGGCCGGCGTAGGCGAGCATGAATCGAATGAACTCGCCTCGGCCACGAATGTCAAAATAAGTCAATTTCAAACTCGCTATCTGTTCAGGAGGAGGATGATGAGGCGCCTTTGGAGCCTGAGCCAAAGCGCTGGCAACGCACACGGCCGCCAAGACGATCAATTTCACGCTGGTGTTCATTCTCTCTTCAACTAGTTTCGGTGTCGGTTAATAGTGAACCCCCATGCGCCGTCTATTTATAGCCGACAGAGGCCAGAATGTTGAAACTGTGGCTATTTGCCAAGACAGACACAGAGAGAGAGAGACACAGAGAGAGAGGGAGAGAGAGAGAGAGAGAGAGCGAAGTTTGAGATTTGTTTGACTTTTGATTCGAATCGTTCGAATCCAAATGGCGACATTTGTTCCTATAGGTCCTATCCAGCGCTTGTCTCTTCTTCTCTCTTTTGTTTGCCAGTGACTCGGCAGTTTTATTCTTCTAAAATTAACCTTCACAACCTTTTCGGTTGCATTTAGCATTCTCGTTCCGTCGATGTTGTTTCCCTATCTTTAGCGGACGTCTGTTCAAACTGAGAACGCAGTTTTGTTTGCAGCGGTAAAGTTTTCCCAATCCGGCCTGCCGCTATTTAAACCCTGTTTGCCTAGTTGGTAGTTAAGCATCACTTTAAAGACTCTAACTCACACCGCTAAGCTGACTGCGTTCACCAAGGCGAGCCTAAACGAAGACGTGCTCAGTCTGGATTTCAGAGTGGCCGGTTTTAGCTCTCCGTTCAGTTTCGGCAAGTCGCGAAAATAAATGCCCGGCCTGGACTGGATTCCAACCCAAAAGTGAAATTTTAATTCAAGTCTAAATCGAGTTTCTATATTTGCTAATCGAATGAGCCCGCGATGAGCGAGGCAGCGAGAAGAAATCTTCTTTTCGAACAAGCACATTCAGAAAGGGAGATGACATGCGAACAAAAGAAGTGTGAGCGCCTGTTCAAGCTGCACAGTCTAAAAGTCTCGCTGGGGTCGAGTCTCGAGGTAGCGCGCGACCGAAGGATGCGATCGGATGGTCTGCTCCAAAGCCTTGACGTGCGGAAAGTTCTCCAAGATGGCGTCCTTGTCAGTGCCCAAGTACTCGAGGTTGGTGACCAGGTAGAGATCGGCCCAGGACGCACTGTTGCCGACCAAGTAGCCATTGCCGCTCTTTTCAATTCGCTTCTCGGCGGCGTCCAAGTTCTGCGGCACGACACGCTCCTCAAGATCCTTGATCAACTCCTGCTGACGCTCGGGGTCTGATTCGAACAGAGCAGTTCCGATGGCGGTGAACACGTCGTTCATCTGGGCGCCGTACATGAGCACCAGCGCTCGCTCTCGGCCATCGTGGCCCGAAAGGCCGAATCGAGAGCCCAAAAAGTCGGCTGCCGAGTGAATCGATTTATTAGGTCGATTTAAGAGCTCGAGGCCAGAGAGTGGAACTCACCGATGGCGATGCTTTGCGCAATCGTCAAATTGTTGCCTCTGGGTCCAGTGACGTCAAGGACGGGCAGTTGGCCGAACGGGTAGTTCGACTTGAGTTCAGGCCATTGCTCTGGGTCAATTCGGTTGTCCTGGTACTCCTGGCCGGCGTAGGCGAGCATCAGTCGAATGAACTCGCCTCGGCCACGGATGTCGAAATATGTGAATCGGATGTTGGAGATCTCTGGCTGGGCATGCTCGTGCTCTTCATGGTGAGCCGCCTGGACGAACACGACGCACAATGCGGCCAATACGATCAATTTGGCGTTCATTTCTCTGTTTCTGATTCCTTCTTTGGATTCGTGAATGATGAATGTAATCGACGCCTATTTATAGCACCGTTCTGCCTGTTTACTCAGACACAAGACCAACGTTGCAAACTGGCCCCGTTCAATTGTCATTTCAAAATGGCGCCATTCACGTTCGCTTGACATTTTTGCTCTTATTCAACTTTTAGTTATTACGCAGCTGCTGATAATCGTAGTAGCCAGCCGACTTGTTCACTCGGCTCATCACTGTTTGCATTCGCTTGTTTAAATGTTTCATTCAGAAAACCTTTAGTGCTCCGTTCAGTGCTCAAATTCTCCCCCTCGTCACGTAATTAAATGCAAACAACCGCAAACATTCACACGAGCCGCTCTTTGTTGCCAAATTATTTTCATTCTTAAAACATCTGCGCTCAGAGTCGAATCTGAAATCTCTTTTGCAAAGGCCACCTAAACCGCAATGCGCAGTCCTCTTTTCGTCTAGCTCCCAAAATTCAAAAGCAAGATTGCACTGTCTTTCTAATTTATTGCGAGATTCTGGTAAATCTGAGAGGCAGATAGAGCAAGACAGAAAAGCATTCGCTGATCTAAATTCTTGATCACGACCGACAGCTCTCAGAGGAGTCGATCGGTCGGCGGTCTATTCCGAATCCAGTTTGAAATCGACGGAATCGAACGAACGAAGCGGTCGAGCGCGAGCACCTGCGGGAATCTGCTCAGCAGCGAGTCTCGTTCCTCGCCGAGATACTCGAGATTTGTGACGAGTTAAAAGTCGGCCCACGAGACACTGTTGCCGACCAAGAAGCCGCTGCCGCTCTGTTCGATTCGACGCTCGGCCGCCTGCAAATTCTGGGGAACAATTCGCTCGCGCAGATCTCTGACCAGCTCTTGCTGCTTGGCCGGGTCGGTTTGTCTGAATATGGCCGCGATCGAGCTGTAGACGTCGTTCATCTGGGCACCGTACATGAGCACCAGCGCTCGCTCTCGGCCATCGTGGCCCGAAAGGCCGAATCGAGAGCCCAAGTAATCGGCTGAGATTAGCGGCGCAAAATTAGTTCGATCGAGCCGTTTAAAGAGAAAATTGCACTACTGACCGATGGCGACTGTCTGCGCAATGGTCAAATTGTTGCCTCTGGGTCCAGTGACGTCAAGGACGGGCAGTTGGCCGAACGGATAATTTGGCTTTATCTCGGGCCAGTTCTCTCTCTCGATGCGATTGTCCTCGTACTCTTGGCCGGCGAATGCCAGAATGAATCTGATCACCTCGGCTCGGCCTCTGATGTTGAAGTAGCTCAAGCGCACATTTCTGAACTCTTGCTGCTGAGCTCCCGCTTGCGCCTTTAGTCGACGTGGATGATACTCGTCGTCGTCCACGGCGGCGGCAGCTAGTACGCATACGGCTATCACGCTCACCAAAAGAAGAAGTATTCCGTTCATTTCTTGTCGCTGCTTGTTTTAGTTTGTCAACTCGAAGCACAGCTTTGCCCGTTTTTATAAAGGCCATGATCGTATTTGCTGCCTCATTCGAATGGCGTATTTGCCAACCTGAGCGCCCTTTGCAAGCTGTTCACAAACATTCGCATCGCAATCTGTTTGCCCAGATGCAGAGTGACTTTGCTTCTCGCAACTGATCAAAGGCGACAAGAGAGAGAGAGAGGGACGGATCAGGTGCCCCTCCACTTCCAACAGCAATTAGGAGTTTCGACGACCAGACAGGCGCGGTGGCTCAAGTTGGCTTTGAAGACCAACTAGATGTGAGTGGCTCGTCATCATAATAAGCACTCTCCTTCTATCGCTGCAGTCACATGTGTGTGCGGCCCTCTCCCTCCCGGCCGTTCTGTTTATTACTAATGGCCATCATAAATTGGCACGGACTCGCGTCCTACTGTGTGTGACCGTTCCTATTATGATTCGTTCGATCGCGCTATAATTTAGCTCATCGCTGCTTCTGTATTTTCTACTCGGAGTTCATTTCAATTCGCATCGCGTGCTCGCCTAACAGACCACTCAACACAACAAGAGCGAGGCCTGTTCCAGTCAACCTTTGTTTCAGTCTATCGCTTGTTCGCATCCATTTGGACAGACAGACAATCTGAGAGAGAGAGAGAGAGAGATCGCAGACTGGCAGCTATGGCAACCGTCAACACATAATCAGAGCGACTGAAACAGGATCGTGTGAACAGCGCCGCCTGAACGAGCGCACATCGGACGCAACAGAAATGGGCGCGTCTCACCGGCTGCCAATGCGCAAGGAAGGCGCCTATCACAACCTGGACGAGAACAGTCCGAACGAGAGGGAGCTGAGCAGCATTCAGGCCGAGTTTGAACTCGACTCGCTGCTGCATCGACTAGACGCGAGCATAAGCGATCTGAAGCAAGAGCTCGAGGCCTACTACGCCGATCTAAGCCTGCGTCTGACACATGCGCAGCAAGATCTGGCCCAGGAGCTGGCCGACAAGGCGGACGAGGCGCGCAAAGGCCTGATGGACACGTGTCGACGAAGCAGAGACGCGCTGCTCAGCGACCTGCTCGTCAACGGACTCGATTTCAACCAGAGCAGCGCCAGTCTATTGTTCTTCAAAAAGAACGAGGCCGAGATGAACGCGGACGCGCTGCTGCGGCTGCTGGGCCGACGTGGCCAGCCGCTCGACTTGGCGTCCAAGCTCAAGTTCTTTCGGCTCATCAAGCAAGAGAGCGAGCTGAGAACGGGCTCCGGCTTCTCTTACCGTGACATTAGCGTGCATTTGATCAGCGCCAGATTCGCTCTGCTCTTTCACTCGAGCAATCAGGTGATGCGAGTGGTCGAGCTGAGCACTGGCAACGTGCTGGTGCACAGGTCCATGTTCGACTACCAGAACCTGCACGAGCTCGAGGACTCGTTTCACATGGTCTTGGGCCGAGTGGAATTCATCTCCAACCAGAGCGTGATTGTGAGTCTAAAGCAGAGCAGCAGCACGACAGTAATCAGTCAATTGGACTTTGGCCTCAACATTTTGGCCAGAGAGGTGGTCTACACCCGCTGTGAGCCTCTCTGTCTCAACGAGAGCAACGAGCTCGCCCTCTGGGACCAGCAGAAGCAAAAGAACCTGTTGTTCACTCAAACCCTTCAACAGTTCGACTTGGTCGCGCCCGAACAAGACTGGCTCCTCGGCAAAGAGCAAGTTGTGCACATGAGCTGCGACCGCTTCTTCACGTTCTGCCGCCGCAACTGCACCATAAAGATCTTGTCGCGCAGCGATCTCACATTGCTCGGCCTGCTCCAGCTGTCCGACCACACCGACCAGATTCAGGCGCGTCAGATTCGAATCGATTCGCTCGCGCAGTTCGCTCTAATCAAGCAGTCGGCCAGAATCTCGTTGTTCAATTTGGCCACTTCTCGACTTGAGGCGCGCATAGTCGACCGCTCTTTAAAGTCCTACGACAACTTCAGTCTGTTCGGCTCCACATTTGTGGCTGTAAATCGTTCCAAAAATCAGCTTTTTGTTCTTTGATCTATCCAGACTGTCTGAATAAAGCACACAACAAAAGACGCCTTATCCTCTTGCAGTGTCTGAACAATGCGCACAAACTGCTGCGCGACCTGTATAATCCAAGAAGGGGAGGGGGGGCTTGTTGCATTGGAGCGGACAACGGACGGCCGCAGCAGAGCCGTGCATGAACGAGTGAAGAGTATGAGCGGTTGCCTAGCAACCGAAAAGCAGAATGAAATCGAACAGAACCGGCTACTGGCCACACAGCGACCGAAAGCGAGAAGCGCAATAGCAGTCACATACGAGCACAGTCTAGACGAGCAGAGAGAATCAGTTAGGCCGGATCAGTTTGGACAAGTTTGAAGAGCGAAATGGAAAAGCTGCTTGACTTTGACTTTACAAATCTGAAGGACTCGTTCGATGAGATATGCGCCATAATCAACGAGGTGAGACGATCAGTGTGGTTTGATGGCTGTGCGCAATGTTTAACGGCGTTTGTTCAAGGTCGAGATTGAAGAGGAGCGCGACGAGGCCAACTTGAAGAAGGCGTTCGAGATCACGCGATCGGTGGTTCTGCGTCTCTACGAGGAGAACAGGGAGGTGGACAAATATGTGGAAGAGTTCACGGTGCGAGGTGAGCGATCTTGCACTTGCACTCGCCTGCTCAGTGCGGCTGATTTTTGGCGCAGAAAAAGAGCTTGAAGAAGAGCTCGAGCTGGCCCAGAAGCAGATCAGGGCCTATTCGGAGGACCCGAGCACACAGGCGGTGCGCGACATCTCACGCATGGAGAACCTAATAGAGCAGCTGCGCAACGAGAACAAGGAGCTCGAGTCGCAGTGTGTGAGCGAACGAGCCGAAAAGGAAAAGGTGAGCGCCAATCGAACAGTCAATCAGACGAGACCAATGCGAACGTGAAAAGATTCGATCCGAGCTAGAGACGCTGACCGATAGCGGACGACGCCTCAAGCGAGAGGTAAGCTAGAGCGCGCCCGACTCAAGCGAGCCAAGCGAATCATGAATTGTGCAGAACGAGCGGCTCGACGAGCTGGTCAAGGAGCTGACCAGCAAAGTGCAAAAAATGCGCGACGAGAAGATACTGCGAACGGGCGAAGAGTCGGAGGTTTACAGAGAAAAGCTCAAGATGAAGAACGCGTTGATAAACGAGCTGGAGACCGAGCTGGCGGTGAGTAGCTTTGGCGTCAGTCTGCAGCCTCCCCCCATTCAATGCGCGCTGTGTAGCTGGCCGACGAGGAAAAGGCAAAGTTGAATCAAATGCTCGAGAGCAACAAGAAAGAGATCGAAGACTACATTGTCGAGATGAACAAGACACGCGACGAGATTTGCAAGCTGAAGGTAAGCGAGCGTCTGATTGCGATTGTCGACTCGTCTGCTCAAGCTTTGTTGTTGCCAAGTTGCTTCAAAATCACAGCGACCAAGAGCTCGTCGAACTCAAGAACGAGCGCGACGTGCAGAACTCGCAAATCGAAATCTACAAGAAGCAGATCATGAGCCAACAGACGCAGGACGAGGCGATCGTGGCCACCGTGGAGAGCTCGATCAAAGAGTACCGCAAGATAATCAGCGACAAAGACGAGCAGATTCAGAAGCTGAACGACGTGGCCATCGAGCTGCGCTCCAAACTCGATCGAGTCCAGTACGACTCGGACAAGGAGACCGTGTCCGCTCTTAAGCTTGTAAGTTTTCGCCGCTTCTCTCAACACTGAGCTTGTGAAAAAAATTGTGAATAAAGGCGCTGCAAGAACGCGACAGACAAATCGACTTGTTCAAAAAGCAGATCGAGGACTACGCCAAAGAAATGGACAAGAGCGCGGCCGTGATCGAGAACATGAACCGCGCCTACTACCAGAGTGAGTGGGCCACACTCAGGCCAAAGTGAGCCGGCCGGTCTAAATGTCTCTTTGCGCAGATTCGAAAATGCTGGAGAAAGACGGCAGCTACGTATCTAACAAGCAGGCCGAGCAGCGCGTCATCTATTTGGAGCGAATGCTTCAGGACAGCGACGCGCGTCTCAAAGAAAGCGAAGCGCACGCGGCCCAACGCGACAAAGAGCTCAATGAGCTCGAGTGCCGACTCAGGGAATACGAGTCGGGCGATTACCAGTTGGAGCAGGCAGTCGCTGAGATCAAGGCGCTCAAGAGCCAGATCCGAGTGCGCGATCGCGACATTGAAATTCTCAAGAAGCATCTGAACAAGCTGGACTACACGCTGAACGACGTGCTCGAGGAGAACGACGATCTGAGGGCAAAGCTCGGAATGGGCCCCAAAGAGAAGCTCGATCTGAACGAGCTCAACAACCTTCGGGCCATTCGCGCCCAGCAGAATCGCGCGCACGTCTACGTGCTCGAGCGAGAGGTTGGTCGCCGTTCTCTTGGCGCCGTAATTTTGAATTGACCGCGTTTGATCAAGATCGAGTCGCTTGAAGAGGAACGCAACAACTTGAAGCGCAAAGTTCGCATCTTGGCCAAGCAGATCGGCTCGCGCGACGACGTGGCCGGCATTCTGGACGGCGACGACCTGGACATTTACGACGCCTTGATTCGGCCCCCCGAAGACCAGACGAAGGAGGCGGGCAAAAGCA
Organism: Proales similis; assembly: GCA_019059635.1. Lineage (NCBI taxonomy): Eukaryota > Metazoa > Rotifera > Eurotatoria > Ploima > Proalidae > Proales > Proales similis. The sequence goes on from JAGVRJ010000015.1 coordinate 316,416, forward strand.
AGCCGGCAGCCGACTCGGGCGCAACTCAGCTCGCTCGGGCCAGAAACGAAAAGCTAAAGCAGCTAATGCTCGAGTTTGAGAACGAAAATCGCCTTCTTCAAAAGGGCCTGAAGGAAGCGCACGATCAGATTGTGCGCATAAACGCCAACAGCCAGACGGACAAGAAGGCGCGCTGCGTGACCATAAAATGCCCGAGTCTGGAAAAGCTAATGATCGTGAGTGTTGTGACTCGCTTCAGTCTAAATGTGTGCTCACTTGTGCTCTTCGCTTGCGCCAAAGGAAATGGAGTCGAACAGGGGCGTTCGATCGCAGCTGAGCTCCTACTCGCTGCTCAACGAGATGCTGGCCGAGAACGGCGCCGACGGCCTGAGCATGGCCATGAAGGCCGAGATCGACTTTCTCAGCGGCCGAAACGAAGAGCTACGCGCCCAGCTCGCTCAGCTCAGAGGCGAGCATTCAAACGCTCAGGAGCAGCTTGCCCGGGCCCAAGAGGAGGTCGACAGGCTGAGCAGTGACGTTCGCCTGTTGAACCAGAACTCGGCGGCCAAAGACATTTTTCATCCGTTCAAGCTGCCGGACGGCCTGGCGCCGTCCAGCCAGGACATCATAACCGCCCTGAACGAGTACCTGATTGACACGCTGCAAGAGCTCGACGAGTATCGCAAAATGTCCAACAGGGCAGAGAAAGAGCTCGAGACGCTGCGACGCAAGTACTCGGTGGCCCGGCACCAAATGTCGCTGCTCTACAGACAATACCTGGACGAGAGCCAGAGCTGGACAGACGAACGAGACCAACTGGCAAAGAGCATCAAGTGCAAGGAGGAGACGATCGCGCTTGACGCAGTGAAGCTTCAAGAATACGACGTAAGCGCGCCTGTTTGCTGCTGCTCTACTCGGCTAATTGTGTTTGCTTGGTGGTGAAGCGTTTGCTTGAAACGCTCGAGAAGGACGAGAGCGAAGTGAGACGGCGAATAGCCGACAACTCAAAGTCAATGCACGTGCTGCGCTGCGAAGAGAAGCGTCTGAGGAGAAAGTGCGCCGCTCTAGAAGAGACGGACGCCATGATAATCAAAGAGAACAGCAAGCTGCGCATGGAAGTGGTCGAGATGGAGCTGGCCGTTCAGCAGCGCTTCGGCTATCTCGAACGCTACAAGGACATGGCCAACTTTCGCATCGCGAGCCTGCAAAAGCAGCTCGAGGAGAGCGTGCCCTTGATCAAGATGGAGAACGTGAACCGCAAATACGAAGAGCTGGTCGAACGCCATCGGCAAATGATCGACAGCCACGACAAGGCCGAGCGGCTGGACTCGTCGTTGCGCCAGATGGAAGAGCAGAGCAAGAGGCAGGAGAACGAAATCGACTTTCTGCGCAAAGAGCTAGAGAAAGAGAAGGAGAAGGCGCACTTGCTCGAGGAGAGTTTGAACCGATTGAATCTGTGGCCGAACGGCGCCTCGGCGGGCAGCGAGCTTTCGGCGGCCAAGAGACTGGCCGCACTCGAAATGAAGGAGCTGAACGAGAGACAACGAGCCGACCATGCGCAGCGAATGTACGACCAGCAGCGGTCGCTGTTGCGCGAGGTCGAGGACCGCAACATTGAGCTGGAGCAGACGTTTGCCCAGTTGAGCAAGAAATTCCTGATGCTGGAGAAGAGCGAGCTGGCACTGCGCGAGCAGCTCAGTCAGTTTGTGCCCAAAGAAGTAAACGACGAGCACAAGCGGCGCCTACTCGAAATGGAAAAGCAAGAGCGCCTCCTGCGCAACGAAGTGTCCCGCCTCAGAGAACTGACCGAGATCACGCTCTACCAGGCGAGCTCAATTGACTTTATAAACAAAATGAATCGAGCCATGCTGGAGAGCGCCGGCCTCATTGACATTGCCAACTCGCACAGTGCAGAGGACAACTTGGGCAAGCTGCATCGTCAGCTCATTCTCATGCAGATATCGGAGGCGACCGCGGTGCGCAAGCTTCAGCTCTGCGAGTCAAAGGGCAAGAAGCTTCTGGCGCAGCTTGTGCGCACCGAGCAGAAATGCGACCGAGAGAGCAGCGAGTTTTACAACTCGAAGAAAGAGCTCATCTCCAAAGTGACCTATTTGCGAGCGACCGTACAGGACCTGCGGCACAAGTACGCGGGCTCGATCCCGCTCAGACAGCAGGAGCGCTTCCACCAGGAAAAGGAGAAGATCGGCGCCATGAAGAAGGAGATTGGCGACAAGCTGGCCAGAATAAACGAGGAAAAGCTCGAGGCCGAAGAGAAGCTGGCCGAGTACAGTGGCCGCCTGCGCGAGATTGAGATGCTCAAGGGCGCGATGGTTGTGAACGCCGACGGCACTGTGCGTCTCAACGAGCGCTTCCTCGACTCGTACAAAAGAACGGAGAATCTTCGAATGCTCAACATGAAGCTGGAGCGAGCGAACAAACGCTACAAGGAGGAGATTCGCTTTTTGGACGAGATGAATCGAAAGCACGAGATTGCAATCATCGCCCTCGAGGAGGAGAACTTGCGCATCGAGAGCGAGTTCGACCAGCGAATGCTGTCCTGGGAGCATCGCGAGGCCGACCTAGAGCGCACCGTCGAGCACTTGAGGAAGCAGCACCAGGACATTGAGAATCTGGCGGCCAATTTTGAAGAGATCACCGGCAACATGCCCGACCAGACGCTGCCCGTCTCGCAGCAGCTCGACCAAGCCGTCACCATAATCCGGTCGCATGTGAAGCTGCTCTCCGAGGCCAAAGTGCAGACCGAGCTCGGCAAGCGCAAGATCAAAGACATGGAGGAGAAGGTGCGCAAGTACGAGGGCGAGGTGCTGATCAGAGACCGGGCGATCGCCGAGCTACGTCTCCGACTGCCGGCCAGCGCCGATCGTGACGATCTCGTCAAGAGCACATTGAGCCAGGCGGTGGCCAGCGGCGAGTCCAGCACTCCTGTTCGTGCCGCCCAGGCCACCATCGAGGCCATGCAGGTCTGTACTTGGCTTTTACTCGATTCGACTCGCTCTTCTTAGAACTCAACTCGCCAAACAGGCTCGCCTCGCACAAAAGGACCAAATGGTGCAACGCTATCAGGACATGCTCAAGCTGGCTCGCGACGAGATCGCCAATCTGAACAAACAGCACGAGCTCGAAGTGAACAATCTCATGGACAAGTTGAATCTGGTGCGCGACAGCGACGTGCAAAGGCTGAAAAAAGATTTGAAATTCGACTCAGTGACCGACGGCGCTGTTCTCAGCCGTCGCCAGGTAGCCAATCTGAGCATCGTGCTTCTGCGCTCGCTTTTGAACCTGAGTCAATTTGAAGCTGAAAAAACTGCAAGAGCTGGAGGAGGTGTGCGCCGAGCAGGAGAATCAGATTGCCGCTTTGAACAACAACGTTAAGCGTCAGCAAGTTGACATCGACAGCTGGAAGATGCGCTACGAAATGCAAAAGAGCGACACGAGCGCAGAACTGTCCAAGTGAGTGCGGCCTTTTGAGACGTGCGTTGCGAGAACGAGCTTAGACATTGAGTGAAGGATGCAAAGCGAACACATGGGTCTGGTGAGCAAGCTGCAAGAGCAGCTGGACGAGTACAGGGCGAAAATGGGCGAGAAAGAGCAGGAGATGAGCAAAGTGATCGAAGCGCTCGAGAATCAGAAGCAGCTGAGCTCCAAGTCGCCGGCCGAATGCGTCAAGGCGATGACCGACAAGCTGAAAAAGCAGTTGGCCGAGAAAGAAGAGCAGCAGCGTTTGCTGAACGCCGCTCTGGCCGAGCTCAAGAGCGACATGATGAATTTGGCGCGAGCCAACCTGTCCGCGAGCGCAGACGACGCCGGCGAGGAGCGCAATGTGCAGCGTCTGATCGAAAAAAGCGTGAACGAATACCAGGACAAGCTGTTCTCGGTCAGCGAGGAGCTCAACAAGGTCAAGCACGAGCTCAAGCTCAAAGTGGCCAAGAACGACGAGCTCAGGCTGGAAAACGACCACCTCAAGTCAGAGCTGGCCAGCAAGGAGCTCAGAGTGAAAAGGCTTCTCGATGACCTGAAGAAGCTGAACGAAGAGAAGAAGCAGTCTGGCCGAGTCACTCAGAACTTTGTGAATCGAGACGAAGCTGAGCCTCGAGTCGAGCAGCTCAAAAACCGCATCCGCTACCTGCAGGAGCAACTCAAACGCAACGAGTTGAATCGGTCTGAAAGGCCATACGAGACCGAGCAGGTAACGGCTTGACCAGGGGCTTTGAACCGCTCCAGGCTGAATTTCGATTTTTTTGATAGACACCGACTCGCAAGCGGCCTGGAGCAGCCACCGGCGTGTAAGTAGAGCTCGAGCGATCATTGGGGTTCAATATTGAAATGAGAATGCCGTTTGGCAGAGATCAAGAGACGGCAGCTGGCAGCCAAGCCAAACTGAAGAGTGAAGTAGAGCAGTGGAAAAAGCGCTACAACTACGTGCTGAGCGAGAACGCCAGCCTGCACCAGCAAAAGAGTCAGCTTGAAACTGAGGTAACTTGTGACTGCTCTTAAATCGACCCGAGCCAACCTAACCGAGTGGCGCCCACCGAAGATATCACGCCTGAGACACGAAGTAGACTTGAACGCGGTCGAAGTGCTCGACGAGAATAAGAAACTGCGAGGCGAACTAGAGGCGCTTAAGCGGCTGAAGCATCGCAGCTATTCGCCCAAAAAGTCCGAACTGCGTCAAGAGAATCGAGCGCAGCTCGGCGACGAGCTCGACCGCTTGGGCAAAGAGAATCAAAAACTGAAAAAGTAAGAGACGAGTGTAGAGACGAGCGTGTGCTGCTAATTGTCCTCTAAAGACGAGTGGACGAGATGGATAGGGTGATTCAGTTCTACAAAGAGGAAAACGGCCGCCTGAAGGAGAACGAAGATGCCCAGTCGGTCGCTTCAAGTCTCGCCTCCAACTCGAGCCTCAAGCGGGTAAGATTTGCTCGGTATTAAGAACAAGCACGAGTCTAAAAGCAGGCAACGGCTTCAGATCGGCGAGTCGGGCAAGAGTGCGCAAGAGCTCGAGAAGACAATCGCCCTTCTCAAGAAGGTGGTCAAAAAGCTTCAGGGAGAGAACGAGCAGCTGAAATCGCGTCTGGCGCCAGGACAGCTTTAGCTTCAGCTCTGCTTTTGCTCTTTTGTTCATTTTTCTTTCGCCGCTTGGTCTCACAACGCCATTTGCAAATAAAAATTCACAAAAGCCGAATGAGTCAATTTCCCTAATAACTTGATCAAGTTGCGCAATTAGCTTGGAATTGCGCAGAAAATTCTCTTCTCCTGACTCATCCCTTGATGATAGCGAGCTGCTCTATTTAAACACTCGACGAGTCGAAAAAGTCGAATCAAGCAACAGAGACAAGCGAATAATGGGCAACGGTTTATCTTTTGAAGGAGCGGCCGATCAAATTGATGCGTTGTTGGCCGTGGAACACTGGGTGGACGAGCATGGCGATGAACACTGGACAAACTTACTGGACACGCCGCCTCCGTCGACCGAGGACAGGTGGTGACCTCAAGCGCACTCAACTGGATGCAAGCAAAATGACTTTAAGCTCAAATCTGTAGTTGATCTAATCAGCCAATAAATCGATTTCTAGTTCAAGAATAAACTCAAACCGATTTAACTGCCTTTTTGATTGAGTCGATTAGCGCTTACGTGAGCAAATCAAACGATCGAATGTCAATTCATTGTTGTGGCGTGACAAATGTCTTGCAGACTGAAAGCCGAGTTGGTTTTAAAACTTGATAGTTTGCACTAATCTGGCCCATTAGTCACGGGCACCGCTGCCGACCTGTCTGATCGGCAGAGTATATTAGGCGACGAGCAGAGAGTGCGAAAATTTCCACAGCCAGAAGAAGAGGGAAAATGAGGCCGAAATCGCTTTGCGAGAGCTTAACTGACTTAAACACGCACGGCGTGTCGCGTCTGGGCAAGTCGCGTCACGTTGGCAATAAGCTATTCTGGGCGTTGGCCTTGATTCTGGCTTCGGGCGCTTGTGCCTATTTGGTCTGTGAGACCGTTCTCGGCTACTTTCAGTATCCGGTGATCTCGACCACTCGCTCGGTGAACCAATTCGACCCTTTGTTTCCCAAGTTGGTCTTCTGCAGTCGAAATGTCTACACAACTGAATTTGCCTCTCGATTATTGAATTCTTCGCTACAAGAACTCGAGAAACTGAATCCGCAGGGAAAATATTCGCAACAGTTTCGCACAGATTTCTTGAGCAGAGCCAGATTCGACCTCTCAGCAGAAGAGAGGAGACGATTGAGTTTGTCTATGGATGAAATGCTCGTCAGCTGTGGCTACGGATTTCGTGCTTGTTCGGCCAAGGACTTTGAAGAATACGAGCATCCGATGTATGGCAAATGCTTCATCTTCAATCACGACTCGTCACAGAGAGTCTACCGCTCGGGCGAGCTGGGAGCTCTTCGGCTCACCCTTTTCGTCGGCCATCATCGCCTTGTTGAGCCATTTGCCAAGCAAGCCGGCGTTTACCTTCAATTCCTAGACCACAAGTCAACCATCTACGGCTATGATAGCATTTCTCTCACCAGTGGCTTGAGCGTTGACTTTTCCGTCTCTCGCTTGAAAGCGCATCAATATCCGAAGCCGCACAGCAGCTGCGAGATCACCGGACCAGAGTCGATCAGTTCGTCCGGCCCCGCTTCGTTCTTACCTAAACTTGGCTTCAAGTACTCGCAGGTCGATTGCTTTGACATTTGCATCCAGGCAAAGATAATCGAGCGCTGCGGCTGTTTTACCTACAACCTGTTCAACTACATGAACCACAGCCGCATGTGTCTCAATCTCACAGAGACTCAATGCGAGTACGAGACCGGCGAGGCACTGACCGGCGGCAACCAGAGTTTGCTGAATTTCTGTTTGCGTGAATGTCCGCTCGAGTGCGGCAAAATGAAGTACGACGCCAAACAGTTCATTCGCTCCAAACGCGGCCAAGAAGACTTTTCGGAGAAAAATCTGGGACCCGAGAGAGAGCCGCGCTTCAAAAAGCTAATGGCCCAACTGGAGCAACCGTGGGACCGATGGGACGAGTTCATAGTCAGAATGATGGTCTTTTATGACTCGCTCAGCTACTTTGAGATCAGAGAAGCGCCCGCCATCAGCTTCATTGATCTGATGTGCAAGATGGGCGGCAGTCTGGGACTATTCCTCGGCATGAGCATACTCAGCATCGTCGAACTTGCTGAGCTCATCCTCAAACAGCTCTTGCTCTGTCTGGTCTCGTTCAATCGAGCTCGATCTGTTGAAAGTGGCAAATAGCCTAATCAAAACACTAGAACGTCCTCATTCAGCCTTTAGTCATCTTGGTGCGCACTAGACATGCCTACTAGAGTGGCAGTTCCAATAAAAGCTTTAGAAGTTCAAGAACGTCCAATATTGTCCGAAAGGAAGGATCCGAGTCGATTTTTTCATTTTCTTTTTATTTGTAAAGAATCCAAGGCGAACAGTTAAGATTAAGTCAAAGAAAAGTCGATCAGACGAGCGAACAATAAATTCCAGAGCGAGAAAAATGTCTCGAGAAGTTAGTAAGAGCAGAAGAGAGAGAGAGAAAGAGCGACTGGAGAGGCGGACTTAAGTAGCGAGCAAACGCGAGTGGTTTAAAGCCCGAATGATTGCGTCGTAAGCAAATGAAGAAAATTTGATTGAAAATCGAGAAAAAAAAAACAAAACAAGCTCAAGCGAAGTAGGGCTAGAGGAGAAGATAGGCAAAAGATAAAACACAATAAAATGGAACGAGCTGAACGGATTGGGAAGGGCAGCAGGCGCGGCCAGCCTGTGAAATGGACGCCGCTCACTCAATGGTGTTCGGTCAGGTTGTAGTAGACGTCGAGCATGGGCTCGTGCTCGCAGCGTCTCATCGCTTCGTAGACGTGCATGACCAGACGCGGAAAGCGGCTCGTGAAGTAGTCGGTGTACTCGTCAGGCAGACTGCCCAGACTCTGCTTGACCTCGTCGGGCAGCTCCCTGTAGTGATGCTTCTTGTTCCTAATCGCTCTGATCAGATCGCGCAGTGAAACGCCGTTGTAGGCGCGGAACTTTTTCAGATCGGCCTGCAAGTACGAGCAGATGTGGCTCTTCCAGTTGTTCTTGATGACGACGCGCGCGTTAGCCTCAAGCTCGGCGACGATCGGATCGTCGCCTTCCAGTCGCTCGATGCGGTCGCTCACGTCCTGCAAGAACTGCAGCGTTTTCGCCTTGCTCCAGAAGATCGGATGCGCCAGTATCTGCTTGGCGTTCGGTCTTTCTTTCGCCTCGTGCGCAATCATTTTCACAATGAGCGCGCGCTGGATGCTTGCCTGCGAGCAGGCCGCCGAGCTCAGCGAGTCCAGATTGAAGTTCTGGTTCAGAATGTTGGCCTGGCGTCTGATGGAGTCACCGAAGGGATGCGAGCCGCCGCTGAGCACATAGTAGTAGACGCAGCCCAGCGAGAATATGTCCACCGCCTTGGTCACGCGTCTGATGAGCTCGCGCTCGCAGCTCTGGCCCCTCTCGCCCAGATGCTCGATGATGTCGTCGATGAGCTCCGGCGCGATCCAGCCCTCGGTGCCGATGATGCCGCTCTTTTTAGAGAACGAGTTGTTGCCCATCTCGAGCCGCTTGCACAGGCCAAAGTCGGAGATCATGACGTTCACGTGGCCGCGCTGGTCCGGAAACGAAATGAGAACGTTCTGCGGCTTGATGTCGCGATGCACAATGTCCAGCGAATGGAGGTGATCGAGGCCGCGGCACGCCTGTTCGAGCACGTTCAAGGCTCGCAGTGGCCGTTTGGACTCGACCTTCAGCGTGAACTTGCTGTGCACCAAATCGGCCAAGGTCATCTGACACAGCTCGAGCGCTATGTAGCGAAATTGAACGTCCGACTCGGTGCAAAAGTAGCGCAGAACGTTCGGATGTTGGTCGGCGTCGCGCAGCAGCTCCACTTCCCTGTCGGCCAGCATGTAGCACTCGGGCAGGAGGCGTTTCACGGCCACCGGGCGATTCTCAAATGTGCCCCGATAGACAAACGTGCCCGAGCAGCCGTGTCCGAGCGCTTCGCGTGGATTGTAGCTGATTTTGCCCACGCGAATGTTGCCGTCCGAGTCTATTTCGGGCATTGACTGCGAGTGGTGAATGGGCCCAGCTGACTCTCTCGTCGTGGTGTTGTTGGCCGACGGGCGGCCGCTCGACGAACGCCAGGAGGCCTCGCCAGACGCGCGCACGCCCGACTCGTTCTCTGCCGGCTCTTGGTCGAGTGGGGGACGTCTGCGCCTCTCGTCGTAGACTCGTTTCGCCAGCATGATCAACGCGCCCAGCAACAGAGTGAATATCATCGAAAAGTACTTGTTCTGCATTAGCTGGTCGAACTTGGCCAGCAGAGAGTAGCTGGAGCGGACTAGTGCGTTGCTCGGCCGCTTCTCCACCGGACACAGCGCGTTCGGCTTGTTGCCCTGCAGAATGTCCGAGAGCGAGTCGCTCGACGTGAACGAGTCGGACATGAAGATTAGCTTGCCGTTCGACTCGATGTAGTCGGGCGACGCGTTCAGCCTGTCAGGCAGCTTGTGGTGGCCGACAAGCGGATTGGGCTTGCTGCCGTCCGTCTCCAAGTTGGGCCCGTTCAAGAGCGGAATTATCTGATCTGAGTCGGTCTGTGCATCGGCGCCCGTTTGCTCTGACGGTCCTTCGATTGCGTTCAGCTGCCAGTTGTAGATGAGCTCGGGCAGTGCGTACAAGTGATTGCCGTGATTGCCAATGTAGAGCGTCGACATGAACACGTTGGCGCTAATCTTGTTGTTGTTGTTGTTGTTGCCGTTGGCAGGTCGTCCGTTGGGGTCGAACCGCTGCTGCGAGTAGTTGACCGCCTCTTCTTCGATTAGGCGTTGCTCGCGGTACAAGAGTCGATACTTCTCCTGGTCGAGATTGGCCAGCGCCTCGGCGGCGAATATCACAAAGTTCACCTTGAACAGCTGCTCGTGGTCGTAGCGGTACATGGCCACTATCGGATTGTTGAGCCTAATCTGCCAGACGAGCTTGCCGCTCGAGCGGTCAAGCGTGAGCAGAGTGCCGTCAGAGCTGCTCGTAAAGTGGTAATACGGATAGAGGTCTTTGTCCGCGTTCCACGGCTCGTCCTCTCTCAGATTGGCCGACTGCACCGGAGGCCTGTTCACCTGGCGCCTGCTCGTGTGCGTCGAGTAGTCGTAGTAGGTCAAATTGAACACCTTTTTGCGCGTGCTCATGTCAAACATGCTGATGGTGTACTGGGTGCGGCCGATAAAGAGCACGTTCTCGTCCGAGTCGGTCAGCTTGGACGACAGCGACTCGGACGTGAGCGTGTCGATCTTGTGCCCGCTTCGGTAGTCTATCGCCAGCCACTGGTCTCTCTTGTCGCCCGTGTACAGAAAGCCGTCGGCGGTCTTGGACGGCGAGGCGCTCACCAGCTCGGAGATTGTGTACGGAAACTTCTTGAGGCCGTCGCCCTTGTTCGTGTAGACGTAGAGGCTGCCGTCGCGTGGATCGGTCAGGAAATAGGGATTTTCGTTGTTGCTGGGCAGCCGCAGCACCTGCTCCTCCTTGAGCGACCACTTTATTGTGCCCTCGCGTCGATCGATTGCGTACAGCTCGCCGTCGATTGTGTTGCAGAACACAAAGTCGCTTTTGGAATCGCGCCTCTAATTCGCATTCGATTAGAATATCAAACTGACACGTAGCCAAATGACACTCACACTCAACTCATGCGTTGACTGCTCGGGCGCTGGAGGGCTCAGGCTTTGGCCGTGCACGGTGCCGAGCACCAACAGTAGCAGGAGCGCATTCATTATTTGAGTCCTTCGGTCGCTGTTTGCATATCAGCTCTCACGCCCAAATCATCGAATTTCAATTTTCGAACTTCGTTCTCTCTTTGAGTGGGGGGTCGTTTGCAGTTGCAGAGCGACCCAGTGAACGAACGTGAGCAGCTCAAGTCTGAATAAATTATGCAAACACACGAACTGGTGTGAACAGGGACAGGCAGAGCGAGGGACAGTTCTTCAGGCTGTTGCTGCGCTGTTGCTCGCAATTGCGAATGCTCACGCCGATCAAGTTTGTGCGGCCAAGCGTTGAGGCCAAGCGAGCTGACGAGCAGCGCGACGAGATAAGTCAATTCTATAAAAGTCTAATAGGCCAAGAGGCCGACTGCATCGTTTTGCCAAGCGAGCAGCCAGCTCCACAACGCTCAATTGAACGCAGCGCGAAAACGCGCAAACAAGTCAAAGAGAGCGAGTTCCTTTTGGCTGCTCAACAAAACCGACTGCATGTGCTCGAGCAGTATTTGGCTCAGCCCGATGCCAATCTGGACGCTTCAGACGAATTTGGATGGAACGCGTTGATGATCAGCGTTGCGGCCGGCAACAACAAAATCGTCTCCACTCTCCTGAGTCGACGGTCAGCGCGCGAGTCGATGCTCGCTCGCCAGGACCAGTCGGGAAACAACGCCAAGCTGCTTGCGCTTCGCTTCGGCAACTTTCACGCGTTTCAACTCATCAGCGAATGTGAGCAAGCCGAATCAAGCAGCAATTCAGAGTTGGCGAACGCTCGGCCAGAGCAGAGGCAAGACAACGACCCGGTCCACTACTGTGACAGTTGCGAGGCGAGTTTTCACTCTTCGCACGGCGAGCATGAAGCGTCGATCGCGCACCAACTGCGAGTCGGAACCAAAGGGCCGGCCAATCGTGGCGTGGTTGAAATCGACTCGAGTAACAAAGGCTATCAAATGCTGGTCAAGTCAGGCTGGAATCGAACCAGGGGCCTTGGCGCCAATGGCCAGGGACGAGTGGTGCCCATTCGGACCCGTTTGAAACTCGATCGACTCGGACTGGGCCTCCAGAGCCAGAAGGAGAAGTCGGCCAGCCGTCGCGCTCAGCCGTCTGCACTTGGACGCGACGAGAAGCGCTTCGATCGCTGGTTCCGTAATGAGTTCAATCGTTCATAGACCTCGGTCCGATCGGCTCGAGTTTTCAACAGAATTCACAAACAAACTCGAATTATTGCATTTTGGAAAGGATTTATTCTAAAATATAAGGCGCTACTGACTAACGGAATTCATTCATTTAAGCTTATTTTGGCAGTCATAAATAAGAGAGAAGCGCTACGCGAATTGGAATTCTAAAAATTAAATTGATATGCATTGAATTGGGTGATATGTTGAGATTGAGGGAAGCATTTAGGCCTGGTCGGCCATGACATAGGAAATGTCGTCCCAGGGGTGACGATAGAGGCCCTGTTTGAGTCTCTTCTGGTCGAGGAAATGGCCAATGAAGCCCATGCTGCGGCCCAGAACGAACAGACCGTTGAGGGTTCCGCACTCGACGAGCTCGTTTGCCTCCTCGAGTGTGAAGCAGCCGCTGTGGCGCAGGAGGTCCATCATGGAGACGCCGATCACACCGTCGACGTTCAGGATCAGGTTGGGCTTCTTCGACGTCGTGATCTTTTCCACCTCGATGGCGTAGTCGAGCATGGGCGTGCTGGGAAAGTGCTCTTTGGCGTACTGACGCAGCAGCATCACTCTCATGTCCGGGTTGTTGAGCGACTTGACGCGATGGCCAATGCCCATGATGAGCTTGCCCTCCTTCCTCATCTTGTTGACAAAGTCCATGGGACTGAGGCCAGAGTCATAAGCCTCGCCGAACATGCGCGCGGCACCATCCAGAGCTCCGCCGAATCGATCGCCGATGGTTAGCAGACCAGAGGCCAGACACGAGACCAAGTCCTTGCCGGCTCGGGCGCACACAATCGTGTTGTGCGCTCCGCTCACCGCTGGCCCGTGGTCGGCAGTGACCATCAAGCACATTTCAAAGTACTTGCAAGCATACTTGGGCAGGCGCTTGCGGAACCAAAGCAGACTGAGAACGCCGCCGATGCCCATCTCTTCCTTGATCACCTCAGTGATGGGCATTCCGGCGTAGAGCAGCTCTTGGCCGCGGTCGTCGCAAATGCTCGACATGAAGCTGGCCGGCTTGCGAATCAGACCCAACTCGCGCGCCCAGTCGTAGTCCATGGGCACCGTGGGCGGGATCGGCTCCTCGCTCTCCACAATCACTCGATCGGCGACCAGCTTGTCGTAGACCTTTTTGATCAAATCGCCGAGGTCGTCGAACGAGTTGGGCACGTGGGCGCCTGCTTCCTTAAGCGCCTGGTTCTTGGCAGTCGCCTGCTCGGCCTGGGCGTTGGCGCACGAGCCGGCGTGGCCGAACTGCACCTCGGACGAGAACATGCTCGCACATGTGCCGATGCACCAGGCGATCAGCGGCTTGGTCACTCGCTTCGACTTGATCGCCTCGATGATTTTGTACTCTTCTTGGCCTCCGACTTCGCCCAGCAAGACCATCATTTTCACTTCGGGCTCCTGCTCGTAGCGAAGGATGTGATCGATAAAAGTTGTGCCTGGATAGCGATCGCCGCCGATGGCCACTCCTTCGTAGACTCCGTTCGAGTTGCGCGCGATTATGTTGTTCAACTCGTTTGACATTCCGCCCGAGCGCGACACGTAGGCAACACTGCCCGGTCTGTACAGCTTGGACATGAGGATGTTGTCCAGCATGCCGCCCGTGTTGCCGATCTTGAAGCAGCCGGGCTTGATGCCGCCCACAGTGGCCGGTCCGATGATGCTCACATTGCGCGCCTCGGCCAACTTGATCATTCGACGCGTGAGCTGCTCGGGAATGCCCTCGGCAATTATGGCGATGCATCTGATCTGCGGATAGGTCAGAGTCTCAATGGTGCTCTCATAGGCCGAGCGCAACGAGGCAAAGTTGATCAGCACGTCGGCGTCCGGATGCTTGCGCATTGCGTCGCTCATGTTCTTGTAGATCGGAATCAATATCTCCTTGTGGCCCCAGTAGAACTTTTGCTTGTGATCGCCAGTGAACGGATAGATCATGGCCACCACGGACGGCTCTTGACGCGAGCACACATGGTCAAAGTCGAGCATTCCCTGCACGGCCTTGTTCTGCAGGCCCCACACGATCGCCTTGGTCTTGTTGCTGAACAACGGCTTCACGTCGTCCTTGCTAATGTTCACGTAGTCGGCCGGCACCGGCGTCTCTCGCTTGGCCGACTGAGAGGCGCCCGACGCGCTCCTGGCCGCTCGTTGAACTGCGTCGCTCTCGGCAAACGACGAGGTCGGCAGCAAAAAGTTGGCGGTGGTGGTCGACTGCTTCGCTGGCTCGGGTATGTCTCGCTTGCCCAGAGCGAGGCCCACTATCGCGGTCATGTGCGTCTCGGGACCGAACACGTGAATGGGAATATTGAGCGCATGGCCAGTCTCTCGCATCACTCGCAGGCCCTCCTGATAGTTGGGACCGGCTCGTCGCACGTAAATTCGCACGTTGTACTCGATCAGCTTTTCACAGTACTGATGCAGCGCCTTCACAATGCCCTTGAAGGTGGCGGCCACGTTGGTGAAGTTGGCGATTCCGCCGCCGATCAGCAGCACCTTGCCCTCCGGATGCTTCTCCTTGGTCATCAGCTGCAGTATCGTCTTGGCGTACTCGAACGTCTGCTGCTCGCTCGGCGCTCCGGAGTACTCGCCGTAGTTGGCCAACTCGCTCGCGCCGCCAAGGTCGCAGATCGTGTCACTGTAGATCACACTGGCGCCACCGCCGGCCACCATGGTCCAAATACGACCGCGCGGGTTCAGAACGGTGAGCTTGAGCGACGCGCCCGACTTTGAGTCCAGCTCGGCGATGTACGCCTCTTCCGGATAGGCATCTCGGCCGAACGGAGGCGGAAAGTCAATCTCGCCCCATTTGGACTTGCACAAGTACTCGGCCGTTTGATCGATTTTGCAGGCCAGATCGAGCACGTGAATGCACTCGTCGAGGACAACAAGCGGATTGATCTCCATGTAGGTGAAATGAAGCTCCATGTAGGCGTGGAACAGACTGCTGGTGAACTGCACAAGCTTCTCCTTTTTGCTCTGATTGGCCACGTTCCTGAACAGCTGAGTGGCGAGCTCGGCCTCTTTCAGCTGCTGGTCGATCTTGACCGTGTAGGCCAGCGCCTTGGCGTCCACGTCTCCGATGTCCACGCCGCCCTCGTGGTGGAACAAAATCGTCTCGCCCTCTCGGTGAGAGTAAATGCAAATGTAAAACTCCTCCTGGGGCTGGTGCGGCACAAACGGCTCGATGATGAAGTTGTTGAGCTTGCCGCTGGCGCGTCCCACTTGAATCTCTTTGTCGAATCGGTCGGCGACCCATTGCTTCACTCCGTTGAGGTCGGTGTTCACCTTGATGAGACCGAGCTTGCCGCGTCGCTTGATTAGCTGATCGGGCTTGACTACAAGCTTGCTCGAGTTGAGCCATGGACTCTGCGCCACAATCGCTTCCCAGTCAGCCGAGCCGTCGTAGACCGCCGCCTGGATCGGACTTATGATCGAGGCCAGGTACTTGGACAGCAGCTGCTTTCCTTTCGCTTCTCTAATCGCTTTGGCTGACATCTAAAACTCGACGCAAATCACCAATCTCGTGAAACGGGCTTCTCGTGAGCTAACAAAAACCGAATTGCAAAGCTTAAGCGAGCTCGAATCGACTCATTTAAACAAATAGCGCCCCCTCTTCTCATTTCGCTCTCATTCTCTCTCTCTCTCTCTCTCGTTTGATCGCTCGATCGCTTTTTTTGCGTTCTAATGTTGTCGGCCTCTGTTTAGTGAATGCCAATGAACGTCTTGCATCTATTGCTCCGATCGATTTGCATCATCGTCATCATGCAAATTAAGCTGCCTGTGCAATTGTTGTTATGCTTGCGATTATGAAGAAACGGGAGGCGACACAGGAGCGCGCTCGCTTGCTTCTCTATTCAGACAATTTGGCTCTTACCAAGACAAACGCGTGCCAGCTTGTCTTTTTATGCACTGGGCCGATAAAGCCGATTTGTCGCAACTCGACATCATCATCATCAAAATCGAGTCCAATGTGCAGCTAGACAAAAGTGGTCCCATTTAATCTTGAGCTGCATGATCATAAATAGGACAAGCGCAGAGGCAAACATTCAATTATAAAGGGATAAAATGCTCGGCAAGTCAGTTGACTCGGCGTCTGATCCCGGCCTAAGAAAGGACCTCTAAAGATCAATAAACATGTTTGCCTCGCTTAGCTTTTGTTTATTTCCATAAACGAGCGACTGTCAAGCAGAGGCCAGTCTACTCGTAGAATATCACCGGCTTGCCGGGCGCCACATCCTCGAACGAGAACTCGCCGTCGACGGCGTCCGTTGTGTAGCCGACGCTGAGCTCCTCTAGGCCCAGAGTGCCTTTAAGGTACTCAAAGTTGGTGTTGAGCACATCGAGCTCGTCAAACTCGAGCGTCTGGTTAAGACTCCTCAGGCCACGTTTGTCGACTTGTTCTTTCAGATAGGCAACGAACGGCATCACTTTCTTTTGAAATTTCTTCAACTCTTCTTTTCGACCGAGCTCGGCCGCGATGGTCTTGTTGTCCGGGAACGCGTTCTGCTCGTCGTACATTCGCTTCAGAGTGTCGAGCACAACCTGCTGCCAGACGGGAAAAGTCTTGGCCACAAATATCTTCGCCTTGGTCGGATTGTTCGACACGGCCGGCGCGTTCTTGTCGGCTTTTTTGCCCTTTGAAATTCATTTACTGAGCAGCAGCTGGCCAGGCATTGGGCGTCTACTCACCTTGCTCTTGGCGTTCTGGAAAGCCTTTTGTCGCGTGCGAAAGTCGTGAACCGCCTCGCCAAAGTACTCTGAGCACTTGATTAGGGTCTCATTCACTGGACCAGCAGTGGGCCAACGGGCATCCATAATCGAGCCGGGCTTGTTGAGCACGCTGCGCCAAATGTAGTCGCAAATGTGCGGGCAAATGGGCGACAGCAGAATCAGCTGAGTCTCGATAAAGCGGAATATGAGGCCGGCATGCAGCTGCTGGTTGGCGCTTATTTCACGGTAGCGGTCGCGCGCCGTCTGGAATTCATAGAAGCCGCTCTTGAGCGCCTCTTTGTACATCATGGCGTCATAGTGTCGCTTGGTCACTTCGATCGTCTGATTTATCTCGCTTTCGAACACTCGCTCGGCAAACGTCTCGAGCGGCGAGTCTTCTGCCTTGAGCTGACCACGGTTCTCGACCATCTCTCGGCACCACTCGTTGAAGGCGAACAGTCGAAGTAAATTGGCTTCGGCGACCGCCTCCACAAAATTGGCGTCCTCGACAGTGTCGCCCGCATCGGCCAATGTCATTCTCATGCCGTCGGCCGAGTATTTTTCGATGGCTTGTGTCAGCGTCAGAAAGTTTCCTGTTGACTTGGACATCTGAAAAGGGCAATTATGGTCCGATTAGAATCCGAACAGAGACGAGAGGCGAGCGGCTACTTTTTCCGAGTTGAGCAGCAAGTGTCCGTTGGCTCTTATGGAGCGCGGCCACTTGCTCGGCTCCGTGTCCCAAATGGCGCAGTGGTTGTATATGAAGTAGGTCAAGTGATTGGGAATGAGATCTTTGCCAGAGACGCGCAGATCGACCGGATACCAAAAGTGAAACTCGCGTCTCATCTGCTCGAGCTCGGCCCGCTTGCTTTCCAGCTGAGCAGGCAGTGGCGTGTCGACGAAAAACACATAGTCCCAGAACTCGTCGCTCGTCTCCTCTGGCTTTAGTGTGGCTTTGCCCGGCGTCTTGCCGAATATGTCGCCTTGAAGGTAGTGAGCGATCGCGTAGTACGCCATGTAAATGGTCGAGTCAGACAGCGACTCGATCAAGTACTGCTTGTCCCAAGGCAGCAGAGTGCCGAGCCCGTACGACCTTGAGCACGCATGGCCCTCAAGCCAGTCGAGAGTGGCCTCGAAGTTTCTTCTCGACTCCTCGTGATACGTTTCAATGTTCTTGAGCGCCTCCTTCACTTGGCTCTTCCACTCGGCGTTGCCGTAGTCCAAGTACCTGTCGGGAAAATGCCGTTCAGATTCGCGTTGATTCGCGCCTGCCTCTGGAACTCACCATTGATCGCAGAGGGCGACCACGCATTCGTCTCCCGATCGCGAGACGACCTTTTTCTCCGGCTCCTGGTACATCTTCGCCAGACCCTGTCTCACCATGTCGTCTTGAATTTCTTTCTTCACGTCGATTATCTTCTTGCCGGCATATTGTCCCACGACCAGAACCTAGCGATACGTGCATAGAAACAAGCGTGAAAAAGCCCAGAGCGAACAAGACCAACTCACGCCTTCGTAGAAGCCCTTCAAGTAGACGCGCTCTTTGGCCTCCTGCAGCTTGACTTGGTCGTTTTGGCTTTGAATCTTCAACTCGTCGCAGACTTTGGGCGCGGCCAGGTTGCCTAGTCCTTCGATTTCGATTATCGGAATCTGGCGTTCGCTCAACATCAGACTTTGGCAAATTGAGCAGAGCAAAACTGAATTACTGGCTCAAATGGCAGGACCATGTCGTCGGTCAAATTGAACTTTTCTCTCATCGGCTTCTTCTTCTTCAGATCGTTCAGGGCAGTGTAGTCGTCGGGAGAGTCGGATGGCACACTGGTCACCACACCGGTTCCTTTGTCCTCTTTGATGGTCATCATGGGCAGCGAGTAGACAAAGTCGAGTTGGCTGAGCGGCGCCTTGAGCTTCAGTCCGAGCAGATCTTGTCCCTTGAGCTCGGCCAAGACGTCGAATTTGCCGTTCTGGCTCGTGAAGCCCTGGTAGCTCATGTTTCTCGCCGCTCGTCGCGTGCAAATGTAATAGTCGTTGTCGACCGTCTCGAACAGGACATAGGTGATGTCCGGATGGAGCCAACAGTTGGTCTGACCGTACATGGTCTCGGGCCGAAGCGTGGCAGCCACCATGAAGATGGGCTTGTCGGCGAATTTACTTCAAGTTCGCAAGTGGCGGTTTTGAGGAGGCAAAGAGAGTCGGCCAGAAGTGGTCAATTTACCTGAGCTTGTCGGGCAGCGGCTGATCGACGACCTGCAGTTTGATCAGCGTGTAGCCTTGAGGGCCGACATTCTCGCCTGAGCTGCGATCGTGATCCATGCACGGCTGGCCGTCCTTGGGCGAGTAGATCGTGTAGCGCTTGCCGAACATGATCTTCTTCTTCTCTCGCAGTTTGTTGAACTGCCACCTGACGAACGAGTCGTAGTACGGATTGTAGTCGGTGGTCACAAACGTTCGTCTCCAGTCGACCTTCACGCCCATTTTGCTCAGATCCTGAATAGTCAATGGGCTGAAGTAGCGAATCCAGTGAATGGGGTCCGCAAAGTCCTTGATCTCTTCGTCGGAGAGGCCCAGACTCTGCATGATTTGCCATTGGTATTTTGCGTTTATGTTCTTGGCCGCTGCTTTGGACTTGAAAGCAAATTGCAAGTTGGCTTTGTGAATGTGAAACAAGATGCAAATTGAAACCTTTTTGCTTTTGCCCTTGTCCTTGGGGTCGATTTCGGCCGAGAAGATCTTGAGATTGTCGAGCTCCTTTTCGACATTCTCTTGCTCGGCGGCCTTGTCGAAGTCGGGCGGATAGCCAAAGTCTTCCATTTCGCGCTTGAGCTTGTCTGCACAGGCCTTGATCGGCATGCCGGTACAATGCAGACCGAACGGAAAGAGGCACTTTTTGCCCAGCAAACGCTGATAGCCGACAGCAAACTCACACTTGGACAGAGTGAATGTGTGGCCCAAGTGCAGGCGACCGTTCATGTACGGATAAGGAAACGTGACCACGTACTTGTCGCTTAAGATTGCTGTTTAGGATGCGAGACGAGGACGGACGCCCATCTGCACTTACGATTCTTGTTCGCACGCGTCTTGCTCGAATGTGTGCTCGGCGCGCCACTTGTCCTGCATCTCCTGCTCAATGGCTAAAATGGCATTCAGCTTGGTGTTGCTCTTCTTTCCTGAATCCATCTGGTCGTCGATTAAGAAGTGTCAAGTCTAAACCAAGCAAGTTTTCAGCTGAGACGTTGCCAACAGGTCAAAGTTCTATCGTGTTCTCTCTTGCAGTCGTCGTCGTCGTCGTCGTCTTAGTCGTCAAATCTCTGTTTTGATGTTCTCTATTTAAATGACGTCCCATACACGCTGTTAGACCTGTGCCAAGCACATGCAAGCGTGTGCTTTTATTGGGAAATTACATTAACAATTGCGCAACTGAATCGACAGCATCAACCGGAGCCCTCCACCAGATCAGGAATAAAAGCCCGCTTAATACCGCTGGGCGACTCAAAGTGACTTGATGCCGCTCTGTATCGATTATCATGCAAATTTGATAGTCTGAGTGCGCTCCTATTTTGTTATCTTTGATCTAAAACTGTGAACAAAAAAACGTTCGGCTGTAAAGACAACAAAGGCGCCTTTGCTCATGACAAAGAGGTGAGAAAAGATTTGCGGCCAGTTTGGCACCTGAGGAAATTGAGCATCAAAAGAGTCAAATGCACCGCCTTTCGCGAGCACTGGCGAAGCCCTTAATAAGCCAAGTAGCTTACCTGAGATTAGAAATTGAACAAAAAGAAAAAAAAAAAGAAAGAGATTTGACAATGCTTGCTCTTTGGCTTATTGTCCCCTTATCGCTGAATGCTTGTATACTGGTTAGCTCGAAAGCTGCATGCACGGCTGGATATCAAGTGGGAGTAAATCACGATGGACCAGGGGAAGAGAACATCGGATCGATCCAAGTAGATTGCGAATTCATTAATGAACCTGACCATTATGACGCAATACTTATTTTGCAAGAAGTCGAAAATTACTGTTACAATTTTCCGCAGAAGCTGTTTTTCCAGGCGCTTTATGAGGGCAACCGACCCCTGAGCCGAACTCACAGCGGCGATATCTGGCTTTACTCACTCTCAGAAGACTGCAGTCAAAGAGTAGTTTTGATTATTGCAAGTTTGTATGGTCTAGATGGGATAGACAGCGAATACAAGTTCTCTTGGCCGGACAAACGGCCGTATAAGCTTGAATTAGACTTATTCGATCTATATTTGAGAAGCGGGAGTGAGAGAAAGCCTGCGGCTTGTGTCCGCACTGAGAATGCAACCAAGCCTGAATTCCAGCCTCAACGAAAAAAGTCAATCAATTTCTTTAAAAATAACATTTACCACCGAGACACGTGCGACCAAATATTCTTGAACGCGTTCATTGACGAGCTCAGTTTCAAGGAAGTAACCAACTCGTTGGTTCAATACAACTATGTTGGTTTTACTGAGTCAATGAATGCCCAAGAGCTTAGATCGTTTGTCGACGGTTATCACATGTCAGGCTACCGCTACGATTTCGATAAGCGCCTGTTCCCCTCATCGGTGTTCAGTCGAACTGGCAAAATATGGCTTGACGCAGTGGCCAATTCATTCGATCCAGAAGTACTGAAAGGCAGCCGTTTGAGTCTGATCAAGTTGACTCTGGTCCGAACAGCAGAGTTTCTCAACAATAACATAAAATGGCTCGACTTTGAAAATCAGCGGGCAACAAGAAAAAGCCTTAGGATCGAAGTTTCCGATATAAACGAATACAATACATTTAATAGCACAATCATAAATGATGAATTCCATCGAAACCAACAAATTTTTAGGCCTACTAATTTCTGCATCTTTTATCGCATCAAAAGCAAGAATCTGAATGTTAGACTCAACGGATTTCTGATTGAACGAGCTGCTCAAAGAACCTGCAACTGCGAACTCTTCTGGCTCATAGAGAACCTTTACAAGTCAGATCCAAGGCAAACACCTGAAATATACGAGACATTCGGCGAGTGCGACCAAAAGCGCTCTCAGCTGCTCACAGATTGTGATTTTGCAATAATCACATCAAGATGCGAGAACTTCACTGTAAATCATGTCCCCAGTCAAGGCGCCTACGACATGGTAATGGATTTCCGATTCGTCGAGTTCCTGCTCGAAGTAGTTCTAGGGCCTTTGGTGAACCTGGCGGCGTTTGTGGCCAACCTGATTGTGATTCTCGTGTTTGGCAAGATCAAGAGATCGAGCGAGTACCGCAAGAGCAAGCTCACAGACAAGAACAGGTACATGTGGGACTACGTGCACCTCAACTCTGCGTTCATGCTTGCACAATCACTCATATTCACTCTGAGCATTCTGACCAACTGCTTTGGTCGGGGCAGCATCTACTGTCCCAAGTTCTTCAACACCCACATGGGCCACGCCTTCTACCTGTTTGTTGAGGGCTACTTGGGCAACTGCTTGAGGCTGATGAGCAACTTCACCAACACGATGTTTGTGCTCTATCGCTACGCCGTCAACATGGACCGATTTGAAAAGTTTAGGAAGCAAACGCCGAAAAGGGTACTAGCTCACGCGATGGTTGTAGTCTTATTGCTAAGCCTCGTGAGAGTCTTTGTCAACGAGAGATACAACTTAAAGGTCTTTTCGAAAAACTTGAATTATGTTTATGATCTTCCCAATTTTAATCTTATTCGAAGATTTTCAAACGACTTGGGAAAAGCGTTCTATTTTTCAAATCTCTTGTTGGGCAATGCGGTCTTTACTCTGATTGCTCTAGCATTTGACTGCCGACTGCTGTTCAATCTCAAGAAGAGTGAAACCCGGAAACAGCAGTCGGAAATGCGCATCACCAAAATGATTGTGATGAACGGCCTTTTCTCGTTTTGCTTTCGCTTTCCGGAAATTTCAGTCGCTGCACTTCATACTTTTTATTACGTCGACTACAGCAGATACTACCCTCCTCTCTTTTTCACTGGACCCTTCAGTCTCTATGCGTTGTTCTTAACGAGCATCTCTCAATTTCTCTTCTCATTCAGCTTGCTCGAGAACTTTTTCACGCTTCTCTTGTTCAATCAAAACTTCAGCAAAGAGGCGAAATCTCTGTTTTGTCGCAGAGATGTTTCTAAAGACCAGCCGGCGAAATTTTAATCGATTTTAGTTTTTTAAGCCTCAAATTCATGTTAACGTCAATGCCAGATGTCATGTTTCAGCTAATTTAAACTAAAGCGTTTGCCAGCAATCGGTTGGACTCGCTCTATTTTGTATAAGGAAGCTTAAATTTGAATCAATAAAAAAGCGAACGTCCACCAATGAAATTTGACAAGACGCCTATTTAATAGTGAACTGCTTAAAATACATATTTGCTTATATCTTTTTTCAATCGAACCTTTATCAGAAGATAGTTCAGGATTTCGTCGTTTTGTCAGCCAAATGGTTCAATCGACCAACCAGTCAAGTTTCTAAGCTCACAGATCACAGATTTTTCCGAACGGGGCTTTAGGTACGAACCTAACCTAAACCTTAGCTGGCACATTCCTCCTAACTGTTCAGTTTGATTCGCCATTTATTTCGTCTTCATCACAGCCTTTCGTTTATTGCTTTGTATTTGCAGAATTTAAGGCCGGTTAGGAACAAGCGTTTATTATTATCAAAGGAGAGGGAGAGTGACCAAAGGCCTGGATGAGAAGGCTCAGACAGTGATCTTTTGGGCCTCGTGCGAGTAATGGTGATAGACGAATGAGATTGTGTCGCACCAGATTGCTTTGAGGATCGGGTCCACAATGTTCTTCTTGTCGGAGCAATGGTTCCACTGGCTGAGGTCGGTGTTGCAGTCGCTGCCTTCGGGCGGCGGTTTGACTTGAATGCCGTTCACACATCGCTTGCACTTGAATCTAGACAAGTGAGAAGGGTTGAGAAGAATTCAGGAGCTGAGAGTAAGCTGACGAGGTTGGGAATACTTTTCGTGCGTGTCGCTCTTTGTGCTCTCGTTAAGGGTGAAGAGGTCGCGCAGTTCGCTGACGCTAAAGTGCCGCTCGACGTCCTCCTCGTTGTCGACCACACAGCTGCTGAGCGCCTTTTTATGCGCCTGTCGCTGGAATATCTTCTCCTCTAGCGTGCCAGTGGCCAGCAGACGATAGATCTTTTGATGAAATAGGTGCCAGCCGAGTCGAGAGCAGAGCAAGAGAGAGGAGCAGCTTACGAAGCATTGCTTTTTCTGGCCGTCTCGCCAAACACGAGCCATCGCTTGATCGTCGTTGGCCGGATTCCAGTCTAGACACCGATTGTGGGTCAGTCGATTAGTCAACAGCCTCGTTCTGTTAAGATTGCGCTTGACTTACCCGGGTCGAACATGACAAGTCGATTGGCGCCGATCAGATTCAGACCGCAGCCGCCTGCCTTCGACGACAGCATGAAGATAAAGTCAGAGCTGGTCGGGTCGTTGAACTGCTCGACGATCTTGCCTCTTTTCTTGATCGTCATCGAGCCGTCCAGGCGAACGTAGTTGTAGCGGCGCAGTTCGCAAAGTTTGGCGAACATGTCCAGCGTTTGTGTGTAGTTGGAGACGAGCACCACACGATCGTTGGTGTTTACTTTTATCGCCGCCAGCAAGTAGTCGAGCACCGCCGTCTTGCCGGACAACTCGCACTGGATCTGTCGCAAATTGAAATTGGCCGGGAACAGATCCAGAGCCTTCTCGAAGCCTTTCTCGTTCTTGGCGCACTTCTCGTAGATGAGCTCCGGATCTGTTCCATTCAGTCCAGGCGATCAGCCTCAGCCAGCTTCGAGCAAGTTAGACGAGCACACTTACGATTGCACAGCTTTTTCATGTGAGTGATCGCTGCCAGCGTTGAATTGGACATTTTCTCGCCGTCGGCCAACTCGTCGATGTTGTTGTTCTTTACAAGCCGCTTGTAGAGTTCAACTTGGATGGGAGTCAACCGGCAGCAGACGACCTGCTCGACTGATTTCAAGTCAAACTTGAGCTCAACTCACTGATCAACCTAAAGAGCGGACGCTTACTCTTGACCGGCAGGTATTTGGTGAGCAGCGCCTGGGTGCGTCTAATGATGCACCGGTTCACAATGGCAGCGAGCTCGGCCAGCTTCTCGTTGCCGAGCTTCTGCTCGGCCTCGGTGGCTGAACTGTCTCGGCCGCGGATGATCGGGTTCTCGAAGCGCTTGCGAAACTCGCTCGCCGTGCCCAGTATGCCGCCGTTCACAAAGTGAATCAGCGAAAAGTACTCGAGCAGGTCGTTCTGAATCGGCGTGCCCGACAGCAGGATGCGTCTGCTCGTCTGCAGTTGATTCAGCGCTGTGTAAGTTTGATCTGGCGTCAACTTGTTGAGACCTTAAGCTCTCGTTCAGTCAGATTTTTCGAAATTTACTTTCAGAATTCTTCAGTCTGTGTCCCTGTCAGTGTGGTCGCAAGCTGTTAGATATTCATCAGCGCTCGTCTCTTGACTGCGAGCTTACCTCGTCGCAGATCACCAGGCCGATCGGAGACTTGGTCAGAATGGCCGCGTGCGCCCGGAATGTCTCGTAAGAAATGATCAATATCGGATTTATCGATCGCCTGCCAGTCTGGCTCATGAACTGCTCTTCAATTTCAGGCTTAGAACAACCGCTCGAACCTCGCTCATAGTCCAACTTACTCAGCTTCTTTTCGATCTCTTCTTTGCCCCCGCCCTCTATCGGCAGGCTGATCACTTTGCCCTTCAGCCATTTGTTTATCTCGTTGTACCAGTTCTTCAAGTGTCAGTCCTTTACAACTCGGCGACAGGTGATGTGCAAGAACAGAAAGACCACCTTGACCAAGCTGCTCGGAGTGACAATGATCGCCTTCTCGATGGTCGCTTTGCAGTCGGGTCCTTGCCTCTGAAAAGGAAACGTTTCAAATCGGTCCGCTGCGTTAAGCCGTGTTCATATTTACGAGCAGAGTCCATGTGAGTGTGATGCACTGCAGAGTCTTGCCCAGGCCCTGTTCAGGTAGAGCGTTAATTGGGGCCGAGAAATAAACACCTTCTTGGCGTAAATGAACGTTCTACAAACCATTTCGTCGGCCATGATGCAGCCAAAGTTGCCCGGGATCTGCACGCCCGTCACACAGTCGTACATGAATTTGACTCCCTATTGATGTTAGATGGCGGTCAATCGATTTGGATTCGAGAGTTGTCCAGAACGAACCTCGCGCTGATGGGGACGAAGAATTTTGCTCAGCATTGGGTCCACGACCACATGAACAGGCAACTTGGTCCTGAAAGTGTCCTGAAAGTCTCAATGCGACTGGTCTCAAATCGTGTGGTCACTCACTGGTCCACTTTCATTAGGTCGTGCGCCGACAAGATCGGAGGCGCGTAGAGCACAAGCGCGCCCTCTTCGTCCGGGTCGTGCATGGGCTGTCGGGCGCCTTGTCTGCGTGTGCCCAGGCATTTGCCGTACGAGCTCGGCTGATAGTTGGGCAGCGGGATTTTGAACGGCCGATTGGTCAGCGATTTGAGAAATTCTTCGTGTGCCTGGGCGCTTGCGCCGCCGGACGCATTCGCCGCTGCGGTTGATGCGCTACTCGCCACGGCTGGAGGACTTAATCGGGTGGCGGCTAGTCTTCGCAATGTGAAGCTAAAGGTCAGCATACTTGGCTGTCATGTTGGAGAGAGGCTTTCGGTAGGGCGAAATGAATTTCGACTTGTCGTAGACTTCACTGCGGCAGTTGCGCTTCAAGTTCTCCGACTTGGGTCGACTAAAGTGCGAGTTGACTGAGGCGGCCAGACTCTGCCGTCTCGCCGTCTTTTCATCTTCGCTGCTGCCGGTGGTGGTGTCGGACGCTTTCCGCTTTATTGAGCCGCTCACGCTGATTTGGCTGGGCGCTGCGCTCCTTTCAGTTTGGCGTCAAAACAGACTCGCCTCACTGCGCCATTCTTGTCTGAATCTTACCTCCTCATTGTGCTGCTCGAGTAGTGACGAGAATTTCAAATACTCTACTATTCTTCCTGACTAGCAAATCGACGAGGGAGGGCGGCCATGAGCTAAATTTAAACATTTGCCGCCGCTTGGCCGTTGCTTGTTCAATCTGTGACAGATTTAACTCGCTCGGCTCGCTCGAGAGTCTTGGGACCGACTTGAACTCAAAACCATTTGGAATCGTTTATTCGCTAAAGCAACCGAAAAATTCAAATCAGAGCAGTACGCTGTGCAGTCGGCGCGCACCGACTCACAACTTGATTAAAGCCGTAAACGAGACTAAAGCGGTTGGTGTCATGCGACAATCAACAGAGCGAGCATGAACGCAAGTAGGACAAAGGGAAAGATGCCAAGTCTGTGGGGCATCGTGGCGTGGCCTTGGTTGGGCGGGAACTTGGCCAGGTTGGCTTGGGCCACAGCCTGCTCGAATGAATTGCACGAGTCAGAGCTACAGCAGCCGGTGCGAACGACCACGGGCAGGACGCCGCCGTTCAAGATCTCTTCCTTTGCCTTGCATTCTGATCGGCATCCGCCACTGAACGAGGTGGACCTTTGTTTGCCGCTGTCGACTGTCTGCGACTCGAGCTATTGAGAGGCACACCGTTTGAAGTGAGTCAGGACAGCACGAGAGAGAGAGAGAGCAATCGAACTTACAAAGCAAGTGTTGACCGAGGCGACGCAGAGCTCCTTTTTGGCTTCGCTAGTTGCTCCACATTTAGTGCATTTGTAGCAGGTTAGAGCGGTGCTGGCCGCGGCGAGAAAGGTAACTTGAGTGCGCGAGCTTTAGCCAACAGAAACGACGAGCAGATGCCGAGTAGAAGGGCTTTACCTAGAGCGAGCACTCTGAGCACGTTTGCCATTGCGCGCGTTTGCAGAATGAGGCCAAATTGTTGTTCAAGTTTTAAAGAGCAAAGAGTTAACTGAATCAACTTTCTGCCTCTCTGATGCGGCTATTTAATTAGAAATGAGCCAAACAAGCTGATTGACTCAGTGAGCGAGTGAAGGGAGAGGCGCCGAGAGGTGAGAGAGAGAGAGAGCAACAGAGAAACTGGGATGAATGTTTGGCGTTTAACAGTCGCCAGATTGCGCATATTCGTCCTCATTTAATCATCGCAAATATTTACAACAAATTCTGGCTTTTCTTACTAATTTAATTAAATTCGGAAAAGGATTAAAAACTGTGGTAAGTAAAGCAGAAGCAGAGATAAGAATAAAGAAAGAGAGAGAGAGAGAGAGAGTTTGTGTGGGAGAGACAAAGAAAGCAACGACGGAGATGGAGGCAAAGACAAACAACGGGGGCGGGCGATTGTCGCATCGCATGAGCGACTGCTGAGGACGATTGTCATCAGAGGCAGACGTAAGCCTGAGGCTGTCTAGCGCCTCATCGAGCTGATTATCTTCTTGGCCTCTTCGTATATGCCAAAGAATATGAAGCCGCCGAGTGAAATCATCGTCATCCGAGGATAGACGCCGGCAAACAAGCTTCAATTTTATAAACAATCATTGCAATCCTCGCCAGGCAGGAGAACATCACAGCCTACCCTGAAACGCCCTTCTCTCTGGCAATCTGACGCAGAGTGCGAACGATTTTGCCCTTTCTCTCGGCCGCATCTCCTCGCTGCTTGTTTCGCTTTTTCTCACTTATCCGCTCTTAAAGCAAATCGACTATGGCTGTCTATTCACCTTGTTCTCGAGTGTTATCCGAGTCTTGGCCACGTCTATCGGAGTGGTCAGTCCGGCCGAGATAGCGCCTATTAACAGATGATGATCGCGGTCGCTATTGAATGCTTCATTCGCTGAGCAGTTTACCTGCAATGGCACCGCAGATGGCCGCCTCGTACGGCTCACAGCTGCGGCCTTGGCTCCGACTCACCCTGAGCTTCAAATACTCCCAAAGAGGAAATTGAATCGAGCTGAACGGAATTTCTCTCAGAACCGTGGTCAAGTAGGACCGAAAGAAGCCGCCTATGCCCTTGTGAGACAGAAAGAGAGAGAGATGTAGAGAACTGAGTTGTCGTCGACCTGATTAAATCGACAGACAAAGAGAGCGACTCACATCGTTTCGCACAATTTGCTTAAAGACATGAAACGTGGTCAAATGCGGCTGCGATTGAGTCCGCTGTTTGACTACATCGACCGGCACTCGAATGAGACACGCAAACTAGAATGCGGCTGAGGCGGTTTGATTGAATCGATGATTGGCCAATGGCTTACCACTTCGCCCGTGTTGGCGGCCACCATTTGATTTAGCGATGGATTGAGTAAATCCAATCGGTCCAGTTTGGCCTTGAGGGTGTCGTAGACAGTGAAGAACAAGGCCGCTGTGGGCGCACTGCCCACCAAAGTTGACGGCAGGCCGCTGTAAATTCCTCTGAATCCTCCTGCACGCCAAAATCCCTGCTGGCTCTGCACTCGCGTTTTGATTGTGTCGAGCGGATAGAGCACCAGGTCGACGCCTGTTCCTGCGGCTGCGCCTGACTTGAGGTGGCAACAGACAGATTTCAATCGATTAGCCTGCAGTCGAAAAGAGTGGCCAACTTACAAGCAGCGAGAGGCTAAAGCTGGCTGCCTCAATCTCTTTGTTTACCATCTGAACAGGACAATTTGGGCCAACGCAATCAAACTGAAGTGAAAGGTTAAGCGAAATAGAGTTCAAGACTGGTTGGTTATAGACGGAGCCTGTGTTGCCAACTACACACGCTTTGTTGGGGTTGGGCCCAGAGAAGTGGCTCTAATGAACCAAGTTAACGAGCAGGCGAGCGAGCGATCGAGCAAGGACGATTCAGGGACCCGAGGGTGAGAGCATGCGGCACAAGAGCATCCAATTTGCAAACAAGCCGAATCGTAATAAAAAAAAAGGACATTCGATCAAAAGTGAGTGAAAAACAAAAAGAGAAAAGACTAAGAGGGACGAGCGTTTTTATTGTTCACGGCAGGATTAGAACGATCGGTTGCATGCCATTCTGAATGATCATGACACATGAACAGTGAGAAACGCCCGGTCGCGCTTAAACGTTATTTTTCTCGCTGTTTATCTCAGACGGCGGGCTTCTCGCTCGGACTCGAGCAGAGTGAGCACGTCATTCTCGCGGACGGGACCCTTCACGTTTCGGATGATCTGACGGTGCGATTCGTCGTCGATGAACTCAACCTTGACCTAGTCGATTCGTTCTGATGTGAACTGTGATCTAATGAGACTGGCGCGCACGTGTCGCTTACCTGAGTACACTGACCCTGCGAGCCGGTTCTGCCCAAAATTTTAATGACCTGTCGAAAAGGAATTAGGCTAATAGAGTCGCTTTGGCCGAGTGAGCGTGGTACGTACGCGGGCCAACTTGGGCTTCTGCTCTTTCTTCTTGTCCTCCTTGTCCATGTCGAATTAACGAATCTAGTTTTAGTGAAAAATGCAGAAATTTTGTTTAATTGGCTCTAGCTGAACTGCGAACGCCATTGATCGATACGATTCTGCATCGATCAGTTGGTCAAGTTGCGATGCAATTGTGCGTCTATTAGACACTTGCTTGGATGCAGAACAGCATCATAGCGACTAGGTCGAGCACGTTTCGCTCGGCGCTCAACAGTGAACGATGCAAATAAAACGTGAGTGAACATATCATGCAAAGAAAGCGGTCTATCCGAGAGCAGGCAAACGAGGGGGCTGCTCGCTCGTTTTTAACTTGGCATGAAATAGACGCCAGCATGAATTTAAGTGCGCTCTGCGCTTGTCTCAAAGCCCCTCGACTCCTCTTTTCGTTTCATCTTATTTTTTCTTTTTTCGTTCATTTTATTTTTTCTTGAATTTACAATCGTCATTAGTGAACATGCATGTGTGCTCTGCGCTGTCAAATTTCTTTTTGCATTTTTACTGTTGGCGAGACCAAAAAAAAAACCTTGAGAATAGGGAAATCGGCTCGGAGAGAATGAAGCAGGAAATTGTAAAGCGTCGCTGGTTAACACACACACAAACAAGAAGTAGAAGCACGAAAACGAGGAGGAGAACAACAGCAAAAGGTTGAAATGAGCCAAGACAAGCTGGCAATAGAACTGGAACAATAGAATTGGCAAAGAAGTAGATCGCCGGCCCGAGTGTCAGTCATAGCCTGCCTTCTTGCTCGCTTGTCCGTCTGAGCCTCTTCCCTGCTCGACCTTCACAGCTCGTCTGCGAACCTTACAAGTCGACTAAAAAGTGAAGCAAAAGTACTTTCTCTGTAAAATTCGAATTAAATGAATCGCTGTGTTTCACTCGATTAGCATCAAAACGCGCACATGTCATATTTGATAAAGGAAAATATTAAAATTCATTCAAAGACAGTTGTTAGATTGGCCGGCCAGTTCATCATTGTGTGACAGTCTGTGTCGACTGGAGCTGGCCGGGCTTGCTTCGTTAGTCTTGTCTCTTTTTGTTAATTATCCATCAATTGCTTGCTTGATTTTCAGTGTTTTTTTTTCTCTTGTCTCGTTTGGCTTTGCGATTGAACCGATTTCAATAAAAAGACTCGAACGACGCGTTCAAATGATTTTTGCTTTTGTTCGGGTGTGGATATGTGAGGACGTGGGTGCTCGCTGTCCGAGTGTATGTGTGTGTGTGTGGGTAAGGGAGGGCGTCTCTGTAGGTGAAAGTTTCTTAGAATGGACAGGGGTGAGATTGGGTCACATTTGAGCGGTTCAATACAGGTTGTCGGGGTTTGTTTTGCTGTGGGGAGTCGGTGGACTTGATTGAACTGTAGATTTACTTGCGCACTACAGGCTCGCTCTGCTTGTAGTTCTTCAGCTCTTTGAACTTGCGTGTGTAGCTCGGACGCACGATTTCGATTTTTCTTCAAAACGCAAATTAGACCTTGGCCAAGAGGAGGACAGGTGGCGGCGAATGCACTTACTCGATCGGATCAGCGTCGCCTGGATCGGAATGAGCGGTGTTGAGATTTTTCTTGGCCCCGTTCGATCGTCTGACCGGGCTCACTGATCGAACTGAAACGGCCTCGACCGGATAGCTGGCCTGCTTGGGTCCTTTGGGCGGCGCCTTTAGAACTCTGGCCTTGGTGCTGGCCGGATTTCGATCGTCAATCAGAATAATCTCCGTCTGCTCGTTCTGGCCGTTTAGTATTTTGGTGTTTCCGTTCTGCGTTCGCATCAGTTGCTCGAGCTTTTTGGCCAGCTTTTGATTCTCGCGTGTCAACACCTCGTGCTGGTGACGCACTTTTTCCTTGAACTTTTCCAGCTGCGAGTTCTCGTTCTTCAGCGTCTTGTTCTCTTGGATGTACTCTTGAAGTTTGCCGTAGAGCTGCGACTCGGTAGATGCGTTGCTGTTGGACGAGCCGTTGCGGTTATTTACAATCTTGGGCAGCTGTCCCGAGTTCATGACGCCGAGCTGCTGCTTCAAGGTCATGTTCTCCTCCTTGAGCTTCCTCAGCTCGAGCTTCAGCTTCAATATGATGTTCTCGCGCGAGTCCGACTTCATTATCGGCACATTCTCGATGTTCTGCGCCCGGTTCGCGTACCGCAGTGTATTGAGCGTCTCGTTCTCGCAGCTCAGCGCCGGTGAGACGCACGCGATCTAGACACAATTCAGCACAAGTTCAGGACGACCGCACACGACACTTCACTTCAATTGTCACTTGCCATCAAGGTCACTCCACTGCCGCCCAAGCTCTCGCTCAGCAGCTTGGTCAGCTTCGAATCGCGATAGGGAATGTGGCCGGTGCGTTTGTTGGGGTCGCTCAGCGCCGATATGCAGGTTCCTAAGTTAGAGCAGCGGCTTAGCCGAGAGTTGTTTGGCTCGCCTGAGAAACGCATTTACCTAACACGAGCAAGCTCTTGTTTATGTTGTTGGTCTCTGTGAGCTGTTTGCCTTTCGAATGAGTCATTTTGACCTTCTCGCTGCCGGCCAGATCGACAAATATCAATTTGCCCAGTTTGGTGATCTGCTCTCGCGGGTCGGTCGAGTTCTGCAGCTCGTTTTCTATTTGAATTGTTAAAATTGCGTGCGAACGACTCGAGTGGTCGTTGAGCAGATGTGTGGCCGTCGCCCGGTTCATTTCGCCCTCGGTCAATATCGACAGCATTTCGTCTATGGTCTCAATGTAGGTGGCGAACAGATTGTCGACGTAGAAGCCTTCCTCCTGACTGCCGCGCACTTCCAGTTTGCGTTGATTGCTCGGGTTGATTAGATCGCGAATCTGAGCGCCAGTTAAAAATTTGAATGTTTCCAAGACTCGAGCACACTTGTGGACTCACCTGTTCGTTATAAATTTCAAAATAGGACACGCGGATGTAAAAGACCGACTGCGACGACTCTTGCGTGCGCTGTCTCAGCACATTGAACAAGTAGTTGATAGCGCGCGGTATCATTCCGAAATGCGTGTATCGGTCCTGACCGGCCAGATTGTACTAAACAGCAAAGCCGATGATGAGCCCATGATCGATCTATGTCGAGCTTGGACCGCTTCACATACCGTGCCGGAGGGGCCGACCATTGTGTAGGTTTTGCCGCTTCCAGTCTGTCCGTAGGCAAAACAAGTGCACGCGTATCTAAGCGAGAGCTGTCTGAGACGAGGAGTGGGCCAGGCCGTCAGGTGAGACTGAGTTACCCGTCGATGGCCATGTTGACTAGGCGCTTGATGCCGCTAAAGTTGAAAAACTCGTCCTGACTTGTGTTGGGATCAAACACAGAGTCGAACTGAAATTTTCTGTTTTGTTGTTTGCCTTCGACCTTGAACATTTTGCTGCCTGGTGAGAATACAAGCGTCAATTAAAAGAGACGGTGATGATTACAATCAGGGACGATTGGTCGCAAGATATGATCTCCTGGTCGCCGTGGTTGCGTTCAATATCGCCAAGTGGTCGAATGCGAACCACAACGCGAACGCGGTCTTTCTCACTGTACTCCTCCTCTGGATAGGCTTGAACACTAATTTGAGGTCGAAATTTAGATCTGGCGCACAAGCAGAACGAGCGAATGAACAAGGGACAAGAAGAGGCGGGAGAACTGGAGAACAACGCGACTGGGATCGAGCTACGACTGCTGCGGACATGCAGGGACAAGGGCTTTACTTTTTCAAACGAGCCTCGACTACATCTGACGAGTTGACGCGAGACGAGTTTAAACTGCTGAGTTGAACACAACTCGAGGAGCCGTCGTTCGCCGCCTGCTCTGTTTGAATGCCTCGATTGTAGAGACGATCGCTGACTTGAATGAAGCTGCTCTCTTTCGACGTTGTCGTCAGAATGGACGTGGCCGACGAGTCTATTTTGTTTGAGCTCTCTCGGCCAATATAAGTGAAATCGGGCTCGTTCTCTGTCTCGCTGCAGTCAGTGCTGGTACCGAGCGGGCCGAGGCTCTTAATCATGAACACTCGGGGCATATTGCGTATTCCGTCTTCGGGCTTGAACATTTCCGCTTGCATTCGAATGAAATAAAACAAATCAAGTTGGCAGCGAGCGACAAATGAGTCGGGCGATGGGGATAAGCGTTGGCGGTGGCAACTTTAACAGCCGTCGAAGAAGCAGGAGATTGCCAGAAGCACTGACGATGAGCAAGATCGAGGCGGTGGCGGCGACGGCGACGGCATCGCTACGAGCGTTTCAATCGGGGGCCAAGGACGCAGTTTTAATGAACTGCTGCGAACTAATCACACAAGCCCAGATTGCATGAGCTCGGATTTTCTGCTCGTTTCATGTGACACGAATGGCATGACTGCGCTTACTTGGTTGCGGGCACGATTACGCGGCCGATCGGCTGTGCATTGTCGAACTCGCCAGACCGGTCTGTGTAAATTATTTGCGCGTTTGACATGGCTGGCTCACTCACGATCGCTGGCTCTGGCAATGCGCAAATCTACAGCGGATTTAAAACTTTGGTGAGCGCCTCAACGAACTGATTATTCTGGTTGCTACGTGAGAGTGCGCCTCTCGCTTCGGCCAATTTACTTTTATATATTTTCTTTTAAATATTTACATTTCAGTTTCACAGTTG
This sequence comes from Proales similis, assembly GCA_019059635.1. Lineage (NCBI taxonomy): Eukaryota > Metazoa > Rotifera > Eurotatoria > Ploima > Proalidae > Proales > Proales similis. Next base: position 351,010 of record JAGVRJ010000015.1, read on the forward strand.
ATTATTGCGAGCCTTGCCTAACATCTCTTTTTTTCCATGCTGGCTACACGCTCTATCCGACTGTGCTATTTAGCATTCGCCGCTTTCTCTCCTTCTCTCTCTTTCTCGCTCTCTTTCTTTGCTTCTCTCTCTCGCTCTCTTTCATTCCCTTTCTTTCTTTCTCCCACTTTCTGGCTCACTCGCTCACTGATTCGCTGCCTGCCTCACTGACTTTTCTTTTAACGCTTCTCACCCGTTCGCGCTCGTGTTTTAAAACAAAATGAGAGAAAGAAACTCGTACGAATAGACGCAATAGGGCGCCGAATGCGGCGGTAATAATTGTAATCAAAATAATGGTCGCGAAATAAAGCGGAGCCGAATCAGCGCAAAGTAAAATGAATAAGAGAGGGAAAAAATGGCAAGACGGGTGATGGATGAAGCGACGAAAACGGCCAGTTGTCGAGTTCAACGAGGCTAGAAGCCCTGCCGAATCAACCTGTGAACTAGGTGGGAACCGCTGCGATCAAAACAGCTTTCCCTCACATGGGCTTCAAATGGAAGCAATGCTGGCGGCATGTGGCGCTGCCTTCAGTAGAATGTTTCTTTAATTGTGGACTGAGTGAGCAATCTCAGGGCGTAGGTGCGTTTTGCATTTGCAGGCAGCTGACGAGGCGGGGGCTGAGATGGTCGCTTCTCTCGATAATCTCTGATTGAATCTCAGCTTGATGATGATGATGCAAAATGTGAGACGAACGGCTCAGGGATTCGAGAAACTGTCTGTCAAGTTAAATAGGCGATCGTGGCCATTTTGAAATGCCAACAAACGCCATGGAAAGCGGCCGACACAGCTTGTCTGACGCAAATATTTTCACATCACACTTTCAAATATTTTATCAGACTGTGGAAACAATGACGATCGTCGACAAAAGTGTTTTTTTTGGCCATCAAATAGCGCTTTTAAGTCTGTGCCGCATCCGGCGACGGCACTAAATTAATTTCTTTTCAATTTAACAACAATCAACAACAATAAAGCTCAAGCAGCTCTCGCCCGGCTCCAATATCCAAACAACTCAAATTACATCACTCCACCCACTTTTTGTTTCCTAGCCTTCTGCTCGCGTTTTTAAAATCAAACCTCCTAGCACTCCTTGCTCGCTTGGCTTCGAACTGCCATAACTGGAACGACGCTGCATTCTCACCGCACTCGACTTGAAAGCGACAACTCACACACACACACACACTTGCTCAATGGCGCCTTTTAGACTTTGCCAAAATTCAATTATTTTCTCTCACTGTGTATCTTGTAAAGTGTGTTCATGCGTGTGTTTTGAAAATAATAAAAGCGAATTCGAAATGAAAAAAAAAAGAAAAGAAGGAGAAGAATGGAGAGCGAGGAAAGCACGAGCCAAGGACAGCAAGTCAAACAAGCGCGATTTGGGCAAATGCACGCCTTGTTTAAGCTCGAGGTCAGCTGAACACCTTCATCTCTTTATTTTTGGGCCGCTTAAACGCGTTCATCTCTTTATTTTTCATTCTCAAAGCTCAAGCGCCCCAAGAATGCCTGCTTCTCATGTCTCGATATGGCTGTTGTCAGGAAATGCGTCAGATCCTTTCACAGCAATTTCTAGAGCTCGTTTCACTCAAACGCTCGCAAGTCTGCCTGCCTCTTGTCCCAGCAGCGTGTCGCCACTCAGGCCCAGCATCAAGAAGGGAATAAATTTAAATTGGCACTTACACAATTGTGGGAATGGGCCGTGATTGCTGAGAGTCGTAGACAACATCGTAGCCCTCGTTGTCGCCTTCGTTTATGCACTGCTCTTCGAGATAGTTGGCTGCCACGCTGGCCAGCTTCACACTTGGTCGAATGGGAGCGAGGCCGAGTATCTTGCGCGAGCCGAGCGACATTCGCGGCCTGCGCTCTGAACGAGTCGACTCGGTCTCGGACGTTTTGCTGCTTTGTCGCGTTGGAATGGGCGGCAGAGGCGCACTATTGCCGAACAGCATTTTACCGTACGGCGCGCCGACAAGAGCCCTCGTCTCGTTAATCGTCGTCATCTTGACTCTGGCCTTGTTGATTGCGCTTTATTTGATAATCGGTCGACAAGCGCTCCCTGTCTGTTGGCTCTCTTCTATCTTTGCCGGCTCTGTGTGTGTGTGTGTGTGTCGGAAAGATTTTCGATCGGCCTATTGTGCTAATCGCCTGCAATCCGGACGGCCACAATACACAAAAATATTCAAAGATTGAACTCTCGATGCGGGTAGCCACAAGTCGCTTTGTGAGTGTGTCGACCACTGCTCGTCAGATCGAGTCAATGAGACGCTTTTGAGGGCAAAGATTAAATCTAAATCAGAAATTCAAATTAATCAGACGCAATGAAATTCTCGCAAAATTTACATAGATTTGACCTGACGCTTGTGCTCTAGTTTCAAGATATCTCTTCTCCAACTCGTCTATTTCGCCGGATTCGAAGCGGCGAGTCAGTCGTCAACTCGACAAGCTGGTCATTAAACAGCTTGATGAGTCACTCATCCATACGCAGGCGCGAGTTGTCGCCGCTGCCAGTTTCACTCTGTCCACCGATTCATCATTGTTTTAATTCGACCCGAGAGGCTTGTCGTCGTCGTCGTCGCGGCCGCACAAGTACCGATCGGACGCCTCCAATATAAATATGTGCCCAGTGAAGTAGGAAAAAAGGCAAATTTCTTATTTAACTCTCCTATGACAAGCAAGCCCCACAAGTTACTCATTTGACCAACACGACGCAAGCGGTCACCGTCTCTGACTGCACTTTGACGGGTGTCGCTCGTTTCGCATATTTTCCACTCGCCGCATCGAATGCCTCAGAGCGAATTTGAGTATCACACTAGATCTAGGCGCCCTCATTACCACACAACCATCATAGTCATCTTGATCAAAACAACAACAAAAATAGCGGCGATAAAAAAAAAAGAGGCCGCAACTGCAACAACAACAACCGAAAACTGAATTCATGAACTTGTTTATAATTCAGAGTCGAGAATGGACCAGAAATTGAAAGCGATTTCCCTGTTTGGCTCACTCGCCCCGATTGAGCAACAATGCCAAATGTGTGTGGCTGTTTTGTGACCGAATGAAGTAAACTTTACTTGACAGGCATGTTGCTCTACAGGTGGCAAATGTCTTGACGCTGATCCGATCAGTTCCGGTGTTTGATCGCCTGTTTGGCTTACTGGCGTCGATTAGCTTCTCATAAAGGAAATAATAAAAGCGGCAAAAGCGCAGATGTTTGCGAATTAAAGTCAAAAGTGAAATGGCACCGCAACGGGCGCTTGTATCGAGCGAATTAAAATGAGGGCAGTCGGCTCGGCTTGATATTGTTCGATTTGTGCAACTTTTACGCAATCGTGTTTTCTTATTGTGCGCTTCAAATATTTGGTCACTGACGAATTTCTCTTTGATTTGGAAACCAACTACCAAAAGAGAGAGAGGGAATCGAAGAGAGAGAGAGAGTAATCATGGTGCGAGCCGGCCTGATGAAATGGTTCCAATAATAATAGTAATATAAATTCTATTTGTGTGTTGTTGCAAATAGGCATCGGCGAACGAGCAGAAAAGGAAAATAATTGCCATGAAACACCGGAGAGAGCGGCCAGCTTGCCTACTTTCCGAATCGAGCAGGCGGCACGTTCCTTAATCGTCGAGGCTAACTTGGAGATGGAAATGGCTTCGCAATTAGACTTTACACTCGGTGCTATTGTCACGTTCATTGAATGGCTGAATGCCGTCACCAAGCTGCATTCACACCGCCTTCGCCAATCTGCCCGAGAACAATCCGATTCTTTGAAGGGCAGTCGTGCAATCTGCTTTTTGACGACTCGCTTAATTAGCCTGCAAATAACCGAGTTGCAGTGCAATTCAAATATAAATGAGCTGCATTCAAAAACGGGCAATGTTATTCAGAAAATCGAAAACGAGGAATCCTCTCAAGCGATGTCAGTCCAACTCTTTCTTCTCTCGATGGGGGGCCTAGAGAAATGTTTGCTTTGAAAGTTTAAAAACAAGCAGAAAACTGCTGTTTGCACAGCGAATCTGAGCTAATGGTCAATTGAAAACGAGATTTGAAAGCGGGCGGGGCTGGCCAGAATGTCGGGCTAGTTTTGCAGCGATCGTGTCAAGTTAGGAGTGCATCGTCTCGTGGCTTGCTCCTATTGAACATGTGCGAGTGAATGCAGGCGAGCGGAATGATGGCGAATTTGAGAATAATTAAAAGTAGTATTTTCAAATTATGCCATGTATATGCACAAATAAGAATTTCCTTCACTTGAGAGCAATCCAGAGCCGGGAGTTGCTCAAATTTAGAAACTAGCGGACCTCGGCTCTCTCTTTTTTTTTCGATTCTTGTTGTTTTTTTTGCAAAATTTCGCTCCAAATCACGCTAATTGTGCGGCTATTTTATAGAGCAGGAAAACAACTCAGAGCGCCCAATCGAATGCCTCTCGACCTAGTCTGGGAGCGAGAAAACATGTGAGATAAAGCACAGAGAGGAAGCATGATGACGAGCACATCCAATCAACAGGACGAGACCATGAGCATATCGCTCGCACAGCTGAACGGGCACCATTCGGCATTGGCGCCGCCGGAGTTGAACGAAGAATTAAAGGATCCGCGTCTGTTTTGCACTTCGATAAAACGCAAACGCAACTATGCAATCGATCCACTTGAACTGCCGCTACCTCGCTTCCGGCTCGACCAATACTGGACTGGACCGATGCCTGCCTGCGAGCTGACATTTCTAAATCTGAACGACAACATCGACCAGAGCTTTTTGCACTCGATGTGCTCCAAGTTCGGCGAGGTGGTCGAGTGCCGCATCTACTACCACCCCCGCACTCGCAAGCATCTCGGCATTGGCAAGGCGCAGTTTCAGTCCGAAAAGTCGGCAAAGCAGTGCTTCACCACCCTGGACAAGACGCTCAAGATGGGAAACATGATGCACGTGTTTGTCGACACGATGGGAGTGCAGCGCTCTCGCATCATCGAACAGATCTGCCTCGGAGGCACAGTGGCCCTCAATCGAATCAACTCATTCGCGAGCAGCTCGACGTCGCCATCTGCCGCATCGGCACCAGTGTCGACGACCAATGCCCCAGCCGCCTCTAATCCGGCTCTGCCTGCAGCTAGCAACTCGCCAACTCTTGAATCGCCTTTACCGGCTTCGTCGTGCGCCGCTTCTACATCCAATGGTGACCAGCGATCGCTCGACGCCCGCATCGCCCAGTTGTTCAACTTGAACCAGCCGTCGCCGGCGTCCGAGCCTGTCCATACGCCACCAGCGCCGCCAACACCTCCGCCGCCACCGCCTCCGGTGTCCGTTTCACCAGCCGGCCAAGTCAGCAGCAGTGCTGCTGTCAAAAGAAACGAATGGAAAGCGGCAGAGTTAAAGCCCGAGCAGCCCAATGAGCTCGAGTGCATCGAACTCGAGCAAGTCACCCATCGAACTCTTCTCACCCTTGGCAACGAAGTCAAACAAGTGATCAGACACGACCTTGTAAAGAAACTGGTCGAGCAGCGAACATTGAGACTCGTCGACGAGTGGTGGGCCAGCGAGCAGACTCGATTGGCCGAGCGCTACCGCTCGCCAAGTCCGGTGCGAGTTAACTCGAGCTTGGCCAGTTCGAGAAGATCTGGATCTCCTCGGCGCCATCGGCGATCGCCATCCACCGGCTCCAGTTCGTCCAGTTCTTCCCGATACCGCAAGCACTCGCGCCGGCAAGAGAGGCGCCGAGAGGAGCGTCATAGACGCCATCGACACGAAAAGCGCCACAGACGACATCGAAGCCGTTCAAATCATCGCACCAGATCGCCGGCTCCATTCAAGTCAGGACCTGTGACACCCGAGCCTCGCACGCCCAGTCCAGTCAAGCAGCCTCAAACGCCTCCTGAGCCCGAATCTACTCCGCTTGCTGCACACATTCAAAACATGCAAGCAAGTCCAGTGGCCGTTGAAAAGGCTGCACCCGAATGGAAGCCTGTGTCGCCACAGCTTGTCTCGGCAGTCGACGAGCCAACGAACGCAGCTCCGACTGAAATGGAATTGGGCGAAGTAGTGAGCCCTGAGCCATCCACTCAGCAGGCAGTCGAGGTTGAAGTGAAAAGCGAGCAGCTTGTCGACCAGGAGCCGATCAGTGAAGAGGAACTGCCAGAACAGATTGAGGCCGAGTCTGTCCAGGCCGAGGCGATAAAAGAGGAGCAAGAAGCAGAGACGGTCGGGACAGTGAATAAACAGGAACCGAGTGCAGAGGCCGAGACGAGCATGGACGGCGAGAAGACTGGCGAAGAGAACGCAACTAGCATCGACTCAATCATCGAGCAAGTAATTCAGCAGACTCACATCGAAACAGTGCCGGTGGTCGAACTGCTAAATCACAGAGAGGAGAGTGCGTCTCCGGCAGTTGCTTCGCCGGTTGCTGCTTCAATTCACTCGATTGCGGTCACACCTACCCAGCAATCGGAGACAATTGATGGCAGATTCGGCGAACAGACTGCGCCTCGTACGCACAGTGGCAAGAGGAAAGAGAAAAAATCGAAATTGATTTCAACAATTCTGGAAGAGCAGGAAATGGCCCGAAAGCAGCAGCAGCAGCAACAACAGCAAAAGCCCAGTCACACACATCGGGCGCCAGTCACTCCGGTGTCATGTTCGCCGACTTCGACCAAGCCTGCGTGGACGGGCGGTGTACCAGAAGAGCTGCGCAACGTCAAGATAGACATCGAGCAATTGTGGGAAGAGCACTGCTACACGCCGCACATGCCATGGCTGAGCATGGCCGTCCAGCCGCCCAATTCGAACAGTAAGAACAGTGAGAGCATCGGGCGCGAGCTTGCCGGCCTGCTTCCGCCTCCGGCGGCCACGGTCAAACGAGCCGCTCATTTTAAGCGGCGAACTCCAGCCGAAGAGGTCAAGATAAGAGACGCCTACCTGAACGAACTGGACGGACTGGACGCAGAAGACGTGCGAATGATGAAGCTCGCCTACACGCAGATCCTGCACGACACTTCCCATGGACTGCATTCTCTTGCCAAAAGGCTAAAATGGACCGAGTCGGCGGGAACAGGAACAGCGCCAGGCGCCGATCCGACTGTACAGCACTGTGCTCGAACTCGTCCTTTTAAGCGATTGAGCGCCGAAGAAAAAATGCGGCAAAGAGGCGCGCCAGCGTCCTCAAACAGCAGCAGCAACAACACAGCGTTGGCGGCCAGCATCAGCGAGCCGGTGGCCACTGTCTCGACAGTGGCGCCAGTTTCGAGCGGCGCTGCAGCTGCGCGCGAAGCACGTTCGCTCCAGCGTCGTCTAATGGCCTGTAATCACATTCACGAAGTGTTCAAGTTCAGTCAGCTCAAGTTGCGCAAGAAGCAGCTTCGCTTCTGCAAGTCGGACATCCACGACTGGGGCCTGTTTGCCATGGAGACCATCGCCGCCGAAGAGTTTGTCATTGAGTACGTCGGCGAGCTGATCAGACAGTCGGTGGCCGACCATCGAGAGAAATGCTACAACGCGCGCGGCATCGGCAGCTCCTACATGTTCCGCATCGACCAGGACACGATCGTGGACGCGACCAAGTGCGGCAGCTTGTCCCGATTCATCAACCACTCGTGCGACCCCAACTGCTACGCCAAGATAATTCAAATCGAAGGCCAGAAGAAAATAGTCATCTACTCGCGACGTGAGATAAAGCGAAACGAGGAGATCACCTACGACTACAAGTTCCCTCTCGAAGAGACCAAAATACCGTGTCATTGCGGCAGCGCCAACTGCCGAGGCACGCTCAACTGAATACTGGCCTTCCGATCTCTCTGTCTCTTTCTGCCTCTCTTTTTGGCTCGTTTTCTATTTTTATCTTCGGATCGGTCACTCCAACAAGTATTAATGGTCGCACGCGCCGAAACAGTACTCGTCCGCCGCATTATTCTCGGTAATCAAACGCCTTTCTATCTTACTTCCTTCTCTTCTTTGTTTCAATTTTTCTCTTCTATCTATCTGCTTGCTTGTTTCTATTATTCTTTCTCACTTGATTTGTTTCTCACTTGATTTGTTTCTCACTTGTTTTTACTCCGCTCTGTTTACGAACCTGTGCAGCTCATAAGCACACACAAACAAACACACACAGGTTCATCTACTTCTAATTGGCAGCAAACGCCAGAGCTGAATATTACGAGTTTCCAACTGCTGCTGCCGCTGATTTTCGATTCTCAAAAGTTTGAGCCAACACCAAGCAGACGACCGGGCTCGACTCTCACATCATCTCAGGCCCAAGCGAAAATAGTAAACATTCGACAAAGCAGTCGCTCAATGAAGTATGCGTTCGGTCAACAAACAAGCGACTATTAACTCTATATAGAACTATTGCTGTAGATTTTTATGGCCGAAATAAAAATAAGAGCAAATTCGAACGAGCAATTAAACAAATGATGATGAGATTGGCGTCGACTCAGACACGTTGATGGGCTTTTTGAATGTACATTAAATCAGGGCTGCGGGCTCACTGTGATTGTAGATGTATTCATGAATGGCAGCACGTGCTTCTCGAGCCATTCGTTGCACTTTTGCTCGCTGGCTCGGGCAGATAAACTGCTGCTTTGAAAGACGAGCTGAGCGAGGCTCGCCTCAGCCGGTCCGTTTCTAGTCGCCACCTCGTCCTCCTCATCTGAACTGAGCTCTTCGCTGAAAGCACGGCTGGCCACCTCCAATCGGCTGAGATGAGCGCCGGAGCTGCTCGTGTTCAGATTTGATTTCAACGCTCGACTCGATATAACCGGTGCGATGGGCAGAACTGGCACCGCTCGATGTCTGTTGGCCGGTTTAAAGAACGCGTCGTTGCTATGCTGAAAGTAAATGCTCTTCTCCAGAAACTCGTTCTCGCCCAACTCGTTGCCCTTGGCTGCTTGTTGTTGCTGCTGCTGCTGCTGTGGCCGCTTTAGGTGACTTGAGGGCTGCCGACTTGCGGTCGCTCGCGGCGTCCTTTTTCTCAAAAGCAAAATTCCCCGATGCACGCTCTCGTCCGGCACAATTCTTGAGCTTGCGCCCAGACCGATCGAGTTGAATGTGTGTGTGTCGGCACCGGTCAATGAATTCATGCTGGCCATGAGGCTTTTGTCGGCACGCGTTGTGCCCAAGTTAAACGAGCTCATCGAATTAAAGTGATCGACGCCTGATCGCTGCACGAAATGGGAGCCGGGCTCGCGTCGTCTCGTCTGATTGACCGATTTTTCATCACATGCCTGCTTTGCGTACTGCTGACTTATCTGCTGCTTGAGTCTCAGGTGGTTGAGGCGAGAAGAAAGGACGGCCCGGTCCTGTTTCATGCGCCACCAGCTGCTCTGCTCGTTGAATAGCTGACTGTTGGCCGCACTTTGCGTAAGATTGCTGAGGCTAACGTTCTGCAAATTGGACTCGGTGCTGATCGAAATGATGCTCGGCAGCAGCTTTTTCTCTTCGCTTGCATTGTTCGCTCGGGGCCTGCAGCTGCCTTGGCGATTGAGCAGAGTTTTATTCAGACCAGAACTGGGCGGACGTCGATCTGCGACGAGCGTAGTTCTCTCTTGCATGGCCACCTGGCTTTTCCTGCCGCTCCTCACGGGCCTTGTCTGTAGCAGCTCGGGCGGTGAGTGCGCAGGCGACTGTTGCTGCTGCTGCTGCTGCCGCCTGTGCCGACCGGACGATTGCGCTCTCTTGCTAATGGAGAGCGTCTCCATCATCTTGAACCAACAACAACCAATATGTGAGCAATATGTAAACAACCAATATGTGAGAATGGCGAACAGAAATTTTCATAATCCAAGAGTCGAATATTTTTCAAAAATCGAGTCAATTGACTATTCAAACGACTGCTCGGCTGCAGTCAGTTGGGGGGGCTTTTGCCCGCATTGTTTACTTGCTCGCAACCCACACGAACACACACCAGCGCGCGCGTTCGCGAACGAGTGCGCCACCGCCACCACCAGCAATTAGCTTCGATAAGCAAAAAAAAAAGAAACGAAAAAATTTCGTCGTCGTCGTCGCCATTCGTTTTAAAACGTAATGGAACCGCATGTGGGTGAGAGCTGCTGAGCCAAGACTCGAGTGGAATTATGGCTCTTGAAATAAAAGTTGCTTGTTACATACGGTTCGCAATCGCATTGTTGTTGTTTTTTCGGCTGCCGAAGCTTATTCATTTTCAACGCGCCCGCCACGGTTTCGTTGCCCCATGATTTATTTATTTTAACTTTTTTTCGTCGTCGAATTGAGAGAGCGAGCGCGTGTGTGTGTGTGTGGGCACGCACTTTGACGCTTTGCAATTGATTCCACTTAATTGGATTATTCGGCGGCGGGGCTTCCGATCAGAATCAGTGCAATGTCCTGAGCGAGGCAAAATTTAGCTTCGCATGCAATTATTTTACTCACTTGCTGCTCAATAAAGATTTGCTCCCTCTCTCTGATTGCCTCTCTCTCTCTCTCATTCGCTCGTTGCTTCTCCTTTTCGCAAATTCGAGCCCATTCTGCTGCGGCCCGGCTCTAAACTAATGCGACTCGAGTGCCGTTATTGCCTGGCAGGCCTCTTTGTCATCAAGGCTTCGGAACTGCTGGTCGTCAAGTAATAAAATGTCTCAATATTGGTTCTTTTGCCTCGGTGACTTTGGCCTTTCGGCCTCTAGAACAAATCGGCAACAACAAGCGCAGAGAAGAGCAACAGGCAGCGAGGAAAACAGTGTCTAGCTAGATCGCTCAAGTTTTATTTTCTTCATCGATCCATGCTGCCGACCAAGCGGAACAAGAGTCGAAACAACAATAAAGTAACAACCAGCAATCGAAATAAAAAAAAAATAACGAGAAATAAGAAATAGAAAGGAAACGTACACGCCCGAGTCGAAAACTGAAAGCGAATATACACACACGCTCGGGTGCGGGTAGAACACGGACAAAAAGAAGCAAAAACGAATTTGAATAATTCGCGCTATTCAATAATTGCCGCTGTTGAAGAGTGCGGCGCCGTCATTGCTCAGGCTCTGGTTGGGCAGAGGCAGCTCGCTGTTCATGGCACTGGTGAGCACGTCGCGAACAGAGTCCTTGAACAGGGTCAGATTGTAGTCCATTATGCCCCTGTTCTCGCTGAACACCTCCTCGTTTATGATGCAGACGAACGCCAGCGACCTGTTCACTTGCTTCAGATACAAATGCAAGTCGTTGCCGATTTTGACGCTCGAGTAGGAGGCGTCGTCACTGGATATGCCGTCCGCTTGCTCGTTGCTTCGTATTCGCATGAAATGAAACGCGCTCGCACGGGCGTGGCAAGCAAGTTCAGCTTACGCGTAAATGTTGGAAATGTCCAAGATGAGGTCGATCATGTCGCAGCAGAGCTCGTAGAGCTGCGGGTCGAGCGGACTCAGATTGTCCGAGGCGATGAAGATCTTCGTGGCCACATCGAACAGAAACGCTCTCTCAAGGCCACAGCTCTGCACAATCACCAAATTTAGACGCTTGCGAGCCCGAACAGATTTACCGATCATACCGTGCACAAGTAGTCGAGGATGCGCTCGAGTTGTTTGTGCTGAGGCAGCAGCTTGTGAACGACTTTGCTGCACGCGTCAAATATCGAGTGATTGAAAATGCTGGTCATGTGGTAGCTAGCAAGTCAGGATTAGCTTGATTTAGCGTTCAGAGTGGCAGTTAGCGCTGTGGGCCCAACCTGAGAAAGACCTGGTTGACCATGTCTTCGTTGCCGCCGGGCTGCAGCAGCTGCTCGTTGATGCGCTGCTGAATATCGTGTCGAATCTCGGTGCGCCTCTCGTCTTGAAAGCCGTCTATCTTGTGAATGAACACCTCGAACTTGATCATCTTGTTTATCTCGTAGCCCCTTTGCAGAGTGCGCACGAAGCAGGTGACCGCGTCCGAGTAGCGCTCTTCGTCCTGCGCGTCTATCACAAATATGAGGGAGCCGCAGCCTTCAAGCAGCGCCTGGTAGTCGCACGGCTGCTCACTGAACAAGTCAACTTGGCCCGAGCAGTCGTAGACCTGAAATGTGATGAACGAGCAACATCCAATGTCTTCTTGGCTCGTTTTGGTGGTCGGATCGAGCGACAATGTGTCGGTCGGCTCCATTTTGTGGAACACGACGTTCTTTATCGACGTCTTGCCGCTTCTTTCAAACACAACGTCAGTTGCTCCTAATTTAAGTATTCCACTCTGTGGTGCTCACTTTCGAAGGCCCATGATCAGAATGCGCGGCTTTATTTGGCTCTCTGGCATCTCGTCCTCGCGGTTAAAGTTCTCTTCGTAGCCGTAATTGGTCGGCATTGAGCCGACCGAAAAGTCGACGAGGCCTGCGCTCGCGTCTGCGTTAGACGACATTCCTACCGTCCGTCCGTGATCTAAACCTTTCAAATTGCTTTAAGCAGCTATCGCACAAACTGATTTTTAACGCTCAGCACAATCCCGGCCCTCCCCCCGCCGACCAACATCTACAACATCATGTGAGCCTCTCCAGTTTTCTCCCTCTCTCTCTCTCTGACTCGCTCACAAACTTATTTCGTCTTTCAAATCGAATCGCCGTTCGCGACCAGACCGCGAATTATTTATGATAATCAAGTCGAATAGAGTTTCGGCTCGATCGCTCTGCCTTGTGTGTGGCTCTCGCTTGCCTGCCTCTATCTGACTCGCTTTGCCTGCGTGTCAGTGCCATGTTCTCAATCCCAAACTCTTGAGCCGAAATTCGATTTGCGACCAAAAACGCCTGATGAAGCTCTTTTAAGAGAGTTCGCTTCTGCCAAATCGATGCTAATCAAGGCCAGACCGAGAGTCGAGCCCACAAGCTATAAATAGAATGTGTTCCTTTTGCTTGCCCTACCTGGGCTTGGTTGTGAGCGAAGCCGATAGAAATGTGTCGAATTTGCCAAATTTCCTCCTGGATCTCGTCTGGAACGAGAAAACTGCAACTGGAGCTAGCAAACGGGCATAAGAGGGCCAGACATGAACAGTGTCTTTATTGAAGTCGCGAAAGTGTCAATCAAGTCGAGGTAGAAATTACTGTCACCTATTGAATAGAACGGTTCCCACTGGCCGAGTTTATTTGTGCAGTCTGAGAGCAGCAGAAAAGGCGAATCGGCGGCCAGAGGCGGTGGTCGTCGAGACTGAAGCTCTTGAAGACATTTGAATTATTGATCCGAAAATTTTGCTTTCATGTGTGGTTGCGAACGAGCGCGTATTAAGACGTTGCTTGCATACACGGGCGAGCGTGATTTCTCATAATAATATATTCGCGGCATTCTGCTCGACCCGAATACGGACAGTTCGCGTTTTACATCCAATTAGCTGGACGCCAGTATTCGCATGTAGCAATGGTCTCCACTCCCTCGATGAACATGGAAACCGAACAGGCGAACGGCTACGCAGCCAAGCAGGGCCTAGAGCGCCAAAGAGAGCTCGCGGTCGAATATCTCAACAAGCCGCTCGCTCTTGGCGACAAGTGGTTTCTGCTCAGCGCCGACTGGTACATAAAGTGGATTCGCTTCATTGGCATGGACCAGTCTAAGCAGCGGTCAGACATTGCACCTGGTCCGATCGACAACAGTTCAATAATCGAAAACGACAAGCTGCTTGAGAGCGCCGCCGAGGACGAGGACTTTCACACTGTGCCCGAGGAGATCTGGTCTCAGCTGAAAGCGGCCTATGGCATTGTCTCGCCCGAGCACGAGCTAGCTCGTCTTGTCGTTGATGACTCGGTCGAAAGCAACGACAATCCCATTTACAAGATCGAAATTCGTCTCTTGCCGGTTAAAATCAAGTGCAGCAATTGGTCGAAAGCAAACGCGCCAATTGAGAAGGAGCTGAGTCGGCAGACGTCCACCGACAGCTTGCTCAAGCTCATTCGTGAACTGTTCGAGGTGCCCGAGAGCCGAGCAATTCGCCTCTTTTACGAGAGCAATGACCGGCTGCAGCGCACTGCCGTGCCAATCAAACAGAACGTGACGTTGAGCAGTAGCAGCTACGGTATCACAGACACGGCCTTGTTCGAGGTGGCCAACGAGGACGGCACTTGGCCGGTTACACTGGCGCCGCCACCGCCGCCGTTTTCCACCGCAAACTCATCGTCTGGCTCTCTGCGTCTCACCCGCAGCCAGGACCCGGCTGCCAGCCGCAGCGCGTTCAAGCCGGGCCTCTGCGGCCTCAGCAATTTAGGCAACACCTGTTTCATGAACAGCTCGCTGCAGTGCATGAGCAACGTGCCCATTTTAACCGACTACTTCCGCTCGGGCAAGTACAAAAGCGAAATAAACAAAACCAATCCTCTGGGCTGCCGGGGCCAGATAGCCGAGGCGTACGCTGACCTCGTGAACGAAATCTGGTCCGGCCAGAGCAGCTATGCCATTCCTCGCAGTTTCAAGCTCAATCTGAGCAAATTCGCGCCTCAGTTCACCGGCTATCAGCAGCAGGACGCGCAAGAGCTGCTCGCATTCCTGCTCGACGGCCTGCACGAGGACCTGAATCGAATCAAAAAGAAGCCCTACGTCGAGCTGGGCAGCCACGAAGGAAAGAGCGACGAAGAGTTCGCCGCCGAGTCGTGGCAGGACCATTTGAAGCGCAACGACAGCATCATTGTCGACTTGTTCCACGGTCTACTCAAGTCCACTTTGAACTGTCTGGTCTGCAACGAGATCTCAATTAAGTTCGACCCCTTCTGCTACTTGTCTGTGCCGCTGCCCTCCAAGCAAGAGAGGCAAATCGAAGTTCTGTTCGTGCCACTCGATCCGGCCCAAGCGCTAAAAAAGTTCAAGCTGTCTGTGCTCAAGAACGGCCAAGTGAGCGATCTATGCGCGGCCATGGAAGCCCAGCTGAGCAGCGTCACTCGCAAGCGTCTCATTGTCTGCGACGTCTACTCAAACAAGTTCTTCAAAGTGTTCGACCCCAGCGAGCGTCTCTTTTCCATAAAAGACCGCGACGACATCAGAATGTAATGTTAATGTCCTCGTCACACGCTTGCCGACGCCCATGATCTCAACGCTTTTTTTATTTTCGACTCTTCTCTTTGTCTAGTTACGAGCTGGGCGCCAACTACGACAGCCCGGACCATTTTGTGGCCAAGCTTCATCTGAGAGAAAGAGAGGGCACCTCCTACATGTCGTCTCTGTTCGGACTGCCTCTGATCATCACCCTGGCCAAGGAAGGTCTCACCAACGCCACTGTCTACCGACACTGTTTTAGTGCTCTCAAGTGCGCATTTCTGCTCTGACTGTCACTCATTGAGCGAGCGATTCTGATAATTTGAAAACAAAAAGGCGCTTCTTCAAAGACGCATCCAACGAGGAGATAAACACGAAGCTTAACCACAGTCTGAGTAAGTGTGATTGCCTCGTCGGTGGTCGAGTCTGCTCGTTCAGTCGAATTGGGAAAACGTAGACGTGAGAGAGGAAACGAGCGACTGCGAGGCAATGAACCAAGACCAAGGCGAAGAGACGAGCGAAGAGAACGGCGGCAGTCAAGGGTCGGTGCGTTCGAGTCAAAGGCTGAAGGAGAAGAGTTCGCAGAACAGCCGCTTGTTCAATCTGATGCTGAGCAAGAGCGATCACGTCAGCTACGATTCGGGCCAAGTGAGCGTGAAAATGGACGACGAGCTGTTCGAGTCCATTCTCAAGGACGTCGAGCATGACCTGGACGAGCAGGACGGCGACTTGCGCTTTGTTTCGCTCATCGCCGATTTCAACTCCAACAACAAAAAGCTCTACAACCGAAAGGTGGTCGACGTAAGTAATCGTCTCCTCGCTCGTTCTGTTTCTCTTTCTGTTCGACCGAGTTTGAAAAGTGCTGCGAAGAAGACGCAAGCTGCAGCGCTTTTTTCGCCAAGAAGAAAGACGTCACCTCGTTGGCCGAATGCTTCAACTTGTTCACCAAGACCGAGACGCTCAGCGAGCACGACTACTGGTACTGCTCTAAATGCAAGCAGCATCAGGCGTCGACCAAAAAGTTCGACTTGTGGAGTGTGCCGCCTGTGCTGGTCGTGCACTTGAAGAGGTTCTCGTACAGTCGACTGAGCCGCGACAAAATCGACACGCTCGTCGACTTTCCCATCCGCGACCTTGACATGGGCCCCTACTTGATAAGCGAAAAGGCGGCCCTGAACGCCCAGTACAACCTGATCGCCGTCTCCAACCACTACGGCGGCCTCGGTGGCGGACACTGTAAGTCAATCAAGTCTCCTCGATCGATTTGCCCTCCAAACTCAAATGCTTTGGCCTTTCAAAGACACGGCCTACGGAATAAACCGAATAGACGGCAACTGGTACTACTTTGACGACTCGAGCGTGAGCCGATCGGACGAGGAGAGCGTGTGCACGTCCGCCGCCTACTTGGTCGTCTATCTCAGAAAAGACCTTTTCGAGCGCTACCTGGGCAAAGGAGACGCCCTTGTCGACGAGAAGATGGAAGAGTGACCACACCGGCTGCGTTTATATACTCTCCGCTCTTTCAGTTCAATTATTATTCGATTCGCATTTTTACCCTTTAATATTGCCGCGCTTAAATAATGACAACGCGCAAAAAAACATTTCTGATGCTCTTCGTTTACAACTACACGCGAATTACTTGACAAACGCAAATAAAACAAAAACCAAAACGCCTCTCTGCTTCATCTTATCGCCTTCTACTTTGCTCGCTCCTGCCTCCCCCCCCCCACACACACACACACAATAATTATAGTGCTGATCACGCTCACTTGTGAAATTTTACTCTCGGTCGGTGGCAGCTAGAATCGCCAGTTCAAATCACCTAGTTCAACCTAGATTTGGCTATGCAGTTGAATAGAGCCCGCGCCCGTGTCCACGATGAATAGGCTCAGTCGGGCTAGACTCTGGGCCGGAAGGAAGGCGCGTCTCAAGTTGCTGAAAATTTTCCTCTTTCTCTCTCTGACCAGCTTCACATTAAAACTCGTCTACGAACACTTTCATTACGAAATTCACGAGTTTCTCGACTTGAATGTTCTTGACCGATGGCAATCGGCCAACACTGGTCAACAGCGATACTTAATGTATCGATGCGATCACGAGCTAGACAAGCACAACTGCGGCGGACTGGGCGATCGGCTCAAGGCAATCATGTCCGCATATGTGTGGGCATTGATCACCAATCGCACTTTGCTGATCAGAGTCAATCGTCCGTGCGAAATCGGCCTCATGCTCCGACCCAATCTGGTCGATTGGGACCAGGAGCTAGATCAGCTGGGCTTGTTTGACACTCGACTTATAAGCGGCCAGGACAATCTCAAGCAGAGAGCGGCCCAAATCGACTTTACTCTTCTCGGACAGCACTCGAGGCTGATAATCATTCGAACGAATCGAAACTTGCTTGAATCGTTCGCGCGAAATCCTCACGCACACATCGTGTCTCGCTTGCGCCAGCTTGGTCTGAATCAAAGTCGTCTCGACATGCCGTTCACATTCAGACTCTTTTACAATCGACTCTTTCAGCTCTCTGATCGACTGCGGCCAAGATACGAGCAGTTTGCACGTCGAGCCAAGCCGAACAATAGAACGAGTCTGATATGCGCTCAGATCAGAATCGGCGGCACAAGACACTTTTACCAGCGCAAGCTTGATCTGTCCTTCCAGCCTGTGAGCAATGTGGAGAAATTCTGGCGCCTGATCCGTAGCACTCTGATACCGCGAGTACCAGCAGGCAACGAGTACAAAGTGTTTGTCACCACCGACAACCAGTTTGTGCAGCAGGCTGCTCGCAGGGAGTTCGGCGAGCGCTGCGTGCAGAATGCCGGGCCGACCAATCACATTGATTTCGTCAAGCACACCCCCGACAACTGTTCAAGCGTTGAAAAGTCCGTTCTTGATTTTCACTCTTTTCAGCTGTGCGATTCGGCGGTGATCAGTCGCAGTCAGTTCGGCAGGTTTGCTCTATGGAATAGACGCGAGCCGAGCAAGAACGTGTTTGCATACGACAGCGAGTCGGGCCAGTTCTACGAAATTCGCCACATGAGACAATTTCACGCCACTTGATAAGAATCGTTCGCATCACAAGAGAACATCAAAGCGTCGTTAGCGCCTCCCGCTTCTCATTCTCGTGACCTTACTCAATTTTTTTTTGTCCAATATACGACTTGACTCAAGCGATTTCGAATGACTAGCTCGAATAATCGATTAGCACGTGTTTATGAATTTCTTTGGACGCCAGCTCCTCGACCTGCAGGAGAGACAAACGAACAAGATAGGCGGTTGAATAGTGACACCAAGCAATGGGCTTTCGTCAAATTGGGAGCGCATTAAATTCGTTCATTTAATAAATGCAGGCTCGAATTAATTCAGTTTGAGTGAATAATTGCGCAATGCGGCGAAATCCTCGTTGGCTATAAAAATTCTTGCCGCCTGACGAGCAGCAATAGATCGGCAGGTTGCAGCCAGAATGGAAAAGATTCTCTTCTACAGTGTGTCGGGGCCATACGGCTGCTTTTCGAACTTTTCACAACATCCGTTCGATCTGGACGGAGTTCGCTGGAAAACAAGCGAGCACTACTTTCAGGCGCAAAAATTTCCAAACTCGGAGCATTATGCAGAGATCGCGGCTGCTTCTACGCCCCGGCGTGCAGCCAACCTCGGCAGAGATAGAAACAAGCCGCTGCGGCAAGACTGGGAACAAGTGAAGGAAGACTGCATGTATCGAGCCCTTGGGGCCAAATTCGGCGCACATGAGGACATCAAGGCCGTTTTACTTGGCACTGGAGACGCCGAGATCGTGGAAAATGCTGCCAAAGATTCCTACTGGGGCATAGGCGCAGACGGGAACGGCAAGAACCGACTGGGTCATTTGCTCATGAAATTGCGCGCCCAGATCAGAGAAGAGAAATCTGCCCCTCGTAAAGAAGCTGTTTAGCTTAAATTGAATAAATGAACACGCGAATCGACAGATTGCTCCAGTTTGATTTGCCAACCAAACGGGGCTTCGCAATGGTCAAAATCAGTTGGCCGTTGCGCACTCGTTGGGCGGAGTCGCATCTCAGTCGCGATGCCAACTGATTGGGCAACAAGCACTCACTGCTAACTGCTTGGATTGCGGCTATCGGGCGGCATGTAATGCGAATCGGTGAATTCTAAATTGAGCTGGAACTCGACGTATGCGCTTTGACATTTCTGAATATTTGCCTGGGTCGGCGTCTAATTTTAGCGCGGTGATGTTTGAGAAATCACGCCTATTTAAAGGCAGATATGATTCGAAAAGAAATAGCGAAAGATGCTTTGGCTAGCACTGTTTTCTCTGTTTATCATCAACACCGATGCCCAGCCCACTGATCCAGGAGATTTAATATCCAATCAGGGAATTGGGCCCGTTCCACCACCGGCTATACCGCCGCTTGTCGAGCCTCCGGTCATATTCCCTCCCCAGTTTCCTCCTGGACAGCCGCCCGTAGCGCCCTTGATACCTCGGCCCCTGGTGCCTCCGATCTCGCCTCCGATCCCGCCGCTGATTCAACCCGAGATTCGTCCTGAGCCTCAGCGAGAAGCGCCGACTCAAGAGCCAAAGGTTGAACTGCCCATTAAAGAGGTGGAAATTGAAAAACCGAACATAGAGATAGAGACCGAGGAGGACGAAGACGAAAGCGAATCGGCCGAGCGAGCTGGCGATGGATTCAATCTCATATTGAAAAGAAAAAGCATAAATCTTGGCAAAATGGCAGATGAGCTTAAAGCTGTGCTTGAATCACAACTAATTGAACTTCAAAACCTTCCGATCGAAGATGAAGAAACAAGTGTCCGCACTCTTCAGCTGGTGACCTCGTTCATCAAAGATTTGTTAGCCTCGGTGCCACAAGCGCCCACCTTGGACAGTCAGAGCGAGCCTCAAATTCAACCTGATCTAGAGGAAGACAAGGAGGAGGAGGAGGACGAGCAAGGGCCGCTAGCAGACCAGCTGGCGCCCGATGTAAGCCGACTTCGGCCGAGGCTACCTCGCATCAGACCGAGACTCAGGCCAGTCTGGCGTCCCATCTACCGTCCCCGCTTTGTCGGCTAATTCTTCGCACAAACTCTGCTCTGCTGTAATACGTTAACAATAATAAGACGATTGTGCAAGCGCGCTTTACTTTCGAAAACTGTCTTCAACCGCACTTGGATGGGGAAAAGAGTGTCGGGCGGGAAGGGGAGAATTCGAACTGCGCCATTTCAGCCTTGGTTGCTCATTAGGGCCAAGAGAAGGAGAGCTCTCGCATTGCGGCTCGGAACAGATCGACCGAAGCGAATTGAAAAACTAGGACAAATTAGTCGAGGTAGATGAGAGCGTTGGGCGCATACAGGCAAGGAAAAGAGCAGAAGGGAACAAGGATGCTCATCTGAGCCATCCAGAGATCAGTTGGCTGGCGGCCCGAGGCGACTGAGCCTGGAACCGGCACGCAATTATATTATGATAATATAAGCTTACATGGATCGGCGGCCGATGGCATAAAATGAGACGGCGACTTTGTTGTGTTGAGTGTTCCAGTTTGGACGCGTCTTTCACTGACCGCTCTTGGCTGCGAACAAAAATTTTTTATATGAATCGAAAGCTTAACAATCGATCTACACGTTGGTGTTGAGAGCTGTTCGAATTTGCTTTGTTTGAGCGGAAGAAAATTACTTGAAACGTAATCATTTGTGAACTCGTTTCTACTCGCCTGGCTTTGAATTGACATAGGCAAACGAAAACGAATCAAGTTCGAAATAAAATTTATATGGACAGAGAGCTTGATCATTGAGCTATCGAATGGTAAAAACTTTATTGTGGATTTCAGAGCAGAAGCGATCGAAATTGGCAGTTGAATGGCGCATGCTCGCACATTCTCAATGCGAAATGCATTGCGTATGCGCCCAGAGAAGAGAGAAGCGAGTCGACGAGAATTGTACGAGTAGATCTCTCCTCCGTTCGAGAGGCGTGCGCAAAACACTATTTAAGCGAGCGGGGAGAGCGGAGGGTAGGCATACCCAGTTGTGGATAAGCAAACAAGGACCTAAACCCTACTCATCGAGAATGTCAACCAACGCAGCAGCCCCGGCCACTGACGCCACCAAAGCACCCAAGGCGAAGGCACCCAAGACCACCAAGCCCAAGGCCGACAAGCCCAGCCACCCGCCGTTTATCGAGTTGATTTCGCAGGCCATCAAGAGCCTCAACGAGCGATCTGGATCCTCTCGACAGGCAATCGTCAAATACATTGTTGCCAATTTCAAGCTCGACGAGAAGCTGGTCAGCCAGCGAGTCAAACTGAGTCTCAAGGCTGGAGTCAAGAACGGCAGCCTCAAGCAGCTCAAAGGAGTAGGCGCTTCTGGCTCATTCAAATTGGGCGAAGCCGCCAAGCAGAGCAAGCCCAAGAAGGCTCCGGTCAAGAAGGCCAAGCCTGCCAAGAAGCCTGCCGCCCCCGCCGCTGGCGAAGCTGCTCCGGCGAAGAAGGCCGCCAAACCGAAGGCTGCCAAGAAGGCCGATGCCAAACCCAAGAAAGCAGCCGCTGCTGCCAAGAAGCCAGCTAAGCCCAAGGCCGCCAAGCCTGCTGCCGCTGCTAAACCGAAAGCCGAAAAGCCTAAGGCCGCCAAGAAGCCCGCCGCGCCCAAAGCAGCCAAGGCCAAGCCGGCAGCCAAACCAAAAGCTGCGGCTAAACCAAAGGCAGCCAAGCCTGCTGCCAAGTCGGCTTAGAATGACGCGCGCTTTTCGTTTTTTCTTTTTGTTATTTTGTGTCTTTAGTTAAGCAAACCATTCGAGGAGAATCTTAATCGTCTCCGGCCCTCTAGAAATTAGAGTGTACATAAATTGTGAATAAACCTGAACGACACTCAACAAACGCTAGTTGTCTCTTTTACCCAAAATATTCCTATTTCGTGATTGGTTGGTGTTGGGTATCTGTGGGTTCTCGCATAAGGAAACTCGTTGACGCAACTGGCGTCGAGCCAAATCCCTCAATCCCATTACGTACGTTAAACGTCAAAAATTTGAAAAGGCCTCTGATTGACCCTAACCCCTGGCGCTCATAATTTATGCTCTTAAAATTCGATCCGCTACGCAATCCTGTTCTCTACTCTAATTGAGACGTCCAACTGGCCCGCACTTGTCATTTTGGTTTTCTCATTTGAAAACACTCATTTTACAATTAGCCGCCAATTTATTTTTTCTATGTTTATTTCCTTCCTATCTACCGGCTCGGTGGTGTAAATGTGTAAACAGAGTTCTACGGAATGCAAAGACGTTGACCGGGCTGGATTAAACGCGGATCGACAATCCCGTTGGCTTGGATGATCGAATTTATGTTGGAGCCGTAGATTCTAGCCAATATGTCAATTGTGTCGCCATTGGCCACGTTGTGAAAGAAACGGCAGCCAAATAATGAGCCGATGTTCGAGATGGTTGTAGTGGGCACCAACGGAATGAAGGGAGCATTTGTCGGAACGAAGACTGGGTTGACAAAACCAGCCTGTCCAGCGTAGCCAGCAGTCGGAATGCAAATTGTCGAGCCGACCACCAGAGCGTTGGGGTTGACGTTCGGATTGGCCTGTTGAATATCGGCGACGCTTACACCGAAGCGGCCTGCCAAGAAACGATACTCGTCTCCTTGCGCTATCTGATAGGTGAAGCGGCATCGCTGATTGTTCGAGACCACTCCGGTGCCAAAGTTGTTGTTGTTGAAAGGAATGCAAACAAGACCACCAATGGGCAGAGCAAACTGCGAGTACTGTCGATTTATGCTCATGAGAAGATTCACGTCCACGCCATAGAGAGAGGCGATCGAGTTAAAAGTCTCGCCCACAGTCACGCAGTGTACTCTACTGCACGAGGTCTGGGCGTAAGAGGCTGCTATCAGGCAGGCGATTGGCAACAGTCGAACTAAGATTCTCATTTTCTTTCTTTTGCTTCTCGCCATTTGCCAAGGTAGGTTTTATAGGCGCCGTCGTTCGCCTGTTACGCAATGAAATCGGAGCCAAATCTTCACCAACTACGTGAGCGTCGGCCGCCAGACTGTATTTGGTTTGGATACATCGAATGTTTCATAATCCGCTCCTATTTGCCTTTTTGATTAGTTTGAGCGAAAAAGTCGATTTCTGTTCACTCACACTTTTGTCTTTTTATTAAAAAAACCTTTTCGTATGGACAATTAAACCGAAAAAACGGCGCAAAAAAATAGACGACAAATTAAGATGCTAAAGAAAAAAGAAAATAAAATGTAGGAAGGGACATGAAGCACATGCTTGCTGGTGTTGGAAATAAGTTAAAAATGGGATATATAGAGACAGAGAGAGAGAGAGGAGAGGAGGAGAGAGAGAACTTTGATCTGGGAGCGACCAGAGAGCAGGAGACGATGCCCAGTGAGGGTCGATATAATGGCGCTCGGCGCTGATGAGTTTGACCTGCTGGGAGAAGGCCGCCTTCCCTGTCGCCTGCGATGCTCACAGATTCATGGAGTAGAGAGGCAAAGCTAAAGAATACTGTGGAGACAAAGATGAAATTTGAAAGAAATTCGGCTCCGCGCAACTGCGAGCAGCTTTAATCCTTGTCGCTTATGCGTTTGAGATTGCCGGCGCCGAGTAGGGATGGCTGCCCATGCCTGGGTTGTAGTTGCTCATTCGGTAGGCAAGATCTGAGAGGCCAACCTCGGTCGCATACTCGACACAGTTCTTGCTGTTGAAACCGGGCAGTCGGGTGTTGGCGCCATTCTTCAGCAGCAAGTAAACAGTCTCAATGTATTGGGATCGCAGCGCCAAATGCATTGCGGTGTCCTTGTCTTCGTTCTGGGCGTTGATGTCCGCGCCGTGCTTAAGCAGCAGCTCGACCACTTCCCAGTGGCCGTTCTGAGCAGCAGCATGCAGCGGAGTGAATCCGAACGGTCCAGATAGGTTCAAGTTGGCGCCACTCTTGATCAGTGCTTCGACCGCATTCAATCGTCCTAGGGCGGCCGCGTTCAGCAGCGGAGTGTAGCCATAATGATCCGGCTCGTTGGGGTCACATCCATCGCGAATCCAAGCGCTGAGCGAAGTCTCGTCTCCGCTCTCGGCCTCTTCGGCCAGAGATCGCTTCGTCTTGAGTCTGTAGCCCATCAGGTATTGGAACGCCTCTCGAGGAGCTCGAATGTACGATGTAATTCCACCCGTGCTTGGGCTTGGCATCGAGTCCGATCGCTTGTACACAGAGCGTGCATTGTTCACGTCAGTTTCGGCTGGGCCTGGAACCATGCTTGTAAGCAAGAGACTGCACATTCCGTACATTTTCGATAATAATTGGCTAGTTTCGCAAAATCTAAAAACGGGAAGCATGAAGTGTAAACCAACAACTGTGGAACTGCGGATCAAGAAGCGAATAACAGAACGATTAAACGTTTACTTCAGCTATTTATAATCGACGGCGACGGAGCTTGGAATCACGCCTTGAACGAATGAAACGAAGAAACAAGGAACAGACGATTACATGAGCTGTGTTCATGCGGTCGCTTGCAAATGAGGAAAATTGTGTTCATGCGCCGTGTGCGTGATCGCTCGCAGCCAGTCGAATGTTTGATGATTATGTCAGCCGGTCTATCGATTTATGACCAAACTTGTAGAATAATGAGGCGCTGCTGATGTTCCAGGCTTTTGCGAGTGCGGCAAACTCAGTAGAATCTCTCTCTCTCTCTCTTTCGCTCTCTCTCTTTCCTGCATAATTCAATTGCGTCAGAAATTTCCCTCTAGAAGTCGGCAGGGCGAGTCGGCCCAGTGCCAGATGGGTGTAAATCAAAATATATGTAAAAACGTGATCTAATGCGTGCTTTAGTATAATCATGCAGCACTCCCTCGACGGAGCCGAATCAGAGCACGCTAGCCAAACTCTCTCAAGCTCCTCGTGGTTTTTTCTTCACCGAAACAAAAAGCAAGACACAAAATACGTAAAAAAACTGAAACGACGAAAAAACTACGATTTCGATTCGTTCGCTCGTAAAGAGGAGGCGTGTCAAATTAGACGAGAGCAGAGCTTACGCCATTCCGGGTCGGTCCAGGTGCTGAGAGAAATTTAGAATAAAAGATGGCCGGCATGAAGACCGACATAAATTCGGCTTAACTGGGTTATGGGCGACAAGCATTCGGAAAATTAGAATCGGAGCAGAGGCAAAGCGAATAAATCACTTTGGAAGCGCGCAGCCTATCAAATAGCGACTTGTCTCTTAATGAACCATTATGCCGGGTAAATTACGCTGATACGCGACGATTATGCGTCGATAGTGAATAAAATGTAAATCGAAACGGTTCTTAATGAAAACAGCTGTGAGCGTGGACTTTAGCCCGACACTGTTTGTCTAGTCCAACAAATCCGAATCGAAAGCGGCCGTCACAGTGACACACCCGCACAGTTACACAATCAAAACTCCACTCGATTCTGAGCTTAGACACAAGCTGAACAAGTTGAATAGAGCAAGCCAACAAGTCCAAAGTTCTCGGCGCGCTGGACCTCCTCCTCTCTGAACTTGTGCCGTCAGTTGAAAGAATCGCATGGCTCGACCAGTCTGATCTATATTCGGTATTGAATGCGAAACTTGGCCGCTGAAAGGCAGCAGGCGTTCGGGAGTGAGTTTAGACTGGCGGCTCGGGCTGTATGTGCCGACATGAAAGCGCTTAATTTTTATACTAGCTCGTGATGGCCGGCTCGCAGTGCTGATTCATTTGAAGGCGCCAATGAGGTGCCGCATAATGAACAAGCCCTTTGCATTCAAAATAGTAATCACGCATAAACTCGGGGCTGCTCGGAGGCCACGATCACGCGCCGATCACGCTAGACGAGTTTAGTTCAACGAGTGATTGGGGCCAAAATCCCTCAGTTATGTAATCACGGGCCTACTAAACGTGCCCATTGCGTCCCTATTGAATATGCAGCAGGGTGTGCCCTACTTCTTCGTGCCCTATTCTGCTCAGATGGCGTGATGCAAGCGATAAGCGCGCGCCTCCTCTTCACGCCTTTTCTTATTCCTGGTCCGTCCGGCCGCTTGCAAGCACTTAAAAATTAGAAATCAATCAAATCGAGCCATACTTGCCTACACAGACATCTACGACCGATCGCTCTTCGCTCCGGTCACATTCTATCCGTCCGAACAAAGAATTCTTATTCTCTCTCTCTCGCGTCTTCTTGACGACTCGTTAACAACCGAGTTTAAAATTAGAACCGCGTTTAGCTTATTTTTGGACAATTTGATTTGTTTCGACGATTGGCAACGATTAAGCGTAGGCAACCAAACAACACGTGCACTCTGATTCGCATTAAGTGTTTCATTTTTGAAATTATTTAAATTGTTGAGCACACGTTTTTATTTTGGCAGTCAATTCGACTGCATTCATTTGAACACACTCGTCGGTCCATTCAGATTCGCAATGAGACCAATTATGTCGCATAATGCTTTTCAGAGTTCGAAGGCTGCTGATAACAGATTGATGGTCCCTTTTAAACGGCTCTTTGAACGCGTCTCTGAACGCTTGATGAACTGCTTCCCGTCTTGATTGCCTTGTTGTTTTGTTTATTTTCTTGCGGAGCAAATATTTCAGGATAAACACTGCGCAGCGATGAAAATCATCATTAGGGAGGGAGGAAGGCGACATGTGGCCGAGAGTGTTTATCAGGCGGCAGGGGGCGAGGAAATGTAAACAATGCAAAGATAAAGATTTGAGACGAGATGAAGTGAATCTGGTTCAAATCGGGATTAAATTAGTTAGCGCGATCATGACCGAATTAGACGAGCGATGGTTGCCGCATTCAAGAGAGGCTCGGCCATACAGGCTGCGGCCATGGCGATTAGCGAATTCTTCTAATTGAAAGGTGGCCTAGATTCTGGCCAGCGGCTTAAGTAACGCGCTCGTCACAACTGGCTCGTGAGCGCAGTTGATTGGAGCCGCACATTTGTTTACGCGCGATGAAAGGCGATCGGAGTGAGCGGTTGTTGCCCAACCACGCTTTAATGATAAGCAAACACAGATTGTTCGAATCGGCGCTTGCCAGCCACGAAACTCTGCTCGCCCCACCACTCATTCCTCCTCTCCCGCCCACTCTATCCAAGTCTGCTCACACACACGCTCGCCCCTCTTTTGCTCTATCCGCTACTCATTCTTCCCCTCCTCCTCCTCCTCCGTTCGACCATCAACTCAGTTATCTGCTCGGCCTGAACTAATCACCGCCGCATGCGTCTGATTTCGATACCGATTTGATGAGCTGCACGATGAGTGAGAATTTCGGTCGTGAGATGGGCCAGCAGCCGCCCCGCTGCCTTTTCTCCCTTTGCAACATTGCCTACGCCATCACTGCGACCGCAGCGACCGTCTACGCCTGCCGTGAGCACGGTGTCAAGTTCGAGTATCTCGTTCGCCTCTATTCGCGCGGATTCTGGGACCTGCTGCCGTCAGTGTTCATCCGTTTGTCCATATTGACCCTCACCGCTCTGCTTGCTCTGGCATTTGTTCTATTCTCGCTGCGGCTGGTGGGAAACTTTGCCAATGACCACGTGCAACTCGGCCAGGACTATTTCGCAGAGAGACACAAGCCCGACAAGTCCAAATTCAAGGCCTTTATGAAATGCATATGGCGCCACTCGCCGCCTATAAACGCCACCACCCATTGGCTTTCGGCTTCCATATTGATCTACTCTCGGCTCATGTTGGACGCAGAGGAAACAGAGCTGACCATCGGCTCGTTCGTCATTCAATACGGCGCCGAGCTGATCAATTTCACTTTCGCGGCCGTTATGCTGGCAGGCGCGTATGCAAACGTGATCTGGACAAGTAGCAGGGCGTTGGGCGGCCTTGTCGCTTTCGTCGGTATTCTTGTCACCATCGAACAGCTTCTGCTTTGCCTCTCATTTGCCTATCTCGTTTGCCATTCTTCGCAGTCAGAGAGCGCCCTTGTCAAAAATCAAGCGCTTCTGCTTCTTTTGTTTCTACTTGTCAAACTGCAGTCGTTTCTAACGCCCACAAGCGTGTACATCTACGCTTGGCAGCGGCACAAGCGCCAGGTGAGCGTCGACTGTCCAGCCAGGCGAGACACTCGCTTTGGCTCACCGTACGAGAATCTCGGACTCTGGCTGATAAAGGAGCGCGATCAGTCCATAGGAGTCTGGGGCTATTGCCCAAATTTGATCGGTATGCTACAGCTGCTATTGATAAGCGCCTGCAAGCTTCCAATTTGCTTCGATCTTTTGATGCATTTTGAGCGCTCACACGAGCTCGCCCCCATCACTTTCATAGTCGAGCAGATTTCGCACACGTTTCTCATGCTATTCGTTTGGATGCTTCTAACGTTC
Organism: Proales similis; assembly: GCA_019059635.1. Taxonomy (NCBI): domain Eukaryota; kingdom Metazoa; phylum Rotifera; class Eurotatoria; order Ploima; family Proalidae; genus Proales; species Proales similis. The sequence continues at coordinate 379,261 of JAGVRJ010000015.1, forward strand.
AAGTCAAAGTGGCGCACACGGCTCTCGTCGAGCTATGTTCTGGCCGCCCGCTGCGCCACCAGTCCCAATCTGATCTCAAGCTCACACGACGACTTTTTCAACATCGAAAATCAGCCAAATCTGCTCAGAAGATCGACGCCGTCCCGAGTAGCCGACCGGCCTCGGCCACGAAGCGAAGGCCAGTTGAACTACGATAATCAGACCGATTGCTACGAGCTTGCGTTCGCATCGCTTAATCGAATTCCGGACCAGAACGGGGTCAGCGAGTCGTTCTATCGCAGTCAAATTCGAAGGCAAATGTACGAAAGCAAAACGCTCGGCGACGAGCTTACACCTTCCATTAAGCGATCGCTCAAGCTCAAGTCCAAGCAGGTCGAAACAGTGGAAGCAGCCGCTAGTCCGAGTGGAGAGGACACAAACAGTGGGCCCGTGTGGAGCTCAATCGTTCTCAAGCCAACACAGGACGAGTCGGCCGGCCACGAGAGCCGCGTCTGATCCTCTTCTTCCGCATCTAGCCACCAGAATCTCTATTTCCCTCGTCTCATCCAAACTCGTTCGTTTGGCTTCTTCCTCTTGTTAGCTCTCTTCCAGTTCTGTTCCTCTCTTTCCAGCATTTCTTTGTATTGTAAATAAAACACAGAAAGCAGACTGTGGCCGGAAAATTAGGCAGCGGATGCAATTTTGTTAAGGCAGGACAAGCATTGCTCAATAGCTAATTGGGCCGATATCCGTGTGCAGAGAGCGGCGATTAAGATGCGATATTGAATTGTTAGATCGACGCGAGGCAGAAAGCGGTTGTGGCGAATGAAAGGCCTACGCAAGCAAGATGGCAAGCAGAGTGGCTTTGCTTGCAAGAGGCCCCGATTGCGATACAGAAAAAAAAGAGAGAAACGACGCCGGTATCAGGTTCAGTCGATTAGGTGCGAGGCGATTAGGAGCGGGCGTGACGCAATTTTGAAAGGGATTGGGCGCGTTTGATGCCACAAGAATAATCTCAAGTGCGCGAGCTCAAGTGGCCGACAAGTGCGAAGCGGACAAGCAAGTATTGAATGGCGAACGGCAAAGCGGTCGATGATGGTTTTGATCCGCATACGTGAGGCCGCGAGCTTCTCACAGATACGAGCCTATTGAGCGCTATCCGCTTTCGATTGCGGCCATTTGAGCGTCGATCGCCTGCCGCCGCCACCGCCATCGAGTTGTGTGAGAGTTCAAGTTGCATTTGTGAGCAATCGAGCCAGCCAGTGAGTCAGAGTTTTAAAAGCGTTTTTAAGAGTTCTCGCCGTCGGACACGGAACGCCGCATTTCAATTAGGCCTAATCGATTTGATCTCGCTAGATTGAAAGCGCCGCTCTATCTGCGCCGCTCTTGCCATCGGCCATTTGCCGTCCATAAACACCGTTTGCAATTAGTGCGTGTACATTCGAAACACTGAATGCACTCGGCGCTCTCCTATCAACACTGCTCGAGATGGCCGTCATTCGCCTTCATTTACCAACTTCCCTTCAAAGTCTACTTGACACTAATGCGCCATGTCAACGAGATGGCCGGTCTCTTTCCCGTGCTTTGGCGCTCGCCAACATTCGCCACCTTCGTTTCACTTATTTTCGCCCATTAAACGCCCTCGAATCTGTGCGGCCAGTGCTAAATATTTCTATATAGTTCGTGTGTATTCAATTATCGAGCTTCCTCGATTGGTCCGAGCGCAGATTAGAGCTTCGTCAATTTTGCCCGCTTTTTCCTCCCCGCTTGCCTCTCTAGCCGCACTTTAACTTGCTTGTGGGACTTTAATCGGCTTTGGTCATTTATTCTCAATCGTTTTATTCGCAAGGCTTCGCATCCAAAGGCTTCAGATTGCGTCCAACTGGTTCACAAAGTGTTTCGCTTCATTCTTACAAACAAGACGTCAGTGCAATTATGGCGCAATATTTCACACGCACACTTGCTCGGGGCTGACCATTTCAATCCTTAGGGAGAGGCAGAGGGGCGTGTAGAATGAGAGGAATTGAGAGAAAGAGCGAGAGAGAGAGACAGACAGAGATGTGTTGCAGCAGCAACAACAACTGGCTGCAGCGGCTTATCAAAGTGAGCCGCCTTTTATGTGCATGCAACGAGCGGTCCTCGTTAATCACTTGCACTCCACTCGTCCAAGCGTGTCTTTATAATCCATTTATTTGCTCGTCAGGCGCTCATAAGGGAAATATCTAGTCGGACGATCGTAGTGGACGTCGGCGTCTTAATTGAGCTTCTAGTTGTCGCATTTATGAAAAAAACACACACACACACCGCGCGTGCACACACTCGCTCGCTTTTATATAAGTTCGCTTGTGTGGTCGGAAGTGGGCGCTTGCCTGAGAAAAGTGAGACAATAGCAAGTGTGCGGCGGTGAATCAGCGGTCAGGCTATCGATAGTTAATCGAGCCGAATGAATGAGCCATGCACGACCAATAGGAGGAGGGTGGTGGGCTTGTGATGAGAGAGCGGGTCGGACGAGCGTCTGCCCATTGAAAGAGGCAGAATTACGTGCGTTGGCGTAAACAGAGCGAACGAGAGAATTGGGCCGTTGATTGAATTCGGGTCGGCCGATTCGATCTTGAAGAACACTTGTTGCTTAGAATAACAACAACAACACACGGCCAGAGCGCACAAATAGGCAACAAGCATCAGCATTTTGGGCAGCACCGCAAAACAATTAACACACTTAGCGAGAGGAGGGCAATGAGCACACGCTCGAACTAAGGCGATTGTCCGAGCGCGTCGACACGCTCGCACGCTTGTGCCGTGTGCTCTTGTTTGGATCATCGAGTTGCATGCAACGCTTGCAAGCGCGCCAGTCGTGATGATCGAATGAGCAAAAAGGATCGAGCAGAATGAGAGTGGGCATGCTAAATTTAAAATAAACAACTATAAGAAGAGGCAACAAGCGAGCAGGCCTGCAGAGGGCAGCGAGAGTTGAATTTGTGAGCCAATCGTCGAGTGAGTGAGCCAGTGGTCAAGTAAACTATAGAACGGGTCGTGCGTGCTCGTCGGACACTGAACGCGCCCCGGGCGACTCTCTCTCTCTCTCGCTATTTCTCTCTTCAACAGATTCACTTTTAATGATTCGTGTGCACATTCCCCGCCGCTTGACCAACAGCGGCTAAGCTCGAATGCAAATTAGGGAAGAAGCTGATCAAGCTCGTCGACTGGCGTGTTTGCCTGGTTTCATTGTCTAAATCACTCAGGATTCAATCATCTCTCTCTCTCTCTTTCTCTACTAGTGGTCCTAGGCCGCCCCAGTCTGCGCCGCCATCGCTTGTGATGCTGAACGGGTCGCTCACAAACCGGCCACATGTCAACTGCCTGTGTGCGCTCAGTCAAACATGACGCGTGTATGAGAGACATTGAGGAATGGTATTGACTGCTTGCGTCTCGTTCACTAATATCCTCGCGCTCGCCGCTAATAAGGGGCCGATTTCGTTCACATCCGGCGACGGAAGCTGTCAAATCAATTCCGAATTCCATCCGAGCCAACTGGCCAACCAGATTGGAGCAGCAACCGCCCCAGCAGCGGCAGCAGCTAGAGGAGCGAACAAACGACCCAAACTCAGATGCATTTGTCCAAGGTGGGCAAATAACCGGACCGAGCGAGCTAACAAACGGGACAGCCAGTGGCCAACCAGCCAGCGAGGAGTGCGTAAACAACTCGCATTAACGAGCCCATCCTAAGCGGCGTGTGCTACACTAAAGGTCGTTACATTGGCCGCTGCCAAGCAAACAAGAGCCTGTTTGAGCTCGGCTTAGGTCACTCTAATCCGAACAGGCGCAAACGTTCTCTCGCATTAGAGCCCTTCTATTGCCAGTGGCGTCCAAGACGCCGCGCCTTGCACGTTCGGCTTGTTTGCGCGTCCAGTCCGTCCTCTCTTGTTTGTATTGAGGAGGCGCCCCTCTCTCTCTCTGTTTGAGAGGATTAAGAGCAAATAAGAGTGCGCGCACGGCTTCTTGCCCTCTTTGCGCTTGTCGCAGTCTCAACATCTCTCTGTCTCTCTCTCTCTCTCTATGGCTATTCCTATTCTATGTGCACACCACAAACATACACACGCGCGCGCACAAACAGGCAACGGCGCCATTAAAGCCGACGCCGAGCGTTCGGCTCGAGTGGACAACTTGAATTTCAATTAACAGGCCCATTTTGGCCGTTCAGTTTAGTATTCTCTATTTTGCAGCTTGTCTGCTGTAGTTTGCATTCAGAATGTGTTTTTGGTGTGTTTGGCAATTAAGTTAGCGCCGTCTGACGGCCGACGCGCTAGTTCGTGCGAATCCGTTTTTGCTCAAATTCAATCTTCATCGAGAGAGGGAGAGAAGCGACCACAGCGGCCGAAAATAGCCGGAGCCGACGAGCACTGGCCAAAACAACTATTTAATCACGCATCTTCTCATTTACAAGCAGATTGATTCTATTCCGCGTGATCGACTCTGCTACTCACTTTGGCGGGCACTTGCGCAAGTCTACCGCTTAATTCAATTGTTAATTCAATTGTCGATCCTAATGAGATTCTAATTAAAGAAGACGACGGGTGGTCGTGCCGTGCACTCAAGAGCCGCCAGCTCCACTGCATTTGACGCGACCCTCTTGAGCGGCTCACCTTGGGCTAGTGGCCCACAACGAGCATTCGCCAAGGGCCTATTCTCCCGGGTCTAGTTGACATTCCTCTCTTTAGGCGCCGACAGCCTCAGCAGCTGCCTGAAATCTTCTCCCACCAGCTCGTCCTGTCTTTCTCGTCTGTTGGCGCCCGCGGTCACCTTCCTCTCTGCACTTCTGCGTTGCACTTCTCTCCCGGCCACCGTGCACAAACTCATTTCATTTAGATTTAGATTTTTTCCCAATTTTCGTTCGATTACTTTTCGTTTTGAGCTGTCGGTTCGCGTTTCCTGTCGGATACGCCTGAGAGCGAGCGGTCACTTCTCACATTACAATTATTTCTGCATTTAGCTTTTTAATTCACAATGGCTCGCAGCAGCCGCAAAGGCCGTAGAAGATTGGCTGTAAATGATGATGCTGCTTCTGCTGCTGCCCATGGCGATCATGATGATGATGATGATGGAACGAGAGCGTCAGAGAATTAGAATGGACGAGAGACTGACGGGCGGCGGAGGAGTGAGCTACTGCGATGTAGAAGAAGAGAAAACATGCAAAGCAGGCAGACAAGCATCAGCCAAGACTACAGAGAGAGAGAGAGAGAGAGAGAGCGAGAGAGAGAGAGAAAGAGAGAGAAAGAAAGAGGGAGAGAGAGAGAGGCGAGAAGACGAGCCGCAGACGTCGAGCGTTGAGTGAAACACTCCGACATGTGGCACTTGCGGCATAGACACATCTGCTGACGGCTTAATGGGCCGTGCTGACGGCCTAGCGGACAGGCTAGCCAGCAAGCAGCTAGGCAGGCAGGCGATCGGACGCAATCGGTCTGACAAATGTTCGCGTTTAGTGATTTATTTGGCGAGATTTTATCTCTTCATAAATCAGTTCTATTTACTCAGTTGTGACCATTCGTTAGTTCGCTTATCGAGTTGCTTATCTTGCCTCAGCGACTAGGTGAATAATGCTCGACATGTGAACGTCACGTCGACCTCCTTTCGCCGCCCGCATCGCCGTCTTATCTCGCACAAAGGCCGACCTCGCTAATCCTCGCCTCGGCCGCATATTTGCACTTGATTAATCTCTTCAGTCTCTTCTCTCACGCTTTTCTTCCTCATTTGTTGATTAGATGAAGCGAATTGCCGCCCTAGTTCAATTGATGCTGCTGAGCACGGTGTCGTGCGGCCACCTCTACATCACGCCCATGCCAGACCAGGAAGGCGAAGTGGTGGCCACCATTGGACACTCGTTCGTGCTCTCTTGTGAAAGCTCAGGGCCCGATGCCGAGCGGCCCAAAGGTCTTCAATGGCGAACGCCAACCAACGAGCTGGTCAAGCCCGATCCCAATCAGCATGTGTTCACCGTTCTTCAGGGAGACACGCTGCGCCTCTTTTTCAACGAGCTCACTCCAAGCGACTCGGGCGTCTACGTTTGCATGGGCATTGAGTCGGGCGCTCCCAGAGAAGTCAGCGTACGTCTTGTGCTTCAAAGTAAGTCGAGCTCGTCTCGTCTGCCTCGTCTCCACTAGAGCTGAATGCCAATTCGAATTATAGAAAAAATCAACTTTCACGAGACGCCACTGGTGCAGTTTCTGCGCGCCGGAGAAGATGACACGATTAGATGCCACGCACGAGCCAATCCGGGCCCAGAGATCTCCTGGTTCCGCAAAGGCGTGAACCTCATGCTCAAGAACGACCACAAGTACATGATGACCAACGAAGGCCTGATGGTCAAGAACGGCCAAGCCGAAGACGAGGGCGTTTACATTTGCCAAGCAGCGGTGACTGCCACCGGCGAAGTAAAGCGAATGGAAATCGATGTTCAAATAATTTGTAAGTGTTGGCAACTCTGTTCGACCCCAGCGGCCTAATGCAGCAGCGGCTTCTGTTAAAACAGCTCCGCCCGAATGGGTGCACAAGCCCGAGGACACTGAGGGAGTCCGGGGGCAGGATGCGATTCTGAAATGCTTGGCGTTCGGCAAACCAGCTCCGTCGTACCAGTGGCTGCGAAACGGAATTCCTGTGGCCGGCGAACGCTTCATTGTCAAGGACGGCTCATTGACTGTGCGCAATCTCGAGCGGCAAGACACCGCCACCTACACGTGCATAGCCGAAAACCAATCGGGCAGACTAGAGGCCAACATGAAGCTGTTCGTTCTCATCGGACCGGACATAAGTCTGATGGAGGACGTCAGAGTGATTGAGGGCAGCCGGGCCACTCTGAAATGCATTGTGAGAGAAGCGTTTCCCAAAGCAAGCATAAAATGGAAGTACGCCGACACGCAAGAGCCGATTGAGAACGGCGACAACTTTCTGATCGAACACGACACAGAAGACACGCAAATGGGAGGCTGGTCGTCGCTGACCATCTTGCGCACCTCGCGACTTGACAAGCGAAACTACACTTGCGTGGCCAGCAACAAGGCTGCGGTTAGCGAGCGCGATGTCCAGCTCTTGGTCGAGTACATGCCCAAGTTGATATTGAACAGCGAGGCGCGCGAGATCTACTACAGCTGGATTAGCACTGACCATTTGGGAAACAGCGGAGCGGCAGCGGCTGCCTCCAGCGTCCGCTCATTTCCGGTCATTTTCACTTGCTTGGCCGATGCAGAGCCGGCGCCAGTGATCACTTGGTACAAGGACGGCATCCCGCTCGACCTGAAGGATCCACGCTTCCGCGAGCTGAAGAGTTCTACGGGCGTTAGCAAACTCGAAGCAACTCCTCGTTCGATCGCCGACTTTGGAACGTACCAGTGCCGAGCCGAGAACAAGCACGGCCGAGAGGAGCGAGTAGTTCAGCTCCGAAAAGCAGACCCGCCCAAGTTCGCACCCAAGACCAGAATCACAGACATAAAGCCGGACCGAGTCTCGTTCGAAGTGATTCCGTCCGATGCTCCAGATGCCAACGGAGGCCTCCCTATCGAAGCCTACAAGTTCGAGTGGCGCCTCAGCAACGGCGAATGGAACTATGAAAAGGAAATTGCACTCGATCTGGCCGGCGTCGACTACTTGACGTCCCCAACGCCAAAGCTTCGAAATGCCATCATTGACTCGCTCATGCCTGACACCGACTACGTGTTCAGAGTGGCTGCTGTGAGCAAGGCCGGCGTCGGATCTTTCGGAAGGGACGAGATCAGTGTGCGCACAGCCCCTCGCCAGCAGCCCGAGGCGGTGCGAGTGATCAGCCGCGAGAAATGTCTGGACGCCACTCAATGCCTACTTGAATGGACCGTGGATAGCAACGGGGGATCGCCGATCAGGGAATATCTCGTAAAATGGCGACAGGTTTGATTTCTCTTGTCCTCAACTCGGCCATTCGGACCAATCCTAAGCCAAGCATCAATTAAGATTGTGTACGAGGATCCGCAGTACAAGCACCGAAATCCGGGAAAGATCGGACCATGGTCAGCAGTCGTTCGCTTGCCTGAAGCGCAGGTCAGCTACGAGATTGCCGGCCTGCTGCCCAACTCGTTCTACGAAGTGGATATTGTTGCCCGAAATGACATTGGACCTTCAGCCTCGCAGCCGTTCCGCATTCGAACTGCACCTCTCACTCGAGGTAAGTTTTAATCTTCTCTCTCATTTGCTCATGCTCGCTTCTGCCGCGGCATCTCAAGTATTTCAATCTGGAACCTTCTCTCATCGCACTCATCCTATTCGCTCTATCTCTTTCTCTCTCTCTTTATCCATCTATCTGCCTGCCTGCTTGCCTTTTACTACATTTTTTCCCTTGTGAATCACTTTCAGCCGAGTTGAGCGCAAGCTTATTGGAGAAGTATATGCAGCCGAACGGCGAATTCGTGGTGCCCGGCTCGCCTCGCAATCAGGCACTCAGGCCGTGTTCCGTCTACTTCGGCCAGCTCTTAGCGCCCTTAGTCTTACTAACAATCCTTCACAATCCGTTCTAATAATCTCAGACATCTGCCCCGTAGTCGTAGGAGCCTGTTGTTTTGGCTCTTGTTTTGTTCATTATTGCAATAAAGTCTGCTTGCCAGCCCTGTCAAACTAGCCAGTGGTAGAAGGCTTCTATGAGAGAGCTCACTCACCCAAGTTCTCTAGTCTTTAATTCTAATCAAATTCATTTGCGCCAGACTAAAGCAAGATTGGCCTCTAATTTGACTAATTGAAATGTAGACGACAACTCGGAAGCATACAGACAGCGCAACTTGCGCACCATCAATCAAGCGGTCATCATCGCGCTCTCCATCCTCGGCGCGCTCATTCTCTTCCTCTTGATCGATTTGATGTGCCTGATTCGTTCGAATTGCGGCTTCCTCGCCATGATCGCCAAATCGTGCAGCAAAGACAAATCCAAATCGGCCGAGTATAGAATGTAATTAGCCAAGCGACGCCATCTAATTCATCACAGTTTATGCTGATTTTTGTCCGCCAGGAAAAACCCTCCGCCGAAAATAGTTCAACATGAGCCCAAGAGCAACGATCGCGGCCAGTACAAGCCAATTGAGGCCAACGACGATCAACAAGAAGCCAGCAAGGAAACGACGGTATTGCTTGCTTTCACCACTCGCTGCTCTCCTCCGTCATTTTACTCTAACTCTCTGAACAGATTTTCATGAAGGAGTAAAACAGCAGCCACCTGCCGCGCTTACCTAACAGTAAATCAGTCGTGACTTTGGCTCAGCCCGCATTTTGGCGACGCTCGTCTTTTATTTGAGCTTGCACTTGCCCTTCTTCTTCTTTTTTCCCATTCATGGGCTGTTTGATTCTCTTCGAAGACTTTTCTTGACTCTCTTTTTGATTATCTTTATCTGCTTGTTGTCTCTCACGTGTCCTCTGTGTCTCCTCAATTTGCTTATTTGCCGAACAATGCATTCGTCTTTTTGCCTCTTATTCTCAATGTTTCTTCTCCCTCACGCCCAGCATTCTTGAAACTAAATTATTTCACGCACTCTCCTTTTTTTTAACATTGCATTTTGGCCTCTTACTGTTATTTGAACGAAAAAACAAACAACCTGTCGGGAGAAGCAATTAGCCATTTATTTGCGTCAGTCGTACTCCGTTGCGTCATTCGCTGCACTCAGGAATAGGCGGCTGTCGATTAAACCCAATGTTTGATTGTCTAAAGCTTTAAGCTTAAAAAACTCGCGAGGACTGCAGTTGGATTTTTGAATTTTAACTGTTCCACAGAGAACACGTTGAACACCCAAGTCACGCCTCAAGCAACCTTCAACTAGTCCTCGATTGAGCATAGAACTGAACAGCCTAGAATTGAATTCGAAATGGGATTGCAAGCCACTGCATTCTAAATTGCTAGAGTTGGCTCGATGCCCTCAAGTCCTCGAACGAAATCGATTAAACTGAGGCTTCGTAAATTCCTATGCCGTTCTCTTTTAGTTGAAAAATATATTGAACAGTTTCAATGAAGCAATTTCATAGGTCTCGAGTTAATAATTGCGTTTGTTTCCAATTTCCTCTAGCTTTGGCATTTCAAGTCATGTTCTGCAATCTACGCGTGATTTTAACGCGCATTAGCGCGCCATTTGCCGCTCTTCCTCTTGGTCATAATAAAAGAAAAAAACGACTCGCAGAGCATTTCAGCCACCAAAACCCGAGCGTATAAATTGGCAGTTAAAAAAAAATCGAAGCATTTCATAAAACAAATCTGATTTAACAACTCGTCTGAGAATGGGAAAAGTGGACACGTTCACGATAACGCTGTCCAAACAAGTGCCGTACTATTTCTCTGGCGAAACGCTCAATGGGCAAGTGTTCATCAAAGTGAGTGAACGACTGAAAATCAACGCGTTTAGACTTCGTTTTCATGGCCAGGCCTTTGTCAGATGGTAAATAACTCTCTATAGCCTTCTTTGCGTTGACTAGAAGTAGAAGTTTGCAAAATTTTCAAAACACCATTTGAACAGGACTGAGACGCATGGCAGTAAAGAGAGAAGGAGAAAAGTGACTTATCGTGCCAGTGAGAATTACTTGGACTATTCGCTCACTGTGCTCGAGAAGAAGGGAAACGATGAGTTGTATCTAGAGCCGGGCGAGAGGGTTTATCCCTTTTCGGTTTTGCTTCCGCCCAATCTTCCCGGAAGCTTTGAGCATCCTCATGGCCATATTCGATACTCAGTGAAGGCCACACTCGACATTCCTTGGTAAACAGTGCAACAGCTCTCTAAGCCAGTCGGCTCTAATCTCCTCATGTGCTTTAATTGCGCAAAAAAAGGGCGTTTGACAAGCACAGTTTACACGTGTTCTCAGTGGTCACTCATTTGGATTTGAACCAGTTTCCGAACTTGTCCCAGTCACAAGGCACCACAGCAGACAAGCAAGTTGGATGTCTTTGCTGCAAGTCCGGCAACGTTCACGCCCTCTTTGGCCTCCAAAAGAGTAAGATTTCGAGTCTGAAACAAACAGCCGACCGACGTAAAATTTTTGCTCAAGCTGGATTCGTTGCGGGCGAAACGGTGGCGTTCGGAGCCAAGATTGAGAACAAAAGCAGCCGCCAAGTGAAAGAAATGAGTCTCACTCTCGTTCAGTCGATCAGACTTATAACCCCGCGCAAGATCCGCACGATGCTGCAAGACTGCTTGACTGTTCGCTATGCGGGCACAATTGCGGCCAATCAAGTCTACGATTGGACCCATTCTGAGAGCCAGTTTGTTATTCCGCCAGTCAGCTTGACGTTGAGCGGAATAAGTCGAGTGATAGAGATCACTTACTTCCTAAAACTCAACTTTGACATGAGCGGCCTTTCAATAAGCACCAACATGATGATCCCGGTCGTGATTGGCTCTGTGCCAATCGGAATTAGTTCGGGCCAATATGAGTGCACTTACAGGCCGACCACAATCGACACAGGCGACGGCGGCCTCGTCGACGACCAGGATGGCAGCAACGGTGAGATGGTCGAGAACGATCTCAGCTCATTCAAGCCGTTTTATCCTTATTACGAGTCATTGCCGCCTCCACCTGCGCCGCCCTCGTCCTCCTAGTCCTAAAACTCCTTACTGAACCAGCTGCACTTAAAAGAAACTTGAAGCGTATGTTTCGTGAATAATAAACAAATTCTAAAATTGCGGCTCTGACGTTTAAGAGAAGCTCTGCGAAACTCTGTACTGAACAAAGACGAGTTGACAAAGGCGGCAAATGCATTCGCCACGCCAACTACGCACGAAATTTTTTATTTACTTTTAGCAGTTTGCGTCAAACTTGCAATGCATTCTAATCGATCCGACTTGCTGTTACATTTCGATCTGCCCCGCTGCTTATTTGATTAAGCTCGCGGCTCGGCATAAGTGTCTTGAGCACGAACAGAACTGAAATAGCGAATGTTTATTATACCTTTTTCCGTTGCCTTAGTGCCCGAGGCTGCACAGAACAGGCATAATTGAAACTTTGTCTGCAAATATAAAGCAGAGCGATAGAGGAATAGAGAAAAGAAGAAAAAAGTCGAGTTTACCAAGCTGCGAGCGAAAATGGGCAAGGTGAATGTTTTTAGAATTACTGTCGAAAAGCCATACTACTTCGCCTGCGAGAACTTGACCGGTCAAGTTCACATAAACCTAAGCGAGCGGCTCAAGATAAACGGTGTCAAGCTGCATATTTTCGGCCGGGCTTATGTAAGATGGTAAGTGAATGAGCTCTTACTCGGACCACCCTAACTCAGCCAAACGTTGAAATAAGGACCGAGAGCCAAGGGACCGGCAAAAACCGAAGAACGCGAACCTACACGGCAACCGAACGCTACATGGACTTTCCATTCGACTTGTTGAAAAAAGGCGACCAGGATTTATATTTGGAACCTGGAAACGTCACGTTTCCATTTTCGATTACTTTGCCACCGAATCTGCCCAGCAGCTTCGAGTTCATGAATGCCAACATAAGATATGGCGTGAAGGCTACCCTCGACATACCATGGTCAGTTGGCCCAATCTGATCACCAGTCTTGTCCGAAGAATGCTCAGTTTCTCCCGAAATTTTAGGGCCTTTGACAAGCACAGTGAGCTGACCTTTACTGTGGTCAGCCATTTTGATTTGAATCAGTTGCCGAATTTGGCTCAGTCGCAGGGCACCACAGCTGACAAGCAAGTCGGATGTCTGTGCTGTAAAGCCGGAAACGTCAAAGCTTTGTTCGGCGTTCAAAAGAGTAAGGAAATGGCACATTTAAATGACACAATTGATGATGAGCTCGTTTAAGCTGGTTTCGTTCCGGGCGAGTCGGTCGCGTTCGGAGCCAAGATCGACAATCAGAGTACCCGTGAAGTGAAGGAAATGACTCTTTCGTTGGTGCAATCGGTCAAACTCATTACACCTTCGAAAAGCCGAACGTCCGCTCGACAGGTGGCCAGTGTGCCTTTCACGGGCAAAATAGGGGCCAGTCAGATGTACGATTGGACTCACTCGGAGACTCCGTTTGTCATTCCGCCGATCGTGTCTTCATCCAACGGAACTTGTCGCATCATTCAAGTCTCTTATAATCTAGTTCTCAACTTTGACATGAGTGGCATTTCGGTGAGCACTGACATGCTCATTCCCGTTGTGATCGGCTCAATACCGATCGGAATGAGTCCAACCAATCCAAAATGTGCTTACAAGCCGAGCATATTGGAATCTGACGTCTTGCCGGACGACGATGGTGAAAGTAAGGGCGAAATGGTCGAAAGTGATTTGAAGAGCTTCAAGCCCTACTATCCCTACTATGAGTCTATGCCAGCACCTCCTCCTAACAAGGCCTGAGATCTTCCTATATTAATCTGAATATTTCAAGACTATTTACTTGTTTAACTTCCACAATAAAAAGCCGAACTTTTAATTCACCTGGCTTGATAATCTGCTCAACCGGGCCTCATTGCAGCATAATAAAACGCAGCTAGTTCCAACGTCACTCCTCGTTGCTTGAATTCTTGACGTGCTGAAGCAGACAAATATTTGCTGGGTTCGGGGTATAAAGAGTGCACTCGGCCCTTTTTGTCAATCAAATTAAACTCGTGCAAGTGAAGCTCCATTTGTTCATTTCGCCAGAGCCATTTCGATAAAGAAGAGCGAGAAAGATCCGAGTAAAATGGGAAAGGTGGAATTTATCGAACTCAATCTGGACAAAAATCCGCCGACATACTTCTCTGACGAGCCGATCACCGGGCATGTTTTGGTGAAGATAAACGAGCCCATTCAAGTGAACAACGTTAAGCTTGAAATAAAAGCTCACGCCCGAACTCGTTGGTAGCAGGCCGCCTCTTATTGATTCTCTCAATGGTTGTGTAACGGGTAACTCATTACAAGGCGCGGCCACGAAGGAATCGGATCTGACCGAGAGCCGGCCGTCTTTTCTGCTTCGCGCGTTCTCCTTAAGCAAGAAACGCCCATAATCGCCTACCGAGGTTCTGAGACAACACGACTCGAGCCGGGCCTGCATAATTTTCCGTTCAAAGTTACTCTTCCGGTTGAGATTCCGTCCAGCCTTGAGAATCCGATCGGCACCATCCGATACACTGTCACCGGCGTCCTGGACGTTCCTTGGTTTGCTTTTCATTTCGCGTCCGATAATTTGCTATTGGCAAACTGACCGGAGATTTGAAAGGGCGCTCGACAAAAAAGCGCGCAAAATGATATTCATGATCCAAAGACTCGATTTGAACAACATTCCAGCTCTACGGATGCCAGTGGCAACCTCGTCGATTAAGAAAGTTGGCTGCCTATGCTGCTCGTCTGGCTCGATAGAGATAAGCATGACACTGCAGAAAGGTGAGTAGACGAATTGGGCTTTCATTCAAAAAGAGATTTGACTCCTCGGAAAGCTGGTTTCGTGCCAGGAGAACAAGTCGATTTTCTCGTCTCTATTGAGAACAATTCAAACTCCTCGATCAAAAGTCTCAAACTGAGTCTCGTACAAAAGCTGATCTTTCGCGCCGACATGAAGCGGAGAGCTCTTGATCAAATCATTGCGATGACTGGAAACGGACGAGAGATTGGAGCCAGAGAACATTTGAAATGGGACGGCTCAGAGCGTCCACTGATCATCCCGCCTTGTCTGCCTTCGCTGCCCAAACTTTGTCCTCTAATTGAGATGCACTACATCATTGCTCTAGAGGTTGACATAAGCGGCCCATCGATTGACAAGCAACTCTATGCCGGCATTACGATTGGCAATGTGCCTTTGAGTCCCAACCCAGGCGACCCTTCAGCCCGTCCTTCTGTAGACTTGGCAAACTTTGATTTGCCATTTAAGCGAGTTGATGATTCCGATCCAGAACTCTAGCCCCCATCTGGCTTTTTTCTTGCTCTTTTCTCAGAGCCCGTTTCAAACAAACTCATTTTTGCTTAGTCCTTAATAAAATATAATTATCTAGCGATATGCGAAAACTAACATTCAAGCTTGATTTTCAAATTACGCCTCTGCATTTTATGGTTGACACATTCGTCAGCTTTGTCCTTAGAATTTTTTTTTGCTTCTAGATTGGAAAATTAATTGTCTTATCTGGATTGAATAATATTGAGCAAAGATGATTATTCATAAAAGACTTTTAGTTTCTCATAATGATTTAAACATAAGCAGCAGTTGAAAAGCTAATCATTGGTACTTGATCGTTGAATACCTCCCGAGCTACAGATGGGCAAGGTAGCCGCTTTTCACATTCGCTTTGACAAATCAGCGCCGTACTTTTTCTCCGGCGAGACGGTCTCTGGCGTTGTCTACATTCAGATCAGAGAGCGTCTAAAGATCAACAGCATTGGTCTCAGGGTGTATGGAAACGCCTATGTGCGATGGTACTCGCGTTCTTCTCTCTTCTGTCTGCCCCTTTTGTCTAAGTCGATGCGAAAGGAGTGAAACTCATGGCACTGGCGACAACCGACGTCGAGTGGTGTACCGCGCCAGTGAGAAATACATGGACTTTCCCATGTACCTGATGCACAAGAACGCCAACGAAACTCTTTATTTGGATCCGGGCGAGATGCGGTTTCCGTTCTCAATCGTTCTGCCGCTCAATCTACCCAGCAGTTTCGAGCACATGCACGGCAAAATCAGATACGGAGTGAAGGGCACCATCGACATTCCTTGGTACAATTAGCTCGTCATTAAGCTGATTTCATCGGTTTAGCCTCATCTCTGCCTGATCAAAGGGCGTTCGATCAGCATACCGAGTGTCTATTCAGCATTGTCAGCCACTTCGACTTGAACCAGCTGCCCCATCTCTCACATCCGCAAGCGACCAACGGAGTCAAGGAGGTTGGCTGCCTTTGCTGCAGTTCGGGCGATGTTCAGGGCACCCTGAGCGTCTCCAAGAGTAGGTTTAAACCCAACAAGCTCAAGCTATCGAATTTAATTCGGAATGCTTTTACGAATTCTACCAGCTGGCTTCGTGCCAGGTGAAATGGTCGGCTTCAGCGCCAGAGTGGACAACAAGAGCTCGCGCGCCATAAAAGAAATGACTCTCTCTTTGGTCCAAACAATTCTTTTGATCACTTACCGCAAGACGAAACGGATGCGGCGCACTGTGGCTCAAGTGCGATACACCGGCTCGGCTGGACCGAACGAAGTTTGCGAATGGACCAACCACCAAAACCAACTTGTTGTCCCGCCAGTTGTGTCTACTTCGAACGGCACATGCCGCATAATCGAAGTCAGCTATGCTCTCGTACTCAACTTCGACATGACCGGCATATCGATCAGCACCGACTTGGCCATTCCGGTCGTTATTGGCTCGATTCCGATCGGATTGGGCGCATCACCACCTCAGTGTAGTTACATGCCAACCTCAACATCAACGACAAATGCTCCGAGTGCCCCTCCCGACTCCGACTCGGACGAAGAGCATCAAACCAAAGGCGAGGTGTTGGACACCAATCTAAATTCGTTTCAGCCTTATTACCCTTATTACGATTCGTTGCCGCCTCCTTATTCTTCTGTGGTCAATGCCCAGCAAGGAGCATCCGAGACCAAAATGTGAATTCATCCTTGATTCGAATCGGACCAGGCATCCGTTTCTCACACTAAACAGCTAAACTCGAACAAACTTCAGAATCAAATCATTTTGTTATTTCTATTAGCCAACAGTTTTCACTTTTTGCTTAATTTCTGATGTTAGGACTGCGAAAAGAATTCTCTTGTCGTACTTGCTGACGCAAAGAATCAAGTTGGCTGGGAGTTTTACGCCTAGTCCAGACTCTCTGGCACGTCTTATTCGTCTTGAGTTTATTCTATAGGCGCTCTTTTCTAGTTCCGATGTCTTTCAACCTTCTTCATCCGCCGATTAAACTCTTAGCGGCATTTGTCGCTGCGAATTAGTCTAAACGTTTTATTTGCTTTTGATAAATAAATAAAAAAATGGCAAAAGAGTCATTGAAGCGCCTCTTGTTCTTTCTTCTTTTACTCTCACTGGGTCTAGACCAGATGCATTCATAGACAGTTCCTTGACGAGCGGTCAATCTTCTTTACGCCAAATGGAGTCAAACAGTATCATATTTGACATTGTCGATCATCAAGTCGCTTTTAGGGAAACGTAAGCCTTGTTCACAATAATCGTCCGTACATGGACTGGTACCTGTGCAACGCAAGAACCTGACCTGGTCTCTTGCTGTTATATTTTGGTTGGTTGGATCCATTCGGTTTGTGCAACTGTCTTGGACTAGACACGTCTGGAATTTCGAGATGCATCTTAATTCGTCTGTCAGGTCAAAGGGAACATTGAGGCACTATGGCCAATATAGACAATCAGATTCCCATATTCTCAGCTCTTTGAGTGAGCTTGGCCAGTCCAATGCTGATTGCAAGCTCACTCTCACCAGATTGTTCTTGCACAAGTTCAGCCGTTCTAATCTTGGGTGAGCCGCCAGAAATTTTAAGTCGAAGCTGCTCAGCCGGTTAAGAGACAAATTCAGCGAACGTAAACTAGTCAAGCGATCAGCGCTCAACGCATTAGGCCGGATGTGCCTGATTCGATTAGAACTGAGATCAAGTTGCTCGAGTGAGCTCAGCTCTCCGAGCATGCTCGAATTAATCGATTTGAAGCGATGACCATTGATTTTGAGCTTGACAAGTGAGGGCAGCTTTCTAAAGAAATATTTAATATTCGCCGCACCAAGACCAATCAAAGTGAGTTCTTTCAGGCAGCCATATTCAGATTGAAGATCTGAGTCGAGCACCACGTGACACGGAGCAAGGCTGAAATCGTAGCCGAACGTAAAGCGCAAGTCCATCGAGTGGGCATTTGCTGGCTTTTGTCTCAATATGCCGATTAGGCTCTCAAGCTGTTGGGCGCCCGCTTGATCTAGCCTCAATTCTAATGTCTCGAGCGATTTGAAGTGAATCGGCGCATAGTCGATGAGATCGATCTGGCAAAGTCTGAGAGTTTTCAATGTCGCGATTTGCTTGAAAAGAGCCGAATCGAGCTGCTCGATCGTCCAACTTCTGAGCTCGAGCTCCTGCAGACAGCTTAATCGGTTGAACTCCAAGTTTTGCCAAGTCATTTGGTTCCAAGTTGAATCAAAGTCCATTTCGAGTCGCTCCAATTGGTCAAATGTCTGTTTGCCGCTTAAAACTTCGTATTGCTCACCGTAACAGCGAAGCCATTTCGCTCCAGAGAGCGTCTTGACAAATCCGTCCACAAATTCTCGCTGATATGTGAAATCTGTCACAAGATCCCAGCCGTTCAAATGCTTAAAGCGACTCAACTCCAAATCGAACTGCTTGACGGGATTCGGAAAAAGTTTGAGTTGTCTGAGTTCGGCCAGTTCAATAAACATATCGCTCTCTATGTGCTCGATTTGATTACAGCTCAAGTCCAGCGAAGCCAGCCTAGGAAGACTGCTGATGGGCTCAAGCAGAAAAATTTGATTGCGAGAGAGATCGAGAACTTGGAGGTTTTCGAGACCTTGAAACATTTCGCTGCATATTTTAAATAACATGCACCGAGTGATATAGAGCGACTTTAAGCTTTGAAGTGAACAGAAAGCTTGTTTCTCAACTTGAACCAGATTGAGGTCAGAAATACGCAGACTAGTGATTCGGTCAAATTTCGAGACAGGAGACTTGAACAGGCTCAGGTCTGCTGGGGTCGACTTTGCCTGGGGATCTTTGATACGCAGAGTGTGACATCCGCTCAGCCTGCTGCTCTCTGTGACGAGCAATGACGCCAGTCTACCCAATGATGTGAACAAATAATCGCCGATATGAAACTTGTCCAAAACACAATTGGGAAGATGTACGACTGGCCAACTTAGATGGGCGACTTGCTCTTTTACAACTTTAAGCCAATCAATGCTCGACTATGATGGAGAGCTCTGAGAAAAAGGAAACGGACATTTTGGACTGAGATGAGCTTACGTTAATTCTTGACCAATCATTGTCGGTTCTGATTGCTTGAGTCTTGTTTGGGAACATTTGAAGGTCGACTTGGTGAAAATTGTCGAATACGAGCAAGAGGCCGGGTGTCAAGTCGAGCTGAGGAAGAAAAATCCTCGGCTCAATCCAAACGCAGAAAGGACGTGGCTTTAGCTCTTCGATACGAGACGAGCCAAGTTCAAGTGTTGGCCGACTAATTGCTTGGATGTATCGAATCTGTTCAATTATTTGCAGTCCTTTGGAATGAATTCGATCAAAGTGGCCGAGCTCTCTGCTCTCTTCGAGCAGGACGTCAATTCTCTGAATCAGATCGGAATAGTAATTCCAGACGACGAGAGCAGCTGACTCCATCTTCTGGCTGGCTCCGCTCTTCACACCTGGAGGTTGACTATTGCACAACAATTGGGGTTCACCTTCATTCGCTAGCTTCCATGACGACATGAGCAATTAGCAGTCAAAAAACTCAAACAAAGCCACCTGAAGGAAATATCACCATGGAAGCGAACTCTAGCGTGCCCAAGTATTTTCATTTTTTTTTCAAATAGTCCGATCTGCACCTGGCTCAACTTTTCTGCCCTTTTAGCTCAACTTTTATCCTTTCAAAAGAGGAAAAAAAATCGACTCGACTCTAACTCCACTATCTTTATTCAAACACGGCGCTACTACTAAATATGACAATAGCGATCAGCAAGCTGCGGCAGTTCTAGACGCGTCTTTTGGTCGAACGCGTGTCTCATGCGATCGTCAAAGTGGTTTTGGTGGTCTTTGGCCTGGCCTTTTCGAAAGTAAGTGAAATCGTCGTCGAAAAAGTCCGGCAAGACGAGTTTCATGTCAAATATGGGCGATTTCTTCATGTTCTCGAAGTTTGTGTGCTTGACCAAACGCTCAATCTGCTCGTTGTCTGCAGATTTGCCCAAGAACTCGAGCACCTTACGAATCTCACGTGCTGGGTTCTTTGGTTACATTCCAGTCTCATTGAGTCAAACAAAAGTCGAAATTCAGAAATAATCAGTTACCTCGAGCAGCTCCTCATAGAATATAACCAGGACGCTGGGAAGATCAATAAACTGCTTTACGTGCTCCCACCACGATCCATACGCAACTTTTCAAGTTTGCTCAAGGTCAAATCGAGTCGAATAAATTGTCTATTGAATGGCTTACGCTTTCCGTTTAAAAAGAGCTCTAGATATTGATCAAAGCCGCAGATAACTGGGTCCAGCTTGAGTTTGCGAAAGAAATGAAAGCCGGACACGGCCACGTCTTTCGGATCGCGGATCATGTAGACAAACTTGCCAATCTCGGTCGCGTTCGGAGGCAAAAAGTGCCTTACAAGATGCGTGTGATAGACCCGGATCGGGTCGTTGATTATAGGCTCACTGGCCGCCTCGAACAGAGGCACTCTTTTAAAATGAGAGACTCTAGATGCTTTTTCAAAGTCAAAATCATTGGCAATCATCCAGACGATCTCGGCCATCCAGATTGTGCCCGATTTGGGGTAGCCGAGCGAGAAGGCATCGTTGCTTCTGATCGGAAACTCCATCGCGTGTCTTATCCGCAGTATCATGTTTGGAAGATAGTGACCGTCTTTTTTCTTCAGGCCAAGTGCTAGTCCGTCTATTTTCTCCTGCTCAAACTCTTCTTGAATAATTTGCGATCGGTCGAATTCGATGCTCAGATCTAGCTCTTTGTCACCGCTGCTGCTCTGTTCGCTCATTTTTGCACAATAAGGATGCTTATCAATTCTTTGAATTTTACTTTCCAATAAGAAAAGACCTTGCTAGTAAAGCCAGTTTTATACACGCCGAGTAGAAATTGACATTTATCTTCAAACTATTTACCGGCGAATTATGTATGACAATGTGTTTCTTACTTTTAAGGTATGTGCAGCCAGGCCGAAATTGGCTTAATTCCAAATAAGGCGTTTTGAACACACCCAGCCAAGAGATAAATAATTTATTTTTAGTTTTGAAATCACCCCCAATCTTTGAAGCACCTTTAGACCAACAACATTTGAATGCTGGCTAGTGCAAGCAACAGATAGCCTTGAACAAAGAAAGAATCTCTGAATTTGTTCAGCAGCATATCCAGCAGCTGACTTTTGCTTTTATTCGCTCAAGATCGTTTAGACGGACTCACGGTTCGAACAAATTTAAGCACTCAGCTGTTTGGCGTGGAATTCGAAATGGTCACCAATGAACGTAGACACAAAGTAGTACGAGTGATCAAAGCCCTTAATCGGCACCGAATCAAAATAGAGTGAAATGAGAACGAGTTTTAGGAGCTCAATACTCACAGGTTGCATGCGAAGGTGAACCTTGGCCGGCGACTGAGTATCTTTAGACCGTTGCGCCAGTCTGTCAGAGAGGAGCTGCTTGTCTTTGAAAAAACTGTCCTCTTCTCCTTGGTCGACCAAAATCGAGCATTCGGCTCCTTTGTACGAGCCGATCAGCTCCGTTGAATCATACTCCCTCCATTTGCTCTTGTCACTTCCGAGGTAGCCGTTCAGGGCAAAGGTGAATGAACACTCGCTCGGATTGCTAATGGGAGCGAACGCCGATGCAGACTTGTAAAGACCGGGACACTTGAGGAAGCTCATTATTGCCCCATGACCGCCCATGCTGATCAGCAAATCTCTTCAATTCAGTCAAGTCTTGACGATTGGTGATTCAAACGCTCACCTGTGGCCGAATATGGAAACTCTCAGCTCGTTTCTGACAAAGTTCGCCCTAATGACCTGATGAAGCTCTTTGTTGACGTAGGAAAACATTCTGTAGTTCTCGCGCCACTTCTCTTCGGTCGCGTCCAAGTAGAAGCCAGCAGCGAGGCCAAAGTCATAGCGCTCGTTTTCTCCTTCGATGTTCAATCCGCCTTTTCAAACCGTTTTAAATGGCTCAACTCGTTCGGGCTTTAATAAGAAGCATACGCGGACTGGTGTCCGGATTGACCAAGATTATTTTGTACTGCGAGGCGAAGCGTTGAGCCCCTGCTTTGGTGATGAAATTCTGCTCGGTGCACGTTAGGCCTATTCTCGGTTTATAAGCGACTCAGCCATATGTAAGCAAGTTTTACTCGCTTACCCGAAAGCCAAATAAGCACTGGATAATCTTTGTCTCGGAAGTCGTCGGGCAAATAGGCGCCGAATCTCATTCGACACTTGGTCTCATTACTTGGACAAGCAGACTCGAATCTTGTAATAAAGCGGCTGGACAAAGAATGTCGATTACCTTTGATGCTCAAAGACCTTCTGGTAGCCTTGATTGCAAAGACATTCAGCTTTTGTTGCTCAGGTTTGATTAGGTGCTCGCTCTTACCTTGGAAGCAGCGGTTGGAGGATATTTCGCTAAGCTGGCAGACGCTATCCATTTTGATGAACTTGATTGCGTATACAGCGTTCAGAATCGAGAGTAATGAGCCGAGTCATGTGACTCGAGCCATTTCAGTGCGAAAAAGCAATGGGCAACCAAGTTTTGAAATTTTCAATATTTTAAATAGCTTCATTCCTCTGGACTCAAGTCCTGATGTCCCCTACAAAACCAACTTAAACCCAAGTTAATCTGGTCACAATGATCATGTCGTATCTTTATTGGCGAAATTGTGAAATTGATCACGATAAAATATCTAAAAGTGGTTTCGTGTTTAAACTGGGCCTGCATAGTTACATTGTATCTCTTGTATGTATGTACATACAATTGTATCTCTTCTAGGCGTTGCCTCCTTCTTTTGTGCAAGTCCGATCATTACTGTAAGTCATCTCTTTCTCTCTCCCTCTCTCTCTATCACACTATACATGATTTAGTCGTTTGAAACAGATTTTTATTGGCAGGATTTGATTTTCAATTAACTTGCTGAAAAGGGCCACCAAGAGTCAATTAATCAAGAACTTGGTGCATTTGGTGGAAAAATATAAAGCATTTAAAAGAAGAGAGCAAAGTTTCAGATGGCGAGGAGATCATTCATTGATCTTAACTCAATGTACACCTTGCCTAGAGATTCCTGCTCGACCGGCTTGTCCTGGTCGTTTGGTTTTATGAAGCATTCAATCAGCAATGCTTTGTTGTTTGGCTCGGCGTCCAACATAATCTGCCCGAATAGTTCGTGCTTGAGCGAACTTTGATTCCAAATCTAAAACAAAACTCATCAATCTCAAACAGCTTGTCATCTTGTTGGTCTGATCGACTGATTACCTCAATGCGGATGGGCTGGTTTAAATGGTGTCTATAGAATAAAGCGCTCGTGTCCCACTCAGGATCTGTCGAGTTCTTAACTACTCGGCCCGAGACCTTCTTCCCTTCGCATTTTATAGCCACATATGTGCTCAACGGTCTTTCTAGAGCTCGACTGTTTTAAATCTTTGCGTCCAAATATCGAACCAAAAGTACCTTCTGAAGAAAGATCGCGTAGATTAGAGCCCGAGCGGACGATAATCGATGTGACGCATTTTGCACGCTTGGCAAACGGATTATGTCGTGGCAGTATTGGAAACGGATAGTCTTTGGTCAGCTCGCTTGAGTGATCCCAGAATGAGTGAATCTCGAAACAATTCAAGGCAAAAGAGGCGCCGAACTTACCGAAGCTGATTGCTGTGCTCGGTGTAAAGTCGAAGGAGAAAGCGGCCCTCTACCTCGGGGCTAAACGTGGACGCAATGATCAGATAGCGGCCGGGTTTGAGCTTTTGCCTGAGAAACACTGAGCGCGAGTTGGTGTACTCAGACGCGGCTGTTTTGGCTCTAATCGCATGCAGCCTGTATTTTCGGTTGTCTTCGATTTTCGTCAAATAAAAGCCAATGGTGAGGAGCGGCTCTCCCCACTGGCGCCGACTCGTTTGATCCAAATTGATGAGAACATCTTCGTCCTTTTCGCCCTTTAGGTCGAACGAGTATTGCGGGTTGTTGAGAAATGTGGCGCTGAAGTTTATGCAGCCGCCAGCGGTATTGGCTTTCTGACTCCATTCGCCTTCTACGCGGCTCTCAGACCAGGTCTTGTGCACAGACAGAATTGAAGTGTTCAAGTTGCGGCAGATGCAGAGCTGATCGAACAATGAAACAAAATCGTCAAGCTCCATCCAGAACTCGCCTTCTTCTTCCAGGTCTAGACCAAGTCGATCGCGCTCGCGTTTCGGAACACTTCGCCACTGGTCCGAATTGGCCGACCAGTCACCGTTCCAATCTTGAGCTCCCCACGGATTTTTCAGTCGAATCATCAATAACTTCTCTCGGCCTCGCGGTAAAAAGCTCAGCAGTCCCTCGCCCTTGAGCGTCATGGCATGCACTTTGGTCACTGCGTATGCGTGGCCTTTCACCAGTCCGCAGGGCAACACGAGCTCCATCTCAGAGCTTGACTTGACCTTAAAAATTCAAACTTTCTGCATCCACCAGGATTCGTTCGGAAAAAGCTCAAGGCTGGCTTACATCGATTGAACAGGCCATGAGAGAGTTACGTTCGTAGGCTTTGCGGATCATGTCGAAAAAGCAGGTTGGCTCGTTTTTAACTGAATCGTAGAATCGAGTTAGCTGGCCACACGGCAGATCTTGGTCGCATTGAAACAAATTACCGCTTCCCAGATGAATATTCTCGCAAATGCCTCCAGTAAAGTCTTGCAACGCCTCGTTCAAATTTCCACCTTCAAGTCGCTCATAGCAGCCGTTGAGTCTTTTTACCAAAACCTGTTAGCACTCGAGCCTTCGATGGTGTCTACCTTTTCTTACTTGCCGTAAGCCTTCTCGACAAGCGATGGCCAAAACTCGTCCGGGTCAGAAGAATGAGCAAACATCAACTTGCCGTTTATGGTCGGCAGCAAATCATCGATTACAACTTCGACCCACTCGCCAAAGACCCAGAAGCTGAAACGAAATATGCCTGCATAGGTCTTAGGGTCGATTTCTTGCTCTTTGCTATCAGGCACCACCTTAATTCCACCAAATAGAGTTTTATGGCCAGGTAATCGATTTACAAGGCGCAGACCTTATTCCAGACTTTTTTGTCTGAGGCGAGAACAGAAAGGGCAGCCACAAACCAGCAGTTGCCGAGCTGGCCTTGGTTGACCGTACGAGCTTCACGAGCCCTGCCGATAAATTTGGGACTGCTTGTGATCTGGTGGGGTCGCTTCCATTCCACGTCGGGCAGGACTTTGTCGAAAAACAAGCTCCCGCTCTGAGCCGGAAAGAGCTCATCTACAAACAGCTCGTTTTTCTGCTGAGCTTCTGCCTTGAGCTTTTGGAACTTTTGCTTCTTGAGTCTGGATATGTCCATCATGCGCTCATTCTGCCGGCCTATTGCTTCCTATGGCGAAATGGATTAGTTTTGGATTAAGATTAGTTCTGGACGTTTTTCGATTTGAATCAAATTCATGAGTGATAGTCAGCACCCACAGGCTCGAATGAATACAAACAACGAGTCAAAACCGAACAATAATCTTTAATAAGGTTCTCAATAAAAACACGAGTAAAAGAGCAAAGAAATCAGTAAATGAGCGGCCTAGAAGATGGTTTTTTCTTGTAAAATGCGATCGAATCCGCTCGGCGGCTGATGATAGAAAGCTGAGAACTGCACGTCCAATATGGCACCGTCGTCGACTAAATGAACAAAATGAGTTTAGATGCAGGTGAGGACCAGTAGCAGAAGCGATAAACAAAGCCTGCGGTTACCGTAGAAAACGGGAAAGACGGTGCCACGAATGCCAGTTATAGCGGTTTCCAGATCGTCACCATTGAGGTAGAAATTTAAACATTCGTGGTCATATGTGACGCCCTTTTGTTCCAAGCCAATTTAACAGGAGATTTGAAATGACGTTGAGCTGCAATCTTACCAAAATGTCACCTTCATCGACTCGTCGACTCAAACGGCACTTGATAGAGCCGTTGTGGTAAACTGAGGAGTCGCTTCTGAGGACCCAGGCGTCCGAGTCATTGCCAAGGGGCACCCGGTTTAGATCAACTTTACGCGTGGCCAATCCGACGCCCCAGCTTCCGTTTGATTGAACTTTCACTTCGAAGTATGCCTTGTTCTGTATGATTGGCACGTTAGATATAGCGCCGCCGGTTCCACACAGTCTTCTGCCATTCTTGACAATCACCACGTCTTGTCCTTCGTTAGCGCAGAGCAGTTTCAAAGCAACTAAAAGAAGAGACGATCGAAATTAGTCAAACCTGCGCGTGAAATATCAAGGTGAACTTCGGGCAAGTCCGGGCTAATAATGACCTCGGCGTTGTCGTTGCGATTGGCCGAGTTGTTCCAAGAAAAGCAGTCACAGAATGCGCTCAAAAGGTCCATCCGACTGGCTCTTTATTGAATGGCAATTATAGGGAATCTGTCTGCCCTCGCTCTTTTAACACTGTCTCGTCTGCTCGATCGCTCTCTCCCTTTGGCCATCAAATTATGAGCGAAATTTCTCTATTAACGAGTGCAAGCGCACCAATTTGTCTTGGTATAGCCTTGCACTCGCATTTAGCTCTATTCTCTACAGTCGAAACATACGCGGATCGGGCCAATAGAAATTAAAGTTTATTTATTCGCTTTATAAGAAAAAAAAAGGGGCAAAGAGAGGAAAAGTACGAGTTTGGGCAACTTGGAGATTCAAGATCGTTGTTTGCTTTAATTCGCCTCTCGGGCTTGAACTGGCTGAGTTGGTGTTGAAACTTCAAATGCTAGAAGGTTAACTTGAGCTCTTGGTGTGAGAAGGATGAGCGAAGAAGATGGCTGGAGAGGCTTTTTCACTTCTGGCTGCGCTATGTACAGGTTTTCACGTTGAATTAAGCTCTTGTAAATGGTTTCTTTTTTGTGGCCAAATCACCGGCAATCGAATCGACCAACTCTGAATGCAGCGTCGAGCACAGACTGGCGCCAGACGTTCAAATCAAGGAGCTTCTGAAATTCTAGATGAGCAAGAGCATATGCCAGCAAAAGAGTCATGTCTACCATTGCTCGACGGAGAGTTGAACAGGTGCGGTTCTTCGTCCATTTCTTCGTCGTAGTTTCTAGTCAAAGTGACAAGTAAGCGACAATCGTCAACCTTTGGCTGAGCTTTGAGGTATTACGCGTAAAAGTCCTGATTGTCGCCGTTCACGTCCTCTGAGACGAGGTTTTCGTATTCTTCGGCCGCATAACGGTCCCAGTCGCTGAGTTCGGGTCCTTCCAGATCTCGAACGTTGGCGAACGGATCGCGCTGCTCGTACTCGAGATATTTCTCCAGATTGATGAAAGTGTCGAAGAATACGTGCGTCATCTTGCACTGCTTTAAATCCTTGAGGCGGATCTTGTCGCGCTCGGCCGGCTTGACCATGTCGAGCATCTGGCACAACAAGTCAGTGAAGGGCATGTACTCGATCTGGCGCTCGCGCATCTGCTCGACTTGTTCGCTGTAGAAATACTCGAGCTCGTACATGCTGAGGGCGCCGTCGCCGTCAATGTCCAGAATTCTGAACCAGTACTCTATGCTGGTCACGTTGCGCTTGTCCTCTTCTGAGATGAGGAACCAGACAAAATCGTAGTAGCTCATAAGGCCGTCGTGCCAGTCAGCGCCGCGCAACACTGTACCCGAGAATATGCGATCGATTATCCGAGGAGATATGGCTTCAAGGCGGCGATTAAAGCGAGCCAATCAGCAAAGAGCGGCCAATCACTCACCGTAGTTGTTGTGTCGGTAAAGGTCCTCTTTGCTTATCAATAGGTCGTGGTCCTTGTCCAACTCCCAGAACTTGCAGTAGATGACGTAAAAATGCTCGTAGGAAAAGAAGTCCTTCACCATGTTTATGTCGTCCTCATACTCGAGCGATTCGAGCACATCGAGAAAGTTAGACCGCTTGAGCTCTACTAGGCTGATGCGGCCTGACCAAGAACGATTGACGGTGTAAAATATGCGCGCAATCACCTGCGACAAAGAGTCGTGAGTCTAATTTTCAGCGGCCGGCTTGGTTCCCCTGCGACTCGACTTACCGTCTTGATGTAGCGGCTGTGAAATTCTTTATGATCAGAAAGGAACTTGAGGCCTGGATGCGTGTCGACTATGTCCTGAATAAGAGGCTCCCAGTCGTCGTGGCCGACTGTGCTGCTGATGCTGTTGTTGTTGGACAGCAGCTTCATGAATAGGGCAGCCCGCTCGTGGCAACTGCTGCACAACCTTCACAAGCAAGATTAGAGCCGCTCACCGCTCTCTGGCCAAGCTGACAACTTACTTCTTCCAGGCCTGCTCGAACATTTGCAAAGTGACATGTGTAGATTTGGTGCCTGCAGTGCAAGCGCGGAAAACAAGACTTTTCCAGTAAAGCGGCAGCCCGACCAACTTGACCACATTGGCAAAGTCTTCTCGCCCGAGCTTGCCGTCTTTGGCCAGTTTGAATTCACTGTTGACCTTCTTGTTTGTCTCGGGATCGTCTAGACTCTTGAACTCCTTCTGATCAGGTTTGCCGTGCGGAAAGTAAAACTGAGGCATGTCCATTCGAACAGCGCTCGGCTCGCTCTGTGATTTGGCCCATTTAGACGGCGAACGAATAGGCTCGGTGCGAGATGGCTCTTCCTCGCCGACGATCGGAGACTTCGACTCCGTCTGGTTTACGCGTTTGTTCTTGTTCGACTCATTTACCGGACTCAGTACTTGACTGGTTTCTTCAAGCTGCTGGTTAGAGTAAAACGTTGAGCGCGCTCTTGGCCGTGAATCTTCGGAGCTCGACACTCGTTCTATCTGAATGTCTTTGCTCTTTGGCGCTGCTCCGCTCGGGCCTTCGTCTGGCTTGACAGCTTCGTCGCGTGGCGAGTTTTCGTGCGGTGAGTTCGTCTCCTGCTTGTTTAAATTAGAGTTAGAATGCGAAATAAATTGTCAATTGGCAAATATTAAATAAAATCGAATGGGAAATATCAGTCCGAGACAGTGCGGTATTGACCTAAAGCAGAGCTATCAGGCTGCATTGCTTACTTTAGAGGCTTTTTTCAAGTCACTGTTACGGCTCAGTTCAAGGCGCATGGGCATCGATTTATCGTTAGAAGGAGTGAGATTGATAGAAAACGATCGGTCAGATTGAGGAAAGAATGACGGATTTTGAAGGGCAGCCAGAGCAGCGGCCGTCGCCACAGCGTGCAGTGAACTCGGCGACAAAGGCATAGGCATTGAAAGAGAGCCAGCCTGCGACTCGTCATTGGCGCCGAGGCTTTGCTTCAGATAGTTGTTTATCTGCGACAAGTTTTGGTGGTGCTGGTGTCCCGCTCGACTAATAACTATTTGCCGAGGTTGCCTCTGGACGCCTTGCTGCGACGGCAACTGTTCAATGCGCAAAACTTGCTCCCTTGGAGACCGAGGTGTCTCGTTTAGCGAACTCATAGATTCATTGGATAAGGTGGGCGATGTGGAAGAGGAGACCTGACGCGGGCTTCTCGCGTCGCTGAGCAAGTTTCCGTTCAACTGCACGAGCGGGTATCGACGTTCAAATACAAAGTTTACGTTGGCGCCCTTATCAGTGCCTGCGGGCGACGGCTGGGCATTCGAGCCGTTCAAAGGTTGGAGCTTGACCGATTGGTGAGGCTCAATTTGCGGATTGACTAAAATTCGAGCGAACGGCGAGTGGCTAGATCGACCGGCTGTCTTGCCTGGCTCGTAAGGAGCCCGCTTTACGTCACTGAGCGGACGATGGCTGCCTGCCGCACAGTTTACTCCACTGCAGCTGTTGCAAAAGTGAACCGCTCGACTCGCACTCGAGTCTACTTTCATGTTATAATAAACGTTCGTGTTTGATTTGATCAAGGAACTGGCTGCGCCAGTTATTTCTTGCGGTCCGTTCAGCTGTTTTAGATGCTTGGCGATTGTGGAGGTTATGTTGGACAATGCGACTGACTTTTTCATTTCGTCCGACATTTTTGGAACAATTTTAAACGTAAAAGAGCTGCCTGGCGAATCGGCTCCAAGCGTCGACTGCCTTAAAGGCATTTTGCTCGACGCAGTCGGCGACGAGGATGACGGCGATGCGGACATTCAATTGCTGAGATGGCGATTGGGTTTGGTGAGAGATGCGCTTTTGGATGATGATGATGATGATGAAGATGATGAATAGGATTTTGGTCGTCTATTCGCTTCAAATATTTACTCACATAATATTCTACGATTTGGAAAGGCAAGTTATTTAGATCATGAGTTAATACGAGCCTAAAACACACTCGATACACAGAAGCACGCACACATAGGCACAAGCACTCGCCCATCTCGACGGTCCAAGTTCAACAAGCCGCCGCCGCCGCCGTCGAATCAACACACAAACAATGTTCAAGCGATTCAACGCGAATGGGCCACAAGCAACCAAACTCAACAACCGAGCAACGATTTGGGCCAAGGCGCGAAATTATTTCTGACAAAATTTGAAAGAGTCCTCGATGACTGATGTGCTCTCATTCTTTTTTTCTCTCATTCTTTTTTTTTCTCGCTCTATCTGGCCTGTCTGAACGATAAAGGCGTCAGTGTTGGTAGACCGCGCGAGCCCATTCAATTATGTGCTGAGACTTGGCCGCCAACTGACCATAGAGTAGAAAATGCTTATTATGCAAATATAAACTGCTTCTAGCAACCAAAAGTGATTCATCGGCTTCAAAAGTAGCTGCAGCGTGCTCGGTCATTGGAGAACCTTTTGCTTCTATTTGAACGCTCGCTCACACAAATAATCAAATTATGGTGTTGTATGTAATTGGTGCCACTGCTGCTAAGCGAGTCCTAATGAACCCATGCAAAAAGCCAAAAGAGCTATCCAACGGACACTCGCGGCTGCCGATCGAACCGGGCCTTTTTAGAGCGGCTAGATGCATCTAATCGACCTGCAAGCTCGATTCTAATGGCCGGCCATTGGCTCATTGAGACGCAAAGTTATCAGGTCTATGTGCAATCGGATTAGGCAAATGTCGGTGACAGTCGAAAGAGTGAACTGATGGTAGCTTGGCTAGACCTATACTAACTCATTATAAATACAAGCGCGCACCTTGGCATATCGAGCTCGACGGCTATGACGACGACGGTGGCCACGGCGGCGGCGGCGCCCATCACATTGGAGGGCGATGAGCTCAGACGATCGTCGCTCTCAAACAACTCGAGCAGTTTGACCTGAACATTGAGCTCAGAGCAATCGCTCGATTTAGCCGCATTGAGAACGAGCGGGGGCAAATGAGTGAAGAAAAGCGGGCGGATAATTGGAGCAGAAAAAAACGCCCCGCACACACGCGCACATTCAACAAGGAGGGAGAGGGCTGCACGAAGGCGCATGCTGTGAGCAATCGAGCTGTTTCTCGTCACTGCTTTGGACTGGCCTGATTTAGAGCAACAGAAAAGGAATCTAATACACACTCACGCATTTGCTCTTCTATCTGTTCGCTGCTTGCGCCTCACAAAAGTGATAGGAGCGCTTGAGGCAGAATTCATGAAGCGGGTGTGAGTGTGTGTGTGTGTGTGCGCGCGAGCGAGTGAGTATGTGTATATGCGCCAAATGCACCCTCAGCCTCGATCGAGCTTTCATCCTAAGCAAGCGAACAATGAGCAAGCAACTTGGCTAGATGCTCAGCCCACTGACTAGGTAAGATTGTAATTATGTGGAGAAGATATTTGAAATGGGCAAGCGATCGAGCCGCCTTCGATTATCATAATCGGGTGCTAGATTAGTGAGTAGATAAACTGCAATCGCCTCTAGCTCGACTTGAGCTCACGCTTCTCTTTGTTTCTTCTCTTACTTTTTAATCGTCTTATTCTCCAACTCTGGCCTGTGCACTTGAAATCTACGAATCTTCACAGTGCCGCCCAGCATGGCGGTCAGACGCTGACATAAGAAAACTACAAATAAGAAGCAATAATTGCCAGCTCTTTTGAACTGGAGCCGAGCCGCGGAGGCAAGGGCGCATGTTGGCGAATTCCCAAGCAGCGCTGATTATAAAATTCAGCCAAACAGGATTGAAGGCATGCAAGCGAAAGTATGCGGGTTTGGATGATTCATGAATAAATGCAATATGCTCTGGGATTTGGAATTATTCAACGGGTGCATCAAGCGATGGGGAGTCAGATTGTATAACCTTTTAACGATAAATCGATGCGTCAATTGAAGGGGCCACGGGGAAGCGGTAGTCTCGAAGCTAATCTTCTCTAATTAAAAGCAATATGAAACTCACTCACCTTGACTAATTTGGAAATGCTTCGAAGTCTGGGAGATCTGGGGCTGTTGGGCATACGGCCTACGGGAGACATTGGCGGCGACTGCAAGGCCAGCGGCGATCTCGGCCTGTGCGCTCCACTCATTGGCTGCAGGAGATGAGCAGGCAGGTGCGGCGGCAGTGGCTGCAGCAGCTCATTCGGCGGCTCATATGGAACTGTTCGGTTGGCTTCGAACACCGCTGGCATTTTATTTGTGCTTTTGATACATTCTATCGCTTCTTTAAGCTGACGGCTCCTCTCAGGCGCAGAAAACCATTCGTAGAATAGCTCGTTGCTCTTTACTCGAAGCGACGGTTTGAATTGGCGACTGACAGCGGCTCTAGAAGATGATGATGGCGACAAGCTGTTTTGCAATATATTCGCCAGCACTAGACTTGGCGAGGCGGCCGGAGCCACTTTCAACGGCAACGGCGTCGATGGAATCACACCAGCCACATCCATCCTGATGCTTCGAACGAGAATTGCTTCGTCTCTGTCGATCTCCTCCTGCCTCGATCACTTGAATGAGCTGCTTCTGAGTGTTGGTGCGGTTTCCGTTGCTGTTTAATCTCTCTTTCTTCTCTATCGCTTTGTTCTAAACCGTGCCTGTGCTAGACAAAGCTCTATTTTAGCGACGTTATTTCAGTTAGACACGACTTATGCTGTTCATGTATATGAGAAATAAAAAAACAATAATGAGCGACCAGCGCGCTTGCGACAACGGCGTTTGCGAGATCGTGGCCCCGCTGACCATGTAAACAGAGGTGGGTCGGAGACGACCGATCGACTTTTATGTGCGCATCGCAAATGAATTCAATTATGATGCGACGGTCATTCGCCATGTACGCATCGCTATGGCAACCCTCGTCTCTTCAGGTTTAAACCCTCTTGGCCGCCCCCCTTTTCGAGCTACTTGAATGTCTGCTCATGGTCAATGTTTATTCGGCTTTATTTTCGTTTTCTTTGATTAAATCAGGATCTATTTGATCAAATCAGGTTTATTTCGCCCATAAGATTCACACGCACACCGTTATACTTCTTGGAGAGGCTTTCGCACACCTAGCGTTCAACGTTTAATTGATCAGTCAAACGAAATTCTCCAAAAAGCGGTTCACTTACGTTCTTTTGAAGCTCTTTGGTCTTTTCTATGTTGAGCTTAAGCCGCGCTTCCAGCTGCTTCTCTTCGTCGACAAGGGCTTTGACTCGTTCGCGCTGATCCTCTTGACCAGTCAGGCAGCGGTCTATTGACTTCTTCTTTGCCTCGAACTGATCAAATAGCCGCTTTAGGTAATTTGGTGTGTCGTTTATTCTAAACAACTGCTCGATTCGTTTGCTCTTGAAATACTCAAGAGTTCTGTTGCTCAAGTTGGCCAAAGCGGCCAGCTCGCTCTCGGTCAAATTTTGAACCATTTTGGGCGCCTCTTGCATTATTGTGCTCATAATCAAGTTGTCCGATTCCAACTTGGTTTCGATCAACTTGTGGCGAAGAAATGTGTTCAACTTAAAAGACGAGCTTCGTATTAAGGCCAACCAGCGACTCGCTTCGTCCAACTTGCACCTACTCGATTCAGGTCGTCCAGAAGAACAGTTCGAGTTTGTTTCCATTCGAGAACACTCAGAGCGTCGTCTCCCTTGGCAATGCCGTCGCTCGGAACATAGACGCCAACTTCGTCAACGCTGATCTGAGCGCGTAGTTCGTCCAGATCGACGTCAGATGTAAACTTGTCCTCTTCGGTCGGCACTTCGGCATCCAGATCGCCCCAGTCTATCTCATCGTTCTTTGGTGATCATGGCTTTTCTCAATCTAACGCGACTAATTATCCGCTCAAATCGGTCTACCTGTTCGTCAGCGTCTGCGTCAATGGCTGCGGCATCGGCTCCCCAGTCAATAGCGTCCCCATTCTGCTCGTCCGTGCCCAAGTCAATCCTAATCGGCTCGTCACGCTCAACCGCAGCTGGCTTGCTTCCTGTTCGCCATTCGAACACCGTTGTGTTGCCTTTTCTAACAACATAGCTCAGCATGGTCAAGATGTCGTCGGCTTTTCTGCTCATGCACAATCACAATGGGAACGGGGCAATTGAGCGAGGCATTTTGAATAGAACGAGAGAATGCAATTGACAGACCTTTGCTGAAAATGTTGAACATAAGCCGAGTAGAACGCGATCGCCGGCTCGAAAGCTTGAATTTTGCCAGCGATCTCGTCGTACAATGGACCAAGCTGGTTGGGCAGCTCTCTCAGCTCCTGCGCTACGTTCTCTCCGTTTATTCCGAGTTCACTGCATGATTGCTTGATCTGGTGGCGAATTTCGCTCATTCGTTTGCTCAGGTTCTGGCATTTCTCCTCGCACTCCTTCCAATCGAATCGAGTTGAGCAGCCATGTCAGACTTTGGACGTTTGCTGCGTTGAGTTACCGTTTGCTGCTGTTTGCATTTGCCAATCTGCTTTTTGGCGGCCGGAATCTCGTAGGTCACTTGGCGCTGCAGAATGCTACAAGCCTCGGCCAGGTAGAGATTGTCTTTCTCGTAGGCGCCGACAATCGCGTTCCAGTCTTTCATTCGCTGCGACGAGTACATGCCGAATATGTTCTTGGACGCTTTTTCGGTCTCTTTCAGGATTTCAATGATCTTCAAACAGTTGTAGTAGTGAATTGCTTCGAATCGCTTAGATTAGAGACCAGGCGAAACATGCTTCTATTCACGAGGAAGTTACTGGATCCCGACAGGAGATTGGTGATCTCTTGGTGTTCCGGCATGTCTTGGATGGCCGCGTTTATCTTGTTGCGGATAGGCACTACGTTCTTGTGCCAGTCGCGCGAACACAGGCGTCGGTTGAGCACCCAGTCTAGTCGGGCAGGGTTCTTGAGTTAGTGGCGAATAGAAGCGTTGCACCCACTTACCAACCAGTTTGCTCAAGTGGATATCAATAGGCAGCTTGTCCATGGCTCTAGAGAGTAAGACGTATATTTGCTGACGTGCAAACGACAATTGAATAGAGAAAGAGTGTCTATCGCAATGTTAAGCAAGTTTTGACAGGCAAGACCAAGAATAATAGGCAGGAGGCCGCAGCGGATTGACGATCAAACCGATAAAACAAGAGAATCCAGCAAAAGGCCCCAGAAATGACCAGACATTCCAAAAATGCCACCGCTGGTCCCACTTACACTTATCATGAGCGAGCCAAAGACAGCAAAATGTCCGGATACGGCTCCAAAGAAGTTCGATTGAGCAAAGATGCAATTAAGGACTTTGATTGCTGTTCGCTAACCCTGCAGCCATGCGAGCACCCGGTCATTACGTGAGTGAGGCCCTTCGATTTGCGTCTTCTATTGCGTCGCCTACTTCAATCTCGTCCTCTAATCTGCTGAACCGAATTTCTTAGGCCTGAAGGCTGGCTCTACGAAAAGGAGGCAATCCTCGAGTACATTCTTCAAAAGAAAGTGGAGAACGCCAAGCTGCTGAAGAAATACGAAAAGCAAAAGAAAGAGCATCTGGACGAGGCCGGCGAAAAGGCCCGCGCTGAGCAGCAGGCCAAGTTGGAGAAATTTCTGAAAAGCGAAGGAAAGCTGCTCTCAGGCTCGTCGTCTGGCTCGACACTGCAAGGCACCGGTAGGCCACCGCCGTCATTGGCCAGTTCTCCTCTCCTAACCGCTCAAGGCAATCTAGCTTCGGTTTCAAACATGGCCGGTGAGAAGAGTAAAAATTTGCCGAGCTTTTGGCTGCCCAGTCTCACTCCGCAGGCAAGCACGTCAGAGAAGCCCAAAAAGCCGGTGAGTTGCATTTCACGTCCGCGACGCCCACTGAATGAAATTTAAGTTTTTACTTGAACGAACAGAGCATGGCTGTACTCTGTCCGATGAGTGGCAAGCCGATCAGTCTCAAAGACCTGACCGATGTTAAATTTAAACTCCTTGACGAAAAGGACGACAGGAAGAGTTTGGTCGCCAAACGAGAGAGATACGTTTGTGCAGTAAGCAACGACCTTCTGGGCAACTCAGTACCATGCGTGGTTCTACGAACTTCGTAAGTTTTGCTCACAATTCACTCAAGACTGAAAATGCGTAACGCAGCTCAACACCAGGGGTTGGGTAGTGACCACTGAGGCGGCTGAGAACATAATAAAAAAGGAAATGATCGATCCAACAAATGGAAAGCCGATGGTGGACAAAGACTTTATTCACATTCAACGGGTAAGATTGGTCCTCTAGGAAAATCGAAAATCTGCCTCAAGCGCATTCTTCTCTTACGACTTTAGGGAGGAACTGGATTTGCCGGTTCAGGCGTGAAGCTTGCGTCCAAAGTTTACACGCCCGTAATGCAATAGACCATCGGATAGGGCGATTGGCCTTGGCTATTTGCTTCGGAGGCGAAGTGTTGTGTATATGGTTTTGGTTGTTTAGATTTATTTTCTGTGCCTCGATGCACAGGGAAGTAAGAATAAAATTCTTTTTGTTGGCACGAGTTCAATCTGACCGGTTTGCTCGGGATCGGTCACTCGACCTCAGACTGATAAGGATTCACGTGGCCAAAGCACTCACTCGGACCTAAGTGGGGACAACGCGTGTCAACTAGGTCGCACCAGGGCTTGTTATTAGAAACCTTACGCCCAAACAGGCGCTATTTAGTTTAGCTTCAACAGTGGCTGCCAACTGAGCAGGCGACTTGCTTTGAGTAAAATAAATTATGTTGTGCGAGGCGCGTTTCCAACCGATCGCTCAATTAGCAGTTGTGATGTTAACAGCCGATGTGCACATTAGCAACCGAAAATCAAGCCGCGTTCAGCTAACATTGAAGTAGAAACGCATGGGCACATGACGCAATAGTCGCCTGCTTGACTCTTCTACGCCCCAAACATGTCTATGCAAAAGGAGTACGAGAATCTAAACACGCACAGCCGAAGCATCACTGCCATCGGATGTCACCCGGAGCGACACGAGATATTTCTCGGCTACGAGGACGGCATGATCAAGTCGTTTGACATCGACCATGGCCGCCAGGTTGAGAAATACGAGGACGTGCACAATGGGCGCATCACCAACTTTGTCTACTGGCCAAAACGAAAGTTCATCTTCTGCTCGTCAAACGACTCGGTTCTCAGCGTGATTGGACCGGCCGGCATGCTTATCGACACAATTCATGTGTAAGTTGGTCGCGTGCTGTTTGCCAAGAGAACTTTTCTCTCATCTAGATTCTGTTTAGAGGCGAGCCCGTCTATTCATTGGCCATAGGTAGCTTCCTGGACACTTTGACGCAAATAGATGCTGGCGGCAAGCCAGATTCGGGCGCCGACGATCCACCTGTTTCCACAGACAGCTCCGAAAATGACCTTGCCGAGCCTTTTCTGCTCTTGATGGGCATCGATGGCGGTTTTCGTGTTCACAGACTCATACAGAAAAGAGACAAGCACAGCCATTACATAAAACGATCGCCTCTGTGCACCGTCAAAAGCCACAGCAATTTGGTGATGGCACTCGAGATGTTCGAACAGCGCATTTATTCGGGAGGCTATGACGGCGCGCTCATGATCCACGACATTTGCGATCCGACCAAAAAAGAGGCGCGCAAATTGTACGCAATAGGCCGAGCGCACCATGCCGGAATTTCTTGTCTCACAGTTGTGAGAGAACCGACTGAAAACAATCTGTGGCTGTTCACTGGATCGTTTGATAAGACTGTAAAAGTGTGGACGGGCGAAGGCAAAGTCATCCACAAGTTCGACTCGTTTACAAGCAGCATAACTGGCCTGTGCTACCTGCCTATGAGCAAGACCGTTTGCTGCATGTCCGGCGGCAGTCAGGTCCTCGTCTTTGATCCCAAGTCCGGCGAGGAGGTCACCGATTTCTTGGACACCTTCAGACAGGCAAGTCTTGATCAGCACAATCTCATGCTGGTCAAATATTGCGACAAGTTCAACGCCATGGTTGTGTCCACATCCCAGCGGCATTACATTGTGTTCAAGTACAACCCGAACGGCTGTGTTACTTCGCTTCGCTACCGCCAGCCGCTAGACAGCATCACGTACACTCACAAGATTCCGATTCTCATCTTCACCGGCGACACAAACTCAAACGTTTTCAAGTGGGAGCAGCGGCAGTCGAGCAAACTTATCTACGGAAGCGAGCCGATGCTAAAAAGCGAGCGAGTAATGAAGGAGGCCGCAATCATTCTAGGCGAGTCGAGCCAGGAAAGCAGCAGTGGCCTCAGCTTGCACAATCCGATATCGTCAGCAAAGCGTCTCGGAACTCGCCACACCAACATCGTTCTGCGACTGCTGTTCGTCGAGAGCCTTGACTACTTGATTGCTGCTTGTGAGGACGCCAAAATCTACATATGGGGCTTTGATCAAGAGGCGCTGCAGATTCTCAAGAATAAAACCAAAATGCCCTTCTTGACCGATCTGGAGACCGCATCCTCCGAAGAGAGAATAAATGGCACCAGAAACGGCATCAAAAACGGCATCAAAAACGACTCGGTCACAAATCGTGTGGCCGGATTTCGACTTTTGAAACTATTCACCGAGCATCGAAGCAGTGTCAGCTCATTGGCCACAGTTGAGTGGCAAGACAGTGAAACGAGCACCACTTTGCTGCTGAGCGCGGGCTGGGACAGACGCATTTGCATTTGGGACTTGAACGAGCTCAAGCTTTTCGCCTTAGTTCGCAATGACTCTTTCTCGCTGTTGCATCAAGCCGAGCTGATGAGCGACGGCAACATTCTAGAT
Source organism: Proales similis (assembly GCA_019059635.1). NCBI lineage: Eukaryota > Metazoa > Rotifera > Eurotatoria > Ploima > Proalidae > Proales > Proales similis. The sequence goes on from JAGVRJ010000015.1 coordinate 418,037, forward strand.
CTGTGCTATTCAAGCGAGCTGAAGCAAATCGCCTATTCTAGCTCGGACAATCTTGTCTACGTTCGAAATTTTCAACTGGCGATCAGAGAAAGCGACAATGAAGCGAACAAAAGAGCAGCCGACGCCAAGAGCGATCTGACCAAGCAAACTGTGCGGAGAGAAGAGAAACGTAGAGAGCTGTTTCTAAAGAGTTCGACACTGGCTGTGAAGCTTGTTGGCCACACGAACGATGTAAACTGTGTTGTTTGGGCAGCGCACAGAAACTGCTGGATAAGTGGCAGCGAGGACCGTACCATGAGGCTTTGGTCGACCAAGGGCGAGTGCACGGGCATCATAAACTGCAACGCGGTCGTCAATCGTATTTGCGTTGACGCCGACGAAGATATGGCAATAGCCGCTTGCCACGACAACATAAAAACATTCGACTTGGAAGAGTTCAATCTGCACCAGCTCAACCGAGGACATCTCGACTCGATTCGGTGATTATAACACGAACTTGCTCGGTCAAGGCTCATTTAATGTTGGCTTTTGACAGTGATCTGATTCTGATAAGCGAGAAGAACCTGTTGATGAGCGTCTCGTGGGATCGAACCATCAAAGTGTGGAATGCGTACAGGAAAAGCGACAACATCCAAAACTTTGTCAAGCTTAGCAGCCAGCAAAAGTTCAGCACCAAAATCTGGGACGAGATGAAATTGGTTCTAAAGCAACACGACAGCCGCGTAGTCGAGACTGGGGTCACTGACCTGCTTGAGATGCTGGAAGCGTCTAGACAGGTCTACTATTCGCCGAGCAATCTAAACACTTGAGAAATAAATTTGGGACACAAGTCGGAATCTTTTTGTGACTTGGCGCCCGCGCTGGCTGGTTTGAATCTCTCTCTCTCTCTCAGAATTGAGAGAAGATTTGAAAATTGTTAAAACAAGCGGGTTGTATTATTAACATGACATGGCGCTTCAAATCACATAATAATGATGCACGGCGAATTATTCAGGAGACGTCGCTCGTTGAATGAATGTGAGTGAAGTTGTCGATGTGGATTTTGTAAATCGAATGCGATAAAGAGAATGACGGAGAAGACTATCAAACAGCTCAAGGCACAAATCCAAAACTACGAGCTTGAACTCGAACGCCTCAAAAATGGCTCGAGCACCTCAAGGCCCAAAGTAAGCAGCATGAGTGCCGAGGTGGTCGATTCCAATCCGTACAGGTACAGTCCATGACAATTCAACAACTCTCCTTTCCTCACAAAATTCTCGCTCGATTTGCAAAGCCGCTTGATGGCGCTCAAAAGAATGGGAATCGTCGAGAACTACGAGGTCTGACTAAGTTCAGGTGCTTCTGGCATCGTTCTACAGCTTTCATTGACGTTTGAAAACAGAACATTCGAAACTTTGCGGTCGCTGTGATTGGCGTCGGAGGCGTAGGAAGTGTAACTGCCGAAATGCTCACCAGATGTGGCATAGGAAAGGTAACGTCAAGCTTTCGCCTAAGCCAAAAGCTCTAGTTGACCAGAGACGCGTCAAAGTTGATTCTCTATGACTACGACAAAGTCGAGCTGGCCAACATGAATCGGCTCTTTTATCAGCCACATCAGGCTGGCCTGAGCAAAGTAGAAGCTGCCAAGTTTACTTTACAGTAAATTAAAAACCAGTGTACCAATTTTTGCCTAATGAGTACGAACTTGTTCGCTCATAGACACATAAATCCGGACGTGGAAATCGTGACGTTCAACTACAACATCACTACAGTGGAAAACTTTGAACACTTCATGTCCACTTTGACCCAACAAGGCATGAACAACAATTCTGTTGATCTGATTCTTTGCTGTGTGGACAACTTTGAGGCGCGAATGGCTGTCAATCGGGTTTGTTGCAATTTGAATGCTGCCATTGCGAAAATCCCAAAGAGTTTCAAACTAATTTCTAATTTCAAACTAAAAGGCTTGCAACGAACTCAACATGAACTGGTTCGAGTCAGGTGTGAGCGAGAACGCCGTCTCAGGGCACATTCAGTTTATAAAACCGGGCGAGACATCTTGCTTTGAGGTAACTTATCCAATCAGTTTTAGTTGGCGCCGATTGGCAATTCACTTGGATACCAGTGCGCTCCTCCGCTGGTTGTCGCGTCCAATATCGACGAGAGAACGCTCAAGAAAGAAGGAGTCTGCGCGGCCAGCCTTCCGACCACGATGGGAATAGTGGCAGGCTTTTTGGTCCAGAATGCTCTCAAGTAACTTTTAAACAGTCGAGCTCAACTCGCTGAATTTATAATGAATGAACATCGGTCAGATATTTGCTCAAGTTCGGCACAGTGTCCAACTATCTGGGTTACAACGCCTTGCTCGACTACTTCCCGCAAATGACCATGCGACCAAACGAAACTTGCTCCGACTCGTTTTGTGTTAAACGACAGCGTGAATTCAAAGAGTTGGAAGCCATTCGTCTGGCCGAAGAAGCGAGCAGGCCTGTCCAAGAAGACCAAGCCAACGAGGAGGATCTTCACCCGGACAATGAATTTAGTGAGTTAAAGCTGATAAGCTCGCTCTTTGCTTTATTGCTTTCAAGTGGTAAAAAAACAGAAATTGAGCTGTGCGCCGAAGGGCAAGACATGCCAGACGTCGGTCAATCTGCACCTAAATCAAAAGGAGTACATTACGCGTACAACATGCCATCTGAGCAGGCCGACACTGGCAATAGGGAAGAGCCAGCTGATCCGGAGCATGACGTTCCGCTCGATGACTTGATGGCCAAGCTGAAGAATCTTTAGGCTCAAATAAACGTTTTACTTCAATTCCCTTAATCTGCTTTCAAAAAGCTTCAAGGCAAACTCGTAAAGGCGCATGTCAAGCCAATTGAGCTTTTCGATTTGCTTCAGCGTTCCTGAATCCAGTTTTTGTATTTGCTCATCGGCAAACGATTGACTAGGACTATGCATGGGCCTGGTGAATTTGAGGCCGATCTTTTCTTCTAATAGGAGCAGCGATTCGTTTAGATGCTCCCTTATGCCGAAGAAAAACAGCGCCTGGAGGCTTTTGAATGCACGTTCTAGCAGCTCTTCGCCCCTGGCCATGGCCTCGCTCTCGCATATGTCAAAGCTCGCATCGTTCAGTGCCAGCATTCGAGTCTGACGATTTACTGCCAGATTCCATGGACAGGCCATGAACTTTTCAAGAGTGACATTCTGCCAATTGCTGTTCGGAGCAAAGCACTTCTCGTGCTGCTGAGCTAAACAGCGCTTGGCGCCATGTCTTGTCCAGGTGCCTCCTAGTCTGGCGTGGTTCCATTCGCTCACGAAACGAGCTATTGGGTCGCGAAGAATTGTAAAGAATCGAAGCTTGTTTCCTCTAGGATAGAAACTTGGCACGCAGCTTTTCAAATCATTTAAATCAGGATGAAGTCCACAGGCCCATCCAAAAGTTTGCCGACTGAAGTACCAGTTGAGCGCAGAAGGGCCTTCACGGAGGCATTTGTACTTTTTAAACTTTGTACTGTTGCTACGGAGTTTGTTCTGTACACAGGCCCTCTGCCAAATTTGATTCGCGTTTTGGTTTGGAATGAGAGCATTTTTGACCAAGTGGCGGTCCAGGTTTGAGCCTGAGGTCTTTTGAATGTGAAGAAACACGAGCACGTCAGTCTCTTTGTTGAAGTTGTCGGAACGAGTCGATTTTTCTTGACTTTGTTTATGTTCCACCAAGAATAGGAGAACGTAGATCGAGGATGAAAAGAACACAAATGCGATGGCCAGACGCCGCCATCTCATCCTTGACTTCCGACAAGAGCAGGCCAATTTGCTCGGAGTACAGTTAGCCAAGTCCGCCAACTGGCCCAGAGGGGCAGATTCATTATGCGAATAATAATTCTGTTAATTAGCAGATGTTGATGTCCTGTTGACAACAGACAAAATCTTTAAGTTTGATTCTCCTGCACACCCTTCGGCTGGCATCAAGAGATTCAAATGGGACCAGAGCGGAAATCTCCATTGGCCTGGGACAAGCAGTGGGTGCCTTCCCTAATTCCGACCGCATTGCAAGTCAGTTGGACAAGGAAGCTATTCGTTTCTCAAGGATAGAGTGGGTGAGGAGAAAGAATTTCTTAAGAGGAAAGCTAAACAGAAATGAGAGGTGGTTGGCTTTTTAACTCTGTTTTATTCGACGAATTAAATTGGCGCTAAACTCAGGCCGAGTCGGCCATGATCGAAGCGGAACGGGCCACCAACTCAGCCAGATTTTGATTGGTCGCGTTCAGGTTATCTCGCCACTTGTCTAATCGCTCGCGGAGCATCTGCCAGTGCTGCTTAGTGAATGTTCGATAAGATACCGACATGACCGTGACCGTACGCGCCAGATGATCGATTTTGCATCGGATGCACTGGGTTCGAATGGCTGGCAAGAGAAAGAAGCCAATTAGACTTTCGAGTGGCTGAAGCAAGTGCGATAACAAGTCACCAACCATTGATCACAAACGACTCGATCTCGCCCGCGTCTATATCAAGCTCCTTCTCTAGCAGCTCGAATGCGATCTCTTTGCTTGTTTCGGCCAAGCTCATCAGAGTCAGAATTCGCATCTTGTTTATGTTCTTGTCATGATCAAGACCTTTTTGTATTCGATTAGTGACATCAAGAGGCTCGTTTTCTTCAATTAATAATCACCCAGTTGCTGAACAACGCTCTCATTCGATTTGTAGAATTCAAGATACTGCTGCAGCTTTCCGCCCACGAATATGGTGAACAACTAGATTGGGACAGATCAGCGACCAAGGTCAGTTAGGCGAGCAGTGAGCTATTGGCCTACATTGTAAATCGGCTCCTTCTCCAGGAACTTGATCGGCTCCAAATGCATCAGGTTGTCGAATATGAGCACGTTCGGATCATTTATGCAATAGACGATGCATCTTGAAACAAACCGTCTTTGGTTAGAGATTGCTGCTTGCAATTCAAACGCACAATCACCCACTTGACTGCATCGGCTCGCGAATTGGCGGCGCTTTTCTTGTCATAAGTTGCCAGCAGCTCGGAGATTAGAAGCAAAGCCTGCTGTGAGTCGTTTATGCTGGCAAATGCATCGAACATGAGCCGGTAGAGTTGAAGTTGCTCAGAGTCTCTGACATTCCAGCTTGCCAGCATGGACTTGAGGCGAGTTATGTCTCGCTGCAAGAAGCTAACGTTGCCTGTCTGCCAACTGCAGTTGACCAGATTCATATAAACTTTGAATCGGGTCGGGTCTGTGGTCCTCAAGCCGTGGTACAAATTGCTCAGACTATTTCAAGCAAACAATTAAATTTCGACGAAGAGAATCGATCGAAAAACATTCAAAATAGGCTACATTCTAAGCTTTACGACACCATGTGATTTGGGCGCGCTGACTACGGCCTGACAAAATCGGTCGACGAGAGCGTTATTGCGCTGAGCATCGATTCCAATCAGCAGGCTGACTATCGAATTGAGAACCATCTCGATTTCGGGCTTGGGCTCGTTCAAGCAGAGCTGCTCCAGATTGCCGATGAGATCAGCCAAACTGGCTTCAACGTTGCTCGACGAGATCTTCTCATCAACAGGCAGTTTCTTTCCCTTGTAATATGTCCTTAGAGCGTTGATCTATATCACAGACACACGCGCTTCATCAAACTATTCCACTCGGACGATTTACTTGAACAAACCTGCTCTTCTTCGGGCACGTCCACGAACACAGGTATGTCGTTCTGCATCGTCGTTTCTATTTCTTACGCTCAGTGGCTATTCAAGCTAGAATTTGCTCGCAATTCGTCTAGCACACGACGTCGCGCTTTAAACTCGCATGTGCATATGGCTCGGCGCATGGCGCGCGATTAGTCTTTGAGCCGTTCAAGCTTATGCATTTCGTCAGCTTAGCCGAAATCGCGCCGCTCGAAACAGTTCAAACAGAAGCGAGCAAATCGAGCCCCCACCCGATCTGATTGGTCCATTGGTTTGATTCTTTCGGCACACATTCGTTAAGTTGAACTACACACCTGAAGGTCGAAAACGAGGATAGATACTCGGCTTTGCGGCCCGCTCTGCTCAATATTTGGGACTTCCTTGTTAGCGAGCGGTTTTAGTTAAGAACGTTTTGTTTTACGCCTCTCTTCTATTTCTCGCATTATCGACTTGTCGCATTTTTATGCCATGGCGTTCATTATTCAGACAAGACATGAACATTTTAGATGGAGAAGGTTTTTGACAAGACGCGGGAAGCCTGCAGGTAGAATTAAGATTGAGATTTGTCTTAGAAGAGGGCTTTGGTGAAGACGGTTAAAAATGGTGGAGAGCGGCGGCACTTGCGTTCGCAGAGCAGAACGAATCTGATTTGAACATAAAATTGCACCGAGCGCGGCCTACGCTAATGCCTTGCATTCAGTAAATGAGATGCGCAAATGTCTCTAGTTGTGTGTAGAAAGAACGAACGCGAGAGAAATAAATGCTTCAGCCTTGGTGCGCAATGGCAGCATAATTATTCGCTGCCTCTCAAGCGAAATTCGGTCTCGTCAATCGAGTTTCATAAAGCTCCAAACTGCTCACCTCATTCGTTTGTGGAGCTCTTATCTGGCCGGCCTTTTATCATGTGACCTTATTGTTATTCACATTGCGTTTAGATCGGTGGCTAGGCGACACCCTATGAAGCGCTAATCAAATGAAGACTGCCTGTAAATTCATCATCATCGCTGTAGCCCTCGGCTGGATCCTTCAAGTCCAATCCACAATCGTAGTGGTAAGACCTCACACATTTCACATTGTAAACATTCTGAGAGTTGTTCATATTTCTCCAAGTACGATCCATCAACTAACGAGACCATAAACAACTATGACGATCTGAGTGCCGCATTTGGTCCTCGGCTACCCGACGACGGCTTTCTGGTAGGCCCAGATCAATGCATTTGTGTTGGATAGACCGCTTAGGTGGCTGCATTTTCTAGGGCTACATTGCGGTTAGCGACCCGATCGATGCCTGTCACAAAGTAGCCCCGCCGCCCAAAGCCTCTTTCGTGCAAAAGGACCAATGGATCGCCCTGATTAAACGGACACCAGGAATATTCAGCAATTGCTCATTTGACGTAAAGGTTTTTAACGTCCAACAGGCCGGCTACTCGGCGGCCATAATCTTCAACTCAGAATCGGACGCATTGATTCGCATGAGCTCCAGCGGCCGATTTCCCATAAAAATTCCGGCCGTATTCGTTGGCTACTCAAGCGGCATTGAGCTGCAACGTTTCTACACCTACGAAAATCAGAGTTATGTAAATCTGATCGACGACGACCCGGATCTCAACTTTCTTCTCGTGCCCTTCATCTCGGTCGTCTCCATGTGTTTCTTCATCGCCATTGGAATATTTGTAAATCAAATCTCAATTCTGACTTTTTCTCAATGCATTAATGCAACTCATTCTAAATTTAAAGGTGTTCAAGTTCATTGCATACTGCCGCCATGTACGCAAGAACCGATTCCCACGATCGGCGCTGAAGAAGATACCGACGAAAAAGTATGAAAAAACCGACAAGTACGACACATGTCCAATTTGCCTGAACGAGTACGAGGAGGGAATGAAATTGAGAGTGCTGCCCTGCGAACATGCCTATCACATCGAGTGCATCGACAAGTGGCTTCTGCGAAACAATCGCTCGTGTCCAGTCTGTAAGCGGCGAGTAATTCCTGGCGACTCGGACTCAGAGAGCGAGGACAGTGGAGCAAGCCATCGCTCTACAATGCCCAACGAGGACGAAGATACCAATGAAACAAGCCGGCTACTTGTCAGTCAAATAGAAGACGATCACTCAGTTATGACCAACAGTACAACAACCCTGGTCACAAACAGAGACGAGGTGAACAGTATGAATAATCAAATGACCGTGAGCGCGTCCAGTGCACCGGCAGCCGTGACCAAATACGGCAGCATCTCGTCTTTGAATCAGCTGGGCCTTGTGGAGCCGAACACCAGTGGCCAGGCTGAATACTTGTTTGACACTTCAAACAACTTTGATGTGAAAAGTCCCGAATCGGCCAAAGACCATTCAAGAAAAAGCAGTGAGTTTGCTCAATTTTTCACGCCTCAGAGTGTGACCAGCGAAAGCAGCATGAGTGTCACTGCCAATGAAACCATAAACAGCCACCACGATTCGACCAGTGCAAACGGAGAGAGAGACACGGTGCTGCACCACACCATAGACATGAGCGCAATCCACGGACGTTTGTTGAACGATCAGTCCAATCTGGAAAACGAGCCTCTGTCTGACGTGGCCTACTCGCCGCAAGATTCTTCGAGTTCCACTCAATCTAATGAGCTGGTTTGAGCCTCAAACTCTGGACCAGACGAGAAAAGACAAGAAATGGCGAGCAATGGACATCTGCTCTCTTCTCATGTCTAACTCGATTTTGCGATGTTTTATTCTCTGTTTGAATAGACTGGATCATAATTTCAACTTGGTGGGCGCCGAGTGTTAAAATTAATCAAGTTCATTTATCTATTCATCTCTGACGCCAAACACGCGCTCTTCTCGTCGTCTGTATTTAACCTTTCATCAAATGCCTGGCCTCCTTCAAAGTGTATTCACTCTTCTCCCCATTTTCTTTATCGTCCAAACTCTTTTTCACTTTCTCGCTTTTTCATGTGTTCAGCTCGTAAAGTCAATTATAAATGTATATTAACTACTGCTGCTGCTACTTTTTATTTACTCGCTTACTTAAAATACCTTACATGAATAAATTAGAGCGAAAAATCTCAACAGATCTCAGCAAATTTTGTTTGGCCACGACCCAAGGACCAAGACATGTACCAGTCTCTTGTTCAGGACGCATTGTTCATATTACAAGGGAAAGAAACTGCCTGTTGATGAGAACCGTTGGATAGACATTCATCTCATGCGTTCAGACTCATGTATTGTTCGTGTTTTAAATTCTAAAAGACACTCACTTAAATGAACCTCCTTTCCATCAGTTTTTCAAAAATGCCGGATGCAGAAACATGCAGTCGTCCGTAACAATCTTCGTTTTTTAAAACAGCTGTCATGATCTCGAAGCAATCAATCGATTGCTAAGCCTCAGCTAATAATGATGGCAAACCTGAGTTAATAATAATTTTCTTACAATGACCTAAAGCGCGCAAGCATTATCCAAGGAGAGCTTTGAAGGCGCTCGTTTACGCTGGGCTTATTTACATGTGTTTAAATCAAATTAAACCTCTAAGCATTGTCTTGAGGAAATGCTAGCGCTGTTTGCTCTAATTAATGAGAGATACTCTTGGCTGGCATCATCGTTTCACATCAAATTGGTTCATCATCGATTCACGTAAACTCGACAGCAGTGAGTAAATAGAACGCGGCGTTTGGTTGAGAAACAAAAAAAATCATTTCCCCTACGCCTGTGTTCGTGACTGCTACATTAACTATTGGCACCTCCGAATCTACATCATGCAGCGTCGACTCTTGCCAAATAGCACGTAGCATTAAATAAACGGCGGCCATTTATAAATAAGCATCTAAAGGGCACATTCGAATGGCGATGACGGCAGTGGCATCGAGATCATTGTGGGTGAGCTTGGTGATGCTTTTTTTTTCTACTTCCCACATAAGACGTTTGGCAGGGCAATGATTGAGTTTCTGGCAGGCAAACAGCCTCGCCAAGCCAGCACTTCAAGGAGATCAAGTCTTTTTTAATCCGCTCAGTAATTAAATCCGATTGACTGGTGATGCATTAACTGACGCTCAAGCCTGTTTGCACAAATTCATCAAAAGTTATCGATTTATTCGCCTCTCGTCCCGGCATTTGGTTTATTCATTTGATGAATTGGCGAGAAAACCAACTCCTAGAGGCGTTGGTATCGCGGTCACGGATTTCCCATCCCGTGACCGCTTTATCTTTGCACGCTTTTACAACTGGATTGAGAGCAAATCTCAACGCTTTTCATATGCAATGCTCGTCGTGTCCGGCTGCTTATCTTCCGTCAGGATAATTCATTGTTGTGCGCTCTAGTCTTTTTGCATTTCTCATAAAGCGTACTAAATGCAACTTGAGCTGAGCCGCCTGTCTCTTCTATGTTTCGCTTCCCAATGTAATTATTCCTAAATGGGCAAACTTTTTGATTTACGATCAAAACAAAGCATACAGTTCCCAACGCTGAGCCTGCACACACACACACACACACACACACACACACACACACACACACACACACACACACACCAAAACGAGGCTGCATGCAAAGAGCATTTTTCATTTAATGGTTCGTCAAATTATCGGCGGAAAATGAATGACAGTTTTGCCTATGGAGACAGTCCCCACTGCACCCCATATCGGTCTACTTCCGATCCTAATTTCCGTCCCGGCCGTTTTGTCGTTAGATAATCAGAGGTCCGACAGCGTTGCAACTAGCAACATTCGGGACTTGGAGCCGTCTGGCAACGACACGCGAACTAAACGCGGCGTGTACGATCTTTTTCCCAAGTTGCTGCTGCGTTGCGCCGGTTAAGGCGCTTCAATGTTCAGACGAGCTCGGCTCATGCTTTAATTAGTTCAGCTGATTGCTTGCGTTTGCTTTACGAGTCGACTCGCATTCTCGCTCATAATTCGCGTCATAATCAAACTTACATTCATATTTTAGCATTCGAGTTGGTGGAAATATTCGCTTCGAAAGACCGCATCGGCAAAAGCAGAAGCGAACGCCTCCTAAGCGATTGCATTCGCGCTGCGCACAGGTTTTCTTGCTCACTCGATTGTCTAAAGAATGCAAACGAGCAAAGTCATTATGCGCGCGAATTAAAGCATCTTTTTGTTGTTCGATCTCATAGACTGTCAACTGTTGCCGGTTGCAGTCGGGCCCCATCTCTTCTGTGGACAGGTTGAGACGATTTTTGCGCTCTCCAGGCGAACTCGCTTCGCTTTAATAATGTATACAGCCTCATTTGCATGTCATCATAGCCAACGTCGTACACTCTTATTCTCTTGCTTGCTCGCTCTGTCGCGGCTCTTATCTGACCCGGCTGCATTCATTAATCGAGCTTAATCTACCCGCCGACAAGTGGGATCTTATTAAGATATATTGGCGTCATGTCCAAAAGTATGCAGGGTGACGAGCAGAACGGCACAACGGGGGTACAAGACCCAAAGAAAGTGGTCAAATTCACCAACAAACGAGCCTCAGTGCCTAGCATCGCTGCCGTGCCTTCGTCTTCGAGCTCGTCCGGAGATGAGGACTTGGACGAATTGGAGAATAGTCTATCGGTTAATTACCGTCAACAGAACAGCAACAGTTTGCAACCGAGCGCGCCAAATCGCAAGCCAAAGGTTAACACTTGACATCTCAAGTGCTGCGTCATCAGCAAACCTAAAATGAGACTTAAATTGCGTGTAGAGAGCTGTCTGGGAAATCATTGAAGGCTACAGAGATGCCAACATGAAAGTGCAAAAGCCGCAGAACTATGAAGGCATCTTGCTGAAGCGGCGCAATTGGCCCATGAAAGGATGGCACAAGCGCTATTTCATTCTAGCCGATGGAATTCTAACTTATGGAAAGACCAAATCAGATGTAAGTGAAATGCTTAGTAGCCGTCGCCGAGTCGCTAAAAACCAACCTTTACCTTAAAAACAACAAAGATGACCAAAAACAAAGTCCACGGCACTCTAAATGCTTATCTTTCAATCGTCTCGTACATATCGAGTTCTCGGCGCATCCTCATCGACTCCAGCACCCAATCGAGTGCATATGTTTGTCACTTGAAGGTTTGCACATTTGGCTTCCACCGGCTTACTCTGAAATTCGATCAAATTGCAACAAATAAAAGGCAAGAACTCAGACCGAGTTTGATGCTTGGATTGATCATCTGAAGCAGCACCGACTCTACTATCAATTCAAATGCACTCAGCAGGCCAACAAAAGCTCTTCGGCCCTGCTCAGCCAGACCGATTCGACCGCTCAGTTCATGAATCTTTTACCGGCAGCGTGAGTTTTGCTCTCATTCATTCATCCAATCAGTCATATTGTTCATTTTGTTTTTGAAAATAGTGGCGGCGAAAGTGGCAACAACACGAAGCCTCAAATTGAGCCGAATCGCAAACGTGAAATACTGATGAACGAAAATGTTCTTGAAGAACAGTTTAAACAAGTCGAGGACAGCCTTGTGAATCTGCCCAAGACCGTTTCAAGTCTATTTTTGAGCTCATTGAGCAGTGGCGTGAGCCCGAACACAAATCAGACTCAAGCGGGTCAACTTCAAGTTTTGTCTCAGAATCAACCACCATCGGTAAGAAATGCTCGCTTTTTTGACGTGATTCTTTTCGTACTCGATCGAGTCGCTTTTCTCCCAAATTTCTCAGCCGCATTTCTTGGTCCTTTTTTAAACGATTCATTTATTTAAAAGAAGCTGTCTAATTACGTAAAGAAATTTGTCCATAACCGGCAAAAGGTAACAAAAAAAAACTTGCGATCATTCGATCCTATTAGAAGAAAAGCGCCTATTCGAAAGCTAACAAATCATTCATGATCGAAACGTTTGAATATTCCTATTCTTTTGGTTTTTTTAACCTTCGATCTAAATTTCTTTTTCTGTTTCTAATTAGTTTCTAACCGAAAACTGCTTTGGCCAAATCACTCGTCTGTTTTTAGTTGTTTTCTTGCTAATACAAACATAATTTAGTCACTGAATTGCTTTCGCACCTGAAAACAACATTCTCAGCAGTTGTTGCGCATCTCAATGCCGGCAAAAATTAGCCTAACGAGCCGGTCTCATTTGAGTCAAAACCTGTCGAAAACAATCTATTCAAACAAACTCAAGCCTTAGAGTTATTAGCCTGTTCTTGTTTCATTGATTGCTTTGCTTTATTTCTATCCGAATGTGAACTTACTCAATCTTGTCTTTTGATTCGAATAGAGCGCCGACTTTCTGACTGTCTCGAGCAACGCCAAGATTCATGTGAGCAAGTCGAATCCAAATCTGATCAACAATGAACTTCAGCTGCTGCTGGCCAATAACGGACATTCGAGCACCACTGCGACTAGCACCGAGGCCAATACGAATCGAAATTCGAGCATTGGACTCAGCACTGTTAACGAAACTAGTCAAACAGTTCAAAGTAGCCGCAAGTCGAATCCTTCGTCCGTTCTGGCAGTCTGCGGCTCAAATGACGAGAACATGTTCAAGCTGAACTTTTATCAAGAGGCAAAGTCAAGTAAGCTCATTTCGACACGCAACACGTTCACGTTCAAATCTAATACACGGGTGACGCTCTAAAGTAAATGAGCTTCTTCTCAGCATCTACCAGCATTTGCTTCACAAGAAAGAGGACCTAATGATAGCTGCAAGTAAAGTCAAGGTCTGTAAATAATCACGCCGGCCCGCCAGGCAGTTGATACTAACGATTTCAACATCAAGCTGGCCGAAGGAAGTCTGCAGCGAGGGCAACGCTCTCAATCGGTTATTTCGACCACGTCCGTTCAAGATTCACAGCTCAAATTCTATGATGCCATCGAGTACTTTACGTCAGAAAGCGAATCAGACGAAGATTCGGAGCCAGGTGACAGTGATGCCGATGCAAGTGAAAGCATTCGAAGAATGCCAGTTCCCGCCATTGTGCCAAGTAAGTCGTCCTCTTTAAATTCATTACTCGCCCTGCCATCGTCTCTGATTGACAAAGCCCAAGTTGATAAAAAAATCGTTTTTTAAAAATCGTTGACCCAATTAATTAAACTTGACCCTTCATGCTAGACTACCTCCGAGACATCTCTTGCGAACAGAGCGAAGGTAAAAGCCTTCATGTCGATGTAGAGTTTTCCCAGCTCTTGCTTGTTGATTATTCGTTAGAGAAAATTGATATTTTTTTTAAATTTGCGAATCCGATTGCATGTTAAATGCGTTTTTCAGACGCAATGGCGATGGCCATTTATCATTTTCTTAGCCAATCTGCCTGCTGCCCTGTCTGCCCGCCCGCCTGCCTTGTTGCTTTATCTGTTCATTTTTGTTGTGTAGCCTCATTCATGCTTTGAAAAATACTATTTTTCATTTTATATTTGCTTTCAGCTCTTTTCAAATCATTAATGGGTTTCTTAAAATGTTTCAGAGGAACTGCAAACTCAGAATATCCTAACACGACGTCGAAAGCTGCCAACACCGTGCCCTGACTCTTCCCAAGTGAGCATCTGGGGAATATTACGCAAAGCGATTGGCAAAGACTTGTCGAAAATCTCTCTGCCTGTGATATTGAATGAACCGCTCGGAATTCTGCAGCGACTATGTGAAGAACTCGAATACACAGATCTGTTGGACGCAGCCAGCAATTACCAAGACCCGTTCGATCGAATGGTCAACGTGGCTGCGTTTGTGATTTCCGGCTACTCATCCTCCTACTACAGGAATGGTGCTAAAGACTTTAACCCGCTTCTGGGAGAAACGTACGAGTTGATTCGACCGGACAAGGGCTGGAAATATGTCGCTGAGCAAGTGAGCCATCATCCGCCTATCTCTTCGTGCCACTGCCAGTCGAAGACTTTTATACACGAGCAAGTATTTCACGCGAAAATCAAATTCTGGGGCAAGTCGATGGAAGTTCATCCAGAAGGCTACACAAGGCTCACTTTGCCCAAGTAAAAATTTGCTTGCTTTATATGATTTTGGCCAAGTTCGAGCTGCTTTCTAACAAACTTCTTTCGCCCATTAGGTTCGACGAGGTCTATCAGTGGAACAAAATTGTTATGTACGTTCACAACGTAATGGGCTCGCAGCGAAAAATTGAGCACTACGGTGAGATATCAATCAGATGCACCAACGGAGTGACATGCAAAATCACCTTCCCCAAGTCGTCGCAATCTTCGCAAAAGAACGAGTTCTACGGTGACATTATTTACGAGAACGTGGTCAAGCGAAAAATCTTCGGTCAGTGGCATGAGGCCTTCCTCTGTGGAACGGACAACACGGCCAAGACGATCTGGCGTATGGGTGCGATGCCTGAAGACTCACAGCTCTATTACGGCTTCACGCGATTTGCAACGGAGCTCAATGAAATAACCGATGATATTGTGGACGATCTGCCGCCCACCGATAGCCGCTTTAGACCCGATCAGCGCCATCTCGAGAATGGCGACGTCGAGAAGGCGGAGCAAGAGAAACATCGAATCGAAGAGATGCAACGAGCCAGACGCAAAGAGATGGAAAACCGCAACGAGTTTCATTCTCCTCTCTGGTTCCGTTCAACGTTGGACAGAGTTGTCACCAACTCCAAGAGCGAGACCGAGTGGATTTTTAACGAGCAATACTGGACGAAGCGAGAAAATCCTGGCTTCAAAGATATGCGATCACAGTTTCCCAAATTATGGTGAATGTGTTTCTTTCTACATCAGTTAGAAGCCCAACCTTCCATTTAGACTCCCCTTCTCTATGCCTCTGCCCAGTAAATCTGCTCCAACATTTGGCTGAGCAACAATCATGGGCCAATTAAGGGCACTGTTGATAGAAAATAGCGATTAAAGAGCCCATCGATTGATATCTTTAATTTCTCTCACCTCTTTTATGATCAATCAGATTTTAAGTGAGAAAAATATTAAATTAATAAATTGGTTAACGCACAAACACACACACACACACAGAGTAAAATAAACAGAAAATAAAGAAAAATTAAAAAACTTTTTGTGATGTTCGATCAAGCTTTTTTGATAAGGCGCACTCTGCTCCTCGTAGAGCGGCCGCAGTTAAGTCATGTGACCAATTTGTGATGAATTCATGCAAAGGCGTTTGCCCATCAGACAAAAGCCAACTTGGCAAGCCCTCAAATGGAGTTATTATGACTTCCAGCAGCACAGCTCGAATATTTTACTCGAGAACGGCTCTGCTGGCCTTCTCTGTCTTGATTGCGTACCACTATCGTCTATTCACTCTGCTGTTGCTGTTCGCGCTTTTGGCCAGCGCTTGCTTCGATGCTCTTAAGCGCCTTGTTCTCATGTGTATGAGCAACGAACAAGGCGAGTCGGTCGCAGTTGACTATTGGACGCAGAATCTATTCCGTAACGAGATAATCTATCAGATACTGTGGCGGATCGGCTTTAAATCTTGGCAAACAAGTTCGAATCATTCGAGCGAGAAACGCTTTGCAACCTCTAAACAAGTGAATTTGCTGACAGCTGTGGACGAAGATCCTTTACCGGACGGCGTCAGGAGAAGTCTGCGCTCCTTTCTCGACAAATTCTCCATCAACTTCATCCAATTTTGGTACGTGCAATACGTCAGCAAGGAGGAACAGTTTCTCAGCGAAAGCAACTATCAGCTCGAGCAAATCCTTAGTGATTTTATCTATCGGCTGATTCGGGTCGACAAGCAGGCTTTGCTCTATCGAGTGCTCAAAGTGGTCGATCATAGCTACTTTAGCCTTTACCTTGATGCTCGTGTGATCGGAAAGAGACAGATACCGAATTTGAGTCTGCATTCAGCCTTGCATGATAGGCCGCGCTCTGAGACTCGACATATCAAATCAATGGTCGAGCTTGTTCTTCGAAAGTCAAACAGAAATCTGGCCAGCCTTTCAAATCAAACTCTTATTGAAGAACTTTTGGCTGAAATAATCGGAAAGAACTGCATTCAGAGTCTCGTTGATCTCTTAAGTCAGCCTTCGTTCTTGTTCTACATTATTCAGCTCTTATTGAGTTCGGCAGTCAAATCGAATGATTCAGCGGAAAGCCAACTCGATCAAGTGGAAGCTGAGCGAGACGAGCAAGAAAAGAGTGCGGAAAACATATCAGAAATGAGCCTACTCGACAGTATGGAATCAAGGGACCTTAACAGAAACAAGCAAGATTTTCGATTTAGAATCGAGCACGTTGAGATTCCATACACCACGGTTGATAAGGAAAAAGGCGGCAAGAAATTCACCAACTACGTGATTAAGGCAAGCGTTGAGATCTTCGAGGTTTTTTCTTTTGAATAATCTGACCTTAGCTTTTCTTAGTTTGAAATTTCTCTGCTGCTCAACGGCAAGCCGATAGTGCAGCAAGTTCAAACAGCTAAAAAGCGTTATAGCGAATTCATAAACCTTCAACGCTGCCTTGAGGAGAATAGCTCGCTCCGTCCATATCTCAAACGCGTAAGAGGTCCGGCCAAATACTTCAACCTTCCGATCGGAAATATGGAAGACGAAATTGTTGAGCGACGCCGCGAGAAACTTTCCCAGTATTTAAATGTGAGTGTAGCTAATTCAGGCACGGTTTCAACAGTCATTCATCTAAATCCTCTTTATCTCTGTTATATTCTTATTTTCCAAGAAACTTGTTAGCTTTCCTAGAATCGCCCGAAGCAAAGAACTAGGCGCATTTCTTGAGCTGAAGCAGTTTTACAACAATAATGACACAGTCTTAAACGAGAACGTCAGTTGATTCTTCATCCATTCCGCTCTTCTTAGTGTCACGTGCAGCTTCTGGCAGATTTTAATGCGAACTATGAGTGGCATTCTGGAGAAAATGGCCTCTAAACGAGAAGAGGACGATCAAGAATCGAGTGATAGCGAGGGAGGTGAAGATAATTTATACGAATTCAATCACAAGGCAAGTGATCACATAACGAATAATCTCCGGTCTTGTTGGCTTACTTGACCACCAGGACACTTTTGAACGCTTCCAAATGAATTTACTTGAACTTGTGGGCAATTTTGGAGACTACGAGCTCAAACTTGAGCAGAATTCAGGTATGGCAGTCAATACACAAGCTTGTTTCTTGTCAACAATTGAATGGAAAAAATCACAGCAAGCGAACCATATCTGGACACAGACGCTTTTCTCAGTATCGAGTCAGGTTCAAATAGCTCGAAGCAAATTCTCAGCCTCGTAAACAAGCTGTTTGTTTGGGCATCAAATCTCGACCAGCTGCCCGAGCAGTATCTTTTGAACAACGCTCGCACTTTCAAGATTCTTGAGAACGCCTTGCTTGATTACTACGGTGAACGGTTGGCTTAAAAAGTCGCTTGTTGTGAATATCTTTATTTTAATACTTCCTTCTCGATTAGTCTACTTGAAGATCTACTTGAAATCCTATTCAATGATTCTAATATGAGCGCATGCATCCGCTACCTTGAATCATTACTCTTTTCGCCGAGCTCGCAGCCGGCAATAAACTTTAATGAGCTGGCCAACAGAGAGACCGTGAAAGCAGCCATTTTGAATGCCATCTCAGGTAAACTATTTGGCTTCGTTTAGTCTGGCTCAAAGATTAACGATTCCGTTATCAAGGACCAGTAAAGCTGTTGATTGGGAAAAAGCGATTCGAGTGTGGCATTGACTTGTTACTTGACACCCTGAGCGATGCCAATCTTAACAGGTAATCTTTACCCGTCTCTTTGATCGTGTCATCTTCGTCATTCGTCTAAATCTTCTTCTAGGCATTTAGTATTTGTACTGCTTGACCTGATCGTTCAAACGCTCTATCTCTCCTGAGTTTCCCTGTAAGTCGTTAAAGGTGAAAGAATCACTTTTGATCTGACACCTTTCTTAGTAAATTCACTCCTTAAAACTGACTCTTGACTCTCAAACTTGGACTCTTAAAGATCGAATTCAACTTAGAAAAGCTTTATTTTTGGCATTCTACCAATTCTAGCTTATTTAACGTGTTATCTTTACATTCATATATTCAAGAGGCAGTCAACTACGCAATTTATCGTAACTGTGAATATCAAGCGTTGTAAAACAATAGCGTGTTTAAACGTGGGAAGAAAATAAAACAACTAAAAATCCGAAGCTGATCTCTCTTGAATCCAGTCGAAATAAAATGCGTTTCAATTAGAAACGGGTAATTTGAGCTTCGACATCAAGACCATTCTCTTGGCCGAGCTCGTCGTGTTGCTCCTCGGAAATTCGTTGGCCGTCATGTCCTTGTTCACTTTCTTTACTTTCATCGTCACTCTCCTCTTGGTCTTCTTCTTCTTGAATTCCAGCAAAAGATAATTTCGCTCGTCGGAATGAACGAATAGTTGATTTGCGTCGTCTGTACTCTTTTATCACTTCGGTGTCGTACTCATCTTCGCTCGATGATTCGTTTGATGAGTGGCCACTGATTTGAGAGAAACGTCGCGCTTCGCGTACAAGGCCATTCATTACACTCATTTTGCGCAACAAGTTGGGTATGATATTTGGCCTTCGCTCCTCTTCGGCCTCTTCGGTGTCGAGCTCGTGTTCCAATTCGTCCAGACTCAATACGGACTTTCTCCTTATGCTCTCAATGCTTGGCCTTTTTTCTCCAACCAGACCGATTCGTCTCAACAGCTCATCGTATGGTTCAAGTGAGCGCAGGTATGACGGCAGAAAATCAAAGCTCTGCAGCTTTTTTGGCAGAATATTCGGTGTCCACGATTGCAATAGACGCAAAACCAACAGGAAAGCAACGTAAAGTAGAACAGGTACACCGAATAGCGCGATCCCGATCGAATACGGAATCATGGCCAAGCAGAATACAAGAATCGGAATTAAAAAGTAAACAAGACCGACATAAGCATAGACCAGCCAACGAAACTCAAACACCTGATTGCCAAGCCTACGTGCGTACATTTTAGGCAATCGAAGTATCCCGATTGGCAGCCAGACCAAGCAGCCGATCAGGTTGAAGAAGCCATATATAATGGATATCTGAAATGCCCGTTCTACACAAGGCTGTGGCTGCACCAGCGACGTAAGAATAGCCGATATAGTTGTTCCCAAATTGGTGCCCAGGGTGATCACATAAACACGCTGAAGAGACAAAAGTCCGATTCCGCACAGAGGTACTAGAGTGGCTGTTATGATGTTTGAGCTCTGCAGGATAAACGCGAGCACGAAGCCGAGGGCAAACAAACACGGCTGTGTAAAGAGTTTCAACTTTGATGGAAACGTGTAAATAAGCATGAGACGAATTCCTTTGGCTATTGGCCCGACGAACAGCAAACTCAAAGACTTGACCACGCCAAAAAGACTGACTATGCATACAAGAGAGGAGACGATCACCCAAAAAAGGCCGTAACCCCCATCACCAAATGCCTCGATCATTCCCAAGTCCCAGTATTGACATTGTTGCAGACATACCGGAACTAAGGACTCACTCGTTTCATTGAGTGTGGCGTTTGATGAGTTGGATTGGTTCATCAGAGTGTGCTGAAGATCGCAACAACGCAAGACTATTTGACGGATGTCTGTGTCGCCATCAAACACTAGTTGAATGGCACTAGCATTCACGCGTAAGAACAAATCCGTTACGGGATCGAGAATATAAGAGAAAAAGTTTATCCGATAGTAGCTACTGGTCTTCTCAAAAGGAATGTGAGAAGATATGGCAACAGCCGCACTATACAATGCGTTCGAAGCGACCTCGATTGGAATTATTAGCATCATGCTCAAAATATTGAAACCATCGTTCAGAGTGGCTGCGCTGAATGCTCTCTTGAAGTGGTTGGCATCGCCAACAATCGACAGTGCCACAAGCGAGTTTGTCACACAAGTACCAATATTGGTTCCAATTATGACCGGAATAGCACTTTTCACACTGGGCAGAATTCGATTGCCCACCATGATCAGAGTGAGCGAGGATGTAACTGTCTCGTGCTGCAGAATGGCGGTAGACACTATGCCGACTGCTAGTCCAGCCAACGGGTTCGAAAAAACATAGGATAGAGCACTTTCAGCTCTGATCGTGTATGGAGTTAACAGAGCCATACCGGCGGTCATGAAATTTACCGACAGTAAAGCAAAATATAAAACAACCAGAAAAACAACGAATTTTATAATCGAGCTCAGAATGAACTTGATCTTTTCCTTTTTTGAAAAAGAGGCCCACTTTCGATAGTCCAGTGGCTTTTTGTGCTCTAGAAGCGAAAACTTGCGCCTGAGCTCTTCAAAAGTGCTCCTTCGCTTTGGGCTTGATCTTTTCTTGCTCGCTAGATTTCGCGGACCGCCGCCAATACTGTGCAAATCATCTGTAACATGAATTCGCACTCGCTTGCGCACTCTCTTTTTGTTTGCAATCGACGGTCTATTCGGCTCACGACTCACTTCAATCTCTCTGGGCTTCATGTGACTCACTGCAAATATCGGACTAGAGGGCGACTGACGTTGCAAGGACTCAGCCCGCTCGCTCGACTTTTGACTCATTTCCGAGCTGTCCTTGTCTTGAAAACGACAGGTCGGCCTCAATCTGCTGCACAGCCTTCACAACGTCAAAACGCTTAAACAAATATTGAGTTTGTCCATAAAGTTTGAAAAAAAAATTAAAAATTAAATTACTTGCTCAGCAATTTAAGAGAATTTTAAAATTTCAAATTTCGTTCAATTTCAAAAGCTTCGCCGACTGCGAATTGTCAACCAATTAAAGTCAAATGGCCCACATCTCGATTTGGTTGCAGCTCTAGCCTAATATACGTCGGTAAGCAGCAATTTTCTTCAGCTTTGTTCTCTCTTAGATTTGATGATGCACAGATTTGCATTCTGATTTATTAGCGTCTTTCTATGCAAGCGAACGCGTTCAGGCGCGGCTCGTTTGGACACAAGTGTTGCATCAGGCAAATGACAAAGAGCAACTCGTAAACACATTGCTTATGGATCATTAAGTTAGTTCGGCTTATTCACCAAGCCCGCTTGCCCACATCGGCCGCCTCCTTCGCAGCAGATTGCCTTACTTTACCTTACCTTAATACTGATTAGCCAACTGAATAGCTCTAATCCCGAAAACAAAAAATTTATTCGCTTTGCCGAAATGCTCTTCCAGTTTTTAACCGAAGCCCAGTTTTTTTTTATCTTAAAGGAGAAATGGAATGAAAGCTTTGCGATTGGCCGGATATGCCTTGCCGAAATGCTGCAAATAAAACCTTTGAGACAAATGCAGGTCAAAATCGAGTCTGAATGATTTGCATAAAGTGGTCGGCTTACTGATGATGGTGAACAGCGCGGGGTCCGATATTAGCGAATGAAAAGAGGCAAAATGCGAGCGCTGGCAATGACCATGAAGCCAGAGCGAAGCCTGTCCACTCGAGACACTCGCCGAAATAGTTGGCCGCTGATACAAACTCAAACATTCCTCCGATAGGAATTTTGTAACCTTTCGAGGCTCGACGCAACGTTATCAGACGATAATCTGAGTCGATGTTGATGTACATTCCCAAGAAGAAAAGAGCGACACCTATAAAAATTTGAATTAATTAGCCTTGAGGCGCTATTCTCTAGTATTGCATAGCTTTCAAACCTAGCATGAAATTCCACTGGTAAAAGGCCGAAATGGAATTTATGGTGTGCCAGTGTCCTATCTGAAGACCGTTAGTCAGGCAAAACACGAATGCTAGGCTGTTTTCCAGCAAATTCACGCGATTTTCGCTCTTTATGTTAGCCGTATAGATGAATGAGCTAATTGAAACAAAACTCAATTGGAATTAACATTGACCGCGAATCAAGTTGATACCGATGAAAGTAGTGAAGCATAAATAAAAAGCAAAGCACCAAATTGGTATTCAAACGTCCAAAGGCAGTTATGAGCGACGGCCGACGAACGACTATTAGAGTAAGTGGAGCAAGAAAGGCCGGCACTTCTTGTAGGAACCAAGCGATCGGTGCTTTAAATCCAAATTGGGTCCGGTTATAACGACCGTATTGAGCTTTCATGCCAACAAATGCCTCGAGTACAAACACCACGGCGCCGACGCTTATCATAATCACAGGCGTCCAGAACTCGAGAAATTCGTAGCCGTAGCGATTGTAAACTTCTTCAAGCAGTTCAGTGCTCATTTTCTATCGATTGGATCCAAGAATCGGCTATGAATGCCTTTTATTCTGTTTTACTGCTTTGTTCGGTTAAAATCAAGTGACTTGGACAGCTTCACTTATATTTGCACCGGCGCTAGTACACTCATGGAGTGTAGCGTTCTTAATTATGAAACGCCGCCGCAGCATTTGATGCATTATATGAGAGCAAAGCGTTGCTCTGAGCTCGTCCTCGCGCATTGATTTCGAATCCAAAAAAAAATTCTCTAATTTATTTAATCACACATTTGACGAGAGATTTTGAGTATAGAGTGATCTCTGTCCGAGCCTCGACTATGAAAGCCAAACTAGTAGCCCTTCTTCGACCAGCGGTAAGTGTTTTCGATCTGCTCGCATCACGAGATGCACATTTTAAACCAATAGACTTGATTGATAATCATTTAAGAACGCTCTATGGATCCGTAACTGCAGAAATGGCATTCATTCTACATCTGCTTTAGGGGCCGATGTGCAGGTTCGATTGTTTACCTCTGTTTGTGCTTTTTCCTCTGTTTTTACAAAAGAGCGTTTCTCTCTGAAGATGACCGTGAGAGATGCTTTGAACGCTGCGATGGACGAAGAGATGGCTCGTGACGATAAAATCATCCTCATTGGCGAAGAGGTGGCCAAATACGATGGCGCCTACAAAGTCACCAAGGGTCTCCTCAACAAATATGGCGACAAGCGAGTCGTCGATACTCCTATCACTGAGGTAGACCTAGCTCGTTAAAATCTAAAGCTAGATTGCTGAATAATTATCTGGAAAAAAGATGGGATTTGCTGGAATCGCTGTCGGAGCAGCCATGGCTGGTCTTCGCCCTATTTGCGAGTTCATGACTTTTAATTTCTCAATGCAAGCCATCGATCATGTAATCAACTCAGCAGCCAAGACCTACTACATGAGCGCGGGCTCGGTACCAGTCCCGATTGTGTTCAGAGGACCAAATGGCGCGGCAGCTGGCGTGGCTGCTCAGCATTCTCAGTGCTTCGCTGCTTGGTACAGCCATGTACCAGGTCTGAAAGTGGTTTCACCATACAGCGCCGAGGATGCCAAAGGACTGCTCAAGGCGGCTATTCGTGATCCCAATCCTGTAGTCTGTCTTGAGAATGAAATCTTGTACGGTGTCTCTTTCCCCATGTCACAAGAGGCCCTCTCTTCCGACTTTGTGATCCCAATCGGCAAGGCAAAGATTGAGA
This sequence comes from Proales similis, assembly GCA_019059635.1. Taxonomy (NCBI): domain Eukaryota; kingdom Metazoa; phylum Rotifera; class Eurotatoria; order Ploima; family Proalidae; genus Proales; species Proales similis. The sequence continues at coordinate 441,962 of JAGVRJ010000015.1, forward strand.
GAGAAGGAAAACACGTCACTTTAGTGGCTCACTCACGAGCTGTTCAACTGTGCCTCGAAGCTGCAGCTGAAATGGAAAAGAAGGGAGTCGAATGCGAGGTTTTGAACCTGCGAAGCCTGCGCCCCCTCGATCACGAGGCAATCATCAACTCAGTGAAGAAAACCAACCATCTGATCACGGTTGAGCAAGGTTGGCCCCAGTACGGTGTTGGAGCCGAGATTATCGCCACCGTCATGGAAAGTAAGTGATATAGTCCTCTTCATGTAAAAATGCGCCGACCAATACTGCTCATTATTAGGCGAGGCATTCAACTATTTGGACGCGCCAATCTACCGAGTGACAGGAGCTGATGTGCCACTTTCGTATGCCAAGACGCTCGAGGCTGCATCTTTGCCGACCGCCGACAATGTCATCAAAAGTATCCAAAGATCCCTTAACATCAATTGAAATCGGATATCGATCCCATCACCCAGAATTTTGATAATATGCGAGCGTGTCGAAACTGTTGCCACCATTTCTAGCCAAATAAAGATCCGAAACCCAAATCCCGCCCATTTTCTATTTAGATCGAATTTCATAAAAAATTAAGACGGACGGTAAAATCGCAATGAGTGCAAGCATAAACGACCTTGGCATGACGCTGCATAATAAAACTCTTCCAGACAATTGCGAGACGTCTAGAATTCCATGCTGCTTGATCCATCAATATATATATATTATATATATTAATGGAGATTTGCATTGTTGCAACATCCACCACCTAGCAGACAAACATTCGCGTTGCGTGGATATGGCGTTCGTGTCGATTTTTCAAGCTCATTTCTAGTTTTTGTAGGATGCCTCCATAAAACCGCACCGCTCCCTGCTCAGACGCAGTCGCTCGCCATATTCATTTTTTACAACTTTTCATTTCAGCATTCCCATGCCTTTTTGCATATCAAACACAGAAGCCGTCTAACAGACCGCAAACCATTTAAAGATGATAGGCATCTTAATTAAAACCATCTTTCTCTTTTTTTTAGAGCGGGCACCCGCTTTAAATAGATAGTTGCAAGTTGTCGTGCTCAGTGATTGTTTTCTATCAAGATGGATCTGACTGCTTTTAAATTTAACGTTTTGGTGACTGTCTTTTTGCTCTGCTTGAATTGTCGAGTTTATCTGTCAAGCGTGATGGGTGCGCCAGCACACTCATCATACATAGCCGATTCTACCTCAGTGAAGGTAAATCGTGAGAGCGATATTCTCCGATGGCTGCAGTTCACCAGTCAAGTTGATAAAGTCCAGCTGGTTTCTGCCTGCGAGCATAACCTCTGGCTGCACACTCAGTCATCCAACAAGTCATCACTGTTCAGTTATGATGAAGAGAGTCAAGAAGTTATTGATCTAATCACTCGCAGTCATCTTGCAAGTTTTTCTATTGGCACCCTGTTCCCCAATCCAGTAAATCCATGCCATCTGTGGGCTCTGGATGCTTTGAACAAAAGCCTGGCTCTCGAATTAGTCGGTGAAAATCTAAAATATCACTGGCTACCATTTCGTGCCGGCAATCTGTTTTTTACCCGTGATTCAAGCACTCTCTACGCCGTCTCTGATGATTCAAAGCAAGTGAGTTGAGCCTTTATCCACGCTTTAACACTTCCAGGCTTTTCATTTTCTGTTCAAAACAAGTTCTGGATTACTCTGAATGCTGGACAGGACTGGAGCTTGATTGCTGATCAGCTAGATGATCTTCCCGTTTGGTAATGCTCTGCTTATGGCATTCATTTTTGTCGGTACCGCTTAATATAAATTTTCTTTTCTAAAAACCAGGATCAGAAACGACTGGCCTTCCTTTGTGTTTTTCAAACAATCCAAAACAAATGGACAAGCTGTTATCAAATTTAACGTGCGAAAGTTCCAAACTGAAAAAAATGCCAACGAGAGTAAGCAAGAGATTGCAGCCTTCGACCTGATCCAAAAGCTCCAAGTCCAAGACGATTTTCTCATTGTCCAAACTCTTGATTCTGTAAGCGTATTGCTCAATTCCTTTTTATAAAAATTAAGTCTCATTGGCTTTGAAACGCTCAGGCCGAACAAGTCGAGCTGCATATATTTCGCAACGTACGACGTGTGTTTCGTAAGGTCAACTTTGTTCTTCCGAACTCAAATGGAAGAACTCTGGTCGACTTCGAACTCCTTCAAGTGGATCGAAAACGCATGCTCTTGAGCGTCAAGTACAATAGTGGCAGAGGCGCTATTTATCGTGCCGAGTTAAGACATCCATTGGATTTTGAAGTTTTTTTGGATGAAATCCTAATTAACCAGAATGGAAGTCTTGAATTGAGGCAAATTAGTCAACATAGTGATCTTTTCCTTGCCTTGACCAATCCATCAGAAGAACCATCGAACCGAATTCACCTGGTCTCCAAGGCTCCTCATTCGGATTTTGAAACTGTGGCTCTCATCAACCATGATGAATCAACGCCTGTCGGAAGTCTATTGAATCACATTGTTTACGTTGCTTCGGAAGACTCGTTCGCGGCACCCCAGCTGCCCCAATTTATGGCTATGAATCTCAAACTCAACTTTTCAACGGACAGCACCCTGTCAACTTTTTCTGGCTCTGATCTTGTGCTGAAAGAAAGCCTTAAAGGAAACTACTCGTTCGTTTACGACCAGTCGAATGATTTGCTTTTGGCTGCTTCTTTGGATCAGCCTATAAGCGAAATTTTCTATTCAACAGACAGAGGAGGCCATTGGAGCGAACTGGTGTTGAGCAGTACTTTTACTTCACCAAATTTAATGCTCATCAGCGAGTATGATTCGCTGGTACTTATGGCACAAGAAGCCTATACCAAAGAATTGAGCTTATTTACGATCGACACCAGAAAGCTCATAGAAAACGTCAACTCGTGCGAAGATGAATGCATCTCGTCAGTTCATGGAGGCAAAATTTGCTTGATGAAGGGATCCACTTGCCAGATATTAAGACAGTGCATTGATCACAAGGATCAGGCTGTCTGCTCACATGCTTCTGTAGATGGTGATGGCAATCGGGTGCAAGTGTTCGCAGCGTCGATCGGAGTCGACAGCTTCCGAATAAGCTACCAGTTGGACCAACTGGTTAGCAAACAGCCGATAAAAAGCCATCGAATAGAGATAGTTGAGTTTGACTCCAAGTCACTGCTGGATCTTGGCTATGGCGAGTTCCAATTGGTCGATGTTAAACTTTACATGGATCCCGAGCAAACGGATTCCGGCAAACAAGTTGTGCGTAATTCAAGCGTCCTGCTCTCATCTAAGGGCCAAGTTAACATTCAAGACTTAAAACCGGGCGAAATTTATTTATGCCGGTTCTATGTGCAGTTTTCCACGACCAACTTTTCATTGATCAGCGAGTCCATTCTCTTAAGAACAAAATCAGAGTTCGGCAAAAATTTTAATTTTTTCAGTTCATTGCCTCCCGTTGAGTACTTTGTTGTGGCTGCCGCTCTTCTAAGTCTAATTCTAGTGATGACAATCAAGAGATTTTATCGTTCAAATGCTTCGAAGCGCGAAGGCTACTTGCCATCAACGCGCCAAGGATCAATTATTAAAAGCGATTCAAGACAGAGAGCTCGCATTTATCAGAATATCAAGAACAAGAATAAAGGCTTTCGGCCGTTGAATGAGATCGTCAATGCCTCTGCGTTTCAGAGCAGTGAGACTCTCATTTCTCAGCTTGACGCCTAAACTAAAGGAGCATCACGCCTGGTGGCTGTCCTTTAGCAAGCATCTCAACAACTAAACACCTCAATTATATTTTTAAACTCAATCTTGTTGCATTTTTCGTTCTTCGAGGGCAGAACCTTCAAGATCATATTCCGTAATTTGAATGCAAATGCTTATTCTTTTCTTAATTGAGGCTGGCTAGTTCTGTCTTGAGGATCATCGCCTTTTCATTTTAATCCTAGCTCGAACTTGGTTTTGTTCAGCTAATAAATCTTTAAGATCTTTAACTTTCCCAGTTTCACTTTTTTTCTCTTTACAGTGGAATATAAGGTCTATTGATCAGAAATGAATTAAAGAAGTCCAAATAAATTTTAAAGTTAAAATCTATTCTTCAAAATTTAATTAAAAACAAGCATGGCCAATAGAGGGGAATAGAAGCAGTAATGTTTTTTGATTGGTAGATTGATAATCGGAAACAATAAACAATAAACGGACGAAAATGATTGCATGCCTGATAGATGATAAAGAGGTGGTTGACGAAGACTTATTGCAGATCGTCGTCTTGAGAATTGACCTTCATCTCAGAGCTGGCGCTCTGATTATTGCCTGGCGTTTCAACAGCTTTGTATTTGCTCAGCTCTTCTCGCAGCTTTTCTAAATCTTGCTCCGGTGGCGAGATGAAGATGATTCCGTTTAAGATGTTAAGCATAGCAAGCACGGTCTGCATGCTCGGCTGCTGGATTTGAATCGGAGGGAATGCGGTCTTTTCATATCCGCTCTTGTACAGTTCATTCATTTTCTTTTGCAATAACACAGCTTGCTCAGTCAAATGCTTGAGCACTTGGCCGCTCTCTTTGGTCCGATCGTGCTCTTCTCCAAGTACAAGTTTATAAATCTGATATGTCTCACGCTCGTTCATAAGTGCGGTTCGGAAATCGCCTTTACAAGACTGCAGTCGGGCCAGTAAATGATATGAAAGTGCAGTCTTGAGACTCTTCGCTCCGAAATATTTCTTGTTCAAGTCAAGCGAGTTTTGTAGATATTTAATGGCGTAATCGTATTCGCCAGCTGCCTGTAGAATAAGGCCAAGATTGCTGTCGATTAAACTCATCTCCGGATGATCTTCACCGTAGTTCAGCAACAGGAGATATCGGGCCCGATACAGTAGTTTAAGAGAGCTTGCAACTTGTCCATTTGCAAAGCAGTACAATGCCAGATGCGAGTATTCAGTTATGTTTTGAGAGTGGTCGACGCCCATCAGCCGCTCGCACATCATCACCGCCTTTTGTTGTGTTTGCATTGCTTCTTGGTAGTCGCCCAGTATGTAGTTCAAACGAGCCAAGAGTCTGAGACACATTCCTATCTCTGGATGAAGGGCGCCGTAAACATTCGTAAGAAGGTTATAGGCCTCAGATATGAGTTCGAATCCTTCCTTGAGATATCCCTGCTGAATTTTGGTCTGACCGTTGGTGAAGAAGTTGTAAGCATCAGTGGCCTTGGTGGAGACATGCTTCACGATTGGATACATGTTTATTATGTCGTCGTCCTGGAAGACTTCCTTGTTCTTGCTTTCAAAATTGTATTCTCTCAGGACCAGCTGGACGCCGTTCTTCTGGCAGAATGAACGTAGCAAGCTTAGTTTTCGCAGTCCGAGATGCTCTAATGTCGCTTCTTCGTTATTTTCTACTTTGATCGAGTAGTCATACTGAGCTTGAGCTTCTTCTTCAATGTTCTTCCAAAGCTGTCGACTCGTAAGCTGGCTCCACTCGTTGCCATTCTGGTCGCTGTTTCGGCTCTTACGCTGACTCTTTTTCTTTTTTTTTCCTGATTTTGAATCATCGCTCGAATTGCTTGCAGCAGCGACTGCGTTAGATTTAACCGAATTGCTCAGATAGCAATTTAGGAAATGAGATGTTGCTGCAGACAAGTTGGCCTGCGAGACAGACTGAAGATAAGTTCTAAAAACCCGCTTGCAACATCGGCTGACAAGCTCGTTTACAGCAATTGCCTGATAATTTTCTTCATTTAGAAGGGTAGCAAGCAATCTGGCAAAAAATGCATTATAACCTTTATGTGGCCAAGGGTCGGCTTGTCACTTATAACTCGAATAAGGTGTCCTAAATAGCGAATATTTATTCCACGCGCATGAATCGCCTCACACAGGCTGACACCATCAGTTATAAAAACTGTATGCTCGAGTAGATCCTTGATCTAAATCAAATTTTAGATTAGTTTGATTGATTTTCGATCGATCCAGAACGCTTTTAAGAGCTTCAACTTACGAAGTAAGGAACCTGAACTTTGACCAAAAACTCGCAGGCTTCACTCAGAAGCTTTCTATCGTTCGAGAGTGCTTCTGCCTGAAAAAGAGTTCGATTCAAATGAAAAAAAGCCAAGCATGTCTTGATGAGCGTCAATAGATCACCGAGTCGCTGAGCTGCACAACTGGTTGGCAAAGGTTAGGATTGAAGCGGACGTCGAACTCAGTGCTGCTCCAAGAATTCACTTGGCGGCATGCATTCTCAATTATCTTTGAGCTGTTCTCTTGCACTAGTTGATTATTGGTGTAAAGTTTTTCAAATATTCTTCCGCTATCAAATTATTAACCTTCACTGCTGGTTAGCTCTTTCACAATCTTTTTGGCGTCTTCAATCTCGCTGCCATCTGCCGATTCCTTTTTTATTCGCGTTTAGCCAAGGCTTAAGTAAATGGCGCTTGTAGATGCTTACTTCAATCTCCTTCTTCTTTTTCTGGTTTAATTCTTGGACCTGGGTGGCGGCGTGTTTAACGAATTGAACATATTTGGTGCTTGATTAGGAAAATCATTGAACTTTTCAAAATATTCGTCAAACAAGCTAATATTTACTCGATAAAGGCATCGATAAGCTCCTGGCGGAGGGTACAGAGTTTGTGTCGGAATTTTTTAGGGAAATTGAATTTCCTCAGCTCCTCGCTAACGCTCTCACTTTCTGATAAATAAAAAATTCAAACCCAATGGTGAGGCTTAAGACGAGCAAATAGGTGACTTACCAGGTAAATAGTTGAGATCGGACGGGAACATTCGGAGTAAATCAAGGACATAATGTCGACTGTCATTTCCGACAATTCCCTTGCACTCGATCGGCGCGAATAGAGTCACTTCCTCTCCATTGTCTAATCTTACTTGGTGAGGTCTCATTCGGAGGTGAGCTCCGACTTTCTTTAACTGGAGAACAAAAAAAGTTTTTTTGGTTCCGACTGATTGGCTTTTATGGCTCTTACCAGTTCGTTGTACTTTTCACTTATGGTACAAGTTTTGCCAAAATCGGTCGATCCGTGCACCACCGACTGATCTTGATCTTTGTCCAAAATTCCTGGGATAATAGATTGAGCCGTGACTCGGTAGCCCTTGTAGTCAATCACCACAGTTCCAAGCGTGTACATTCCTTCCAAGTCTAGCAAATTGAGTGCCTTCACACCCTGAAGGTCGTTCACTGGAGCGACGTAGGCTGCGAAGTCGCCTCCAAACTCTTTGTAGTGATCTTTGACGTCGAAGCCCAGACTGAAGAACATGTTGTTCCAAATAAACATTTGGATTTTGGGGTCTTCTCCTGGATTGATGGCCATTATATTGCTCTCAACAACAGCCATGGCGCCTCGAATTGCAGCGTTGACAAAGTCGCTGTGTACTTTGAACATTGCACGCTCGCGAATTAGCCTTTCGGGAAGAGTACTTCGAGGAAGCTCTTTTGTTGCTTGAATTTCCTCATTCCAGTCGCGCGAGTGGCCTGGAATTTGATCCTCATGCCCAAGCTTGGCTGCATTTGCATCCTCAGCGCGGAACCAGTCAACTGTGTGCTCAAAGTCAGGAGAAAGCCAGCTGTAAACCGGGAAAGGCGTGCCAATACGTTCGAATGGATGCTTTTGGGTTCGCTTTTTTTGAATTTGGGCGAACTGCTTCTTGAAAGTTGGACTAAGGGTGTTCAACAGCTCAACCAATGAGTGATAAGTCTTGAATGAATTGTCTGGTTTGGGGTTAAACTCGTCGTCAGTGCTGAGATTAACAAAGAAGCCGCGAGTGCAGGCAGTGATGTGAAAACGTTTGTCTTCGGCCGTGATCACGTGCAAATAAAGGAGATCGCCCTTCATTTTACGCTTTCCAGGCGGAGGATTCCAGCCACTCTGAGTAATTTGTTTCACCGAACTCGATTGCCCGTTTCTGTTGGCTTCCAAGTGAATTGGTACGATTGGAACTTCACCGCTATTGGGGAGTAAATAGTCTGGTGGAACTACACTATCCGCTTCTTGAACATTCGACTTGTTGCGCTTGTCGCTCAGTTCTCCATTTGTTATTTCGTTCAAGTAAGTGAGGGAGTTGCAGTTTACTGCATTAAAACAATCGATGGAATCCATTGAGTGAATGAGGTCGTTGATGTGACGCACATGCAAACGAGCTTCACGAACCGTATATGGCTCCTCTACTAGCTTTACAATACTACCCTCCTGAAGACCCTCGATTGCTTTTAGCTCGCTGAAGTTATCCAGAGTGACCCCATCAAGTTGCAAGCTAAAGCAAGTTCGGTGGCAGGTTTCCTCTTTGTCCATGAGCATTTGGTGAATCTCTTGCACAAGCTCCATGCTAGTAACTTGAAGGTCGAATGCATCCAAGCCTGGCACCTGGATTTTAATCGAGAATGCACTATCTTGGATAAGAATCAACTCGTTCTCTTGCTTTTCACTCTCGGCGGCCTGTTCGTTCGGCTTGGTGTCATTGTTGTTGTTATCGCTCAGAAGTTCGTTTTGCCTCTGGGGCACCTCGTTCCTCTCAACGTCGGTCATTGTGTCCGATTAATCAGGTTCTCTGAATCTAACTCAAATTCAACTCTTAATTATCTAAATAGAACCAGAGAGCAGGATGAAACGAGAGCATTCGAATGCGCCTGTTTCCTTTTTTTTGTTTGCGAATGACCACGTGAGGGCCAATGATCAGCTTGTCCAGCAGCCTCACCGACGCTATCCGTTCGCATAATATACGCACAAGTTACTCGCGCGCTCGCTAATGCACAAACACACTCAAATACACACAACCGTCCCTCTCTCACACATATGCACGAGCAACGCTTTTGCAAAGATTGTAAGAAAAGCGAAGCCAGTTTATAAATGCGAGCGGCAAGCTGCTTATGGAGGGCGCGCACGGCTTGCATCAATAGCAATGAATGTAAGAGCAAGTTAGACAAATAAGCGTGCTCGACTGTAAGCGGCAAAGCAGCAAAAAACAAAAACACCCCGCTCGATCTCTTTGTACATCTCTATTGAACCCTTGTGCTAACCACGCTTTTCAGCGACCGCGCTCATGTCGGCCCGCAAATTTTACTGCAACCCTGGCATTTAATTGAGTTCGAGTTCAGATTCCGATCTAGAGGGCATAAATCAATTATTTAAATGATCCGAGCTGCGGCCAGATTTCCGTCAGTTCGGACTGCTTTGGTTTCTCTAAATTTCCCTGTTCGAACAATGCCCATTCAAAATTTGTGTTTCTGTCAAATGACCGCAAATGTCTCTTGCAGACAAATCGAATGTCCGTCTATTTGTCGCATCTTTGTCCAAATCGCCTTGACTACCTTACTCGGCACATATAAGCGCATTTTTCTCGCGTTCATTTCATATGATAGAATTCAAAATCAGTTCTCATGTCCAGATATCTGATCGGAAGCAAGTAATATTCAGCAAACAGTTATGGCTAAGTTGAAACTAATCTGCTGGGTACTTTGGAAGATTTCAGTCAAAAGACGGAGCTCTCCGTCAGGGGGAATCCATTTCGCTCAATTCATCTACTTCGCCGGTTCGACCTTCGACAAGTCGAATCTTCACAAACAGTAGAACTCAGCATATAGTGAACACCAAGCCCGAAGATAGTAGAAAAAGTTCGGCCAACGATGATCATGAAGACGATGAGCTTTTGTCCATTTGCGAACGACTCAAGCTTCTGAAGCAGGAACTGCATAATCGAGGAGTGAAATGGTCTTCACAAAAAATTAAAAACTCGCTGCCAAGTCGAGAGCAGAGCAGATTGGAGTCAAGCAGATCTTCTGCTCAAAGCGAGTAAGAAGCTCATAACTACTTTGAGTTCACTATTGACCCAAAGTTTTATAAGCTCGTCGACTGAAGATTCCAATCATGCAGTGAGTAGCACTGGTCTCGGATCCAGCAGCATCGATTCATCTCTAACTTCTGGCAACTCATCAGTGATAGAAAAGTCAAGCTACAAGCCTGAATTTATGAAGTATATTGAAGGTATCTAAACTTAGGCGCTGAGTGAATTCTGTCAATTTTATAACAGTTACCAACAGAAAAACGGATAACGAACGCCAAACATGCGGAAGAAGACATTCTTTACCAATGGCGCTTGCGTCGTAAAATAGAAGCTCGTCAACTGCCCAAAGAGCAAGCTCCGCTTTTGGCTTCCAACGAATCAAAACCCAACTCATCTAGCTCGGATCCAGCAGCTGTCGACCAAGAAAAATCGACTGCAAAACCAGCTCTGGTCACGTCAGAGACTCAAACTCAAGTGCTTGTCAACACCGGAATTCAGACAAGTATTGATTGTACCCAAAAAATTCAAGCCGAAAATAAAGTTTCGAAGAAAATTTCAAATGAAATGCCAATCCAAGATGTAAAAAATAAGCCGATTAAAATAAAAATATCGAAAGCAAACTTCGACCGAAGCGGAATGCAGATAATTGAGCCAAAACTCGAAGCAAAAAAAACAAATGTGTCACCCAAATTTTCTATTCAAAGGCAACGAGCTGAGAGGGATAGTTGGAACGCAAATGATAGCTCAATACTGGCGAGTACAGAAAACCCCAATGACTCTCTAGCGTGTTCTTCATTCACAACAGTCAGTTTTGGCCCAGTTGATACCACTAAACAGTCTGAACGAGCCAAAGTCGAACATGAAAGTGCTTTAAGTGTTCGAGAAATTCAGCCAAATATGCCAATCGAGTGGGAGGAAGCGCAAAGTTTTTACGAAACGGATGAGATATTGCAAATATTAATAAAAAAAGCCAAATATTTCGAAATGAAGCTCAGGTGAATACCGCTATCCCAAGAATTTCATAAAAATAGATTCAAATAATTAAATACTAAAGGCAAATAGATCAGCTCTTAGCCAGTGATTAGAGACATTGGTTAACTCCGGCCATTTTAAATACTTCTAAATGTTCTCTGCTTTTATTAGTTCAATAACTGTCTAGTTTTTCTTCAAATCATTATCTCGAGATAAATAATTCAAAGATTTTAATGGAAATGAAAACATCTCTAGATCTTAAATGAGCTGGCATATAGCCCGGCTACTTTTTTTGTAAGTTGAAAACAATTGTAAGCAAAGTTGAAAAGAAAAACAGTCCTAACAAGAGAGTAAGCAATAAAATAGTGCCATTTTTTGAAGAGAAATCAGATTGAATAAATCGTAAAGGACTAATTTTCTCCACCTTAATTTATTAAGTTTAAGACACTTTCATAAGAAATTTTCCAATGCCATTTAATAGACTAATCCTAAAGCTACATATTAACAAACTGAATATTGCTTTCTAACTAAAAGTTGAAATACTAAATGAGGAACTTTTCATCCGAATATTCATGTTTAAACAAAATTTAAATTGCACTGCCATCATATGAACTCCATTTCTTTAAATGAACATAATATACTTAGATTCAGTTTTTTTCGCTGAGTTTTCCAGTGCCAGAAAAAATATTTTCATTTGAGTCATTCAAAAAAAAAAGGAAAATTTCGCTATGTCATAAGAGATTGCTCATTTTCATGCTAAAAATGCATCGTCAACCTCACATATTTAAGGAGATGGTAAATTAGAACAAAACGAGCCTAGTTGATACTAGTATAAAAAAAAAATAAGATGTTTTTCAATTATTCGATTGCTATTCTAACCTGCATCTCGGCCCTTGTATTGGCCCATCCTGGGACCAAAGGAAAAAGAGAAACAGTTAAATTCGAAAATTCGACGGTTATTAGAATCAATGAAAAATGTCTGAAAATTCACGTATTCCAACCGGAACCTTACATCGCTTCGAGCAACTTGATCGAACTTAAAAGAAGCTTGGTAATTTTTGACTCGCAGCCTTCGGAAGAAACGACAGCCAGTCTGCTTCGATATATTGATACACTAAACAAGCCTGTTTCACGAATTATCCTTTCTCACTATCACTTTGACCATTGGATTGGTCTGCTCGGGCTAAAACAAGCCTTCCCGGATGCGCCGATTTTTGCTTTGCAAGGAACCATAAATAAAATACGAGATTTTTATGTGGAAGGCCCTGAAAATCCCTTCAAAGCTGCAGCGAAACAACTATATCCGATTCTCACGCCAATTCGTCCGAGCCGGGAGTTTATAGAAGGAGTCTACATGGAGTTCCGAGAAATACTTAACACTGAAAATCCCAACACCCTTATGACCGTGATTCCAAAACAGCAGGTTATGATAACTGCTGACATGCTTGCGAAAAATCGTCATATGTTCGTGGCGGAGGCAGAAAACTTGAACATTTGGATAGCAGTTCTGCGCAGTTTTCAGCAAAGACTTCCTTTTCGCAATATTCTCCCGAGTCATGGAGAACCAATGGATCAAAGGGATTACAAATCGAATATTGAGTATCTAGAATATGTAAGAGATTTGTTGGCAACCAATCCTACCGCCGAGCAATATGCTAGCAGCCTCCTTGCTCGTTTCCCAAGCCATGAAGCGCAAGTTCTTATAAATTGCCGGTTTCGCCAACCTGCTTGCCTCTACGGTGACTTTTAATTTCTCACTAAAAAGTGTGCTTTTCATCATTATTCGGATTTGAAATATTTTCATCTTCGCTGAATAGCTAAAAGATCTAAAATCAAACAAAAGATATCAAGCTTTATTTTCGGTCGAAATTGCAGGCGAGAATATTATTCATTCAAGATATTTACTATAACTAAGTAGTTTTTTGCTTTCAAATAATTAAAAATTCTTTAAAAATTCTTTCCCCATTTAAGGTAAACTCCTAAAAGTTCGTTTAAACACACCTGAAGAATGCTCACCATTTGAAAGGTGAACAAAATAAGAATTCCTGGCATCCGAATAATTATGATTCAATAAAACTTTAACTGCAATGTTCTCCTCTGAAACGGGCCCTCTAGTTTTGATTGAAATTCATTAAGTTAGATTTAAGTTTTTTTCAACGAGATTTTTAAAGGGATCAAATAAGAATATTTTCTATTGCGTGTCAATGTCAAACAAAGATAAATTTCGCTGTGTCATAAAGCAATATTTAACTGATGGATTTTAGCTGTTCATTTCCTAAAATACAGTTTCTGATTAAAAAAACTAAACATGCTACTCTGGCAGCTTCTCTTGAATGTTTTCAACTTTTTTTCGTGGCTTATCTTTGGCTACTATCACGGTTACCGAGAATCGTTCACGTTTGAAAATGCAACAATTGTGAAGATTCATGAAGCTGATCTCAAGATTCACATATTTAAACCCACGCCCTATATTGCTTCTTCTAATATTGCCGAGCTGGACGAAAGTTTAATCTTGTTCGATTCCCAGCCGGATCAAGAGGTAACTCTCAGCTTGCTGCGCTTCATTGAAACACTGGAAAAGCCGGTCTCGCCAATGATCGAACCAGAGATGCTAAAAATAAGCCGATTAAAATAAAAATATCGAAAGCAAACTACGACCGAAGCGGAATGCAGATAATTGAGCCAAAACTCGAAGCAAAAAAAACAAATGTGTCACCCAAATTTTCTATTCAAAGGCAACGAGCTGAGAGGGATAGTTGGAACGACTATAATGGAAATGAAAAAATCTCTAGAACTTAATTGAGCTGGCATATAGCCCGGCTACTTTTTTTGTAAGTTGAAAACAATTGTAAGCAAAGTTGAAAAGAAAAACAGTCCTAGCAAGGGAGTAGGCAATAAAATAGTCAGAATCAGTAGAATCAGAATTGAAATGACCAGGAAGAATAATATGCCATTGTAGACCAAACTTGGCACAGGCACCTCCCTTACCAATTGAGATGCATTCGGCAGCGGGTCTGGGCCATTAAGGCGCCACTGAGCTGGACCACCGCTGGACAGGAGCAACCTTTATATTTTCACACAGGGAACTGGATTAGAAAGAAGAAAAAAACCAAGAAATTGGACATTTGGTGCTTACCTCCACGCTATAGGCCAGTTCTTGAACAGACTTGGCTTTGCTCCAAAAAAATTTGTTATCTCATCATTGTAGAGGATGGGGTCTTCTTGGATTGTATGTCGCGGGGATTGATTAAACCGCTTCGCGAACTTGGCCTTAGGAAAATTGAAATAGCTATTTTGCGTCTGGGCAAAGTTTTATTTTCAATGAGTTATAAATTACCGTCCTTTCTTCAATTTGCCTTTGCATTTGTTGTTTGCTGGGCAAACAAGTAATCCCTTTCATTTGATAAACAAACCAGCGAGCCTGTATCTCCGACACTAAGTTAGGAACAGTAGTAGGTTGGCTAACATTGCATATTAGATATTGAAGTTTACTCGGAAGGATTCCACCCGAATGTGGCTGAACAAATCCAATAAAACCAAGACTTTTACCGATTTCAGGTTGATAGACCAGCTGGTACAGCTTAAAAACACTTAATTTGCAAAATGAGCAGCTGAACATAATTTGAATTTTAGCCTACATTTAGGGTGTTTTCCTCTTCGTCTAAAAATATCTTTTTCCTCAATTCCGGTGTCAAAAATTTAAGATCAATCTTGTAACCGGTGCATAGTATAATAACATCATAAGGTCTTGATTCCCCGTCCGTAAAAGTGATATTACTTCCATCTATTTGCTTTTTATAAGCTCTGGTAAAAGATTGGAAAGTTCGAAGCAGAAATAAAATATACTCGAATGTCTGGTTTGATTCGTATTTCTTTGCGTTGAATGTGATGAATCAGGGTTGGACTTAATGTTGGATGTGATTGAAGAGCCCTCTTTTTTGGATTAAGGTTATATCTGATCGAAAAGGGTCGGATATAAAAAATATTTAAATCGGGAAAATCAAACTAGCGCCTACTTGCTCGGATGACCCCATACCAATTGGATAACAGTCTCGAAAACCGTGCTGGCTACCTGCCAAGGAAGGGATAGAAGCAAACGGTTGGCAAACAAATCTGCGTTGTATCCTGAAATGTAGTTTGGGAAAATCCATGTGCCACTTCTAGTGCTAACTGTCACATCTTCGCATCTTGAAAAAGAATCAGATTGAATCAATCGAGCAAGGGCAGTCATGAGTTTTACCCGCCTTCATTAATGAGGTTAACTGCAGCATCAACCGAGCTATTTCCGATGCCTACCAATAGAACTCGTTTACCTTTCATCTTATTCAACGTTGCGTTCTTGAATTTAACACTGTGAATGATCTCGCCTGTCAATTCAGGATTTTGAAAATATTTTTTCTTAAATTCCTTCATATTGAACTTACCCGGGAAAGTCTCGATTCCAGAAAAGCTTGCAAAGCGAGGGGTCCCATGATGCCCGGAAGCCACAGCTACAAAAGGTGCTTCATAAACCACCTCTTTTCCATCGCGAATACCTTTAATGCGCCAAATTCTTTCGGGATCCTCTATGGTCGGAAAAGACCGACCCTTTTTGTTCTCAGTAATTTCTATAAAAAAATATTTCATTCTATTATTAAGTTGAAGGCTTTTTCACTATTTACCTTCAACTTTAGTAACTTCGCAATTGAATACGAAATTGCCCCGAAGGTCGTGCTTGTCAATATATTTATTCGCATACTCATATATATGAGTGTGGTGCATGAAATCTGGTGCCTCATCGGGAAATGGCATGTCGGAAAAGCAATAATTGTATTTTGACACGTTTATATGAGTGAAGCTCATAACGCCGTATCCGTTTTCTTTAAACCTCCACAGCCCACCGATGTCGCAGTCTTTTTCAAGCACAACAAAATCAAAACCATATTGCTGAAAAAATTTTAAAATTTCATCAACCAAAGTATTTGAATCGTTCTCTTTTAAAAAAAAATGTTACTTTAAGCCATTTAGCAACAGCGATTCCTGATATTCCACTTCCGATAACCACACAGTCGGTTTCGAAAATTTCAATTTTCTTTTCTTGCATTTTGATCAATTAAAACTCAAATTATTCCCTCAATCAAACCTAAGCCTAAAGCATAAGACCGATAGGTAAGGAGTTTGACTTTGTCTTATGGAAAAAGACCGGGGACCTTTTTTTAATTGTTAATCATAACTACTTTTGCATTTGTAACAAGTATTGAAAAGAAGTTAAATCGGATTATTGAAAAATAGAAATGGGTTCATAAACGACGTTAGTTGGCTCTCAACTATAAATAATCCATTATACTTAGCCAAAGTTTCTTTACAATACTCTTGGTTTAGAGAAAATCCAAAGAAATTTTACATATGTGCCCGCCTACATTAAACAGGTCAGTTACAGCGTTAAACGATGCAATTTACTCATTTTGGTTTAGGAGAGCGGGACTAAACCGATTGAAAAAAATGACAGCTTTCTAAAACGCTTTCTGATTATTAGCCTTCAACTTGCCTAGGCACTTGCTTAATAACTAATGAATACTGATCACACTCTTGTGCAAACTAAATGTAATGAATATCAAGGCAAAAAAAATAAAGAGGATTTGGGATAAACGGTTTTGGATGAATTAGGTTTAGAATTCTGGAGTTAAGTTGAAAATTCAAAGTACATTAAGGATTCTAAGCAAAGTCTTAAATCTAAATCGTTAAATTAACACAAATATTACAAGAGTACATTAGAAAACAGTGTTACTTATTAGTAATAAATCTACCTCGTTACCCCCACATATATAAGGGGGTAGGTAAAGAGAAAGAGATCGAGTCGAGCAGATAATGTCAAAGATACTTTTCAAGTATTTGATTGCTGTATTGAGCTGCACCTCGGAGCTTGTTTTGGCTAATACAGAGTTCCAAGGCAACAGAGAAACGATAAAACTCGAGAATGCAACTGTTATTAGAATCAGCGAGCAAGATCTAGTAATTCACATAATTCAACCGGAACCGTACACTGCGTCGAGCAACTTGGCCGAGCTTCAAAACAGCTTGGTAATTTTTGACTCGCAGCCTTCGGAAGAAACGACAGCCAGTCTGCTTCGATATATTGATACACTAAACAAGCCTGTTTCACGAATTATCCTTTCTCACTATCACTTTGACCATTGGATTGGTCTGCTCGGGCTAAAACAAGCCTTCCCGGATGCGCCGATTTTTGCTTTGCAAGGAACCATAAATAAAATACGAGATTTTTATGTGGAAGGCCCTGAAAATCCCTTCAAAGCTGCAGCGAAACAACTATATCCGATTCTCACGCCAATTCGTCCGAGCCGGGAGTTTATAGAAGGAGTCTACATGGAGTTCCGAGAAATACTTAACACTGAAAATCCCAACACCCTTATGACCGTGATTCCAAAACAGCAGGTTATGATAACTGCTGACATGCTTGCGAAAAATCGTCATATGTTCGTGGCGGAGGCAGAAAACTTGAACATTTGGATAGCAGTTCTGCGCAGTTTTCAGCAAAGACTTCCTTTTCGCAATATTCTCCCGAGTCATGGAGAACCAATGGATCAAAGGGATTACAAATCGAATATTGAGTATCTAGAATATGTAAGAGATTTGTTGGCAACCAATCCTACCGCCGAGCAATATGCTAGCAGTCTAATCGCCCGTTTTCCTGATCTTGAAGGGCAGGCGCTTATTAATTGCCGGTTTCGCCAACCTGCTTGCCTGTATGACGAGTGGTGATTTTTACTGAAATATGAAATTCCTTACGGAAATTCTATAGAATGAAAGATCTTATATAACTTCGACAACCATAATTTAAAATAAAGAAATATAGTTTCCTTAAATTTTTTGAAAAATTTTCTTTGCTCGTTAACAACTCGGTTCCAAAAATTCCATATAGCACACTTCAAACATGTTTTCTTGCTTAAAGGTGAGGAGAATTAGAGCTCCAAACATCTAAATATTTATGAATCAAGAATAGTGAAACTTAACTGCTTTCCTGTGCAACTGGCGGGCTTTACGTGTCTGATCGAGCATTATGAAGTTAGATTCAAGTTTTTGCCGTTTTTCAGGTATCTGAAAAAATCTTTTCACTTTGCTAATCTCAAATAAAGCTAAATTTCGCTGTGTCATGAAGCAATATTTAACTGATGGATTTTAGCTGTTCATTTCCTAAAATACAGTTTCTGATTAAAAAACTAAACATGCTACTCTGGCAGCTTCTCTTGAATATTTTCAACTTTTTTTCGTGGCTTATCTTTGGCTACTATCACGGTTACCGAGAATCGTTCACGTTTGAAAATGCAACAATTGTGAAGATTCATGAAGCTGATCTCAAGATTCACATATTTAAACCCACGCCCTATATTGCTTCTTCTAATATTGCCGAGCTGGACGAAAGTTTAATCTTGTTCGATTCCCAGCCGGATCAAGAGGTAACTCTCAGCTTGCTGCGCTTCATTGAAACACTGGAAAAGCCAGTCTCGCGAATAATTTTATCGCACTACCATTTTGACCACTGGACTGGTCTGCTTGGTATTATTCAAAAGCTTCCTAACGTACCGATCTATGCGCTTAGCGAGACCATCGATCAGATCCGGGAAGTTTATGCAAACGGCCCCGAAAATGCCTTTAAAGAGCTAGCAGTTGCACTTCTTCCTAGCCTAACTCCTGCAAAGACAGGCTACGAAAAAATAGAAGATGTTCACTTTTACTTTGACACGATTTTAAATACGGAAAACAAGTATACACTTATGACTATCATGCCCGAGCAGCAGGCTGTGGTCACTGCTGATATGGTTGCTTATAATCGTCATATGTTTGTTGCTGAGGCCCAAGACTTAAACAATTGGATTGAAGTTATCAAAGGCTTCCAGAACCGTTTCCCTTACCGAAACATCCTTCCAAGTCATGGGGATTCAGTGGACAAAGAAGCCTTCGAATCAAGTATTGAGTATTTGGAGTATGTTAGAGATTTACTTGCAACCAATCCTTCAGCAGAGCAATACGCTAGTAGCCTACTTGCTCGTTTCCCAGACTATAGAGGACAGGCAGTTATTAACTGCAGGTTTACCCAACCGGCGTGCATTTATGGAAAATTTTAAACAATAAGCGATCTCGGCCTTGAACCTCACGGAGAAAAGATTTTGGATCTTCAAATTAAATAAAATAGTTAGAACTTAAGGGGCTATTATTTTATTTTTTAACCATTCTATTGAGTAGATAAATTCTATTGCTGATCTTTGTTTTTTCTTAGGCTAGTTTTCTTAGGCTCAATAAGTTCTTGTAAAAATTGATAAAAATTTATCTATGCGCTATCAATTGGAAATATTTAGTCTTTCCAGAAGATTCGCACAATTTGAATAAAAATGAAAATAAACATCATAATAATAACAGTTGAAGACGAAAAAGATGTTTTTATGTAAAGGAGGACTAAAAAAGCAAGAAGAATAACACAGAAAGCCATAAACTTCATCATCGGGGTAATCGGAGCTCTCCTAACAATATCCTTTGCGTTATCCATCGAATTAGGCCCATTTAGACTTAATATTGAATTGAGCTTAAGTGATCATTTTTTTTTAAGAAGACTGGTCTTTACCGCCACTGAGCAGGCCCACAGCTTGACAAGAGTAAACTAGCACCTTTTGATGAAATACGGGAAATTTGATTTCATATTTAATCAAGACTTACTTCCAAAACAATAATGGATTAGAGCGAAAACTGGGCTTACAGCCGATTTTGGCTGCTATTTCATCTGCGTAGAGAATCGGATCCACCTGAATAGTATGTCTCCGTGAGCGATAGAATCGGGACAGAGTCTTTTCCTTGATCAAATTTGAGTGATTTTAATGAAAAGAAAACCAAAAAAGTCAATGCTTGCTTGGTCATGACGAATTTCCTGCTTCATTTCAATTGAATTAGGTAGAACAGCCCGGTTCATCATTAGTTCGAGTAGCCAACGGGCCTGAATTTCGGAAACTTTGGAATTTAAATGTTATTTTCGTCTGTAACTTAATTTTTAGGTTAATATTTCCATATTTTCTAAGCTACCTGGTAAAACCCCGCCACTTGATGGCTGTATGAAACCAACAAATGCCAATGAAGAACCAATCTCAGGCTGAAAAACGTTCTTATAAAGCTAAAATAACCAAAATATGTTATGTGCAATATC
The DNA here is from genome assembly GCA_019059635.1 of Proales similis. Classification (NCBI taxonomy): domain Eukaryota; kingdom Metazoa; phylum Rotifera; class Eurotatoria; order Ploima; family Proalidae; genus Proales; species Proales similis. The sequence goes on from JAGVRJ010000015.1 coordinate 461,887, forward strand.
AGAAAAAAGCCTATTAAAAAATATATATTCATATTTGTCCTTACTGACAGAATTGTTTCACTTTCATCCGAGAATATCTTCTTTTTCACGCTTGAATCCATGTAACTTAAACTGATCTTATAACCAGTTGCTAAAATAATCGCATCAAAATCAGCTTGGCTTCCGTCTTCAAAAGTCACCGTAGAGCCGTTAATTATCTATGAAGAAACTAGAGTAAGTTTTTAGAACTTAATTAGTGAAGCGGGTAGATAGAACTTTTATATTCGGCTTCACAACTATATCTCCTCGTTGTAAGTGATGAATCAGAGTTGGTGATACGGTTGCTTGAGTTTGCATTGCATGCATTTTTGGTTTCAGATTATATCTTAAAACATGATAAAATAATTCAAATATATTTTTAGTCGTGTGCATCCGAACTACCTTTTCGGGTGGCCCCAAATAAATCGAATAGTTGATTCCAAAATTCTAGTGCCCACTTGCCAAGGAAGATTGAGCAGAGCACGACATGCATACAGATCGGTGGGATAGCCAGATATGTAATTTGGAATAATCCATGCACCGCTTCGAGTGCTAATAACCACCTCTGGGCATCTGTGCTCAGACATTATCTAATATGAAGCAAATTTTATCAATTCTAAGAAAATATATACTCACCGGCCCTCATTGACCAGATTGACAGCAATATCAACCGCGCTGTTGCCTATACCGACAACTAGAACTTTTTTGCCTTTTAAATTATTGAATTCTGCGCTTTTGTATTTGACACTATGTATTAATTGGCCTTTAAAATATTAGCTACTATTGTCGATAAGATGTTAAGTAAGATAAAAAACCATTGAATGAATCCTGTCCGGGGAACGTTGCCACTAAGGGTTCGCCATGATGGCCAGTGGCAACAGCAACATAAGGGGTCACAAAAAAACGCTTTTGCCCCGAATCCAAATTTTCAACCTTAACTTTCCAAAACTTATCAAGGTTTATCCGTTTGTCAAATTTCCCACTTTTTCTCAGTTCGTTGGACTCATCATCATCCAACACTAAAGAATCATTTAGATTTCCTTTCCTGGGGAGATTTTCGATTTGATTACTTTCTACATTGACAACGGCTGTCTTAAATTCGATCTCTTGGTGGAGATCAAATCTCAGCGCATAGGATTCTATGTATTTGTACATTTCTGAGTGATGTGGATAATCGCGAGCATCATCCTTGAATGGATGATCTGAGTAGCAGTAATTATATTTAGACACATTTATATGGGTGAACTCCATAACACCGTAATCTTGTTCGCGATATCGCCATAAACCGCCTATCTCTGCGCTTCGTTCAATTACGGAAAAGTTTAGTCTGTTCTCCTATATAAAGATTGCTTTAAAAGTTGTTTTCGAGAAGTTGCAAGTTGTATAACCTTAAGCCACCGGGCAACCTTAAAATTTCAACATTTACTCTATTTAATTAGGAAACAAAATGTTTGTCCAAATTACTGCGAGACCAGATATTCCAGCGCCAAGAACTATAGCGTCCTTCAGAATTTCTTGGTTCATTCTAAGCTGTAACTTGAAATAATTTGTGTAATGTATGAAAAGCTGGTCACATATTTGGTAGCTTGCTGTAAGCTTTCACATGATCTGAATCATATCGAAATGAAATAAAAGATTATCTAGCGCACCTGGCCAACAGCACAACTAAACGAACATGTGATTGAGAAGCGTGAGACTCAATCATGGCGAGCGAGCAGTCGTCTATGGCAACCGACTTGAGTCGGACTTACTGCTATATGCTTTATTATGATCTGAATAAGCAAAGCAAGCTGAAAGATTGATAACTAACTTGGTTTCATACTATTAATTAAAATCAACCTAGATTACGCTTTAAAAATTTTTTGAGCAACTTCAATTGCAATCATCTTGATGACCTGTGGTACTCGGGTTTAGGAACCGAGGATATGCATTGAAATGAACAGCAATGGCTCAATAACTATCGACAATACAAACTTGCTTAACGACCTTCTTGACGTGGACTTACCTTCTAGTGGCTCGATTCTTCTACAAAAGAGACAAGAACAACAGAACCGCAAAAGAAGCATCCAACTCCCTGAGCCTCCATCTTTTACGCATACACGTCCATTAAACGCCTTTTCCGAATCAGAGACGTTTAATCGCCGAGAAGACGATATATACCGGTAGGAACTTTTAAAAAAAGCTGTGCGAACGAGTTTTGATCAGACAGCTTTGTAGCTATGTGCACAGTCGAATAAGCTCGCTAGATAATCCGATCGATTTGGATCGAAACGGGCCTGATAGTAGCCGGCAAATTTTCGCTCCCAAGCCACAGCAACAGTTAATTAGAATTTTATTTATTTGAATCATTGTTCAATGCCTTTAAAACATGTTTTAATTTAAGAAAAGCCCCAGCTGATAGAATCGGCTCAAATAGGCTTTTAAGCGACCTTGCTGTTTCCTCTCTCCCAGCGCCCAATCCAGCAGTATTGACCGCTGGCCAAGGTGAGCTGTTATTTCGACTATCAACACCGCCACCACCTTTTCTCTCACTAATCCTTGTTCGTGACTGTAAACTCCCATAATAAGCTTTCCAAAAAAGAAAACCAATTAGGCAAAAAGCACTAAGGTCTGCAAAGCAAACGCAAAACTCTACTTTCTTTACGGTGACAGATTGACGTCCGTTACTAACAACAAATTTTAATACTTTAGGCGCTGTCCACGGCAACCGCATAATTTTAAATTACATATGAGAAACATTTATGAGACGATCTTCTACTTTCAATGTTTTTTTCTGCTTTTTACGCTTTGTTTACTTGAGCTAAATTGGTGGCGTTGTGTCGCAACTTGCGATTATTGAGAAGACGCTTGACAGTTTAAGCTCTACTCAATCGATTTCAATCCCCTTTAATTAACAACTAATTCTTATGCGTTTTTAGCCTCATCAGAATTTTACAGCGGCAACCAAAATACACAGGAGAACCGCCGTTCAAGTTTTCAGCAGCCACCAATTTATCACAACCAAGCGGAAGCTCAAAGCAGTGCCCTACCGCCGATTGGCTACGCCTACAATCAAGCATCTCCAGTCTTACCCCAGTACCAAGCGATTCTCCCTTATCAAGGATTTGCGCCTACGCCTGTTCTTGTAGTGCCCAGTAATTCAAATCCAGCGTTTTCTCTTAATTCAAGTACTCAGTACCCAGGCTTTTATTCAATTGGAATTCAAAACCCAAATATGTTCTACCAGGAGCCGGTCCAACCTTATATGCCGAACCCTGCGTATCAATACAACTACAACATGCAGCCGGCCGCATTCGATTCACAGCCTTATCAATTTTACCCGACCCACAACTATCAAGCTTGGAATACAGACCTGGGCCGAGGCAACAACAACGCTTCGGCCGGAAGCCAGTATGGGAATGGAACCAAATACGAAACGCAGCCCCTGCAGCCGCCTATTATTGGCTACGAGGATGCCAATATAGACAAGAAAAACAGCCATCAAGCCTATGAAAATGATGAAAATTTCGATGGTGAGGAAATGAACGCCAATATGGCTGATATGCAGCTCTACGATGAGCAAGATGATGACGCCAGGCGCCAAGAAGTTTGGAATAAGCTCAAAGAGAAGCACAGTGGTGGCGTTAAAAAGCAGAAAAAGCCAACTTCCCTGCCACCGGTTGATCGGCGTCGCAGCTCTGACAAGCCAAATTTTGTTGAAAAAAATATTGAGGCGTTGCGCAACAAAGAAAACCTGGTTCATCGCTACCCTGAGAAGAAATATGAAAAGGTCCACGGTAAAGACATTGAGCAGCGCCTGAAGCTATTCAACAGGTAGGTAGACCTTACTTCATTCCAAAAACCTACAGCTTGATGCTTAATAAAAGCTCCTTCTTACGCTTTGATCAAGACCCAACGCAGACATAAAAAGACCTGAAAAGTTCAATGACGAGCACGACATACTATTGGAAGCCGAACGACAAGCTTTGCCCAGTAATAGGCGTAATTTTACACAAAAGGTCGTGAGCATACCGATAGAGGGAAGAACAAATGGCGAGCACATAAATCTAGATATCAACGTTCGTCTAGGAGATATGGGTCCTGGGAATCGAAGTTTTGATGAGTTTGATACCAGCAGTGATCCGCTCGAGCAGCATGTCCGTCGCTATGAGACTCATATATCTCGTTCGTTGCCTGGCTCCTCAGGCGCACTACACAAACCTCATCATCTTTCACCGCTTAATGCCAAAGCGCGTCAAAAAAAGCCGTATTCTCAGCAATCCAAGCGCGAGAATCTACTTCATATTGAATACGATAGCCAAGTGAAGGGTGAAGACAGCTACTTGGCTCAGCTGCGTAGATCTCAATTACCGAAGCCGCCGATAAAAACTTATTCACTTCAAGACTACCGGAATTTTCAGAAAGACGCGGTTTCTAACACAAATAAAACAACAGGCAAGCTTGGGTTTGACTACGAAAGCGAAACTTACAAACATAAGGCAAGTACTGATTTTGTTTATTTTGACGGAAATAGAACTAAGAGCACTAAATCAAGATTGAAACCGCTCAAAAAAAGAACGATTACGCTCTAAGAGTAAAAGAGCGCAATCGCTTAATTTTGGCCGAGCAAAGACGACAGGAAAGCTCTGAGCGAATGAACAAGGAGCAAGAGGAGCCGTCTAAATTTCAAAGGGTATAGAATCGCTGAATAAAAACATTTGTAGCACTGAGTGTGTTCAATCCTATTTACCGCTGCTCTCATTCAAAAACTTTTTCTATCCATCTGCTGAGTGATCATACACCCTTATGTTTAATTTCTCATCGCACTGTCCCTTCAACTAGGTTGTTTGGTTGAGACTAACTTTTTTTTGTAAAGGCGAGGGATTATGTGAAGAATAACGTCTATCGGCCCATTTCTGCTTCAAATATGCCGCCTTCGAATTTGAAACGCCCTAAGAAAAAGCCGGATTCGAACGAAAAGGAGAAGAAGACCGAGAGCGAAAAACAGCCATCTAGACGTCCTGTCCATTCGCAGCCGTTTGTGCGCAAGGTTGAAAATGATGAAACAACTGTGGTCCGCATTAGGGATCCTGTCTCAAGCAAAGTGCGGACGCTATATCTAAACGATAAGCAGATTGAAGAGCTAAGTAAAAGACATAACGAAGAAAAAGCCATGGTCGAGTCGATGGTTGGTCGCAGAGGCGAGCCTAAGAGAACTGAGCCACCGGTGGCAACTCGCAATCTCAATGAAACGGCTTATTCGCAACCTAAAGCTGTCTTGGAACACGAGCCACAAATATCAGACGAATTTTCTAATCAAGATTACGAACAAGACGGGCCGTATGGCGAAAACGAACTGCGTGGTTAAATAGAGATCGGACTCGAGTAAAATTGTTTTTTGTCGATAGTGGCATCGTTCTGAAAATAAATCTGCAAATCAGTGTGAATCCATCTGCTTATCAGGTTTCTATTCGACTTGGCGCTAGTTTATTCTCGTCTTTGTTTATTACCAAACGAGAGCCTGTGCTTGCATCTATGTATATCTGTATGCCAGTTAATTTTAGCACAACTGCCATATTGTCTTGGCTGCATTAGTTGGCTAATTGGCTCTTACTGAAGTAGTGGTTTATTAAGTTTTCACAAATAGGGAATGGATAAAAGTGTTGCTGATCTGGCCAAACTTTCTCAGCTCCTGCTTAAATAAACGAATGAATGATTTGCTCAATATAATGGGGATTTAGGTGAAAAAAGCAAAAAAGAATCTTGCTTTGGAATAAAGACAGTTTGCTTTCATGGCAGCTTCTTTTTTCAACCTTACTTCATTTGCAATTGCATTTTGAAATTCTTCTCTTCAGCAATTAGAAGCTGAGACGGGTTCGAGAGATGAAGTCAGCAAGCAATCATCACCAGTTTTAATGCAGTCTATTAAACGTGCAAGGCTCTCATGATTTCAGCTTCTCAACTCTTTTCTTGAGTCAGAGGCGATGGAAGTGATTAACTGAACAGCGTGTTGCACGCGCGTCCTGAATTCGAACGCGTTCACATAAGAACGCGCGAGAAAACTAGAAAACGAGCAAGAAATGTTTTCGAAAGTGCCGACAGCATGATCGATGCTTGCGTATTAGCATACTCAATTGTTTTTTCTTGGCGCCCGCTCGATTTCATTTGATCTGGGTCAAACGTCAGTGGATTGGTATGCTGAGCTCTTGCTCAAGATTTGGGATCATTTCGCAGGCGATAAGATAGCGCTCGTGCCCCTTTAGACTTTTGCCGAAAACACTTTTGCTGCAACTGCTTTCAATCCCGATTGGAATAATTCGTGCTTGCAGCACCATAGGTCAGCATTATGTGAGATGGGCGCTAACTAGCGCCTAAAACTTCAAGACTCGCCAGTTTGAGAATAACCACATGATGAGCTTTTCGCTTATCTCTCATTATAATCAAAGCGGTCAGAAGCGCCTATCTGCATTTTCTCTGCCCACTACCTTACCCTGATGCAGATGTTTTGTATTTAAGGCTTTTGCTGTGTATTGCGAAAGAGCACGCAAGATAAGCGGCATTCAGTGATTGAACGCTTTTCATTTAAGTCACATACCCATTTCAGAAAGTAGCAGACATATATTCTCCTTTTAAAGGCTTATCTATTCATCATTCTATCATTCAAATATATAATTCTGTTATTAGTTGATGCCTCGCCCCAGGTCTAAAGCTTAATATTTCTAGAGGAAATCTGATTCCAAAATGGCTGGCACAGGCTCTATAAGTAGCTTCCTTCACATGGGGGACGTAATTTCGCTCTATGCCGAAGGCAAAGTATATGGATTCATCAACACGCTCGGACTGGTGGACAATCGATGCGTTGTTCAGCCACTAAGCGGAGATCTAAGCCATCCGCCAAATAAGTTTCGCGATTGTCTGTTTCGTGTCATGCCTCAGAACCGATACTCTGCCCAGCGTCAATACTGGAAACAGTGTCGACAAAATACAAAAGGGACGCCTGCAAATCCGCTGAGCTTTGACGAAACAGTTATTAAAAAACTCCAGGTTAGACATTTAAAAAAAGTCAAACCGAAATTCTCATATAATTTTCTTCATTTTCTCACGAAAGCATGCGGCTGAATTGGAAAAGAAGCAGAACGAGATCGAAAGCAGTAAACTGATTGGCTCAAGCACGATTATACACTATGGAACCATAGTGCAACTGCTGCATCTTAAGAGTAACAAGTATCTCACAGTCAATAAAAAACTCCCGGCTCACGTGGAAAAAAATGCCATGCGTGTCTACCTGGATTATTCTGGAAGCGAGAGCTCCTGGTTTATCATTCAGCCGTTTTACAAGCTACGCACTGTTGGAGACAAGGTCGTAATTGGGGACAAAATTGTTCTTCAGTCGTTTATCGGAATGCAACCGTTGCATGTGAGTGAGGCCGAACTCATCGACCATCCCGGAAGCAAAGAGGTGAGGCAATTAACTTGCTTGTTTCTATTTGCCATTTTTGAAAGTCACTTGTTAACGTTCGTCTTTGTTCTAACCTTAAACCATTAACTCTTTACTAATTCAAAGATAAATTGCCGTTGGCTTATTTCTCCTCGGCGAGAGATTCTCAATCAAACTCAAGCAGAAGATTCGTTTAGTTCTCGAAATGCTGAGGTTGTTAGATAATGTTAATAACGCTTCGCTACTTGTTTGGCTTAGAGCAATTTTTCGTCCCAATTCGCTAGAATGATCAGCTTCAGCTTTTGGCTTTTCTTTGAATTCTGTCTAAAACGATAACCCGTTCATAGGTCAATTTGTTGAGCTCGCAAACGAGTTGGAAAATAAACCTGTTCATGTGTCATGGGGAGGACAAGATCGACGTGTTGAAAAGCGTAATCTAGTTTCGAGCTTTATCCATCAATTTTTCCTACTTCACATTATTTTTGACTGTTTCACACGCTTTAGGGAGATGTCATACGATTATTCCATGCTGAACAAGAAAAGTATTTGACTTGCGACGACTACAAACAAAGGCAGTACGTGTTCATAAGAAGTACCGCTCGAGTATCTGCTACGGCAGCTACGTCGTCAAAAGCTTTGTGGGAGATAGAGCTGGTGAAAAAGGATCCGTGTCGCGGTGGAGCTTGCCGCTGGTCGCAGCTGTTTCGCTTCAAACACCTTGCCTCCGGACGCTATCTCTGTGCACAAGTAGATAACGAGCCAACCGACGATCTAATGAGAAACAAACTGCGCGGCGGCAAAAACGAACTAGTCTACACATTGATCACCAGCGATGATCCATTTGATCTATCCACCATATTTGAGCTGGATGAAACCACTATTACCGGTCGAGATTCCCTTATTGCCAAAAACTCGTATGTTAGGCTTCGACACTGGCAATCTGGCACTTGGGTGCATAGTACAGCAATACCAATTGATAAAACAGAAGATAAGCCAATAATGTGGAAGATCGGCTCGGCAAAAATAAAGGAAGACAAAGAAGCATTTCAACTCATTCCGGTTTCACCAAACGAAGTTCGCGATCTCGACTTTGCTACTGACGCTGCAAAAATGCTCGAAATATTTGCGCATGGAATAAGCAAGAATTTATTCAATTTAAACGACCGCCGTTCTCTTGGAGCTCTATTAACTGATTTGATCTATTTTGTGGCTGAATCAGACAATGGCGGTCTAGACCCACTCGAAGTGCATCCCAGCAAGCCAAATCGGGAGCGGCAAAAGTTGATGCGAGAGCAGAACATTTTAAAACAGCTATTTAGAATACTGAAAGCTCCTTTCGTCGAATTCGGAAATTCTAGTGGAATTCGTATGAGCGAACTTAAAGATTCAAACAAGCATGGTCTCCAGCCACTTTTTCGGCTCTGCTACCGAATAATCAAACACTCACAGCAGTCGTACAGAAAGAATCAGGTAAATCGCCATTATAAAAATGGCTTAGTTATTTGTCTAAATGTTGGATACAAATAGGAATACATTGCCAAAGAATTTGGGTTTATGCAAAATCAGATTGGCTTTGACGTGTTGGCTGAAGAGACGATCACTGCTCTATTGCATAGCAATCGTCAGCTGCTCGAGAAACACATCACCAGGAAAGAAATCGAAACCTTTGTCAGCTTGGTCAAACTCAACAAAGATTTCAAATTTCTGGAATATTTGTCCGATCTGTGTGTGGCAAATGATGAGGCGATAGCTAGCACCCAAGAACTCATTTGCAGTGTCATTCTAAAAAATAGAGAGAACACATCGATGCTTATTGAAACTAAAATCGAAAAGTTTGACGAAAAGCTTGTCTTCATTGAGAGCTCGAATTGTTTCGGTAATTGAAAAGAAGCTCCTAATTTATGATCGTTAAGTGTACCATTCTTTATTCAGATTCTATTGCGGATGAGTCTTGCTTTGTGAAGCAATGCGAAAAGGACGAAGACTCAATTGTGCTTTACTGGGAGGATTTTTCTGTTTCGCTTCAAGAGCTAGTTAAAACGAATGAGCTTGGAGAGCGGAATATGCTAGACTACTATCGGTAAGCTAGTGTCCGTAGCCGATAATCGAGATCAAATTCGAATTATGAACACAGATACCAACTGAACCTCTTCTCAAACATGTGTCTTAACCGCCAATACTTGGCGATTGAAGAGTTAAGTCCAACCCTAACAATCGACTTAATTCTTCGATGCATGCAGGATGATCTTCTAAATCATGACTTGCGTGCGTCGTTCTGTCGACTTATGCTTCACCTACACGTAATATAATTGATTTTGAACATTCTTAGAAAAAATTCGATTATTTTTGTATATCAGGTTGACCACGAGCCTCAAGAACTGGTCACGCCAGTAAATTTTGCTCGACTTTGGAAACAAGTGCCCTCAATAATCAATATTGAAAAGTAAGCCTTGAGTGAGTTGCATGGCCGCATATCGGCTAAAACTAACCACTCTAAATTCAAGATGCAAATTTAGACCGTTGAAGTAGGTCGATAGAATTAGTAAATTTTGAACCTTGCATGAGCTTCTCGGCTTAATATGCATGCGAATGTTGGCTTTTTTTGTACGTTCAGCAAATTTCAACTCATTTCTTTAGCTATGAGAACATTTATCCCAGCCAGGATCAAATCAAAGAGACAAAAGCTGATTTGGACAATTCATTTACAAACTCCACAGTGCTGAGCAGTTTGAATTCTTCTCATGGTTGGTTACTCTTGACTTTCAGATTCAGATAATCTCTGTTGACATTTAATTTAAATCTTCATCTGAGAAGAGCTGAATGCATCTGCAGAGTCTAAATTTCAGGCAACAATCGACTTTGTTCGTAATTACCTGGACAATGTCGTTCAACAAAAGTCTCCATTTGAAGACCGAGAACAAAACAAACTGACTTTTGAAGTGGGATTATTTAATTGAATGAACCACTCTTTAAACCGTTCAATTTTTATTTTAGGTCATAAACTTGGCGAAAAATCTAATCTACTTTGGCTTCTACAGTTTCAAAGATCTTTTGAAATTGACCAAAACGCTCTTAAAAATCTTGGATCACGATGATCAGACCCTAACTGCTGCCACTCTATCTTCTAGTTCAGACGGTTAGTAGATATAAATTGCTTTGCTTTAGCCTCTGCATGAATTGAATGGCAACCTCAATTTTTGTTTAAAGTTATGTTGCCTGAGTCCTTTGACTGCGGCTTGTTCAATATTCGCAAATTCCCTGCCAAGAAAAAGCATGAGCCTGCGGTCGACAAAGTTGAACTGTGCTCGCGAGCGCCTGCATCTAGACGTGATACTTTTACAGTTTTGGAGAAAAGCTTGATACAAGACGCGAATACTGTTTTTGAGACCAAGCTTCGAATTGTTGAAATTTTGCAGGTAATTTGTCATGATTGTCGCCTTGAAGAGTAGTCACCTTGTCCTGCCTCTGTTTCCAGCGTATGAATCGCTTTATATTGCGATTGAAAGCCAACTTAATTATCCCATCAAAATAAGACCATCAAACTTAACCCTTGCCCAATAGAGCTAAATAAAGAAATGCTTAGTTTTGATGTTGACAATGACGACGAGCAAATTGTTTCTCGTAACTTCTTCTCGTCTGAACAAAGCCAACAGGGTCAACTCGAAAGCGGAACGGTAGAGATTGATGCTGACTCTCTGATGGCTAGCAGTGGCCGTGTAGAAGCTAAGCGATTTGCCGATAAGCTTATAATAAAGGCCAAAGATTTTATAATGGAGATACTTGAGGTGACTTTAAACTCCATACCCACATCCAAATTTAAGACCTCCCCATCTTGTTCAAGCAAAACTATTCTGAACTATGTTTATTTTTTAGTTCATATTGAATGTACGCCTCGACTATCGGCTTACTTATTTGCTCTCGATCTTTCGGAAAGCGTTTGAGGCTGCCTACGAGGTCAAGTCGCAAAGTTTTGATCGGCAGGCTTTTATTGAAATCCTGAAAGATGCTGAGAAACTTTTTGCGAATGACAAAGATCTAACTGACCTCGATTTGGATGGTGCTGGAGGAAAAACATTCCTGCGGGTCCTGCTCAAACTTATTCTTCATGAATATCCTCCTCTAGTGAGCGGCTCTTTACAACTGATGTTTCGTCATTTCAGCCAACTCCAGGAGACTTTGAATGCATTTAAACAGGCAAGCCTAATCATTCAATAGCTCAGTTCTCTTTGAAGCTGGTGTGAAATAAGATAATTTTTTTTAATTTTAGATTCAACTTCTCGTTTCTGACGACGACGTCAATAACTATAACAAAATCAAAGCGGACTTGGATACTTTGAGACTTTTGGTAGAACAATCAGAGTTATGGATTTACAAAAAGAAAGAGCACTCAAAAGATGGTGACGAAGAAAATTTAACAGAGCAATCATCGAATGCTCTGCAAGCTAACTCGATTATTCGGCACGAGCGTGTAAAGCTAAATAAGTCCGGTATAATTGGAGATCCAATTATACTTCAGGAGATCGATTCTGGACCAGTGTTGGACTCAAAAGCCGTAGAAAAGTACAAAGAGTTGTATAAAATTCTATTCAATCTGAATAAACTTTGCGTGTTCGAGAACACTGCAGCAGATGGTAGCGTAAGAAGAAAGCCTCGAGGAAATAATCAGCGTCTACTTCGCAACATGGGTGTGCACAACATAGTGCTTGATTTAACCAAAATTTCATATGAGAGATGCCTCGACACTCGAATGAAAGCGGTCATGCGGACAGCCCACGAGTTTCTTCAGAATTTTTGTCTCGGAAATCCTCACAACCAAGCACTTTTATATGAAAAAATTGATCTATCACAGTACCCGTCCAATGAATGGGAGGCAAGCACTGCACTTCATATATTTAAGGATAACAAGGCACTTTACAACGAGTTAAATGAGCGTCTTATTCAGAATTTTGTCCACGCTCTCGAGCAGCAAAACGTTGAAGAATCAAAAGTTCCATATTTGGAGTTTCTTCAGGCGATTTGTGTCATTGACGGCCATGAAGTAAAGAGGTGCCAGGACATGATCATTTCCGAACTTCTAAATTCGGAGGTAGTTAATCTGAGCTCTGACAAGACCTATATTGACGAGCTTTGTCAACTCATGCAGACGCTTTATGATCGTCCGCATGAGGAAATTTTCAAAGACAAAGGTGCTATGAATCAAATTAATTTTCACCTTAATCTTGTTCAAGTGCTTATAAGCTGTACCAAAGGCAAGAATACCTTCACTGAAATAAAATGCCACACCATTCTGTCGCTTGAGGACATAGAAAAAGTGATCACTTGTGGACATTGCCTTACATCAGTGAAGCAAACTTATATAAGTTTCTTGTACCACTGTCACATTGATACGGAAAACGAAACAAAGGAAATTTTCACTCAGCCACACATTTGGTCTATATTTGAGAGCTTTGTTGAAGACATTGATCTGGTTGCTCGAGACCGAATCGGCTGCGAGTATGTGGACAGAGATCTCGAGTTATATGTGCTAAACAATATCATCGAAGTTTTAACCGGTTTCTTTGCCCACAACCAGTACACTCAGATTCAACAGCCTCAAACACGGGCAGATGTATTTAAACGAATCTATGCCAAAACCGCACAACTTTATAAATGCAAATGGATGGACGAAAAGTCTCGTCTTAGTGTTCTGGCAGCCCTTACCGCCATTCAAGAGCGTTCCTTCTTCATGGGAATCACTGATCTACCCACAATTCAAGAGCCCGAGGTTTATTCAGAATCTTACATCGAGAAACGCTTAACGAACTTGCCACGGTTCGATTCGGTTGATCACGCCAGCAACTTTTCCAAGCCTGGCTCTATCTCGGATGAAACACATCGAATCGAGCTGCTAAATGAACACAGCACCGAGTCGCGAGTTGTAAATGAATCTTTTTTGGTAAGTGAGGCTTAATGAAGATTTAATTTTTTTTAAAGGTAATAAATTAATAATTAACTTATGAAGGATGCGATTCATTCACTTGAAAATGAATTGACATTGAAAATGCAGGCAGAGACGCTTTTTCTGGTGGAAGTTCTGCATAAGCCAAGCTCTCTTTTTTCGGCTCAGTCTTCATTCAGAAAAAAGTCCCAGGAAGCACAGTTTATAAAAAAGTAATCATTTTTCTCAGTTTGACAAAATACTCTGAAACTCAAAAACTTCTTTATTATAAAGGCTTATCAACCACGCAAAATATTTAAAAAGTAAACAAGAGAATCAGCTTTGCCTTAAGATCCTCAAAATTTTGCGAGAGATGATACCTATGGATGAAGAAGTAAAGATCTTGTAGATAATAAGCTTAAAAGGTCCACTCAAGTTCAAATGATTTTAACTAGTCGGAAGCAGCCCAGAAGAATCTGAAGAAGCAATACTTGTCTGAGGGACATGAAAATTCAAGTGAAAACGATAAATCAGATGGACGGCCGAATGAACTGCTAGACAGTGAGCGAAAAGAGGAAAGCGCCGATGAAGACGAAGGCTCTCACGATGCTTGTCGTTTTGAAATTCAGTGCGAGCTCAACTCTCACGGTGCCAGCGACTTGGTGATTGACCTCTTCATGAATGATCTATCCAACAAGCTTTTCAAAGAGACTGTTTTGTTATCGATTGCTCTTCTAGAAGGAGGAAATACCCAAGTTCAGGTTAGATTTTAACCTCGACTCACTTGTTTTCCAAATCACGAAAATGTCATTATTCAAATTTAAAGAAAGCAATCTACGAACGTCTAGTCAACGAACCAAACTCCGAAAAGTTCTTCAAAGCGTTTCACGATCGAATAGAAAATGCACAAAAAGAGATAAAGAATATTAATAGTTTTATGACAAATGACATTGGTGATGGTAACTTATCAATTGAGAAAAATTTTTCGTTGAGAGAAAGACTAATTAAATCACTTAAAAGGTCGATTGAATGCAAATGGCAAAGAATTCGGAGCGAGCGTTAACTGGGAGAGCCATTCTGATGAGATTGGAAAAAGTGGCGAGGAAGCGGAGGCAAACGAGCCTACAAATGAAACTAGAATTGTGTTCGATGAAACAAGTGAAGCGACAGCAAGCAAAAACGGAAGCTCACTCCCTGAACAAGTCGAAATAATGGAAATCGTTTTGCGGTTTCTGCAGTTGCTGTGCGAGAATCATAATCCTTATCTACAAAATTTTCTCCGCTGCCAGCCAAACAACAAAACAAGTTACAACTTGGTTTGTGAGACATTGCAATTCCTTGACTGCATTTGTGGCTCAACTACCGGCGGACTTGGTTTACTTGGACTCTGGATTAACGAGAACAACTGCCACTTGATAAATCAAGCATTAGAAAGCTTGACCGAATATTGTCAAGGACCATGTCACGAGAATCAATACGCGATTATCAATCATGAGTCAAATGGAATCGATATTGTCATCGCTTTAATCCTCAATGACATTCAGCCTCTGTCGAAGAATAACGTTGAAATGTACTTGAGTCTGAAAGGGAACGCTTCAAAACTTCTGTTGGCCGTAATGGAGAGCAATGATGATACAAACAATGCAGAGCGAATTCTGTACAACATATCACCTAGAGCACTTATCGATGTGATTCAAGAAGCTTATTTTCAAGGAAGTAGTGAAAACACAATTGACGACAGAAATTCTAAAAACGAAGATGAAGAAATTAAAGCCAATAGAGATAGAGAAGAACAAGAAGATGAAGATGATGAGGATCGGATCGAACCTAGAGAAGTCGGCCATAACCTTTATATATTAGCTCATCAACTAGCCAAGTACAACAGAGAACTAGCATTGCTGCTTCGATCCGGACAGAATAATGAGGCACTGGAATACTACGCTGCACACACAGCACAAATTGAAGTAAACTTTTACAAGCCCTCAAATCGCCTTTGTCGAATTACATGAGATTTTTTGCTTAGATTATACGGGAAGATCGCTGCATGGAGCAGATTGTTTTCCCAGTACCGACCATTTGTGAATTTCTAACCGAAGAAACAAAGCAGCGTATTTTTTTGACCACAGAAAAGGATGAACAAAACAGCAAGATTACTGGATTCTTCGAGCAAGTCGATTCTTTATGGAACGAGATGAAATGGCAGCACAAACTTCGCCAACAAGCTTGGCTTTACTGGTTTAGCTCGCACATGCGAATTTGGAGCGATATCTCATTCATCTTTGCTCTTTTACTTAACTTTATGGTCGCTCTGTTCTACCCATTCGAAAGAGAACTTACAGGTATCAATTTTACTTTGGCTTGACTTATATTCAAGCCTTAAACTTGAGCTTGTAGTCTGATTGTAAAATTTTCTTCATCTCTAGAGTTGGATACTAAACTGAGTGCTCTACTTTGGAGTTGTCTGCTTGTTTCGCTTGCATTCATCATAAGTTATCCAGGCCAAAAAGCGCTATGTTTGTTTTTTGGCTGCGCTATTCTGCGTCTAATATTTTCAATTGGAGTCCAGCCGACCTTATGGTTCATCGGCGCTATGAACGTTTTAAACAAAATCATTTTCGTTACTAGTTACATGGGAAACCGAGGCATATTCACTCAATCATTTAGCAATATAATTGCAGACTTTGAATTCCTATATCACATTCTCTACATGATTCTTTGTTTGATGGGCCTCTGTGGGCACGAGTTTTTCTACGGCCTTTTGGTGAGTTGAATTTCAACTCATTAAATCAAATTTTTAAATGAACCGGTCGTTTGTGCATTTTAGCTTTTGGATGTCGTTTATCGCGAAGAAACTCTTCTTAATGTTATTCGCTGTGTTACCAAGAATGCCAAATCGGTTCTGTTGACTGCTGTCTTCGCAGTAATTCTCATATACCTTTTTTCCATTTGTGGATTTCTGTTCCTGCGAGACGATTTCATAATGGAAGTTGATCCAGCCAGTGAAGGTAAACCGGTACCATCTTTTTTCAAACTCAAGCGATAAATTTAAAATTTAATAGAACAAGTAGAAGCTTCTGCAGAAGAAAGCGACGGACTCGAACGATCATGCGACACTTTGTTTATGTGTATAATTACAACATTGAACTACGGGCTGAGAAATGGCGGTGGAATAGGTGACGTGCTGAGAAAGCCAAGTTCTAATGTAAGTGAACATCGGCTTTAACTGTATACACTCGCTCTTAAGTTTTGCCGTCAAGGAATCGTTGTTCTGGTTTAGAGTTATCTATGACCTTTTATTCTTTTTCATTGTCATTATCATCACGTTGAATTTAATATTTGGTGTGATAATTGATACATTTGGTGATTTGAGACAAGAGAAGCAGGAAAAAGATTACACCCTACGAAATACATGTTTCATTTGCAGTAAGTTGTTGACTTCATTGATAAATTGTATAATACTTGTTATCATACTGAAAATTCAGGTCTTGACCGGTCCCGATTTGACAATAAAACAGTGACATTTGATGAACACATAAAAGAAGAACACAATATGTGGCACTATCTCTATTTTTTGATACTTATTAAAGTAAAAGACAAAACCGAGTTTACTGGCCCAGAGAGCTATGTCTATTCGTGCATAAACGTAAGGCTTGCAACTGATCTTGGAAACTGCGACCGTCTTAAATTTTAAAATTTCATTTGAAATTTAGAAAAAAAATCTCGAATGGTTTCCTAGAATGAGAGCCATTTCGTTAGATTCAAATTCTAGCCAAGAGGAGGAAAACGAGTTGAATATGCTTAAAGAAAGATTTGAAGAAGCAAATTCAATGATAAAGCATCTGTCCCATAGGCTTGATGAAATAAAAGAAATGGTTTGAACATTTTTTTTCTTTTCTGAGCGTCTCCGTACTTAGCTGTATTTTTTTAAGGTCTCATCAGAACGTAAAACTGAAAAGACAATTGAATTGGATGGATCTTGATTGAAAACAAGCCTTCTAAACTTCTTGACTATCTATGCTGCTAACTTAGACAGCACGAATGCTCTTTAAAGCGTGTGAAATCAAAATAAAAAAATTCAAATTATCGCTAAAATGAACTATGTTCCCTTAAATTACTTTTACTTCCGATATATGAAGTTTGTCGTCTAACTCGTCATCGTCTCAGTTTCTATGCATTTATCTGCACATTTTCTTTATCCTTTTACTTTTCGCTTTGTCAACAGTTGGCTCATGCTCTGCGTTTCTTTCTAGTCTTTCTTGTAAAATAAGCGCTAAATGCTTTTAAGAGAACTTGAAAGAAATGATTCTGAATTCAGGGTATTTATAGGTCTTATTTTATTACATGTTGCCTCGAAATACACTTGCTTTATATATTCGCTGTGTGACTGCCTCGCACAGTTCATTTTTATAGTGGCTTCCTCGCCGAGCTTGAGCTTTGGAGAAGGTCGGTCATGGATTTGCATCTTCTATAAAGCGGGCATCGTGCTCGCGACATATTTATACATCATAAAACATATCAAGCTACTCAAAGAAAGTGAATCAAAAGAAATAATTGACATTTTCGTATAGCCTTTTTTCTAAACGTGCAAAGACCATACACCGATGAAAAATAAATAAATTCCTCTATGTTAAATAAACTCTCTGCTGATGAAAAAAATGTTGAATAACGATCGAAAATGAACGAGTGAAAGGAAAGCGTTCAGAGAAAAGAAGAATCATTGATAATTACGATTAAAAAATGACAACAACAGATTGTTTTTATATGTTTATTGTTAGGCTCTGAGACGATTCAAAGCTTCTGAGAATGACGAACGCCAATAGATTAAATGACAGAGGATTCAATTAAAAATCAGGGTTCTCCTGGACCTTTTGACTTCTATAGGCAAAAATAAATGGACATTTTAAAATAGTAGTTTTTATATACGAATAGAGATAAATGCAATCATTCAATCAAATTTTGGTATTTTCATTGGCTCTTTTGATTCTTAATTCAAGAGTTGTGTCATCCCATTCTAGCTCGCGCTCCTCTTGCTTTGGTAGCTCATCCTCTGACCAAGAAGCATTTGATGATTGTTCATATTCTTCATCTGAGCCGCTCATGAACTCAGATCCGTCAAACTCACTGTTCGAACGCCTAATCTTGGATAAAATCTCCTCATCCAATTCAATGCTCTCGCTTTTTACCTTTAATGATATTAAGTAAATAATTTTAAATTCTGATACAAAACAAGAGAAATTGAGAGCCAAAATTACCGTTTCAAGAGGGTTTTCGATAATGTTCAAGCTTGAATCATCCCATTCCATTTGTGGATTCTCGACGTTGACAAGAGTTTTTCGGACAAGATTAGAGCGCATTCGATTCGCGGTAGCGATTACAACCAAAACTACAACAAGACCAAAAGCAACTGCTGAGCCGATAACCAAATAGCTAAGTTTGCTGCCACGGGTTTCGCCCTCATATTTTTGAAAATAGTGGTGTTCATTTTCCTTTACAACCAATCTATCTGATTGCTTGAGATGTGGTTGGTAATCATTTGCAACTATCGCTGAATCCGTCTTAACTTGGACCTAGTGTTTAAGGATTAATTACGCCATTTTTCTAAAGAAAATTTATTAGAAAAAGGAAATGCAATTTTACCTCAACCATCAGAGTATTTGTCTTGGCACCTGAATCGTGGCGAAAGCATGTAATAAAAAATTGCTTGTGTTTGACCAGAGACAGCTTGTCAGCTGACACTTGGTTGACATTGACCACAACGTAATTAAGATGGCGAATGAATTTTTCATAGCTCTCGGTACTTTTAGTTCCGCTTACAGTCACCATATCATTAGTTTCTTCAAAGCTCAGCCCGAATTCGTCCAGAATATTTTGGATAAACATAATTTTTTCATCATTGGCATTGGGCGCCATTAGATTTCGCTCAGGCAAAATGCTTAACTCACAACGATCAAGCAACACATGTCGTTCCCTATTGATAATTGGATCCACTTGATTAATTGGATGTTCTATAATTCGCACGCTCTTAAAAGGCTCTATTCCATTCTCTAGTTCATATTTGGCTACTGCAATAGTTTGCTCTCCTATCAAATTGACACTAAACTGAACTGGTTCTTCCAGCTGTATGTCTACTTCGACAGGCTCCAGCTGAAGCTTCTCCTGTCTATTCGTGCACCTGTATAAAATCATTAATAATATTCAAAAACGAATAAGCAATCAATAGGGCAGGTTCAATTACGAGAGTGTTGTTGAAAGGACGACTTTGCGGTGGGATAATCCTGATGATTTGCGCTCATTTACATAGACCACATTGCTGATCAAATATTTCAGCTTTTGTAAGGTGTCGCTCCTTATTTTAATATACTCCTTGTTTGGTGCCTCAATCGCTTCCTTACATGCAAAAAATTAACTTCTTTCAGCTCCTGCGTAAAGCTTGATTTTCTTACAGAATAAATTTCCTTGACTTGGGATGAAAGATCAAGGTAC
This sequence comes from Proales similis, assembly GCA_019059635.1. Lineage (NCBI taxonomy): Eukaryota > Metazoa > Rotifera > Eurotatoria > Ploima > Proalidae > Proales > Proales similis. The sequence continues at coordinate 481,722 of JAGVRJ010000015.1, forward strand.
TCAGTGCATTCCGATTCGCACTTTTGAAAAGAAGATTTCTTCAGAGTTATGGTACCAATTTGTCCATTAAAGTGATCAGCTAAGCTTTGGGTCCGTGCTTGAAGAAGACGTTTTCTAATTCGGGGTATTTTTCTCAAATTTATTTAAATTGCTTACCATGAAAGCAGGCGCCAACAAAGACAGAAATTGGACTCGACGGTTGGACGTTACTTAGCTCATAAGCGTCAATCACTTCGCTGTTCACTTCGTCACTGATGAAACTTTGCCCGTCAATAAATAATTCAACAGACGGATAGCTGGATCGGATTTCGTATAAATGCCAGCTCTGATCAGTAAGAAGATGAGCCGGAATTCGCCACTCCCAAAGCGAAGGGTAAAACTGATCAGCCTTGTTTTGCCCATCTTGCGCCTCGTGACGCATGAGAAACTTTACGCTTCCTCGGTAAAAGTACATCCCAAAATGATGTCGATTGAGGCCCATAGAATCAGAACCACAAATAACTTGCTGCTTCGTGTTCGGAATTGAGTCAGACGGGCCTCGAATCCAAACGCTTAGGCTGAAATTCTTCCCGAAATCGCCATCAAAGTCTATTTTTCGGGCGTTTCTCAAGTCTCTGGAAAATTGTGTAAAAGCAGGGGCTGTTGCGCTTGTTCCCAGTAAGGGATCCAAAACTTGATTTATTTCATTTTGATGGATACCATCGGTTGGTTTCTTGTCAGATTTTGCATTCGAAGGAAAAAGAATCCTTTGCTCGTTGGTTTGACACTGCTTGCTCTGGCAGTCAAGAGGATTCTGAGTGCTTACTGAAAGTGAAACTGATGCCTCGATATCTGTTATTTCACACTGTTTGCTTGAGTCAGCCGAATTCTTGCGCATGCAATCTTTAATTTCAATATCTTTGAACGGAAATGTACCTTCAGGAATCACTTTTGATTTCAGGCCTTTTGCTGTTAATCAAATTTTAGAGTATGAAATCGATGCTAGTTTGGTATAGAACTTACTAATCCATTTTAGCTCACAAGGAGGAAGGACTTTAATCAAAAGAGAAGCTTCCACATATGAATCTGTCGAAACACAATCAAAGGCTCGAACAATCAGCCGATATTCACTGTTCCGTGCCAAAGGGCCCGTTGAGCTCACTCTACCATTTTTATCGATTTTAAATGGAATATAACCACTCATACTCCTGGTTTGAACGTCGAGAAGCTCATAATAGCATGCAGAACCTTGGTTAGTGCAATCCCCATCTTTAGCTCGAACGATAGCCACATTTTCGATAGGCTGGTCAGTCTCAATCAATGTTTCCACGTACTCGCTTTTCTCAAAAGCTAGTTTATGGTCATCATGATCATTTACTACTATCTTAACAGGAACCCTTTTGATAAATCGGTTAACCGTTGAGTTTTTTTCAAAAAGGATGGGCTTCAAATACTTGTTGGAAGTGAGAGCTGGTTGAGAGCAATCGTGGGCCTGAATCAGAAACTCATATGCGCTCTTTTTGCTGCAATCGAGCCCATTCGGAGCCTTGGTCGAATCCACCTCGATTATTGCCTCTCCTGTGCGCCAATTTTTAATTTCAATAAGAAATGGAAACAGTTCTTCCACAGGTTTGAAGACATGAAAAGAACAGATTCCATCTTTTTTTTGAAGCGAATTAATTTGTTTGGAAATGTTTTGCTAGAAAAAATGCTTACTTATTGCCTCAATATTTCTCATTCTTAAATGAGGCGTAAGATCAACAACCATGTTGCGTTCGTCCACCACTCCAACATAGCCCACGGTTTCGTTGGCCACATCTATTATTGGTGCAACTGAAGCGCCGGCGCTTATCGCAATAAAGCTTAGTACGAACAAGCTTAAATGGCTGTTCATATCGCGCTTAAGCCTTAATCCTTGATAGATTTGATAACAGATCTAGAGTCTTAAATAATCATAAAATATAAGCGAGGTAACTCAAATATATATCTGTTTTTAAATTCTGCATGATGTAACGCCTCGATCTGATGTCTAATGCAGATAGTTTCCATGCGTCGCAAACATGCCGCCAAGCCTTTAAATGTGAGAAATATCAAAAGGCCCATTCAGTATTTTTAAAAATTTAAAACGTGATATTTCATTAACTATGCATCAAATTCTTGAAAGCTCTCAAACTAAAAGATAAAATATGGCAATGGGCCATATATGGAAACATGAATCGAAATGTGGGAAATGGAAGCTAATCGATTTTAAGCTAGCAGGCAGCAAGCACAATTTGAATTCCTTATTTGCAGCAAGCAGCGCCTATTGGCAGAAGGCGCTCATAAACATAATATATACTCTTCTTGAATTAGATCGATATTTGTCAATCGATATTTAGCGCGGTCTGCCATGATAATGAGGCCCAAAGAAAGAATCGATTGCGTACAACCTCCCAAAACAGTTTAGGAGTATATTGGGGCAACCACCTCTATAGCATTTCGCTCATCGTTTTCCCTTTACAAATAACCCAAACACTTAATCGAATTTACGTAATTGAAGGCTCTAAGGCCAACATCTAGCTTATCTGACTTCCAGCTGTCTGCCGCCGGATAGATTGCTAAGCCATATATGGCTTGATGGCATTGATGCCTTCGCACATGATAGAAATAGTCTTGACCTACGTAATTTCTGATACCCAAAAAATCATACGTTCACAATTTATTGATTATGAAATTATTCAAAAACAATTTAAATGTTGATGAGGCGATCCATTAATTCAATTGCAGCATTGCAACGCTATGTAGGGTTTCGTTTACCTCATCGCGCAAATCGCTCATATCAATTAAGCGACCAAATCCGTTTTCTCGAAGGAAGTCTAAAAACTTTTGACACTTTTTGAGGGTCAACTCAATTATTTCAAAAGCCTTTTCATCGTCTGAACTGGTCCGATTTATTGCAGAACCAGAAATGCTTCCTTTATTATTTTGTTCTCTTTCTAATTCAGTTTTGATTACTGAAATTTGCGACCTTAAAGATGTGTTTTCTTCTTGAAGCTTTGAGAGCGGAAAATAAATAATAAAGAATTTCAAAAATTTCAAGATCAATTGTAATAAGTACCTCTAAAACCATGTCTTCCAACTGTAATCGCATATCTTGCTCTTTATAAAATAGATTAGCAAGCTCTTTGGCTGACATAGCTTTCAATCGTTCTAGACTCATTGGGTGTTCGTTTTGTTGTTTTTCTCTGCGCGATATGGGTTCATTCGAGTTTATAAATTGGAATGAAGAATCTTTAGCATAGTAGTTTTGCCGTGAGAGTCTTGAGCTTTCTAGCGAAGCAGGACATGAACTAGCACTGTCGTTTTCATCATTCCGAGTTTCGCTTGAAACAGTACGAGCTCTGTTGGCTCTTGCTGCGGTTCGCCATGGCATTCCTTTACGCTGAGCAATATTGATAGGAGTTTGATTGTCTTGTAACATTACCGAGCCAGTTGATTTGCATCGTTTCATTGTTAAATTGCCAACTGCATTTCGTTTTGCGAAGCTATTGTTAGTCGTACGTCTCTTTTTTATTTTGGTTATTTCAGTCTGTTTGGAAGCGTATTCGTTTTTGATATCGCTCGGACCACTTATCAATTCCATCCATTCATATTCGGTGCTGTTTCCACTGCTGTTAATCATCACTTGTTCCATGATACGCTGCAGAGTGCCCCGATCAATTTCAACATTCAATCGCACATCAAGCACATGCATCATTGCATTAAATTTTAAGCCATCTAAGAGATATTGCGCACCTTCGGTACTTATTCCGCAATTTTGCATGTCCAAAGCTTTCAACCATAGATCGCTTTTGAATGCGTCCGCCAAGGCCTTAACCCCATCATCTCCTATTCCAGGGTTATGATTTATGGTTATTCGTCTTAAGCCGAACATGCTATCCAGGTCGGGTCTTCCATATCTCAGGCTGTCTTTCCAGGCCTCGTTGTGTCTTTTCAATGCTTGGATTTTAATCAGATTGGCTAAAGTAAATGCACTCTCATGGCTCAGGCCGCAGGCCGAAAAATCAACTCGGGTCAAACTATTTGACGATTGAATGGCTTTACACATTATAGCCAAACTTTCATCTCCGATGCCGCATCCATCCAGGGATATAAATTGAATAGAAGTATTGTTTCTAATGCCCTATGAAATTTTCGTTGAATAAAGAAAATTTAAAATAGTTTTTCTATTTCTTTTTTACCTTGGCCAGCTGTGTACAATCACGTAGAGTCAATTGGATGTTAATTATCTTCAGCTGTCTGAGTGATTTGTTTACACTTAGACAGTCTTTTAGTGCTTTGCAGAGTTTATAGGCCCTTTCTTTGCTGTGGATAGATGGAGGTTTTCTGAGACGGGTATAAGCATTTCGACTCCTGTTTGATGCTTCATCTCGCTCTTCGCAAATAAAATTCGACGTGATTGTTATATTCCTCAGCGACCGATTTGATTTGAGAGCTGTAAGGATAGGGTCCCAGTCATTTGCTCTGTAAACTTAGAGATTAAAAAAGAAGTATTAAAAATAAAATTGATTTACTTGACTCTTTCAGCAGCTATTTGAAGATTGGAACCGGCCTCATTCATCAAACTTGTTTTTATCCACTGTAAAGGGACGGCGTTTTGCAAAGAGCAAACATGTTCATAAGTGTCCCAGAAGCCACCTGGTTGATGATCTCCTGTAACGGTCGAGCAGCTGGCCTGTTTTTCTCGATCAATTTGGACGGGCATCGGAATCGGTGGTGCCATGCTTTATGTTTCTTGGCCAAATATCGAAATTTCGGTTGCGAGGCAATGACCACATATATCGCCACTAACAACCGCACATAAGCACATGCATGCACATTAAAACATTTTATTGGCTTAGGGTTAGCCATGCTGAGTCGAACTAAGACAATTGATTTTTTTGAAAATTGGTCAAGCCAGCCAAATCAAATAAAAATTTGTAAAATAAAAATCATAGAAACCCCGCAGGATAAATTTCCTATTGATAATAAATAACCAACAAGTCAAAAACATGATATTTTCCAAGTCTCATTATTATTCAAACAAAATCTTAAATTAAAGATAGTGCGGAAGGTTAAACAGAGCTTTGCGGATCCGAAACAAGTTAAGATTTCATGATAAGTTCGATTTGCTAACTATGTTGACGGTAACTAAACTTGGAACTGAATTGAGTAAAATTCGGCTGACGTTCTACTTAGTATCGGTTGAAAAAAGAGCGAGCAAGCCGGATGCCAGCCCAATTGAAAGGAAATAGTTGCTAAAATTCGGGAAAAAAGATATTAATTTAAGAATTCGCGATTGATTTCTAAAAAACGAATATTCTTACAATAACGGAGTGAAGTTCTTGAATATGAAGAAAGATGATACTAGTAGTATGATAAGGAAGAGACTGTTATTATAAAATATCGAGTAAGTTGTGGCCTCAAACTCAGCAACTTCATTCTTTTTCCACAAAACACGATCTTCTTGGTCCTTTTTAGACTTCTTGTCTGATTTGTTGGCCACCTCCCTTGCGATAGCTTCTTCTCGTTTCTGGGCAATTCTTTTAGGTCAAATGAATTTTGATAAAATCTTGATTCCAAGGGTAATATCAATCAGCTTACTTGTGCTTAAGAACAAATTTAACGTTCTTGTAAGCAAAAGTAATAAGATAGGCCGCAGCAAGAGTTACTCCAATAAAATAGAGATAATAGTCAACCGGCTCCATCTGATGAATTTTCCAAAAAAGCCCTTGAATGAACATTAATTTATACAGTTAAATGGCAAATAATAATGGCCAGTAAAATTCCCTACAGATTGGTATAGCCGCTATAACGGCAGCATTTCCATAGAAGAGTGCCGAAGACTTGACGGAAACGTCACGGCTATAGTCTTTAATAAGAAGCTCTTCTTCTGCGGTTAAGGGCTTTGATTTACTCGTCATTTTCTAACAATCGGCGTTTGGGTTTATTAGAATCTATAGAGAGAAGACGACCACGAATGCAAAATTACTTGCTCGCGATTCAAATCGAGTCACGTCAATGATTGCTACGTATAATGTTCCTTCACCTCAGTCGAAACGCCGCGCGGCAAAACTGCATTGTGTTGTGTATGCGCAGCAAAATTGTCTCCAAAACGGTTTTTAATATTTGTCTCTTATTTTAACCTTAATCCATTCATTAGAGGCCCGATCTTTATTAAAATACATATCAGAGAAAATATAAGAAATAGAGAAAAATAGAGAATTTTTAAACTAGGATGTTCAGTCCCAATTAAAATGAATCTGATGTTTTTGTGGCAAAATGTGACAAAATCTATTGTTTTTAAATTCTTTTTTCCTTAATCTTATTAAGGATAGATATGCTTCGGAATAATGTTTCTTTATTAGTCTTTACTTTTACTTATTTGAGTTATCTGTGTCATATTTTTTTCAAATTTTTTTCAACGACCAATGACAACTTAGTTTTGTTTCTTACCAAGCTTGCTCTGCATGGGCTATCTTAAAAATAATTACGGAATGGATAATGCTTATGTAGGAAAAAGGCTAAGTTGGGGTTTTGAGTCTTCTGAAGTAATGCAGATAAAAATCAAAGAAATCAATGGGCCTGAATACCAACTCGAAGTAAGAGCTTTTGCATCAGCTTTTTAAATTAAGTTTTACAAAAATAAAAAGGTTGAAGCAAACGAAACGGTGGCCAATTTAAAGAGGAAAATTTCTTCACAATTTGGATTTTCGATTGCGCAGCAAAGACTTATGCTCAGAGGCAAACCGTTGGCTGATGAGAACCGACTTGTAGATTACTCACTACTGGATGGATCAAGAATTCATCTGGTGATGCGGAAATCAACGCAAGAAGCAATCTTTTATCAAGATATTAGAAAGCTCTGTGAAAAATTTTCACTGGATTCAGATAATTTCATAAGCTTCTTCAAAAAAGTGAGAACTCTTTTCAAATTGAACGTCTTGAATCAAGGTTGAATTTCTTTCAATTTTTTAGGAGATGACTGATTTGGCATATGAAATGAGTCTAGATGATATAGAAAGATATGCTGAGATACGATTGGGAGATAATTCGGACGAAGCTAAAATTTAAGAGAAAAATTCATGTTATTCGTTTTTATTTCACAGAAAAATAAATATCATTTTTGGTAAGTTTCGACTTGTTCTAGAATAAAAATGGCATTTTATTAGCCCATAATGCTTCATAAAAATGTAATACAAAATATGAGGGCCCCTAACTACACTATGTTCAAATTTCATCCAAATTTTCTTCAGGGAAGTCTCCAGCCGTCACAAACTCAGGCTTTACAAATCCGCCATAATTCGGAGGGCATTCAAAATATCTCTTACCATCGATTGAGCCATCGTTTTTGCCTAAGGGTTCGTCATACTTCACTCCGACAAAATAACCACTTTTTCCGTTTAGATTTCCCAAGTACATGATAGTACCCAGCCTTGTAGGGGCGTTATTTAGTTTTACCTGGCAGCGGTCACCAACTTTCATATTTGTCACCATTAACTTTTCTCGCTCTTCTCTATCTTGTGCGATCTTGTCTTTGTTTTGCTCGATTTGAGCTCTGTCATCAGAATACTGCCCTAGTTTGTGTCTTTGTTTAAATTCTTTGATTGTTCCTCGTTTCTTGGAGTAATCTTCATCACTCATTTCATATCTTTTGAAGTTTGGGTCTTCTTCCAGATCAACCACGCTTTTGTTAGACTGAGCTTGTAAGAAAAATCCATCCTCAGCAGGATAAAAGCCGAGAAATTTCTCATCGTCATTAATCAGACAGACAAGATTCTTTTTCTTGTCTAGAAGTTTGAGTTGAATGTCACTGGCGGGAAATCCGGTCATTAATTCAAGCTTGTTTCGAAGTTCTGCTATTTTGATATCTTTGGGAAATCGCTTTTCGGTCCCGTAGTCATCATCGGACTTGAGAACGATTAGAGATACGAAGCTTGCCGTTACAACTCTGAATTCAGTCATTTTAAATATTTCTCTTACTAAACCAAAGCCAAGACGATTCTTTTAGGTTGCTGTGTATAATTATGTTCAGTAATAGAAACACAACCATAAAAAGACGAAATCGCAGACGAGAGGAACATTGCATTTGATGACTTGTTTATAAAAACTAAGTTGACATCAGTTCACTTATACCCAATTTCAACCCATTCCATTTATTTAATTTTCAGGAAAAATGTGCTGTTTCAACCAATTGTTGCTTAGTTTTACAAGATATGAATGGTAGCGGATTTCTTGCTCGCTGGCGTTTCTGATCGAAATACAATTAAAGACTTTATCTCTAACATTGAATTTCCCAACACATCTAAAGAAGATAAATAGTTAAAAACTCAATCTCTACTTAGGGAAAAACAAATTAAAAACCTTATCCAACTTCCTCTTGAAAGTTTGCCGATTTGTCTATCTATGGTTAAAAAGCTACAGTCAATTTTTCCTATTTGATCCTTGATCGAAAATCTGATTGATTTGGAGCTGAGATTTGTTATTAATGCACTATCTAGTAATCCTTTAAGTCATAAATTAGGTTTTTTTTTCAATTTTTTTTATCTTTGTGTATTTTGATTGTTGTACTCACCAATTATTTCGAAAAGAAATGGCCCAATTTGATTTTTCAACTGATTTCTAATCCTCTCCTCCATTTCAGAACGACTGAGTATATTAGACACTAAAATGACCGATTTGGTGCTTCCACTCAAAAAGCGAAGAGAACTTTGATCGAAAGCTTCGCTTAGTAAGCTATCTTCTTCAGCATCGACTAAACTGCCTTTTGACAATGAGTTCGAGGATTGCTTATTTGTCAAAATCCCTAAAAATGTATTAAAAACATTTGAGACACGTTTATTTTTCTGTCCTTCGGAAAAATTTCTAGATTTGAGCTTTACCTGATTTAGAATCATATTTGTAATTTGAATTTAAACTTGGTTCTGTTAAGGTCTTGTGATATTCTCGATTTACGATATCAACAGACTTGAATCGTACTCGAGAAGCCTGATTCTTGTTTACACGACCGGAAGAATTCGACCGAGAAGGGATTTCAATCCGATAGCTCCTGTGTATTGATTTTTTATCTCCCAAATTTTCGTTATTAGCTTGCGACCCCACTTGGCTAGAAAATAAATGTTGCTTTCGAGGAAGATGTTTTTTGGAAATCATTGTTCATTCAAATTTGAGTTTTCATAAAATATCATGCTTAAATAAAAAGAACTAAAAATAGCCAGTTCAATGTAGAAAGCATAATAAGCGGTCGAAATGCGAATAGTTCTGGGTTTGAAATGAGTAGGATTTTTAGTTTTGAACTGTTAAAAAAGTTTTGAATTCAGTTTACTACTTTGCCATACCGTGAGTTTTAATAAAGACGCTGCTCTGAATGCTCTTTTTGAGTTAAAACGCATTTCAGTTCAATTTCGCTTATTAGCTCGTCGTCTGTGCCTTTTGATCGCAATGGGTATTTGTAAGGCCCGTTCAGGTTAAGATTAGCTGTTAAATAAATAAACACCAATAAGCATATCAGAATTCCAAGAATAGACCCAGCCATAACATCACTTGGATGATGCTTGTGATCAGTTATTCTGGATAGTGCTGTATAAAGTGCTAGAGTGGCCATGCAGGCTTGAACCAACCTGGGTATTAATCCCAACCGTGGAATACTTAACCGCTTATTCACATACATTATAAGATAAAGCATTGAGTAGAAAGCAAGTGATGCGTGGCCTGACGGGAATGACTTTCTTGCATCATTTATCTCACCCAGATTGCTTGATGAACAAGTAAAGTCTACACCAGGAACTAAAAACGTTTTTCGCTCGAGTTGACACAATTCATAGGGGTTGTTGGGAACTGGTCTGCATACGCTTAAGAAATTAGGCCTTAAGCGACCGACTATTAGCTTGGTTATGTCCGTCATCACAGCTGTCAAGCAAAATCCAAAGAAAAATGAGCCACATGAAATATAAAGGTCGCCATAAAGCTCTGGTAAATCAATGATTCTACGAAATGCGGTTATTCTCACCGCAAATCGCTCGCTCGAGCCAGTCTGCCAAAAGCGCACAACTTCGGTGGATGCTATCCATAACAGAGGGCAAAGAAGTGATAAAATAACGAGATTGAGGTCAGTAACAGTCGAATTCTTATAAGGTAGGTTGATGCTAAAATCATTGCATTGGAAATAAGATTCAGTTGGAGTTAGATAGAGCTTTAGTATGGCATAGACGATGAATAGAATTCCAATACTCAGTGCGTCAAGCACAATCTTCAACCATGATACAGGCTCCATACTGCACCGATTCTGAATTCTCAGTCAATCTACAACGCTTACGCTCATGTAAAATGCATTATGCTAAAAATCGATCATTAAGTGGTCGAGAATTATTTTATGAAATTTTTAAAAGAAGAGCTTGTGGTAAAGAAAACAAGATTGCGCGCGAATGGATGACGCATAAACACTAACCGGTTTAAGAAAATTAGCCTTAGAATAATGCAGGCAAACACCCAACAATTCATAAAGACAAGAGAGTTTGTGATTTGGAAAGCCAGCTTTTTATATATTAATATAAAAAAGCATTTAGCCGACAAAAGAGCGTTTTATTGAATGATATTCATTGGTTAGTCATAAAGCTCAGGAATGAATATAAAGCTATTGCGATCAAGAGTGCAAATTAGATTCTAAAATGATCAGACTTAAGTATTTATACGTAAAAGTTTAAGCCGCTCGAATTTCTAAATTGTTGAAAGATGGTTGATGTTTGTTCGACCTGATTAAGTCGATAAATTGGATTGAAATGAGATGCGTGAACCTTAAGAATTAAATTTAATCGGCTTTTTAATTGAATGCAAGCCCGAAATCCAATTCTAAGATTTTGCATATCACTCTTAGCCGTTCTATCCTCGAATGATCGTCCCTCTTTCTGTATTTTTGTAAGAGGCGACGAAAAAAATCAATAAATTCTTAGAATCTCGCAATAAGATTAATTTTTTTAAAGATTAGATCTATTTTCAATGTTCGCTTACTAAATACCCTATTTTTAATAATAAGAGAGGATGAAAAAAAGCTTATTTCAGTTAGATTCTGAAATAAAACCTATGTTAACAATAATTTGCTCTTATTTGGTTGCCTTGGTGATTCCAAGAATTTGAGTGTGGAACAAGGTTTTAAAAAGGAATTCATCGTAAATGAAATTTATTCATCTGAAAAAAGAGTGGAAAAACTACAGCAATGAAAATCCTTGAAAGCTGGGTCGAAAAAGTTACCGAAGAGCCTGGTCTGAGGTAATTGTATGAATTAACGATCCAGCTCAATGTTTCCTCAAATATTTTCATCGAAGCGTATATGATCTGTGCTTTCGTCCTGACGGAACTCAACTAATTGTGGCTGCGGGAAGCAAAGTTTTAGTCTACGACCCTCTAGATGGCTCATTAATAAAAGCTCTTGCAGGTTGACTATTCTAGGACTATAAAAAAAAACGCTGCTCATAAAAATTAACCATACCAAGGCCACAAGGAAAATGTCTACTGCGTGAATTACTCTCCATTCGGTGATTTTTTTGCATCGGGAGGATCAGATCGTATGGTGATTGTTTGGAAGTCAGAGCTAGAAGGAACTCTTCGTTTTCAGTAAATCGCTTTTTACATTTGACTAAAGCTACCCAAATGCAACTATATTTACCATATTAATCATCTGATAGCCATAATGATGCCATACAAGCTCTTTGCTTCAACCCAGTAACGAATGTTCTACTCTCTTGCGCTATTACCGACTTTGGTAATTTTCTACTGATGCTTTTGAACTTCATCGTTTCAAGCAGCTCAACTATTTAGCTCTTTGGAACTCTAATGAAAAAGGAGTACCAAAAATACGAGTAAATTCACGTCTCACTAGCTGCTCTTGGAGCAGGGATGGTAACTTTATGGCACTTGGATTCTACAATGGAACCATCCAAATACGGGATAAAGCTGGTGAAGAAAAAATAAAAATTGAAAGACCAGATCCGATTAATAGCCCAGTTTGGTCGCTTGCCTGGGCCCCGTCAAGGTATTTTAAAGATTCTTGCTTTTTTTTTAATTTCAAGAAATCGTAAAATTGAGAAACATTAAGAACCAGCGAAGAAATTCTTGCGGTTGCGGATTGGAACCAAAAACTCTCCTTCTATCACCTGAACGGAAAGCAAGTAAGAATTGACCTTTATTGTGAAAAAAACTCACTTTTTAACGTAAAGACAATTAAATCAAGGCATTCAAAGAGAGAAAGCTGGGATTCGACATAATGCAATTAAATTGGCATAGTGAAGGCGAATATTTACTCGCTTGCGGTACAAATAACGAATGTCTGATGCTCACTCAAGAGGGAATTAAACTAGAAGTCGTGAGCAAAATGAAAGATTGGATTTTGTGTGCCAAGCATAAACCCAATTCATCATATATTGTATGCTTTATACTTAATTATCATCAATGACTTGCACCTATTCTAATTGAATCAATTATTAGGCTGTTGGCACTCGTGATGGTTACCTAGCAATCTACCAAGTTTTATCAAGTACTGTACATGGAATACACGGAGAACGCTATGCCTATAAAGATGGCATGACCGATGTTATTGTACACAATCTTCTGACCGAAGTTAAAGTGAGAGTTAAGAGCAAGGATATGGTGCGACGGCTAGCAGTCTATAAAAATAAGCTGGCTATTCAACTTCCTGACAAAGTGGTCATCTATGAGGTTCCTTATGGCGATTCTAAAGAAATGAGCTACCGTGGAACCAGAAGTATTTCCAAAAAGTTTGAATGTGATTTATTTCTTATAACCTCCGAAAATTTACTTATTTGTCAGGTAAAAAATTCACAATTTTCTTGGGTGTTGCGATTTATTAATTATTCGTCTGCAAAGGATAAACGTTTGGAGTGTTGGAACTTGCGAGGAGAAAAAATTCGTGAATGGATAATGGAGTACCAGATTCGCTATCTTAAGGTTGTTGGAGGTCCGCCGGGTAAAGAGGGCGTCCTAGTTGGTCTTAAAAGCGGTCATGTTTTGCAGGTTTACGTTGATAGCTCATTTCCAATCCAGCTTGTAAAGCTGGCTAACCCAATTCGATATTTGGATATAAGCATGCACAGGAGCAAAATAGCGGTCATCGATGACACATTAACGTTGTTTGTTTACGACATTAAAACAGGAGAACTTTTATTTCAAGAACCTAATACCAATAGCGCAGCTTGGAATTCAACTTATGAAAATCTCCTAGCCTTTTCTGGAAACGGCAAACTCAATATTATGGCTGGCGACCAAAAAACTTTGCAACAGCAACTTCAGGGCTACGTTATTGGCTTTGGCGGCTCAAATGTATTCGCTTTAAATGTGCAATCGGTTTCAACAATCGAAATAGCACATACTGAGGCAATGATGCAGCTGGTTGAAAAAAAGTCATTTGAGTAAGCCAGAAATTAGGTTCTTCAAATTAGACCTCGAAAGATACAAATATTTTATGATTTAGGGAAGCATATGAGGTTGCTTGCTTGGGAGTCACATCGAAAGATTGGGAGACATTGGCATTCAAAACTCTTGAAACCTTAAATCTAGATCTTGCTCGCAGGTCTTTTGTTCGGCTTCGTGATTTCAAATACTTAACGCTTATTCAATATCTACAGGTATCTCCGAAAAGAATTTTTTTGTTTGAGCCCTAATAAATTTTTATATTTAGCAACTCAAGCGACGAGGAGGAGCCGCAGCAGAAGTATTGAGAGGCTATTTATTTGCTTATCAGTCTAAATTTAATGAAGCAGCAAAATGTTTCCGTAAAGCCGGTCAGGAGAGCTTAGCTATGAATATGTTCACCGACTTGCGCATGTTTGACATCGCTAAAGAATACTTTCCGATTGGTGACGAGGGGAACAAAAATCAAATCATACTCAAACAAGCCGAATGGGCATTAAACAACGGCGACGAAAAATCGGCTGCTGAGCTTTTTATAAGTGCCAAACAATTTTCTCGAGCGATTGAAATTGCTGGTCGGAATTCATGGGGAGAACTGTTATTGGAAATAGTACGCAAGCTCGATAAAGCCGATGTGGAATCTCTGAGAAAATGCGCAGAGCATTTTAAGCGTATGAACCTAGCAAATTCGGCAGCCGAAGTTTACGAAAAGATGGGAAACCTACGGGAGCTGGTCGAACTTCGGATACAAGCTCATCAATGGGAAGAAGTATTTGCATTGGCTCGCAAATACCCTGATTTGAATAAATTGGCTCATTACAAATACGGCCAATGGCTTGCTGAAAACGACAGATTCGATGAAGCCCAAAAGGCGTTCAACGAAGCAGGCTTCAAGCAAGAAGCTATAAAAGTATTACAAGATCTGACTGAAAACGCTGTAAATGAAAGTCGATTCGACGACGCTGCTTACTACTTCTGGCTTTTATCTCTTGAGCATCTCCAAGCGGCCAGCGGTTTGCATCTTACTTTTAAAATTGGAAAATTTTAACTTTTGATTGAAAAATACTATTTTTATTTTAGACGAAGCGAACGATTCTGTCCGAGAGAATTTCCTTAAAAAGTTTGAAACGCTCCAACGTCAAGCCGAGATATACTACGCTTACCAGCATGTGCATTCATACGTGGTAAAAGATGTTTACTCATCTGAAAGAATTATGTATTATTTTGTTATTTTCTATTGATTTAAGGTGGAACCTTTCACTGAGCATTTGCCTGATACTCTTTTTAATGCGTCTCGATTCCTCTTACATGAGCTTGTGAGGAATCCACAGCTACCAGTCGGAGTTTCTAAATTGTATGCTTTTTCTTGGTTTTTGAGTTTTTTTCATCAGGATTAATCTTTTGGATTTTAGCAAAATACTTTACACAAGCGTTAAAATGGCAAAGGAACTTCAAGCTTTCAAATATGCTAGAAACGTCTTGGAAAAATTAGACGAAGTGATAATTGGGACTCGATATTGTGAGGAGGTGGAGAGCATGAGTTTAAGCATGAGAGCTAAGCCTTTTAAGGATGATGAAGAAATGTTACCATTATGCTTTCGCTGTAGGCATCATAACCCCCTGATGAATCAAGAAGGCAACCATTGCACCAACTGCGGCCAGCCATTTATTTTCTCGTTTGCGTCGTTCATGCCACTACCATTGGTTGAATTTATTCTTCCAAATGATTTAAGCGACGAGGAAGCGCTTTCCCTCATAGATTACGTTCCGAATAGCCAATTTGAGAAAGATGCTGAGGTCCGAGAACGAGAAGCGATGGTCGCTGAAATGGGCACATCACGAAGTAAGCTTCAAGACTTAATTTAATAATAATTTTAAGAAAGACTCGGTTTAATTTTTTAAGGCGCAAATAAGCTAGTGATTGGTGAACAGCAATCAGCTTATTCAGTCCAAAAAGATCCTTTTGTGATTTTAATGAGCAAATTTGGGGTGATTTTTTGTTCCATTTATTGTAAAAATTCAATTCTTTTATTAGACTTTTAGACAAGCTCTCGCGAATTCAAACCAGTGTTGGTTAATCGTGAAGTACTAAAGGCAATCGACCCAACTCATGTATTTATATGTAAATGGCCAGCTCCACTTCGCTGGCGCTTCTATAAAATCATCTTGACCAGTGAGCCAATAGTCAAATGTGATTCATGCAACCGAGTATGTACCTTTATAAACTGTTTCACGCAAATAACAATCTCAATCCTCGAATAATCAGTTTTTCCACACGGACGACTTTGAGCTTTTTATACTCCAAAAAGGAGTTTGCCCTTTTTGCCGGAAGAAAAG
The DNA here is from genome assembly GCA_019059635.1 of Proales similis. Taxonomy (NCBI): domain Eukaryota; kingdom Metazoa; phylum Rotifera; class Eurotatoria; order Ploima; family Proalidae; genus Proales; species Proales similis. The sequence continues at coordinate 497,478 of JAGVRJ010000015.1, forward strand.
AAGTAAGGATCACATTTCGGTTTTTAACGAAAATAACTATTTGATTTCTCTTAAGGTTACGCAGCCAAAGAATAAAAAAAAGCATCAACCATTAACATAAGTCTATGAGACAAATTTTTTTACCAATAAAAATTCCCTCCGCATAGAAATTTTGTTAACTCAGGTCTGCCAAGGGGTAAACATTTCATTTACGATTCGTCAACTGCTAATTTATGAGCAATATCTCATCAAGTGATGCAGTTATGGAACAAATCTGGTTCTCCTAGAAGAAAATGCTTAAATAGTGATGATGTGTGCCAAGTTATTGAGCGTATACGTTGATATTGTTATACCCATTTTATTAGATTGTATTTTTAAGAAGAGCACAGTTTTCATTTTAACCGGTTACTTGGTTTAATTTAAAGTATTTGCGTCTGTTTCAAACTGGTTATCGACCAAGTGGCAACGAGTGCGATAAAGACGCTTTTGTTTTCAGCATTATCATTTTTCTTGTTAAAATTAACTTTAAGATTCTGAGGAAAATTCAATCAAATGTCTGGCAAAGAAAAATTTCCGATCTTTCCTTCTCGAATGTAATCTTATAAACCGATCCATTAATCAGCAAAATAGAAAGTTAAATTATTGTTTAAGGGCTCAGCAAGTCATGAAAAGCAAGCTTAAAGGTGCCCAAACCGGACGCAACTTATTAAAGAAAAAGTCTGATGCTTTGACGATTCGCTTTCGTCAAATATTGAAGCGTATTATCGAAACCAAGACCCTTATGGGTACTGTTATGCGAGAAGCTGCGTTCTCGCTAGCTGAAGCTAAATTTACCATGGGTGATTTCAGCCAGCAGATTCTTCAAAACGTGAACAAAGCTTCAATCAAATTGAAATCAAAGCGAGATAACGTTGCCGGTAAATTTAAAGAAAAATCAAAAAGCGGAATTCAAATCGTTTTCATTTTTCAATCAAAGGTGTACAGCTGCCCATATTTGATATAAGCAAAGACGGAAATCGTATAATTTCGAATACATACACTTTTTGAGGCATACTTATCAGAATTTTGTTTCTTAAGAGTCCTCTATGGATTTGACCGGTCTTTCAAGAGGAGGACAGCAGATGAAAAAACTAAGAGAGAACTACGAGAAAGCAATTGAACTCTTAGTTGAACTGGCCTCTCTACAAACTTCTTTCATTACTTTGGATGAAGTGATCAAGATAACAAACCGTCGAGTTAATGCTATTGAGCATGGTAGGCCCAAAATTACAATTTTAATCAGAAATAACATTTTACTTATGTTATCTTAGTGATTATTCCTAAAATAGAGAACACTGTTCAGTACATTGTTTCTGAACTTGATGAAATGGAACGAGAGGAATTTTTTCGTTTGAAAAAAATTCAAGAAAAGAATAGGCGGATTAAGGAGCAAGAAAATAAACGAAGAGAGGCTCTTAAGGCCGAAGGCCTTTTAAATGAAAGCGAACCCGCAAATCTTATTGAAGAACAGGATGACCAGGATATATTATTTAAGTGAAAGCCTAATTTAAATTATTCACCTTTATTTGAAAATTTCACCCATAGGCTGATTCCTACAACCGCCTCCTATTCTTCATCCTAGCTTTACCTGTTTGTAAAAACCGGCTATATAGTCTAGTCAGCTAGAAAACCAAACCAGTTTAATTGATCATTTTAATCGTCAAGCAATTAATAAACTAAGACCGACGCTTTTGTTTTATTCGATCACGCTTGACGAATTAAAGCGTCAAGGCTTAACAATTAATTTTGCTATTTATGGCTTGCTGATCAAGTTCGCCGTTATTAAGGATGATCTCAGAGCCGATCGTTTATCTATTGACAATATTTTTTGATCTCATCTTTCTTTTTCTGGCTGTTTATTTCGTAAGAAAAAAGCATCTTTGCGGTAAAATAAATAAAAAAAAGAACTTTTTAAGCTCATCACACTTTCGGATCTTGAATGCGATTATATCAACGCTCGGGCGTGCTGCCAGAAATTAAACAAAGTTATTCATACACCTTTATCTCTCAATTATGATGTTTTTAATGATTTTTAATAGTTCGTTACCCCCGAGATATTCTTGCGCTTTTTGCATGATCTGATTTTACTTTTGACAGGCAATTGGTTGCTCTTATTGCTGAATCTTCCTTTCGATAGCTGGTATTCATATAGGTAATAATTTAAGTAAAAATTAAATCGATAGTTTGAATTCATGACCTTGAATTCAGAGTACTTAAAAAGCCGGCCAATTACTTGAGCTTTTTTGATCCGGGAGAAATTCTAAATCGTGGAGAGTTAAAAAGCCATATAAAGGTTTCAATGATTAAACTTGGAGAGCAATTGATTTATTTCTTTATCTTGTTATATTGGTAATCTTGAATTGGAAGGAAAAATATTTGAATTTTTAATTAACTTCTTTTTTCTTTAGCTTGATTTCAAGTTTAATTAATTAAATTGATAATCAATCGATTAAAAATTAAGACAGAGTTGATTAAATATATAAGTTAAAAAAGAATATTCAAAACAATGTGTTCAAAATTTATAAAAGAAGACGCGCTTTGCCAGACCTTTTTTATCAGCTGGAGTTTTAACTAAAGTTCCTTTTTGATATTTTTTGTCCATAATTTTAAAGAAAAGGATTATTGCTATGCTTAGAAATATGAGTAAAGTTCCAATTATTTTAAAGATATTAGAAGCAACTCCCAGTATTAAGTACTGCAAAATAAAAGAAAAAAAAAGCTCGGTTGTACGCAAAAGACTCGTTTTGGTGGCATCTTCATAATTGAGGGCCATGCACGTAAACATTTGAGTTAAAACTCCCATTATAGCCGAAATAATTGAAAAGATTATATGAAGACTTAATTGACCTGAATTGTTATAAATCTCAGGTTTCTTGGGTTCCAAACCAAAAAAGTGAAAGGCAATGCTTATCCCGACACAAACGGGCAGACCAAAATAAGATGCGTATAATATCATCACTGAGTAATGAACTTTGGCATTGGCCAACTTCTTAAGAACAATAGCTGTAATAGAAAAAGAAAAAGCGCCAGCTAGACAGATTCCAATTCCTATATATTCTGTGGCTTGGTCTTTTTTCTTTTTTGCGCAGCGATCGTCTATTAAGACAAATCCATTAGTATTGTTGAACATTACCCGACTAGTAACTAACAAGATATCTTTATCTATTGAAGCCTCCAATGAAGTTGAATCAATGATTGAATCAACTCGTACTTTTGAGCAATTCATAAGTAACTGATTAATCTTTGTAAAATTATCGTTTATCTCAATCGCTTCCATAGGTGAAAAATCTGATATTAGGTCACCGAATCGAGGAACCAGAAATGAAGGCTGCGATATCATTAGGATTCCTCCAATTGTAAGAACAAGAGCAATAACATGAGCTATGGTAAATTTTTCATTGAGAAAAACTCGGGCCATAATGCATACAAATATGATACTGCAATTCAATAAAGCGCTGACATCAGAAGGGTATATGAAACGTATTGAAGCGTAAATACAGAGTAATGAAAAGGTGCCCAGAATTCCGCGAATCATAAGTTTCATGCGGTGAACTTTAGGACCTAAAGGGTGAACTCGCTTATAAAGTGCAAGAGGAATCATGAACAAAATCAATAGAAACAAACGTAAAGTAATTTGTTCAGCTCCGTTGAAGAAGTGAGCTTTTTTAAGCAAAACGCTCGATAAAGAAGCACAGAGTGCTGATAAAATCCCGTATATAATTCCTTGGTAACGAGCAAATAAGTCGAATAGTTTACTGTGATGAAGAGAAGGAATTTTCTTATTTTCCTCGATGATGGGTTCAGCCATCATCGCCTGGTCAATCTCCAACATGCTGCTATTCATTTTGATCCTTCCACAAACGAATTTAAGATTGAAGAATTTCTCAAATGGCGAGTTTTATTCAAGAAGCAACGTCAGGACGCATCTCGAAACCGGTTAGCTGTTAGTTCTAGACATGGAACGCCGCTTTTTTTATATCCAGCTCGGAACGGGCTATTTTTATTGAGGCAGCTTAGCATTTTTGTAGTCAAAAGGCTTTGCAGGCTCTACTAAAAGCTGAGGAAACTAGGAAAACAAAAATTCATTGCACACTGTAAGCTTAATCACTAAATTGAATTTTTTTTAATTCAATTATTTTATTATACGGAGATGAATTTGACTGAATCGCCAACAATTTGAGACAAACGAAAATATTAAAAATTTACGTGCCAATGAATTTTTTGCTAATTCTTTTCACGATAATATCTGTGAAAGGATATGAGCTACCTTCTGAAGGATTACATCTTACTGAGTTCGCAAACATAGAGCATAATATGCAGAAAAACTTCGATGTTATCAAGCGATTTTTTGGCTTGCATAAAAAGAGGTTTGAGAAAATCTTTGATAAATTGGATCTGAATAGCATAGAACTTTTATTTCCAAATAATACAGAAAGCTTTAAAAAATATCATCGCGCTACTTTTTCTGTCTTAACTAAAAATTCAAGCAAAGCTTTGACTTTAAAAATTTATAAAACAAGAGGAATACAGGTCTGGTATGATATGGCAACCAATAAATCTATATGTTCAGCTGAGACTGAAATCTTGGAAAGAAACAGCACGAAAGCGGTTCCAATCGAGTTCAAAGTTTCCCAAGTTATGAGTAATTTTAGTAAATCATACATGATGGCATTAGATTTTACTTCTGTTTCAACATTTGCGAGCAGCCAGCCCAACATTTTTTCATATGTAAAGGATAATAAATCCATCAGTCTAAAATGTTGGTTCGATATAAACAAGTCAGTATTGGAGCCAATTAGGCTTGAGGACAAGTTAAGGCGTATTTTTAAAAAAATTCACCGAATAATATCTGGATTTTTTGAGCAAAATTTTGTCTTAACAGACATTAATCCTGAAAGTGTTATGATAAGACCGAACGGAAAATATGAAAATATTTATATATTTTCTCTTGAGCCTGCTGTTGTAGTAGATAAAAATGGCGGAATAGAAAACATTTGTATGGCATCGCCAGCTTACTTTCCACCAACAAATGAAAGATCAGATAAGACAAAAATGGTCGATTCTTTCCTTAAGAAAGAAAAAAAAGAGGCAGTAAACCGTCTATTGACTTGGAGCTTTTGTTCATCGCTTCTGAGTCTTGTTTGCGAGTCTTTTACAACAAAGAGAGACGAGCTTGAGAACGGTAAAATTTTCCAAAATTGGAAGGGGTCAATTTTGAACCAAATCAAATGTGAGACAAAGAAAATTTCCACTAGTTTGCGTCATTTCTTAAAGACATGTCTAACCCAAAAAACAAATCTTGTTCCAAAATTTAAGGATTTGCTTGGCCATAAATGGTTCAAAAATTAATTAAGCAAAAATATTAATGAGAAATTATAAAATAAATAAATAAATAAATAAAGCTTTCATTCTTTTTTATTAGCTTTTCCTGCTAACCCCGCAGCATCCACTTGAATCAACTTTCTTTACTTCATTTTGTTTAATTAAAGGCCGTTCCTGCTTAAAAATTATTTAATTTGGTGTTGGTTATAAGTTTCAAAGACTTTACTTGACGTTGGCTATGATGACTTGGGGAACTTTCTCTACTTGATATATCTTGCTCACGGTGGGCTAAAAATTCTCTAGGGTCTCGTTGAGAGGTTTCATTTAGCCGACTTTTATTTGAAAACGTCTTGGTCTTGTACTCGAATTTACTATTATTCTTATGAGTCTTTGTTCTATTTTGGTATGGCGCCGGTGATGGGAAATTTTCATAATTCTTGGAAACTGTCCGATTCATATTATGATGATTTATTGTCTTTTCTTGGCGTTTCCTAATAGAAACTTCCTCTTGCTTAAGGTCACGATTTTTGAGACTATTCGAGCGTTGTAAATGGCCTCTTATAACGGATTGAACTTTTTTCAGGGACTTTTGATTAAATATAAGTTCGGTTTGTCTTCAACTTTGCTAGGAAACTAATTTACTTGAAGTCGCTCGCGCTCGTGGAAGTTTCCCTTATCGATGCTCGACGAACTCAGTTCATCAATTTGATAAATATCAAGGTTTTGATCCACTTTTTCAGATCGACAGAATTGGGCAATGTTCTTTAATTGTGGTCTTATTGAGATTTCAATTCTCTGTGGCAATCTTCCTTCCATCTTACCTGTCTGAAAGCTTCCTTGACTGCTACATTTACTTCTGGAGAGAATTTTATTTTGTATTTAAATTTTCTTTACGTGTTTAAAACATTTACCTGAAGTATTCAGGTGCCTAGCAGAATCGTAGTATGAAAGCCTTTTATAAATTTGAGTTTAAAAAGGAAATAAATTGCCTGCTCTCGTACACGCTGCTAAATTGCCACTAAGGCAAGCGATGCTTCGGCATGCAGCTAAATAAACTAAACTAAGTTATCAATGATTAATACTGACCCATTTATTTCTTCTAATCCACGTTCATGTAGAGCTTCAATAATTTTTTTATCGTTCATCAAAGCCTTGGATAATTCATGCCTTAGACGATCATTTTCTGCCATGAGTTCTATGTTATTAGTTGTCTTAAGCTGAGACTTAATAGCACTGATAAGATATTTAAGTCCACAGTTTTTCAATTTAATTTTCAACATAATATAATAGACAAATTACTTTAATTCGTTTTCTTTATGCTTTAAGGCTATTTCTAGTTTAAAAACTTTTTGTTTGAGTCCGAAAGCAATCTAATCAAGAGTAAGTAAAAACATATGAAGAGATGTAAATTCAATCTTACCGTTTGAATTTCTCCTTTTGATTCGAATGGTGTTCGCAAATCTTCTGCCTTAATAAATAAATGTTTTAAACAGTAATGTCGCATACACGTTAAAGTTTTTCGCCATTTACTTTTTTCAAGTTAAGCAGTTCAATTATTTCTTTTTCTCTCTTAAGAAGCTCATTCTCATAGTATTCGATTTTAGTTCGCATAACTATTTCACTTTCTTCATAGGTTTTTATAAGCTTTGCACACGTAAACAAATTATTTTCCTATTTATTCCTTTGACTTTAAACAAACCTTTTTTAATCGGAGGATCTCTTGACTAAACTCTTCAGATATTTTAAAGGGTTGTGTTTGTCGATTTGATCCATTTTTAGGAACTAGTCCTTTAGCTTTGATTTGCTTCAGTTCTTTTGTGTCCGATAAAATGCGCTGGACCAGGTTGTATTCTTTAGACAAATAATCATTGGTACTGTTTGCTTGTTGGTCATATAAATTGGTAAATGCATCCCTTTTTTTATCATATTGCTTGAAACCTTCTCTTAAACATCAGACACTTAAAAACAGGTTTAAAAATTATTGAAGGTCACCTTTATTCTTATTAACCGCTTCGAGATAAACTTGTCTCACGCTCTTTTTAGAACGTTGTCTGTCTGAGTATTTCTTAGATTCAGAATTCATTCTTATTTTGGGAAAGAAGCTATTGTTTTGGCTTTTGCTAGTTAAACTTTATGCACGTTGAAAAGGCTCCACAGCCAATAAGGGTATTCCATTATAAGAGAAAAGGTAAAAAATGTTTCATGGTTGCCTAGGAAATTGGTAAATAGTATGCAAATTAAACCTTGCTAAATTCGAAGTGTCCTATAGGTTCAAGTAAAAAATAGAAGCTTGCAAGTGGAAATTTTAACCGAAGGTGCCAGGATACACGAAAAGCCTATTCAAAATTAATATCGTGAAAATCGATGTCGTTTTTTATTTGATAATTTTTAATAAGTTATTGATTTAAAATTTATCTTTTTTTCTTTTTTGGTATATTTTTCACTTGATTTTAATGAATTTTTAGTGCTTTAGTCTCTTTGTTAAGGGTTGATAGGTAACACAGTTAAAGTTGCTTTCTCTATCTGTACAAGTCATCGGGATCCTCATTATTAAAATTCGAACCACCCTGTTGACTTGATCCTTGACTTTGTCCTCCCGGAAATCTAAACAATTATATTAAAATTACTTTATTCGTAGGAATTATTAAAAATTCTTTACCGGAAATTAGTTCCGAATCCTCGACTTTGTTGAAGAGTTTGGGCAAACATCTCATATTTTCTGATATCATTATCGCTCACAGATCTTCGAGCAAATTTCATGGCCTCTTCAAAGTGATCGCGTCTTATCTCAGGGACTAGATCTTCGTCTGTTTCCATAGCCGCTTCAGCACTGTTTCCTCTCTCACGTTCACGTTGAATGTCTTTTTCAATCGATTCTCTTATGGCAAGTTTGCATGCTCTTTGACATATTTCAGTCAAGTCTGCGCCACTGAAACCTTTCGTAGATTTGGCCAAGAAGTTGAGATCTACATCTTGGGCAATAGGCGATTTGCGTAGTGCTGCTTTAAGAATGGCTTGACGTGACTTTTCATCCGGTAAAGGAATGTAAATTAGTTGATCAAGTCGACCTGGACGCAAAACGGCTGGGTCGATAATATCGGGTCGATTGGTCGCTCCAATGATGAAAACGTTTTTTTTTGCGCCCATACCATCCATCTCAGTCAATACTTGGTTAATGACTCGATCTGCTGCTCCCCCAGCGTCTCCCGAGCTTCCTCCTCTTGCCTTCGCAATTGAATCCAACTCATCAAAAAAGAGCACACAAGGAGCGGCTTGTCTGGCTTTATCAAAAACATCTCTAACATTAGCTTCGGATTCACCAAACCACATTGTGAGTAGCTCGGGTCCTTTTATAGATATAAAATTGGCTTGGCACTCATTTGCTATCGCTTTGGCCAATAAAGTTTTACCGCAACCAGGAGGACCGTAAAACAAAACTCCTCGAGAGGGAGTCATTCCAAATTTTAAAAATTTTTCTGGATGCTCGACAGGATATTGAACCAGCTCTTGAAGTTCTCTTTTGACACCTTCAAGACCGCCGATGTCATCCCATGTTATGTTCGGAACTTCAACAACAGTTTCACGAAGAGCACTTGGATTAGTTTGGGCAAGAGCCCATTTGAAATTTTCTTGGGAAACTGCCAGTGAGTTGAGCACTTCAGCGTCTATATTCTCTTCTTCAAGATCAATTAAGTCCATTTTTTCTCTTATTTGTTGTAAAGCCGCTTCAGAGCACAGGGAAGCGAGATCGGCACCAACGTATCCATGTGTTTCGTTTGATATTTGTTCAAGATCAACATCATCGGCTAGTTTCATATTTTTGGTATGAATTCTCATAATTTCTAAGCGTCCGATAGCGTCTGGGATCCCAATATCGACCTCTCTATCAAACCTTCCAAATCGTCGTAGGGCAGGATCAATACTATTTGGACGGTTGGTTGCCGCCATAACAACAACATGTGCCCGCTGTTTTAAACCATCCATAAGAGTGAGTAACTGAGAAACAATTCGCCTTTCAACCTCGCCATGTGTCTTTTCTCTTTTAGGGGCTATTGCATCGATTTCGTCAATAAATATGATTGATGGAGCCTTTTCCTCTGCAGTTTCAAAGGCTTTTCTTAAATTACTTTCCGACTCGCCCGCCAATTTACTCATTATCTCCGGCCCATTAATTGAATAGAAGAATGCCCCCGTTTCGTTGGCTACAGCACGAGCAATTAGAGTTTTTCCTGTGCCAGGAGGTCCGTAGAGTAAAATGCCTCTAGGAGGCTTAACGCCGATAGTTTTGAATAGTTGAGGATGGCGTAAGGGTAGTTCAACCATTTCCTTAATTTGAGCGAGTTGCTTTCGTACACCTCCAATGTCATCATAACCAACTTCGTTAAGTGAGCTTTCTTCTTCCTCTCGTTTTATGGGATCTCCATCGCAGCGTATAATCGTATCCGGTACCACGATACAGTAAGGAGCTGGATCCGTTTCAACAATTTTAAACTCAACCGCTCGCATATTTCGGCAAACGAAAACATCACCCTGTCGAACAGGACGATATGATTCCAGGAAATAGGGCTTTAAGAAAGCCTCGTAAAGATTTCCAGTTAGTCCTTCGATGGTATCATCAATCGGAAGTACGGTTATAGATTTTCCGTATTTGATGTCTGGACAAGGATTGACGCTTACAACGTCCCCAACGCGAACTCTTAAGTTATTACGAACTACTCTGTTCATTCTTATTTTATCATCTGGGCACGTGTCATCGGAAAGAACTACACAAACTGTGTCACGTCTTTTCTTGCCTTTAATGAGAACTGAATCAGCCCGAAATATTTGTAGTTCGTCCATTTTTGCCTGTGAAAGGCATACTATTGAGTTGTCATCGTTAACCGCTTCTTCCACGATTAGTCTATTTGGTTTTTCTTTGGTTTTTAATATGGCGGTGGCAAGATTATCCTTTTGGCTATTATTAAAGTTTAAAGAATTGTTCAATTTATTATCGTGTTCAATAATTACTTTGGGTCAACTATCTTGGCCATCTTGATCGTAAAACTGAAGAATCAATCAAATCTAAAATTGACTTCAAAGTGACTAATAATTCCGAAGTTGTTAAGAAAAAAATTGAAACCACACTGAATAAAATATTTTCAACGAATGATTACTTAAAAATGAAGTATAGCTCAAAATGATGAAACCTGAGCAGAACTCGATTTCAAGCAAGCACTATAATTTTTTTTCAAAGCTTATTAGAACGCCACACGATGATGTAAGTGAATTTGAAAAAATAACACTGTTTTTAGGCTTATTTTTCAAATGCATGTACATGAATTTTATTTATGTCAGATCTTACCGAACGAGTGATGTGATGATAAGTAGGAAGTCTTTATTTGGTCTTTCTACCTTGATTAATAAATATGAATGCTTTTTTTATTATCAGTCAAGAAATGTCGCTTGAATTCAATCTTGTTTCGAATCAGATAAATCCACCAAAATTAGGAGGATTTAAATGATTTGGGTTTGGTCTAAAATTAAAATAAAGAATTATTGTCCAATCCAGTTTTATGGGAAAACTAAGTCTACCCCGCTCTTGGTGGAATTCGTGGTCTTAATTCCTCTGGTTCTGAAGGTCTAAAGGGATCAAATCTTGCTCGGGGAGGTACAGAACCTCTGGGTAGATCATATGGAATTTCAGGGCCAGCCGAATTTCTGAATGGATCAAATATCATACCTTTTGACCAAGATACAAAATAAACATAAAACACAAGTATTTTAATCGAATCTTACCTCCGTTACCACCAGGATTAAATAAAAAAGGATCTAAATCTGATCTCCCAATTGAAAGGGGCCCATTCTCTTCGATATTATTTAGATCACTTTTCAATAAATAAAGATTAAGCCAACATCATACCAGCATACTCAAAAAGATATCTTCAACTTACTTTCGGTTTCTTGAAGTTGGTACAGATTTTGAAGCAGGTTGTTCGTTTGAGCCCTTAGATTTTGTAAAAATAACTGCCAAATCTTGATCGAATCTTGTTCGAAGATCATTCAAATTTTTAAAAACACTAAAAACATTCATTAAAATATATATCAAAAGTTAATTGGATGGGAGCAAATCAATACCTTGGATAATCGTTTGGAGTCATATAAAAGTGGTCTTTAATAGGAATGTTCAATGAAACAAAAAGCTCGGTTGATTTTTTCTTTAGGAATAGTTTTTTTTTTGTTTAACCAAAAAAAGATTGAGCAATTACCATCAAATTTATAACCATGTCTTGATTAGATCTAAGAGCTTTGAACTCATATCCTTCTCCATTATTTGAATATTCAATTAAATATGCTCCATTGCCAAGATTCCATCCTTCGGGAAGAAGCTCAGTGAGCTAAGATGTATGTAATAATTTAAAATGAGATGATTTTGGTTAATTTCGATTATTTACTTTATTGCCTTTGTAAGAACGGAATCCATTCATGACAAGCCACCAGTGAGTAAAGATGATCATAAGGTCTTGCTCATTTTTAATGTTATTTTTGTAATACTCATAAAATATCTCTAGTCCACAGTAAGAGTTCATCTGAAAGCAGAAGAAAATAATAAATACTGCTTTAGTTTAATATGTGTTAATGCGAAAAAAATTAATTTTCTTAGCAGATGTTTAAATGTTACTCAAACAAAGGAATCAAGTATTCGCTCGGTTATATCTACACCCTTCTCGCTTTATAATAATATTACAATTAGAAAAAAAATTGATAATATAGGGAAATCAATTGTGTTTTCATTCGCCTATATCGACTTATGGATAAAACCGAGCGATACGGTAGTAATAAGGAGAAATCGTTGGGAACTAAAGTTTAACTCCATTTTGCTACAAATATAGATTTTCCACAAATTATGCAAAAATAATTATAGTTTCTTTGCTATCGCTTCCCGCAGTTAAAAAGACTAGCCTTAAGTTTGTTCACCAGTTGGACACGTTCACTTAATAATGTCACTTAATAAGCCTCATTATGAGCTTATCCAGTGCGAGGGTTATTGACTTAAAACCGGAATTCAAAATAAATCACAGATCCATGATCATTAGAACAAAGTAAGCTTACATCAGAGACTCTCTAATGACACCGACTTATTACTTTGGCATAAGCATGACTTGACTTTTTTAAACTATAAAATTATTCATTTAGCAGATATATCCGAGACGACTCTTTTATTTCCAGCATTCTAATATGATAAGCCAAATTATGAGGTTTTCCTCATACCAGGCGGTTTTATAAGAAAAGGATTTTGAGCCCGAAAATAACCACCTGTGAATAATTTCTAAAGTATAAACAGCAATAAAAAGGGCTGTTTATGTAAGGGAAGTGGTCCCAAACGAAATGACCCCTTTCAAAAAGGAAGAGTGCTTTTTAATATAGAAAACAGCTCTTGAAGTTTTATTTTATAGATCTTCAAGTGTTTCGCAAATTTCACCTGTTTGGCAAAATAATTGGCGAATTAAAATCAGTTTTCAATCCTTAAATTGATAAAACCTAGTACAGAAAACCTAAATTTCAAAAAAATATATAAACCCAACTAAAAAAATATTTCTCAAATCTGAGGTTAGTATGAAAAAGAGCTTTGTTAAATAGAAATGGTTGTTATTTGATTGAATAATGGTTCAATAGTGTGTGTTATAACACTGCGCAGAGTTGATTCTTTCAAATAAACTGTCATTTACCCTAAAGTCCTATTATTTTTTATTCTTTAAGTGCTTATTTCGATGAGAGAAATTTATCTCAATTCTTTGGTAAGTAGTCAGAATAGTAAATTTTATTAGCTTTGGTGTTATTTGATAGAATGATGGTTCAATAGTGTGTGTTATCACACTGCGCGGAGTTGATTCTTTCAAATAAACTGTCATTTACCATAAAGTCCTTTTATTTTTTATTCTTGGAGTGCTTATTTCGATGAGAGAAATTTATCTCAATTCTTGGGTTAGTAGTTAGATAAGACTAATTTTATTAGCTTTGGTGTTATTTGATAGAATGATGGTTCAATAGTGTGTGTTATAACACTGCGCGGAGTTGATTCTTTCAAATATACTGTCATTTACCCTAAAGTCCTATTATTTTTTATTCTTGCAGTGCTTATTTCGATGAGAGAAATTTATCTCAATTCTTGGGTTAGTAGTCAGAATAGTAAATTTTATTAGCTTTGGTGTTATTTGATAGAATGATAAATCTCCAGTGTGTGTTATAACACTGCGCGGAGTTGATTCTTTCAAATAAACTGTCATTTACCCTAAAGTCCTTTTATTTTTTATTCTTGGAGTGCTTATTTCGATGAGAGAAATTTATCTCAATTCTTAGGTTAGTAGTAAGATAAGACTAATTTTATTAGCTTTGGTGTTATTTGATCGAATAATGGTTCAATAGTGTGTGTTATCACACTGGGCCGAGTTGATTCTTTCAAATAAACTGTCATTTACCCTAAAGTCCTTTTATTTTTTATTCTTGGAGTGCTTTTTTCGATGAGCGAAATTTATCTCAATTCTTAGGTTAGTTTTCAGAATAGTAAATTTGTCACGGAGCAAGTCCTATACAGCTAAGTCGCTCTTGTTATTTCGTAATTACCCCACCATCCGCACATTATTATTGTCCACCCTCGATCATTTAATGTATTCCAGATAGAGTCGACATTGGGCCTCGCCACAGTGCTCGGCTAATGTTTTCCCTAAGTCCGATTCCCCATCCCAACCATTGTTGCCATTCATTTGATTCAATAATTAAATAATTAAAATCATTGTTAATGTTTTAAATTTATTTGGTGGAATACTTTATATAGAGTCCCGCTTCGGCGAAGGACTCGAGTTCTACAATTCTTAGTTAAATCGAAAATAAAATTGTAAAATCCTACACCGACTTTCTCTCGGCTAACAAGTGGTAGCAGCGCTAAGATAAACCGACATAAGAAATAAGAAAAAATGAGTTCGGCCCAGACAAGGAGCATGGAAGCCGCTGAATTGGCAAATACAGCCATCAAAGGGATGGAGAAATTGGATGGAATTATTAAAGGGCTAAAGCAAGATATGGTTGCCCAACAAACCAAGCTCACGGAGAGCTTGGACAAACTAAGAGGAGAGGAACTCCAAGAGATGGTCGAGAGACTGGAGGAGAAGATACTGGAAGCCAGCCGTACATCCCAGCTCGCGAAAGAAGACTTCCAAATAGAAGTCGAAACAAGAATGCAAGTTTATAAGGAGAGACTAGAGCAGCTCCAGAATAAACTCGAAGAAAAAACGGAGGAAAACCACCGTAGGATGGAACAACTCCAAGAAAACATAAATGAGAAGTTTGAAAAAACAAATACGAAAATGGAACAAGCCCACAGTCAAACTAAGAAGGACGTGGAAGATAAACTCATTGGTATAGAGAGGAAGCTGGAAGCGATCCTAAACATAGCAAGAGGACCCTCGCAGGAGATAAGAAATGAGGAGGCGATAGAAGAAATAATAGCGGTGGACGAAAGACCCGTAAGGAAAAGGGCACCACTAAAACAAATTATATCACTAGATACCGAAGACTTCAGATTCAGCGGAGGCAAAGATGAAGACGTTGAACAATGGCTAAAAAAGTTAGAGAAAGCGATGAGGTACTACGAGTACAACAGAGGAGAATGGACAATTAATGCTGCGCTTAAACTCTCGGGCGACGCGAGGAAAGCCTTCGTGTGGCACTTTGACGGGAGAGACGAGGCAGAGATAACCTGGAGCGAATTCTCAAAATTCATGATAGACGAATTCGGCCAAACGTTCGAAACAATAAACATACACGCGAAACTAGAAGAGCTGAGTCACAAGGGCTCACTCCAGGACTTCATCCAAGAATTTAGGAGAATTGCCATCAACCTAAAAGGCCAGTTATCCGAGGAATGGATAACCACGTCATTCATAAGAAAGCTGAAACCTTACATAAGAGGTTACGTACAGCTTCAAAGACCAAAGAATCTACAAGAAGCGTTTCTCAAAGCAAGAGAAGCCGAAGCAAACGCAAAAATGAACTATAAGCAAAACACAATGCCAGCCCAGGAGAAGAAACCTCAACCACAAAGGAAAGAGGACACACCGGTTTGCATGCACTGCAAGAAAACAGGCCATAAAGAGGCTTCTTGCTGGATAGCTCATCCGGATCTAAGACCGAAGGCAACTGCACCGAACAAAGACAGACAAGCCCCTCAGGGAAAGAAAAAGAAAGAATCAGTGGAATTGAAGGCCACAAACGAGGTACATAACACCCCGCCGGACACGGTGAAAGTGAACTACGTGCAAGCGGAGGTAGGAGGAAAAGTGGTGACATGCATGATAGATCCAGGAGCTAGAAGAACAGTCATTCCACACGCCCTCGCAAAAGAATTAAAGCTCGAGTTAAAAAACATAAAAACAAGATGTTCACTTGGCGATGGAAGCATATGTGAAGCGAGTCACAGCGCAGAAGTCAAGATAACAGCATTTGGCAGGAGCACATTGCTCGACTGCCTGATACTAAGAACAAATGAGACCCTGCTAGGAAAAGATTGGCACGAAGCGACAAAAGCGATCGTGGACCATGGAAATAACACGATAAAATTCCCACAGGTGGAATTCGAACTCAACGGCTCACTTAGGCTCATCGAAGAAGACGAGGTAAGGAGACTTGATGAAACAGAAATAGACGAGGAGAGTCAAGAAGAAAGCTGGTCGACGACAAGCGTGAAGTCGATAGAATGGGAAGTCGAACACCTAGATGAAATCACGCAAGAAAAACTCAAACAGATCCTGGAGCAAAACAAGAAAGTGTTTGCAAAGGACATAAATGACCTGAAGGAACCAAGTAGAGTTCCAAAACAAAATATTAAGTTGACGGACAACACGCCAATAAGGGCGCCACAATACAGACGATCAATGTTCGAAAACAAAAAGCTCAGAGAAGAGATTCAAAAGATGAAGGAAGCGGGAATCGTTAGAGACTCGAAAAGCCCCTACGATCTCCCGATCTTCATACAAATCAAACCAAATGGAAGCGCAAGGTTCATAGAAGACCTTAGACAGCTAAACGCAAAAATGCAGTTAGACCCATATCCACAGCAGAGACCGGACGACATAAGAGACAGAATGGCAAAAAAGAGATTCTTTTCTTCACTCGATCTAAAATCGGGTTTCTGGCAAATAGAACTAGACGAGGAATCGATACCATACACGGCATTCTCCACACCAGACGGGCACTACGAATTCACGAGGTTGCCCTTCGGACTCAAAAACGCACCAAGCATCTTCAATAGAGTGATGAAATTGGTGCTAGGACACTTAAAGTTCGTGGAGATCTACATAGACGACATATTCATTCACTCGGAAAGCTTAGCAGAGCACCTCGAACACATAAGGAAAGTGCTAGGGGTTCTAAGCGAGTGGAACTTGAAACTCTCGCCGGAGAAATGCAAGTGGATAGTGAGCGAGATAAACATACTCGGTTACATAATTTGTGACGGAGAAATAAAGATGGATAAGAGAAAGATAGAAACGATAAGCGAATGCAAGAGACCAAGGAAGGTCAAGGACATTCAAAGATTCCTAGGAATGTGTGGCTACTACAGAAAATTCATAAAAGGTTTCGCAGAACTCTCAGCGCCACTTTATAATTTGGTTAAAAAGGAAACCAAATGGACATGGACAGACGAATGCGAAGATGCATTCAAAAAACTCAAAGAAGCGCTGACTTCTTACCCTATCTTGAGGGAACCAGACTTCGAAAAGCCGTTCATACTGCACACGGATGCATGCGGACTGGCACTTGGAGCAATTTTGTCGCAAAAGGACGACGAAGGAAGAGAGTACGTCATAGGATACTACTCCAGACTTCTCCAGGACAGGGAGAAGAACTACGGAATAACCGAAAAGGAATGCTTGGCTATAATAGCTGGCATAAATCACTTCAGAGTTTACCTTTACGGAACCACATTCACAGTGGTAACCGATCACTCAGCGCTCAAATGGCTCATGGGATTAAAGGAACCCACGGGAAGGCTAGCAAGATGGAGCTTGGTCCTGCAACAATACGACATGCAGATCATTCACAGAGCAGGGAAAAAGCACGACAATGCAGACTACGTGAGCAGAGCAATGGTAGAAGTGATGTTCACGGAAGAACTAGAGATGCCTGAAGATCAAGAAGAAAATAAGCAAGTAGACATCTGGGAGGACGATAACCTGCTAAACCTACTAAGGACAGGACGCCACTCACCAGGACTCCAAAGGAAACAAATAAATAGAATAAATCAAAAGGCAAAATCATATGCCTGGGAAAACGAAAAGGTATACCACATCAAGAAAGATGACCAAGGGTATAAGCGGGAAGTGCCGAAGATAGAGGACAGAACACGGATAGTAAAAGAAACGCACGCGATCGGACACTTCGGACTCGAAAAAACATACGAAAAGGTCAAAGAAAAATACTGGTGGAAAGGGATGTACATGCAATGCAAGAGAATAATCAATGGATGCCTCGTTTGCCTGAGATTCTCTAAAGCCACCAAAGAAGAACAAGCCGCTCAAGCTCTAAAGGTCACAGGAATATTTGACAGAATAGGAGTGGACCTCGTTTTCGGACTGCCAACGACAAGAGACGGATATAAGGGGTGCCTAGTGATAACAGAGTACCTCACTAAATACCCGTTCGTACTGCCGATCAAATCCAAGGCAGCTGGAGAGATAGCCTCTTGTCTGTTCAAATATATATCTCTGTTCGGGCCACCGAAGGAAATCCTCTCGGATCAAGGCACCGAATTCGTTAACCAAATTATTAACGAAGTGAATAAGAAGTTTGGCGTGGTTCACAAGAAGACTTCAGCGTACCACCCGAGGACCAACGGATTGACAGAAAGATTCAACCAGTCGTTTATCAAAGCACTCGCTAAACAAACTGAGGGTGAAGGAACGAACTGGATAGACTCGATAGACGCCGTTTGCCTTGCGTTCAGGATAAATAAACAATCAACGACACAACACACGCCGTACGAACTGATGTTCGGGCGAAAACCGAACGGCCTCGAAGATTGGACGATTGAGGAATCACAAGACACCCAAGCACAACTCTGGCAAAGAAGCCAAGAAATAAGAGAATGGTACGAAGAAACAATTCCGAAAACAATTGAGAAAATAGCAGAAGCGCAAGCGAGACAAAAGAGACACCAGGAGTCGAGATGCACGAAAATCTCAGAAGAACT
The DNA here is from genome assembly GCA_019059635.1 of Proales similis. Classification (NCBI taxonomy): domain Eukaryota; kingdom Metazoa; phylum Rotifera; class Eurotatoria; order Ploima; family Proalidae; genus Proales; species Proales similis. The sequence goes on from JAGVRJ010000015.1 coordinate 516,043, forward strand.
CGCGGCCGGAACAGAGGTCATGATAAAGGTGCCTCAAATGTCCAACAAAATAGGAAATAAACTGAGACCGAAGAACACCGGACCATACACCATAACACAAGTCACACCTAAAGGAGTGTATAAACTCAAAAATAGGAAAGGAAAAGAGCTAAAGGGAACTTACCCAAGGTCTAGGCTCGTGGCGATAGAACATGTCAGCGAGGAGGAAGATGATGAACTGTTCGAAGTCGAAAAGATTCTCAAGCATATGACGAGAAAAGGAAAGACACAGTACTTCGTAAAATGGGAAGGCTACCCAGAAGAAGATAACTCATGGGTAGACGAGGAAGACTTCACACATCAGGACATTATAATGACCGAAGAATTCTTCTACTTCGAACCGGACGGCGGAGTCAGAGCCAACGGAGAAACAATTACACCCCCGGAGGCGGGAATCTGGCTCAGCGAAGCCGAAATCAAGGGTAAATATTCCCTTATAGACCAGGTCCAAAAGGGACGGACGGACCGGACGGTGGCCAAAATAAAGGTCACGGAGGACGGAGAGGTCACCCAGGACGGGGAAAGAGTGGACCGTTGCCGATACCTCAGTCGGCCAAAGCCCTAAGGACCGTGGACGATCCTCAGTCGGAGGGGGGGACTTGTCACGGAGCAAGTCCTATACAGCTAAGTCGCTCTTGTTATTTCGTAATTACCCCACCATCCGCACATTATTATTGTCCACCCTCGATCATTTAATGTATTCCAGATAGAGTCGACATTGGGCCTCGCCACAGTGCTCGGCTAATGTTTTCCCTAAGTCCGATTCCCCATCCCAACCATTGTTGCCATTCATTTGATTCAATAATTAAATAATTAAAATCATTGTTAATGTTTTAAATTTATTTGGTGGAATACTTTATATAGAGTCCCGCTTCGGCGAAGGACTCGAGTTCTACAATTCTTAGTTAAATCGAAAATAAAATTGTAAAATCCTACACCGACTTTCTCTCGGCTAACAAATTTTATTAGCTTTGGTGTTATTTGATAGATTGGTTGAAAAAAATGTTTTCTGATAAAATAAACGAATCGCAGTGTGATAACACACTGTTTTGGGGTATTATTTTATTAAAAAAATAGAATTCGAATAAGGGTTACCTCCTCTCAATGCAAACCCTATCCTGGGAAATATTTTTCTGGACGGATTGAGAATCCAAAAAGAATTTAGCATGGATTTTTGGTTGAAAACAATGTTTTCTGATAAAATAAACGAATCGCAGTGTTATCAAACACTATTTTAGAAGATAATACTATGAAATAAAAAGAATTCGAATAAGGGTTACCTCCTCTCAATGCAAACCCTATCCTGGGAAATATTTTTCTGGACGGATTGAGAATCCAAAAAGTATTTAACATGGATTTTGGGTTGAAAACAATGTTTTCTGATAAAATAAACGAATCGCAGTGTGATAACACACTGTTTTGGGGTATTATTTTATTAAAAAAATAGAATTCGAATGAGGGTTACCTCCTCTCAATGCAAACCCTATCCATAGAAATATTTTTCTGGACGGATTGAGAATCCAAAAGGAATTAAACATGGATTCTTGGGTTGAAAACAATGTTTTCTGATAAAATAAACGAATCGCAGTGTGATAACACACTGTTTTGGGGTATTATTTTATAATATACAAAGAATTCGAATAAGGGTTACCTCCTCTAAATGCAAACCCTATCCATAGAAATATTTTTCTGGACGGATTGAGAATCCAAAAAGAATTTAGCATGGATTTTGGGTTGAAAACAATGTTTTCTGATAAAATAAACGAATCGCAGTGTTATCAAACACTATTTTAGAAAATTATACTATGAAATAAAAAGAATTCGAATAAGGGTTACCTCCTCTCAATGCAAACCCTATCCTGGGAAATATTTTTCTGGACGGATTGAGAATCCAAAAGGAATTAAACATGGATTCTTGGGTTGAAAACAATGTTTTCTGATAAAATAAACGAATCGCAGTGTGATAACACACTGTTTTGGGGTATTATTTTATAATATACAAAGAATTCGAATAAGGGTTACCTCCTCTAAATGCAAACCCTATCCATAGAAATATTTTTCTGGACGGATTGAGAATCAAAAAAGAATTTAGCATGGATTTTGGGTTGAAAACAATGTTTTCTGATAAAATAAACGAATCGCAGTGTGATAACACACTGTTTTGGGGTATTATTTTATAATATACAAAGAATTCGAATAAGGGTTACCTCCTCTAAATGCAAACCCTATCCATAGAAATATTTTTCTGGACGGATTGAGAATCAAAAAAGAATTTAGCATGGATTTTGGGTTGAAAACAATGTTTTCTGATAAAATAAACGAATCGCGAAGTGATAACACACTATTTTTGAATATTATTTTATTAAATACAAAAAATTCGAATAAGGGTTACCTCCTCTCAATGCAAACCATATCCTGAAAAATATTTTTCTGGACGGATTGAGAATCCAAAAGGAATTAAACATGGAATTTGGGTTGAAAACAATGTTTTCTGATAAAATAAACGAATCGCAGTGTGATAACACACTGTTTTGGAATATTATTTTATTAAATACAAAAAATTCGAATAAGGGTTACCTCCTCTAAATGCAAACCCTATCCTGGGATAATTTTTTTGCACGGATTGAGAATCCAAAAAGAATTAAACATGGATTTTTGGGTTGAAAACAATGTTTTCTGATAAAATAAACGAATCGAGGTGTGATAACACACTGTTTTGGGAAATTATTTTATTAAATAAAAAGAATTCGAATAAGGGTTACCTCCTCTCAATGCAAACCCTATACTGGCAAATATTTTTCTCGACGGATTGAAGATCTAAACGGTATTAGACATTGATTCTCGGGTTGAAAACAATGTTTTCTGATAAAATAAACGAATCGAGGTGTGAAAACATACTGTTTTGGAGAATTATTTTATTAATAAAAAGAATTCGGATTAGGGTATCCTCCTCTCAATGCTTACCCTTGACATGGGAAATATTTTTCTCGACGGATTGAGAATCCAAACGGTATCAGACATTGATTCTCGGGTTGAAAACAATGTTTTTTATAAAATAAACGAATCGAGGTGTGATAACACACTGTTTTGGGGAATTATTTTATTCAATAAAAAGAATTCGGATTAGGGTATCCTTCTCTCAACGCAAACCCTATCCTGGGAAATAATTTTGTCGACGGATTGAGAATCCAAACGGTATTAGACATTGACTCTCGGGTTGAAAACAATGTTTTCTGATAAAATAAACGAATCGAGGTGTGATAACACACTGTTTTGGAGAATTATTTTATTAAATAAAAAGAATTCGGATTAGGGTATCCTCCTCTCCATGCTTACCCTTGACATGGGAAATATTTTTCTCGACGGATTGAGAATCCAAACGGTATCAGACATTGATTCTCGGGTTGAAAACAATGTTTTTTATAAAATAAACGAATCGAGGTGTGATAACACACTGTTTTGGGGAATTATTTTATTCAATAAAAAGAATTCGGATTAGGGTATCCTTCTCTCAACGCAAACCCTATCCTGGGAAATAATTTTGTCGACGGATTGAGAATCCAAACGGTATTAGACATTGATTCTCGGGTTGAAAACAATGTTTTCTGATAAAATAAACGAATCGAGGTGTGATAACACACTGTTTTGAGAAATTATTTTATTAAATAAAAAGAATTCGAATAAGGGTTACCTCCTCTCAATGCAAACCCTATACTGGCAAATATTTTTCTCGACGGATTGAAGATCCAAACGGTATTAGACATTGATTCTGGGGTTGAAAACAATGTTTTCTGATAAAATAAACGAATCGAGGTGTGATAACACACTGTTTTGGAGAATTATTTTATTAAATAAAAAGAATTCGGATTAGGGTATCCTCCTCTCCATGCTTACCCTTGACATGGGAAATATTTTTCTCGACGGATTGAGAATCCAAACGGTATCAGACATTGATTCTCGGGTTGAAAACAATGTTTTTTATAAAATAAACGAATCGAGGTGTGATAACACACTGTTTTGGGGAATTATTTTATTCAATAAAAAGAATTCGGATTAGGGTATCCTTCTCTCAACGCAAACCCTATCCTGGGAAATAATTTTGTCGACGGATTGAGAATCCAAACGGTATTAGACATTGATTCTCGGGTTGAAAACAATGTTTTCTGATAAAATAAACGAATCGAGGTGTGATAACACACTGTTTTGGGGAATTATTTTATTAAATAAAAAGAATTCTAATAAGGGTTACCTCCTCTCAATGCAAACCCTATCCTGGGAAATATTTTTCCCGACGGATTGAGAATCCAAAAAGAATTAAACATGGATTCTTGGGTTGAAAACAATGTTTTCTGTTAAAATAAACGAATCGAGGTGTGATAACACACTGTTTTGGGAAATTATTTTATTAAATAAAAAGAATTCGAATAAGGGTTACCTCCTCTCAATGCAAACCCTATACTGGCAAATATTTTTCTCGACGGATTGAAGATCTAAACGGTATTAGACATTGATTCTCGGGTTGAAAACAATGTTTTCTGATAAAATAAACGAATCGAGGTGTGAAAACACACTGTTTTGGAGAATTATTTTATTAATAAAAAGAATTCGGATTAGGGTATCCTCCTCTCAATGCTTACCCTTGACATGGGAAATATTTTTCTCGACGGATTGAGAATCCAAAAAAAAATTAAACATGGATTCTTGGGTTGAAAACAATGTTTTTTATAAAATAAACGAATCAAGGTGTGATAACACACTGTTTTGGGGAATTATTTTATTAAATAAAAAGAATTCGGATTAGGGTATCCTCCTCTCCATGCTTACCCTTGACATGGGAAATATTTTTCTCGACGGATTGAGAATCCAAACGGTATTAGACATTGATTCTCGGGTTGAAAACAATGTTTTTTATAAAATAAACGAATCGAGGTGTGATAACACACTGTTTTGGAGAATTATTTTATTAAATAAAAAGAATTCGGATTAGGGTATCCTCCTCTCCATGCTTACCCTTGACATGGGAAATATTTTTCTCGACGGATTGAGAATCCAAACGGTATCAGACATTGATTCTCGGGTTGAAAACAATGTTTTTTATAAAATAAACGAATCGAGGTGTGATAACACACTGTTTTGGAGAATTATTTTATTAAATAAAAAGAATTCTAATAAGGGTTACCTCCTCTCAATGCAAACCCTATCCTGGGAAATATTTTTGCCGACGGATTGAGAATCCAAAAAGAATTAAACATGGATTCTTGGGTTGAAAACAATGTTTTCTGATAAAATAAACGAATCGAGGTGTGATAACACACTGTTTTGGGAAATTATTTTATTAAATAAAAAGAATTCGAATAAGGGTTACCTCATCTAAATGCAATCCCTATCCTGGGAAATATTTTTCCCGACGGATTGAGAATCCAAAAAGAATTAAACATGGATTCTTGGGTTGAAAACAATGTTTTCTGTTAAAATAAACGAATCGCAGTGTGATAACACACTGTTTTGGGGAATTATTTTATTAATAAAAAGAATTCGGATTAGGGTATCCTGCTCACCATGCTTACCCTTGACATAGGAATTATTTTTCTCGACGGATTGAGAATCCAAAGGGCATAAGACATGGATTCTTGGGTTGAAAACAATGTTTTGTGATAAAATAAACGAATCGAGGTGTGATAACACACTGTTTTGGAAAATTATTTTATTAATAAAAAGAATTCGAATAAGGGTTACCTCCTCTCAATTCAAACCCTATACTGGCAAATATTTTTCTCGACGGATTGAAGATCCAAACGGTATTAGACATTGATTCTCGGGTTGAAAACAATGTTTTCTGATAAAATAAACGAATCGAGGTGTGAAAACACACTGTTTTGGAGAATTATTTTATTAAATAAAAAGAATTCGGATTAGGGTATCCTCCTCTCCATGCTTACCCTTGACATGGGAAATATTTTTCTCGACGGATTGAGAATCCAAAAAAAAATTAAACATGGATTCTTGGGTTGAAAACAATGTTTTTTATAAAATAAACGAATCGAGGTGTGATAACACACTGTTTTGGGAAATTATTTTATTAAATAAAAAGAATTCGGATTAGGGTATCCTCCTCTCCATGCTTACCCATGACATGGGAAATATTTTTCTCGACGGATTGAAGATCCAAACGGTATTAGACATTGATTCTCGGGTTGAAAACAATGTTTTCTGATAAAATAATCGAATCGAGGTGTGATAACACACTGTTTTGGGGAATTATATTATTCAATAAAAAGAATTCGGATTAGGGTATGTCACGGAGCAAGTCCTATAAAGCTAAGTCGCTCTTGTTATTTCGTAATTACCCCACCATCCGCACATTATTATTGTCCACCCTCGATCATTTAATGTATTCCAGATAGAGTCGACATTGGGCCTCGCCACAGTGCTCGGCTAATGTTTTCCCTAAGTCCGATTCCCCATCCCAACCATTGTTGCCATTCATTTGATTCAATAATTAAATAATTAAAATCATTGTTAATGTTTTAAATTTATTTGGTGGAATACTTTATATAGAGTCCCGCTTCGGCGAAGGACTCGAGTTCTACAATTCTTAGTTAAATCGAAAATAAAATTGTAAAATCCTACACCGACTTTCTCTCGGCTAACAAGTGGTAGCAGCGCTAAGATAAACCGACATAAGAAATAAGAAAAAATGAGTTCGGCCCAGACAAGGAGCATGGAAGCCGCTGAATTGGCAAATACAGCCATCAAAGGGATGGAGAAATTGGATGGAATTATTAAAGGGCTAAAGCAAGATATGGTTGCCCAACAAACCAAGCTCACGGAGAGCTTGGACAAACTAAGAGGAGAGGAACTCCAAGAGATGGTCGAGAGACTGGAGGAGAAGATACTGGAAGCCAGCCGTACATCCCAGCTCGCGAAAGAAGACTTCCAAATAGAAGTCGAAACAAGAATGCAAGTTTATAAGGAGAGACTAGAGCAGCTCCAGAATAAACTCGAAGAAAAAACGGAGGAAAACCACCGTAGGATGGAACAACTCCAAGAAAACATAAATGAGAAGTTTGAAAAAACAAATACGAAAATGGAACAAGCCCACAGTCAAACTAAGAAGGACGTGGAAGATAAACTCATTGGTATAGAGAGGAAGCTGGAAGCGATCCTAAACATAGCAAGAGGACCCTCGCAGGAGATAAGAAATGAGGAGACGATAGAAGAAATAATAGCGGTGGACGAAAGACCCGTAAGGAAAAGGGCACCACTAAAACAAATTATATCACTAGATACCGAAGACTTCAGATTCAGCGGAGGCAAAGATGAAGACGTTGAACAATGGCTAAAAAAGTTAGAGAAAGCGATGAGGTACTACGAGTACAACAGAGGAGAATGGACAATTAATGCTGCGCTTAAACTCTCGGGCGACGCGAGGAAAGCCTTCGTGTGGCACTTTGACGGGAGAGACGAGGCAGAGATAACCTGGAGCGAATTCTCAAAATTCATGATAGACGAATTCGGCCAAACGTTCGAAACAATAAACATACACGCGAAACTAGAAGAGCTGAGTCACAAGGGCTCACTCCAGGACTTCATCCAAGAATTTAGGAGAATTGCCATCAACCTAAAAGGCCAGTTATCCGAGGAATGGATAACCACGTCATTCATAAGAAAGCTGAAACCTTACATAAGAGGTTACGTACAGCTTCAAAGACCAAAGAATCTACAAGAAGCGTTTCTCAAAGCAAGAGAAGCCGAAGCAAACGCAAAAATGAACTATAAGCAAAACACAATGCCAGCCCAGGAGAAGAAACCTCAACCACAAAGGAAAGAGGACACACCGGTTTGCATGCACTGCAAGAAAACAGGCCATAAAGAGGCTTCTTGCTGGATAGCTCATCCGGATCTAAGACCGAAGGCAACTGCACCGAACAAAGACAGACAAGCCCCTCAGGGAAAGAAAAAGAAAGAATCAGTGGAATTGAAGGCCACAAACGAGGTACATAACACCCCGCCGGACACGGTGAAAGTGAACTACGTGCAAGCGGAGGTAGGAGGAAAAGTGGTGACATGCATGATAGATCCAGGAGCTAGAAGAACAGTCATTCCACACGCCCTCGCAAAAGAATTAAAGCTCGAGTTAAAAAACATAAAAACAAGATGTTCACTTGGCGATGGAAGCATATGTGAAGCGAGTCACAGCGCAGAAGTCAAGATAACAGCATTTGGCAGGAGCACATTGCTCGACTGCCTGATACTAAGAACAAATGAGACCCTGCTAGGAAAAGATTGGCACGAAGCGACAAAAGCGATCGTGGACCATGGAAATAACACGATAAAATTCCCACAGGTGGAATTCGAACTCAACGGCTCACTTAGGCTCATCGAAGAAGACGAGGTAAGGAGACTTGATGAAACAGAAATAGACGAGGAGAGTCAAGAAGAAAGCTGGTCGACGACAAGCGTGAAGTCGATAGAATGGGAAGTCGAACACCTAGATGAAATCACGCAAGAAAAACTCAAACAGATCCTGGAGCAAAACAAGAAAGTGTTTGCAAAGGACATAAATGACCTGAAGGAACCAAGTAGAGTTCCAAAACAAAATATTAAGTTGACGGACAACACGCCAATAAGGGCGCCACAATACAGACGATCAATGTTCGAAAACAAAAAGCTCAGAGAAGAGATTCAAAAGATGAAGGAAGCGGGAATCGTTAGAGACTCGAAAAGCCCCTACGATCTCCCGATCTTCATACAAATCAAACCAAATGGAAGCGCAAGGTTCATAGAAGACCTTAGACAGCTAAACGCAAAAATGCAGTTAGACCCATATCCACAGCAGAGACCGGACGACATAAGAGACAGAATGGCAAAAAAGAGATTCTTTTCTTCACTCGATCTAAAATCGGGTTTCTGGCAAATAGAACTAGACGAGGAATCGATACCATACACGGCATTCTCCACACCAGACGGGCACTACGAATTCACGAGGTTGCCCTTCGGACTCAAAAACGCACCAAGCATCTTCAATAGAGTGATGAAATTGGTGCTAGGACACTTAAAGTTCGTGGAGATCTACCTAGACGACATATTCATTCACTCGGAAAGCTTAGCAGAGCACCTCGAACACATAAGGAAAGTGCTAGAAGTTCTAAGCGAGTGGAACTTGAAACTCTCGCCGGAGAAATGCAAGTGGATAGTGAGCGAGATAAACATACTCGGTTACATAATTTGTGACGGAGAAATAAAGATGGATAAGAGAAAGATAGAAACGATAAGCGAATGCAAGAGACCAAGGAAGGTCAAGGACATTCAAAGATTCCTAGGAATGTGTGGCTACTACAGAAAATTCATAAAAGGTTTCGCAGAACTCTCAGCGCCACTTTATAATTTGGTTAAAAAGGAAACCAAATGGACATGGACAGACGAATGCGAAGATGCATTCAAAAAACTCAAAGAAGCGCTGACTTCTTACCCTATCTTGAGGGAACCAGACTTCGAAAAGCCGTTCATACTGCACACGGATGCATGCGGACTGGCACTTGGAGCAATTTTGTCGCAAAAGGACGACGAAGGAAGAGAGTACGTCATAGGATACTACTCCAGACTTCTCCAGGACAGGGAGAAGAACTACGGAATAACCGAAAAGGAATGCTTGGCTATAATAGCTGGCATAAATCACTTCAGAGTTTACCTTTACGGAACCACATTCACAGTGGTAACCGATCACTCAGCGCTCAAATGGCTCATGGGATTAAAGGAACCCACGGGAAGGCTAGCAAGATGGAGCTTGGTCCTGCAACAATACGACATGCAGATCATTCACAGAGCAGGGAAAAAGCACGACAATGCAGACTACGTGAGCAGAGCAATGGTAGAAGTGATGTTCACGGAAGAACTAGAGATGCCTGAAGATCAAGAAGAAAATAAGCAAGTAGACATCTGGGAGGACGATAACCTGCTAAACCTACTAAGGACAGGACGCCACTCACCAGGACTCCAAAGGAAACAAATAAATAGAATAAATCAAAAGGCAAAATCATATGCCTGGGAAAACGAAAAGGTATACCACATCAAGAAAGATGACCAAGGGTATAAGCGGGAAGTGCCGAAGATAGAGGACAGAACACGGATAGTAAAAGAAACGCACGCGATCGGACACTTCGGACTCGAAAAAACATACGAAAAGGTCAAAGAAAAATACTGGTGGAAAGGGATGTACATGCAATGCAAGAGAATAATCAATGGATGCCTCGTTTGCCTGAGATTCTCTAAAGCCACCAAAGAAGAACAAGCCGCTCAAGCTCTAAAGGTCACAGGAATATTTGACAGAATAGGAGTGGACCTCGTTTTCGGACTGCCAACGACAAGAGACGGATATAAGGGGTGCCTAGTGATAACAGAGTACCTCACTAAATACCCGTTCGTACTGCCGATCAAATCCAAGGCAGCTGGAGAGATAGCCTCTTGTCTGTTCAAATATATATCTCTGTTCGGGCCACAGAAGGAAATCCTCTCGGATCAAGGCACCGAATTCGTTAACCAAATTATTAACGAAGTGAATAAGAAGTTTGGCGTGGTTCACAAGAAGACTTCAGCGTACCACCCGAGGACCAACGGATTGACAGAAAGATTCAACCAGTCGTTTATCAAAGCACTCGCTAAACAAACTGAGGGTGAAGGAACGAACTGGATAGACTCGATAGACGCCGTTTGCCTTGCGTTCAGGATAAATAAACAATCAACGACACAACACACGCCGTACGAACTGATGTTCGGGCGAAAACCGAACGGCCTCGAAGATTGGACGATTGAGGAATCACAAGACACCCAAGCACAACTCTGGCAAAGAAGCCAAGAAATAAGAGAATGGTACGAAGAAACAATTCCGAAAACAATTGAGAAAATAGCAGAAGCGCAAGCGAGACAAAAGAGACACCAGGAGTCGAGATGCACGAAAATCTCAGAAGAACTCGCGGCCGGAACAGAGGTCATGATAAAGGTGCCTCAAATGTCCAACAAAATAGGAAATAAACTGAGACCGAAGAACACCGGACCATACACCATAACACAAGTCACACCTAAAGGAGTGTATAAACTCAAAAATAGGAAAGGAAAAGAGCTAAAGGGAACTTACCCAAGGTCTAGGCTCGTGGCGATAGAACATGTCAGCGAGGAGGAAGATGATGAACTGTTCGAAGTCGAAAAGATTCTCAAGCATAGGACGAGAAAAGGAAAGACACAGTACTTCGTAAAATGGAAAGGCTACCCAGAAGAAGATAACTCATGGGTAGACGAGGAAGACTTCACACATCAGGACATGATCAACGAATATTTCAATTCGATAGATGAGGAAATAACCCCAATCAAACTCGTGAGAGAAGTGAAGGGAGGAAACACTCACACAGGACTCACAGCAATACTGCTGATATGGTTACTCGCACCACTGGCGAAAGCACTAACACTAGAAGGAGAGTTTAAAGCTTGCAAAATAACGGATAAAGTGATAAACATCCAGGAGGAGTACTGCATGAAGATTGGAGGCGATCACGGAGGCTTCGAAACGGACGTGGCACTACTGGAGAGAAGGATGTATGAAGTAGACGGAACCGCTTACTTTTGTAGGATTTCAGAGATCACCATAACCACCTACAAACCGTTTTTCGGCAAGTGGGAAAAATACAGGAACGAAGTGGTCATGGAACCGACAGAGGGGGATTGCTGGTCCCTGATAATAGCTGGAAGATGCGGAAAAGAGGCGATGAAGTGCGACGAGGAGTACTGTAGCTACGAGGAAGACCCAAGCGTCGATTTCGAGCTCTGGACAACCAAAGTCTTCAAAAAACTCAACTGCAGAACTAGGAAGACGTCGGTCAAAGGCAAATACAAGGATAAACCGATCCATTTCGGAAGAAACGCATACTGCAGAGCGGATAGACTCTTCTGCAAGACAGAAGAAGGGCTGTTCGTTTGGAAAAAGGAAATAATAAAGAACTGCAGCTTCACGAAAATAGCCGAAAGGAGGATGAAGCAATACAACGACCTGTGGATTGACCAGGACTACCTCATCAGGAGAACCCAGAAGATCAACGCATGCGGCGTCGAAGGATGGAACTCGACAGAAGGGGTCGTGGTGGTCAACAAGTCAGAAGCAAAAAACATGGAGACGCACGTAAACCAAGACTCGGTTAACACACTAACAATAATGAGCATAGATGCAGCGACATTCCACCTGGAAGAAAGAAACAGAAGAAGATGGCAGGCGCTGTCAGAAGAAATGTGCAGATTAGCAGAAACTGTACTGCGCCTTACTTCTAGCAGCTTTAATGGATTCATAGAAAACATCCTTAAAGACTGGGTAGTTTACTCTGAAGCGGGAGAGATGTTCAAAGCGGAATGCACGGACGCCAAAGAAGTGACGATCCTGAACAACTCACTCTGCACGAGAGAAGCATTTGTCTCTTTTAAAAGCGGCAAGGCCAACCAAACAGGCTGGCTTACAGACGGGAATTTTATAACTCAGAAAAGCACACCAAAGAGATGCGACGAAATGAATTTCATTAACGTAAAGAATGGAACAGTGCTTTCGAACGTTGGAAGGAAAATCAACATAATCAGGACGAAGATGGAAGGACGCGAGTCATTTAATTACGCGTCGCATAATTTTAAAGAACTCAACGACTTTAAACACTCGCTCGTCAAACATATAGAAGACGTGAACGAGGGAGTGAAAGAGACGCTGTCAGAAAAGATAAGAGAACAGCTAGTAGACGACGAAGTCCAAAGCACAGCAGACTTCGCAGAGGTCGTCGAGAAAATAATAGGATACAGAACGGCGCTCGTTCTTGGAACGGGAATGATTATGATAGCGCTCTTAGCAATCTTAGTCAAGCGTCTCGCAAAATGCAGACGGGAGCCGAGAACGAACGACTTGGAGCTGATAGAAAAGCCGAGAAGTCGGGCCCAGGACCTCATAAACAGGCTTGGCCAATACTAAAAGAAACTCACTTAACCATTCAAATATTTAAGGATATCTTAAAAAAAAAAAAAAAAAAAAAAAAAAAAGATGAACACCTACGAAAAGAAAATCAACCAGCAGACAATGGAACGGATGATGGATCGACTGGGAGCAAAGCAAGACCGGGTTTGGGAACGACTGGACTACCTAGCCATCGTTCACCCAAGATCAGTCAACTTCTATCTGGTGGCAATGCTGGAATATATCACTTATGATCAGGACATTATAATGACCGAAGAATTCTTCTACTTCGAACCGGACGGCGGAGTCAGAGCCAACGGAGAAACAATTACACCCCCGGAGGCGGGAATCTGGCTCAGCGAAGCCGAAATCAAGGGTAAATATTCCCTTATAGACCAGGTCCAAAAGGGACGGACGGACCGGACGGTGGCCAAAATAAAGGTCACGGAGGACGGAGAGGTCACCCAGGACGGGGAAAGAGTGGACCGTTGCCGATACCTCAGTCGGCCAAAGCCCTAAGGACCGTGGACGATCCTCAGTCGGAGGGGGGGACTTGTCACGGAGCAAGTCCTATAAAGCTAAGTCGCTCTTGTTATTTCGTAATTACCCCACCATCCGCACATTATTATTGTCCACCCTCGATCATTTAATGTATTCCAGATAGAGTCGACATTGGGCCTCGCCACAGTGCTCGGCTAATGTTTTCCCTAAGTCCGATTCCCCATCCCAACCATTGTTGCCATTCATTTGATTCAATAATTAAATAATTAAAATCATTGTTAATGTTTTAAATTTATTTGGTGGAATACTTTATATAGAGTCCCGCTTCGGCGAAGGACTCGAGTTCTACAATTCTTAGTTAAATCGAAAATAAAATTGTAAAATCCTACACCGACTTTCTCTCGGCTAACAGGTATCCTTCTCTCAACGCGAACCCTTGACATGGGAAATATTTTTCTCGACGTATTGAGAATCCAAAGGGTATTAGACATTGATTCTCGGGTTGAAAACAATGTTTTTTATAAAATAAAAGAATCGAGGTGTGATAACACACTGTTTTGTGGAATTATTTTATTAAATAAAAAGAATTCGAATAAGGGTTACCTCCTCTCAATGCAAACCCTATCCTGGCAAATATTTTTCTCGACGGATTGAGAATCCAAAAAGAATTAAACACGGATTTTGGGGTTGAAAACAATGTTTTCTGATAAAATAAACGAATCGCAGTGTGATAAAACACTGTTTTGGGGAATTATTTTATTAATAAAAAGAATTCGAATAAGGGTTACCCCCTCTCAATGCAAACCCTATCCTGGGAAATATTTTTCTCGACGGATTGAGAATCCAAAAAAAAATTAAACATGGATTCTTGGGTTGAAAACAATGTTTTTTATAAAATAAACGAATCGAGGTGTGATAACACACTGTTTAGGGAAATTATTTTATTAAATAAAAAGAATTCGAATAAGGGTTACCTCATCTAAATGCAAACCCTATACTGGCAAATATTTTTCTCGACGGATTGAAGATCCAAACGGAATTAGACATTGATTCTCGGGTAGAAAACAATGTTTTCTGATAAAATAAACGAATCGAGGTGTGATAACACACTGTTTTGGAGAATTATTTTATTAAATAAAAAGAATTCGAATAAGGGTTACCTCCTCTCAATGCAAACCCTATACTGGCAAATATTTTTCCCGACGGATTGAAGATCCAAACGGTATTAGACATTGATTCTCGGGTTGAAAACAATGTTTTCTGATAAAATAAACGAATCGAGGTGTGATAACACACTGTTTTGGAGAATTTTTTTATTAAATAAAAAGAATTCGGATTAGGGTATCCTCCTCTCCATGCTTACCCTTGACATGGGAAATATTTTTCTCGACGGATTGAAGATCCAAACGGTATTAGACATTGATTCTCGGGTTGAAAACAATGTTTTCTGATAAAATAATCGAATCGAGGTGTGATAACACACTGTTTTGGGGAATTATATTATTCAATAAAAAGAATTCGGATTAGGGTATCCTTCTCTCAACGCGAACCCTTGACATGGGAAATATTTTTCTCGACGTATTGAGAATCCAAAGGGTATTAGACATTGATTCTCGGGTTGAAAACAATGTTTTTTATAAAATAAACGAATCGAGGTGTGATAACACACTGTTTTGTGGAATTATTTTATTAAATAAAAAGAATTCGAATGGGGTTACCTCCTCTCAATGCAAACACTATCCTGGCAAATATTTTTCTCGACGGATTGAGAATCCAAAAAGAATTAAACATGGATTTTTGGGTTGAAAACAATGTTTTCTGATAAAATAAACGAATCGCAGTGTGATAAAACACTGTTTTGGGGAATTATTTTATTAATAAAAAGAATTCGAATAAGGGTTACCTCCTCTCAATGCAAACCCTATCCTGGGAAATATTTTTCTCGACGGATTGAGAATCCAAAAAAAAATTAAACATGGATTCTTGGGTTGAAAACAATGTTTTTTATAAAATAAACGAATCGAGGTGTGATAACACACTGTTTAGGGAAATTATTTTATTAAATAAAAAGAATTCGAATAAGGGTTACCTCATCTAAATGCAAACCCTATACTGGCAAATATTTTACTCGACGGATTGAAGATCCAAACGGAATTAGACATTGATTCTCGGGTAGAAAACAATGTTTTCTGATAAAATAAACGAATCGAGGTGTGATAACACACTGTTTTGGAGAATTTTTTTATTAAATAAAAAGAATTCGGATTAGGGTATCCTCCTCTCCATGCTTACCCTTGACATGGGAAATATTTTTCTCGACGTATTGAGAATCCAAAGGGTATTAGACATTGATTCTCGGGTTGAAAACAATGTTTTCTGATAAAATAAACGAATCGAGGTGTGATAACACACTGTTTTGTGGAATTATTTTATTAAATAAAAAGAATTCGAATTAGGGTTACCTCCTCTCAATGCAAACCCTATCCTGGCAAATATTTTTCTCGACGGATTGAGAATCCAAAAAGAATTAAACATGGATTCTTGGGTTGAAAACAATGTTTTCTGATAAAATAAACGAATCGAGGTGTGATAACACACTGTTTTGTGGAATTATTTTATTAAATAAAAAGAATTCGAATTAGGGTTACCTCCTCTCAATGCAAACCCTATCCTGGCAAATATTTTTCTCGACGGATTGAGAATCCAAAAAGAATTAAACATGGATTCTTCGGTTGAAAACAATGTTTTCTGATAAAATAAACGAATCGAGGTGTGATAACACACTGTTTTGGGGTATTATTTTATTAATTAAAAAGAATTCGAATAAGCGTTACCTCCTCTCAACTCAAACCCTATCCTGGGAAATATTTTTCTCGACGGATTGAGAATCCAAAAAGAATTAAACATGGATTCTCGGGTAGAAAACAATGTTTTCTGATAAAATAAACGAATCAAGGTGTGATAACACACTGTTTTGGAAAATTATTTTATTAAATAAAAAGAATTCGGATTAGGGTATCCTCCTCTCCATGCTTACCCTTGACATGGGAAATATTTTTCTCGACGTATTGAGAATCCAAAGGGTATTAGACATTGATTCTCGGGTTGAAAACAATGTTTTCTGATAAAATAAACGAATCGAGGTGTGATAACACACTGTTTTGTGGAATTATTTAATTAAATAAAAAGAATTCGAATTAGGGTTACCTCCTCTCAATGCAAACCCTATCCTGGCAAATATTTTTCTCGACGGATTGAGAATCCAAAAAGAATTAAACATGGATTCTTGGGTTGAAAACAATGTTTTCTGATAAAATAAACGAATCGAGGTGTGATAACACACTGTTTTGGGGTATTATTTTATTAATTAAAAAGAATTCGAATAAGCGTTACCTCCTCTCAACTCAAACCCTATCCTGGCAAATATTTTTCTCGACGGATTGAGAATCCAAAAAGAATTAAACATGGATTCTTGGGTTGAAAACAATGTTTTCTGATAAAATAAACGAATCGAGGTGTGATAACACACTGTTTTGGGGTATTATTTTATTAATTAAAAAGAATTCGAATAAGCGTTACCTCCTCTCAACTCAAACCCTATCCTAAGAAATATTTTTCTCGACGGATTGAGAATCCAAAAAGAATTAAACATGGATTCTTGGGTTGAAAACAATGTTTTCTGATAAAATAAACGAATCGAGGTGTGATAACACACTGTTTTGTGGAATTATTTTATTAAATAAAAAGAATTCGAATTAGGGTTACCTCCTCTCAATGCAAACCCTATCCTGGCAAATATTTTTCTCGACGGATTGAGAATCCAAAAAGAATATAACATGGATTCTTGGGTTGAAAACAATGTTTTCTGATAAAATAAACGAATCGCAGTGTGATAACACACTGTTTTGGGGAATTATTTTATTAATAAAAAGAATTCGAATAAGGGTTACCTCCTCTCAATGCAAACCCTATCCTGGGAAATATTTTTCTCGACGGATTGAGAATCCAAAAAGAATTAAACATCGATTCTTGGGTTGAAAACAATGTTTTCTGTTAAAATAAACGAATCGCAGTGTGATAACACACTGTTTTGGGAAATTATTTTATTAAATAAAAAGAATTCGAATAAGGGTTACCTCCTCTCAATGCAAACCCAATCCTGGGAAATATTTCTCTGGGCGGATTGAGAATCCAAAAAGAATATAACATGGATTCTTGGGTTGAAAACAATGTTTTCTGATAAAATAAACGAATCGAGGTGTGATAACACACTGTTTTGTGGAATTATTTTATTAAATAAAAAGAATTCGAATTAGGGTTACCTCCTCTCAATGCAAA
Source organism: Proales similis (assembly GCA_019059635.1). Classification (NCBI taxonomy): domain Eukaryota; kingdom Metazoa; phylum Rotifera; class Eurotatoria; order Ploima; family Proalidae; genus Proales; species Proales similis. The sequence goes on from JAGVRJ010000015.1 coordinate 533,897, forward strand.
CCCTATCCTGGCAAATATTTTTCTCGACGGATTGAGAATCCAAAAAGAATTAAACATGGATTCTTCGGTTGAAAACAATGTTTTCTGATAAAATAAACGAATCGAGGTGTGATAACACACTGTTTTGGGGTATTATTTTATTAATTAAAAAGAATTCGAATAAGCGTTACCTCCTCTCAACTCAAACCCTATCCTGGGAAATATTTTTCTCGACGGATTGAGAATCCAAAAAGAATTAAACATGGATTCTTGGGTTGAAAACAATGTTTTCTGATAAAATAAACGAATCGAGGTGTGATAACACACTGTTTTGTGGAATTATTTTATTAAATAAAAAGAATTCGAATTAGGGTTACCTCCTCTCAATGCAAACCCTATCCTGGCAAATATTTTTCTCGACGGATTGAGAATCCAAAAAGAATATAACATGGATTCTTGGGTTGAAAACAATGTTTTCTGATAAAATAAACGAATCGCAGTGTGATAACACACTGTTTTGGGGAATTATTTTATTAATAAAAAGAATTCGAATTAGGGTTACCTCCTCTCAATGCAAACCCTATCCTGGCAAATATTTTTCTCGACGGATTGAGAATCCAAAAAGAATTAAACATGGATTCTTCGGTTGAAAACAATGTTTTCTGTTAAAATAAACGAATCGCAGTGTGATAACACACTGTTTTGGGAAATTATTTTATTAAATAAAAAGAATTCGAATAAGGGTTACCTCCTCTCAATGCAAACCCTATCCTGGGAAATATTTTTCTCGACGGATTGAGAATCCAAAAAGAATTAAACATGGATTCTTGGGTTGAAAACAATGTTTTATGATAAAATAACGAATCGAGGTGTGATAACACACTGTTTTGTGGAATTATTTTATTAAATAAAAAGAATTCGAATAAGGGTTACCTCCTCTCAATGCAAACCCAATCCTGGGAAATATTTTTCTGGGCGGATTGAGAATCCAAAAAGAATATAACATGGATTCTTCGGTTGAAAACAATGTTTTCTTATAAAATAAACGAATCGAGGTGTGATAACACACTGTTTTGTGGAATTATTTTATTAAATAAAAAGAATTCGAATTAGGGTTACCTCCTCTCAATGCAAACCCTATCCTGGCAAATATTTTTCTCGACGGATTGAGAATCCAAAAAGAATTAAACATGGATTCTTCGGTTGAAAACAATGTTTTCTGATAAAATAAACGAATCGAGGTGTGATAACACACTGTTTTGGGGAATTATTTTATTAATAAAAAGAATTCGAATTAGGGTTACCTCCTCTCAATGCAAACCCTATCCTGGGAAATATTTTTCTCGACGGATTGAGAATCCAAAAAGAATTAAACATGGATTCTTGGGTTGAAAACAATGTTTTCTGTTAAAATAAACGAATCGCAGTGTGATAACACACTGTTTTGTGGAATTATTTTATTAAATAAAAAGAATTCGAATAAGGGTTACCTCCTCTCAATGCAAACCCAATCCTGGGAAATATTTTTCTGGGCGGATTGAGAATCCAAAAAGAATATAACATGGATTCTTGGGTTGAAAACAATGTTTTCTTATAAAATAAACGAATCGAGGTGTGATAACACACTGTTTTGTGGAATTATTTTATTAAATAAAAAGAATTCGAATTAGGGTTACCTCCTCTCAATGCAAACCCTATCCTGGCAAATATTTTTCTCGACGGATTGAGAATCCAAAAAGAATTAAACATGGATTCTTCGGTTGAAAACAATGTTTTCTGATAAAATAAACGAATCGAGGTGTGATAACACACTGTTTTGGGGTATTATTTTATTAATTAAAAAGAATTCGAATAAGCGTTACCTCCTCTCAACTCAAACCCTATCCTGGGAAATATTTTTCTCGACGGATTGAGAATCCAAAAAGAATTAAACATGGATTCTTGGGTTGAAAACAATGTTTTCTAATAAAATAAACGAATCGAGGTGTGATAACACACTGTTTTGTGGAATTATTTTATTAAATAAAAAGAATTCGAATTAGGGTTACCTCCTCTCAATGCAAACCCTGTCCTGGCAAATATTTTTCTCGACGGATTGAGAATCCAAAAAGAATTAAACATGGATTCTTCCGTTGAAAACAATGTTTTCTGATAAAATAAACGAATCGAGGTGTGATAACACACTGTTTTGGGGAATTATTTTATTAATAAAAAGAATTCGAATTAGGGTTACCTCCTCTCAACTCAAACCCTATCCTGGGAAATATTTTTCTCGACGGATTGAGAATCCAAAAAGAATTAAACATGGATTCTTGGGTTGAAAACAATGTTTTCTGTTAAAATAAACGAATCGAGGTGTGATAACACACTGTTTTGGGGTATTATTTTATTAATTAAAAAGAATTCGAATAAGGGTTACCTCCTCTCAATGCAAACCTTATCCTGGCAAATATTTTTCTCGACGGATTGAGAATCCAAAAAGAATTAAACATGGATTCTTCGGTTGAAAACAATGTTTTCTGATAAAATAAACGAATCGAGGTGTGATAACACACTGTTTTGGGGTATTATTTTATTAATTAAAAAGAATTCGAATAAGCGTTACCTCCTCTCAACTCAAACCCTATCCTGGGAAATATTTTTCTCGACGGATTGAGAATCCAAAAAGAATTAAACATCGATTCTTGGGTTGAAAACAATGTTTTATGATAAAATAACGAATCGAGGTGTGATAACACACTGTTTTGTGGAATTATTTTATTAAATAAAAAGAATTCGAATAAGGGTTACCTCCTCTCAATGCAAACCCTATCCTGGCAAATATTTTTCTCGACGGATTGAGAATCCAAAAAGAATATAACATGGATTCTTGGGTTGAAAACAATGTTTTCTGATAAAATAAACGAATCGCAGTGTGATAACACACTGTTTTGGGGAATTATTTTATTAATAAAAAGAATTCGAATTAGGGTTACCTCCTCTCAATGCAAACCCTATCCTGGCAAATATTTTTCTCGACGGATTGAGAATCCAAAAAGAATTAAACATGGATTCTTCGGTTGAAAACAATGTTTTCTGTTAAAATAAACGAATCGCAGTGTGATAACACACTGTTTTGGGGAATTATTTTATTAATAAAAAGAATTCGAATAAGGGTTACCTCCTCTCAATGCAAACCCTATCCTGGGAAATATTTTTCTCGACGGATTGAGAATCCAAAAAGAATTAAACATCGATTCTTGGGTTGAAAACAATGTTTTATGATAAAATAACGAATCGAGGTGTGATAACACACTGTTTTGTGGAATTATTTTATTAAATAAAAAGAATTCGAATAAGGGTTACCTCCTCTCAATGCAAACCCTATCCTGGCAAATATTTTTCTCGACGGATTGAGAATCCAAAAAGAATTAAACATCGATTCTTGGGTTGAAAACAATGTTTTTTATAAAATAAACGAATCGAGGTGTGATAACACACTGTTTTGGGGTATTATTTTATTAATTAAAAAGAATTCGAATAAGGGTTACCTCCTCTCAATGCAAACCCTATCCTGGCAAATATTTTTCTCGACGTATTGAGAATCCAAAAAGAATATAACATGGATTCTTGGGTTGAAAACAATGTTTTCTGATAAAATAAACGAATCGCAGTGTGATAACACACTGTTTTGGGGAATTATTTTATTAATAAAAAGAATTCGAATAAGGGTTACCTCCTCTCAATGCAAACCCTATCCTGGGAAATATTTTTCTCGACGGATTGAGAATCCAAAAAGAATTAAACATGGATTCTTGGGTTGAAAACAATGTTTTTTATAAAATAAACGAATCGCAGTGTGATAACACACTGTTTTGGGAAATTATTTTATTAAATAAAAAGAATTCGAATAAGGGTTACCTCCTCTCAATGCAAACCCAATCCTGGGAAATATTTTTCTGGGCGGATTGAGAATCCAAAAAGAATATAACATGGATTCTTGGGTTGAAAACAATGTTTTCTGATAAAATAAACGAATCGAGGTGTGATAACACACTGTTTTGTGGAATTATTTTATTAAATAAAAAGAATTCGAATTAGGGTTACCTCCTCTCAATGCAAACCCTATCCTGGCAAATATTTTTCTCGACGGATTGAGAATCCAAAAAGAATTAAACATCGATTCTTGGGTTGAAAACAATGTTTTCTGTTAAAATAAACGAATCGCAGTGTGATAACACACTGTTTTGGGGTATTATTTTATTAAATAAAAAGAATTCGAATAAGGGTTACCTCATCTAAATGCAAACACTATCCTGGGAAATATTTTTCTCGACGGATTGAGAATCCAAAAAGAATTAAACATGGATTCTTCGGTTGAAAACAATGTTTTCTGATAAAATAAACGAATCGAGGTGTGATAACACACTGTTTTGGGGAATTATTTTATTAAATAAAAAGAATTCGAATAAGGGTTACCTCATCTAAATGCAAACACTATCCTGGGAAATATTTTTCTCGACGGATTGAGAATCCAAAAAGAATATAACATGGATTCTTGGGTTGAAAACAATGTTTTCTGATAAAATAAACGAATCGCAGTGTGATAACACACTGTTTTGGGGTATTATTTTATTAATTAAAAAGAATTCGAATAAGGGTTACCTCCTCTCAATGCAAACCCTATCCTGGCAAATATTTTTCTCGACGTATTGAGAATCCAAAAAGAATATAACATGGATTCTTGGGTTGAAAACAATGTTTTCTGATAAAATAAACGAATCGCAGTGTGATAACACACTGTTTTGGGGAATTATTTTATTAATAAAAAGAATTCGAATAAGGGTTACCTCCTCTCAATGCAAACCCTATCCTGGGAAATATTTTTCTCGACGGATTGAGAATCCAAAAAGAATTAAACATCGATTCTTGGGTTGAAAACAATGTTTTCTGTTAAAATAAACGAATCGCAGTGTGATAACACACTGTTTTGGGAAATTATTTTATTAAATAAAAAGAATTCGAATAAGGGTTACCTCCTCTCAATGCAAACCCAATCCTGGGAAATATTTTTCTGGGCGGATTGAGAATCCAAAAAGAATATAACATTGATTCTTGTGTGAAAAAAATGTTTTCTGATAAAATAAACGAATCGCAGTGTGATAACACACTGTTTTGGGGTATTATTTTATTAAATAAAAAGAATTCGAATTAGGGTTACCTCCTCTCAATGCAAACCCTATCCTGGCAAATATTTTTCTCGACGGATTGAGAATCCAAAAAGAATTAAACATCGATTCTTGGGTTGAAAACAATGTTTTTTATAAAATAAACGAATCGAGGTGTGATAACACACTGTTTTGGGGTATTATTTTATTAATTAAAAAGAATTCGAATAAGGGTTACCTCCTCTCAATGCAAACCCTATCCTGGCAAATATTTTTCTCGACGTATTGAGAATCCAAAAAGAATATAACATGGATTCTTGGGTTGAAAACAATGTTTTCTGATAAAATAAACGAATCGCAGTGTGATAACACACTGTTTTGGGGAATTATTTTATTAATAAAAAGAATTCGAATAAGGGTTACCTCCTCTCAATGCAAACCCTATCCTGGGAAATATTTTTCTCGACGGATTGAGAATCCAAAAAGAATTAAACATCGATTCTTGGGTTGAAAACAATGTTTTCTGTTAAAATAAACGAATCGCAGTGTGATAACACACTGTTTTGGGAAATTATTTTATTAAATAAAAAGAATTCGAATAAGGGTTACCTCCTCTCAATGCAAACCCAATCCTGGGAAATATTTTTCTGGGCGGATTGAGAATCCAAAAAGAATATAACATGGATTCTTGGGTTGAAAACAATGTTTTCTGATAAAATAAACGAATCGAGGTGTGATAACACACTGTTTTGTGGAATTATTTTATTAAATAAAAAGAATTCGAATTAGGGTTACCTCCTCTCAATGCAAACCCTATCCTGGCAAATATTTTTCTCGACGGATTGAGAATCCAAAAAGAATTAAACATCGATTCTTGGGTTGAAAACAATGTTTTTTATAAAATAAACGAATCGAGGTGTGATAACACACTGTTTTGGGGTATTATTTTATTAATTAAAAAGAATTCGAATAAGGGTTACCTCCTCTCAATGCAAACCCTATCCTGGCAAATATTTTTCTGGGCGGATTGAGAATCCAAAAAGAATATAACATGGATTCTTGGGTTGAAAACAATGTTTTCTGATAAAATAAACGAATCGAGGTGTGATAACACACTGTTTTGTGGAATTATTTTATTAAATAAAAAGAATTCGAATTAGGGTTACCTCCTCTCAATGCAAACCCTATCCTGGCAAATATTTTTCTCGACGGATTGAGAATCCAAAAAGAATTAAACATCGATTCTTGGGTTGAAAACAATGTTTTTTATAAAATAAACGAATCGAGGTGTGATAACACACTGTTTTGGGGTATTATTTTATTAATTAAAAAGAATTCGAATAAGGGTTACCTCCTCTCAATGCAAACCCTATCCTGGGAAATATTTTTCTGGGCGGATTGAGAATCCAAAAAGAATATAACATGGATTCTTGGGTTGAAAACAATGTTTTCTGATAAAATAAACGAATCGAGGTGTGATAACACACTGTTTTGTGGAATTATTTTATTAAATAAAAAGAATTCGAATTAGGGTTACCTCCTCTCAATGCAAACCCTATCCTGGCAAATATTTTTCTCGACGGATTGAGAATCCAAAAAGAATTAAACATCGATTCTTGGGTTGAAAACAATGTTTTTTATAAAATAAACGAATCGAGGTGTGATAACACACTGTTTTGGGGTATTATTTTATTAATTAAAAAGAATTCGAATAAGGGTTACCTCCTCTCAATGCAAACCCTATCCTGGGAAATATTTTTCTCGACGGATTGAGAATCCAAAAAGAATTAAACATCGATTCTTGGGTTGAAAACAATGTTTTCTGTTAAAATAAACGAATCGCAGTGGGATAACACACTGTTTTGGGAAATTATTTTATTAAATAAAAAGAATTCGAATAAGGGTTACCTCCTCTCAATGCAAACCCAATCCTGGGAAATATTTTTCTGGGCGGATTGAGAATCCAAAAAGAATATAACATGGATTCTTGGGTTGAAAACAATGTTTTCTGATAAAATAAACGAATCGAGGTGTGATAACACACTGTTTTGTGGAATTATTTTATTAAATAAAAAGAATTCGAATTAGGGTTACCTCCTCTCAATGCAAACCCTATCCTGGCAAATATTTTTCTCGACGGATTGAGAATCCAAAAAGAATTAAACATCGATTCTTGGGTTGAAAACAATGTTTTCTGTTAAAATAAACGAATCGCAGTGTGATAACACACTGTTTTGGGGTATTATTTTATTAAATAAAAAGAATTCGAATAAGGGTTACCTCATCTAAATGCAAACACTATCCTGGGAAATATTTTTCTCGACGGATTGAGAATCCAAAAAGAATTAAACATGGATTCTTCGGTTGAAAACAATGTTTTCTGATAAAATAAACGAATCGAGGTGTGATAACACACTGTTTTGGGGAATTATTTTATTAAATAAAAAGAATTCGAATAAGGGTTACCTCCTCTCAACTCAAACCCTATCCTGGGAAATATTTTTCTCGACGGATTGAGAATCCAAAAAGAATTAAACATCGATTCTTGGGTTGAAAACAATGTTTTTTATAAAATAAACGAATCGAGGTGTGATAACACACTGTTTTGGGGTATTATTTTATTAATTAAAAAGAATTCGAATAAGGGTTACCTCCTCTCAATGCAAACCCTATCCTGGCAAATATTTTTCTCGACGTATTGAGAATCCAAAAAGAATTAAACATCGATTCTTGGGTTGAAAACAATGTTTTCTGATAAAATAAACGAATCGCAGTGTGATAACACACTGTTTTGGGGAATTATTTTATTAATAAAAAGAATTCGAATAAGGGTTACCTCCTCTCAATGCAAACCCTATCCTGGGAAATATTTTTCTCGACGGATTGAGAATCCAAAAAGAATTAAACATCGATTCTTGGGTTGAAAACAATGTTTTCTGTTAAAATAAACGAATCGCAGTGTGATAACACACTGTTTTGGGAAATTATTTTATTAAATAAAAAGAATTCGAATAAGGGTTACCTCCTCTCAATGCAAACCCAATCCTGGGAAATATTTTTCTGGGCGGATTGAGAATCCAAAAAGAATATAACATTGATTCTTGTGTGAAAAAAATGTTTTCTGATAAAATAAACGAATCGCAGTGTGATAACACACTGTTTTGGGGTATTATTTTATTAAATAAAAAGAATTCGAATTAGGGTTACCTCCTCTCAATGCAAACCCTATCCTGGCAAATATTTTTCTCGACGGATTGAGAATCCAAAAAGAATATAACATGGATTCTTGGGTTGAAAACAATGTTTTCTGATAAAATAAACGAATCGCAGTGTGATAACACACTGTTTTGGGGAATTATTTTATTAATAAAAAGAATTCGAATAAGGGTTACCTCCTCTCAATGCAAACCCTATCCTGGGAAATATTTTTCTCGACGGATTGAGAATCCAAAAAGAATTAAACATCGATTCTTGGGTTGAAAACAATGTTTTCTGTTAAAATAAACGAATCGCAGTGTGATAACACACTGTTTTGGGAAATTATTTTATTAAATAAAAAGAATTCGAATAAGGGTTACCTCCTCTCAATGCAAACCCAATCCTGGGAAATATTTTTCTGGGCGGATTGAGAATCCAAAAAGAATATAACATTGATTCTTGTGTGAAAAAAATGTTTTCTGATAAAATAAACGAATCGCAGTGTGATAACACACTGTTTTGGGGTATTATTTTATTAAATAAAAAGAATTCGAATAAGGGTTACCTCATCTAAATGCAAACACTATCCTGGCAAATATTTTTCTCGACGGATTGAGAATCCAAAAAGAATTAAACATGGATTCTTCGGTTGAAAATAATGTTTTTTATAAAATAAACGAATCGCAGTGTGATAACACACTCATTTGGGGTATTATTCTATCAAATAATAAGAATTCGAATAATGGTTCACTCCTATGCAAGCTTACCCTAGACCTGGGAAATATTTTTTTCGAGGGGTTAGAATTAATTCTCTCGTCGGGTCGAACATGACAAGAATAAAAAGAATTATTTACAGGTATAAACATTTTATTTGATAGATTAACGCTCCGAAGTGTGAAAAAATTTGAGCGTTTTCTCTATCTAGGGTGAGCATTGAGTGAAGTTTACCTCGATAGGTATCTTTGGATATCTTTGGAACACCATATTATAGATTTCTTTTTTTAAAAATTAACATTGTTGTTTTGTGTTTTTTGAAAACAAGGGAGTTAAAGTATTGATATTGCCTTAACTTGAGGATTTTCTCATTCTCAACAGGCATTTCTAGTTTACTTATTTGTTGCAGTCATTACATTATAAATTGAACTCAATCGGTTTCTATTATCCAACCAGAATTACAACAGAAGAGTCAGATCAATAAACCTCCGATAAAACTCCGTTCATCATAATTCACAAATTTCCCCTCCAAATCGGGATTTTTTTGGGAAAATTTCTTTTCGTTTATTATTGATCACAATGAAACGTTCTTTAATTTATCAATACAAAGGGAATATGATATTTTAGTTTTTTTATGATAGTTATCTAGTGTGTTTGAGCTATGTCTCGGAAAAAAAGACTAATATCATCTTCTTTAAACTCCAAATGTATTCCATGACCTTCGTAGCAGAGTTTTATAAGCCTGTCATATAATTTAAACTGACGAATAAATTCACCACTCATATCACACCAAACTACTTCAACTAGACTGCTGTTTTCCTCCAAATGCTTTACCACTCTGTGAAAAAGATTTTCGAGACTTTTTTTAACCTCCTTCGCTTGGTATTGAACGATTATTTCTCGCAAATTAGCCGCCGATAAATCAAGTTGGTACGATATATCTTCTGGCTTGTAACCTCTCTCTATTTTAGATTCCACCTTTTCGAAGAAAACATGCAGTTTATCTAGTGGTCTTCCTAAATATTCTTTGACGTATTGACGTTTCCAGTGTATGTATTGCTCATAAGCATATTTTGTTGAATCTTTAAGTCCATTTATACTTCTCATTATATCTTAAAAATTAATTGTGATTTGAAATTTTTTCAAACCAAGTGTTTATCTCAAATTTAAGCTATATTACGATTCATTTGTTTATAATTTTGGAAGCGAACTACTTCCTGTGGCGTCTTTTGGCTATCAAAAGAAGTTGTTTCTATCCCTCGATAAATCTCGTCCACCAAAGACTGATATATCATGCAAAGCTTTTCGTACATATCAATTCTGATTGGCTCCCAACAGTTTTCTGCTTCTTTGACGATGTCCTTTTAATTTCGATTAAATGCCGTCAAAACGACATAATTAATGCGAACAAAATTTTAATCAAATAAATTAATAACCTTTTCAGGGTGCTACTTACTTCGAAATAATTTACGTATTTTAATATTCCAACTTTTTCCTTCTTGTTTATTCGATATTCTCGAATTGATGATTTTAAAAATTCCTTTTTCTTGCCATTAGATTTTCTATTTAATATTACTGAAAAAAGAAAATACAATATATTGACTACAAAGATCCTTTGTGTGTCGTAAAAGGCCGATCAGTGGTTGGTGCATGAATTGTTTGTTGGCGTGGCTATCAACTACTCTTTTAAGCAAATTTGCGTACATGAAAAAGACCATTCTTTTAATCAAATCATTAAAATATGAAACAATCTAGAATATTAGTTACGAACATATTATCTGTTTTGAAAATTGAATCAATAACCAATTTGCAGTTTTCCTCAACATGGTTTTCAAATATTTTTCGAAGGATTATACTTAACCTTTAATTTTTTAAAGATGCTATAAATTGATTTGAATACACATATTTACATTTCTGGTTTCTCGTTTGAGTTTTTTGATAAACTCATAGATGATTCTAGAGAAAGACTGGAACTTTTTCTGCTCATTATTGAGGTTTGGAGCTTTTGTGACTTAGAATCGTCTTGACTCCAAGAGAAATCTTTTAATTTTGATATTGTGCAAAAGAATTCTTCTGAAAATTCTTGTTCGGCTTGCACAGCCACCGATATCTGGTTGATTAATTTACCGAAGATAAGTTTTAAACTGTCTTTTGTTTGAATATCTATTTTTATAGTGAAAAGGTCGCTTTTTAAAGCCTTTTCCTGGGACTTGATCAAAGAACCTTTAATATTTTCTTTTGATGACCCTTAGTTTAAGACCTATTTAAATTAGGAATAATCATAAGCGAGTGCTTCCTACCCGTTTTGTCTGACTTGGGTATTCGAAGTTTTGCACAATTGGCAAATGCCGTTATCTCCTTAGCATAAAGTTGTCCTACCGTTTGAATATAATGCTCCTTTAAGTCCTCAAAATACGTTTTTTTGGTTTGAGAACTGTTTCCGATTAAAAAGGTGCACCCCGAACGAGCAATCCATGGCATAAGATTTTTATATATCATTAGCTCGTCAAATATTTGTTTATGAGTTGGAAGATTTTGAACAGAGTTATCTACTATTTGATACGAATCCAAGTGATTATTGTGCTACAATTTCACCAAAAGTGAGTGTTTGACATAACTACGGGCTTTTTAACTATAGAACATTACCAAATGAGTAATAAGATTTCGCAAATGGTTGTATGCGTTTGTGCAAAATCTTATTTTAACCATTTCAATGTTCTTTATCTGACTTTCAAACGCTTTCATTTTGCGAAAGGCTGCGTCTAAGAATTTTCAACATATTGTTTCAAGTAAGTTTTCTTTCTTTAGCTTTTTACTTACCATAAGATTTATTTGTTTCTAGGGCATCAATAAGAATCTCAGCAGCCCTCACACTTTGTTCGACTTTTTTTGGCTCACTTAAATCACATTCAAGGAGAATCTGTCGCTGCTCGGCTGGATATTCAATTGAAGTAACAAAGCTTTCGAGCGAAGAAAATAGTGAATGATGATTGTCCTCTTCAATTTGAAGTAGTTGATCGCGTTCACCAACCATTCGAACCGCATCACCAACTAAGCTTATTTTATCATCATAAATAGCAAGTCTCTCTTCGATTTTGTCAATTTCCGCTATTGTAGAATCAAGCATCTCGATTAGTTTGACCGTATGCTCTTCAGATTGCATAATACTCTCAATGTTTGACTAAAATGTTTGTTAAATATTTGGCATTGATTTGATGAAATATTGTGTTCTTCTTACTGTGTCAAGCCTATAAAGCTCCTGGTTTATCTTTTGAACAAATCTCTCGACAAATGTGCAGTCAAAGTTGTATTCTTCCATTAATTCAAGCAAACTTTCTTCGTCAGTTCGGGTGGGTTCAAAAATATTTGACTTTTCCGGTCTATCTTTTTTTTGTTGACCTTTGCTTTTTTCCAATTTGCTTACTTGGGAGAAAATAAAATCTTTTTCAAAAATAATAAAGATTTTTAAAATTACCTAACGGTTTAAAATTATTAAATTTTGGACGTGTTGCCAAATTGACGAATTGCTCAGAAAGTCGCCAGAGAGCTTCCAAAAAAGTATCCCTTTCCTCTCTGGATTCAGCCTGCCAAACATAACGTCTCATCTCATCAGTCGAGTTTGCAGAATTGATGTCAACTGCTATCATTTCGAAAGCAAACACCGTCAATGTTTCACTACTAAATTTATCATTTTTCCCGATATGATCAATTCTTGTGATAGATGCTATTGAGTTAAGAGTCCATGTCAGTTTTAGCTTAAAATCTGTTGTCTTCTCGTTGTATTTGATTAAATATAGCAGTGGAATAGAATCATCTTCCGAAATTTTGACTTGATAACAGTAAATATTAAGTAATTAGGCAGGCTGAGAGGAATAAGCTTTTAATTACTTGAAGATAATAGAAAATAACCTTTATTTGTGTGTGGAACCACGACATTTAACTCATCTCTTAAGAATTTTTTAACCTGCTGTTGCTGTTTTAGATAGTCGTAGACTTGTATAAAAGAAACGATTGTTTCTTTTTCGTCTAATATTGACGCTATCTTCAGTCTCTGTTGTATAGTTTTTGACATTATTTGTTATCACAAATGCAACGCATTCGAAATCAACGAATAAGCGGGTATTAGGATCATTTAGAAATAAAAATGCATATAATTACTAATGCTGAATAAATATTTTGGACATTTTGTCAAGTTTTTAATGCATCACAAATGAGATATGATGAAAAGTATTTGAAGCTTAATAGATAATTTGTTTTTTCTAAATCGGATCTTCAACTATGATTGTATCAAACTCAAGAATTTACTTTCGAAATTATGGGGCATTATTATTCAGCACTTTTTAGGTTTGCGACTGCAATCAATTTATTTGTTTCTTATTGTTTTTTTGTTTTTTAAATCTTTTCTGAATTTACATTCAGTCTTTGTATATGTGGCAAACCGATCAATTCAAATCTATTTTCTATGTTATACTTTTATAAGAGGCATAAAGGAGTTCTCACCGAAGCAAATTGTTGTGTCCTATTATATTAGATAGAATTTTTGTCCTAGATTTATTCATCATTAACTTACTTGGGCTTTTTTTAAGCCTTTACTTATCAATCCCATTGCGATTGAATTCATTTTTGCTATTTTTGCCATCTATGTTAATTTTTTAAGTTATTACACAGAAATTTGATTTAGGTTATCAAGCTTATTTACCGGTTGATATTCATTTTTTTTTTCAAAAATAGAGTGAGCTTGTTCAAAATGTTCTCTCGCGAATGTTAAGAGTTGAGATTGTTCATAGCATTCGTTTAAAATATCATCTTTGGCTCGGAAAAACTGATAATCACACATAGGTGGGGTAGTGAAGTGTGAAAATGGACGAAAACGATGCAAGAATCTCAATTCTTCGCTGTCAAATTCACTTCGCGGCCTTCTAAAAACTCCTTCTTTAATAAATGCCCTGAAACACTGATCGAGGATTAAAAAATAGATTATAGATTATTTATCTATTTATTTAACATTCTTTAATCCGTACCTGGTAATATGCTGAATATGCGTGCCTTTTTGCTGTTAATAGGCTTATTCTGTCACCAATAGAAGATTTTTGCTTTTTTTTAAATTTTTTGTTGTTTTTATCTATGAAAACAATTAAGCTTTTTTTTCAAATCGCGAAATCTTTAACTTGCTTATGCTTGGAAAGTCTCCGAACTGTGCTAATTCTTCAACTCGAGAAAGAGTATTTATGTGCCAATTTAATATAACCTCGCTTAAATACCAAAATACGTAGTGATATTCGAAATTGGAGAAAAGGGTTAATTCGAAGCCAGATATCAAAAATTTTTCCATAGTAGTCAAAATGAGATCAAGGAGCCAGCTACTAAAAAAAGCATGATTTTTGGACTGAATGTTCTCTTCCGCCATAAATTTGATAAGAATTCTATCAAGGTTGTCGGCTTCATCTTGCATAGAAGCAAGCTCTTCAAATATATGAGTAAGCTTTTCTCTTTGACGTGCTTGATTGTTGCCAGTTAATTGCAGCAGATTCAGAAACGATGGACAAGTTTTGTTAAGAAATGAATCGACCAGGTATTGCGCTACATCTTTCTTTTCCATCTGCACTCTTAAATTAAATAAAAAAAAGTCAAATACAGATGGCTGGGTTTTTGATAAGTACCGAGGATTTAAAAATGGAGGGTTATTGAATTTGATTATTGATTTTCTCAAAATTTCTTTGAGCTGTGTGTATCTTTCGATCGGAGATTTAGGGAGTATAACAAGCTTAAACAGCGAATATTTATAAAAGATATATGAGTCAACCATCTTAATTAAGTAACCTTTACCTGTAAATACGAACGAATAAAAACCGGCTCATATTTACTCATGTTTTGAGCAAATTCAATTAGTTTTTCGTAGTTGTATTCATCGCTCAGTTTTTCCATTTCAACAATTCTTTCAATGTATAGCTTAAATTGTAAAAGAGAAGTTTCGAAATCTAAAACGTTAATAAATCGAGGAAATGTTGGAGGTAACAGTCGTTGGTTGACGTTCGGTTCTACTCCAAGCACAAGTGGATAAACTTTTGGTAATTCAATAATATCAATGAATCTAATTGACCCCGGATCTTCATTCTTACCAGTTTTTCCGATAGTTGATAATTTTGGTTCGGCAGTAAACTTATGTGAAAAGCTCATTCTTTCAAGGCTTTCTAGACATTGGCTAGCATATTTATCGATTATTTCTTTTTGTTTTCTCTGTATGATCATAAAAATATTTTAAATTAAAGAAATGAAAGAGAGAAAAGTTTACTTACTAGAAATTCAAATTCGTTTTCGTTTTGAATTATAGAAAAAAAAGATTTTAAAAATTTCATCCGAGCCACAAGTCCTAATGCTATTTCAGCCTATTTTAATTTTAAGCTAATCATGATTAAATTGGATATTTCTTTGTCAAAATGATCAACCTCTTCAATATTTTCCAAACTTTTCAGCTTCTTTTAAGAATTATTAAAATTCTAAGTGTTATAAGTCTAAAAATAAAGAAAAAAACCCGATAAAGTTTTGAAGATTTATCCTCTTCGACTTTTAGCATTAAATTGATAGTATTGCACGTATATTGAGAGGCAAGGTTAAAGTTATATGAATTGAGCTGAAAATCTTCCTTTAAATTTAAAATAAAATCAAATTGAAAAGAAATAATATTATTAGAATTCACTTTTTTACCTCTTCAAAAACCGAAGCAGATATTATTTTTTCTCGCATAAGACTGGCTAGTTTCAGAACAGTAATAACAAAGCATTTTAAATAACTGTCCAATATAAGCTCAGGATTATGCAGGTATAAGTTGATAAAAAGTGTTTGAGCCAAAGACGCACCATCGAGCCAGGTTGCCTTAAAAAATTATGACTTTTTGTAATTAAACTTTTAAAAAAACAATACCATCAAAATCACTAAGTTATCTGTTATGGTCAGCTTCTCCTTTAAGGTCAAACTTTCAACTTTGATAAGCCCTTTCTGCTTTTTTATAAGTTTTGTCGAAAAACGGAAGAACAAATGGCTAACCTCAATTGCATCATGTAAGTCTTTCATTCTTATGTTAGCTCTGTTTCCTTTTAAACCTACATCCATTTTGGGATCCTTAAAGTACCAGTGATTTTAAACTTTAAAGCTTCAGATTGCAAAATCTTTGGCCAAAATTATTTAATTACCATCATTTCAATCGCTGACATTGCCTCAAAAAGTCCGAAACTGTGGAGAAGATAATTTAATCGAATATTTAAATATATTCAAATCAATTTGAAACCAACTTGGTTGATTTGACTAGTTCTCCCAAATTGAGTAGGGAGCATTCACTTTTGAATAGATCGGTAACATCTTTCCAGTTATAGTTCATTTTCGTCTCGTTTCCTTGAAAAATAATTCTAAAATT
The DNA here is from genome assembly GCA_019059635.1 of Proales similis. Lineage (NCBI taxonomy): Eukaryota > Metazoa > Rotifera > Eurotatoria > Ploima > Proalidae > Proales > Proales similis. The sequence goes on from JAGVRJ010000015.1 coordinate 550,346, forward strand.
TTGCTAACTTAAACAATACATTCGGAGGCAATGTACATGAAAATTAAATAAGTATACTAGTTAGGAACTAACTTGACTAGCTTCTTTAAATACTTATCAGTCAAGGAGTGAGAAGCCTGTTCAGTTGGAATAATTTTATTTGAAACCTTAACCGTGCCCTTTTTGATATTGTACAATTTATAACAGCATGATCTGAATGCAGAATGAAAGCGATTAAAAAAATAATACTCAAAGTGACACAATTCAGAAATGTTTGTTTTATTATTAGTTGGCACAAAACTTTCAGAAAATTCATCGTTACAGTATTTGATCATTTTTCAAGATATAACAAAGCATGTCAATCGCTCGTCTAGGTATTTAAGTGACCAAATTAAAAAGATTACTAATAAAAAGGTGCGAAAATGATATGTAGCAAATTTTCGAGAATCGAATTATAGAATGTTTTTCTTATGCCTCTAGCTTTTCTTAAATGCGGAAGATTGTTATTTCATTTTTTTTTATTCAAAGAATTTACATTTTTAACAATTTCAGCCAATTGAACCATTCTGAACTAAAACTTTACCCTGCTTCTTTTGCCAAAGGCAAGCAAAATTTAAGATTTTGAGAAAACCCCAGCCTAAATATAGAAAAGAAATGCAAGATAATTCATCGGGAAATGGTTCTTGGATAACTTAGGTCCGTATCTTAAAGAGTAAGCATAGGTGGTAAATCTTGCATAATTGAATTGTAATCAAACTTAAAATTGATCCAGCACTCTGGTCCACTTTGAGTAGCTTTAACATCCTGGGCTGTTGTTCTTAACTTTTTTGAAATAACATGAGAGCTGGTAATTTTCTTTTCAAGACACGTTTGTTTTGATGGTTTTCCCCAGCGATTTATTCTATTATCTCGGTGTGCAGTTAGATCTGCGTATTGGCTCTGCTGAAGCTTTTGATAAACTGATATTTGTTTAGGCCTCTTGGAAGAATCATGTTCTTCATTGAGAGAAGAAGAAACTCCGCGTCTAGCCGAGGGACTGATTTTGTTTCCTAAATTTATATTGCATGTAAGTGAACTGGGCATCTGATCGTTAGATATAGATCGAATAAAACGCTCTGATGTTTTGGATTGCTTATGTTGAAGACTGTTATTCTGTAATGAACCAATGTTCTGGTCCTGAGTACGATGATGATGATGCCTGGTAAGAACTTTCCCATTAACTATCGATCCTTGAAGTTGGCCTCTTTTGATAGCAATCCATTTTTTCAATGGTTTGATAAAAGGAATGACCATGAAGAATGAGTTAGGTGAATAACCAAGAAGTTTTTTAGATCGCGTATCCTTTCTGTGTGCTGGTAATTGATCTAGGCGAAACCAACGAACCTCCTTGATTTCACGTCGAGTTTTAGGCTCAAACTTTGTTTTGGTTGGAACGCCATCGACTAGATAAAGACGAATCGTTTGATCATTTATATTGATTTGAAGATGTTGTTCTGAGCGTAACCTATCTTTGATGTCGAATCCGGTTTCCTCTAGCACCTCTCTAATCGCACACTCACTTTCAGTCTCTTCCTCAAAGACTTTTCCTTTAGGAAAGCCCCAAGAGGCTTTAGACCAAAATCCTTGAACCAAGAGAACTTTCTGTAGACTTTCATCCAGAATAATTGCACCATTTGTGGGTACTGCATGCTTAAACACTCTCCATTTGTTTAATATATCATCGACTCGACTTGAGTGCTGCATTAAGAAAGGGCAGTGTCGAAAAATGTTATCGGCGAATGTTCGAATACTACATGGCTTGAGGTGATGCTTATTGGGAGGAAGCTGTTTTATCACATTTAAATCTTCCTCCTCTTCATCATCCTCGGTTACATCCTCTGAGGATGATGATGATGAATATGACGAGCCGCTGCTGCCGCTATAGTTGACGTTATTAAAAGCAGAATCACAGTAAAAATCAAGATAGAACCAATGCGCAATCTCAATCTGGAAGAAGATTCGTATAAGGTCACTTCGCTCCTGCTCCGGAATATTCACAATAAAACGGCTACAAAGGTCGCTTAGTACACCTTCAGGAATACGGTACTGATCGTCTGCGCAGGACTTCATTTTTGGCGCTCCACTGACTGATTGTGGCTAATATGCTTCTCTTATGGAGGCGTATCTAGACTGAATTTTAAAATGTGGGAATGAGAAGCTGATGGTATGGCTGCACTGGAAATAATCTCTGCATGATGCATATATGTTAATCGTTAAATATTTTGTCCCGCCCTACGTAATAAGAAATGAACAATTGTAATTATGCCAACTATTTCCCATGCTTGGAAATCAGTTTGTCTGATTAGTACATTAGTTATAGGCGCGAATAAACTTTACTGTATAATTTTAGAAGAATATGCTAAATTAGTTTCTAAAATTAATATATGATAAATGATAAGAAATAAAAAAATTGCTGCATTAATAAGGACATTAGTGTGAAACAAACTTGCCATTAACTCAAGCACATGTTTTAATTTATCAATATTCATCCAAGATTGCAAATTAAAATGTCTAAAAGACTTTTGGATAGCGGAGACGAGGATTCAGGCAATGAACAACTGTTAAAAATAAATAAACAATATGCCGAAAGGTATGAAAAATGGCGGAGCAAAGAAGAATTTCAAAAACGTGAGAAATTATTTCGTTTGTTTGTTAATTTTCTTTACCTGTTTTTCAGTGAAAGATAAGTATGGTGACCATCAAGAACAAAGCAGCGACGAAACTGATGAAGACGATCTTGCTGAGGTACTATCCAAGTTTTCTTGAGTATCTCAATTTCGACTTATACTTTCAGGAGCTCACCGATGACGTTGAAAAAGAGTTTTTTAAAGCTTTGTCCATGGTTAAGAGCCATGACCCAAAAATTTATCAAAAGGATGATTGCAAATTCTTTGAAAATATTTCGGAAAAAAAGAAAATTTCACAGCCGAGCAAAAGGACAGAAACAAAAAAGTTTCTACTCAAAGATTTAGAGCGTGAAATGGTTCTTCAAAAGTAATCAAGGAAAGCTCAAACTTTTGAATCAAAAAACTCAAAACGTGCAAAAAAAAGAATGAAGGAGGAAGAAAACAGTGAAGAGCATGAAAACGAAAAATTTCGAAGTGACATAGATGATAAGAAATTAGGATACTTTGAGGAACAAGAAGAGATAAAACACAGGTTTTATCAATTTTAGATCAAATTTATTTATGATTTTCCATTCAACAACAACAATTGAAATCAAAGCCTCCGCAAAGCAATTGAAGAGATCGATTCCAAAGATCAGGACAGTGAAGAGAATCAGTTTCTCTGGGTCAAAAATAAAAGCTTAGAACAAAAAGTAACAAAGTGAAGTAATTTTATTGATTAAAAATTTTAAATCTTATCTTGAAAGGAGAAAGAAGAGACGGAATATATCGAATGGCTGAAGGGAAGACGCGAGAAAATAACTGATCCAGTAGCAGAGAGCAGCATGAAATATTTACATGACTATTGGAATGATCCTAACCTGGACGAAAAAGAACGTTTCCTAAGAGATTACATCCTCAACAAACGCTATATAGCAGATGAAGAAGAATGCCAAAACAGCTCAGATGAAGAAGACAAAGAAATAAAGCCAAAAGAAAAATCCCAATATCATAAAGATCTTGATCCTGTGGATTTTTCCGAAGAAGAGAAAATAATAGAAGAGCAAGAAAAATTCGAACACAAGTTTAACTTCCGCTTCGAAGAACCTGATCCAGAGTTTATTAAGTCTTATCCTCGAACGATTGCCAATTCTATGAGAAGAAGTGACACAAAGCGTAAAGAAAAACGCGATGAATACAAAAAACGAAAAGAACTGGAAAAGCAGCGAACACGAGAAGAACTCAAGAGATTAAAAAACCTTAAAAAGCAAGAAATAGTGGAAAAGATTGAGAAACTCAAAAAAGTCACTGGCAATTATGATCTCAAAATAAGTATTGAAGATTTGGAAAAAGATTTTGACCCAAATGAGTATGAGAAAAAAATGGAGGTACATCTTTTTTTTTCTTAATATATTTTATCTATTTTTATTTGGTTAAGGACATTTTCAATGACGAATACTATCAAGCACCTGATCCCAACATTAAATCCAATGATGACGATGATAAACCAGTTTTCACTGATGATGATGAAGAAGACCTAAAATGTTTGTGCATAACCTATCTCGATTGACGAAAATCTTTTTAATTTTTGGTTAAGATCTTGAATGGGACGAGTGGGAAGGTAATAATAACAAGAAAAAGACTAAGAAAAAGAAGAAAATGCACAAAGACAATGACTCTGAAGAATCTGGATTTGAGGTAGAATCCGTAAAACAAGCTAAAATTATGACCAACAAAGAAATTCCGTAACTAAATAGATGGATTGTGAGCAAATTGAAATGGAAAAGAGAGCATGCTTTGACAACAGTCGCTTAAAAGAGGCTTTACTTCGCGAAAAGCCGGTTTTTGATCCTAGTCAGTTTATAAATCCTTTTTATTGAAATTTGTTAATTCCTATTTTATTCAAGTAGATGAAAAATCATTTGAAGAATATCTGGACGAATACTACAAACTTGATTGTGAAGATGTGATTGGGGGTGATCTTCCCTGTCGTTTCAAATACCGTGAAGTTATTCCGAATGATTATGGTCTAACTGTGGATGAAGTATGCTATCAGTAGTATAAAAATAAGCCAATTTATTTATTTTTTTAAAGATCCTATCAAGTAAAGATTCTGAACTGAATCAATGGGCCTCTCTTAAAAAGATTGTTCAGTTTAAACCCATTCAGGAAGAGATAAACGAGGCCAAAATCTATAAAAGCCGGGCCAAGCAACAAGACCTAAAAAGAAAAGTACTATCAAGTGTCTATTCAAAAGAAGAATCAGATGGGGATCCACTTGAAGGCGATAAAGCTAAAAGCTCAAAAGAGGCTGAAATGATAAATAGAAAAGCAGACGCATCGAAGAAACTAGAAAAAGAGAAAAGGAAAAAAAAACAAATACCAAGCCAAGAAAACAGCTCTATTAAAAACATTAGCAGCGAACGTTTGCAAGCGTATGGCATAAACCCCAAGAAATTTCACAAGAAAATTAAATATTCTAAACAATAAATGTATTGTTTAAGAAAGCTTGTTTCAATCTGTTTGAATTGGTGAGGTGGAAGAATCTAAAGTCTGACGGGTGGTTTTTTTGCTCAGCATTCCTAGTTTACTCTTTGAGTTTTGATTTAATCCAGTCGTAGTAAAGATATCTCCTGAAACAACTGCAAGTTCGGCCATGGCCATGGTAGTTGATGGAATTTCATTTACCATTATGAAAGGAACAAAAGATAGACTTTCCTTGTCAAATATTAAATTTTTGGCTTCATCTATCAAATTTGGGTGCATTCTGAAATGCGATCGTAAAGTGCGAGGGCTAAGTTTTCTTCCTGCAAACTGTCCAGTATTGTCTATATTTCCTCTCTCAGTTTGTTCCATTGTTCCAGCGAGCTTTGAATTATAATTCACATACACCCTTATTGGTGTTTTTTCTCTGGTAAAGTAATACCTCGCATATCTGTTGCGATCAAAACCACTGAGAAACCTTTCACACTCTGGACCGTGAAGGTGAGGGGGCTTGTTATGCGGATGTTGATGAATAGTCATATTGCTAAAACCAACAAAACTCGATCGAGCATCACTTGCATTTTGTAAATTCATGAGAACTTGCTTGGGTAGTTGAGGTAAAAAGCGACGGGGTGCCGGTAGATAGGGACGTAATAGCAGTAAATTTTGAGGAGATGATGACCAAGATCTTTGAATTGGCTTGTGCAACCCAGATTTTTTATTCAATCGATCGTTAAACGTATTTTCCAGTGAGAGAAATCCTGGGAGGCTCACAGTCCTTGTGGGACGCTTCTCGTCAAACAGAAATCCCACCGTTCGTCTCTTGTTGCGTATTCGACGACTTATCGCTTGGGACATTCTTAGTACGTTGAATATTCCCAAAAAAGTACCAGGCAGAAACAACTCTGATACTTATTGATTTTTCAAAAATAATCGACTTTTATAGTGAAGCAAAATTTCATGCTTATTAATCCGGCTTAGAAAGTTTTTTAATTAAAATTAAATATAAATATTAATTCTTTTATTTTAATTCCCACTTCTGCCTTGTTCAAAGTGAAGGTAAATCAATAATAAATATCCTGAAATAACTATGACAACTCAAAAACATGTTCTAGCTAAAATTTTTGGCAAGGGATAAAAAAAAACCGATTTATCAAAAACTGAGACAAAAAACGCGTCCCATCTTGATTCAATACTACATCACTGAGTAATTGGGTTTAACAACGTCATCTAATGAAAAGCCCGAATTTTTAGTGAGCCGAAAAAAGGACTTCTAAAAAACTCTAATACTTAACTCAAAAATTGTCATGGCTGGAAGTCAATTTAAAAATTTAACTGAGGAAAGTCAAGTGCTCAAGCGATTAGAGTTCCCTGCTTATTGCATAAGAGCCCTTGAAAATGGTCTTATTGCTTTGGCAGGAGGTGGTGGAACCTCCAAAACTGGCGTTGCAAACTCTTTAGAAATTGGCCAAGTGAATTATAGAATTTTACAACAAGCAGGTTATCTCACCAAGGGAATGGCGGAATACCGCTGTATCAATTCTTTCGAGCCATCTGACGCCATAATGAAATTTATTAATTTTTCGTGTTTAATTTCAAACCCAAAAACAGCATCTGGACAAGAAAAAAGTTATTTGGTCACATTCATAGCTGCAGCGCTAAATGACACAATTGAAATTTTTAAATTATATCCGGAAATCAGTAAACCGAATGACCATATTTCAGCGAGTGACAGCAAAATGAAAATTCAGTCCAAACTCAAGCCGGTGGCAATTATCAATGATTTTTTAGGCGACAAAAACGAGTCGATTGTTTCATTGGCCGTTTGTGAGCATATAAAAACCACAGGAAAACTTAATGAGGATTTTTTAATATGTGCAGGGTCCTCCAAAGGTTCTATTTGGCTCTTCAAAAGTAAAAGAATTGGTTTTGACTCGATCGAGTGGGAGCAGGAACATATTTTCAAAAATGCCCATGGACATACAGAAATCGATGAACTTCAAGCGAATTTCAACAAGAATAAAACTCTACTAAGCATTGGAAAGGATTGTAGATGCCTTATGTGGTCACTTGATTCATTTAAACTTTTGGGAGAAATCACTTATACTCCATTTGTGAACAATGACAGCAATCTCAGAATGAAGCATGCTCGGTTTTCCAAAAATTTACTTTATACAACTTTTATCCCTCGAATTAGAGGGCCAGGCAAAGACACAAGTTCCTACTTAGCGTTATGGTGCTTTGATGAGCACAAAGGAATTTGTAAACCCCTTAAAAAACACCGAATGCCAAGCACAGTCGTAACAACAATCCAATGCAGTAAAGATGGGAAAGTTGTTTGTGTTGGAGACTATGAGGGACGCATAGAGCTTTTTGATTCAAATTTTAGAAAACTTTCCAATTTCAAGAAATTGCACTCAAGTGTGATAACGGATCTCATTATTTATCATGATGAGCCAAACGATCCAAACAAACTTATATTGAGTATAAGCATTGATCGTAGTCTTCAGTGTTACAAGTATATTCAGAACCAAGCGAATGAGTCACTAGTTTCAGCGAACTTTCTTGCAATAGTCATCTTATTCTTCACTGTTCTCTCGTGTTATTTTTTTACCCGCTACTGAGCTTAATTAAACCTGAAAAATATAAAATTTTTGAAATCGTTTTGAGAATAAACAGATTCAAAATAAGCCAGCTATTAATAGTGCTGACGAAATAATTCAAGAGAAATTACCCTAATTTTTTATAAAAGATATGCCCGACGATTCGCCATTTAGTTTATTTCGAGAAATACAAACTATAAAAGAGGGCGAGCCTGATCAGAGACTGATTGAAAACGCTTGGTATTGGGTTAGCCTTTGTATAATGAGTGAACTACCTTGCGAGATTCAAAAATTGCTCGGAATTGAGCCAGCTCAATTAGGAAGTGAGATTAAGTTGAGAGTAGGATTCTTTTCAACATATTTCGGTTTTGTTCTAGATCTGATCGTACGTAAGATGAATATAAGGCAAAAGTCTTTATTTTCGGTTAAAATGGATAAATCAAGTGAAGTTTTTAATATACAGATAGAACTCTTAAGATCAGAAAACGATACTCTTGCCATTCCTGTATATGAAATGAGCAAAGAAAACCTTCTTTCGCTTGCTAATAGTCACAATTCTGATGCAAACAATTTGTTCAAAAATGAAAACTTTGAAATAGCATTTAAAAGATACAAAAGAGCTTCTTCATTTTGCATAGCTTTGGGGCAGCTTCTCCGTTCCAGTTTTGTCAAAAGTACTCATAATTCTACAGTCGAAACCTGGAAAAAAGAACTTGAAAGTCTTATGGTTAAATTATACTTGAATATTGCAGCTTGCCAGCTTCGTACCAATAGCTATGAAATGGTCAAGATAAATTGTGAAAAATGCCTAGAAATCGAAGAAAATAATTTGAAAGCTCTTTATAGACGAGCGCAAGCATTTACGGCTATGAAAGACTTTGAAGTCGCTGAACAAGATCTTAATAAAGGATTATCATTAGATCCTGGAAACATTGATTTCACAAAGAAGTTGAATGAAGTGAAAAAACTCAAAAAAGAATCGCTAGCCTTTATGGCGGCAAATATGAAACGTCTGTTTAAATAAAAACACTAATTTAATTGAGTAAATGCCATCTATTTATTTTTTGTTGATCAGCGATAAGAGTTACTTATCGAACACTATTGAATATCTATCTTATGTTTAACCATCGGTTGTTTGAACAGTTATCTCAACTCTATTCTCCACCTTTACAGATTCCAACAAGATAAAGAAGCATCGAAATTGCTGCCATTACAAAAAAGCATGCTAAAAATACGAAATTTGATAAGCTTTCTCCAAGATTTTCGAATGATATTAACCTGCTAACAGAATCAAGATCGCTGGCCATGGCGAGAGAAATCCGTATAGAAGCTCATCAGGATCGGTTCTGTAATGTCCGTCTCGGCTTAATGCGAGAATCTCGTCTTTACTCAGCTCATTGCCATAGGCCAATATGAAATTAACTATCGAAAATGAATTTTTAAATAATTTTGCATTGCTGAAGTTGACATAGCTTACCAGATAGCGCAAGTAAAAATGCTAAATTTATCATGATTTTCGAATTGTTTCTAAAAATCTACATTCTCATTGAAATTTAAATGAATATTGACCCTCCAGCCAGAACTGAAATCTATTTATATCTCGCCTATCGCTTGTCTGACATGGTGTGAAATGAGCTAGAGAGGCAAATGCGACGCTTCACTTATTCAGGTTTATAAGCATTTTCAGCCATCGTCTCCAGGAGTTTTTGGAGTACAGTAATAATCGGGTCGCTATGGTCCAATAGAAAATTTTAACCCGGCATCAGAAGTAAATAGTCACCGAGAATTGAATATGCATAAAATGGCTATATTTAGAAGATTGAGTTCAAACGACTTGACAACACAGTTTAGTCAAGATTTACTTGTAAGGTCGAAACATAAAGACTAATTTCTACTCTAACTTTATTTGATCGGTAGAATTCAAGCTAATTGTTGCTTATGTGATTGAAATTAGAAAAAAAAGGTGTGCAAGAAGAAACACATCTAAGAGGCTGAATTTCGCTCCTATATCTAATAGAATGAGATTTCGAAGCGGTTTTTTGGATTGGTTTCCGGCTATGATCATCATTTTTATGCATTGATAGTCTGAAATCCAGCATTACGGGAGCGACAGATTCCAGTTGCATAAGTAAAAATGGATAGGACCGCAAGCACCAAGCATGTTGCTGTGTGTGAAACATATTAAGATTATTTCAATAAAATGTTAGTTTGCACATTACCTGCAATAATCAGAAGAATAGTCGGCCAAACCGCAAACCATCCGCCTAAAAGGGCATCTGGATTCTCTCTCTTTAAACCATCCCGAGTAAGTGCAATGTCTTCATCCAAGCTATTTGCAGAGACCGAAGCTAGTAAGAATTGAATTAAGTCAAATCTAGACCAGATATGAATATGTTTCTTACCGATTGCCACGAGAACAGAGAGGGCTAAGAATTTTTGAATCATTTCTTGTAATTCGCTTAGATGGTCTAAGTCTAAAAATGGAAAGGTGGGTGAAAAAATATTTAGCACGCGAATTTAGTTGTGGGAGACGCCAAGGGACAACGCTTCTTCATATGGCTCGAAAATAATGAACCAAAGCGCTCACGCTATTAGTGTATGGCAAGTTAAGTAAAGAAATACACGCGTGAATGACTGCGTAGAATAGATTATTAGATTCCTAACTATAATAACAATACTGAATCGAAAAATCAAACTAGTTCTGATGTTTAAGTTAGAAACTGTCCAATAGCTATGTTTTGGAAGGGTTAAAGGCTTTGATATGTCCAAGCCCATATACCTAGTTTTGACTAGCCAGACTAGAAGAAATGCCGATGCCTAGAAAGATGCTCTCATAAATTATTATAAGATGAAGCCAGCGATTCTCTGTTCGGATGGCCGAATTAAAGCTTAAACATAATGGCGTCGTTCAACACTTGAATTCATAATTTTTCACATTTGCAAAATACAACCTGATTATTTTTTTTGAATATTTTATGTTTATCTGAATAGGCTGAATTTAAGTTCGCAATTACTAATGCTTAGGCGATGGCGTTTTATAAATAGAAGAACGTTAGTGTTCAGTCTCAAGCCGCCTGTTCCTTCATTTTTCCCTGACTTAAAGCTATCAAGATATCTTTCGTTTAGAGAAAAAGCGCAAAAAATGAAATTCAAATTTCGCGAAGAAAATAGCCTTGAACAACGCAAAAGCGAGGCTGAAAAAATTCGCAACAAGTACCCAGAGCGAATTCCAGTAGTTGTTGAGAGAGTTGCAAATTCTCAAATTCCAGAGATCGACAAACGCAAGTTTTTAGTACCGAATGATATTTCGGTCGCTCAATTCATGTGGATAATCCGCAAGCGCATTCAGCTCCCGTCCGAAAAGGCAATTTTCCTGTTTGTTAACAAAACTATCCCACAGTCATCTGCCACCATGGGGCAAATCTATAACAATTTCAAGGACGAGGATGGCTTTTTGTATATTGCATACAGCGGAGAAAACACTTTCGGACAACGAATTTAGGCGAGCTTTTAGGCTATGCTGATTTGTATATAAGAATCTTAAAGGATTTAATGAAGCGAAATGATGAAAACTTTCACCAAGACTACCAACAACGACTTCGTACCCAAATAGTTAGATGTTTCCTTTAACTGGGATATTAAGCTGTCACCTTAATGTCAGCTAATGGCTTATTCAAAGGAAAGAGAAACTGCGTTTTCTTATTGTCTCGTTTTGTCAATGTATCTTATGTCAAGTGTAATCCAACAATAAAACACGATCTTGTCTTAATCATAATAGCTCTTATCAAACTTTTTGATATAATTATTTTATGAAAAAGAAACCTCCAATATTAAATTTGATAACTTAATTATCCTTTCCAGGCGCAATAGATAATTCTCCAGTCTTTATAAGTCAGCCTGCCACCCAGCTAGTCTAATCTAACTAAGCTCGTCACCTTATTCTAGATAATCGCTAGAAAAAATCAAATGTATTATTGCAAGATTTTATTCTGATAAAAGTAAGGAGAGATTGCTTTATTCGTGAAGAGGGGAAGAATTTATTCAGCCTTTAATTGTCTTAAGGACACTACTCTCGAAATTTTTCGAGGCTGATTCTCTTGATTAAGGCCGGCTTAGACTAGTTTGTAACCTACAAAGTTGGATTGAAAAATATTCTTTCAGCGATTTTCCGCCAAAAAAGGTTGATGTGCTTATGATAGCCACAGTAAGAGATAATTTACAACTGAAAATTAATCCGAATTGTTGCTGCATACATAGAACAATTATAACTGGTTTACTGCTGGGCTTTCGCTCTGAAAATTATTATTCTTATGAAGCTTCTGACGGGTAGCCTCAATATGGACCCACACACGCAGGCTTTTTCACTTACGAATACTCCTGATCCGTTTTAACTTGCCCTTTAATGCCCTAGGTTTATTCGGTTTTGGATAAAGTGCAACAGAGGCTTGGATTGGTTAGATAATAAAGCGGCGATTGTTTGACCATTCACTGCCTTAACTCTGGTGCACGCCGTCAATCACTAAGCGTATTTAGGTGAAAACTGACCGACTGCAATTGATCCGTCTGCTCATACGCAGCAAATTTAGCAGACTCAAATAGAACGCCAATAATTATTGCTCAACCCATAACTCAACAGTGGCTGACCAAAGAGTAAAGATATTTTTTCGCATTATGCTTATTTTGCTTCCAAATAATTACTCCTAAAGGCGGTGTGTGAGATAAAGAGGATAAGAAAAAGACTTTGATTTGAAATGAAGTGAAAGGGTATCTAGATAATTAAGATCTTAAACACTCTGAGTGTTGAACCAATATAATTTTGAGCGCCAGACAACAATTTCTTTATTAGAATAGAAGATAAGAAGCCTAGATAAATATTTCTTATCTACCAGCTACTTAACATCATTGACTGCTGACCACCAGAAGGTTATACAATGTGCTTCTTGGCATGCAACTCTTAGTCCATTCTTCGGACTGCGATTTTAGCTGTTTAATGCTTCCTACTGCTGGGTGCAGCACTGCGTATTATTGCTAGTCTATAATTGAATTTAAATTGATTTGCAGACTCTAGACTAAATCATCCAGGCATTTTATCCCCCGCTGACTTTTGCTTTAGACTCAAGCCGATGCTGATAAACATTCCGTGGATCGATTTATTAAGAAACTGTCCAACAGAGTTCCAAATAATGTTTTTTGGTCTTCAATATACTGCCTTCTAGAGTGGATAAATATACATTTAAATGTGTTATCCGATAGAAATTAGAATTTAGCATTCAAAACTCAGCAATAAGCTTACTCTGGGATTTTGTTTTTATATAGCTTTAAAATAATCCAATATAATTCTAGATCAGTTTTAGAGTAAACAGATGGAGTTTTTCGATAATATCAATAATAGATCCTTCATTCATCGCAGCAACAAGTTCAACGGTTTTAACGATAATCAAGAGCGCATTCGCGAGGCAGCAGAATCAAGTGAAGAAGAAGATGTGTATGGAGGAGATTTGGAGCAAGAGCAGCAAAGCAACTTCTCTGAATCAGAATCTGATCTCGGGCCCATTTTAAGTGAGCCAAACAAATTGCAAGTAAGTAGCATTCTGATAATTCATCTACTTTTATTATTATCTTTTATTATATTGTATTAATTACCCGACATGTGAGTGAATCTCATTTCCTTGCCTCTTATTATCATTTTTTCATCATTTCCCATATCACAAGTATTATTCGAACTGATTTAAGCCAAGCGTTATTAAAAAGTTGACGAATTTGCACCCATCAGCTTCGTTTAGAATCAACACTCCTTCCAACCTTTTGAATTTTGGTGTTATACTTGACTCAGACTCCAGGGCATTGGCCGACTTTTTCTAGTCTACGAGACCTCACTTTGCATTCTGCACTACCAAACGGATTACCTTTTGTTTGTTTGTTTGTTTTCACGCTTACCATCTTTTCGATTAGCGAAATTTTGTCAGGTAGAGGCATCAACTGCTCGACCTGGTGCTTTCAATCAACCCGATGCAAATTAGAGATTGTTTGAGTGGCATATGAGCCACTAGCATGAATTTCCATGTCAACAATATTCAACCTTTTAAAACAACCCTTGGTCAATATTTACGCTAGTTACTCAGTTTAAAATAAGATTGCTTAACTTTCAAGCTTCATTTTTCATCTTCCGCTTTTTCTTTCCCGTTTTGCTAAAGAAATACGATTAAGTAGAGTTTTTTATTCATAAACTAAAAAATAACAACAACTGCTTATTGCTTGAATCAAATACAAAATAAGCAAGAAACCGCTGATAGGTTAAATAGATTTGAATGCGTGTGCTGGTGTATGCCAAGTTAGGGAGAGTTCGCACTACGGAATAATTAGCTGACCGGCACGAGCAATTCTAATCGGCTCACTAATACTCATGAAACAGAATGAGTTCAAGTTGGGCCGGACTTAAACGATACTTAGCCTTTTTTTAAAGATGCGTGAGTAATTATCGTTTGTTTATCGAACTGAACCAGCTACCCGCATTTCCATCATTCATACTCGATGTAACATTCGCTCAAACCAACCTTATTTATAACAGTTGTTTGGCGTTCATTTACTTAGTTATCCTTAAGAGGGAAAGGCCGGCAGCCAATTATAATTGACCGTCTATTAAAAGTCAGATTCGAGCTTAGCGCCCAACTGTACTGCTTTCTTATCAAATTATCAATTTTCATTAAGAGGATACGCTTGCCTCTATCCACCCATGCTTAGATCTCATTAAGATTCCAAGCCCTTTGAAAGGGCAAATGCCGGTCAATTGAAATTCCGAAATTCTTGCATGGCTGAGATTATCAAGTAGTCGAGGGCCAAAAGGATTAGATAATTTTTTTGTTTTACATCTCAAATTTTCTAGGGCTTATTAAAACTTTATTCACTGTTCAAATCATTTTCGCACCAAAGGATCAGATTTATTGCAATTGCTTTTTTATGAAAAGCATCAGCTCTGGATCTAAATGGTTCATTGAATAATTAGCGAAGGTTGAAAAAGAAGACTCTATGTATTTCGATGAATTGTCTATTTCAATATCTCATGCTAATAATGAGTTAACTATGGTTTTCAAGCGACGCAGAAAGTTAGTTATTGGCTTCTATTTTGTTTACGTTCTACATAAAATCCCACCGCCAGTAAAGGCGATATCGGAAGTTTTTGAACAAATAACATTTAATGGTCTGCTCAAATGGTACCCTGAGATTGGCATGCGTTTTCTATAAACTTATTGCATAACTGCTCTTTACTCGCCAGCAATTAGTGGCTACCTAACAATCTTTTTGCAGAACCATCAATACATATGTTGCTATTGATTAATTGATAGATCAGAACGGCCAAATAAACCCTTTTTATAATTTATGCTAACCAGAGCACAGAGTTCTGAAGATAACAAGCTTCAAATCTTTAAGATAGAGGTTAACTAAAGCATACACGATAGCGATTTAAGTCACTCTTAATTTCATGGCTTCAATCAAGTGGATAAAATATAATTTCGAGAAATTAGGTCTCACAAAAATATCAATTAAACTCGTTCAAGCGAATGAATCGTAACAATAAGCTCATTCGAAAAGAAAAAATCAGTACAAGTTTCATAAAACCAGCAAATCAGCCGTGTATCATATTCGCGTCAGAGTTTTCCTCAAAGGTGTATGTCTGCTCTCATCACATTAATGAACAATTATTCAATTGAAGCGATAAATGAATGATGAATGAATGCAAAACTCGTTTGTATTAAATTAAATTTTGCTATATAATTCACATGGTTTTATGTAACATAATTTTGGCTAAATCGATTCTCATCTTTTTAAGGACTATAGTTTAAATTTTTTTGGGAGTGAGAATGAAAATTATGACCCAATACTTCAAAAGAGCGAATACAATCTGACAGAAGATAGCTGTTTATATCCGAGTCTGAAACCAGTTAAATTTCGCAATTTGGAAGCCTCAATATTTCAAAGAATAGACTCCGTAAGAGTTTCAATGTATGCCATTCAAAGTAAGCTAGACATTTTTTGCTAGTCGTCTTTATCTTACTCTTGTAATCGATTAACAGGTGCTCAAGTTAACGAGATAGATGCTTTATTAAGCGAACTCACCCAACTACAGAGCTCTTTCGAAGCAACTTGTGATTTTGATCCAAAGTTACGCTCGAAAACTAGCTCAGGGATTTCTAACGATCACCTTAAAAAACTAGATGCTCAAATAAGTGAAGAGCTTGATTCAATCGATGAGCAGTTCAAGGAGGTTCTTCAATTTTTGGCTACAAATCTACCAAATGACAAAACAGAAGACCACGAGTCGTCATGTTCACCATCTTCAGCTTCGCTGACTGCAACCCCTAGCTCAGAAATGACTCTAGAACCTCATAAGCTTCAAAATCCTTTTTATGATCCAACTAATATAATTGACCCTCTTACAAAAATAAGTGAAGAAACCTTTTCGAAATCTATTCTTCCCTTGCCTTCTATCACTCGTCATATTAGCAACAATATATTCGACACCCCGAAAATATCGGTTTATGCATCTGAAACATCAAAAGAATTTGGTTCAAATGAAATCTTTTCCCAACTTCCATCAGGCAGATTGTCAACTACAATCAAATCATCTCCTTCAACATCAACCTCTCCCAGCACAAATCAAACGGCAAACGAGCTATTTCTGAGAGTTTTTCCTGAGCAGAATGAGAGGCGTCCTAGTAAAGAGTGTGCAAACACGGAATATCACACCACAAATAAAGCTGAGCTGATTCGGATAGCTTTAGAAAAACTGCGAGAAGCAAACATTAGGAAGGTAAGCTATTGAAGCCTCTTACAAAAATCATTCTCCGTTTTAAAAAGTTTTCGAATAGCTTATTGTTAAAGCTTATACGGACGATGGATGCTCGAAAAGTGTCATTATTGACGAAACTATGAACGTTTTCGATGTTTCCTTGTTGCTTTATCGAAAAAATTTGGTAAAGCCCAATCTGAATTATTCTGTAGTTGAATACCTTCCCAAATTCCAAATGAGTAAGTTAGAATTTCATCGAAAATAATAAGCGATTTCTCAAAAATTTTTCGGAACAAAAGAACGAATTTTGGAAGAACATGAAAGTTTGGTCGAAGTGATGTCCAATTGGAACCGAGAAAGCGAAAACCGAATCCTTTTTACAGAAAATATGAGCAAATACGATTTATTCATTCGACCTGAAGTGAGTTTTTAAGAATTAATTTAAAATCCTTATTCACCCTTAGAATGTAATTTTAGATTTTCTTACTTAATGAAAAGAGCGAGCGAGTTTTGAATCAGAATGAGAGGAACATACTAATAAACGAATATTTTCAAAATATCGGATCAGGAGTTCCTAATATTGAAGGCACACTTTCGATCAGAAACGACTCCAAAAAATGGAAAAAGCATCACTGCGTTCTGCGTCAATCTGGTCTTTACTATGTTAAAAAGGGTAAAGATAAGGTAAACATGCAAAAATCAGAAGATCGAGACAACTGCTTTTTATCATTATCAAGGAATTAAGCTGCCTTCTCAACTTTGACAAAGTTGATGTTTATATTGGTACGGATTGGAAGAAAGAGCTAAAAGCTCCTGGAGATGCTTGCTTTGCTTTAAAAGTAAAGAATCTTTACAATTTTTAAAACTCTTAAGGATCAATTCATCTTTTTTAAGCATCCCAAAGTTCATAAAAAAAGTTTTAAATATACAAAGTTCATTTGCTGTGAGAATCAGCAAGATTTGGAAAAATGGGTCAACGGAATTAGACTTGCAAAAGTAAGAATTGAGATATCTTGTGTTGTATAGTTAAGTCTGAAATCAAAATTAGTTCGGAAGAAAACTATTTGCAAATTATAAAAGAGTAGCAGAGCTCGTTAATCTGAGTGACGCAAATGGTGGTCAAGTATGCCTCTTAAATGCAAACAAGCGTACATCTCTTTCGAGTAAAAATCAGTCCCGGCCTCATTCGAGTTATAGCACAAGCTCTATTAGGCCTGATATTACAAACGCCTCTATTTCAAGCCAAGATGTACCCAAAGTGCTAGCTAGAGAACATCAGAACTATAAACCCGACTATGATATCCAAAAAAATAATTCACTTATCTGCGAAGACAGACAGGAGGCGAACACTATAAAATATCAACCAATAGTGATAAATACTATTTGTACAACAGCGAGCATCGAATCATCGGATTTTGCCGAGTTCAATAAAGAAAGAAACACGATTGAAAAATCTGATACATCAAACAAATCATTAAGCATGGAAGAACGAGTTTCTTATGACTTTAAATCATCTAAATTGGAGGGAACTAGAAAGGAGATTTTTAGAAATCGAAGTACGGAGCCAATTCTTTTTAGAGGAACCTCCGAACCACTCTACGACTTTCCGTCATCATCGCCTGGCCAAAATTTATTACCGAATCCGAATTCTTTAACCGAGCATTCTGGAGGGTTGAATAACCAAATAGAATTGAAAAACAATTCTATAAACCAACTTATTTTTTCTGGCGATCGAAATCTAAAAAAGCCTCCGCCTCTATTACCAAAGCCTGCTCTGAAACGATTTGGTTCAATTGGTTCTGAACAAAATAGATTTGAGTCGAATCAACCAAACAGAAGATCTTTCAATGACTTACACAAAATCAGTCCGACGAATGATCAACATTCTACAAGACCTACTGTCGGATGTAGTCTCACAGAAGAACTAAGTATAGTGCTAGCACGCCAAAAAAAGAAAATAGACGAAAGCAGTAGCTTATGTGAACAAAATAAGCTGGAAGATGTGGAATTTAAGGTTCGAAGTAGCCGGAAATCCTTTGAGCAAGGGATATCATTGTCATCAATGGCCAAAAAACCCCCGCCGCCACCCCCTCGAAGCGACAAATCATTTCTTAGCAAACGCCTTTGAAAGGAAGTCACCCATCTACAGCAACTTTATTGTTTGCAAATAATTTTGCCATTTTCATATAGTTATTAATTTTTGCCAAATACATTAGCTCTGTCTTAAACTTGACTTGAAAATGATTTTAGTCGATTTTTCAATTAGAAATGTTGTTCATTTATTCAATGATTGGATGAAACTTTGAAGTTTGAACTCGCTTTCGTACTCTTGTTCATCCCACAACTCACTTATATTTTCGAGTAGCTTTTGATAAACTCCTGAACCTAGGGCCGGATTCGTATTGCTATAACCAGTGTTTTGACTGCTCGATTTCTTTTCACAATCCTCTTTGTTGAACATATTCATCAGCTGTTCTGTGTCCATTGATGATAAACTTGAGTTTTCAACATTCACCACCGAGTTGGCAATTCCCAGCTTAAACTTTTGTAAACTCATAATTCTTTCTTCTATTGTTTGCTTGGTTATCAATCTATACACATTAACTACACGAGTTTGACCAATACGGTGTGCACGGTCCATGGCTTGCAAATCCTTTTGCGGATTCCAATCATGCTCTACGAATATGACGGTATCAGCCCCAGTCAAGTTGAGACCCAAACCACCAATTTGAGTAGTAAGTAATAGAATATCTATACTCGGGTCTGAGTTGAACCTTTTGACTATTCCATAGCGTTCAGATGCGGGTATGGTTCCGTCTAGTCTTAAATAGCCAACATTAACCATTTTTTTCAACAACTCGTTTTCTATTATGTCAATCATTGATTTAAGCTGACAAAATATAAGGACACGGTGTTGATTAACAAGCTGATTGTGAGAACTGAATTCATTGTTTGATTCATCTTCACTATTGCAGTTTACACCAATACCGCATTCAAAAAGAAGATCCCGCAAAGCCATGAGCTTTCCAGAATGCCTCGCCTCATTTAGACTACCGAAATTCCCTGCAGCTATCTCGGCTTGTATTCGGTTCCACTTTGGATGACCAGGTTTCAGAACAAGAGAAGGATGATTTACCACTTTTCGTAAGTATTGCAATGCCTGGAATACGTGTTCTTGATTTGTGGTAGATTTAAACTCAGCGAGGTTTTCTTGCTCATCTTTATCATCAAATAAACTTTCAAAGCCTAAGCTTTTCTTAACATTCTCACTTGCATCGGAGGCCGCAAAGTCCTGATATAATTCAATTTGTAAAGGACTCATTTCACAATAATAGTCTTGAATGATTTTGGGTGGCAGGTCATCAAGAACCTCCTCTTTGGTTCTTCTCAATAGGAATGGTAGTACTTGTTTGTGAAGATTTTCCAGTACAACAAGGCTATTTTGATTCATATCGTTTGAATCTACGCTTTCTTGTCCTGTTTGCTTTTTATTATGAGAACTAAAAGATCGTTCAAGTGTTCTTTGTACAGTGGCAGACTGTGGCTCAATAAAACGTGCATATTTCTGCTGAAATTGCTTTTCTGTACCGAGGTATCCAGGTATTAAGAAGTCAAATAGACACCATAACTCTGTGACGTTATTCTGAATAGGAGTGCCGGTCAGAATAAGGCGATGTGCAGCCCTGATGGTCTTGATTGCTTTCGAGAGTTTTGTCTTGCTGCTCTTGATTAAATGACCCTCATCAAGAATGCAGTAGTTCCATTGCTGACGTTGAATATGAACGATGTCATGACGAACAATTTCATAGGAAACGATAAATACATTGAATTGGTTTGATTGGAAGAACTTTCGACGAAGTAATTCTCGTTCATTCACAGTTCCATGATAAATAAACGGTCTAAGACATTGGGGGCGAACAAATCTCTCAATTTCGTGATACCAGTGATTGGTTAGCGTGGTCGGACAAATAATTATTGATGGTAGAAACTTGCTCAAGTCATCGTGAGAATCTAGACTTTCGTTATTCCGATGCATTTCTGATTCTTGCCTCTTTTCGCTGTGGTCACCGGCTAGTATGCAAATAGACTGGAGAGTTTTTCCAAGTCCCATATCATCACACAATATCCCATGCAGATTGAATTTTTTAAGAAACGCGAGCCAGTCAACACCCATTTGTTGATAGGGTCGAAGATGAACATCAATCAAGCACTCATGCGGTAGCTTATATGACTTAAGCTTTCGATTATCCATGAGCTGATCGAGAAAATCCTGCTGTTCAAGTTTCATCTTAAGTATATTGGAATTTCGTTGGGTAATCTCATTCAGGCTATGAAACAGCTGATCGTTAGCTGTCTCTGCCTCTGATTTGAGACTAAGCGGGTAAAGCTTGACAAGAGTTGCGAAACACTGACTAGCCATGCTACGAACATACCAATCCAAGTCACACATTCTCTTCAGGACCGGAACAATGAAAATAACGGTAAATGGAATAATAAGCTCCTGTAGGATATCGAATAAGCAATAAACAAGTTCAATCGCTCCTTGACGAGAAAACAAATCGAACTCATTGTTCTCCAAGCAGTCGAAAGTAAATTCAAGCATCGATTCCATTGCGACGACTAAATTTTGAAGACAGAACGAAGCTAGACATCTACAGCTAATGTGCCTGATTGCACTCAAGGGTGACTTGATAAATCTTATGAGCTCTGGGATTTGTTGAAGAAATTTGTTTGTTAAGCTCGGTTCCAAGCACTTTGAAAGACACAAAAACTCAACTAGATAAAGAGAATTAGTTAGTTCTTGATAATTCTTCATGTTCTCGTCGATTTTCAATTCGGAAATAAGCGCTAATTCGTTCTCGTGGTGGGATAAAAGCTTACTCATCAGCTCGCTCATTAAGCTGATTTGTTGGATTGGTTGTTTGACAATCTCTGGCATAATTTTTTCCAGATCGGCATTATAGCGAAAACAAATAGCTTTGAAGGCCTCTTCCGCTCCATGACTTTCTATTTTATTCTTTAATGCATTTT
This sequence comes from Proales similis, assembly GCA_019059635.1. Classification (NCBI taxonomy): domain Eukaryota; kingdom Metazoa; phylum Rotifera; class Eurotatoria; order Ploima; family Proalidae; genus Proales; species Proales similis. Next base: position 571,876 of record JAGVRJ010000015.1, read on the forward strand.
TTTCCTGGTTTGAGACGCTGCGTTCTATTTCTGCATCCAATGAATTTTTCTTACGCCCTCGTGGAGTTCCCAGACCGCTGTTTTGCTCCTCGCTATACAAAATAGCTAACGTATCACTTATTATACCAAAATAACGATTTGCTTCGTAAAACTCTTTGTCAGGCATTGCTTTGATGTCATTCATTCTTTCGATATTTGGAACTTTCTTTGAATCACAACATAGAAAGCCTAGTAAATTTTTAAATATTTTTGGAACTGGATTCGGCGAGCGTTCGCAACAGAATTTCATTAGACAAGCCAAATGCTGGCCTGCGATTGTTTGTAAGTCTGGGTTTTCCTCGAATCGAATACAATCAATCAAAGGTCGAATCATTGGATTCATGCGTTCACAAAGGTTACCAAGACCAACCGTAGAACAAGCAAGAGCAAAATAGGACCTGCGCTGAAGCATCTCTTGTTCGTTTGTGGTTTGTTGATTTAGTTCGTTCAAATTTTGAATTGATACTAAGAGTTCTTCATTTAGACTTCTAGTCTTACCAGCTTGTTTCATTTTATTAACGTAATCTTTGTCAATTAGGTTGGCCAAAGAATTTATGTTCTCGAATGTCAATACACTCATGTTTGAGTAGCTGTTTAAATCTATCTGGTATTTTGAAAGATAGGCAGAAAAATTAGCAATGAATGATCGGCTTTCTTTTTGAAGGCGAGTAAACAAGCTTGCGATTTCATCAAAGTAAATCGTATTTTCATCTTGCAAGCATTCACGAATTTTATTGCCGAGCTTCTCATTGAGCAAACTTTTGATAAACATATCTTTTTCAATGAGAGCACCCCATTCGACAAGCAGTAAGGCCAAACTAAAGCGCTGCAGACCTGATTTAAAGTTAACTTGAGTTGAAAGGAAATCAATTATTGATATTATCGGCTTTTCTCCATTGCTGCATGGCTCCTCAAGTTGACCGATCCGCCAAAATAAAATAGCGAGTAGCTTGGACATCAATATTCTGCATTTGGTTTGAATACGATCTCGAACAGATTTTTCTTCAAATTTGATTTGACTAGACCCTAAGAATTCCTTCATGTTTTGTGGGGTGGAGATTGAACCACTGCAGTCTACTGCTACCAAATACAACGGATTAATTGGTTGATTAGGTGGATGCATCAACAACATGAACCATGTAGTTACATATGGAAAGCAGACCTGCACAAGTTTCACGCAGCTCAAAACTTTGCACAACGTAGACCAAAGCTCTTCGAGTAAGGGCGAAAGTTGAGTAAACAATCCCTCTGAAGACATGAGAAACGATTGCTGAAACAAGAGCCGAAATAAGCTAACGAGATTCTGCTCTGATTCCATTGTCTCATAATTGTAAATATCTGAGCGGGTAATGGCAATTACAATTTTGTTCATAGTATTCAGAGTAGTTCTTTTGACGTTGGTACTTGAGTGTTGTAGAAAAGGCATGAGACGCGGCAATAAACTCTGTCCATCTAGCATTCTGAGGAATATAATTTTAATTGATTCATTGTCATGAGAGAGAAGATCAGATATAAGGCGCATTATATTCGCGCATGAGGTACCAAGGTCATCAATATCAGACAAAACCTCAATAAGCACGCGAATCAACTTTTCTAGTTGATTTTGATTAACAAGAGTATTAAGTTGTTGCGAAACTGGTTCGAGGGATTCACCGGCCACATGACGCACATCATCGTCTTTGTCAGCCAAGCAAACAAGTATGTTGTCGAAACATTGCTCGAACAAAGAGCGAAGCAACTTACAATCGTTGTCTTCATATGTTTTTCCATTTACAGCTAATGCAGTGATCATGTATTTGAGTATCATGATTCCTGAGTGGCGAACCTCCCAGCAACTGTCATCCGTGTGCATAAGGAAGCTGTTTACGGTCTGGCATAGAATACTAAGGTTCCACTCATCAAATACGGACGCTATTATACCGACAGTCTGAGCACAGGTTTCTCGGACTGGAGCGACTGCCTCATCTCCGACAAAATCCGCGAAACGGTCCAAGGCGACAACCGACAAGAGCTTGACGAGCATGTCCGTAAGAATTGCACTATTTTCCCTTCGCTCTTCTGTGCTCAAGTTGGCGTTTTTAGGGCTTAGAATCCGTGCTATGCGCTTTGCTATTTCACGCAAGCAGCTGGCGGCTCCATGCCTTGCTTCCCATTCACAGTCAAATAGTCTAGCATAAAGCCATTGAAGAAATAGTTCCACAGCCTTCACACTGCTTAGTTGTTCCTGATCTCTGGACACTTCAGCTGAATCTCCTTTTTTGGCCTTCTTTACTTTCAAATCGATTGTATTAGGGCCCGGTTCGGTTTTGACTTGAAGCTCTATTGATGCTTTGCGTTTCAAACCGTTAGAAGGTTGGTTTGTTGTAGTAGCTTGAGTTTGTGGCTGTGGATTAATTAGATCTGAGTCGCTTATGATGAAAGAAGTGTCGATCTTTGCCGCACCAGCAACATCTATTCCGAGTTTGGAATTCAAAAGCTTGCGTTGTAACTTAATCTTTTCATTCAGCTGGTCAATAGTGTCCTCATTGGCAAGCACCTCACTAGGCTCTTCAAATTCCTTGATTTCATATTTCTGCGTATCTGAACTTAATAACTTTGCGCCTGAACGGAGAAGCGTAAGAAGATCGAAATCTTTGAGTGATGAGTGATCTCCCGCGCAAACCTCTAGAAGCAATGTCTCAAGCTCAATAGCTGGTAGGTGATTAAAAATGCTCTCGACTGTTTGTGAGGCGGCGATGCGAGTCTCCCATAACGAAACGGTTATAAGAGGCTTTATTTTGGCTAACAAGGAACCAATCTCGTGTGGATGAGTGCGAACCACTTCTCCTATTTGATAGGCGGCCGATTTTCGCAAGAAAGGCGTTTGTCCTGTCTCGAGCAGCACAAACAAGCGCTCGAGCCTTGACGCCATCGATTTCTTTTTCTACACTTTGACCTTTAAGTGCTTATGGACAGCTGATTTTGTATGCATGAACTAAATTGAATTTATACGAATCTGTCATTCATTTAAACATGCTCCTATCTGCCAATTCAAACTTATCAAAAGTTTGCTGTATTAAAAAAACTTTTTTGGTTTGCATACAGCAAAATTTTCCCTTGAAGCATTCACATCTTTCGTGGTAACCGCCAACAAAAGAATTCTAATAATCAAAGCTCAGGCGTCGATGAGTTTTATCTATATAAGAATGTAACTTTGATACAAAAAGAAAATTTGGAACTGTCATTTATTCGCGTTAATTGACTTATCCCGATTAAGCCTATCATTATAGTTCTTTAAGGCCTGTTTTTCCTCTCGAACTTTTGACAGTCTAAGTAGCTGAATTGTTGAGAGTAAGATTGAAAAAGCTAAGACGATTTTGTAAAGAAAAGCTTTCCATTCTTGAATCTCATTAGTGGGAGAAAATTCTTTTTGATTCCAATACCGGTTTAATTCTTCTGAGTTGAGATCACGACCAAACGAACCACTCATACGCTCCGCATTTTTTTGAGCGGTTCGGCCATAATGCTCTCTAAAGTGTGTATCATAGTCGAAAGCTGAGCTCTTCCCGGTGAAGATCGGACTAGAAGGCTTTTGTCTAAATGACCGCTTGTTGAAGCTGTTTGCTGCCTGACTCATGTCAGAATCATATTGTACTCCCATTAGTTCTCTGTCATACTCGGCCTTTTTCCTCTGGTCGCCTAATATTTGATAGGCTTCTTGAATTTCTTTGAATTTCGTTTCGGCTCCCTCAGACTTATTAACATCCGGATGAAACTCTTTGCTCAGTTTGTAATAGGCCAGTTTTATTTCTTTTCGGCTTGCACCATGTCCCACATTTAGAATAACATAATAGTCTTTTTGGTTGAGTAATAAAGAGCTGATTCGAAAATTTCTCTTGCTCTGGAAGTTGAATCGAAGCGGAAAATATGTTCTAACTTTGTTACAACTTGACCATACCCGGAGCCTTACATTCATCTTAGACGAATGAATATCAATATTTATTTTTCTTTATAAATCATGGCATTTTAGAGCCAATCAGCTGGTTACTTAGTGGAAAAATACTTTTCGTATTTTTTATTCAATAAGTAGCAAAGAATAAAGCAATAACTCAATCCAAGTCCCAATAAGTGATAAATTTTTGAATGAAATGGAACTTTTTGTTGAGGTAATTTCACCAATTTGACATAATCTTATTCATTCTTTTTTATGTGTTCCAATGCTAAGCAAGCAAAATCCACATAATAAAAATCGCCGCAATAATAAGGAATATCCGCGAAAGTATTTGCTCTTCAGCGAACTGAGCCGATCCAGGTGGAGCTAGAAATCACCTTATCAATAAAGAATGGTTTAAACGGTAAATAGTTAATTTACGTGGGTTGAAACGAACGTCATTAGCTAAATTGAATGTAGATGCAAAGAAACTAAATGGGAATGCGCCTTAAGTCGTATTTAATCTAGTATTTAAAAAAAAAGCTCGTTTGAATAGCTCTAATTTACCGATTCCAAAAGAAACCTGAAGGTTGTCAAAGCCCATTCCAAATATGTTCTTAAAATAAATCAGATTAAATCAATAGAAAATAATTGAGAAAATAAATTTAAAGTAGACAAGTACATTGCGATTTGGTTCACTACGATGACCTTGTGGACGTGGGGGAACCTTATCCCTGGGATCTTGCTTGTTCGAGCTGTTTCGACCATAAACTGGAATTACTTTATCCCTGCTGATAGCTGATTTACAGACTGGGCAAGTTTGGTTGTTCGGTCGAGTCTCGAGCCATCTGTGCAAGCATGGCCAACAGAAAAGATGGCCACACATACTTATTACAGCGTCGTGAGCTGTTTCTAGACATATGTTGCATTCATATTGGGAACTACTTTCGTCGCTCTCTTTTTTCTGCTGACGATTAGTTGCCTTTTGCTCATCATCTGCAAGTGCCATTTTGCGGTTAAATCAACGGCTCCATCGGCAAAAAGTATCTCTATTCAATTGCAAATAATTTCAATAAAGGAAAAAGAATTTCAAGGAAATTTGATAAGTATTGAGTTGAATCTTTGAAATATTTTGCTTAAAGACTAGTGAGCATTGTAATTATTATGAAAGCTTTGCTTGAAACTTGCATCACTCATGCATAATTTAAAACTAGTTTAAGCTGTCAAAATTAAATTTCCATTTCTTCAACAACTTCAAGTGTCAAGATGCCGAATTAAACATTGTTTGTTCATAAATCAGATTATTCGCCGTTAACTTTTAGTCATCAATCTGAAACTTTTCACATTGATTAAGACGATCAACTTGAACAGATTATTTATTTGAAAAAAAAAATACAAAATCAAACTAGCTCATAAAACTTTTATTCTTTCATTGGAATTCTCTCGTTCTAGCTTTTTGCTTTTTTCAAGCGATGACGTTGTTCTAAAGGCCTTTTAAATTTGATCTATTAAAAAGAAGAATAAGAATATATTACTTAATTGCTTGACTGTGAGCTTTGGAGAACTTGAGGTGTATCCGGTGCGAAATTTATGAAGAGAAAGAATTTCGTCAAAAACTGAACTTTGCAACAAACCGGATGAAAGCCGCCTGCTCATAAAAACTTCAAATATTTGTGTCTGAACAAAATCCTTTAAAAAAGCAGAGAGCTCTTGGTCTCTTGTGTGATGTATGAATTCATCATACTTGAAATAAAGGTGAATTCAAGAAAATCTAGTACAAACAGGGATTCAATACTCACTTTAAAATAAGGTATGGTATTATCTGAGCTACCGTAATTTATAAAGCTTTCGTATGTCTGCATGATGTGAATAAAAACACGTAAGAAGGCTTCGTAAAACTTAAGGTTCTCATCCGTTTCTGATTGAGCAGAAGATAAAATCGAGTTAAGATCTTTTTTCAGTGTCTTTTGAATCCGATTCGGAAGAATTTTTTTTGGCATTTTTGAATCAAACAATATTTTCCGCTTATCCAGATCCACAATCAAATAATCTTGATGAAATTTTGAATCGGCTAGGAAAGATTTGCAGCTTTTGGAGACTCCAATCAAGAATGGAGTAGGAGCTTCGATCATTTCTATTAAATATGAAGGTAACACTGGTATAAAAGCATGAGGCCACACAAACGGGAATAAAAGCGATTCAAATGACTCGATAGAAGATGAAAGAAGGCTGAAATAGAAGTAATTAATCGTCTGAAGATAACCGAATTATTTAAAACGTCTACCTGAGCTTTTTTGACACGAAAACTAATCGCCTTTCAGTAAGGATCGCTTCAAAGACTTGAACTATGAGATCGATTGGCAAGTTAAATAGAGTCCGAGCACAAAATGGCTTGAAACGGGTGTTGATGTCTCGCTCAACATTCAAAACATTGCCCTGCGAGTAATTTATTTTCGCGTTTTCACCAAACTCGGGCATTTCAGTACTTTGAAGTTGGATTAAGAACTTCTTGACACTTTCAAGATTATCAACATATAGCAGTTCGATTTGATCTAAAATCTTGAATTTTCGAGTTCGCATTATCATCTTTCAAGGTTTTTAATTGTATAATTTATAGCCAAGACTTACTTTTGAGTACATTTTAAAAGCATCAAAGTGAGATAGAAGGCAGATAACAATTGGAATTTGTTTCTTTGAGTTCTAAGATACATCTCATTTTTACCATTTTCTATGAGTTTTCGTTAATTTGTTACCAACCATTCGAATACAATAACCGAAAGTACGCGAACCATCATGATTGGTGAGGGTAAATCTGAATTTCCTTTGATATGATGCTGATTATAAAAGCAGCAAAATATGAATCTAAGTCGGCTTACTCGCTTTTTTTTAAGCTAAGTTGACAACTTTGATCAGGAAAACAGAATTGGGAGACACATTTGTCATCGAACTATAATAAAAAAAAACGATGTCATTAAATCCATCAGTTTTGTTTCATATACCCTCAAACCTCATTTGAATTTTTCCAAATCGTAACTATTCGATTTTTTTGAAAGCTATTTTCATTACTCTTGAATAATGTTACGGACTGACTCAGGTGAGCTTCTGGCAGCGAGGTGACCACCATTGAATGCGCAATAATAGAAGTTGTTGGTAGGCTGAATGACTCAGAACACAAACTTTCACGTTTGGAAGCAATAAAAGTTTGAAGTAGACCCATAGAATCATTTGAATCATTTGTACAAAATGAGCATGTGTTTTCATTGTATATGTCCTCATTTAAGCTCTTTCGACTGAGGGTTTTTTTCAAAGAGCGCAAAATGCGTCCGAAAGGATTTTCCCATATCTTGAATCATTTGGTTATTTCGCAAAACATATTTCAGAACAATCGAGAAAGAAAACTACCTCATTCCCTGGTGCAGTCTGGAACGATTCCGAAAACAAAAGATTTGGCTCCGATTTGGTCATAAGGCTAAGCTTTTTCTTAAAATAAAATCTCATTCGAAATTCATAAAAATAAAAATAAATGTATCAATGAGACCTTGAAACTAGAATCATTCTGGGACGAGTCTGGACTGTTTTGGTTGGTGTGAATTCGTGAGAGAGAACTCATAATCTCTGATTTTGGCAGCGTCTCATAAATATGATCATGATGTTCATTGAAATCTGTATTTGATTCTAACAAATTTGGAGAGGAATTGAAAAGCTGAGAGCTTATATAGTTATTAAAGTTGTCTTCTTTGGATTTGACTTTCAAATACAAATCATGCTCAAAAGTCCTTTTGGGTTTGGGCGGAGGCATCATCATTGGCTCATAAATTGAGCTGCTCACCTCGGTTATTGAAGTGTTGGGGTCAATTTCAGTTATCTCAGGCTCGGCCGTCTCATTGAGTTCCTCCAACCCGGCATATTGTTTTAGCTCATCAAATTCATTGGATTGAACGCTTTGGTCACTATAATGTGCAGTTTCAAGAACAAAATAGTTATTTTCCTTCTGCTCAGCAGTGTCTATGCTGTATATCTGGTCATTTGGACTTAAACTGTTTAAACGACACGCATCGTACAATAACGATTCTTCTGAGTTTTTTGGGTCGTTTTGGCAGTAAAATAAAGATTGATTGTTGGATGATAGAGATGAACATTTTCCGGATGATTGGCAAAAGCTTTCGCTGCTTTGATCAAATTTGCTTAATTGCAGTATCTCAAATGGCGTAGTTTCTGACGAGGACTGTTTACTTGTTGATATAAGAGAGCCTAGTGAAGAAAGTGACGAAAAAGGTTCTAAATCATCTGTTTTTTTGGTCTCCCTTTCTGGTCCAATCGTTAAATCATCTGATTTTGCGAAAAATTCAGCAAATTGTAAATCCGCTGTACATAGAGAATTTATTAAAGTCGAGGTTTCTGGTGAAATTCCCTCAAATATCTTTTCTTTGTAGTTGTTATTCTGCATTGAGTCAAAACAAGTTAAGCTACTGCTATGGCTTTCTTGTTCATCTAAACCGCAATAAATCGGTGTTCTCACCTCTTCAAATCTATTGGCTGGATAATTATCCCAATCGTTTCCACAACATATATTGTGAGTTTGAATGGCTACTGTTTCACTTTTTTTCCCTCTGTTCGTAAGTTTTCTTGCCGAGCTCTTACGATCATTGTCATTTTCTCGATCAAACAATTGCTTGTACTTGAGAAACTGTCCTTTTGGTAGCGATCTTATACTTTTAAATCGGTTGATTGCGACAGCAGAGCTCGAATTCGTTTCCATTTCAGGCATGACAGGTTTCTCAATACCTTTCTGAAGAGTCAGTTGTAGCTTGAAAACACATCTAAATAGAGTAAGATAAAATGATAAGTTGCAGATGTTTCTGTTATTGAAGCAAATAGACAAAAGAGAGTGAACTAGGAGAGAATGATGAGCACGGACCGAAAGAGCGGGCAGGCGAGCTTTTCTCTTCATCGTCAAATATCACGCAATTATTATACTTAACTTATCTCGCTTAAGAGCACCGTCGCCATCACATAAACAAAATAAATGAACGAAATGGCAACAAATTAAAATGCGATTTGAAGCCAAGTCAAAATGGTGCGAAGTTAATGACCGAGTTATTATGGCTTCAAAAAATAGCAGGATCGGTCCGTTGTTGGGACGATAGAATATTTTGATGGAGGGTTAAAGAAACATTTTGATAGAAAACATGAATTAAATAAGGACCTTGAGGAATGACGGGTTTCTTATTTACAAAATCGGATATTGAATAAATATTAGCGATGAGCTATTAATCGGCTAATTTATGTACACGAGTGATCAAGAGGAAGCTGAACGGCGGTATTGCAGACCAACACCTAAGAGGCCTCGCTGATTAAACATAAAATGGACATTTGCAATCAAGTTTAGCAAAACGCTTACTTAGTCCGTTTGAAAAGCGAACGAATTAGACATACGCTGAAAAGTAATGGCACGCGTTCTCGTTCTCCTTTTCTAAACCGGACAAGAGCACTCTCTCAAATATGTGCTTGTCAGCTTGTGCAGATTAATTTTTTCTTGATTATTTGCACAAAAATACGATACTCGGTCATTCACTTGGTCCTAACTTATCTCCAGTTTGGACGATTGCTTTATGCTATTTCTATTTGACACGGTCAAAGGCTTTATGAGAAACCGTACAAGTGAGTAAACTTGAAAAGCGAGTGACTTGGCGAAGCAATCACGACCATTTGTTATACCAATGCCTCTCGGGCTAAGTGAATCTAAATTATAATTATGAGTGTCCTAAACGTCCACGCCTGCGCCTAGTTTGCTCAGCTCACTGAATGATATAGGAAAACACAGGCAGTGGCTAAGTAGATCATTGGACTTCTTATGGCTTTTTGCGCAAACTTTTCGGCACAAAAAATATGTTTACGAATCGGAATTCTTGATAGTTGCATAACAATCCCACGCCGGAAGCCGGTTCTCAACTTTGATCGTGCTTGCTTTTAGTTTGCATAAAACGAGCAAGTTAAATCAAGTGTGAGTTGATATCCGTAAACGGAAAATTGTCAATATCTTTTTTTAATGCGCCCTTTGCAGCAATTACTCACTTGAGAGAAATGATTCATCTGTTCTAATTTATATCATGACCAAAAAACGAATTCACAGCTATGCAGTTGAAATTATTCTAGCCTAAGTTCGCTTACTTGATGTAGTTCACGGTCGGCTACGAGACTTTATCGCGCCTCTGCTCATTAATATTCTTGTGACTGAGAAAATAGCCTTATAGATAGAAAAGCGAAGAAACTTGGTCTCTCATATTTCGAGATTCGGTGCAAAGCGCTTATAAGTTAAACAAATAGAGGCCAAGTGAGATGATAGTTCAGTCAAGTCCGGCGCGAAATTGAAAAGGTTAATTTATGGATTAGTATGCTTGACCATTTTGGTGCTTCATGAACGATAAGGTGATATTTGGTGTATGTATACGCGTGTGTGTGTGTGTTTAAATGGCCTCTTCAGCGGACCCTTACGTCTGCGCTTGATTTATATTGCTGCATGCAAGCATGAGTCTAGGCAAAGCTTCCTAACCTCTGTTCTATTACAGTCGGATTAGCGGGGGTTTGAATGTGCTTTGCTGCAGGCGTTAAAATGGCGAATTAACTCAATTAGGTTCTTTAAATGTCGACGAGCATTCCCAAAAATGTTGCAAGGCTTTATTCATATTTGCCTGAAGCAGATTTCCCCAATCTTCAACAACATATCATTTTTCCATTGAAAATAAAAAACTAGCTTAAAAATTTTTTGAAGCTCAACGCCTGTTAATTAAGCAATCGACATTTTGTTTTTCTAAAATCAGGATAAACCTAAAACGAAGTTAATTTTGAAGGAGCTTTGGGTTATGAATAATTATGTGAATAAAACAACAAGTCTCGACTCGCTTTTAAATTGTCCCAAAAAAACAGTTTAAAAGTAAGACTTAGTCTATAGAAGAGACTAGATTTTGGAAACCCAAAATGCCTCGTAGCATTGAAATCGAAGGTTTAGTGTTGCTCTTGGATGTTGGAGAAGCGATGAGCACAAGAATGGCAAATACGGCCAATACGACCTACCTTCAGGGCTGTGCTGATATAATTCAGATGATATTGCAGAGGAAAATGTTTCAGGGAAGTAAAGACGAAATTGGTCTTGTGTTATTCGGAACTACCGAAACAGCCAATGAGCTATGGGATGGCTCATCTGATCAATACCGACACATAAGTTTAGCTAGGAATCTTGGCGTTGTGGACTGGAATTTTTTACAATTTGTTCAGCATCGTCTTAATCCGACAAATATTACTGGAGATGTGATTGACGGTCTTTTGGTCGCCTCAAGCCACCTACAAGAAGAAGCAAAAAGCTGCAAGCAGTACAGCGAACGGCGTATAATTATTTTGACCGATTTTTCTGCCCACGCAGAGGATTTGCAAAAGTTAGATGAAATCAAGGAAGGCTTATCCAGACATTCAATTCGGATTGATGTTATCAGTCCATTCGATGACGAAGATTTCGAAGACCAAGAAAGCAAGCATTTTAAACAACTATCAAAAGATGACACAGCATCAAATCAAACAGACACTACTTCAGACCGGAAAGTCATGACAAGGCAACAGCACTTGCTCCGAGAGGCTTTGAATGATGTTTGCAACTCAACAGATGGCGCAATGTACTCATTTAATGAAGCCCTGAGTCTATTGAGTATCTATCAAGCTAAGGCAACCAAGTCTGCGGGCACCAAGTACACTCTGACAATCGGAAATTCGTTGAAACTCCCAATAGTATCTTATATAAAATGCAAAGAGAATAAGCCCGAAATGTTCCGCTTTAAGAAAGTGTACGCAATGGATGAAAGTGTTGAGCTCAAAACCGACCGGGCTCGTTTTACCAAAGATGAAGAGCAACGAGATTTGGACGAAAAGACCGACATAATTGACGCGTTTCGTTATGGATCTACTTTTGTGCCCATGGATGATTCAGATGCACTTAGATTGAGTGTTGAAAAATGCTTTTCAGTACTCGGATTTACCAAGTCTGACAATGTGCGGCGCTATTTATTCTTGGGCGACTCACTAGCCCAGGTAATGCCTGATTCGAATGGGGGAGAAGAAGGAGAGATCGCATTTGTAAATATGGTTCATTCAATGATTGCAGACAATGTATATGCAATCGTCAGAAGAGTCTTTAATAGTCGCTCGAGTCCCCAGCTTGGCTGCCTTATACCTCATATTGATGCGGAAAATACTTGCTTCTATTTTGTAGCGTTACCGTTTGAAGACGACATGAGGCGTTTCATCCTTGAGAATTTTACAAATTCTAAAAACTTCGAACTAACTGAAGAGCAGTCTTCAATGATCGATGAACTGGTCGATTCAATGGATCTCAGTCCAACAACTTCTGATCAGTCAATGCAAGCTAAAGATCAGACCGAAGAGCTCTACGATCCTAATTTAACTTTCAATCCTTATATTCAACGTATGTTTCAAAGTATTGCACTTCGCGCTACTGATCCAAACAAAGAGCTACCTGACTTTAAAGAGCATTTTACCACCAAATACTTAAGTAAAATGAGTGAAAAATTAAAGCAAGGATCAGTTGCGAAGCTCTTGAATTCTCTGGCTGAAAGCCTTCCGACCAAAGAAATGATCAAAAAGTCCAAGACGGCTGATGGCGACTTGTTTAAGGAGTCTTTGCATAAGGAAACTGCACAAGAAAATGAAAGCAAAGAGCTTGATTTGAATGATTTATTTGGGGCATCAGCTCAGCACAAGATAAAAAAATTGGGAACTGCTAATCCAGCGCATGACTTTAGGGTTTTATGTGAACGCATCATTTCCAATATGGCAAATGGATCGATTGAGTGCATGATAGAAGAATTCAGTCAACTATGCGAGAAAATGCATCATCTATTGAGTGATTTGTTCACAGAATCCATCGAGCAACTGGATGATCAAAATCTTTTGGCTGCTTTAACTATTCAACAAAAAATTATTGAATGCATAAAAGAGGAACGAAACTACTCGATAAAGTTGTCCTCTGTTAAGCAATTCAATAGTTTTCTGTTATCATTCAAAGAGAAGCTTGTTACAGAGTGTGTCCAATCTACCAAGACTCCGCAAATCGAAGCCTTTTGGCAGAAAAATTTCGTTGAAACCAATCTTGGTCTAATAACCGAAAAAGAATGCGACAGCTCAGATATAGGGGTCATTGAAGCTGCCCAATTTCTTCAAAATACTCTAACGACAGAAAAAACACAGCCGTCAGACGAATCGGGCTCGATGGAGAAAGAAAATGTTGAAGATCTTATGGATCTCATGTAAAAAAATTTCTTGAACTCCCAATTGAGGAGTCTGATGTCAGCCGGTTTACCGCCTATTCGACAGTGTGTGTTTTTCTATAGTTCTTTTACAGAGTTTACGTGAAATTTTCCTATATTTAATTTATTTAATAGTGATTTATTTATACGAGCGCCCCAATATTTAGTAAGAAATCAGTGATTTTTTATAACGAAGACAATAGAATAAATATATATAATTATGGAAATATAGGAATTTGTGCTATTTTCACTTGAGCAACTTTCGCATCTGGTCATTTTGACTGTCGATCTTTGTTTTGGTTCCCGCTGCTTTGTTATCAATTCGGTCCACTAGCTTATTCTGACGATCAAGCTCGAATGACATCTCTTTTGCAAGCGCGTTTAATCGGCCAAGACCAATTGACATCTCATCCAGATTTTTGTTTATCTCTTTTTCACGATCGGATCCTGTAATTGTAGCGAATTCGGCCTTGGAAGACGGCATTTGATTCATGTTGCTCAGACTCTTTGAGTTTGGCAGTTTTTCTTCACGTTTGCTTTCTTTGGGCTCCGCTTCAGTGCCTGTGTAGGCCTTCCAGTTAAAAAATCGATTCTTTACGCCACCGAAAACACTCTTAACTTTGTTCAGATTCTTTTGAGTTGCGGTGAGTGTTTGATTAACAGAATCGAGCCTTTTCTCAATGTTTTCTAGCTTTTCGCCTTGGTCAACGAGTTCTTCTGCCGTTTTAATTCCAATATCGTTTGCTTCATTTAAATAGCGGAGGGCGCGTTGAGTGCTAGCCAGACTTTCATTTTCAACGTGGCCAATCCTCTCTTGAATCTGCCTTAGCTCGTCGCTTTCATCTCTCGCTCGGGTAGCTCCTCGATTTCCAAATTTATAATTTGAGTCGTCCACTTCAAATGGATTCCGACGGCCCGCAGACGAGTTGTAAGCACTCATTTCTGAGAAAATCTCTTGATCTTAAAACAAATTAAGGATTTTACCATCAGTTCTTAGCCAACCAGCAAAAAACTTTAAATGTGCTTTTTCAAAAAACTAAACGACGCTCATATCTAGATTTCCTCTATTTTTACTCCTTAAAGCATCCTGTGCTTCTCGTCTTGATTGCGTAAACCAAATATCATGTTTCCAATTAATCAGCGAAATACACAAGTAAAGTGAATGCAAATCTCACATAATGAACTCTGAATTGTCTAGTGATTCACTATACTGCATCAGATGCAAATAAAATGTTACATTTTTACCCAAAAATCTGTTGAGCATGGCTAGTTAAAGGATGAAAATCTTTGCTTACTTCCTTGCTATTCAAAAAAGCTTGAAGAACTACTTTTTACTGTTTTATGTGAAACGCAATTATTTCTTGGAAGCATGGAAGCGATTGGAATCGATTAAACGGATTATGTTTTGTTATTCACCAAAGACAAACCATTTTACGTTATGTCAAAGAAAAAAATTCGATAAATTCATATTTGCTTGATCTTCAAATGTGGAAAAAGCTAAAACCTTTAAGAGATTATGGAGGTGGTTACACTTGTAATAATATTCGTGCCTAGATGATAAATCTAACGAATTAATGGCCCAAAGCGAGACAAGCAACCCCAAGCCTCGCGTGGTTCGCCGTTATGAGGTAACAACCCAAATTTTAAATTTGAATATGAAAATAACTTTAGTCTACTAAGGTCCTGGAAGGGAAGAACCGCTACTACTGTCGTGGACGATGCATAGGATCGCGGCAGATAGGAGTATTTTTGTTTGCAGTCTTTCTTATTATAGGCACAACAGGGCTCTTCCTGTCATTTGAGTGAATATTATTCTATGAATAATCGCTTCTTTATTCTAAATACTAAGATAAAGCTCGCCTTTTCTCATTCCACACTTCACAATAGCGGTGCCAACCGGTGCAGCTGTTCTTCTCATTGTCGTGCTAATTTTTATGTTTCGAACTGCGTGCTCCGACCCGGGAATCATCCCTCGCAGTGAATGTGATGAGGTCAAGTTCAATGAGCGACAGATATTAATACAAAGTATTCAATAAGATTTTTTCTCTGAAATCATTTCTCAAACCTATTTTCAATTTTAAAAGTGAATCCAGGCGAAACAAATGCAATTACTCAGCAGTCAATAAGCAACCTTCAAATGCCACGCTATAAAGAAATTAGAATCAATGGCCGTTTGGTCAAGTTGAAATACTGCTTTACGGTAATCAATTGATCAAAATAAGTCAATCCTAAAGGAAACATTGATTCACGCGTTTAGTGTAAAATTTACCGACCCCCACGAGCATCTCACTGCAGCGTGTGTGACAATTGCGTTGGTAAAAAACAAAGAACGTAATTTTTTATGTATGGGATCCTAAGATTGTTTCATCAGAGAAATTCGACCATCATTGTCCTTGGGTGGCCAATTGTGTGGGCAAACGCAACTATCGATTTTTCTACTTATTTGTTCTGTTTCTTTTGGTCCTTTGTCTTTATATTCTTGGATTTGGCGTTTCTAACCTAATCCTTAGAAGTCAAAATTCGACGCTAATTGAAGCAATCAAACAGACACCGGCAACATATCCTTTTAAGACAAATTTACTCAATGCCTTCTTCATTTAAACCTTAACTCATAGATTACGCTATTTGAACTAGTCATTTGCTTTTTCAGTCTATGGTCAATTATCTGCCTTTGCGGTTATCACACATACCTGATTGGCCGCGAAATATCAACTAACGAGGATGTATGTCTATCCTGTAGCTAAAAAATAATGATGGAGCATTAATCATTAGCTTGTCGAAGATAAAAAGCTCTTTTGGTAGAAGCGACCATGAGGAAAATTCCAATCCATTTGATCGTGGAGTGCTGCACAATTTCGCGCATGTTTTCTGTACCTCGATGCCGCCAAGCTTGATGAATTTGCGAGAGACTATACCGCAGAATTTAATCAAAAATGAATTCAAATCAGCTGAGACCGAGAACTTAGGCGAAATTCATGATACGGTCTCGTGACCAAAATCATAACGATTCTTGATTATGTCACTAGATTAATCCAAATGACTATTGAAGTAATAAATTTCCACTAAAATCAAAATCCATATTTCTCCAATCTCTTATTTCGAATTTTTATCTTATATATGAGATACGTGGGAAAACAGGAAACTTGAGGAGATTGAAGGAAAAGTCTCTTAAATATCTTCAAATTTGAAGATTACATCAATACCAGCATCGAATTGATTAATGCTTAGTACTGGACTGCTTAGTACTAGATACTGGACCTAAATTTTCAAATAGCTCTCAAATTATATTCATTCATCAAGTTTATTTATTGATCAGTCCGACTTCATTTCCTCCCTCTTGGCCTTCCTCTGCTGTCAATTTGCTGCTCTCTTTGGGAATTTCAAGCATGATTTATTCTCAAGGCACCCATACTCAGCACTTTCATTTATTTTCTTATATTAAGAATATCTTAATTAGCATTGTTCTTCATAAGCTTAGAAGATAGTTTTAACCAAAATAGCAAAAAATATTATGATTTCGTAGGCGATCAGATTGGATAATGGAAATATCCGTCTGGTTCTTAAGTCGCTAACCTTGCTGTGACATAAACAAGGGCTGGTGTAGATTTT
This sequence comes from Proales similis, assembly GCA_019059635.1. NCBI lineage: Eukaryota > Metazoa > Rotifera > Eurotatoria > Ploima > Proalidae > Proales > Proales similis. The sequence continues at coordinate 588,748 of JAGVRJ010000015.1, forward strand.
ATGAGGCAGATTGGTGCAATAAAAGAAACGCGGCGTATTATCAGTTGCTTCCAACCCCCACTTTGCAAAGAAGGCTTCACGCATTCAAGCCGGATACTTTTTGAGCAAGTAGAGAGGCAGCGAAGCGTTTTTTCCTAAAAGATCTAGCAGCTGCATAAGCTCATCAAGAGATTGATCTAATATTATTATTAATGGTTGCATTCACAAGATTTTATCTTGGCAAAACGCCCTTGCCATCCCGTAAATTCTTTTAACAGCTACTTCTAGATGTATATAAAACGTTGTGTAAAACGCGCCAAGTGGTATTTAAGAAACTCAATCTCTCATTGTAAGGCCTGTCGGGATATATTTATAATAATGCTCGTTTATATTTACCCTCCATCAAATCGATTTGAATCACTCGCTTTTGATTAATTGATTTTATTTTATTCTATTTTCAAGGATCTAAGATGCTGAATTTAATAATTCAGGGCGCAGAGCATTGCAACACCCCTCTTAATCCAGTGAGTCTGCCTCTTATCGCTTGGAAGCTCAACACTGAAAACGAAATTTGTAGAATGCCCCGTAGTTGACAGTGTTCCTAAACAGCTCATGAATTTAATTCTTAATCGAAAATTTTGTTGCGATAAATACCTGCTCGCGTCAAGGTTTTGTAAACAGGGCAAACATAAATTCCAGTTCCGGGCTGCTGCCTGTTTACGGCTGGCATGAGCCAAATTATTGGCATTTCAGAATAGAGCTCTTTTGGCTTTGACTCGCCAAGAAGGCTTGCGGTCTCATCCCACCGTGCTCCTTCAATAAATAACCCTCTTATTAAGCAGCCGTCTTGAGGTGATGACGTTATGTGATCCTCATTTTCTTTCATTATCTTTTTTTTCAAGAGTACGTTTTTAAGAGCCTATTTCAATAATTCATGCGAAGAGGCCTACTTGAAAGCCAAAAGATATTGTGTCAATGGATATGACGTGCCTGCGAGCATAATTCTGGAGAGTTCCTGTTAGAAATGCTTGGGGAAAGAAAAATCCTGATATCCAGTAGACCTAGTAAAATTTGAAAGTTTATGGTATTCTTATTAAAGGTTCTAATCAGAAATTGCAAAAGACCTTCGGCATGCCTTGATCTACCCAAGAAGTTATAAATCTTATTCTCTCGATCAGATCGGAAACCCACGATGCCAGAGGCTTTAGACTCGGGTAAGCCTAATCAACCAAGATTAATCAAGAATTTAATTATCTATTAGGTTTGCATACAGATTTAGACCAGATAGATGGAACTTGATTGTTGTATAGACTGCTCGACATTTCCTCTAGTTGTTGAGACATCACCACCAGACCCTTGAGCGCTTTCAGAAGGTCATGCAATGTCTTGTGGATTACTGTTAGTAGCTTGTTATATCTAAGAAATTTCTTTATTAGCTCTTTGTTGTGTGCGGTTGTTGACTACCAAAGGTACCTGATAATTTCCTGAACCAGGACAGTGTTCATTGACTGCTCATACATGACAGGGTACTTTTCAGCGACAGAAGCCAGATCAAGAGGATGGGGTACTCGAGCGAGGATGTCTTTGGCACTATTCTCCATAACCTCCTCACGCGATATCCCGCCAGCAGAAGAGGTCTTTGGCTGGAGCTCGAGAAGATCAGTCAGTATTCGGAATGTTTCGTTTTGAGCGAAGGTTATGTTAGCGTTATCATGTAAACCGAATATCTCTGGAGTATCATTTATCGGCAAGCTTTTAATATAAGCCATGTAAGCCTTTCAATTAGGCAGATTATTAACCGCAAATAGAAAGAACAAATAGCAATTGAACAAATGCTTACCTGATGCTCTGCAGACGTGGATAGCTGATGATACACTTTAGATTGATCGAAACAATATTCTTCTTGGAGAACTGTTGGATAATAAAAATCCTCGAGAATATTCATTATGCAACGTCTGTCCCAGTCGTCAGTTACACGGCCTCCGTAGTTTATATGACCGGCAGTATATTTGAGTACCTTGAACGGAATTTCGGAATATTCCATTAGAAACATTTTTAGCTGGCTAATGCATATTCTCAAGTCTCCATCTGTAAATTCGTATGGAATATTGAAGCCTAGAGGACCGAATTTACGTCTCTCTAGAGTAACACCATGAAACAGCGACAGAGAAAATAAAAGCTGTTTGAAAGTGTCGACCTTAAGGCAAATTAGGTAATTAATCATTGAATCACAAATAAGAATAGGAATAATTTTAACCTTTCCAGAACAGGAATTAAAAAAGTCATCGTTCACTTGGGTGTATGATTTTAGAAGATTTGCTTTGATTCCTCTCGGCGGTTCGACAGTCATTTTACTTCCATTTTGCAGAATCATCACAGGGAATTTAGGACTTGGCATGCTAGTGAGCCACAGTCTAAAATCTTTGTGCACATGCTCTGGATCGATTTGTTCAACTAGGCGTTCAAGCGAGGGCATCCAGCTAGGTGCTAGATGGCAGTTCTGAAAAAAGACCCATTGGCCTCTTTCCATTGCAGCACGAGCCATTGCTTCCGCTCTTGGGCCTTGGCCTTGGCCCAATGAAATAGCGGAAAGCTTTTTAGAAAACTTCATTTCCTCTGCAAATTTATATAAATCTGCGGCTGGATCCGTGCCTTGTGACAGCACGAATATGAGTGGTGTTGATGGTGACGAATCTTTGAACACCAAATGCAAGTCGGCGGTCTTAAAGTAATTTTGATTAAATTATGTAATTTATATTGATGCCAGAAAAGAAAGGGAAGGCGCCGTTCTTTCTCCCTTTGAGCACGACTTTTTATTCAATCAGATGTCACACTAGACGTTTGACAAGTTGCCAAACTGAACGCTCCTAATCTAATTCAAGTGATTTCTTCTTTCAAGTTTCAAATCTGTTTGTTGTTAATTGAGGCTAAGAAGCCTTATTATAAGGAACTTTGACGATCTGACAATCAAAAAGATTTAAGCTGATTTATCGATGATGCTCAAAGGTACCAAACATTCATTTCTCATTTGCTCAGCGTGATCCTAGCTTGGCACAAACAGAGAGTCTTAGGATGATTAAAATTGCCGCTTACTTGAGGCTCGATGAAGCGTTGTCCAATATGTTCAGCGACAAAATCTTGCATTGCATTTGTTATTTTATCCGGTCTCAGACACTTCAAAACTATCATGCGCTGGAAAGAGTCAAGTTTTGACTTCCATGGTTCAGGCAAATGTTTTCTTGAACCATTTATTCCGTAAACTACTATAGAGCTCTCTAATGAATCAAATTTCTTACCGATGAGGTTCGAGACTATCGAAAATTGCCTTGTAGACATCTAGATGCTTGTCGAAGTCGTCAACAAAGCCATTAAAAGCAGCAAGAGACTCGACAGTCAGTATCTCGCCCCACGCACGATCTGAAATCCAGTCAGGCGATGGATTTGCCATTTGTTTTGGACGGGTTGTACCTCCGGCAAGGAAAAACCTGTATTCATCCTAGGGCAAATTATTTAATAGTCTGTCGATGGTTGTGTAGTGAGTTTCTTTAAATCAGTTAATTAGCTGACTAAAATGTTCCTTTTTTATTTCTTTTTGGGCTGACATAACTAGCAACCTGGTTGAGATATTTAAAAAACGTAGCAGCATTTGATTTAGACGGCTTATATAGCTCTGGAGCGAAATGGACGGTGACGGATTCATAGAGAAACTAACCAAATTCTATGGTTACAGCTATATAAACCCCGGCATGTGCTTTTTCGGCATATTCTGCAACTTAATAAACTTGAGCGTTTTGCTAAGCAAAGGCTTGAAGGAGTCACCCTACACCTATCTAACAGGCTTGGCGACATGCGATATTCTTACCCTGCTATTCACCATCAGCACAAGCGTCACTCGAGGAGTCTGGATTAAATATTTCAGATCTTTTGAATTTATTCTGGTTAGACTTGAGCGGCTATTTTTCCTGCCCAGTGCAAATGTGTTCAGTGCCACTTCAATCTTTATCACCGTTGCACTGACTATAGAACGATACCTATTCATACGGTTTCCGATGCACGCTGCGTCTTACTGCACAGCTAGAAACGCTCGGATTATAATCACCATCCTTTTTATATGTATTGTCACATTCAGAACGCCAATGTATCTATTCTCGGATGCTATTCGTCTAGCAGTGAATCAAACTCAATCGGACAACTACAGCAAATTAGATCCAGCTCAAGAATATCGTGTAGTAGTTGTTATGAAGTTCGAAGAATGGCACAAGTTCTATTTTACGCTCTCTTTCATTCTGTTCGAGATTATACCGTTTCTTGTGTTATCAATCTTAAACCTTAACCTGGTGATGATGGTGAGAAATTCAAATAAAGAGCTAGCTTTGCTGAGCGAGACTGGACGTGCGAGCTTATCACACGGCGATCAGTCTGAAGCGAACAAAAGATCACGGTCTAACTTTCGATTCGTTTCCTTTAAACGCCTGTCAACAAACCAGTACAGCGTGGCAAGCCAATTACGCACCGTCAGCTCCAGACGCAAGAGAGATCAGCTAAGGTTGACGCGAACTCTCATCGCCGTCGTGTGTCTTGTCTTGCTCAGTGAAATAAGTTCAATAGTGACCTACGACAAAGTTACTTATTTTCTAATTGGGCAACACCGTCCAAGCTACATGAAAAATGGTTACAAATTTCAAGTGTTTCTCTCCAATCTTATCGTATTGTTTGTTCATTCGGTCAATTTTTTTCTCTATTGTGTTTTTAATACAAAATACCTGAACATTCTCAAGCAAAAATATAAGTTTTGCTTCGCAATGTTCAACCGTTAGCGTCCAAAATAAAGCCCATAATCTCTCGACATACTCTTATCGCCATAGATGCCTACTACAAAGCTGATGGCGAAAAATTTTACTTACGATTGCTACTTTTCCTTGGCTCATGAGGATTCTAACCGTGAGCAAGAATGCAAACAGAAGCTTGTGTTTTTCGAAAAGACTACGACAGACGTTTGTGTATAAGTTGAATGTGAAATGCTCGTTGATATTTCTTATTCTGTCCTCGAGATTGTCTAATTGCAAAGAAATTTAAGCATTAATTGAATAAATATCATAAATTGAAGTTATGAAATTATTGAACTCGAAAATTTAGAAACCTGTTTTGGCTGCATGCTGAATACTGTTCAAGAAGATGAGCGTAAACCACTCTAATGAGTATTGATACATCGGGTCGATATTAGCGAGATCGCTCACACAAAAGAAAAGAATCTGGGTATTCTTGGCAACAGGAACATACTCCTCACGAGTTGCATCGATATCCTTTTCTGTTTGCTCTGAAATCACAACTTTGGCCTAAGAAAATCAAAATTAGTTTTACTCCTGTTTTCGAAGGTTTTTAAAATCTAAAATAATAAATAGGAGACCTTGATTTCGTTTGATTTCACTTTGGAAGCTTCAAGCGCGTTGATAAGTTCAATATCGTCAACTGGATTCTCCGACTTGCTGAGTCTTAGTAAAATTGTGTCCTCAAGCTCCTTAAGCTCATTCTTCATGATTGAGTTTGAAGTAATAAGCTGGCTTTTGGCTTCTTCAAGATCTGGACGCTCTTCAGCGACCACACAGCCCAGCATCTGATCTTCCAGTCCGCTATCATCATCTAGATTAGTTTCATTTCACAGAAAATTTCCTAAAATATCCCCATACCTTGGTGAAAGGGTGAAATTGATCAGCGTTACTTTCACAGATACTTCAGGAGTGTAATGGGGATTTGGTAGCTTTGTAGTGATATAAAACTTGAAGTCTTCGTGATAAGGGACGACAGCATCGCCCAGCTTTATCACGATGTTTCCAGATTGCTTGAAAGTCTAATGAAACAAAAATGACAATTCAATCCTCTGACGACGCAAGACGATTAGCATTTCTGAAATGATTTACTTGTCTCAGTAAAACTGGCTCCAAAGCTGGATCTAGCTCGGTGCCAACGTTTTCTAACAAACAAGGCTTTCCGAAACGAATCGCGTTTTCAAGACTTCTTAAGAAGTCGCGGTTTGATAGCTTGATCACGTCGATTCCGTTATCTTTTTCCTTAGTTATAGAGAAAAGAAATAGAGCAAGCTTAAATTGTAAACTTCATCTTTTTGGATGCTTACTAAGCTCTTGATCCATTTATTAGCTTGGCCTTGCGGGTCAATAAACAAAGGCCAGCGTTGGGTATATTGAACTATAATGCCATTCTGAACGGACAAAGAATCTTTGGGCAAGCCAGCCAGCTGCCAATTTCTAATTTTCACTTGCTCCCCGAGCGTTCTAACCACTTCAGGCGATTCACTATGAGGTATGTTATATTCTTTTAAGTGATCTATCCACTTTTTGGTCATTTCATCTCGATATTGACCCTAAAGAAATGACGTTCTAAACGAAGAATACAATGAAAATTGTCTACTAAGGTTACCGTAAAAGGACCCAAGTAAGCAATGAAGCCAGAAGCAGCCAAAACATCTCCGATGACGTTCGAGATCGCATGATCCAATTCTTTGACGTTTTCAGCCCATCTAACTTTTTCATCTCCAAGACCAGACACAAGCTTTTTAAAGAATTTCTTATTTCAGATGTGAACTCAGACATTGACTGGTCTTAATTACCTTTCCAGCTCGTTCAAACCTTTCCTCGCATTCTTTCACCTTTATCTCCAAGTCTTCTTTTTTGCGCAGAGAATCGTCATATTTGGCTTGCAAAGTGGCCAATTTCTCTTCGACTTCCTTGAGGCGAGCTTTTGCACTGGCCAAAGCTTTCTGAGTTTCGCTCAGCTCCTCCATAGCTATTCGCTGGTTTTCCCGTTTTGGTGCAACACTTTTGTTCACTATGTTAAAATCGTACATAGCTCTGACCCACTGGCAGATTGATTTGCAGGCTTTCGAAACCTGAGCGATGGCCTCAGGCTGAAATTTGTCACTTTTATAATATGGCTCGATTCTTGCAATCACAGTATCAGGAATATTTTCTTTGTCATATGCAAACAAGCTATCGAGAAATTTTCCTGGATCACTCAAGAGATTTCGAGCTGGCTCTGTATAGTCATCAACTTTAACTCCCGGCTTGTGAAAGATGTCAAGTTTGACTATAAATTCGAAAATAGAATCTGGCTTACTTTGTCTCCGGCTACTTTTTTGGGAGCAATCTGCTTCATGATGCAAACCGCCTCCAGTACCAGACGAACGCCGTCCGGTGGATTACGCATAGCCTTTACTTCAGTGACATCGTTCCTGTTGAGTGATTTCAAGCTTGCTAATGCATCATTCTAATCAATTATGATTTAGTCATTTTTCCAGCTTCTTATTTTGAAAATGTTCAGAATCTTACAAGCGCTGGCAAGGCTTCGTCCAAGTCTCGCTGGGCATCGTCTGCAATTTCTTTGGCTTTTTTCGCCTTTTTAATAGCCTCTTCTTCTTCGTTCTGGACTATAGTTCGTGTTTCAGCCGCTAATTTGGAGTCAACTTTAATTGTCTCCATAGTTGAAATTGTGTCTTTTACGGCCTCTTCGAGTAAAGGCTGCATTTCCTCGAGCTCACTTCTCAGTTTACTAACTTCTTTCTCAGTAGACAAGAGCTTAAGTCGCATCCAATTAGATAAGGTTATCTCAAAAACCGTTGTCTTTTAGAACATTACCTTGTCAAGACCGGTTTTCGTTCTCTTTTTGGCTTGGATAAGTTCATTTTTTTTCAGCCCGAAGATCTTAGAAAATATGCTGAGCAGCTCGAGATATGAAGTGGGTGTCACATAGTTCTGACGGCCTTGTTCTTCTTTGAAACGCTTTGATTCTTTCACCACCGTTTGATGCATTTGCTGGCAAATGTTCATGAGACCATCTATCACTTCATCCGACACTTCCAAATCAGGCATTTCTTGCAAAAAGGTTTTGGCAACAGACTCAAGCGCATCTTTAGGCCATTCACTGAACCAATCAATTGTGCAGCAGTTGACTAGCGCAGGGAACTGACGCAGTCTGGCCCTAAATACCTCACCAATAGGACTCATGCAAATCACGGTATGGAGATTGCTTCTGACTCTCCTGGTGAAGGTCGAAAAAAGATTGGTTTTTGTCGGCTGAAGACCGGCCTCTTGAACAGGGGCTTTCATTGCTGTGTAAATTTGGTCTAACTCGTCCATGGCATAAATGTTTGGCACGTCACCTGAGTTGAGGATATTGTTCAAGTCTTCCAAGAATGACTCGCTTTTAATCTTGAGACCAAAATAAGATTCGATTCATCAGATCTAAAGCTTAAATAAAAGAAATACCTGTGTGTCACTAAACAGAAAAACGGTCTGTGAGTTATTGAGACCAGCAGCAAGGAGGACTTTCTTTAAATCTTCTCTCCATTCTGCGACGCCATAGTTTTTAGAGAGCTCAATTTGGAAGCAATCGTATTCGGCCCTTGATTACAATTCAAGCTTAACACCCAAAGATATATTAGCCAGCTTTTGAGCAACTTACATATGAGTTGCCAAACGAGTCAGGGACTGACGGCCTGAGCCGCCTACTCCAAGAAGAAGAGCATTCCCAAACGGCTGCCTAATGATGCGGCTTATTCTAGCTACATGCCTCATTGCATCCATAAAAAGAACAAGCTTCATTTTTGCCATGTTAATCTGGTTGTAATCGTCCAAATAGTCTTGCATGACTTTTTTCATCTGTCCAAAGTCTTCAACTTCGGCGTATATCCGAGGATCGGAGTTGGGGATCATGAAATCAGCAAATATGACAGGCTCACGTGTAACGACTTGCTCAAACTTAAAGCTGAATACGCTTTGGATTTTTGATGACAGTAAGTTCTTGAACCAGTTTCGATCTTCGTCATTAATAAGTCTATCTTGGAATACACGGCAGCTCTCGTGGAACCACAGCTTGAGAAGCTGCTCAACAGACTATGATCATTCAGTAATTTGGCTTTTGTTAGAATAAGACTCGCAGTAAAGGCGGAATCAAAAATCACCTTGATCGAATTCACGTCAGCCATTAGAATTCCCTGGAACGTTTTTGACAAGTCACGTAAATTGAAAGTATAATGACTTTTAGCTGGTGTCGGCAGCAACTGCGAACTAATTGTTTGATAAACTGATATGCAGCTTTCGACAAGTTTTTCACTGTATTGAGAAATATTTTCATTTGGTCCTTATTAAACGGAAATTTTGTTAATTAGTGTGCTGTGTTGATAACTGAGCTTATTTCTTACTAATCCACCAGTTGAGGATTGAGCCGAAGATTTTTTTCATGCTCGTATCATCCATCTCAACAAAACTTAGATGGTTAAAGTGTCGGGTTAATCGAGCAGTGACTGGATTGCGGCCACCGCCAGGAGGACCCATTGCGCAGCAAAAGTTGATATCGATCAGGTTGCGGAACTCTCCGACAGCCTTGCGATCATACCAGCCTTTGAAATCCATCCACTGTCTAATTAGCTCAATCGGTGGCTGTGCACCATAAACCTCTAGAGCGGGCATGTTTAGGTCATCAATGAAAAAGACAAAGACTTTGCCCAACGGAGGGCCGTATATTCCCTTGCGTCTAAAATTAACCATTATATAGTCGCTTATTTGCTGACAGGAGAATCGTTACCTCTTATCGAGTTTAGAGTCAATTAGATCTTGAGTTTGATTAGCACTTGTCTTAGCCGAGAATGTAAGAAACTCTGGACTAAATTCTTTAGGCATCGACCTAGAGAGCTTATCCGCTATTGTAAGTGTCTTGCCCGTGCCTGTGGGTCCAACAGTCAAAACGGTCTTATCATTTTTGAGCAAGAGCTCAATTAGAAAAGCGTTGCGAATATTGTCAATAGTGGGAACTATAATATCGGAAAATTTGGTATCACTGCTTAAAGAAAGTTCAGGTATATTGGTCATCCAGTTTCGCCATTTTATCTTGAAAGGCTCAAGTTGATATAAAGTAGTAAGATGAGATGTTTGGTTTTCGCGTACCTTGAGTTCTTTCTTTTCGCCTTCCTCTTCTTCGAGTTCATCCGAGCAAAACAATCCACCGTCATCGATGGTGTAGTCATAAACCAGGCCCTGACCGGGAATGGGCAAGCTAAGTTTTTCTCCGCTCATTTTCTCTCTCAACCATTCACTGAACTTGCTGCGGCTTGCATGATCACAAGAGGCTCCGATCGACCAAATTAAGGAGAAAAAGAACCAAGGCTCTATGAGCTCTGGAAGCTTTTCGATGGCTTCTTCGCTTAGTGGCTTTTCGCTCTGTTAAAATAAACAAGCGATTAGATTAAGAAACCAAAGTAAAGGAAGCAGTGGATTAATTTAAGCATTTTGTGAATAAAACTAATTCTAAATTTTAAATGCTTTTAAAAAACTCTGAGCTATCAATAGAAAGCAAGATTCAAAAACTAAGCGTTGGTGGATTAGTAAGCTATGCAAGCTAAGGCAGACGATTGAAGCATAAGGTACCCTGTTTATCTTATTTTTGGCGGATTTCTTTTTAAGCAAAATAAAGGAATTAGCTTTGAATGAAAATTTGATAAAAATAGCTGATGCTTGAAAATGGATTGAAAGCAAAACGGCCAAAACCCAACCTAATGCAGATCTTTAAATGATTGATGTTTCTCGCATCTACTTACATCTTTTGGACGATATGGAGCGATAAAACAATCTAAGAGCTTAAGGAAGCTAAATGTCAAGTTGCTGTCCATTGTAGGAATGATCTCTTTTCCATGCGATCGAATGAATTCAATCGAAGGCTAGAAAAAAAAATTTTATTTGAGTTTAAATATGCCAAAACGAGTTGAAGCTTACTTCCAGAAAAGCGTCAAAGAGCTTTTCAAGTCGTTCCCGATGCATAAATACGGCTTCAGGCAGCTTTCGAATCCAGCACTCCACAAACGGCTTCAGGCCAAGAATGCTTGGCTCCAAATAGACCATTCCACATCTGCTTACAGTTGCTGGACTTGCCACTGCTAAGTCAGCCACTTCAAACATCATAGTCATGGCCTATTTTTTAAATTTATAAAAAGACCTTTAAACCATCTAAACCTTTATTAAAGCTCAAATTACCTCGGTCATTTTGATTATTTCGCCGCTAGTAAGGCACAGCTTTTTGTTGTCATCGAGAACTGTATTCATGTTCTCGATCCAGACAGCATCTACTGGACCGTCAAAAACATACCAACGCTTCTCATCGTTGTTGGCTTGTACTCCTTGCACCATCAAACTTGGTAATATTCCGTCAGTCCATTCATGCGTCATTAGATCGAACTCTCCATAAAGTTGTCCCATGGTTATAGATTTCGGGTTGAGAACATATGTATGAGTTATCTCGAATGGGCTTCCGGCCGGAGAGATCTGGCCGGCCAAGCTTGTCATAGCCGCTTTTAGGGTCTCATAACACTAGAACAATGCTTTTTACTCATAAGCTAAAAATAAAACATTGACTTTGCCTACCTTGGTTTTTCCTGACCCGGTCGGACCGACTAACATAAGACCATGACGGACAACAGTGGTCTCATAAAGCTGAATGCATTTGAGAATGAAATTATCAACGTCCTTAATGTCAAGTTTTTTGCAGCTCTGCCTGAGCGCTGACTCAAGTGCACCATAATCGATTGGTTCTTCTCTGTTTAAATACATATTGCCAATATGAAAAATTTCTTAACAAAAGGTAATGATTTACTTGATTTTTGGAAATAGATCAGAAACGATTCCATTGAACAGTTTCAAATCTTCTTGAAGAAATTTGGGCACATTGACATCCCTTATTGCCCTAAGACAAATGAGCTCCTATTCATTTTTTAAATATTAAATATTATTGAAAGAAGGACCATTTGGAGTTGAGGAAATACCTCGTTCATGTCAGGATTTTGCCTCTTCAAGTTTCCTGCTGCAGAAATGACTGATTTGACAGCTCTCATGCCGAAATCATAGTGATCCTTGAGCAGAATTCGTTAAAATTCGCTCACTGATTCGTTCTTTTATAAAAGTTAAGTACTTGCGAGCTAAGCTGCTCCGATGAAAGTTTGAACGTAGAAACAATTTTTTTGGCCAAAATTTTCGCGTCGGAGAAACCGAAAGAAAATAGCGATATCTCTGCTATCAATGCGTAGTCGGGAACCATCATAGCAACAGGTCGGAAAAGAGCCTTTTTCAAAGCTAAAAATAAGGGCGGACCAAAGCGCTCAACTTAACTGACCTTGAGATTGTCTGGTAATTCTGTTCTTCCGGCATAGCCGGGATTCATCGTAATAAACACAGCGCATGATGGTCGAAGCGCGATTTCAACGCCTTCAAATAAGAACCTTTCAGCCTTTAAAAGAAAAAGTTAGCCAACATTTTTTCGTTATTTGAAGAACGTCAAGCCACAACAGAGAAGCTAAACAACAGCAAATTAACAGAAAATTATAATTTGAAGCTCAAGACTTAAAGAGACTTTGAATAGTACAAAGACATAAAATTCCCGATTAAGGAATAAAACAAATTTTTCAGTTAAAACAAGTGACAGGAAAAGGTTTAAAAGAGTATTACGCCTCCTCGTGCCTGTTAGCATGCAAATGATTCCATGCAGAGTTAGATAATGGTAAATGTTAAACTAACTCCGAATAAATTAATACAAACCCTTTGGGTGAGCGCTTGTTGAATCTGTTGAATTTGTTGCGCGACCACTGATAAGACTTCAATGTCGATTCGGTTGAACTCATCAAAGCAAGCCCATGCCCCCGCGCTTGAAATAATCAATTCGTTCAAGTTATTATCATTTCAGTATAAGTGAAAACTATTAGGGAGTGAATGGAAACTCGTAATTATAAACTTGGGTTCAGATTTGAGCGTTTAAACGGAATTGAGTCTTTCAACTTTTAGAGCAGGCAGCATTTTAAGCTTCTGATCAAACAGCATCACTGGGTTTACTTTAATTCTAAGTGAATTTAGAATGGTTTTTATCTGTTGGGCAATGGCTGAAAGAACTTCTATGCTTATCATATTGAACTCATCCAAACATGCCCAAGCGCCTTGGCTTAACATCGATTAAGGTTTGGGTAGGAAATAATCGATTTATATCGATATCAGAGGCAGTTAATATTTCATTTCCTTAATCTGCTTACCTTGCCAAACCCTTGAAAAATTTGCCCATAGCCATAAAGTCAAGTTGATCTGAGCAGTTGAATACCACACATTGAATGGCCATGGCTTTGGCCAAGTCCTTAGTGGTCTCTGTTTTTCCAGTGCCGGCTGGACCAGCAGGCGCTCCACCGAATTTCAAATGAAGTGCCCCAGTCAAAGTTAAGTAGCAGCGGTCCGTCAGTGGAGTGATGACCAGGCGGGATGTATTGCCTAGATATTCGTATCCATACAGAAATTGTGCATTTACAGCTCGAATATAAAGGTTTTCATCCATCCAATAATATCGCAACTGACTAATCCATTCGAAATCGTTTACGTCAGAGACCTTTTCGCTGAGCAAGTTTATAACAACGTCTCGAGCATGCACCTCAATAACAATCAGAGCTGAAAGGGTCTGCCTTTCCTTTGCGCTAAGCTTGCCACGCACAAGTCCTCTCAAGTCGTCAAGCTCCTTGAGCTGTCTCTCGTGATATTCGGCAAGTTTCTTCTCTTCCAATGCCTTGCTCACGTGTTGAGTCCAATAAGTTTGGCAGCCAGCAATCACAACTTGTCCGGGCCATTTGAGCACCCATTTTGTGCGAGGAGTCTTTTTTAGATTAGCAAATAAAGAAGGTTCAAATATTAAAAAGCAATGTTTAACCCACTTGCTTGTAGTCCTCCAGAGAATCGCGTATAACTAGACGAAGGCTCTCTCTCATCACCCTTTCAATTTCAAGCATCCATTCTTCAACATTTCCGGTTGGATAAATCTGCTCTCTGAATTCGACAGCTTCATTTTCGGCTGAGTACATGACCGATATGCGGAGGTCGTCCTCAAATTTAACCTAATCAAGTTAAATAAGAAGATTTTCATTTCTTTCTAATTCTTATCATGTAAACCTTGTTGATGTTTTCGAAGCACTTTCGCAGATGAGGTTGAACTGCTTGAGGGTCTTTTGTTTGGGAGAGGATTTCGAGTAGCTCATCGTCAGACAAAAAGTAGAATCTAGGAAAAGAAGTCCTTTTGGTTTCAAGATACTCGCTGAGACCTTTTTGAACTTGTTCCAATAGCTTGTTGCATTCTTTGAGCTGATCGCGAAGTCTCGCATCCGGACACAGGCTAATAACCTTTGAAGAAAAAAGGATGACATTTTCTGTGAAAAAACTTGAAAATAGCTAGTGAATCAAGAAAATTTTCAAAGTTATATAGATCCGCGCGTCAATGAACTCAAGCTCAAATGGATTGTAATCATTATCTGTAAAGAAAAGAGAGACTGGGCAAAAGATAAAGATAACTACGCGCTTAAAATTTAATCAGTGAATGCAAAAAGATAAAGCACGAATTGAAGCCAGTTCGAACTGGCGTGAGCATCAAATGAGCCTTGCTAAGATGATTAACCAAGTCACGAGACTTTTTAAATATAACTAAAGAGTCGGCGGTAGTTAGTTTAGGTTTAAGACGAAATTCACATCTAAATCTACGCTTGGTAAATTTACACGAGTTTTGAGCAAGGCCGAGAATAATAGAAGGCAAAGAGAATGAGTCAACAAGGAAAGCCTGAATCGATACCGATTGACGGCACTCGGCTTTTACTAGAGAATGCGACCGAAAAAGCAACAGATGAGATGATTCGGCTCTATATCCTATTGCTTTTGAACGGTGAACTCGATGAGACTTTCAAGTTAGAGGAGTTGAGACGAAATAGACATCGAGTTCTAGTCAAGCTAAATCGGCCAATCAATTACGATTTGATAAACGACCGCCTTAAAAAGCTGCCAGACTTGCAAGGAAGTAAGATTTCGATAAGCAAGGTGAGCGTGCCCGACACTATCCGAGTGAGTGAGCTGGCAAACAACTGCACCAAGGAAATGCTGAACCTATACTTTTCAAATTCCAAGATCAGCTCGGGTGGAGATATAGCCTCTATTAGCATGTTTTCATATGACAACAAAGCTTTAATCCAGTTCAGTGATTATAGAGTTGTCGAACAAGTATTGAGTCAAACACATTTAATCTGTGAGACGGCTATCAGACTAGAAAAGTATTGGGGTGCCATTGAGGACGAGTTCTTCATACAAGAAGAAGAAAAGGAGCGAGAGGAATATTTGAACGTCGGAAGCGAAAAGCGAGCCCTTGGTACAATCGGCAGATTGAAGTCAATCGCTCCAACTCTGGTCGCTGATGGCATCGATAGGACCAAACTTGTCGTGAGCGGAATTCAAGAAAACGTAAATATTCAGCAGCTCGAATTCGCGATCGAGCTGATTACAAACAAAAGCGAAATAAATGAAATAAATTGGAGCATGGAGTTCAAAGGAAAACTATTAATCGATTTCAAAAAAGAAGTGGACATTGATTCAATTCTGACGAATTTTAAAAACAATCAGCGAATAAGCAATTTAAACGGAAAGCCGATTGAGCTTGAAACAGTCAACGTTACAAGAACTCTTGTTGTTTTGATAAAAGACAACAAGTCCAGGAGAGTCCAGGCCAAGCTGGAATCGGCCAATGAAGACGAAGATTACAATCCAGAATCAATTCCTGCTACCCGTGACTTGCTCGATCTATATTTCTCGAATAAGCAACGAAGTGGTGGCGGTGAGGTTGAATCTATTGAGCGAAAATCGTCTCGTCACTGGCAAGTAGTTATGAAGGACTATCGCTGTATCAAAAACATACTTTCCAGGCGCCACATAATCGACGAGAAGCCGATCAAAGTGTTTCCCTTCTTTGAAAATTTCGCTCTACCGTACTTATTTAGGCCCATATTCGACGAGTACTACAACCCTGTTGCTTCCTCGAATGTTTTCAGACTGAAAATCAAAGACGAGCGCCTCCGTTATTTCTGCAAGGTGAAAAACCTGCATGAAAAGCTAAATGAAATCCTAAACGAAACAAACGCTGTCTCTAGATATAACAAGCAAGAGTCTAACATATTATACGTCAAGTACGAAGAAAAGCTTAAAACCAAAGTTCCGTACATGGAACGCATCTGGAGACTCAGAGTTAAAGAGTGTATTGAGTATTTCCTGCAGCAGTACAAATACGAAAAGCTCACACTCAGCTTCAACCAATGGGCAACACTTTGCAAGGCCAAACAAATAAACGTGGCATTACTTAACAGAGGCGATGTCGATGTCGACTCAGAAACTGTTATTGATGCGGATGCGGTTTTGAATGATGGAAAGATTAAGTACATAAGCAACAACTGCGCCATCATAAGCATCAACGAAACAGGCACCAATGTTGAATTATCGGTTGTTGGTCCTAACAGTGAAGTTAACAGGTTTATCGTGCGCATAAAAGACATAATTTGCAAAGCCTATTTCACGTTTGAACTTGAGGAGAAGATAATCAAGTTCAAATCGTACTTGTATGAGAGCGAAGCACTTCTTCACAAGTGGCTGAATGAGCCAAATGAAGGAATCGAGGCTGATGCTGAGCTAACATTAGCGTCTTTGCGCACTGCCGATGACTCGTTTAGTACTACATATTCGAAAAAGAGCGAGACAAGCTCTAAACTGACCAAAAGCAGACAAAGGAAAATTGACGAGTTTTTAAGCAAACTTGAAAGCGACCATTTGGATATTGAATTATCATACGGAAAACTTTTCCAAGAGCTCGGATATACGTTCCTGTCAACAACAGGCGACGAAATCACTGAGGAAGATGATGAAGAATACAAAGAGCTGAATGACCATGTGACCACTTCACTTGAAGGAGTGGCTGTTGGCGCCAAGAAAGAAAATGAAAGCCAGATGGACAAAATCAAATATACACTGGATGAGATGAGACTTAGAATAAACGAGATGCGTAAAAGGTTCAGACAGTACTGCATAAGATCCAAACGAATGAGGACTGATGTTGGTCTAAGCGAAGAGGACGATGAAGACGTCGAGGATGAGTTAGAAGAGGACGAGAATCTAATAAGCGTCTGTGTCTATTTGAAAGAAGAGTCACGAATAATTACTTTAAAAGTGAATCCAAAATGCCGACTGTCTGAATTGAAGGACATACTTTATGAGAAACTTGCATCAGATCAAATTCGTGGGGTCGACCAGCTTTCAATTCGATTCAACAATGCAGAGTTGGCGAATGACAATTTCACTCTGAACGAATTTGGAATCAAAGAAAAGAGCACAGTGACTTTAGAAATATTGTGATGGAGGCAAAAATTGTTTAGGGTATAGACCTAGAAATCAATAGAGACACGCTTACTTTAGAGCAAGAGTTAAAATTTAGAATCCGAATAAAATTGAAAAAAAATCGTCAATTTAAAAATCAATTTAAAAACTAAATAGACTAACCTCGGGGTTTTCCTTTGCCTGTTTCATAATCTTTTTCCAAATTCGCTCCATGGTCTGGTAGCGTTTGCTTTCGACTGGAAGCTGACGCATTATATCTTCAGAAGAGAATATTGGCTCTAGGTAGAGCCAGGATCGTTGACAAACAAGCCATTCGTCAATGACGTCTTGCGTTATTTTTAGCTTATTCTCCCAAGTAGAGATACGCTCTTCGAACGCTTTTTTGTAAGGAGAAAAGCTCATGCTCTGAGTCATGACAATATGATCATCGAGCAATTGCGATATCTCATCGGATATTTTCACTATGTATGTTCCAGTATTTTTGTACGGAATCACCTCGAATCGGATTGGTTTCCATTCTCCTTCCATTTTATCGAGCGCTTGTTCGATAGTGTACTCCTTTCCAGCTATTTCAGCAACTTTAGATATCTTGTCAATATGTCCAGCAAATCCCATCTCGAGGCACTTCTTAAAAGTCAAATCCTTTTTGGGCCTAACAGGCAGCTTGAGCTCCTCTGTAAGCATTTCCCAGTGACGATTTCGCATGCCTGGGTTTCTCAATGCCTGAATAAGCGGAATATTTGGCCTGAATTCCTCTATCTGCTCTTTTATCTCGTTGGCCATATGCTGGATGCCTTATTAAATTTGCAAAAGTAAGATTTGTTTTCATTGGACAAAGGACTGCTAAATGATAATTTTTCCCGTCCATGCGACATGAATTGAAATTTAAAAATCATGCAACGCTCTTTAAACAACACAACTTATCATGCAAAACATGACATATGGAGTCTCAATAGACGCGCACATACTGCGAATGTCATCTCTATGCTCGTTATCATAGGCGTGGACTAATGGTCAAAATTATTAATAAAATAAAATTTATATAATTGATTTGATCTGGTTAAGATCTGGTATTGCTTCATATTAAGTGAAGCGATATATGCCTATTAGAGTCTAAAAGATTTAAACACAAACCTTCAAAATCCTGAAATTGCTTAATAGCTTTGTGCATTGATTTGTACGATTCAGTGACATTCTTCTCGATGTTTTCAGCATCAACTGACGCAATCGGATCGTTCATCCAGCTCTCGTGCCATTTGAGCCAATCAGCAGTTGTTATCCACAAGTTGCGGTAAGGGTCAAAATCTTTAATCAGTTTGGAGAGTTTTTCGTACTAAAAAATCTCATCTGTTAGAGTTGTGTAAAATCATTTTAGTTGAATTTTCACTACGTTGGTAATGGGCATTCCAAAAAGTCTCTCTCGATTATTGTAAAGAGCTGCTAGGTCCTGGCATTCTTTCAATGCTTTGTTTAGTCTTCGACAATCATTCGCAACTTCTCCAGCCTTATCCAGATTGCTGTGTGCTGAAAGACCAGCCACATTCATCTTTTCATCGAATAATATTTAAGAATTGAACCAGTAGCTTTGATCAAAGATATCATCTTACGATAAGAGTATCAAGCCGATCATTTAGATTAGCGGTGTCTTGAATTTGCGATTTCCTGAATTTTTCCTCCTCTTCCTCGTGCTGTTCTTCTACTTGCTTTATCATGTTCATGATTTTCCATGACCACGAGAGCAGATTCCATCTTAAAGTCAAGCGATTATGGTCAGGTAAAACCAAAAAAAGCTTTAACCCAGCTTACTTCATATTGAAATCTTCGTTTGAAAGATTGTACAGGAAATCATCAAGGACCTGATACTCTTCCATGAGGTTATGGATGTCATCCTAATTTCGAGTTAGATTATTCATAAATCAGAAATCCCTAAGAAATTGGGTAGTGGGAAATGCCTTTTTGTCATCAAGCAGATTTGGAATTGTCTTCATCCATTCTCGATGTTCGTGTAAGTCTTCCATATTGAGAGGTCGGTCGAAAAGTTTTCGCTGTATGTCTCGGAAAGAATTGTTGAGCTCTTCGGCTCGATCGCGCACTTTGCGATTCTGATAATTTAGAACTGCCTCAGCCATTTCTTTTCGCTTAGTTGCCAAGCTTTCTCGCAATTTGCTCGTGTTGATAAAAAATGGCCCAATTATGATAGATTGAGGAATAAGCTGCTCAATCCGCTCCTTTTCCTTCATCTGTATCTTAACCTCTTCTCTGACTTGCTCGATGGTGCGTTCAACTTTTTCAAAATCCCTATTGACAAACAGAGCGATTTGAACTAGTTTTCAGAGAATTTTTAAAGATTGAACTTACTTGATATAGTTGTCTATTATTGTGCTCGTCACAGGAATATACCGCTCATATGCTTGGGCATACGCGCGAAGGGGTATTACAGCCTTTTGAATCATACGGGGTATTGTCGAGCGAAGTTCGACAATGTGAGGCTCAAGTAGACCGACTGACTCTAATAGAGGAGTCCCAGACCAAAATATGTCTTCAAGTACAAACTGAAAATACCCATTCATAAAAAGTATAAATTCAACTTAAGAGAATAGTCATAAACTTGCCTTTTCAAGCTGAGGAACTGACTGAGTCGATGTGATGGCTTTGTCAAACAATCCAACTAGTGTTGTCTCGAATAGGGAATAGTCGACATTAAAATGAGATCCATTTTTGTCGATTTCCAACTCAATTGCAAACAGAGGATTCTTCTTCGGTCTTGACAAAACATTAAATAGTTATCATTCAAAGAAATGTTCAAGCATAAACCTTATGTTGGACACGATCAAATCATCTGCATTCCATGCGAAAGTCTCTCTCAAGTCGACTACTTGCCAACAGCTATCGACCACCATTTGAGTGAAATTGACAAGCGAGTCTTGGACCAAATAGCGAAGAGAATCCTAGAGATTTTTGTCAGAAACTGAGCCAAGAGATGTTCTTGATACTGAAAGGCCAACCTGCATGCAAAATTTTACAAGCTCCATGAATTTTTTCAGCTTCGAAATCTGGTAGACGCTGTAGTCGGTTTCCTTTACGTTGAACCAACCCTTTCCGGAGTCGAGAAATGAACTTCGGATGCCATTTCGAAGGATGTTCTTCCAGCTGTCGCTCAAGTATAGAGACGTCTAAAATAACCGATATTGCGGTCTTATTAAAAATGTAAATTTTTTACTTGGGATTGCATTTACTTGGGAGATTTGTTGCGATTGAGTTTGATCGAACTCCTCGATTTTGAGCTGTTTGCTTGTGATTTGAAACAAAGATTTGGCTGCCACATTGTCGCATTCAATTCGAACTTTGCTCAACGCAATAATTGCCTCTCTCTTGGTCAATAGCGAGACAAAGGCAAAATTGTTCGAGTTGGCTTCAAACTCGTATTCTGGCAAATCTCCAGCCCGAGCAATCTCGGGTACAGGTTTCTCTTCTTCGTATTGAATCTGAACAAATCTAAAAGTCTCGGGATCTTCCTCCACCACTTTGTTAAATATTATTTTGTTCATTGAACGAGAGTAATCGACTTGAACTTCGTGTTCAAGAGCCGCCAAGAGATCCTCACGAATCTTTTCCGGTCTACTCAGCAATTAAAGATTTAAAGCCGAAAACGCTGAAAGAGATATAATTCACTCACAGGTTCCTTTTGTTGCAGCTTTGCCCCAGGCTCACAATTTTGGCCAAACTTGACGTAGAAATATTCAAAGTACCCTCGATAGGCATACAATCAATGTAGAACTGGTATCGCAGGAATGCTTCAATTTTCTTGCGCTCATTAAAAGCTGCCTCGATGCGATCGGCAAAATTTCTTGGATCCTCAGCTAGAAATTGAACCTGAATCCTCGGTACCCAGTATTGATTAGGTATTTGTTTTCGACTTCCTGGTTATTAAGAGCAATATGCAACTAGCTTCTTGAATAAAGTTAAAATTATAGCAGTATAAATACCGTCTGGAGCAAATCCTTTGTTTAACACTGGCTGTCCTGTTTCATCCAGTACACGGTCTTTTGAATCGAGTCTCTGAACGAGCCAAAGCCTTTTTTCTTCATCATAATCAATTACTCCAACTTTGGACCAAGAAAAGATTAGATTCGGATCTTTGGGGTCGTCTAAATTTCCAATTTAGGCTTTGTTTTGATCGTTTGTTTGCTCATTTAAACTTACTGAATTCATTTGAGGGAACGTTTGGCAAGAGAGCACAAGCTGGTAGCGGCTTATAGACTCCATGCTCAATTCCTTTATTTAACCATTCCTCTGGTGTCCACACCTCAAATTTTTCATCGTCAAAATATTGAAGAGGAAGAAAAGAGGGATATGGTGCTGGATCCTGGTCAGGCGCGTTTAGATAGATAATCTCGTCGGCCTTTCGATGAACAGGCATAAGCTTGGTCGGGCTCAAGTTCTTTTCTTGGAGCAAGTCAGCGATGGACATTGAGAGAAACAGGCGTTTGAGGCGATCGATGTGCACTTTTCGCGGCAACTCGCCCGGCTGCGTGTAAAAAGGCACAAATGATTTGGGAAGGAAACCTGCTTCACTGAAATCGGTTTCTTTTATGATTTCTGTTGTTGCTCCATGTGACTCAATTTTCAGCTCATCGAGTTCAAAAGGATGAACATTTGTCACTTTAATTAAAGTCTATCGAGTTTAATTCATAAAATAGAGCATTCATCTGTTTTACCTAGTGGAACATGTTTTTCCTTATGAACTTGCCAAGAGTGACTTGGATTTAGGTCTGAAACTTGCTTTGCCAGCTTGAAAAAAAAGAGAATCTCAGTCATGTAAGTGATGACCGGTAGTTAAAGATATACCCGTACCTGCACTCGTTCTTGATTGTGATTGGCAGCTATGTCAGAGTAAAAGCCTCTGAGCTTGACTTTAGGATAGTTGTTGCCTCTCCAAGAAGTGAAGCTGCCTCTTCTCGCTGTTGCACTTGGCGGTTCAATTTCGGACTTGCTTGTGTCGCCGCCAGGCATATTTTCTTAAGTATTGCTTATTTTCTAATCTAGCATACGAGGATGGAACAGCGCTCAGACAGAATATTACGGAAAAGACAATATCAGACATTGAAAATTATCAACAATTTCGTTGGGAGAATAGGCTTGAGAAGTCAAGCTTGCTTTCGGTTGCTTAGTGTAACTAGGTTACCGCCTTTAGACCTCCCTGAACGAGAATGCTTGAGTGTACAATTTATTTCGTTTCACAACTGATTTTATATTTGAGCAAGGAATAAGACAAGGTTTTGAATTCGGAGGAATTTTTTCTCTATAAAAAGTTATTTCGAGGCTGTTGAAGAACTTTTTAGATTTAAATTCACTTTTTGGAGCTTTAGACCATCATTCCTTAATTTATGTTAAGGCCAAGGCGAAAACAAAATCTGGCTTAGAGTGGATTTCGGGAATTTTAAAGAATGATCCTGTTTCGTACATGTTTGTCGCCGTACATGTTTGTCGCATTTTTTCATTTCAAGTGTTACGCTCTATCTTAATTGGATGATCGAAGCTTAATGGGCGATTTTTATCATTAAGATCATTGGGATCTCTTCTGAATGACTCAAGTGTGATTTAACGGATACGCTGTAAAAAAAAATAGCGTTAAAACGTGTGCGATGAGATAAAGGTTCGTTGAATAGGTAAACAATCTCTTTAATGTAGCCTAACTGGATAAAGCCATGCGGCTGTCTATAGATCCCAATCATACCAGGTGAACACACGAGGTCGACTTCGATTATGAACGAATTAAGAAGGACCTCTATGCGAACATTGTCCTAAATATCAGCCAATAAGAAGCCAGTTATGTTATCGAAGCAATAGGAAGCTCCATATGGTTTCTGGTTTCGTCACAGGTTTTGACGCCGATTTTTCTTCTCTTTATTTTCAAATTCAAATGCCTGCGCCAAATGTTTATTCGTGGGATATGGGCTTCTTAAGCGGATGTGTTTATGGTTAGCACATAGTTTAGGATTATAATTACCGACTTAGTCTGCATATGAGCCATAAATAACTTGAGGGGGTGGTCAGGCGAGGTCACATGCGATTAATTTAAGAGCATGTCTTCTAAACTTTATGCACGAGGATGGGAAATCTGCCCAAGTCAAATGCAACTATCCATCTTCGTCCATAATTTTGATACTATTGGAAAGATTACCGCCGTTCAGGAATATTCGACCATGAACTACACTGAACTTTGGTCAAAAATCCTCTTGCGAGAAGTGAATAATTTTAATTTCGACTAGCTGTTCAGAGCATTTCGTCTTACTCAAGGACTTTGATCCCTATTACGTCACAAGGGAATATGCGCACAAGGCCAGCAAAGAGCCATCTGAACAAGTCTCCAGTTTGGCTTTTTAATTTGAGCTTAGCAGCTCGCCCGCTTCTCTGACATTTTATTTTCCCCATCACATGAACACAGATGAGACAGTTCATTAAGAAAATCAACATTACTCAAACAAAAAAGATGAATCCGTTGCCTATCACGCTGTAATCATGGGCGCTGGAGGCTCGAAGCATGCGGCCTAATTCACTCAGAAAATATTTTATGATCATGCATCGGACGCGTGATAGGACGTCCTACTTCCAGCGTAAAGCGAGTAGGGGCGAGCTCTTTATAGCTTGTTGGCTCGCTTGTTTGGTTTGCTTGGCTGCTTGCTAGCTTCATGTTTCACGATTGTATTTCACACACCTCGCGACGCGACCAAGCTGTCTTGGCTTGCATCTTCTGTTTGAATTACTTGCATTATTTTATTCGCGATAAGTACAATTGCGCAATTCACTTTAGACAAATGACCATCAATAAGACAAGCGTAGAATGAACATGCTTTGGCACTCGGCAATATCAATTCTGGATGTCGGTTCCGGCATTGTCTACCAGCTATTGGGTCGCGATTTGAGCGACACAGATGTCGAGCTGATTGAACAATTATTCGGCCTGGCACACGATCAACGAGAACCGTCTGATGATGGAGTTTCTGCCTCGGCCAAAGAACAGCTCCTTTCACTTCTCGACTACGAGCAAAATAAGGCTTCCCAAGCTCGGAATAGAGTAGAACGTTTCCTAAACAGCCGCGGATGTTCAGGAAACGTGTCGAGAGGCAAAGATATTCTAATGGTTACCAATCGCCCGGATGGCTATAACTTGATTCAGTACTCAATTATGCAAACCTTTTTCTTGGCCGCGCGTCTCCTCAACGGAATAAAGAGCGCGAGCTTTCAAGAGCCACGCGCTTACATGAATGACCCAAAAATCCAGCAAAAATTTGAATCGATAGTCAAAAATCGCCTTGCGTTCATTAGATCTTTACTGGAATATGGATGCGACTGTAACCGAGGACTGGCTCTTTCAAACCGTCCCCGGCTATTGGTTGATCCTGGCTGGTTGGAGCATCATTCCAAAGATCGTCAGGACTCTAAAGCAGCCTTGAAACGCAGCACCTCATCCCTGCCGTCGTTCCAACACGTCAATACAGATATAAGCCGCATCAGTTCGTCCATAGATGTTGACCTTGCCAAAAAGTTAAGCATGACACCCATAGATTCTCCTCTTCTCCTCTTATCCTGCATGTTCAATTGCCATAATCTGGTCCACATGTGTGAGCAAATGGGCCTAGAATCCATGCGGACCCAACCTCCCTCCTCAGCATCAAGCCCGAATGATTTAAAATCAATCAGCCCAACTCATAGTGACTGTGATTCACCTCTAGAACTGCGGCACAACCAATTCAATTTACATTCAGGATGCTCAAAGCTCAAAAGACGGCACACCATACAGCTGACCACCCAACGAAAGTCAAACCACTCACGCAACTGCCTTCAATATAAAAGCGAGTGCTCGAGCCTTTATTCATTAAATCAGTCCCTATCTAATTGCTCCTCCGATTCACAATCCAATTCTACCACCAACGACCCGCCTGCAATCAACGATACGAATGATACAACGGCCACTGCGATCCAAGATGCTAGTTTGAGTCAAGATGGTAGTAGCAGCTCTTCAGCGGTCCAGAAAGATAAAGAAACATCCTCGCCTTCAAGTGAGACATCGCAAGACTATTCCTCCAATGTTTATGATTACGGCCATGAAGATGAATTGGAAAACTATTTCGCACGCTACGACTACGACGACAATAACGAGCTTCAGATGGTCAATATGAGGCGAATGGAACCACCAGCATCAAGCGCCGCAGTAACAGCAGGTTTAACTTGCGGAAGTGAGTTAAATCTGGCCGCTTCTCGAACGGGTCTCTCTTCTCTTTCCACATCGCTCAACTCTCTTCGGTCGTCAGATCACAATTATGCCCGAACCATAACCACCATATCATCGGGTTTGGAGCCGTGTCAGTCAGAAAAAACGTGCTGCTTTAAAACAAGCAACCAGTTCTTGTTCGAGAAACTTAATGAAATTCGTCTAGATCTAGTGGATATGCTTTTGGAGTACGGTGGTGACAAGTATCTCGTTGGAAAGCTCTCGCTCTTCAACGCGGCCAAATTAGGCAAAAAAAGCAGCAGTATGTTGCGCAAATGGTACGGTGTGTCGAGTGTGGGCCTGTCAGAAGAGCCCAGTTCGATCGGATTTTGTAGAGAGGAGGCCACCAATGCAGCTGAGCTTCGACCTCTTTCGCCCATTATGGCCTCTTTGTGCTTGGATGACGTACAGATGTTCTCACGTTTATATATGCATCATCGCACTCTATTCAACTATTTCAAGCCCGACGAGGACTTTGAACTCATATACTATGCAATTCGATTTCAGTCAAAGAACTGTCTTATTTACTTGCTCTCCCAAACAAATTCACAGCTCGGCACTGAAAAGCAAGAGCTCAATGGCAGCCAATTTATTCAAGGCCAATTTAAGAGAAATTTGCACACAATGTTTTACATATTAGAAAACACTCGCTCGTCTCAAATGATAAAAGTTCTCTTAAAGTGCGGATTCGATTTGTGCAAGCCAGAACCACTCACAGGCAACACAGCTCTTCATGTCCTATTTCAAGCCGATAAAGGCGAAAAAAAAGGCCGAGACGAGATGGCCAAGCCAAAAATTCTGGCCGAGTTCCGTGACTCGCGCAGTCTTTCCAAAATACTTTTCATTTTGCTCAAACGTGGTGGGCTTAAAACCCATGTAAACTTGCTGAACAATGCCGAACAGCTCTGCATACAGAATTTGTTTGAATGGCAGGAACTAGTCGACTGTGCCTTTTTTGAACAATGCAATCTCAGCAAACAGCTTAACTGGCAGCGCGAATTCGAAGAGTGCACTCGCCTCTTGCTGAAATCAGGCGCCGATCTCTTGCTGTTCGATATTACTCATCACCGAATTCACAACTGCCTTATGAGTCTATTTGAGACATTCCTGCTCATAGTCAGACAAGACCCTGCTCACCAGTATTCATTGCAGACAAGAGCTGATTCGCCATCTTTCTCGAGTGGTATTCCGCATCTCCCCTCGGCCAACCAACCGCAAAGTTTCTATTCAAGACACAGATCGAAAAAACGATATTTCAACATTGAATTTCTAGAGCGCCTCCTCACTGAAGTAGTCGATATCAATGCGCTATTTCTGAATCGAAAACGCCAGATCGCCCGACTCAGTCAAAACGGTCTATTGAGTTCTAAATTTTTGGAATTGTTGATGGAAGTTCACATCGAAAACTTTGATGCCGTCATGAGCTCTCTGCAAGCCCTTGTTCGCTTTGATCTGAACTTGAGCATGACCCTTGATTCTGGAAATCAAGCTTTAAGTCACCGACTAAACGCCGAACTAATTAAGAAGTTAGTAAGCAGTTGGCTGTTTGATCCAAACTTTCTATCATCTAGCCAACAACGAGAAAAAAACAAGTTCTTCCGAGCTTTCATATCAGAACTTATCAAGAACAACCTTTTCGACGTGAACGACTCGAGTACCGAGATAAATGAAAATCAGCTATGTTCCAACAACCTTTTAAACCACTGCATCATTCTGATACCTTTATGTCGAACTGGTTATCAACTAGAGCAGCTCCTCGACCTCTTTCGCAGTTTGATTCAATATGGAGCCGACCTGAGCGCCAGCCCCTATGATCCGGTCATGTTTATGAGCCAGTGGATGAGTTCAGGTTGTCCATTTGGTCAATTGAACAACTGCTTTGCTCAGCTATGCGCCAAACTCTTTAATCAAAAGTCCATGTCTGGTCAACACACGAACAGCCATAAGAGCAATCTAAACTTGGCGTACTTTCATCATCACCATCATCGTCACCATCACCATCATCATTTTCATTATAGTCCTCATGTTCACTTGACGCGCGGATGTTCAAGCCCAGCCAGAACTACAGATTTATTCGAAAATGGTGAGGTTAACGAGATGGACTCGGTGGAAAGAGTTTGCCATATGCGAGGCCAGAACGCTCTTGAAACGTTTGACTGGAACGAGCAAGTGTTGTTGCTTACCCCTTCCAGATCTTTGGTGTCTCTTCTCAACTCGGGCAATTCAACAGCGTCTCATTTGCTTCCGAGATCAAAAAACATCATGATCGATAATTCGCTTCTGTTGTTGTCTTACCACAAGAAGCTATTGAAGCTCTTTTTTGAAGCGTCTCCTGAAGAAACCGTAAAAGCTTGCGCCTGTGCATTTGTGCAAATGGCGCCTCAAGAATTCAGTCATCAGCTAAGTCGGTTGAGAATTTCAAATAACAAATCAAACAGAATAAGTCATATCACTGGATTTCGTAATGAATCCAGTTTGATTTCAAAATCCGAGCCATTGGAGGCTTACTTTGAGCAACTGGTCAACACGCCCAGATCATTAAAGTCGTTGGCTAGAAGAGAAATTCATATGATTCTGAAGCACCGAGAATGTGAATTAAACGGTGGAAGCTTAAGAAGCCAAATAGTAGCTACCAGGATTCAAACACTGCCAGTATCGAAAAGGCTTAAGAACTATCTCTTATTTATTGATTAATTTTTTTAATTTATTTTCATCCGCTCAAGTAGAATAGATAATTCGACAGTCGATTAAGATGAAATGTCTTCCCATTCCAAACTAACAAACCTGATAAATAAGTATCATAAGCTCTGGTATACATCGGCACACAAAATTGTTTTTGCACTTAAATTTGCCTCGTTTCACGTTTTAAAAACATTAACTATGAAGCAACTACTGAAAACAAAATCAGATGCATACCAACTCCTTGCACAATGCGATAATTCAGCGGCCTGCGGCCAATCTTCAGTGAACTTGAAGCTTTTACAACTTTTTCTGAATTTCTGAATGGAGCCGTTTTTAGTATTTCTCTTTAAAGCTCCGTACTCATCTGTAACTTTTGGTTTCTCATTTGCAAATACTGAATAAACGAAGATAATTACATGGATCTTAAAAGGAACTATATCATTAGTCCCAATCATTCCTATTCTAAATGAAAGCAAGACAATCTAATGGTCCAGGAATTGAGTCTCATCCCAAGCCCACTTTGGAAGACTGTCCCACTTTGTCTACCTGCGAGCAGGAAGTAATAGAGTAAAACTAGGCCGGTCGGTATTTTTGAGGAACTAGGGCCGGTCATGGCACGGCCCGATCAGAGCGCCTGATACCAAAACTGACCCAGTTCTGCCCACCGACTGCTATAAAAGGCGAGCAGCGAGCCGAGATCGATCAAGAAAAGTTAAACAAATCGATCAAGAGACTCAAACAAGATGAACAAGCAAACAGCCCTAGCCTTGGCCATGTGCGCACTTGTACTCCTCGTCCAGCCCGCAAGGGCAGGAGAGGACGGAGACAACCACTTGCGAGCGATGCTCAAGTCGGAGGGAGGCGACAGCCAGCTGCAAGGCATCGGCCCGGGTGGATTCGGTGCTTTTGGAGCGGGCATCGGTCCTGGCTTCGGACCAGGATTCGCTGGCGCAGGCGCCTACTACCCGAACTACTATGACGCCTACTATCCAAGCTACTACCCTTACTACGACTACTACTCGGCGTACGCTCCTCCGATCGTGCCGCCCTACGCTCCGCCAGTGGGCTACTACAAGAAGTAGACGCCCGAAATGGCCTCTTTCTGTCCATCTCTTTAGCCTAGAGCCTCTCTCTCTCTCTCCCTTAGTTTAGACGACAGTTTTTTAAATCATGAATAAAGCTTTGGAAACGCAATAGGCA
Organism: Proales similis; assembly: GCA_019059635.1. NCBI lineage: Eukaryota > Metazoa > Rotifera > Eurotatoria > Ploima > Proalidae > Proales > Proales similis. The sequence continues at coordinate 618,106 of JAGVRJ010000015.1, forward strand.
CTCTTTTCTTACTTGATAGTTTTCTTGTTTGTATTTCTTAAAACATTCTGCTTTATCGAATTTATATGAAAACTTCTTATGATTTATTGTTCATCACCATGCCTTCTCGCTTTCTTTCTCGAGGCTGATTTGTGGTAATGAGGCCAAAGTGGGCTATAGCAGGGTAGCTGGTTCATCTTTTATTCAAATTTGCGGTTTTTTCGTCAGTTGATTTCAATTTTTACTCGCTTCCCTTTATGCTGTTTATCCATTTACTAGGTGTTATAGAAACATTTTTTCCTTCAATCTTGTAATTATTTATCATCCAAGGAAACAGAAGAGGCCCTTCGCTATTAAGACTTCTTATTGGCCCCGCTCTCTGCCGTTTTGCGTTTTATCAACCGATCAACCCATCCTCATCAAGCTGGCAGCAGCTAATTAAGCAATCGCCCGGAGCCATGGAAAACTGATCAAGGAAGGCCGGACGAATAATGTTGTCCGAACTCATGAATAAAGGGCAATTCAGTTATCAACAGCTTGGTGACGTATCCAAGATTATATATTTAAGATTTTCTTTTTCACTCAATAATCGAAAAAAAAACAAAATTTTAGGTTAAAAAAATCTTATGAGTTGGGTGGTGTGATCTAAGTAATGCTTTCTTACTTCAAGAAAATCAAGTATTTGGTTGGACCGAAAGTTTTCTCAATATCAGGAAAATCGTCTTCAAGCTCAGTGAAACTAGGCAATCCCTCCAAAACAAAAAGATCAAGGTTCTGGTACTTAAATAATTTAGGGAAAACAACATTATCGGCAAATCCTTCGAAAGCATGCCGGACACACTGGTGGATATTTTCTGATTTTGATTCTTGAATATGTGGATATGCTTGACTACCATGGCTCAAACACTCATCATCAAGTTCCATTTCAATATTCTTTATCGAATTTTCTTTTGGCGTTGAAGATAACTTGATTTTTGACCCCCCCCCCCTTTTTTAATCTTTTTTAATTCTTTTTCTCTTTTTTAATTTTCAAAGTAGTTTCTTAAAAAAGAATGAAAAAGAACGTTTTCAAATTGAGAGTGAGAGTCTTGCTAATTCCACCTTTTAAGTTAAACACCGCTATGATTTTAGCCCATTTCCTTTTTGGAGCCTTTTCCAGCTGGCTTTGAAGACTTGGCTTTTTAGTTTAAAGCTGATCCTTCAAAGAAGTGGTATAACCCCTCTCTTTTAAGACATTTTGCAAAGTTCATATCGAGTGATATCATTTCTTGAACCCTCGTACATAACTCTCAAGCCAAAAAGCGTTTAAGCTCAGAATTGTTCAGTTTTTAATTTTCTTCTTACGCAATAACTCAAATGAAATTTTATTTCGGCTGGGTGTTGGCAAGGTTTTCCATCAATTTCCATGACGACCAGATAAGCGCTGGTGACATGAAACAATAACAGTTTTACTAATTTTGTCTTTATTTTAAAGTTGAATCCTAAAGCCTCAAGCCTACAAGCCTTGTTTTAAAGGGAATCTCAAAAAGCAAATAATATGAAAATCTTCTGAACTTTCTACAAAGTAAAATCAAGTTTTATTGACCAATTAACCGAACGGTTGTTTATTGCTTTTTACATCAAAACGAATGGGTCGGATTGCTATCATTATTTTCCGATTTTAAAAATGGGGATATTAAAAAAATTTGATAAGAGAGTATAGCTAAAGCTAAAGCACTCGAATGAACAGCGGATAAATACCACCGCAGGATGATTAAATTAATAAATTACACATTACTGAAAGTCAACCGATTCCTCACTACTTCATCATTGTCTCTGGTTCGCCAAGATCTCTAAATTTGTTCTTGCAAAACTGTATACTTTTCTTTTAAGTCAATCACGCATACTAATATTCAAAAAATTCGCCTCGATATTGATAATGATATAAGCATTATTTTTGAATTATTTACTAAAAAACAAAATACAGCCAATGAGATTTTTGATCAGTATTTTAAAAATATGGATATGAAATATGATTTTGTCTCTACTATCCGTGATGAATTATTTTGCTTTTTTATCTAAACCTATCAATAAGATATTGTCGCTACCTAAATGAAAGCAAGACAATCTAATGGTCCAGGAATTGAGTCTCATCCCAAGCCCACTTTGGAAGACTGTCCCACTTTGTCCACCTGCGAGCAGGAAGTAATAGAGTAAAACTAGGCCGGTCGGTATTTTTGAGGAACTAGGGCCGGTCATGGCACGGCCCGATCAGAGCGCCTGATACCAAAACTGACCCAGTTCTGCCCACCGACTGCTATAAAAGGCGAGCAGCGAGCCGAGATCGATCAAGAAAAGTTAAACAAATCGATCAAGAGACTCAAACAAGATGAACAAGCAAACAGCCCTAGCCTTGGCCATGTGCGCACTTGTACTCCTCGTCCAGCCCGCAAGGGCAGGAGAGGACGGAGACAACCACTTGCGAGCGATGCTCAAGTCGGAGGGAGGCGACAGCCAGCTGCAAGGCATCGGCCCGGGTGGATTCGGTGCTTTTGGAGCGGGCATCGGTCCTGGCTTCGGACCAGGATTCGCTGGCGCAGGCGCCTACTACCCGAACTACTATGACGCCTACTATCCAAGCTACTACCCTTACTACGACTACTACTCGGCGTACGCTCCTCCGATCGTGCCGCCCTACGCTCCGCCAGTGGGCTACTACAAGAAGTAGACGCCCGAAATGGCCTCTTTCTGTCCATCTCTTTAGCCTAGAGCCTCTCTCTCTCTCTCCCTTAGTTTAGACGACAGTTTTTTAAATCATGAATAAAACTTAAGTAACGCTTACGATTCTGTTTTTAATCGAATTTATGTCTTTACTGGAAATTCTCCTTTGTTTCTCGAGTGGCGTTAACTTTTTCTTGGCAAATTTTTTATTTCATAAGGCTTGATTGCTGTTTTTCTTTTTGTTTTTTTCTTTTCCTTTTTCTTTTACTTCATATGTTTATTGATATTATACTCATGTCAATTGCAGCGGGTTTGAACTTTCTTTCAATCATCATGCAATCTCTTGTCTGATTACCTTATAAGGAGATTTTTGCTCATAGTGTTGGAAAACTATGCGTTGTTATTGACTGACTGCTCCAAGCCTTAAATTATGCGTTTGCTGCTGTCCATAATTAGAAATAATTTCTTTTAAACTTTATCTGATATATAATAGCCGAACAATAGACGCTTATCCGTCCGAAGAGGCGATAAACCAGACCTGCTGGATTAACTAAGTTTATTTTATTAACGCAGTTACTTTTACCGACGCTTTATATCCTAATATTTTCAATTGTTTATTAAAAAATTTGAATTCTCTCTCTCTCTCTTGCAGTAATCTTTCTTTTAGTGATTGACATTTTGGCCTTCTTCAATTTTTATCGAAACAGGTTTTGATTTCATCTATGATCGATTTCATCTTAGTGAAGCGAAAGGAACAATTTAGTTTGATTAAATTGATGAGAAACAACAGCCTTAATTGCAACTAGGATAAACGAGTTTTTGAATAAGCTTCGAACAAGCCTGAATCCTAGTCCACAGATCTAGATTCATTTATGACGATTTATCGTCTCTTAACGAGTGAGTTTTTAGCGATTGGGCGCAAATCGGGTTGATGGGTACTAATGACGAGCGTTCGCTCCTCTTCAAAGTGCATGTTTGCGGTCAAAGTGTTTCGTTGTGGTGAATGTTTGTCCGTCCTGAACGCTATACAACGCGCCGCGAATATTCGCTCTTCATAATTATTATTTTGAGGCCTCTTACTGGCTATGAATACTTCGACGACTAACGCACTGCACATAAACCGATTTGCACGGGCCGGGGCGAGCGTACGGCCGAACGCTGCTGTTTGACTGTGTGCATCTATGCGCAAAGTTCAGATTTACTTGCTAACTGGCTTCTTTTATGCTTACGCCGACATGCGCTTGACATTTTCCCATTCAATCTAATAACTAAACTTTTGAGCGTCTTAGATAAATCGCCAAGACTTTGCTTGTCTGTTTGAAACTCTATTGTCATGTCGATTAAAGTTGTGCGAAATTCAAAGTTTCGACATGTGTTCGGACAAGCGGCCAAACGGCAAGACTGTTACGACAACATACGAATCACCAAGTCGAGTTGGGATTCGACATTTTGCTGTGTCAATCCCAAATTCCTTGCAATAATTACAGAAGCGGCCGGTGGCGGAGCCTTCTTGGTCAACCCGATAGACAAAGTTGGTCGAGTAGATCGTGATACGCCATTGGTTGCCGGCCATAAAGCGGCTGTTCTCGATATAGCCTGGTGTCCGCACAACGATAATCTGATCGCCAGTGCCAGCGAGGACTGTACTGTCAAGATTTGGGAAATACCTGACCAAGGCCTCACAAGAAATCTGACTGAATGTGTGGCTGATTTGGTCGCCCATCAGAGACGGGTCGGTCTGATTAGTTGGCACCCGAGCGCCCACCTTGTTCTTCTTAGTGCCGGCTCGGATCACAAGATTTTCATTTGGAATGTAGCAACCGCAGTCATCCTTACAGAAATCGATTGCCATCCAGACATGATCTACAGCGCGGTATGGAACTACAACGGTTCCTCGCTTGTTACCACATGCAAGGACAAGATGATTCGAGTTTTCAATCCAAGAACTGGTGAGTTAGTCCGGCAAGGAAAGGGTCACCAGGCCGTCAAGCCAATGAGAGCAGTTTACATGCGAGACGGTCGAATATTCACCACTGGCTTTTCGCGAACTGGTGAGCGACAGTACGCACTCTGGGACGAGTCAAACCTGGAGAGCGCGCTATTAATAGAAGATTTAGACAACAGCAATGGTCTCCTATTTCCGTTCTACGACGAGGACACGAACATGATCTTTCTGTGCGGCAAAGGCGACTCGGCGATTCGCTACTTTGAATACACCTCGGATTCGCCATATATTCATTACTTGAATACATTTCAAACAAGCGATCCGCAGCGAGGAATGGGCTTCATGGCCAAGCGTGGCCTCAATGTGGCTCAGTGCGAGATCACACGTTTCTACAAGCTGCACAATTCAGGCCTTTGCGAAGTAATCTCAATGACAGTTCCGCGAAAGTCTGAGCTCTTCCAAGACGATCTCTATCCAGACACTGCCGCTGAGGAGGCAGCAATAAGTGCCGAGGATTGGTTCAATGGACAAGACGCTGATCCTGTATTGATCTCACTCAAAGAAATTTTCGAAGCTTCTCAGCCGACTAAAGAACAGCCAAAGAGTGGCAGCGTTCTGAGGCAAGCATCGAAGCGCTTCACTTCCAAATTAAGCGGTCAAGACGCGTCGCAGAACGGCTCCGGTGCCGAACGAAACAACGGCTTGAGTAAATCCTCATCAAGCCTAAAGCCGGCGCTGCCTTCATCGCATGAACCCTCTCCACAGCCAACAAGTTACATGGTATGCATGCATGAATTTTTGTTTTACGATCGAGCTCTAGTCTGAATTTTAAAATCAAGAATCCACTTTATACCGTCGGGGCTGAAGCAGACATGTTTCAAAAGCTTCAAGAAGAAGTAAAACGGCTCAAAATAATTGTGAAAGGGCACGAGAAGAGAATCAAAACGCTTGAGGACAAGTTGATCGAGTTTGATGTAAACTACGGCCAAGATGACGAAGAGGACTAGAGCCAAGTCCCATTCAACCAGTGTCCACATTCAAATCAGCATCACAACTCCTATCTGAACTATTCGCATGGCGCTAAATTTCAATTCTTAATCTTTTTCCTCTGACTTTTTTCTCGTCTCTATTTTCCTATATTGTATAAACAGCAGCAGACAAATTTAATTTCCAATTGCTAATTTACTCGACTAGCTGATACCACTTAACTAATCAGAAAATTTACCAATTAGCCAGTAGATCAACCAGCAAATGATATCAAAACAAAGGGAAAGCAGAATTCGCCGACACAAAATCTCAGCAGTTGATCAGACAATCGAGCGAATGCCATAGGTCCAAGGCTTTGAGAATCTCAGGCGTTCAAAAAAACTCTAACTTCTGCGCGCTTGTTCTTATCTCAATCGAACTGAGCCGAAGAGACTCAATTATCTAACTTGACCAATTTTCGTCCCCAGCTTGCTATTAGGATTGTTGTAAATAGAACGACGCTTTTCACCTAATAAAGCAATCGTGAAATTTCTACTCTCAATCCTCTACTCAAGTCTTGCTCTGTCTGGGCTGATTGAAATTCGAAATCTGGGTAAACTGCTGCTGATTCTGATCGAATGCGAATGAATTCTGAATAAAAGACAATAACAAATTTATTAATTAATGATCGAGTAAAAAAGCTAGAAAATTATAAAGGGTCATGTCCGTGCAGATTTTTTCTTATATTGAATTGAACTGAGTTGAATTTAGAACAGAACGATCATGATGATTTTCTCGAGAACACCGGCGTGCTTGCGATTGATCTCCATTGTCGAAGCGCGTATCGCTAGCGCGATTGAACACTTTTTGAAAGATCTGTTGATCTAAAGCTGGCATAAACCGAAGTAAGAATTTTAATTTTATTCAAGTCTGTTTGCGTGTCTCGACTCAATACACAATTTCGAGCTTGTTTTCACGTTGTGTATTTATACGAGAGCCGAGTTATGCAAGCATTAACAATTATTCTCCAGACACTCATTATGATTTTGATAGAAAATTAAGATTGTGTGCCGTCTCGGCTCACCTGGAAAGCGAGTTTATCGGTTCGACTCGCTTTCAGGCCCTTTGAATTGTTTCTTTATGTTCAAATAGCTGAAATTCTTTTGCAAAAAAACAGCGAGACTGTCTGCTGGCTTGTGAAATTTTAATAATACCAGTAGAAGCGTCCTATGTAGTTTTAACCAGAATTCGGCTTTTTTCGAGACAAACTGTTTCAAATTGACGATTTTTAGTGAATCGAGGCGTTTGAATCTTTCAATTGTACACAAACTAGCTGTGATTCATAAACGAAGAGCACTGAATGCGGTCGGAAATTGTCTTGTTTCTGAATCGTCAAAAAGTAAAACTGGCCTTTTAGTTTTTGAATTGAGGCCCTGAACCCAATGCCCGACGAGTGAGAAATAATTTTTAACACTTTGCTGAGCACTAATGTGTTCGTAAATTCTGACTTGGGAAAAAGTTTTGTTTGCCGTCTGTTCTCAAGAAAATGCGGCTACAAACTACACGTGACCCAGTTTGCCGCTTCGTACGCATTTATGCTTTTTAACTTTTGAAGCGATCGCATCAGTTCAATCGCAAATTGCTTTAAGCAGGAAATTCTCAAAGAAATAAACTCAATGTTTACCTCCCGGATGAACACAATGACTGGTCGGCTCGAATGGGAGTTTGCCAGCGAAGACTACGATTATAACCAAGAGCTCGCTCGAGCTGGTTTTGCTGACATGCTGCATGATACAGATCGAGTAAAACCATTTTGAGCATTCTGATATTGTCCATTTGAGTCGATGAAACTGAAATCTGTTTATCTAGAACAGAAAGTACTTCGAAGGTCTCAAGAAAGTTATCGGCAAGCTAAAACAAGAAGGGAAAGAAGTGCGCGTGCTGGATATTGGAACTGGTACTGGGCTTTTGTCTATGATGGCAGTCCAGTGCGGAGCCGACTCTGTGACGGCCTGTGAAGTTTTCAAGCCGATGGCGAGCGTCGCCGAGAAATGTATTGAAGCTAACGGAATGAGCAATAAAATAAAAGTAGTGAGGAAAAGGTCCACAGACATGGTGGTGGGAGAAGACATGGTCCAAAGAGCCAATGTTCTCGTAGCTGAAGTGTTTGACACTGAACTTATTGGCGAGGGAGCTATTGGAGTATTCTCTCATGCGTTGGAACATTTAATGGAGACCGACTGCTACGTGGTGCCAGATAGCGCCACAATCTATGTACAGCTTGTTGAGTCGAACGAGTTGCGCCACATGAACTGGCTTGATCTTTCTTCTCAAAATATAAAAATTCCCGATGACTACTCGAACCCTGCCAGCGACTCGATACTGGATCTGCAGCTCTCTGAGTTTCACAATTTTACTCCACTTACCACCCCGCTTGAAGCGTTTAGGTATTTGCGATAGTTTTTCACTTTTCTTTTGCTTATTTCCTGAGTTTTGCTGTTTAAGCTTTTCATTTTCGGGCAAAGAACAGCTTAAATTCGACGAAAATCGTCTAGTCAAGACTCAAGCCACCAAGGACGGAACCCCACACGCTGTTTTCATGTGGTGGATCTTAAAAATGGACTTCGAGTCCGAAATAATTTTGACTTGTGCGCCAACATGGGTCGATAAATCAGCTCAAGTAGGCTTGCTAGTGATATCGTTTGGCTCGACGCGTGTTTTTATTCGTAGAATTTTTCAGTGGCGTGATCACTGGATGCAGGGAGTATATTTTCCGCGAAATTTGATTCATTTGGAACAAGGAGAACAGTTCTATGTTGATTGCAACCACGACGAGTATTCGCTTTGGTTCGATGTTCTCAAAGAGCCAAGTCAGAAGCGAATAGCTGGACAGTCTTTGGGAATCGCGCTAGTCAGTCGCAATAGACTTCTTCAACTGAATAATTCAGAGCGAAATCTTCAATTTACTCAGCTGCTTACTAAAGTAATACTTTTTTTTTATTTAAAATACTTGAGCTGAATTTAATTTCAGCATCGATTACAAGCTACAAGATCCGAACAAAGCTTTATTGATCTTGAACGATGATCTGTCAATATTGCCTTTTCTGGCCGCTAAACTCAAATTCAAACGCGTAAGAACTCTGGACTTAACTCAGAAAGGCCTTGCCTTACTTTACCTCGGTTTAAGATCTACACAACTGAGACAAATGAGTTTCGCAAGCGATTCATCCGATCGTTTATCCAACATAATCAATTCGAGTCGCCGATAGAAATAATCGATAAACCGCTGCAAGAACTCGCTGTCGGCCAGTACAAAGTGGGTTTAAGTCTTTGTGGTCTGAGTTAAGATCTATTAACTCGCGAAGTTCGACATAGTGATCTCAGAGATGGCATTCAGCAGTGCTCTGCTACCTTGGGATAGACTCTATTTTCATTACGCACTTCAAGATTTGAGAAAAGCCGATGCACTGAGTTCAGAGTGCATTTTGTTGCCAAACAAGCTGCGCCTAAGAGCGATTGGCATCTGCATGCAAGATCTACACAAGATAAGGTGGCCTGTTAATGATTGTGAAGGCTTTAACATAACTCCCTTCGATCAAGTCATCTTGGTAAATTCGGCTCCAAGATGGAAAAAGAATCGAATTCTTAGCAAGCTTTTTGCTTTAGAACGCTTGCAGGGAAACAGATGGCTTCATGGAGCCACATCCGATGTGGGAGTATCCATCGAAGCCGGCTACCCAGCCAGAGACCCTACTCGAACTTGGTCTGGATTCGAATTTGCCCGAACTGATTGAAACACAGAGTCGACTAACTGCAAAGAGAGAGGAATGGATCAACGGTGTAGCTGTTTGGCACGAGCTTGCCTATGAGGTGTCAGGACAATGCTACTTGCAAGTTTCATCTGGTCTTTTGTCTGATCCAAACTGGGACCATGAGCTTGAATGGGACCGAGAGCACAAGCAGTGCATTCAAATCATGGAGTCAGCCAGGCTGTTGAAGCCTGGAAGCTTTGTTTCGTGCAATGCTCGATTAGACATTGCAAAAGGTAAATTCGATGTTCGCTTCTGCCTTAACCAGCTAGAGCCGTAAAAAGCATGAAATAAACAGAATTGAACGACAGTGAAGTTTATTTCTTGATTATTTGTGATGATTTAGTTAAATTGAGTTCAGATCAGCAACCGCAAATAAAACGGTCACAGGTCTCAGAGCTCAATACTGATTACGTTCAATAAGCAAATTGTTGCTAAAGGGAAACGCTAGAAATTTTCTCGGTAATTGATTGCTTGATACGATAAAGCGCTCTAGAATCTAAAACGATACGGGTAGTATCCATCTATCTGGTCTTGGTCGACTGCTTCGAATTTCTTCTTGGTCAGCTCTTTCAATAGCTGGCTAACTTCCGGATTGTCTGCATATTTCTGATAACTTGATTAGAAGACGCAGCTACAGCCAACTTTGGAACAGGATACTTACTCGAAGAGCCTCATAAAATTTAGCGCTCAGCTGCAGCTTGGGCAGAGTGTTCGGCTTCTAAGATTAAATGAATACAATTGAAGCGAATAAAATCTTAGTGAGTAGGTGAGAAAATCCTTACCAAATATTCATCTTCTCCTTCGGACAGCCATTTAGCTTGAAGCCGTGTAAGCGGGCTTTGGTGGCTTTGGCCAAAACTAAGCGAAGATTGAAGCATAAACAAAAGAGCGAAAAAAATCGCTACTTTTTGAACATTCTCATTTAAACCAGTCATTTTTGTGTGATCAACAGAGCAAAAGTTGCAATAGAAACAATCTAAATCAAGATCAATGAGTCTTAGAAAAATAGGCGCGTCGACGCGACAGTTTCGCACTTTTAATCAAGAGCTTGTTATTCTCTGCACGAATCTCAATTCCGAATTCTTGCAGCTTGGCTCAGGCAAAAGCATTCACCAACACACGCCAAATATCTTTTCAATATATTTCAATGGCAATAGTCACGCAAACAAAAAATGTGACCATCAATACATTAATCAATTAAGATAAACACTTATTAATGTAAAATGGATCGAGGCCTAGTTGGGCAAGCAGGATCCTGTGATTAAAGCACAAGAAAATGCCTCAGCGCAAATGGGCTCTTGGTTGCGTTTATTTAACAAGCCCTGTTAAAATGAATTTGTTTAAATAGTCGATGAAAAGAGAGGAAAGAATGTTCATGAATATCTGTTCTGCATGCCTAATTGGTGGCACTCACGAGTTCCTCTCATCTGAATTTCCTTCATTTTCTTTAAATAAATTTCAAATGAGATGAAATAGAGGGAGCTCGGGTTCTGCTTAATTTCAATTTAATTCTGATGTGACCGGAAGAAACCAAGTAATGCAGTGAATGCGCACTTCTCTTCAGAAGGATAGCAGCGCGCGATTTTTATTGTGTAGAATTGTGGTTTATTGATTGAGACGGTGATAAGGCCATAAGAAATAAGATTAGAAAGAATGGACGGGTTGATCCTATTTGAGGAGGCGGTAGTCGCTTCCCCCTTACGTTCTCACAAATCAAGGAATTCAAATCAGGTTAGTAAACCGGAGATTGTGTCAAAAGAAATAGAAACGTCATCAGTTAGAACCTTATTCGCAGGCTCGTTTGAACAAATTGAATCTAGTTAAAAGAATACAATATTCGACACCGAGCGGCAAACATGTACCATTTCTACTGCATTCATGCTGCCGAATATGTAGTCCCCATAGTCAAGTAATTTGAGAACAGATGAAATGTTCCCTCTTTGACTGAGACAGAAACGCTATTCGCGTCTCTTGATTGCTTTTCATGGCTTCTGAATTCATTCCAATCAAAAGGCCTACTTCCAAGCAGACTCTTCCGATTCATATTTTGTCGATATGGTGGCGCCACAGTTCAATAAGTTAAGCGAGTAAGAAACAGGAGGCAGAATTCAATTTTGAGCTTGACTAATTCGCTCATTTTAAAACCAGTTGGCTAGAGCTGTCGAGTAAAAAGCTCGACTCTACAGTTGTTTCCGAGTCGATAGAAAGGTGAATTATCTCCTAAATTGTCATTTTGCTGAAACGTTTGTGATTTGTTGAAATCAATAAGGTTGGCGCTCTCTCATTTTACGTCTCGCTCACAGCACTCTAAAAAAATTATAGCAGAAGTGGGCAAACTTGCAGTGATCCTTACGAACTAGCACTTGGCCAAGACACTAGATCTGTTTCTAATTTGGTACGGAACTGGTTTAACAAGTAATCAAGCATTCTACGTCAGTTTGTTGCTTTTTGCCGACTGAGCGAGTTCCAAGCGAAATCGTTCTAATAAGAAAGAAGCTCCTGAACATTGGTCTTAGAAAAACTAAATATTAGCAAATTCTTCGCGCCATAGTTCCGTCTAATTTAAAGGATTCTTTCGTAGGCTGTCGTTGCTTCTGTGCAAATTCTTGTCTCTTGGCTGCTTTAGTCGGCTTCTGTATTTTAAGCCACAGCTGAGTATGCTTCGAAAAGCACACAAAGTAACTCACAAATGACGAAAGAAAAATACTTTGAAAAGAAAATTGTTTTTGTAACATGAACGCAGAGGCAGCTTCCGATCGTCTACGTATTTGATAAAATTGCCAGCCCGATGGATATGACGCTGTTCAATCTATTTCTGTACATTAACAACCTCCGCACGGCAGCCATCCTTCTACCTAGCGAAGTTTGCGTAGGCAGATTGCTAAGGTTGTATGTCAAGTCGTCTTGGTGTTCTTTAAATAACCAATTTTCCGGCGTTTGGTTGCTTCTAGGATGGCTTGTCAGACGATTAATCTCCACACTTACAGCCTGGAGCCAGAGAAACTGAAGATGATGCGCGGAGACTGTGACGACAGTTCGCCGCTTCAAGCTTCATCCAGACGGCTTAAATACCGCCAAGAATTGTCAACGGTATTATCGTTAAATTAGTCACATTGCGCATGTATTGGTTTTTTAATTAATCATCGAATCAGCAGAATTTGACAAATTGGATAAGCTGTGGAGCGCATTTCATTGTGAGCGATGAGCCTCAATTGCTCTCGCTGCTGCTCGATCTCATTGAGCATGAAGGTAAGTAGTACGTAACGAACGAGAGGATCGCTTGATCGTTTGATATATTCCGACGGTGCTGGGCCTCGGCAGAAACAAGGTTCGGAGATATGATTCTGGTTCCCGTCAAATTCTCGTCGGAAAGACGTCTCAGGGGTTTTTGTCTCAAAGAAGCGGCGCGATCATTGCTGCTTGGCTCACATGATTATGGTCAAGCGATTATTTCACTGAGCCAGCCGTTTTACCTTCGAGTGAGTTGCTCCCCAGGCTAATTATCTAATCGAGATTTCAATTTAATTGTTTACGAAGGAATTGCATGAGCAAGCGAGCAAAAATGCTGTCTCTCGTTGGTCTATTCACTCAACGAGGCAGCTTCTTTTCAATCACATTAATTTGGGTAAAGCCCTAGAGGCGATTGTTTTTATTAGTCACTCAGTAGCCGAAATCGTTTCTTTTTTTTCAAACAATCACTCTCTTCCTTTGTTTTGTGCCAAGATCGCGTGACATGCACGCCAGTGATGCCTGCAGACCTTCTGGCTTTCATTCTGCTCAGTCGATATCCGAATGTAATCTTTTCTTGGTTCAATTTCCTTCGTTCGTCTGAATTTATTTTCAGAGACTAAATCAAAATGTAAAAAGAAATGCGAAATAGAAGAGATCAAAGTCAGCTTTATAACGCTGCTCAAACAATACAAACAGCTGAACGACCTTTTTTACTTTGAATACTTGAATGAGATAAGCGTGTTCGAAACAGCCATAGACAGGCTCAATAAAGCGTTGCGTATCAAAGCTGATGAGCACAAGTGAGTACCTTGGCTTGTTGGCCTTAATCCATAGCTGTGTATAAGCTCTTATGATTCAAACATAAAAAAGGAAATTTGTTGAGATTGATAGCTTTGATGAAATTGCAGTGTATGCCCAAATTTGTATGGAGAAGTTCTTTCCATCTGCCATAGTCGGTAAGCATGAATTCTTGAAGCGACTTCAGAATGCATTTCAAATCGATTCGAAATCGGCAGCATGCTCAATTAAAGCCCTACTATCGGCTTCTTGTCGGCTTAATGATCGTCATTTTGATGAGAATCAGATAAGCCGCATGGCAGCCAAATATTCAAATATATTCTCAACTCTCTGCTCGCATTTCAAACGAGTAATCCCTTAAGCCATGATGCTCTTCCAATTAACGGGTTCTATCGAAAGCATGAAAGGATTGCGAGACATTAGAAAATGTCGTGGACTCAGTAATTGACGTTTTCAAGTCGAGAGGCTTCCTAACAGAGGGCGGAGATCAGTGCCTTCTTTATGGACAAAGTCGATTCACTCGGCTATTTAAAACAGATGAAGACGAAGAAGCAGATTATTTCTGGGGCGACAGTGAGCAGAAGCATTCGATCATTAAGGACTCTTTTGAACAAGACGTTCAAATGAAGAGGAATCCGGGTCGCTTTAAGGTTAGCAAAAGGATAAGTGCTCCTTGTTTTGGCTGTATTGAGTATATTTCAATTTCAGATAAGGAAAAGTGCTGAATGTCAGCACCAGTTTTGGCTCTATCAGCAGTGCCTTCGGCCGTATGCACAGATTTATCAGATTTTGTTTCGATCGCTGCTCAAAATCGCCACATGGGCAGTAAAAATTGGCGAACTTGAAGCCTCTTTGGAATCGGTGGCTCGCTCTGAAATCGCAGAGCGAAAGCTTGAATGGGGTAGGCTCGAAGTTTGCATTAGCAGTCTTTATCAATCAATTCAACCTAACTCGTGCAAGTGACGCCTTTCTGGGATCGAGCATTCGAGAGTGCGACTGCTCTGATGATAACGAAGAATCTTGTTAAATTAAATGATGAACGAAAAGTTGGCTTAGACGGGGCGGGGATTGTGTTTCTTAACGACTCGCTCCTGGCGCTATCGTTGTTGATTTGATAAGTTACCGGCGAAATAATTATAAACAAGCAAAATTCGCTCGCTAAGCAACCGAAATCATTCGGAAACGAGCTCCTTTAGTTTAATAAACCAACACATGAATTGAATAAAAGAAGAGTTCAAGTCGTTGAATATCTGAGTTGACATGGCTACGAGAGCCATAAAAACCCGTGGCAACAAGCGGCCCAACAAATGCTCCAGGCTGGAGAGCCATTTTTTTCCATTTTCCAACCTTTCCACGACCCATGCCCGCAGTGAAATGGCTTCGCAGCTCTCACTGTAATGAGGCATGACTCATTGTGAACAACGTTTGCTTGTTGTCGCTTAGCGGCCATTGAATTTGCGTTGTATAAATTAGCATAATTCGGGTTATGAGACGTTTTCAAGCCGTGCGAAGCAAGTTCTGGATGAGCTTATCGGCAGCTAGGACGAGAGACGCTTAGTCCACGGCCTCAGTTATTTGGTTGCTGTGAGCAACGGTCGCCGAGAAGCTCCACCCGATTTCGGTTGTGACAACAATGCCGAGTTGCGCACACCAATCAACAAAAAGAAATTGTCGGCGCCGCGCTCCTTGGCCGTTGTTTGCTTGTTGCCATATATAAATGCTCGATGTTGAAACGATGAGTGAGACGACGAGAGCCAATCAGATCTCAGACGGCACGCATATAAAAAGCTTAAGCTCTACGCTGAACAAGCCACATTCGCTTTAGAATTATTCGACAAGCTTAAACTGAGAATCGAACATTCTCTACACTTTTTACGACTATAAGCCCAATCAACTCAATTAAACGAAAATGAGAGAGTGCATTTCAATCCACGTTGGACAGGCTGGTGTTCAAATCGGTAACGCCTGCTGGGAGCTCTACTGCCTTGAGCACGGCATTCAGCCGGACGGTCAGATGCCGTCAGACAAGACCATCGGAGGAGGAGACGATTCATTCAACACCTTCTTCAGCGAGACTGGCGCTGGCAAGCACGTGCCCCGTGCCGTCTTCGTCGATCTTGAGCCCACTGTGATCGATGAGGTCCGAACTGGAACCTACCGCCAGCTCTTCCACCCTGAGCAGCTCATCACTGGCAAAGAAGACGCCGCCAACAACTACGCCCGAGGACACTACACCATCGGAAAGGAAATCGTCGACTTGGTGCTCGACCGCATCCGAAAGTTGGCCGACCAGTGCACTGGTCTCCAGGGTTTCCTCATCTTCCACAGCTTCGGCGGTGGCACTGGCTCTGGCTTCACCTCATTGCTGATGGAGCGATTGAGCGTTGACTATGGCAAGAAGTCCAAGCTCGAGTTCTCGGTCTACCCGGCCCCCCAGATCTCGACCGCTGTCGTTGAGCCCTACAACTCTATCCTCACCACCCATACCACCCTTGAGCACTCTGACTGTGCTTTCATGGTTGATAACGAGGCCATCTATGACATTTGCCGACGCAACCTTGACATTGAGCGACCGACCTACACCAACTTGAACAGATTGATCGGTCAGATTGTCAGCTCGATCACCGCTTCTCTTCGATTCGACGGTGCCCTCAACGTCGACTTGACTGAGTTCCAGACCAACTTGGTGCCCTACCCGCGTATCCACTTCCCTCTGGCCACCTATGCTCCGATCATCTCCGCCGAGAAGGCCTACCACGAGCAATTGACCGTCGCTGAGATCACCAACGCTGTGTTCGAGCCGGCCAACCAGATGGTCAAATGCGACCCGCGACACGGCAAGTACATGGCCTGCTGTATGCTCTACAGAGGTGATGTTGTGCCCAAGGACGTCAACGCCGCCATTGCCACCATCAAGACCAAGCGAACCATCCAGTTCGTCGACTGGTGTCCCACTGGCTTCAAGGTCGGCATCAACTACCAGCCACCGACCGTTGTGCCAGGTGGTGACTTGGCCAAGGTGCAGCGTGCCGTGTGCATGTTGAGCAACACCACTGCCATTGCTGAGGCCTGGGCTCGTCTTGACCACAAGTTCGACTTGATGTACGCCAAGCGTGCCTTCGTCCACTGGTATGTCGGTGAGGGTATGGAGGAAGGAGAGTTCTCCGAGGCTCGTGAGGATTTGGCCGCCCTCGAGAAGGACTACGAGGAGGTCGGAGTCGACTCGATCGAGGGTGAGGGCGAAGGCGAGGAAGAGTATTAAAATGCTCCGCCTGCATTCGTCAGCTAACAATTGTCAATTCAGTTACCCCAATAGACTTCAATTATTCAAAATAGTCTTTACAATTCCTCTCAACTAGACAGTCTGACACAATTAGATAAACAATTGAGAAATGAATCTAAAACAACAATAATAATAAATAGACTCAAGGCATCAATAAAAACATTCTTTTTAACTCCGAGCCGCGGTGGGATATGGGTTTTAAAGGAGGAAGAGCTATCAAAGAGACTATGGTCTGATCTGATCATAGCTCCTACTTATACCATAATCGATTGCTATTCTTGCTGGCTGGCTGCTAAATATCTATTCTTTAGGGCAATTTGCAATACTTACTTTCGCACGCAAATTTCGGTAAAAAATCAATTAAAACTTGAACCAAATTTGAAAACTTGTTTGACAAGCAAAAGAAAAATTCTTGAAAATAGGCAAATAAAAAATTGATTTGAATTGTGAAAAACATTTGCAGAGCTATCAGTCAAGGGAAATGGCTCGAACAAATAAATTAAGTTGGCGAAAAGCCTTTAAATGATAAGTGATTAAAAATTGTTGTTTTTCCTCGAAAATACCTTGGAAACGCCAGTTCGAGGATATTTTTGGAAAACTGTTATCTGAGCATTTAAAATCAAAGGGAATTCAAGCATTTCCCTCTTGACTTATTTTGTCGTGAAAAAGAAAAAATGACTAACTTGGCAACTTTTCTTACTCTGACCGGCCTTTTCTCGAACGGTAACTGCTTCCTAGATTTCTGCTGAAACAAACATTCATTCGATTTATCCAAGCACTTGCCATTCAAATAACTGAGCAAACTTTCGAGAGGAAGACCCTCACAAGCCACTCGATTGACTTGAGCACCAACTCATCCATTAGATCGATTCCCTTCAGGAACCAGCAGACTTGCCAGGCAGAATGTGCCAAGACCAGCGAATGTTCATTCACGTTCCAGCAGCAAGGCCAGTGTTTACTTATGCGACCGAACACTGCCAAGTGGTCTCAGGTTGGAGAGCAGATCGAGGTCAGAAGGCGGAAGGGCGAGATGATGGTCTCGCATGTCTACAACTCAAGCATACCGAATCTTTTTTGCACCACTTATTTGGGTAACAGCCTGATAGCTTCGGCTGGTACCGAAATCTCCATCTGGAACACCACTTCTCACAGCCTTGTTCATAAGTGGTTCGCCAACTGTGGAAAAATACTGGCAATGATTGGCCTTGACAATCAGCATTTGGTTGCAATAGGTGAATGTAATGATTATCAAGTGTGGAACTATCTAAATCGGACGGTTTTCGGTTCCTGGTCATTCGGATCAATAATCGAGGGTTGGTTCAGTCTTCTTCGTGTATCAAATACAGAATTCCTTGGAGGATACAGTGATTCATTTCAACGATGGAATATCAATGGGGTCCAGCAAGGTTCAGCAATCAATCTTCAGATCAACGGCCCTAAATTACGTGGAATGGTGATTTTGAGCGGCCATATTGTTGTCACAGCTCGTGAAGCTTTTGCCAGTGATGTGATTGACCTGAACACAAACACTATTCTTGCAACCAAGAGTTTTATAATCCGTGTCAGGGCTATCGCTGTGATTGATAACCAAACGGTCGTAACAGGAGGAAACACTGGTGTTATAACAGCCTGGAACGTTTTGACAAGGAACGATTTGTATTCATTTGAGATGGACTCCTTTGGAAACAATCCTCCGAACTCAATCTGGTCGCTTGAACTTCTTAAAGATGGCAGCATTGTTGCTGGATGCGGTGACGGGCGCATGATCGAGTACAATCCCAGAAATGGTGACAAGTTTACTATGAAAGTTCACACGGGGTGGATACCTAGAATGGCAATTCTGCCCGACGGACGTCTAGTGACGGCTTCGAGTGATGGTCAACTTTTAGAATGGAATTGATTAATAGCCTCTTAGAAAATCGAACAACTCCGCCCGAAGCGAATTGAATTTTAGATCGTCTAGAAGTGCAAAACCACTATCGTTTTCATAAAATAATTAAAATAAATTTAAATTGATTGAACATGAATAAATATATTTAAAGATCATTGCTTGTTTCAAATTGGCTAAATGGCTTATTTATTGTTCATGTTTCTTGTCTCATTCGCCTTATATATACAGCGAACCTTTTATTCCTGTTCTTCTAGCCAGAGGTTTGTTTATCTTTGACTGATGATCGGCCAGGACGAGACTTGGGCTTCAAAAGAAAGGTTCTCATTTTTCCCTTTCCTTTAACGTCAATCAGACCACGTGACTCCCAAACGAATCCTTCATGGCTGAAGTTGATTTGCATGCATTCCGGGATCTAAAAGTGAAACCGAGTTGACTCCGGCTCTTCTATAAACTATGGCTTCGCGCAGACTTGCCTGAATATGGTCCAAAATTCCAGTGCTCTCCATTCGTGAAGCCACATTTACAGTATCGCCCCAGATGTCATATTGAGGCATTGATTCGCCGATTACCCCGGCAACAACGGGTCCACAACTCACACCAATTCGAAGCTTGAACTCAGTCAAACAGGCCCTGTTTATGCCATCTAGAATTGACATCATATTGGCTGCAAAATCCAACAACGTGGTTATGCTCTGCTCGTCAGCCTTGATGACCCTAACTTAGAGATCTCGGTGGGAATGAAATTGAAAGTAGGCAAATCCTACCGATTTAGCTCCACCCTCTTGACTCAAGCCTGAGGCAGCCATGTAAGTGCTTCCAATGGTCTTTATCTTCTCAATTGAACTAAACTTTTTCTTGTAGAGAAGCTAGAACGTATTAAAACCAATGAAAAGCGTCTGTTAGAAATCGCATTAAGAATCGAAATGACGAAAAGGTTACCAGATCGAATTCGGCAATGATTTCGTTGAGAATTCGAAGGCACTCGATGCCGTCTTTGTTCAAATCTGCCTCGTCGTAGAACTCTTTGAAATTAGCAATTGAAGCGAACATAACAGAGACGAAATCGTAGCGCTCATAATAAATTCGTTTCTGAAACCGAAGATTCAATTAGATTCAAAACCTGCCGCTTAGCAATTCCATTCTTACGCTTCTGGATCGATTTGGTGCCATGATAGCCGTGACCACGTGCTTTGGAAGCATGTTTTCCAGCAGCAACCGATTCAGAGTTGAAGTGGACTCAATCTCTTCCATTTCACGCTTGAATTTTTGTTTCCACAAAAAGTGAAGTCGAGAATTAAATTCCGCCTTTATGAATTAGCAAACTCGATCAGGTCGGTAGCAATAATTTGGGAGTAAAATAACAACTCACTTGTCGATCAATGAGATAGATGAGAGCCACAAGGAACAGTGTATGGTAGAGGCAACTTGATTTGGCTGGCAAACAGGCAGCGATAGGAAGGTCGAATGAATGCAGCGTATATGCGAGAGCTGAGCCGAATCCGGCGACCAAAAATAGAACCATTCGGAGCTTGTAGTCGAGGCCGGAAAAGATTGCCACTGAAAATAATGAAATTTGGAGCAAACAGTCATGCATGGAAAGATCGAACTGTTGATGAATATCGAGTTGCTGGTTCATTTGACCAAGGAGGGACCGTTTGCTGAGCAAACTCCGATTTTGTCTGTGAGAGCTAAAGACAATAAAGTGCGGATTTGGGATTCCATCCGATTCAGCCTGTTTTAGTGGATCGTTTGTAGACGATTTTGTCACATGAATGTGGTTGAAACTGATGAGCCAAGGCTGAATCAGGCAGAAAATAGCCAACAGCAGCGATATGAGCGTCGTGAGCCGATATTTCCCGACCAAAATCGAAGAGCGAACGGACACCTGAATCCGACCTTTCTGTTTAGAGTTTATAAAAATTTAATTCACAACCGGAAATCTGTTGAGCTGTGTTACGTCGAACGAGAATATAGAGCAACAAAGGGAACCGATTGAGAGGATGAGAGCCAGGACAGTGTTTATCCAAAAGCCCATTCCTCTTTGATTGATTTGTGAGAAAATCAAGTTCAAAAACAATGTGATATCAAATCTCACTTTTGATTGTCCGTGATGCACAGAATGAGAGTGACCAATGCGAACAGAACTGAGTTGACCAAGCATTGATGAAAAAAAGTTGAGGATTGCGCTGCTCTGAAACGATGCTCGTTCGAATGAAGATGGTTAACGCCGTCTTGGGCAGAAACGCATTCCTCGCATTCATTTAATTCAATGCTCAAGCCAGAGCTTTTCAGTCTTTTCGCCTTTAAACAGCTAAAGCAAGACATCCACGCGGTGTGACTTTCTTCATGAGAATGGTTCTGGCACTTGAAACGACGGAAGCGAAAAGTGAGCGGGTTCCATGACGGGCTGGGTGAAACGAACCTTGAGTCGCAGTTCTGTATAATCAGCTTTTGATTTTTAGGCAACTGGTAAAACTACCCGTTCAAGCAGCCGATCGACTGATCGAGCTTAAATTGGGAAAGAAAATCCTCAAAGAGCGAGTTGATGAGGTTTTGATCGGCCTCAGAATTGACCGGCGCGTTGGTCTCTTCAGTTTGATCGCCGTTTAGCCAGAACTCAAGTTTGCTTGTCTTTGATCGTCCACTCCTGTCAAATTCAAATTGGTCGAACTCATCTATCTTCAGAACTGGCCATCTAGTTACTCGTCTACTCTAAGGCTTGCGCCCGTGTCTTGACGTTCAAACGGACGAGGTCGGATCAGATAAGTTGAAATGTTCCTGGCCCGTAAGACTTCATCTCGTTCTTGGCCCGAACTGGCCGAGATCTGATACTCTTCTGTGAGAGAAATCATGGTCTGATGCGAGATGTGAATCGATCTTTCACCCGTGATCGGCTATTATCCAAATCAGACGTAATAGGAACACTAGAGCTCTAATTACCCGGGAACTCCGCTCTGTTCCATTCGATTTGCCACAGTGACGTCATCGCTCCAGACGTCGTACTGCCTGTGCATCATAATTTTGATAAGAAATTAGCACATCGCCCAAGTCGATTCTTTAGAATGCAAACCATTTTCGAAGGCCGAGCACTCCCGACAGAACTTTGCCGGTGTGAACTCCGATTCGCATGTCTACCTGAACACCGGTCGCTTCGCGCACTTCTCTTCAAATAGCCTGAATTTGTTCAATTCGGTTAGTCAATAGTCGGTTATAAGCAACCAACCGAATAATTTTTATCATTCTCAATCCGAGTTTAACACAGTTGTCAGCGTGTTTTTGTCGGGGAATGGGCAATCCTGACACGCAATAGTAGCAGTCGCCGAGTATTTTGATTCGCAGACAGTCGTGCTTCTTGGCCTCGGTGTCAAATTTCTCAAATAACCGGTTGAGAATGTTGATCAGCTCGGGCGGTTCGAACTTCTCGGCCAGCGGGGTGAAATTTACTATGTCGGCGTAGAGTATGCTGTTGTGAGACCGATCGATGATAAGAAAAAGATTCTTAACTTTTCCGAGTCAGATTGTGCCTCACCTAACATTTTTGTGACTCGTAATGTGAAGGCTGTTGAAAACCGGGTTTCGGCTTGCTTGGCGGTCGATAGGGGCAGCATCCAACAGTGGCTCGGAAATCTTTGCCAGCGAGGAGTCGGCAAGCCGCTTGCGATTTAGAGAGTTGCTTATTGTGTTGAATATATTCTGAAATACAAGCACTTTTGAACTGGCACCTTGAGGCTTGAGACGTTTTAGCAAAATGCAAGCTGCGTGATCCAAGAATAAATGTCTGTACTTCGAATTTAGTGTCAGAATTCGACCGAGGGTGAGATTTGTCTGCCTGACATCTTCGATTTGTCATTTTATCTTTCATCTCGATCGCGATGTGAATCGGCAATACATTGAACATGAGCGACTCCTATTCATCCGGCGACAGTTATTTACACCTTCGATTAATTCTTTGGAAAAGATTTTGAGGGCTTGCCTGCTTTTGTCGTTCTCGCTCCAGGTCGATGCGATTGCGCAGGAAACAGAGCGTGTTCTTGAACGTCTTCAACCGGATTGAACGGGTCCTCAAGTGATGGTAGCAGCCATAAAAGTTGATGGCGAGTATGGCCAGTAGGAAACTTGAGCACTAAAAGACGTTTGGGTGTATCGTGTTCGACTATGGCCAAGCACAAGGTGTTGGTTCAACATACGACTTTGAGGCTGACTGAGGCCGAGAGATTAGCAGCCGAGAGAGCGTAGATGATCAGCGCAACATCTTTGAAGCTGAGTAAAGCAGCGGTCAGAACACTCACTAGGCTGCTCGCTGGCATCACAGAATAAACACACAAGAGGCCGAACGTATCAAACAAAGAGCAGAATGGCCACTGTGGAGCTTCTGTGACCTTTTGGTAAACTAGAGG
This sequence comes from Proales similis, assembly GCA_019059635.1. Classification (NCBI taxonomy): domain Eukaryota; kingdom Metazoa; phylum Rotifera; class Eurotatoria; order Ploima; family Proalidae; genus Proales; species Proales similis. Next base: position 641,108 of record JAGVRJ010000015.1, read on the forward strand.
TGTTAAATGGCTCATGATGTTGACAAGAACCAGCAAGCTGCTGAATGTAGCCGACCAAGAAGCGACGAATCTCTCATGGTACACAACGCCTATTAAAAGAGTGGCAATCAGAACAACATTAAGTATCGGCAGAGCGATTAAAAGTCCAAGCCGTGTAAGCTTTTAAGCAGATTTAGTCAAGACCGTTGATTTAGGGATCGAAAGACTAGAATGGCCTTACATTTTGGTTCACGAGCAAGTGGGCTGCAAGCTCGCAGGTGTTTTTCAAAGTAATCACGAATAATATCGAGACCATTGAGCCGTGTTGTATTCGGTGTTCGTAAACGCTTCGCATTTTTTGTGCGTAAGATGGAATGTTCGCTTGGCCGAAAGAATCTGATGAGCTGATGGAAAGTTGATCGGAAAAATCTGGCGGTGAAAGCTTGATAGGAGCTTGGGCGCTGACGTCCTTCTTATGCCGCATGCTGATCGAGCAAAATTCACCTAAAGGAAAGTTTAAACATAGCTCGCTTTTATTCAATCGCTCGATTTATCATCAAAATGTGTGCAAATGTGCGCCAGCGAGTGCATCAGAGCCAGTGAGGCCTGAGTTTAGGTTAATGTGCAGGAGTAATTCGATTGGTTATCATTATGGTGGTAGTTTTGTGCTTGTTTTTGTTGTTATTAAGAAAACTGAAAGAAAATATTGCTCAAACGTTCATGGATCCTTATTGATTATGGGCGTCTCGCAGCATTAACTGAGTGCCTTTACGTTATGTGCACTTGTTGAGCAACCTTTGAGGGAGCACAGGGATTATTTGAGCTATCCCACCGAGCGATCATTCTAGCCATTTATCAAGCATCAAACAGACCGCATATGTGCATGCAGATAGGAAACAAGAGAAGAACATGAAAAATTATGGATCTGGGGCCAAGAGATAAATTGGGCAAATTAGACGCCAATCGACGAGTTAATTTAGAAATTTGCCGCACAGAATGTGTTAAGTACGAAATTGGTGCCCAGTTTTGGCTCCTTCTGCAAGCCCGCAGGGCACACATAACAAACACACGAGATGGAGTTTATATTTTCTTCCGTTAGGTGAATTGGTTTCATAATTGCGTCCTTCCCCAAACACTTTCCTTCCTTTCATTTCGAACTTTTCCGGCAATCGAATGCAATCTTCACTTGCTAGCTGCTTGTGCCTTCTCGCCGCTTGATGGCTTTGTTGAGTTTCTTTGTTATCCAGGTTCATCCCTCAAGCTGGTGGCAAACAAGTCGAGTTTACGTACTCAACAAAGCATCAGGCCCAGTCAAAAAGATAGTGGTTGAGTAGAAAATCGTCTGTTCTTTGGCAAATTGCCTCACTGAGCTCATTTGAAATAAAACTCAGCCATTTTTATGGAGCCCAGATGTTTATTTGAGACCGATAATTGAAATTGGTCCTAAATCAAATAAAGTCTGGCGGCGTCGTCTGAATTGGACAAATTCATCGCGTTAATTACATTTTGCGCGATCGCATTTTACTAGAAACGCAAGGAAATAGAAAAGAGATAAACTTCTTGATTCCGTTCCCTTTGATCAAATTTGAATTATAATCTCGATGGTGCTTTGGAAATGAGCAGAAAAATGTTCTATCGACATGTTATGGTCCACTTCTGTTCACGTCTGGATTGGTTCTTGACAAGTTCGAAAACTGTTATTTCGCTAAGCAAACTCCAAATTTAATAGAGCTCCCAGCCAATAAGCCCTTCTGACTTGTGCAGATTTCTTTTTCGAAACGATGAAATCAATTACGAAATTGATCTAAAAAAACAGTAATTGAGACATGAGCTGTTGAATCTGGTGAAAATATGCACGATTGCTTGCCAAGAAAAGGAACTAAATTGAAATGAAAAGTAGTCAAACAGTGAACTTTGCGAATCGATAAGAGCGTTCAATAGTTGATTGGCTTTAATACGTCCGATACACATCCCTTAGCAAAAACTTATTCAAGCAGAAAAACAAATTGCATTAGAATTGTGAAAAATATTTGCAAAGCCATAAAGCAGTCAAAATGGCTCCAACAGTTTCACTACATTTAAGAAAATACCTTAAAGGATGGCTGGCAATTTCTGTTTTGTTCACAAATATCTTTGCCATACCAGTTCCTAAACATATTTTTCGAAAACGAAAATCTGAGCATTTAAAATCAAAGGGAATTCAAGCATTTCCCTCTTGACTTATTTTGCCGTGAAAAAGAAAAAATGACTAACTTGGCAACTTTTCTTACTCTGGCCGGCCTTTTCTCGAACAGTAACTGCTTCTTAGATTTCTGCTGAAACAAACATTCATTCGATTTATCCAAGCACTTGCCATTCAAATAACTGAGCAAACTTTCGAGAGGAAGACCCTCACAAGCCACTCGATTGACTTGAACACCAACTCATCCATAAAATCGATTCCCTTCAGGACCCAGCAGACTTGCCAGGCAGAATGTGCCAAGACCAGCGAATGTTCATTCACGTTCGAGCAGCTAGGCCAGTGCTTCCTCATGCGACCGAACACTGCCAAGTGGTCTCCGGTTGGAGAGCCGATCAAGGTCAGAAGGCGCAAGGGCGAGATAATGGTCTCGCATGTCTACGACTCAAACGTATCGAGTCTTTTTTGCACCACTTATTTGGGCAACAGCCTGATGGCTTCGGCTGGTACCGAAATCTCCATCTGGAACACCACTTCTCACAGCTTTGTTCACAAGTGGGTTACCGGCTGTGGAAGAATACTGGCAATGATTGGCCTTAGCAATCAACATTTGGTTGCGATAGGCGAATGTGGATATTACCAAGTGTGGAACTTTCTAACTCGCCTAATATTTGACATTTGGTATGTCGGAATTACCCTTACGGACTGGTTTAGCCTCTTGCGTTTGTCAAACACAGAATTCCTTGGAGGATACACTGTTTCATTTCGACGATGGAATATCAATGGGGTCCAGCAGGGTTCAACAATCAGTCTTTCTTCTACTGGTTATAGATTACGTGGAATGGCGCTTGTAAGCGGTCATATTGTGGTCACAGCCCCAGATACCTTTGGAAGTGATGTCTTTGACCTGAACACAGGGACTATTCTTGCGACCAAGAGTTTTAGTTCACAGGTTAGGGCCATTGCTGTGATTGATAACCAAACGGTCGTCACAGGAGGAAAGGATGGTTTCATCACTGCTTGGAACGTGTTCACAAGGGTCAATTTGTTCACAGCCCAGATGGACCCTTCTTTTATAACTCATCCTTCAAATTCTATTTGGTCTCTGGCACTTCTTCAAGATGGCAGCATTGTTGCTGGATGCAATTATGGACAAATGGTGAAATACAATCCTCGAAATGGTGACAAGTTTACTATGAAAGTTCACACGGGTTGGGTACCTAGAATGTCAGTTCTGCCTGACGGACGTTTGCTTACGTCTTCGGGTGATGGTCAACTTTTGGAATGGAGCTGATCTTATAAATCAGACCAAGTTGATCAAAAGGGAATTTTGTTGGTTTGGACAGGCCTGAATAAGATTTCTAGTTTGAAAACCCATGTTTAGATTTAATCTAATAAAGTACTCTTTCGCTAGCGTTTTTTATTTGGACTTTTGTTTCACATATCATAGAATGGTATAAACAACAGAGAAGACTCAATGCTATCTTGACAAAGACTCTCAGAAAGAATCCAATTCAGTCTGGTCGAAATAATCGATTGTTCTCCTGGGCAGTGAATGAGAAGACTGCTTTTCGTCGGCTTCGTCAGATAAGAGTGAAAAAGGGCTTTCGATTGTCACTTTGTTGGTGCTGAGTTGCTCGCTGTTGAGAACCTTGAAATTCGTGCTCAAGGGTCGAATGGGTTGATTGAGCTGTTTTATGTTGGTGAGCCGGGAGATGATTGACTGCTTGGGCCGACTCTCGACTGTCTCACTCAACAGCACGGATGGTATGAAACATTGATCCTTGTTGGCCAAAATAAACATGCTGCGGTGGGGCTCAGGATCTTGGCTGAACGACTCCAAGCCGTAGTAAGTGGCCAGTTCGTGCACAAACCGCCGTTCGAACGACTTCATCGTTGGCAAGTCCTGGATAACTCGTTTCCCGCTCACTTTGCAGTCGCGAACTGCGGCCTCGAACTTTTGTTCTATTTCGATTACAAAGTTTATCTCTTCGCGAGCGTAGCTTTTCAAGTATTCGCTGTAAATCGGCTTGGGTCGGACGTTTGCGTCGATATGAAGTGCTTGAGCAAAATTTCTGTTGCGCTCGGCTAAAAGACACTCTTGGTCGCATTCAAGCACGTGTCGTTTCATTGCGGCCTTCTCGTCCTTGAAGGAGTCCACGTTTATGGTGTTGCTCGATAGCATTTGTTTTAGATCGGCGGCAACATTTTCGAACAGCACTTGATTCGAGTTGTAAGTTGAGACCAAGCACTTTTGTTGCGTTGTTTTCAAGCCACATTTACATTTGGCAGTAACGAGCTCATTACAGGTTGTGTCAGGGCACTTTTCGAATCGGTGACACGGCTGGTTGCATTTATGGCCGCAGTAGGGCCGAATAGACTCGCAAGGCTGGCTGCATTCTTCACCTTGTTCCAAGCATGGCCCTTTGTGGCAGACCCTTGGACAAGTGTGAGAGCAGTTGGGCAGCTGTTTATCGCATCGTTTTCCGCATGAAACTTCGTTTAAATAACAGGGAATGTTGTGTCTTATCTCGTGGCCACCGACGCATACTTTGGAGGTGAGATAGGAACACGGAGGACAGTTGGCCTCCCAATGGCAGTTGTGTGTGACCGGGTGGCCACAAGGGTGATGTCGTGCACATGGCCGGCTGCATTCAAGAGGCTTCGTGCCACAGCGAATCGGCGGGTACTGAATTGTATGGCCACAGTCACACACTCGCTCTTCAAAGCTGGCCACCAGGCATCTTCTGCACGGCCCTTTGTGGCATAAGTCTTCGCACTTGTGCTGCCCGCAGCTCAGATTCTTGTTGCAAATTTGAACGCAAATGTGCTCCTTGTCTGGACAGCATTTCTCCTGACACTGGTGACGGCCGCAAGATTTCTTCTTTTGGCAAACTCGATTGCACAGCTTGGTTGATTCGAGCGCTTTGCCGCACTCTAGCCGCTCGGACTCTTTTCCACATCGACACTTGACATCAACAGTCTCGGTGCAAGGCGGACAAGGACCATTGTGGCACTTGCTGGCGCATAAATGAAGAGAACCGTTCCTTTCGTGCAGAACTTTGCCGCATTTGCTTTCACAAGTCGGAATCGGATCGGTGCACTTTGTCCTAATCAGCTTTTTCTCGATCAATAGCTGACGAATTTGCCTATTGCCGCAAGGACAAGTAGACAGTACGGACGGTAAGAAGCTGCAAGGAGAGCAGGGACCAGAATGGCAAAGCTCTTCACAGTCATGATTGCCACACATGAGTTTCTTGGCACACGGCTCTGAGCAGGTGTAATCTGGGCTGGAGCCGCAGTCCGCTGTTCTCTTCTTTAAATGAGAATAGCACTCTTGTTCAACTTTCACCGGACAAGGCTGGCACTCTCCAGAATGGCAGACCTGCTCGCATTTGTGAATACCACAGTTCAAGATTTTGGCGCACTCTTCGTTGCAGAAAGGCTCTCTTGAAGATCCGCACTTGACCTGAAAGTTCACTTTGCCACACTTGCAGCTTCTCGTGACCATCGCATCGCATGGGCCACAAGGGCCAGGGTGACACGTTCGAGTGCATTTGTGTATGCATTCGAACTTGGATTCTGTTTTAAGTGCGGATGAGTTATAATAAGCTGCTGACTGCTTGAGCGGTTTTGAGCAAAGCTCATTGCACGAGTGAGGTAGAGAGCGATAATTCGGAACCGGTCCAGTACGAGTCGGGTTCAGGACTTTGCCGCAAAAACAAGTGTAGCGATTGGGCACCGAATCGAACTCGGTTTGGCAGCAAGGACATCTCCAGCTCTGACTGCTTGCTTGCGCCAAACATGACTGCGCCCACTTTTTAATGCAGTAGAGATGAAATATTTGAAAAGTAACCGGGCAGCTCCAGATGGCTTTTTCTGGACGAACTTTTTGGCAGCAAATCAAACATTCGATCTTGTTGTATCGAAGCTGAGTTATGAGAATCTCTGTTCGAGTCTTTTCAGTTTTGGGCCGATCGGAATCCAGCTCCGGCCTGAAGCCTTCAGACTGCTTGTGCTCTTCGCCTAGCCCTGGATGTGGCTGCTGCTGGTTTTGTTGGCCGTTTCTTCTGTTTTTGCGTGGCTTGTTGCTTGGCCTGTTTGTAGCCGGGTTAACATCATTGGCGGCATTCGGTGGTTCAAGAAAATTTGACCCGGTCGAATGTGAAATGGAGGCTCGTTTTTGTTCTATTCTTGGCCGTCTTCTCCTGTTCTCGTCGCCGTTTCTGCCTGTTGGCTTTTCATTGCTTCTAGTCTGCTCCAGATTGACTGTTTCGTTCGGAGTGGCGGCTACGCGATTTCGGCGCCGGCTGTGGTTTTTGTGTGCTTTGGGCTGGTTTTGCGAATCGGCGCTTGGACATTGCATCGCAGCGGTGTTGATTGCGGTGTCTAGCTAACGAAAAGAATTTTTAAGTTCTTGGTCACATTAGCCCTCTTGGCTCTTATTTATAGCAATGGATGAGACTCAAGTGAATGAAAGTAAAATCCGAATGCTTCATGCATCTCGCTAAATTATGCTAATGAGCCGATTGCAACCGCAGAGATAGAGAGAGGCCCAGGCTCATGGTAAAGAGCAAGAGCAATGACGGCCTTTATAAGCACGGTGGTAATTACCGTTTAGATTTTGTTGTTGTGAAATTACACAGCGCATAAACGTGCTTCGATTTGATTGCCACCTTTTGTCCCATTCTGACTGTGGTTTCTCGGTTTACTTTGATTCTGGTTGCTTTTTATTTAAATCAGAAAAAATTGACGCCAAGGATTAACGTCGTGTGTTGTCTATGTAGGAAATCGATTGGAGGATATTTGATTCAAAATGTGAATTAAATCGATAAAAATCGAATAAAAAAACAAAATGCCGTGAAATAATAAACAGTAATTGGAGATAGACCCGCTATCAGGTTGAATAAAATATGCTTGAAACGACGAGACGGTTTGACAGCAAGAATTGAGAATTCTGCTTAAAGAAGATTGAGCCTTCCAGATTCTGATTTTGCTTTTGTTGACTAGATCGATTTTAACTAATCAGGGCGAAATGAAGCGATCTTCGCGTAGTCAAACTCGACGTTCGACTGGCATGTCGGAGTCAAGTACATTGTCGCAGGCGGTAAGTTCATGCCCGAAACAAGTCTAGACCGAGCAACGTGAACCACATGAATCTGAAAATTTAAAGCAAGAGATTACCGAACGGTTCATCGAGGCGTGTGAGGACGGAAATCTGGCCACAGTGAAGAAAATAGTCGAGGAGACCAAAGAATTCAACATTGAAGTCACCGACAACCTTGGCCGAACCGGGCTGCGGCTTGCGGTCGAAAACGAAAATCTCGAGGTTTAATGGTCGTTCATTCGATTGGATCGGTTTAAACTCAAAAATTGAAGGTTGTGCAATTCCTACTGGACAAATCGGACAGTCAAAAAATCCGTGATGCTCTCTTGATGGCCATATTTATGGGCCATACCACAATCGCCGAGGCAATACTCAAGCATCCCAAGTACAAGGTCTTGAACGACAAGAAGATCATGGACGGAAACTCAGACTCGTTTTGGCAAACGCCCAGCTCGGATGACGCTCAGTTCTCACCGGATATCACGCCGGTGATGCTGGCCGCTCAGTACAATCGCACAGCCATCCTCCAAATGCTTCTACTCAACGGCGATCGAATTCTCAAGCCTCACGATTTTAATTGTAAATGCGTCGAATGCCAGAACAAGTTCAAGTTCGACTCGCTTCGGCACGCTCAGTCGCGTCTGAACGCGTACAAAGGTCTCGCAAGTGAATCGTATGTCTCTTTGGCCAGCGTCGACCCGATTCTCACTGCTTTCGAGCTTGGACACGAGCTGGGCCTTTTGGCCGAGAAGGAAAAGTACTTCAAGGTTAGAAATCTCCTCTTATTCAGCTGCAAGTCGTGCATCGCATTTTCTCAACCCTCTCGTATGCAGCACGAGTATCTTCAGCTCAAAGAAGCTCTAGGCGAATACTCTGTCAAGCTGTTGAACTTCGTTCGAGGACGGGACGAGCTTGATATTGTATTGAACAAGTGCGGCAAAGAGCTGGAGGAAAAGTACGAGCCGCTTGCACGCCTCGATCTGGCCATCAAATACAAAGAGAAACCGGTAGGCTCAGTTCGCGCGGCCATTTGTTCATGTCTCGACTAACAAGCCAAACATTTGCTTGTGTGAAACAAGTTCGTGGCCCACTCGAACTGTCAGCAAAAGCTCGACGAGATCTGGTTCACTGGAATCAGGAAAATCTCCAAAATGAACCCGCTCGTCATTGTTGTTCTCATCCTGCTCCATCTATTGCTGATTCCGGTTTGCTCGCTGATCTATATCCTGCTGCCATTTTCAAAGGTAAACATTCAAATCAAACTGCGTTGCTTGTTTTGATCGCATTTTGCTGCCTCAGATTCACAAAGTGGTCAACCAGCCTTGTCTCAAGTTCATCTCTCACTTGGCCTCTTACTTGGCGTTTGTGAGCGTGGTCATACTAAATTACCTGCAGCACATAAACGAGACCCGGTACCTTTCGGAGCGCTTCTCGCACGTCTATCCGAATAGGAGCCATCTGCTGGTCGAGTACTCAGAGCATGAGGGCTTTGAATACCACATTAACATGACGGACTTTTACTTTCGTCAATCAGAACCGCGCAATCTCGAAATTGTGATCACAATCATGGTGATTGGTAAATTGACTTCTCAACTCGCTGCTGTGATCCTTTCTAACTTACTACTCGTTAACAGGACAGATTTGGGAGATTGTTTCAACCACGTTTGAGATGGGCCTTGTTGAGTTTTTCTACTCGGCCAACAGCATCGTCAAGTTCACAATGAACCTGTTTTTCCTGGTCGCTCTTTGCCTACGATACTCGGCAATGATAACTGTGGCCAGCTGCAAAAGCATAATCGAGACCGACGAATTTTGGGAAAAAGTCGAGCATTTGACGCATAACAACACTCAAGATCAAACTGAAGTGTTCAAGACATTCTACTGGCTCAATGCAGGTAAGCGGCCCATTCGAGTGCTTCGATCAATTCTGTTTTTGATAATCTTGCTCGACTAGATCGGTTCTATTGGCAGCAGCTGGACCCAGTCAGCATCAGTGAAGACATGCTCGCCATCGGCACTCTTCTCAGTTTGGCATTGCTCTGCTTTTACCTGCCTGCCAACCAGCAGCTGGGACCCCTTCAGATTACTCTGGGCAAAATGATAAATGTAAACTCGAACGAATCAGACCGAGCATTTGGGCGAATTTTCAAACACTCGATTCAAGGACATTCTCAAATTCCTCTGCATATTTCTGATCATGTTCATCTCGTTTGTGTTCGGCCTCAACTCACTCTACTGGTACTACAGGCGCGAGATAAGGAATCAGTTTGAGATCGAGCCACACTACGAAGGTCACAACCATCACGAGCAGATCGAATTGCACGCCGAAGAAGCATTCGGAACGTAAGTACTCCAGCCGCTCTGTTCTGAGCCGAGCCGAAAATTTCTACAAAAAAAAGGTTCGGACGCGCCTTCATGACGCTTTTCTTTGCGCTTTATACAATCGGCGACTCGACTGATCCGCTCGTCGAGCCCTACGAAGCAAGTCTGACTCAGTCGATTGGATATCTTCTCTTTGGAATGTTTCACGTGGCCAACATAACAATAATGATAAACATGCTGATTGCGATGATGACCAAGTCATTTGAGGAGACGATCGTAAGTCAATAATTGCCCAATCGAGCTTGAAGAGTGGTCCAAATGGGACTAATTGCTTCATTTGGATGACATAGCGTCACTCAGACACCGAGTGGAAGTTCGCCCGCTCCAAGCTCTATTTGGAGTATATCAAGAATGGAGCCAACATGCCAGTACCGTTCAACATAATACCACAGCCGTACAAGATATTCGCCAATCTGAGGAAACTGATCAAGAAGAGCAAAGACTCGATCGAGCCCGAACTTGCCGACCAGATGGGGGCCGATTTTTTCAAAGGCGAAAACCGCGCAGCAAATTCTTTCAGCAAAAAAAGTCTGGTAAGTAGAAAAGGCGATTTGGCAAGTCTAGCGCAGTTTGACGTTTAATAGAGCGGTGATTTCAATCATTCGGCTGATGGCGTGAATGGCAACGAAACGCAAGGCTTGACTTACAAGGTGAATTCGATCGGAAGAAAGAGTTTTGAGTCAATTTAAAACTTGTTCGATTCAGACGGTGGCAGAGCGAATCGTGAAACGCTATCTCATGCATATGCAGGGCGAGAGCGAAGAATCAAAAGAGAACATCGTAAGCGACCTCAAGACTGAGCTTAACCAGTCTCGCATGGACAATGAGGCCGAGATGCGCTTGTTTTCGTCGGCCATGCGCAACAAAATAGCAAACTACAGAAAGTCACTGACAGGCGCCAGCAGACATCTCTCAAAGCTGTTCAGAGGAGAAGCTCAAGAAGTTGAGGCAACCATTCAGATGCTGGACAAGCTCAAGGCCGAAATAGTACAAAAGACAGTCGAGACGAGCGGGGAAAATCTCGAGCAGATGAGGGCCACCGCAGATAAGAATCAGTCCTCTTCAAATGCGGACGCCTATGCCAAGGGTTCGCAGAATAGATTTTTAAAGAATAACTGGGATACACCCGACCAGAACGCAGCAGTGTTTTTTTCTCTCGAGACCTCTCTCAGCTGTATGGGCAACCCGCAGCTCAGCCGAATCGAAGAGGAATCGGTCAATGAGTAGAATGGTTGCTAATGGTTTTTGCTCGTCGAGGTAACTTTCTTAATTAAACAGCTCTTTTGAGTTGAGGCCACATACTTTGCAATCAACAGGCATTCGATAAGTCGACTCCAGACTTCTGGCCAATCCAGGACATGATATCGACTTTCCATTTGAATAAATCTTTTTTTTTATTAGAATATCAAACTGATCAGCTTGGTTCGCAATAAAATTTGAATTTCGCATTGGAAACCGGTTGTTTCCTTGGCTGCTTTTTTTCGCACTAACGAGTTGACAGCATAATTGAAATGGTTTAACTTACAGGAAGACGAGAACCTTGAAAACTAACTTTGCTGCTCTCGATTAGACCTCGTTTTCGCTCGTTTTTAATAACTGATTCTGCCAAGAGTTTTATTGGCGTCGGCAATAAAACGGCAAAAGACGCGATCAAATGTAAAAGTAAAAGAGCTATCCAAGGAAATCCTGCCAAAACGCGAAAATATGAAGAAATAGTATGACGGTAATTAAGTAACTTTATTAGAGAATTTATTGATCACCTCTGGGTATAAAGTCGGCAACTCGATATTCTCATTTGAATATTCTTTCTTCAATAAAAGCACGCTCGAGTTAAAATGATTATCTGTAAAGCAGGACTTGTTTTTTCGTTCCTATATGCTGCTGGTAAGACAAGTTGATGAGAATGGTTTACAAAAAAAGAGTTTTCATTTTAATTAATCTAGCACTGGCCATTCAAATAACTGAGCAAACTTTCGAGAGGAAGACCCTCACAAGCCACTCGATTGACTTGAGCAACAACTCATCCATTAGATCGATTCCCTTCAGGACCCAGCAGAGTTGCCAGGCAGAATGTGCCAAGACCAGCGAATGTTCATTCACGTTCCAGCAGCAAGGCCAGTGTTTACTTATGCGACCGAACACTGCCAAGTGGTCTCAGGTTGGAGAGCCGATCGAGGTCAGAAGGCGAAAAGGCGAGATAATGGTCTCGCATGTCTACGACCCAGACGTACCGAGTCTATTTTGCACCACTTATTTGGGCAACAGTCTGATGGCTTCGGCTGGTACCGAAATCTCCATCTGGAACACCACTTCTCACCGCCTTCTTCGCAAGTGGGATGCCAACTGTGGAAAAATACTGGCAATGATTGGTCTTAGCAGTCAGCATTTGGTCACAATAGGAGAAACTGGACATTACCAAGTGTGGAACTATCTAACTAAGGTAATCTTCCAATCCTGGTACGTCGGAATTACCCTTTCGGAGGGGTTCAGTCTGTGGCGTTTGTCGGATACTGAGTTTCTCGGAGGATACATTGACTCATTTCGACGATGGAGTAGAAATGGAGCCCAACAGGGTTCAACAATCAGTCTTTCTTCTACTGGTTATAGATTACGTGGAATGGCGCTTGTAAGCGGTCATATTGTGGTCACAGCCCCAGATGCCTATGGAAGTGATGTGATTGACCTTAACACAAGGACTATTCTTGCGACCAAGAGTTTTAGTACACAGGTTAGGGCCATTGCTGTGATTGATAACCAAACGGTCGTCACAGGAGGAAATACTGGTGTAATAACAGCCTGGAACGTGTTTACAAGGAACGATTTGTACTCATTTGAGATGGACTCTTTTGGAAGTTATCCTCCGAACTCAATCTGGTCGCTTGAACTTCTTCAAGATGGCAGCATTGTTGCTGGATGCGGTGACGGGCGCATGATCAAGTACAATCCCAGAAATGGTGACAAGTTTACTATGAAAGTTCACACGGGGTGGATACCTAGAATGGCAGTTCTGCCCGACGGACGTCTAGTGACGGCTTCGAGTGATGGTCAACTTTTGGAATGGAGCTGAGCGACGTTTTCAGCTAAATAATTTATCAATTTTTTATTTATTCACGTTTATTCACGTACTGTCCATGTACTCGAAATAAAGCAAGAGGGAAAATAAATTACTCGAAGAATGAACACAAGACAAAGCTGGTTAGATCGAACTTTTAAAACTTTCGGTCAAGTAACGTTTCGCTCTGTCGCTGAGCCTATTTCATATTCACAGAGCTGATTGGCGTTGATCAGTACGGGAAGGCTGCTTTGAGCTCGATTCGCCCTCTGACTCGTTTGGGGGTAGACCTCTCTTTTTCGCAGTGCTCTTGTTCGGATTTGCGATTGGGTTGCTGGTTCCCAACACTTTGCCTATTTGCTTGAAAGCAACAAGCCTCAGCGCGTGCTTTTATTTTCGTTTAAGTTTGAGTTTAAGGGCCATTGACGAGGATGGGGAGCATGGACCCACCTGAGCACTGGAAGTCAGAATGTCGCGCTCTTGGTTAGAAAGGCAGTCCGAGGCGTCTGTGGGCTCTTTTTCGCATGGATCTAGAAGACCGGGTCCGTCTAGGAAGTTTTTGATTAGAAAGGGTCTGAAATGAATAGGAGACAAGCAGCTACCACCTGGTAGTAAAATTCCACTGCTCAGGACTTCTAAAACTCGCCTAAGAGCTTCGCCTGGCGGCAGCTGCATAGTTGAGCTGCTTAAACTTTTTTCGACCAAAAGCTCAAGCGCCTATTCTCTAACGTGTCAGTTCTCTTGTGCGGCTTGAGCTCTCTGCCCGCTCACTTACCCATTGAGAAAGAGGCTGCCATGCAGGATTCCTAAGAGACAGGTCGCGCAATATTCTAATAATTGCTGTACAGTTTTGTGTGTTGGCCGCTTTTCCCTTTGATTTTAAAACAAGCTTAGAAGAGAAAAGTGGACAAGAGAAAGATGGACTGCGCATTACCTGAAACCATTTGGCGTGTCTAAGTTCGGCCAACAATCGCAAGCACTTTTGACGGTCAAGTTGTCCTGCTGCTTTGCCGATTTAGGGTCTCGATTGAGTTGAAAGATGGCAAAAAAAAACACTCACCTTGAGTGGCGCTGGCTTGCTGTTCACGCACGAGCGGCGAAGTCAGCATTACTTTACAGGTGATTAAAGGAGGCTGAAGTTCACTGGTGTTCACTTTCACGACCATGATCGCTTCGGCTTCTTTGTCCAAAAGTATCGAATAGGTCGCTTTGCCGGCGATTTGCTCGAGTTTTTGCACCAATATCTCGTGAACTTGCTCGAGCAGCTGCATAGTGGGTATTGGAGTGCAGATGGCAACCAGCTGCACATCGGTGTCCCCTTGAAGCAAAAGGCCTTTGGCCAACAGACCGATTCTCAATACGCCTTTCAGAACTCTTCCTGATTCGTCTCTAGCCTTGCCCAGGTTTTTATTATTCCTGTATTCGTTCGCTTGTTCAATCGTTTGTTTTTTCGAAAAGTGAATAAAGTAAGATTACGTTTCTTGGTGATTAGACGCTTCGACCGTTTCGGGTTCTTTTTTGAGCATCTCCTGGTTCGCTTGACTTTGTTTCGGATGGCTGAGTGATTGACAAAGAATTTTCACAAACTCGCGCTTGAACTTACTTTTCGGCAATTTGGTCTGAAACAAGCTTGAGCGCCCTCTCTACGTTGGAGACCACTTCCTGGATGGCGTTTATCTTTTCAAATTGAGCCTTGAAAAGCGTAATTTAGAAAAGATGAGCGTTCATTACTTCTTCTTGTGATGGACAGATTGAGTTTAGTTTGGCGGTTATGTGGCGGTCGTCGTATGATTCGCTGTGTCGCGTTTGACTGAATCCAGAATGTGATGCAGGCGGATGCGTGCTGGGCATGCTTGGTGAAAAGGACCGGATTGGCTGTGACATGAGTTGTTCGAGTGTGGTCGGCTGACTGGGAACTGAGGCCTCGATTAGCGCCGCACTCATTAACGGCTTGATGCCGTTGCATGCTACATTCGACGTCCATTTGCTATTGACTAATTCTTCGCCCATCAGCTCGTTCTGCTTTGTCTTGGCGTTCACTTTTGATTCTATTCGAAGACTCGGATCGACTTTTTTCTAACCGGAATGATGTTTACTTTATCAGATAAACGGTGACTATGATGATGGTCAAAGAGAGTACCTTGTAAGCAAGTCGGTGACGGCGTCCTTTGGTGTGCATGTCCTTGGCGTTCGGATCATTGAACGAACAGTCGCACAACTTGCAATAGAATGAGATTATTTTCCCATCGACTCGAGTCTCGATGTACTCGCGTCCGATCGGCTCGGCAGTAGAAGCTTGTTCAGAACCCGGACTAGTGATCAGCTCGGCTTCGTTCAAAGCGGCAACATCGACTGTCCCTTCCTTGAACGAATCGTTTGTCTGGGCCGGATTTGCCATTGGCTGCCCAGGGACCGTGGTCTCGACTTCGGTCGAGTTCTCAAGGTCGGCTTGCTGCGTGGGCTTAGATGTAATTGGCGCGAGCATGTCTTGAGGGATCGGCTTGCCCAGTTTCTGATGCAACCGCAGTGTTTTTTGGTGTTTTATGCCTCGCAGATGGGCGAGGTAGGCATCTCGGCCGGTACACGAGACGTCGCAGAGTTCGCATCTAACCATGCTCGCATTCTTCTGCTTTGCATTCTGGTCGTCCTGTGGAGCCTTGACCAGCTCGGCTTGGGCGCCACTGTCTGCGTTTTCAACCTCACCGGCTGACTTGCACGCATGTGCTCGTTTTTTGTGCTTCTGTCCCTCCAGATGCTCTTTGTACGTCTGAGGTCCTGCGCAGCTCACTTTGCATATTTCACAATAATGCAAGTTCTGTGTGCTGGTCGGTCGTCTGGCCTTGAAAGGGGCGTTCCTCCTCAAAGATTGGACTTTGCCAACTTGACTGGTTTTCAGCAACGGGTTTATAGCGCTGGCTTGAGCAACGGCGTTGGCAGCGGCGTATGCGTTTGCATCGAAGTTGGGCGGTCGTTGGTTTGCGAAAGGCGGGTAGAAGGGGTTTACTGGTGTGACGCTGGGCGTCGAATAGTCGTAGCGCTGGGCAGGCTGTGAAATGGACACTCCGTCGCTTCGGCTCGGAACCGGAGGGGCTTGAGAGCCAGTCGAGTCAGAAGGCACGTTGTTTTGGCTAGTTTTTGCCTCCTCACTAGTCTGGCCGGGCTGCTGCATGGCCTGATAAGCGGCCTGGTATGCGGCAGCTGCTTGGTACTGCTCGTAATTGTACGCATATCCATAATTGCTCCTTTTCAAAAGTCAATCGAACGCTTGGCAGTCGAGTTGGTGCTAATAGTTACCCATATGTGGCAGCGTTCGGATAGCCGTAGTAGCTCATTTTGGCTGCTTGGTCACTGTGTGGAACTCTTCAGGTCCTGTTCTGAAAAATTAATGATTTCAGCAGTGCACGATCGCTGTCGCCACTCTTGCTCGGGTATACACTTTGAATAGCGTCGCCCTTTCTGTCCGGCCCGTAGTCATGTTATTAATGCAACCGATAAAGTGTCGCTTGAGATAGTCGGTGGCTTCATTTTCCGCTTGAATGAACGGAATCCTCCCTCGACCAAAAGGAAGCAATTTAATTAGAAAATAATCATCTGTCTGTATCCGATTGGTCGCGATCGGTCCGGTTCTATCACTTTTATTAGCGACATAGATAGAAAAGGAAAATGAAGCGAAAAGTCTGAATCGAGCCATTACTGAAGTAGAAACACTTGACCGATTTTGGACTAGATCGCTTGGCTGCCAATCTTAATATTGCGAGCATCGATCATCCTACAATTTCCATTTCTCGTGAGGCTCAAGTCGAGCAATCTAAATTAGCCGCTACAATATATGATAATAAGTTCGGTAGCTGGCATTTGCATTTCGCATTAATTCTGAGCAACAAACATCGAATTGAGTTAAGCTGGCTGCAGTCGTCAGGCAGAGGCATCATTATCATCATTCTGCGTTAGTTAGCGGCAAAAGCAGGATCTAGGTTGACTCAAGAATTGGCCCAGTACAAGTCATCTCAGAGCATGAGCTGCATAGTGCAAACCAAAAACTTTTTAGCCTCGAACGAAAAGAAACTCGCATTTAATTTTAATTGCTTCTTGTTTAGACCGGAGCACGCTGAAGAAAAGGGGAACAAAGACAGGAGAATAGGACGAACAGAGTCGAAAGCAAATAAGCTGAGAAAAGATGAAAGCCATCATCCTGTATTGTGTTTGTGTTTTGATCTCATTGGACGCTGTGTCTGCGCAGAGAGCCGCGTGCTCAAGTGGATGCCAATGTTTCGGCATCAGCTCATATTGCGCCAAAGCTGGCCTCAGGAGCGTGCCGCTCGTCCCATCGGCTACGCAAATTCTGTAAGTTTTCTTTTCCGATTTCCGTTATGCTGGTCAGAATTAGGACAAAGGATTTCTCAGGGACTTGCGGCTTAATCAGCTCCAGTCACTTCCGGCCTACTCTTTCGAGCAGCTGTCTCAGCTTAAAACTCTGTAAGCGGCCATCGTTCACATCTTGAAAATATCAAAGCACTAAACAACGCGCAACGAAGATATTTGAACTTCAATCTGATTAGCCAAATAGACAGTCATTCGCTTGAAGGCTTAAATCAGCTCGAGGAGTTGTATGTAGAGTCTTTGACCAATTTAATTTAGAGTCAGAATTTTAGTCGACTGGTGTTCAGGTTCTTGAATGGAAATCTGATCGAATCTCTTCCAGGCGACCTTCTCAAGCCTCTGAAGAGCCTCAAAAGCTTGTAACTACGATTCTATTACAAAGGGACCCTTTGCTCTATCTAATAATTTCTGTGTCGCAGATACCTCGAACAAAATCGACTTAAAAGCATCCCGGACTCGTTTTTTGAATGGACGCCAGTCATCAAGCGAGTGTAAGTCAATCAAATAGAAGATTGCTCGCGTTTACTTACGGCAATGCCTTTCCAAGTTTCCTCGGATTCAATCAGATAGAGCGCTTCTCCTTCGAGTTGCTTGACACAAACACGCATCTCGAGCTGTTGTAATATTCCAACTGAACTAAAGCTCTTATTTGCGCTGTTTTAACGAGTTTCATTTGCAGGAGTTTGGAGTCGAATCCTGTTCACTGCGACTGTGGCCTGTTTCAAATCAAAGAGAGATCGCTTGAAAATGCAAGAGTCATAGCAGCGGCAGAATTAGGGATCAAGTCGAGGCTGCTCGGAAGATGCCAGTCGCCTGCGCAGCTCAGAAACCGAGAGTTGCGTCTGCTCCAGATTGAACAAGTCGGCTGTGGTAACATTCATTTTAGTTTTGATTTTTCGATCGGTTCAATGAGCTTACTCAGCATCTCCTCGGATTCAACTTGAGCCAAAAACGGTCCATGTCTACAGCAGCCAGCCAGTTGAATTGAAATGTTCTTCGACCGGAAACCCGCAACCACGCATCAGCTGGCACATAAATGGGTATTAAAGAAACTCAATTATTCAATCAGAAGCTGATTATCATGCGTCAAAATTTGAAGGGCTGCGATCGACGGCAACTCGAGTAGATTTCGAATATCGGCAGACAAAAGTGTTTTGCAGATAATTGCATCCAACTCAAATGAGCAGATCTCTTCTGTGAAATGCTCGGCCAAGAACTTTGTTGGCCAAGCCGAGGAGTTGGCTTCGATCAGCTACGATTCCTCGGTCGAAGCATGTAAGTGTTTGGGTCGATTTATTCCATTAACTCACATGTTTCACTCGCTCCTAGACGAGCAAATTGTTTTTGCAACGCTATCACAGCCGACAGACTCAAACCCAGCAGCTCAGCACAATGCAGTGGTTCAGCATGAACAAAGCCAGTTTAGTCAAAATTTGCCAACTCATTACAAAACCGGTAAAAATAGCTCAGTGGGTCGCTTAAGTCCTCATTTCATTTTCCAAAACGACAAGGTCTGCGGTTTGTTCAAGCTCCAGATGACCTAAGCTCCTTGGAGAACGAGAACGCCATTTTGCCGTGTCGAGTAGCCGAACCGGCCAAGACTCGAATCGCCTGGTACAAGGACGGCAAACTGCTAGAGATGAACAAGCGCGTCTGGGTCGATGCTTTTGGCGATTTGCACATACAAAACGTAAAGATCGACGACGAAGGGTTTTACGTTTGCTCAATTCAAAACGAGTTTGAGACCAAAAATGCCCAGGCGCTGCTCCAAGTATTTGGTAATTTGAGACTGGATTCATACTCAATTAGGCAGCATTCTCGACTCTCTGCCAAGTGCCGCCTTCGATTATCAGAGGGCCAACAGCCGCACTAGTGACTGAAGGCGCGTCGATCAGTCTTCATTGTTCAGTTTTTGGTCGGCCTTTTCCTCAAATTGTGTGGAAGTTGAACGGTAAGCACCTAGTGGGGCAGTCAGAAGCTTTCTCATTCAAATCCCGCTTCGAAAATAGACAAAGTGATTGAGAAGGAGTTGGCCAAGTTCACTCGTTTCGAGTACTTTGACAGCGACCAACTGCTTCGCATCAACCACATTCAGATGCACAAAGACGCCGGCGTGTACACTTGCGAGGCTGAAAACGCGGCCGGCTCGACCCAGATGTCGGCAACTGTTCGAGTACACCAGGCCGGTAGGTTTCCTAGTTTCCAGTTTTCAGATTGCAACTTGAACAAGCGGAGGGCATGCTTCAGAGCGGCCAAATTTCAAGATCGCCCAGCAGAACATGAGCGCATTCGAGGACACTTCGATTCGACTTGAATGCTTCGCAGAAGGCGATCCTAAGCCGCAAGTTGTTTGGTATCGCAACGGGCGTCGGATAAACACAAACGAACGAATATTCTTCGACTCCTTCGGCTATTTGAATGTGCGAAATGTGCGCGTCACCGACTCGGGCGAGTACATTTGCAAAGCAGAGAACGTTGCAGGCTCGGCGAGTCATCGCTTCTTCCTCAGCGTCAAAGGTAAATTTAAGTCGCCGTTGAAACGAATCGCTCGATTGTGAAATGATTGGCCAAGACATTCACGGACGTGTTCTATCCGACGAGATTATATTCAAGGCAATCAGCTCGGCCAAAAGTGAAGTAAACAGTCAAATAGAAAACAGCCTATCACGGCTGTACGAGAAAAGAGTACCGAAGAGCATGGGCGACTTGATCTCTCTGGTGCGGTTCCCGCGCCTCGAGACGCTTGAGATCGCCAAAGCAGAGGAGGTGTACGAAAGAGCGCTCGCTTCAATATTCCGCTATGCAGACAACATAACATTTAACTTGACAAGTCAAGGTAATCAAAGCGACTGTCCGGATTCGCTAACAGGCCGGCTAATCGGGCTCCTTCTAAGGCTATTTTATTGAGGAGCCGCTCAGCTCCCAGCAGCTGCAGATCATTTCAGACATGTCAGGCTGCACTCAATACAAGCGGAGAGTTTCGTGTTCGGAGCGCTGCTTACAGTACCGCAGCATAGACGGCACTTGCAACAATTTGCTCAAACCACGACTAGGCGCAGCAAACACAGCCCTTCGACGCTTGTTGCCGCCAGAATACGAGAACGGATTCTCAACCCCCAAAGGATGGGACAGGCAGCGGCTCTACAATGGCTTCCTACTGCCCAATGCTCGTCTCGTGTCTAAACAGGTCATTTCTACGAAGCGGGTTACAAACGACCTTGAATTCAATTTGATGCTGATGCAATGGGGCCAATTTCTGGATCACGATTTGAGTCACACGGTAATGGCGCTGAGTCTGAACACGTTCAGCAATGGCATAGCTTGCAGGGACTCGTGCTCAAATGACCCGCCCTGTTTCCCCATCGAGCCGACCGAAGAGGAGAAATTGGACCCGGTGAAGAAGAATCGCTGCATGGAGTTTGTGCGCAGCTCGGCCATTTGCGGCTCGGCCGAGACCAGCTTTCTGGGCTACACTGTGAAGCAGCGCGAGCAGATTAACCAGCTGACTGCGTTCATCGACGCGTCGAACGTTTACGGAAGCACAGAGCAGGATGCGTTCGACATCAGAGAGAGAAGCGTGTCTAGCGGCAAACTCAAAGTCCATCTCACGGCCAAGCATCCCAGAGGTCTGCTGCCGTTCAATTTGGACACCAACATGGACTGTCAGCGCGACAACGCGACCACAATCGGTTGCTTCCTGGCGGGCGACTATCGCGCCAATGAGCAGCTCTCGCTGCTTGCCATGCACAACTTATGGGTGCGACAGCACAACAGACTAGTCGATCAGTTGAGATCAGTGAACCGTGACTGGTCGTCGGAAAAGCTGTACCAGCAAGCCAGGAAGATTGTCGGCGCTCAAATGCAGCACATTACATATCACCATTGGCTTCCAATTGTCCTGGGGCCAGTCGGAATGAAAATGCTCGGAACTCACACAGGCTACGATCCTCATGTTGATGCGAGCATCTCCAACGAGTTCGCAACCGCCGCTTTTAGGTAACTTCACCCAGTTCGATTCATTTTTTTTTTCAGTTTTGTCAGGCGAGTTTTTTTTGAAGGTTCGGCCATTCAATCATACAGCCGTTCACGTTCCGATTAAACAGCAGCTACCAGCCGATTGCGGAAGGGAATCTTCTGTTGAGAGATTCTTTCTTTGCTCCACAGCGCTATTATCTCGAAGGAGGGATGGAGCCTCTCCTTAGGGGTCTACTTGGCTCACCGGCAAAGCTCAAAGCAACCAACGAAATGCTAAACGATGAGCTCACCGAGCGCTTGTTTCACATCGTGCGCTTTGTCTCTCAAGATCTAGCTGCTCTGAATATACAGCGCGGTCGAGACCACGCTCTGCCAAGCTACACGGCCTATCGCAACCTGTGCAACCTGAGCGAAATAAACCAGTGGAGCGATCTGCAGGGAGTGATCGAGGACGCAGCGACCAGGGACAAGCTTCGAGCGCTCTATGGAAGCGTGCACAACATCGATTTGTGGGTCGGCGGCATTCTGGAGACAGTTGTTCCTGGCGCCAAGGTCGGACCACTTTTCCTCTGCATTCTCGTCGAACAGTTTAAGAATTTGCGTACTGCCGACAGGTCTGCTGCTCAATGAACTCGATCAACTCTCAGCCGATTTCTCACTCTTGGATCTTTATTTAGATTCTGGTACGAAAACAGTGAAGTCTTCTCGCCTGAGCAGTTGTCTCAGCTCAAGAGGACAAATTTGGCGAAAATAATTTGTGAAAACAGTGAGGACACGCCAATGGTGCCGCCATCAGTCTTTTTGAACGCACGATATCCGAACGAAATGGTTCACTGCTCCCAAATTGAGGACGTTTCGCTCGAGCCGTGGCGAGGCTGCTGTCAAGAAGAGTACGCCCACTGCGCTCCTTGAATTCACCATCTGGACTCTTTCTATTCTCCGAATCAGCCCTTCAGTTATTAGCCCGAATTGAATAAAATTCACCCACAACTGCACTCGACTGTTAGACTTGTTTATTTGCTTGCTGGCATTAGAAGTAGCGTTGGAACGATTCGAAAAGATCAACGGCTTTTGTTCTAAAAGTGCGAAGTTGACTTGAATTTCTGCAGCTCATCGCCAAGCTGCTGCTGAATGTGATCCAATGCCGCTTTACGTTGATTGGTGACCAGCAGGAACTGTTCAAGTTTGTTGACGATTTCGATATCCTCCTGAGTGAATGAGTCGAGAATTAGTTGGTCTCGGTTCCAGCCTTCGGACAACAGCGCTGATTGATTTGTTTTAAAATTAAGAAAATCAATGCCGGGACGGGGTAGGAGTGAGAGTGCTCGAATTACTGGAAATCTGTTCATGTTGACGCTTCGTTTCGTCCATGTCATTTTCACAAATGCCAGAGTGAGTTCTCAGCATCGTCTCAGTTTCGTTAAGTTTTGCTAGCCCCTTGGATACGAGAGTTGAGCAGAGTTCTCACTCAATCAGTTCAAACCACCTCACCTGCTCAATGATTTTGTTCGCGTCACTCACAGCTGCAAGGCGAACTCCGACGCAGAGTATATCGCTCTCTATCGCATCTCTCACTTTGTTATTCTCTCTCATTCGGTCTAGATTTTGCTTTCGCTCGATTGAAAGCGTTTCTTCTAGCTCTGTCTGAACAAGGTTTTGTTGGTTAATGAGAGCGTTCTAGTTCGGATTGAAGCATTCGCTTTACTCGTTTGATGCTCAGCTCGCTTGACTTGGCTGTGTCCTCATCAATTTGGGTTTTGGTAGTTTTTATTGAAGTTTGAAGTTCTTGGAAATATTTATTTGAAAACGATCAAATCTGCTCGGCTGATTTGGTGGCTTACTTGCGAGCTGCTCGCGCAGCTTCTTGAAATCAGCAAGTTGCTGTTCAAATTGTTGGCAAAGTTTTTGGTAAATCGGAATGTTGCTCTCTAGTTGCGCGTCCAAACTGGCATTCTTTTCCTCCCATTGGGCTGTTTGTTGGCTCATTGTTTCACACTGGCTGTTCAGATCGGCTAGAATTTTGGCGAATTTCTCTTGCGATTGCTCAAGTTCTTGAGTTAGTGCATCGATTTGATCTTTGGCTTGTCTGACTTGGCTGTTAAGCTCGGCCTCCTTTTAGAGCGTTTTCATGTGGTCAATTAAAGAACATTCATTAAAGCCATCACTCATCTGACCTCGTTTGTTTTGGCTTGATATTCGACTCTGGCCGCCTTCATAAAATCGTCCGTCTCGTGATTGAACACGCTCAACTGAGTTTTGAACAAATCGATCTCCTCGAGCTTTTCCTGGCGCGCTTTTTGCTTCGCCAACCTAAATGGCCACGTTCAAGTTTGAAAAGTCTGCATCACAGACATTGATTAACCGCAAAAGTCGGTTACTTGGCTTGTCGCTCATATTCGAGCTGGTCCTTGAGTTCTCTGGCTTCGCGCTGCAGTGCCTCCATCACTTGGCTAAAAATAAAATCGCCTGACAAGAGAGCGAGTTGTTTGCATTCGAGTCGAGCGTCTACCCGTGAACTTCCTGGGCCCTGGCGAGTTCGGAAAGGAAGTTCTCCGCTTGGCTCGACATCTCGGCCATTTCTTTCAATTTATCACCCAGCGCGTCTCTGGCCATCTTAATGCTGGCAAAATTCAAGTTTGAAATTTGTCTGTGCCGCACTTGAGACGAGAATTGGCCATCTCTTGCCACTCACTGGTTCTTTATTTCCAAATTGCCTGCTTCCAGCTGTTTGAGATGGTCGTAAATTGAGCGCAGTTCATTTCGCTTGGCCTCTTGTTCAATTTTAAGGTATTTGAGATTATCGGCTTCGATGACGGTTCGTTCGGCTGCCTCATTCGTTCGATTTATGGTTTCTTCTTTTTCCTTGGCAAACGAAGCTCTCAAATTAGTCTCCAGCTCGTTCAGGTTTTTCCTTAAATTCTCATCATAGATAAAACGCTTCGACATTCAGAGAAAAATTGTGGCTTACTCGTCCTCTTCAAGTTTGACCTTTTTCAGTTTGTCCAGCTCCAGCTCTCTTGTTTCGTATTCGAGCTCTTTTTCGAGCTGCTCAATGGTGCTCTCAAGTCTTTCGTTTTCCTATGCCGGGCGTATTCAGCTCAATGCCGAGTAAGGGTGCTATAAGGCCTTGTAGTTACCCTGAACAGAGTCCGAACGCTTTCGTTTGACTTGGCCAGCACCTTTCGCAGCTGCTCTATGTCTGACAGCTGATTGCTGTTCTGCTCTTCTACCGAGTATGCTTCCAGGTTTGTCTTTTCCTTTTGATTTTGTTCAAAAGTCGGCTTCCAAATGGTGCACTTCGTCTGTTTCTTACTTTATCTTCATTTAGGCGTTTGGTTTCGTTATTCGTTTCTATTCTTTCTTTGAACAAAGCTTCGTTGAGATCGAGAATGTTTCGTTCAATCTCAGCTGTCTAAAATGCAGTTTCACTTAGCTTGCCTCAGAGCGGTCAGCAATTCAAGTCGTCTACCCGTCGGTTCAAATCGCGAAGTTTGTCACGGCTTTCGTTTAGAAGTATCTGCGAGTTGGCCTTCTCTGACATCTGCTGGTTCAGATCGGCAATCATTTGTTCATGTCCGCTCTCGAGCTCTTTTCTCTCGGGCCTGAACTCCTTAGTGAGCAGAGATTCGGCAACTTGACTGACGGATGCTTCTTACTCCAAGCGTTCGAGCTCTTGGCTGAGCTGGCCTTCAGTTCGGTGAAGAGCTTCAATCGATTCGCGTAGAACTTTGAGTTTTTGCTGCAAGTCGTTTATAATGTTCATGTTGGAGTCTCTGGTCATTTTTACGCTTTCTGGCCAAAATCAAATCGAATGAGCCAATCCCTGTCGATTCAGAAGAGACTTACCAGCGATTTCTTTTTTCAAGTCGAAATTCAAATAGGCCGCCTTGTGTCTGAAAATGCTCGTCTTTATACTCTCCACTTCGAGCTCTTCTTGCGCTTTTTTAACCATCTCTTCCTTTGAATAGAAATTGGTGCATGGATTGATGCACGAAAACGAGACAGCTCACAGGTTCGGTAAAAGTTACTTACAAGTCGGTGCAATGTGTCGGCTAGCTGCTCACAATGTTGAATATCAACTTGAGCAAAGTGGGCCGGCTCATCTCTCATGTGATGGCCGAGCTCATTGAGACTGTTCATGGCCTTGGCAATCATTTTCGAAGCCAAGCGAGACTCTTTGTTCGATTGCAGCTGACTTTGGTGCGCTTCTTGTCGAGAAGGATTCAACGAAGTCTGCTCACTGCCATTGGCCTCGTGCTCGTCTTCAGGCTGAGGTTTGCCGCTCTGCTTCTTGTGCATGGCGAGCAGTTTCTCAGGATCAAGACAACAGGCATCTTGTTGCAAGACAAGTTTTCGGTCCAAACTTCGCTTATGCTTGGAACTTTGAAGATGTTCCAGGTAATTGTCGCGCGAGTCACAGGTCAACTCGCACACCTCGCACACAAATTGTCCCGAACGGTTGGGTTCTGTGTCAACGCATCCATCCTCCATCCTGCTTCGCTCAAAGTCGTCAACGGTGAATTAAATGAAATCGCCAATTGGGTGAGAATGAGCAAAAGCGGCAAAGCCTTTGGCTGATTTCATCTCGCTAGTTTTGCAGATCCGCGTGTTTCTCCGAGATTTTTTTATTTAATTGAGTGAAAAAGCTCGAAAATACGTTTGAAACCTGGGCCAAGTTAAAAAATAGAACTAACAAAACTGCGAATGAAATCAAACTGAACTGAAACTGGACTGAAACAAAGATGCCGCAAACATAAACTTTCCGGGCAAAAGGCGATCAAGGTTCAGAGAGAGAGAGAGGGGAGCAGCGTGCGGTTAGAGCAGTTCTCAGACGAGAAGAAGGGACTAATCGAAGATCAGCGTCTGGCGTTCTTGTTCCTCGGATTCTTGGGGCAGCTATTTCTGGAGAAGCCCATCAGATGTTCCTTCCAGACTTCTTCGCCCGCACCGAGATTCGCGTGGCAGAGCGGACAGCGGTTGCTCTTGCGCTCAAACGGCGGACACTGCTTCGATTTAAAGTGATAGTCGTTCTCCTCTCGCCTCACTGAGTTCACGGCCTCGTTGCAGCGCGTGCATCTTTTGTAGTTGCTTTTGAATTGACACTCGGTCAAGAGATGTTCGTTTTGGGCCGCGATTTCGATTATCTGCTTGCACTCAGAGCATTGCTTGAGCATCGGACACGCTTTCCAGTAGTGCATGTCCATTCCTTGCTTGACGAACTTTTCGTCCACCTCGCCGCAGAACATGCAGGTGCTTCAAAAGGAGATTAGAACGTCAGTCGCATGGTGAAACCTAGCAGTCAGACTCACTTATCTGGATTGAACTCGGACTCGTCCGCCATGCTGATCGGCGTCTTCCTATCCGAGCTGGCGCCCCGCACCGGAGTCTTAGATTTGCTGGGAGTTCGCGCGCCACTTCGATTGAAGCGAGGCGTTTCAGACTGCTTTAAGAATACTGAATGTGAAAAGCAGCTCGGAAAGGACCCGATTTAGAAGGAGACTGCCCTACCGAGTACAAGTTGCTTGGTGGCTTTCCGTCGATCGCATCGAACGCTTCGTACAGAACGCGATATTTCTTGTTTCGTCGATTCATTTCACTGTCGGCCGGCAGATACTTGCGGACAACACTTCCGTCCTCCTATTGAAAGATGAACAAGCCCAAAGTTTAATAGATCGGACGTGCACACGCCGACTTGGGTCTGACACTTACCCGGTACATTTGAAGAAGGATTTTGGTGGCCAGCTCTCGCACCTCGCCCGCCGTGTGTTCGAGCGCT
Source organism: Proales similis (assembly GCA_019059635.1). NCBI lineage: Eukaryota > Metazoa > Rotifera > Eurotatoria > Ploima > Proalidae > Proales > Proales similis. Next base: position 667,938 of record JAGVRJ010000015.1, read on the forward strand.
TGGGCGGCGAAGCGAGAAATGTTATCGACAGTGAGACCGTTGTCTCTAGTGCCGAGCTGCTTCATCAAGTTGAGCACCACTTCGACTCGGCTCAGAGCGAGTCGAGGCGCCATGCTCATCGGAATCGGAATTGTACAATAGCTAGGCACAGTGTGAAGCGGCTTAATGTCGGGCAGCATGGCCATCTCGATAATGTAGTCGTGCGCGCGCTGTCTGAGTCGCGCGTTCGTGTCACCTGTTCGATGCAAGAGCACGGGCACCGCTTTCTCCAGCATGTAGTTCATTTCTTGCTTGCCAATCGAGTGCTGTTTGGCGAAATCGGTGAGCAAGAAATGAAACAACTTGATCGCATTGGTGAACACACTGAACACATTGTCCTTGCACATTTTGGCCACGAGTATGGCGGCCGCTCTGAACATCGCCTTGGCCTCCTCTCGGTCGCCTTGGTAATTGCTCAGATTCGTATGCACCTCTTGTATTGCATCTTCGCGATTTTGAAAGTTTTTACTGTACAATTTAGTGACCTTGGAAGAGAGCGGGCTGTTAATACGAGAGACTAGGGAGAAGAGGGCGTTTGGCTTACAATCTGCTTGCCGAGATAGTCGTTCATTAAAGCCGCTTCGCGCACCTCTCGTTCAGTCATTTCTTCGGTGCCGTCCATTGGATCGTAGTTTGTGTAGTTGAGATTGTCCGCCTCGTTGCTGTTCACTGTGTCGCTTGCGTTTCCGTCATTGTCTAGATCGCCGTTTGGATTGGTTCGCTCCAATCGGCTGCGGTTGTTCGAATTGCGAAGGGTCGGAATGACTCGGTCTTCGTACGGAGTTGGCGGTTTATCCATTTCGTTTGAGCCTTGAGATCGAGGAGAAACCAGCTTGGCAGGATCGGGCGATTCTGGTGTGCGCGGCGAGCGTATAAGAGGCGATTCATGGCTGCGACGTGAGCTCAGTTTTTCCTCCTTTAGTTAGCATCAGTTCATTTTAGTCGAAGATAAAGAGAAAAAAAAAACGTTTAAAAAGGGTGAACGTGAGAGTCTAAACTAGTTGAAACGAAAACTAGAACAATCAGGTTGAGAGGTTCAGGGTTGAAGAGGCAAATAAACGAAATGTGAAACAATTTCAGTGAAAAAAAAATGTGATAGAAGCCAAATGCAGCTGCAGACTAGCACGCAAAACCCTACTCCCAAACACGCTCACACAGCGCAAACACCCAATAGGTCGAATAGAGCACTCGGGCAACAAACAAAGGGCCACCGATCAAATAGACTACCTCGCCTCGTGGTGTATAGCGAATGTCCACAAGTGAACTTCTCATCAAGAGGGCTTTTTTCACCAAATTCTCTTTGGTTTCGGACTAAGAGAGGTAGCGATTAGTTTAAAAAAGATCGTTTGAACCGAGTGTAGATACTCGGTCAGAGGAGTGCGGTTAGAATGGAGCAGGCTGAATAGAAGAATAAGACTGGACCACTTACGTCAATGAACTCGAGCAGACGATTGTCAAGCAGCTGTTGATAGGTCTCCGAGCGGTACTGTTGCATTTGTTGCTTTTTCAGCTTGGCCTTCTCGTAGTCCTCGTCCTCTATAGCTTGTCGCTTCTCAATGTCGTAGCGAGCCAAGCGCTCGCCTATTTTATACAGTTCGGATATGGCTTGCTTCAGTCGCTTGGCCTCGTCGTATTTTTCAGCTAAAATCAAGATGCTCGAGTTCAAAGAGGAAAATAGGGCGAGGAGAAGAAATCGAGGCTCACCAAGAACACATTCGGTCTTGCGAGTGTCCAGTTTGCGTATTATATCACTGATCTCGGGATCCTGGTACATGGCAAACGCCAGATCGTCGAGGGGCGAAATGTAATCGGGCCGCTTGACCGCTGCCAGCACGGCCGGGTCGGTCTCTTTTGAATTGCTCAAATACGGATATTCTACTTCTTTGTCGTCGAGATCGGTGCCGATCACATTGATCGCTATCAGGCTGACCTATGAGAGTTGAATTGATGAGTGGAAACAAGCCTTTCAGTCTGCGCTCTCTTACTTGGTTGTACTGGTTGAGCTTATTTACAAAGTTCTTGTGAACCACCAGCTTGAGATAAGTGCCCTCAGCATCCACATGAACTGACTTGAGTTCTCTTGCTTTGAAGTCGGTTCGGTCATTGGAAGCGAGTTCGATGAAGCTTTTAAGAAAAGTGAAAGAGAACTCAAGCCGGCCCCGCATGACGAGTCAGGTGCTTACCCTAGACGCGTGTATTTGGCCTTCTGGTAGTCAGACTCTTGTTCGTCGTCGCAGTCGCCAATGAAAAACTCGATTTTAGATGCAATCAAGTACTGATGAGAAAGGAGTTGAACTTTTTTCAATACGATCTTCTTCTCGAATTGAAGGTAAATATCGAGCGGATAGGAGCAGAATCTGAAAATTGGACATAAAAAGTCATTTCTGCACAAGAGTGAATGCGATTAGAGAGCAAAGCAGTACTTTTGTGAGACCCATCCTTGCGCCAGAGGCCCGTGCCGGCTCGAGTCAAGTTCACTGGACGGGAACTTTTCTTCTTCGCTCGAAGCGCGCACAACTTTGAAGCTGATTTTCTTGTGCGGCATAGGTATTCTCGTTGCCTGGCTTTCTGAAATCAAATGAACAACAGCGAATTTAAGCACCGGCGCATGAGCGATGCCGATCGTGTGAGAGTGCTTGAGTGGGAGAAACAGAAAGAGAGAGAGAGAGGGAGGGAGCAGACGACCGCGTCCCTAATCTTGGCACCAATCAGGTGGAAAACAGCAAAACAGAAATTTCACTTCTTGTCGTGTGGTCGTGTGGGCAAGTAGACCGTAAACATTCGAAGCCGCAGGTTGCAGTCAAAATGCAATTAAACATAATTTGAAAAGTAGCCGTAATTCGAAAGCTGCGGATTTGGTTGTAGCCATGGAGACCGGCATATCGAGCAATATAACGGCGCTCGTAGTCTTGTAAAGTACAAGAATCGTCAGTCGCTATGGCGACTTGGCTTAAACATCGGTGTCTCACGCAAATCTGGGCCAATAATGCATATTTAACAGGCCAACGAGTCTATTTCCTGCGTCTTTTGAGTCCCTTTCAGCCCAGCATTGATTTCGGTCCATGTAGCCCTCGAATAAAGCTCAAAACAGCATTAAACAACAGTATTGGTTTCGGGGTTTTGCTCATTCTGGGCAGGGTGAAAAAGGAATTTTATTTGAGACGGAAATAAGAGTTTTCATTCATTTATGGGTGATTAGGTAAAGTCGAATCCCTCCGGCGCATGTATCTGTGCTCCTTTTGCGCCATCAACCCGAATGACTGTCCTCAGCAGCGGACTTAACAAGCCAGAGAATTCATTCAGAGAGGAGAGGCTTTGCTTTAAGATTATGCAAAGCAAATGTCGGCTGTAAAAACATCGACGAAGACTTTTTGACGAGCATGACGCTTGAAAGTCGCTCAGCGCGAGCATGAACGCATCTATGATGATCATGGGAGAGTTGCTAATCACTGCGAGTCTTGTTTTGGAGCGAGATTAAATTAGAATAGGAAATGTTTGGCTTAAGCTGAGCATAGGTCAGACGAAGCGTCAATTATAAGCATGATCGTCTATCTAGAGCCTGATTTAGACGAAAGCACCGACCATTTCCTTGTGGAAAACCACGACTGATTCGGTCAGTTTTGAAAGCGCTGTCTGTGTGTGTGTGTATGGGGGGAATGGATGAGAAGATTTAAGACTATATATGAGATTTTTGGCATGGCCAACGCTCTTCAATCAAGTATAAGACGATCAACGCGGCTTGCATTCACTTAAATGATTTTATTTGCAGCTTTAACTCAATCATTAGACCTTCTTCTCTTCTATTTCTTCGTTGAATCTCTCTCTCTCTCTCTATTCTGTAATATTTTCCATTTTGGGCTTGCACTCGTGCAGCTCTAATCTCATTCATACGAGAGAGATTGGTCTCGACGCCGAGGGCAGCGTATGCACCCTAATTATTCTATTCATCGATCGATTACAAATTATGGCGCCGAAATAATTTATTGAATTGCGAGCTGAGCTCTGGCAAGGATAAGAATCGACGAGAAAACTACAAGATCAGATTATTGGAATCATCATCATGATCATCAAAAGGCGTCTTTTAGCCGATCACCGCTTTGCTCAATTATAACAGACACTTCTTTTTCTACTTTGAAATTCAAACTACTCAGAAGCAGATTGAACTTAAAACTTTGCCTTTTTACCAGTTTTTAGAACGATTAAAGACTTTGTAGTGCAACATGTCGAACCAGTCGGCTCTGACCCTCGCCAACATTAGGGAGCGATTCAGAAAGTTCTTGCGCGAGCCAAACTTTTTAACCAGCTTGTTGGCCAATGTGGAGGCCAAGACCAAAGTTGATCGGGAATACATCGCTTACGGTAAGTTTTGCACTTAGCCTCGTCTTTTTATTTGCCTTCGAGACGCACAGAAATGCGCTCGCGCGCCAAGTCCAACTTATTATCTTTGCCACATCACCATCGGTCGGCCTTATCGCACTTTGAAACCAAGCGCCCGATCCCGCCTTTTGCCCATTATTTCCATTTTTCGCGATTTGAACTAACGCTCTTCGTCACTGCGGGTTTTATCTGAATCCAGCCTTGAGCCTTCATTTAGCTCCGAGATCATTCCATTGACTAGACTAGATAAAAATTCTGTACGGCGAATTAATCCCCGAGACCAAAATGAAACTCGCGCAAATAGTTGACTTTTCTCGCCAGAACCCCAGAACAGCCGGTAAGACAAACAGAACAGGACTTATAAATTGAGCAGCAATTACTAAAAGTCGATTTAAATTTGTTTATGTGGCCGTCTCCTCACCTCCACCCCCCCCCCTTTACTCTACACTCAATCGTTTCTGTGTTTTAATGAGTCTTTTCTTCATTTAGGAGTAATTGGCTTCATTGCTTTTTACTTGATCGTTGGATGGGGAAACGATTTCCTTTGCAACTTCATCGGCTTTGTTTATCCGGCTTACGCGTCGTGAGTTGCGCAGCTCGCCATCAAATTAAGCAGCAAAGTAAACTTACTTTCTGTTTCAGAATTAAGGCCATCGAGTCGAGCCATACCGAGGACGATACCAGATGGCTCATGTACTGGTCTGTGTACGCCCTTTTCGGCATCTTGGAGTATTTCGGCGACCTATTGCTCTTCTGGATCCCATTCTACACTCTGACTAAGGTAATCCTCATTGATCCAGTTGCGTTCAATGCATGCGTAGCCAACTTGACATTTGTTCTAATTCCAAATCACTCAAGTGTCTTGTCTTACTCTGGCTGATGGTTCCAGGACCGAATGGAGGCTCTCTGCTCATCTACCAGAGAATCGTTCGCCCATATTTCTTGAAGCATCAAAAGCGAATTGACGAACATTTGAACCGAGCTCAGGACGCGATCAAGAAAGGTAAATAGCGGTTGCCGGTCGCTGGCAAGCACTCTAATCTGACCACCTTTCTGGCTAGTCGTGCAAGACAACCTGGACAAGCAGGAATAAATGGTCAGATGTCAACAAGTCCGGCCCGAAATCAGTTTTGGATTTGAAATTTCTTTTCGTTTTTCCCTCTTAAAAGAAATGTTTACCCACCTCAAACCGACACATGACGAGCATATTATCTCGATGGCTCCTTACTCCTCTACTCACTTTATTGAACCCCAATCGTTCGGCCATTCTCTACGAACGCATCAGATAAGGCACTCGCAGATTTAAAATCATAGAGCCTCTAGAATGTGCTTAAATGCATCTCAGAAATAAAAAGCTCAACACCGCCGATCCAAGCCAGTTTCTAGTCTAGTCAATTTCTATGTTTTTTGATCGATTCGTTCATTTTTGCGGGGGTTCATCGATTCATCTGAGTCGATGGCGCCTGATCAAACTCGCTGCCAAGCGCTGGCTTTACGGTCCGCGACGGCTAAGATGCCGCCGATTGTGGTAATGTTCAGAGAGGCCGAGAGAGGTGTCTTTTGCGTGAAATAAGTCACCTGAGTAAATTGAAGGGCAAAGAGCCGCGGGTAGAATAGACGCCATTAGACAAGATAGACAAGCGATTCTTATCTAATCGAATCGCGCAAGTTGGATTGGAGAGCATCACAAGTTCCAGTGTTTGTGCGGAATCGAACGCTTCTCTTGGCGTAGAGCTGCGACGCGGGCGCGTCCAAGTGGACCTGATTCGCTAGATAGATGGAGCAAGATCGATAAGAAGGCGGCTGCTGTTGCTCAGCGCCAAAATGATTTTCGCCCACTGCTCACCTCTCTCTCCCTCTCGGCTCTTTTTCTGGCCATATCATCAACACGCGAGGACGCGAGGCGGCCCACACAGCCGCGCACATGCCCACGTTCGGTGCCTATAATCTTTCAAGCGATCTTGTTTGACACCAAATGCTGGTAATTACGGTTTAAATCGCGCCTAATTGAGTGTCAAAATTAATATTTAGCCTTTGGTTAGGGCAGCAGTCACAAGAAACCACGCGACTGTACTTTAAGGTAAAATGAAATGTTCTATTTGATGTAACTGGCACTTGTCTTGAACATTTGCTCGGTCATTGTTTACGTTTTGTGTCTCTTTGCCTTCGATGTGTGCCATTGTGTATCGATTGTGATTGTGTATATTCTGCGCGCGCGCGCGTGTTTAAGCAGCGTTGTTTGTTTGTTTGCATGTTTGACCAGAGCCAAAGTAAGTAGGAGAGCAGAGACAATTTAAGATGAGTAAAACCCACTCAAATCAGCTGAGCGAGAAGTAAGGAGGCAGAGGAAAATGAAATGACAATTGACCAGCACTCTTGTCGGGCCTCGGTCCCTGTCTCTTGGGACCGATCAGATTGCTGCAACAACAGACGGCATGTGGACTAGAGCAGCGGTAGGCCACAGCAGCATCGACTCACATTCATGCTCGACCATGTCTCTTGTCCACTTAATTAATTCGACAGGCGACGAGAAAGAGTCGATTGTTAGTACGCAACCTAATAGCTCCTCGCCAAGGCTCATTAATTAGAAGCCCAAGTGAGATGCAGCTCACAACAGCAGGACACCGTCGATTCTTTTCTTTGAGCCACATTCGCTTCAACTTGGTCTGAGCAACTCTGGCCAAGAAAAGATTAGAGAGATCACTTTGGCGTCTAGTGGTTGGTCACGCCACTGGCCCCATTCTGAGCTGCTCTCTTTTTCTCGGCTGACTCTGACACTCATCTACTTCTGAGCTCAAGAGTGCAATCATGCCGGGCGCCATTGTCTCCTCGGCGCTGGTGTTAATTCTACGTTTCAAGACAATAGCTGTTTTTTTGTTCGTTCGTCGTTCATTTAATTTCTGACCATCGACTAGAACGCCAACCGGCCGATCTCGTCATCCTCAACAATCACGGAATTTGCATCACAAAAGGCGTGTGATTGCCTTTTCACTCGAATTGAATCTTGTTTCCTAATCATGACGCACTTTCCACACCATTCGTCAAGCACATACTTGCACTAAGCTGATTATCACTACGAAGAAATCAAATCGCCTAGTAGGGCCTTCACGTCACTTTAGTAAGTCAGCTTGTGCCATTTGCCGAACACAGAGTAAACACAAACTTTGTACAGGCGGGTGGAGAACATTTTCGTTGATCAGAAGAAGGCCAAATCGGTGTCTTGCTTTAATTTAATTCTTTTCTCTCTCTCTCTCTGTCTGAATACACAGCCGACAGCCATTTACTCATAAGCGCACGGACGCTCTAAACCGGTTGATCCTCGGCCGACCGGCAAGTCGGTGTGTAGGATCCACCCACCAACAGCTAGGCAGTTGAGTTTGAGCTAGACGCAGGCTAGGGAAATACTCCGATTGGCTGCTTGACCAATATCGGTCGGAGGATGAGCGCGCGCCAATCATATCGCCGCATTCACGTCCGCCTGTGCTTTGGCAGCTCATAATTTTACTTTATTTAAAGCATTTAGAGGTTTCAGAGCTTAATCACACGTAAAAATAATTCTCTTCAAACTTCATCAAGAAGAAGAGGAAGAAATAGCAGAGGCACTTGGCCATCATCGTCATTGCAAACAGAATTGGAAAAGAAACCGATTTTGGACGCCCAGAGGTAAATATCGACCTCAACGTTGCTTGTTCGTTCTCGACTAAACTGATCAGACGGCCTGCAGACGAGTAGGAGACCGAAAAGAATTGTGCGAACTGAAGATTCTCAACAAACTCAACCTCAAGCTCATCTCAGCCTCTGCATCATCATCATCATCAACATGCAGTCTTGTGCGGGTTGCTCCCGACTCATTACTGACCAGTACCTTTTTCAGGTTCTTCCCGACCTTCAGTGGCACGAGCATTGTCTAAAGTGCTGCGAGTGCGCCTGTAGTCTAGCTGAAAGTTCGACTTGTTTCATTCGGAACCGGAAGGCCTACTGCCGCTTCGATTACTTTCGGTAAGTGAACCAACTGGGACATCTTGATCCACTTGACAGTCTAATCGGTTGCAGGCTCTTTTCGATCAAATGCGCGCGATGCGCAGTCGCCTTCAGCAAGAGCGACTTGGTCATGAAGTGCCAGGAGAGGATCTATCATTTGGAGTGTTTCTATTGCGACTCTTGCTCGCGTCGCTTGGTAGCCGGCGACGAGTTTCAGCTCAAAGAAGATTTCACTCAATGCCGCGACTGTAGCAACGGCCATCAGGCCAACGTCGCACCTCCACAGGCGCCCTTTCAATTTAACTACTCTTCATCTTCCCTTCCAATAACGCCCGAGAGTCTGCATGCGTTTAGTCCGAACGCAAATTCAACATCGTCCATGTCAAATTCGTTTAGCGAGTCTCCGCATTACTCAAGCGGCCATTCGTTCGCCGCCCTTCACAGCCAGTCAAGCATGCAATTGGCCCACAAAGCGGGAGTGGGCTGCAGCGAATCAGCGCAAGCAGCGGCTATTCAAGCGGCAAGCAAAGAGAAGATTGGCAAGTGGAGCTACGATCTCGGACGCTGTCAAGGTGAGCTCTCACTTTAATCGCGCTTATTCAAGCCGCCCTTGCTCACAGAAGCGAACGGTTAATTTCCTAATCGCATTCGGGCGGCGGTGTATTGTGCAATCGTTTGGTCACGAGCGAACGCCGCTATTTACACCCAAGGCAAAGTCTCATTCTAGCTGCGACAAATAACTCTCAGCTTCCATTCTACTCTGCTGGGTCAATGTGTGAACACATATTTGGCCAACTCTCGCTTTTCTTTCCGTTCTTTCCGTCTCTCTCGCTCTCTTGCCAGCCACGAGGCGAGTGAGTGAGCAATGCGCGACAATGCCAGGCAGACTGGGGAGCAAGAGGACCGCCAAATTCTCCTTTCCATTCACTCGGCATTCTCATTCAGGTATTTCAGCTAGTCTAGTGTACAGTCTACTGCTTCGAGTCGGAGGGGACAAGCAAACGCTGGAATCTCTCATTCGTGTGGTGTCTGCCTTCATGAGAGCCAAAAAGGCTTCAATATTTCACCACTGGCTCTGGTGTGTGCGTGTGTATGTTTGTTGTGGCAGGGTGTGAGCAGGGCTCTCTAATCTAATTAGTAAATATATTGAGAGTAAATAAACCCAGCAGAGAGTCTTTAATGCGGCTGAGAGGTAAACTCGAGCAGAAATTCATCGTACAAATAAACAGACACACGCTTGTTTATACTAGGACGGGCCAGTTGTCGAGTTGCCTGTTTGCTTGCGTAATGCATCAGTACTTACGATTGCCATCCATTCGCTATCTTTCCAGTCGAACGAGTCGATTGGGTAACAACGGCCAAATGACGAGTGCCAGTCGACTGCTGGTCACCAGCTAGGGAATGTTGTGCCATTTGCTCGTCAGCTTATCGGCTTAATTGGGAGCCAGTGATGCCTTTGGAGCAGGCCACAGCAACCCTTTTCTGTGTTTAATCAACTGTTCTAAACAAGTTGCTCAATAGATTCCAACAGCGACAACGAAGTAGACTACGACGAGAACGACGAGGAGGACACCAGGCCGGGTGGATATGGTGGCGGCGGCGGCGGAGACAATTCAATGTCAGAGGAGAGCATGAGCGAGAGTTTAAAAAAGACAAAGAAAAGCAGCAAGGCGTCAGGTGGCTGTTCACAGAGCGAGAGCGCTTCTCGCAGCCGCAGCGGTTCGAAGCCTGCTCGCATCAGAACTGTGCTGAACGAAAAACAGCTGCAAATGTTGCGCGCTTGTTACGGAGCGAATCCACGTCCTGACGCACTTATGAAGGAGCAGCTGGTCGAGATGACGGGCCTCAATCCTCGCGTGATTCGCGTCTGGTTTCAGAACAAGCGCTGCAAAGACAAGAAGAAAAGCATGCAAGGCAGAACAGAGCAACAGTCGTTCGGCATGAGTCCATATGCACCTTCGGTCACAGGCAATGCGCTCAACTCGCAGCACTTTGCTTCGATGCACAACCATTCCGGACTTGTTTATGATGGCCGCTTCTAAACTCTGGACTCGCTTGTTTTGCTTTCCGTTGCTGATGATAGTCGCCTATCGCTGATGCCTATTGTATTCTTTGTTGTTCTTATTTTGTCTTTATTTTGTGTGCCCGATGAGAAACTTCATTCTCCCAGCCCTTTAGTTCTTTTGTTTCAAACAATCATCACTCTGAACACGGAGCTTGTGTTTTAGTTTTTTCATTTAAATGTCCAGCAAATAAATAAACAAAGTAGCGAACGTTTTGTGTTGTGTGTCAGGATAAAGTCCGAACCGAGAGGGCGACTAGAAGGGATGGAAGGCCTGAGAGAGGGACAGCAAGCGTTGACATGGACACCCTGGCCTATTTCGTCTTCATAGATGAGAGTGGTTCGAGAGGCGCTTGTCATCGACCACGTTCTTGAGGAGCTCTCGTAAGCAGCTGTCGTCAGAAAAGCAGCTCGTCTCAATTGCCAAGGCCTTGAATAAACAAATGTCTTCTTCTTATTGCCACTGGCTTTAGCCTCGTCTGAATGCGTAATCAATTAAATCTGTCGTATCTCGATAACGGACGACCAAAGAGTGCTAATGAAACATTTTGCCACTTGAATAAACTTGGCCAGGCACTTGGCAGCCAAGGCGTCAAGTCAAACCTTTGACGCTTGCAGAACCGATACGGGCAACACATTCGGCCTGAAAGACACGAAAAAGACACGCAAGTTGGAACAGAACAGCGATGGGCTGCTGGTGACTGTGGACGGTCATTAACTCGTGGGCAACTCGCGCAGATTGGCTGGAAGCCTGAAAGGCAGTGGACCAATGCCAAGGAAATGTAATTTAAGATGATAGCACGGGCTAAGTGAGGGACGCACGTTGCTGAGGAGATATAATTGCCGACGGTTACCTAATCCTAATTGCTCGGCAAGCAGGTAACTGGACGCTGTGAGCATCCGTTCGACGTGCACTCACTGCTGTTTAAATTACATGGTCACATCGATTTGGGCCTATCGACGTGTTCATGAACGATTTGACTCCGACCGGCAAGGACCCGAGGGAAGCAAAAACCAATTGCGACTCTGAGTCACGAACTCAGCCACGAGCAGACTGGCTCAAGGCTGTCACTTGTCTACAGCGTCGATTGTTTATTTTTGACGTTTGTTTGCGTGTTTACTTGGGCTGCGAGTGTCAAGAGTTTCGACAATTCTAAATTAAACCAATTAAAAACTGTTCCACGCGGCTCAAGCATGAACTAGGCCAACAAGGGTGCGGACACTCGTCTTGTGTCAACCTGTGCCTGATGATGATTGGACGGTTGTGGCTTGTGAGCGCGGCAGACAGCGCGAGAAGAAGCGAGACTAGACAATGTTTGGTACTGGCAAGAGTGAGAATTAAAAGTTAATTCGCCACCATTATTGACAGGGCCCATTGGTAGAGGAGAGCAGGAGAGATTAGCGAGTGTGCCGCCGGTGAGACGATTTAGCGGCCGTTTGATCGACAGGCATTTTCGCTGTTCATCAAAAATAATAAATCGCTCTAAAAGCATCACAGCTTCTGCTCGTTTAAATCTTGATAGGAGCCAGAGAAGCAAACGTCGATAATGGACCTCGACAGGGGCACGCCAGTAAGAAGCGAACAAAGCAAAAATAAACAACAAAGAAACGAGTGCGCCTCGTTTGTGTTAAAGAGCTTGTTTAATCTGTGTCTTGTTGAGATCAGCAGATTATTGAGCCGAGGCGACCATCTAGTCAAACACAGGGACATAGCGCTCTGATGCTGTTTGTTGATAATGACCGTAATCGGTTGCGCCTTGCCAATCATGATTTATGTTTCCAATTGAGATAAATATCGTTTTTAAATTTGGACCTGATTAGTAGTAGAAAGAAGGTGCCGGGCCTCGACTCGGGCAAATCAACAAGAATGGCCGAATAGAAATAAAGAGAGAGATAGAGAGAGCAGCAAGGAAGGGCATGAGCGACCAGAGTCGGACGATCGATTGATTCTAATCACTCGGAGAAACCAAATTAGGCAAAAGGAGAGAGGGGGGAGGGGAAGAGAAAAGTGAATGCTGACGGGCGCATGTTTTCATTTGGTTTGAAACGAAGCTAATTAAGACAAGTTGGCCTCAAGCTTGGAGCACTTGGCATACCTGATCGACGAGTAGCCGATCCGACCTATTGTGTTTGGATAAATTCAACTCGGCTGTTCAGGTTCAGGATCTGTGAAATAGCGGATCGGCGCACTCTTGAGAATTCACTCATGCGCTTGCCGGATGCAGTAAGGTTCGATGCGATTAGTTGCTCCTGTTCGAAGGGCGATCAACGCCGAGCACTTGAGAGAGCGATAATTGCCGGATTAGCGAACACGAAAGCCTCTTGGCTCGATCGGTTTCTTTTCCGTTCACAGCAACGCTTGAGTTGACTTATCGGTGTAAAAGCCCCATTAGACGCAGATGTGCCTGTCTTGACGCTCGTTCAGGCGAGCGAGCGGCAATAATTATGAGTTCAACTGAAATCAAGCAAGCAAGCGCGTCATGAACGGCAATGTTTATTGTTATCACTTCCATAGATTTCCATGAGACGAACGCGAACAAAAGCGAAATGAAGCCATAAGAGATTGAGACTCGACGCGGGACAAGTTTGGCAATTTTGCGAAACAGAGCTCATGTGAACGAGACGACTTGTGTGACTCGTTCAAGCCCTCTTTAGTATTGAAGTAGAAAGGTATTGAAGAAGGAACAAAACACGAGCGGTGCGGCGATTTAATTGGTTTTAATGAACAACACAAACAGCAAACGGCATAAGGTTGTTTCCCTTGGCAATAAATAAAAGCAACACAAATGACAAATGCGAGCAAATAGACGATTGAGAAGACGAAACGAAAAGGAGAAAAGCGGATACTGTTAAGCCGAAAACAGTGAAATAAAACGCTAAAAGAGAAGAACAGTGCGAAGGAGATCAGGTCGACTTGAGTGGGTGAATCTAGTGTCGGCAAGCGCCGAAACAAAACAATCCAAGTCACGAATGAGATTCAAATGAAGGAGAGAATGAAATAAATTAAAGAAACACGGCTGGCGACGTTCTGAAGCCGGAGCAGAAAATGAACATGAAAACACGACGAGGAAGAAATGGCGCAGAGAAAAAGGCAAGACGAAAAGTCTAAAGCTGTTGAAGACGCGTGTCGTCGAGGCCGCCGCTGCTCACACTGTCCTCGTTGTTCTGATCGGACAGATTGTCAAAGCAGTCGTCCTCGTCCGAGCCCATGCCGAGCAGTTGATTGTACGAGCTGTTCGAGTTGGCGCCTGCCATCATCGAGCCGTGCAGTCCCATCGACGCGTTCATGTCTCCCATGTTGGCCATGTTGAAGTCGTTCAGTGACTTCCAGCTCAAGTTGTTCGTGTGGTAGGCGCTTGCACTTGACTGAATCTCGACCTGACTGCCGCCGCCCAGATTTGACATGTCGTTGCGTACGGGACTGCTTGCGATCATGGGAATTCCGTTGCCGATCGACTGGCGATTCTATTGGCGCAAGGAGAAAAAAATGAATCGAGGATGGGCAAAATCAAAGGGCTTTGAAGGGCGACAGTTACCTTTTGCTGTTCCTGCATCTGCTTTATCAGAATGGTTTTCTTTTTGTCCTTGCAGCGCTTGTTTTGAAACCAGACCCGAATCACGCGCGGACTGAGTCCAGTCATTTCGACGAGCTGTTCTTTCATGAGCGCATCGGGCCGCGGATTGGCTCCATAGCATGTTCGCAGTGTGTGCAATTGTTTCTCATTCAAAACAGTTCGAACCCGAGTGGTCTTGTCCTTGCGTCCGGAGCCTTTGCCTTCTGATCGGTTGGCGCGCGACGCAGACGCGTTGTTGTTGCCACTTGCCGTTGTGCTGTTCGAACTGAGCGATTCGGAGCTCATGCGTTGATTGCCGGTCGGATTGCTACTGTTCATGTTGTTTGCCGAATTGACGCCGTTCATATGGACCGCAGACGAGTACGGGTTCATTCTTTGGCCCGAGATCGAGTGATTCGGAGGCATCATTGCCTGATTGGGTCCGAAGCCGGGCGACATGCAGTTCTGGCTGTCTTCAAAATCCGTGGAAAAGTCCTCTCCGACACTGCCGCCAGGCGGATACTTCAGCATGTTGTTTTTGACCGCCTGATTGCCGATTATGTTTGTGATGTTCTGACAGGAATTTATCGAAGGTGGCAAAGGCTCGCCCATGCCCGACTGAGCTGGCTGATGCTGAACGCCCGGCATCATGAGCATCTGAGGCTTCGAGCTGGCATTCATGTTGAAATATTGCTTCTCGCACATCTCGTGGTCCACTTTGCACAGGAGGCCGTCTTCTCGCATGGCGAACTCGTCGCCTGGCGCCAACTGGTTATTGCACATTTGACAGCGAAAGCATTCAACGTGGTAGATGCGACTGCCGGCCTTCATGACCATGTCGCACTTGTTGAACGGCTCGCGGCATTTGAAACATTTTCTGGAAAATAATCTTTTACGAATAGACGCGATTAGAAGCACTGGCGACGAGAACGAGTGCAATGCGCAATTTTACCTAAAGTAGTCTAATTTACAGTAGGTGCGGCCGTTGCGAACGAAGCATGTACAGTTCTCGTCCAGATTTACTCCGCACTCAGCGCATTTCAAGCATTTGGCGTGCCACTCGAGGTCAGGCGCCACTTTCAGTATGTACTGGTCGGTTATTTGGCTGCCGCATCCGGCGCATAAGGAGACCGACTTGTCCGATAGGCAGGCGTCTATTCGAATAAATGAACAGCGTGAGGCCAAGTCAAACAGCAGTGAGCATCAGCTATAGTATCGCTTAATAATAGGGCCGGTATGGGCAGGCACTTGACAGCGCTAATTTGCGCGTCATTTCTTCGTTTCTCTCGCGCGACAAGGCAAGATGCAGAAAGAAAGGACTACTCTAAAAGGCAGGCGATGAGAACGACGCCAGGCGGTCGATCAACGCAACGGGATTCGAACAGCTTTTTACAAAACAGCTTGGCGCCAGCTTTTAATTCATATGCTGGCCGACTGACTTCCCGTCTGGCCTTGTATTTAGCGACCGAGCAGCCAACGGGCTCTTAAATCGATCGATCCAAGTCACAAAAATCAATCAAACTCAATCTTGAGGTGTTTTTTTTTTCAATAGTGAGTATTCAAGCGGGGCGCACGCCCACGATATATATCCGCTTCCGATCGAACTCAACTCGACGGCATCTAGAGGCTTGAGAATAGGATGCGAGCTTGAGAATAGGTTGAGAGCGCTCCTGAGAGTGGCACCAATTGAAGAGGTCGAATCCAGCCCTCGAGAGGAGGACAGGGAGAAGAGAGAGAGAGAAAGAGAATCGACCGAAAAGGAAGAGAAGCAACTAAAAGGAAGAGAATGGAAGTTGGAAGTTCAAGACGGAAAAGAGTTGAAGGCAAGCAATGTGTAAGCGGAAGATGACGAGTTGAAGCTCGAGTGATCAAATCAAAGATTTGGCGCCGTCCGATCGATAGACGGCTAAAACTTGAAGAGCAAACTCAAACAAGACGCGCGGCGGCGCATTCCACGCTCTCATGTGCCAGCAATAATTATTTGCGCTTGTCACTCAACTTTTCTCCTCAATTAAGCTAAATCAAACATGTCAGCATGAAGATGAAAAGCCGCTCTATTCGTCCACATACATTTTACGCTCCACGTCCGTCCGCCGGCTCGCCTTCCTTGGTCGCTTTGTGCCTGCCAGAGCAGCTCCGCCGAGCGAGACCGGCTCTCTCTCTCTCTCTCTTGGCTTCTCAGTCGCTCTCGTTTCTTTTTCGTTCACTTTGAGCCAGGGCGAGTGCAAATTAAGTGCAGCCGAGTAAAGGCTTGCCGCTCGCAAAGTAAAGAAAACTGCCAACTTCTGACGTACGAAAAGAAAATCCTCAGAAATGAACGCCGAAATGCAAACGTCGACACAAGCGTGCGCGCCAAAATGCTTGGCGGCGAACGCGACGGGCTGCGTCTGGCAAAACTTGAAATTTACGCCCAAACAGGAAGTTCAAATAAACTTTCGAAGAGATGTGGCGGGCGAATGCAGGTCGCGCGAGAGAATGAACAATTGAGTCAAGTCAGAATAAAGAAGCAAGCTTGATTCGGGTGGGCGATAATTCTCGAGCTAGCGAGCAGGCACTTACTTGAGAGCATAAGAGTAGATGCTGACTGTGAGTCGCTTTGAATGTATGTCTCGTTCATGCCGATTACTTCTCTGCTGTGGCCGTTTATGTACATTGAAGAGACCAAGTGGTTGACATTCAGAATGGCTGGCGTTGGCTTTTATTCGGCTGAACGTGGTCCGGGACCAAATTACCGTCGGCAATCGCAGTCGAACAGGTCTGGTGTGTGTGAGAAGCGATTTCTAAATGAACTATTTCTAAATGAACACGATCAGATTCAGACGGATGAAGAAGCGAGAAATTCATTTCAATTGCAACGATCTGCTGTCGTCGCTTTTTAATTGCTCGTGACGCTCAGTCGATTCGGTTTGTAAAAACTGCCGCTAACCGGCGCCGAATTCTCCCACACATTCTGGCAAATAATGGCTGCAGCGGATGAGACGAGCTGCTCTCCGGCTTGTGGACCTGCTTGCCCAGTCGCGCTCATATTGCCTCATAAATTATTACGCGGTTGCAACGAGAAACGCATTGATCGCAATATAAATGCGAGTTAAAATGAATTAGAGGCGAACGAAAAAAGGTGGGGCAGAGCGAATCCGGTTCTGTAATGGAGCTGATGACACGATTCAGGAAATAACGGCGATCTGACCCATCCGTGTCATTTGGCCATTTGACGGCCTTGCCGATGAAACACACAGAGCACAGTTCACGCTCAGTGGCAGAGGCAGTCGCCTGATTGTAATTAGGTGAAACAAATCAAACTAGAGCTGCGCCAAGCAAATTATGGAATTGGGCACAACAACGGCGAAAGGAAGAAAAAGTAAATCAGAAGCGCAAAAGAACATATTTCTCGATGCAAATGACTCGAACGCGGTCGCTAGACGGGCTTGTGGCCAATCAGAATGCTCCGATTGGCTGAATGTGCCAAGTAGAGCAACGACTCTTTCTGATTGGCCGACGCGAACGGGCCAATCAGAGAGGCGTCGGCGATATTTTCGATTTTGAAAAGTATTCTCATCTTTGTTGTCGCTCTGCAACATTCTCTAGTGCCTCAAGTTAGAGAAGAATTCGCAGGCAAAACAATAAGAGAATAGCAGTTTGCCACTTGGATTTGGCTTGGATCGCTTGCGCAAAGCATTTTCTCCAGAGCCTTGTAGAGAAAGAGAGAGAGCGAGAGAGGGCGAGGGAGAGAGAGAGAGAGCAAGGGAGAGAACATAAAAAATGAAAAAGAGAGCGAGAGAGAGAGAGAGAGGGAAAAGAAACGCTACTGATTGGGTCCACGTTTCTGCAAGCTGCACTAAGACTCGCTGCCAAATTATGACGAGCCTAATATGAGGAGCTCGAAGCTGCAATTTACTCGACGCGAAAATATTTCATTTCGGTGAGATGTTGGGCTCGTTAGAATGCTGCTCGCAGGTATCAACAAACCTCTTGCCATTCCATCTCATCGTCTGTTTTTGGCTTGCGTTTAGTCGAGCGCTTTACTTGGCGCAATGGCGCTCGTCTCAGTCCAACTAATATTGAAACTAAGGCCGCCAGGCAATAATTCGTTCGATAGAGAGAAAGCGAGAGAAAATTAGAGTGGAAGGCATTGTCAAGTGAGTGATCAATGCGGCCCGATAAGCCAGACGGACGAATTTTGCCGGCCACAGTCGAGAGGCAGTGATAACACGAGCGTAAATATTTGCTTGTCATTTGTTCAAGTCCATGTTGAAGTCGGTTGGAGCTTGCAGAGACATGCAGAGATAGGGAGAGGCACACAAACTGCAAAGTAGATGACATGACAAGCGCGACGAGGCGCAACGGCGACCAGTCGGCGCATCACGGCCAATGCTCTGGACAGACTACGCTCCAAGTTGTCTTTCTTCAATGATTGGTCAAGCAGATCGAGCCAAATCGGGAAGAGAGAAGAAGAAAAATAAATCGACGCCTGGTTATTATCAGCGAAATGTACTCTTTGCATGCACTCGCGAGCTGCTCAGCTGTTTGTTTAAAAATGGCTTATCAGCATTGGCGTCTGCTTTATTTGGCCTGGCTCTCAAAAAAACATATAAATAGGAAAAAACAAAGCGAAAAAAAAAACAACAACAAATAAACGAAAGCCGTGTCACCAGAGCTGGCGTCTGGCTGGCCTCACCCTTTAGGCCACTCTTTCATTCACGTTCAGACTCCAAGCACATGACCTCAGTGTTTCTCGGTGCTCACCTCAGCCGCAAGCATGTCACATCTATTCTGGCGCGGCCCAAATCGAATTAAAACAGACTGGTTGACGAACGAATGAGGAAGAAAAAGGGCCTGAGGAGACTAAAGCGACCAAAAAACGGGGGAAGAGGGCAGGGAGAAGGAACGTGAGATTAGACTCGCCACGCGCTTCTCTATTCCCTTCGCTATTTCCCCGGCAGCTTTGATCGGAGAGTAGCATTTGGACGAGCGATCGAGATAAAGATCATAGTCTGGTCGCATGCGCCTCAGTTGTCTATTGCTCCTCTGTGGCAGCTATTCCTGCCAGGCCGTGTTGCACAAAACAAGCAGACAAAAGTGAGCCGGCACGTTCAGAGCAGCCTATTCAGCCGACGACGACTCCAAAGGCTCGGCAACACGGGCATTTAGCTAATTAATTAATATTTGCAATCGGCAGCATTTGCGAAATAAAAATGCCGATGAAAAGGCCGTGAGCACTGGTGGCGGCTCTGAGATAAAGGCATCGATGCAAGTCACACTGGTCAGCATATCGTCGGCCGCACACTCGCGCACACAAGGGCAATTGAACCCAATCGAGCAGATTGAAATGGAAAAGTGATTCTGCGCTCTAAAACCATCGCAGATTCATTAGTGTTGGCCAATTAAACATATCGCCGAATGGAGAGCAAATGTTGAAACGCATTAGCTTACAATGCTCGCTCGTTGCGTTCGCGCACTCTCTTCGCTCCACTCTGACTCCTCTCTCACTCTCGCTCCTCTCTCACTCTGTGGGCCTTCTCGCTGACTCGATCGCACACTTTCTGCAGCCCCTCTCCTCTTCGCTTGGTTTGGTTGGCTGAGGCGAAAATTGCCTCAAATGGAGCTCGTTAACACTTATCTCTCAGTAGACAGCCTCTCTAGATCGTTTCACTTTCAAGTACTCGACAAAAAAAAATGCTTTTAACATTTAAAAGCCTACAATGTGGTTGGCCGCAGGCTGTGCGCGAACCTTTTTGCTTTCTGCTCTTTTAGACTCTCTCACACTCGGTCTGCGTTCATCTGCTCGCAGTCAGGCTGACAGACAAGCAAGCGGCCGGTGATGAATCACAAGTGACTGTTCCAACGGCTCTCTCTTTCCTCTCTCTCGATCGATCTCTCTCTCTCTCTTCTGTGCAAATGCGTTTCAGTTGGACTAGATGGCATCAAGCGGTCCAGAAGCCTAAAAGCCCCTCTGACTTGTTTCATGCGTCAATTGGTTTGAATCAATGAGTTGTCGAAAATGCGATTGAATCTGTTCTGCTGGGCTTGAGAGAAAGCCGCCACCGCCAGCGTCTGGTTATTTTACTCTTCGACTGCGGCCGTCATTTGTCGTCGTTGATCTGATTGCTATTGTTTAGGCTTGTGTGCTCTCTCTCTCTCTCTGGTTGTTTGTTTACTCTCGGGCTCGATTACGAACGTGGAGCGAAAAATTCGCCTATAGCCCGCTAGTGACTGTATTCAAATCGACACAAGCAGCCAATGAACAACGGATGGACGCGCAGGCTATCGCCTAACATGCAAACATCCGACTGGTTTCGTTTTCGTTCGCCACGGGCATAATTCGTTCACTGACTCATTGCGAACGTGGTCGACTCAAAGCGCGTAGACCAGAGAGCGGAAACAAGCGGCGGATGGCAAGTGTGAAACAGTCAGACCTAGCCAGCGAGAGAGCGACTGAGACTAAGCGAGTGAGAGAGAAAAAAGTGGAGAACAAAGGAAGGTTTGATACTGTAGTTGTGAAGCAGCAGGCAAACAGGCGCACGACGAGCTGCTTGGTCACGCTCAGAGTGTGGCAATGGGACAAAGCGGCAAGATTTGTTTACTCAGGCCGATTGGCTTGCAATGCAAAACGGAAAGCGGCTGGGGAATTGCTGGGTGCAGCAGAGTGAGTCATGAGCCAAGGAACGAGACAAGTGGACGATAAGTGCCCGTCATCAGCACTTTAAGGAGATTAGAACGATTAACTTTTCATTCATTTGAACAAAAGATATTGGACCCGTGGGCGAAGAAGATTAGACGCTGCCAGGCCCGTTCGCGAATTCATTTCGCAAATAGCGAGCAAACAATGAGCGCGCGCTCGAACAAAAGCTGCTGGCCGAGGAGTCAAGCCTCGTATTAATTTCATTAAATTCAATCGATTCGCGCGTCTCATGTCTGCCTTGTCTCACTCGGCTCGCACTCGCTGACTGCTGCTGCTGCCACTCTGTTTTGGTCTCAGAAGAATTTAATACTTTAATTGACGTCCAATTGGCCATGAAGCGCGTCAAGATTCATTCGAAAGCAAATTGATGTTGATATGTTGACGAATAGAGCGCGCTTGCGATTGTCATTAGAGGATGACACAGTGTGTGCCTCCGGCTCCGTGTAGCAGTCGAGAGAAACGCTCGGACAAGTCGCGTCAGCACGCACCGCACTCGCGTCTGTTTAAATTCGTGAGCGAGAAAATTGAATTGGACGTTTGGCTCTTCCGTTTTGCTTGCTAAAATGAATATTCGCTTGTCGCTGCTCAACGTGATAAATGTCTGCGATTTCTCTTCTCACAGGCAGATCGCACCGATCAAATGCTCGGCATCCTAGTTCGTGAATAAAAAATCAGCGATTTTCGCTTATCGCGTGTCAATGGGCGTTTTGTAGCGAACTGCAGTCACGAGCAACACTTGGCCATCCAGTAAAATGTGTTCAAATGCGCAATAGTCTAAAAACCGGAAGAGACGCGGAAAGCATTTCCATTAGACAATCAAAATGCCGCACGGTTCACGGATGCATTTTAGCGCCAAAGCAAACCTAGAACTGGCTGGCTGGAAGTAAAACAAAACCAGAATTAGCTCGGGCGACGATCGTACTGGCGGCGATGGTGGCTAAGCCAAGAAGCCAGAACTTGATGAGTGATTGAATGCGAGAAAGCACACAAGCAGCTATGAGTCGCAGGACTTGCTGCAATCGTTAAATACTGGCGGGCGAATGCAAGCTTTTAAGGGAAGGGAAAGCGAAAAGGCAAACGTTTCACGCGAAGGGAAACGATTTGGCCAAAGAAGGATGAAACTGGAAAATGGAGATTGAAAGCTTTTAGTCGCAGGCGAAGACGAAGTAGGAGGAGGCGAAGGAAGGCGAGTAGAAATGGCCAAGAGAGAGAGAGAGGAAAAGATCAAGTGAGCTTTTAGAGCAACAAGGGCGACAGAGTGGGGCTTTTGCTATTTCACCGCGCGTACGGCACGCGAGCAAAAGAGGCAGCAAAAAGCAACCAGCAGCAGCCGCGATAAGGAAGAACGAGAGAGAGAGAGAGAATGTTTGTTTAGTGTCGAGCAAGTTCCATTACAATTGTTAATGAATTCAGAGGATTAATTGATTCGCTTTGACCGACGAGATGTTGCTGTGTGTGCAGCGCGTGAACACAACTAGTCCGGATTCGGTGTACTGGTCGCTTGTAAGAGGCCCTATAAGGTCGTTTAAAACAACTCACGATTGGTATGCAAAAATAGACGCCTCCAATGCGATTGGGAGCAACTGAATACAACTGAATTAAGAAAATAACCAAAAAAAAGAGGGGAAAACTAAATGAAAAAAGGCTGTATAGAGAGAAAGAACATTCAAGTGCCGTTGAATGGGACGTAGAAAGAGCATTCGTGCATTTTCATTTGGTCGCTCACTCGTCGCAGAGGCGAGAGAGAGAGAGAAAGAAAGAGAAGGATCTGAAAAGCTCGCCGCCAATGACCGGGCGAGTGAATAGCGCGGTCAAGCGTCTGCCTAATAGAGATACTCTGGCACAAAGGTCGAAAAGAGCGGCACTTAAGTGGGAGCAATTTGCTGCTGTTGGAAACTAATGGATCGCATGCGTTTAAAGCCTGATGATTGCGGCTCTCTCGGCGGCAGCCGCAGCAGCATCATACATTCGCCTACAGGTATTCATTAGACAGACATTGGGTCCAAAGCCAAATCGGAAGGATGTGCTCCAGACGCGGATATGCAAAGGCCAACATGCTGAATGCATCTGCTTCTGCGTTGCACGCGCCGTCTACTTTGATCGGCACATTCACCGCATCGGGCAGTTGTTCTAAGCGATTAAATGTTGAGTGATCTGAAATGGCACCAGCGCAGATGCATGAGCCGCCAAATGGAAGCGGCCGTTGTGCAATCTTCCACTAGGCCGAGAGATCACACACACACTAGCGGCAGAAGCGATTAATTCGCAAAGCAAACAATCGCCCGCGGCTGATAATCCATTAGACGACGATTCTTGCCAGCTCGGCCATTCATCACACGGTGCTCACTCTTATCAGCCCAGCAGCCTTCAAAAAGACCACCAGCAGTCGTCTCTGTTGGCTGTTTAATTCAACGAAAAAAACCTCTCCCAAGTCGAATAAATCTAATCCTGCCAGAGACGGCCTCAATTCCCACGTTTGATTTAACTCAAACGTGCTTGTCGACGCCAATTCAGTTAATTGCTGGTACAGTTCTGAAGCCTTTTTTCACGTTCTGTCGCGTCCCTAATTTCCAGCCATCTCCAACCGATTGTTTTCTCGAAGACGATCGATTCCTGCTTGGATTCCTCAAATTGAGAGAAAAGACAGAGAGAGAGAAAGAGGATGCAATAATGGAGTCGGTCCGATGATTCAAGCAAATAATAGACTCAATCGGATTGTCTAGAGCGTTTATCACGTGTTCAACGCCGGATTGAATAAGGCCGATTGAGACCGCTGGCGTTGTTGGTTTTTAGAGAAGCATTAAAATGTTTAATTTTCAATTAGCTTGTTTGTATCGCCAACAAGCGGTTGGAAGCTGCTCAGGCGACTGGGCATGCACACCGCCTAATTGATGCTTTATTTGTTTTGACGCGCTCGCTTGGTTGTTTGCAGCTAATGAACGTAGGGCGGCGCGCGCGGGCATATGGCTGCCCGCCGCCTCATTGCTGTTTGAATCGAGTCTACTCGCAGGCCGTCTTCAATGAGCAAGCGAATCGCTCTACAGAACAGAAAGGGAGGGGGGAGAAGAAGGAGGCGATCGCATTCTAATCTGCTGCTAATCGCTCTTATCTGGGCCCCGCATCATCGCCTTTGTTTGCTTTGCTAATTGACTTCATCGGTCTGTGTCGGCGTCTTGGTTTGTTAAATGCTCGATGCTTTTAATTTTGCCTTTAAATTCGCTATCAATCGGCCTAACAGTTGGAAACGGATAGAAACGCCCATAAAGGAGAGAGAGAAAGGGAAAGAATGCCCGCGCTGCAATATAAGCCATCCCAGGCAGTCTCCTTCCCCTTGGATGTTGCTATCTCAGACTGGCATGATGCAAACCAAACAAGATCTCACACGCAGCGCAAGCAAGTAAAAAAAGCAGACAAAAGAGCGACTTGCGTAAAAAAATTCATTCAGTGCCATTTCAGTTGGCATCGTATTTTAATAAAAGAAGCATTTATCACATAGAGCTACGTCATCATTCTTGAATTGATGTTTTAGTGTTTGGTTCTAAAATGAGAGAAACAAAGGTTTAGATTCGTTTAGTAGATGAGTAGCAGGGAGAGAGGGAGAGAGAGAGAGGAAAAGAGAAAAATACCTTTTCCTGTAATGATAAGGAGGATGGGCATGAGGCTGCTGCTGCTGCTGAGACGGATGAGGCTGATGATGATGCACAGACTGTTGAGCTGGCGCAGGCCGGAATGGCTTTATTTCGTTTCCGTAGTCTTTGAACTCGGACGATTTCAAACAGGCGATTGCGTGGCTTAACTGAGACACGCTCTCGGCTGGCGCGCTGCTATTTCGCATCGCCTTTAGCTCGCGTTCCAGCAGGCGAACGAGCGTGTCGTTGAGTTCATCGAAGCCGAGCGTCAGAATCGCTCGTCGCACCCGGTTCAATTCCTGTGTTAATCGAGGACTGCCTTTATGAAATGTGTACACTGGATGCAATATCCTACTTTGTAAAAGACGGGCATTTTCTCGTTCATTTTCTTGGCGTTCCTGATTACTTTCTGCAAGTCGGACTAGTCGAACGGTTGGGTAATTAAGAGAGAAGCTTTTCGCTTTAGTCGAATAAGTTTCAGGCAATTACATTCAAGTTGGCTTGACGGTACCAAACTATGCTTGGCTTTGAGTAGCTCTTGCCTCTTTGCGTCTGATTGCCCGAGTCGGTGATTTCCAGATTCATTTTCCACAAACAGTCGCTTCCTTAGCTTCGAGCTTGAATCGGTATTTGCACCCTCAATACTTGAACAAGCATTCACCTGGATTGAAAAGGCTGAGCATTAGAAGCGAACGTCGATGCTGAGGCGAACTCCCTTCGGTCCAGCTGTGAACGGCTCCGAACCACTTTGGCCCGACTTGAACCAGAGCCGCCTTTGCTTCTTCCTTCAGCGTCGAATGGAGCAAATAATGCACCGCCTCAGTCTCCTCCTTGGCTTCTTCTGTGCCAGGCTTGAGCTGAATTCAAATTTCAACTCAATGTTTGAACCGCAAAGCGGCTGACTTCAAGATTTTCTCGTATTCACCTCGAGAACGTGCCGTGACAGGACGTGCGGAGTGGGCAGACTTGAAAGACTCACAAAGCCGATTGTGAATAGCTTGGGTTCAGGTGTGGCGTTAGTGAATCGGAAATCTTGAAGACTGTCGACTCGAACTGTTTAATGTCTATGAAGTAAACGGAGAGCGGTACTGACCATCGATGCGAGAGAGGCGCCGGATTTAAATTGTAGGCCAAGTCGTTCTGACCGATTTTGAGTCGAATCTGCTTGAACGAGAGCAGCTCGTCGACTATCAACTGAGCCAAACATGCCAGCTGAGCATCTCTCTGCCCGACTCGATGCACCTGACCGGGCGAATTGGTGAGCTCGATAATCTGCTGGCAAACGCTCGCGGTCGACTCGCTGTCACTCTCGACTGCCCTCTCAACGACCAGGACATCTAGCGAAAAGTTGAACGCAAACGGGAAGCTAGTTTGGCATTTCTCGGCCTGCTCAGGCGGGCAAATGCCACTCGATCTCATCTCCTCGTAAAGAGTTGCACTGTTCGTCCTGATTGTCTGATCGTAGTCTATTCCGGCGGCGAGCGCGTACTCTTTCAAAAGCGTTTCTCTTTGCCGTAGCTTTTGGAGAAACGCTTTGCTCGACCCGTGACCGTGGTCAGTCTTGTCTCGATCGCAGGTCACAAGAATGATGTTCACGTTCAAGTGAGTACCGAGCAGCCGCATTGTCATTTCGTTCAACTTTTCCAGTGATTGTTCCAGATTGAACTGTTGACCGCATTTGACATCGGCCAGCAGCGTTGATTCATGATCGAGCTCGAACTCGACCACTCTGTCGGAACTTATCTGTTTGAACGAATGGACGCTTGAGCGCAATGGCTGGGGTCCAGCAGCAGCAACCTACCAGTGCGATTGGCTCATTTTGATTCATTCGTTTCAGGCTGCTGCTCAACTCTTTTAGAAGTTCTTGTGCCAATTGGATCGGGCTCGACGACGAGTGGCCATCAAAGCGCTCAAACATGCAATCTGAATTGTCGACTATGATCGCCACCGGCATTTTTCGTCAATATTGTTGCCTTTCCGAAAGCGATGCGAAACTTGAAATCTATTTGCGGAAAACTTAAAGAATCTCAAAATTTCAACCCTCGACCCGATGCAGATAAAACTTGACGTCTGGCCTTCTAACTAGCAAAACTAGAATTTATTTCACTAAAACAGAATTCAACGTCGAAATCGCCTAAAGAGCCAGGACGAGGCCAACTGTAGGAAAGGGAGGCTCACTCGTCACGGCGCGTCTAATAGGCCGAGGATTTTTCTACAACCGCAATGATGTTACGCGCTTGGAGCAGCGTTGGCATGTCGATCATTTGTCCCTGATAAGTGAACGCGCCCTGAATCAGTAGTTTAAGTTTTAAAAAGATCGACGCAGTATGGCGGGGCCTTGAAAAGAAGAATTACCGCGCCTAGACGTTGATTCTCTTCGAACGCGGCGATCAGGCCTCGAGCCCAACGCACTCTCTCCTCGCTCGGAGTGAATGCCTGTGCAGTGATGTCAATTTGATTGGGATGAATTATTTGCTTTCCATTAAAGCCCATCCGGGCGCCCTGCTCAGCTTGGCTTTTCAAGCCGACCGGATCTTCAATTGAGCACAAGAGAGCAAGTTGAAGAGCAACTTGGCCAATTCTTCATCACGGCGCTTACCTTTGAAATCGATGTAGACCATGTCGATGGCCTTGAGCCGATGTGCCTTGCAGTGGGTGACCACTTTCTGACGCGCATACAACAGCTCGGTGGCCTCTTGAGTCCGCTGGGCGCCAATGTCGGCGGTGAAATCGTCCGATCCGAACACGAACCCGTCGAGCTTGAAGCGGTTGGCGTATTTGTTCGTCGAGAGGTCGAGTGCCGTTTCGATCGTCAGCGGCAGATTTATGAGACCAATGGCGCTCTCGACGTAGAAGAAAAAGCTCAGCGGATGCGAGTTGTCTGGCAGCTGGGCGAGCTTGGCATCAAACTGACTGAACAGCCAGCGCACATCGTCGGGCCCATTGGTCTTGGGAACAAACACCCATTTGGGCATTCGATTCCAGACATTGGTTGCGGCGGCTTGATTGTGGTCGATGCCGAAAAAGGCGTCGATGTCGTCGGCAGCAAATTCGGTCTGAGGCGCGTTGATGCGAACGGCGAATTTAAACGAACGATCGTTCTGCACGATCTGATTGCGGCGGTACAAATGAGCAATGAGCTGACGTGCCTGTTGTTTACGATTCACTGCCACGCCGTCCTCACAGTCCATGACCACACAATCGGCCCTGGTCGAGAATATCTTCTCCAGTTTTCTCTCATCGCTTCCTTCAGTCGAGAGAGTGGCCAATCAAACCAAGCCAGACAGAGAGCAGCAAATACCGACCTGGTACGTAGAGCACAGTTCGAGCTGGGTTGTGGTTGGGCTCCGAGCCGACCGGGCTGTGAATGCTCCTGACAAGGCTGGCCAAGCCGATCAGTGGTCTGCCTGCTGTCTTCCGCAACATTTTGCAATTTGCGCAGCATGAACCCGATCGCCGGCTTTTTTCTCACATAAAATTTGCCATTTGCATTATTAACTTGCATCGCTGCCTGGTTGCCAGTACAAGCAGAAGCAGCAGCACAATAGGAAGCAGGAAGGCAGCGGGACTCGCGCCGTCAGATAAAAACAAATGCCAATAAAAGTCAAGTTCTGATTGTAATTGGACGAGCCCCCTACTCTGTAGACAATCAAAAGCCCGAGCGAGTGTGGCTGATTTGGTTGGCGGATGATCGGGTTTATTGTTTCTTATTCTCTTTTCTTTTTTGCTATTGTGTGTCGACGCGAGAAAAGCGCTTAGACTGGCCGTGGCAGGGCGAGCGCGAGGCGATGAGTTTGGAATATTAAGTGAGCGATGGCCAGGCGTACTAAGGTAGGCTCAATCTTTGCTTCGTGTGTGTTTGACCGATTTGATCGTAGTCAAGCTGCCGCATAATGCAACTCAACGCATAATGGTCGCTTAATTCGTTTCAAACTTTATTCTACGTGCTGCTTACAATGAATAATAGTGAGATGGTTGTTGTCATCATTGACTTTGAGCTCGGTCTCTACTCAAGACCTTGTTGACGTCTCGTTTGCTCGTTCACTCGATCGCTAATTCACTTTGTCGGACGCGAGTGTGCCGAGGTCTGTTGCACACCTTTCTATTCTATCATCGCGATTTCCTCTGGTTGCTTTCGTTTACTTTTCGCGATTAGCCGCACGCACAATACAAGCGTTAGTGAGTCACCCGTCAACGATGCGTGAATCGGCATCCTACGGCGTTTTACCCAGCGCAATTGGAACAAGCACAAAAAGCTTGCTTGAGCCCACGGCTGTCAGCTCCTATTCGTCCTCTTCACTCCTCCACCACTCTTCATGCGTCCATGCGTCGCTCTCACTTGCTCTACTCTATTGAACGCCGAGATGGCTCATTCGCCTTCCTTTTCACTAATTTGATTTGAATATTTGATTTCCAATAATCGTAGATGGCTACTATTCTGCATGCGAAGCCGGGCGGAAAGGTGGCCACCGAAAACAGCCGAGAACAGATTGAGATCGACGAACGCAAGGACGAAGATCTCACAGACACTCATTCGTTTGCGTCTTCGGCGCCCAACTCGCCGCACACTTTCAGCAGCGGCATGTCGAGCGTAAACACGGCGACCACGGCCAGTCACACAAGCGGTGGCAGTCACGGCCGATTTTTGGCCATCAGAAACTGGCTCAAGCAGAACAAGTGGAGACGCAAGGAGAAGAAAGAAAACCAAAACAGCCCGTCGTCAAATCTCAGCAATCTGTCCGGCTCGTATGGTTCGCCTAAAAAGACCGGTATATTCTTCCGCAGTAAAGTGCAGAACCCGAAGAAAAAGAACGACTCGAGCAATAACAGCAGTCAAAACCTGCCCCCAGCACCCGAAGCGTCGCACCTGACTAACACACCCCCAGGCAAACGAGAACCTAACAGCTCACCAAAAAGCATTATTCCGGTCCAAGCACTGTCCAGTCCGTCCGACCAGGCGACTGAGCACAGACGCCCGTTTAGCGAAACGGTCCAGCCCGAGCCGGCTGTTGATTCAAAGCTTTCACAGTCTAAATTCGACCATTGTAAATATCCTGCTAACTTGCCTCTAACCTCTCTCTCTTGTCGAGCGTCGACTTAAGACTCAATTTCCGCTCTGTTTTTAGGTTCAAACGGAAGCGCATTAGTACAATCAAACAGTTCAACGGACCAGAGACCAGTGGCCGGGCCAGAGACAGATGGCAGTGAGATGATGATGCAGTCAAATCAAACTGGCGCATTTTGGACAGTGAAGCCAGAGCCTGTCAAATCGGCGGTTCAGTTCAGCTCGCCGCAAAGTGTGTCCAACAAGCCTCGAACAGTGCCGCATCTGTTTCCAACGGGCAATGGCAATCTGACCCGGACGGCCATCATCATCCGAGAGCGAATTGAAGGTCAATTTAGTTCGCCAACCAGATCGAGTGGCTCAATCACGACCGTCTCGCCCGTCAGCCCTCAATCGCCATCCTCATCGCCCAGTTCAAATCAAAGCCCGTCCAACTCTTCTCCTCCTTCTTCTTCTTCGTCGTCTTCGTCGTCCGCCAATCCTTCCTCTCGTCCGCTCGAAGGTGAAAGCGATCGAAATGAATCCAAAAGGATTCAACTCCAACAGACACCCACGCTCGCCTGGACTACGTCATCCGATCGGCTCAAGTCAGAACAATCAGAGAACGGCGAAGGAGATGTAGACGAGAGTCCATTGCTTAGCGTTCAAGATCGAATAGAAAAGTTTCAGCAAGCAGCTAATCAAGCTCGAATGAGCACAACACCAAACGGGCCGAAAAGCACCATTCCTCGCGGCCAAATTCTGTTCAATCGAGTAAACAACACATCTGGCACCATAATGGGAAGTAAACAGCTTCAGATGGAAAGAGACAAGCAGAGTCGAATCGCTGAGCCTGAAGACAAGACCCGGTCTCCATCCGAGCAGTTCATAAATCAGTCGCCGCCAGGGCTGGTCGGCGATTGGCATCAGCCCGACAGCGGAGCCAAGGACCCAGTTCGGTCGGTGCACAAGGAAAACCGATTCGGAGAGGAGGCAGGAAAAATGCCCTCGCAGGCAGCTCAACTCGCCAGGCTTCTCCGGGGACCACTGTCGCCTGCCGCTAAATTAATTTACGAAGCCAACAAAAGCCCGAAGGCAGTGGAAGACAGTGTTGCCCAGTGGAGCAGCAACAAACATCATCAGCAACGACAGCTGCAGAGCAGCAATCAGCAGGTCGAAGCTGTCCTCTCGAACAACAGCTCCATTCAGCTGTCTCCGTCTCTGCTCTCGCCCAACTCGAACAACAGCAGCCCAGGTAGCCGATCACCGTTGAACGAGCCCGGCTTCGAGGCAATACCGGCCAAAG
The DNA here is from genome assembly GCA_019059635.1 of Proales similis. Taxonomy (NCBI): domain Eukaryota; kingdom Metazoa; phylum Rotifera; class Eurotatoria; order Ploima; family Proalidae; genus Proales; species Proales similis. The sequence goes on from JAGVRJ010000015.1 coordinate 698,609, forward strand.
AACCGGATCTGAGCCGTGTGCCGACCAAGAGCGCGCTGAAGAATTTCAAGGCGAAAAGTGACGAAGAAGAGTCGGAGGAGAGCGACTCTGAGCCTCTAAGCGACTATGAGGAGGAAGAGGGTCCGTCGTCGCCCAGCAACAAACTGAGTCTGTCGGCCAAAGTTAAGCGCAAAGACAGCTTGGCGCGTTTTCTCCGCGAGCGGCCCAATTTCAAGGAGCTGGTCGAGAAGAACATAGTTCCATCGAACACCACCGAGGAGCGCAAATGCGAGCGAGAACGAATCGAAATAAAACTGGAGCGCAAGCTGAGTCTTAGGCCGTCGCCGTCTGAGCTCGAGCAGCGCAACATACTGCACACGAAAACGCAAGAGCAGATAAACAGAGAGAAAGAGGAAACGAAAAAAATGCTGGTGCGCAAGCTCAGCTACCGGCCGACTATTCAGGAGCTGAGAGACAAGCGGATAATTCGCTTCTGCGATTACATCGAAGTGACTGAGGTCGAGGACTACGATCGACGCGCCGACAAGCCGTGGACTCGCCTAACGCCCCGCGACAAGGCCGCCATAAGAAACGAGCTCAACTTGTTCAAAAGTACCGAAATGCAGGTACACGAGGGCAGCAAGCATTTGACTCGATTCCACAAGCCTTGAAGCGCCATTAAACGTGGGCGCCATCTCCATGCGACTGCGTCAATTTTCCTCGCTATTGTGACCGCCAGCACTAAGCTGTGCCCCCGTCGTCTATCCACTCGACCCTGAGCGGATTTAAGCAACACGAGTTACGATCAAAACAAATTTCAATCCGAATGAGTTTCGCACATTCTGATTTTGCTCGCATCTCTTCGTCATCATCATTATCTTGCTTTTCATCATTTCTCTCGCTCGACCTTTTTTTTTATTCACTTTATATTGTACGTTTGCTCGCCTCTTGCTGCTAGGCATTTTATCATTGGCTTTTTATTTATGGACAATTTTGAGATTTTATTCTATTTTTCTGATCAATCATATTCGCACAAAGTTGCACGGGTCTCTCTTTCTACTCGCTTTGCTCGTTGATAAAACAAGGCAAGTGGTCGTTTCTTCGAACTTAACTCATCGTTCACTCACCAGAACAGGAAACTTGCCAAAGGCTCTTATTGATAAAGGCTTGAATGCATTTTATTGGATTATAATGAGAACGTCTAATTCTTTGACGGGACTAAAAGAGATTTGAGTGAAATGACAAGCAAAGCCTGCGCGCCGGTGTCAGGCCAGGTTAAATGGGAAAAAGTCGCCTCCTCTGTCCAGGTGATCATACTCATAGTCATCATTAGCAGTCAGTGGTGGCAACGGCCATGAGGATCTGCGGCCGAACCGAGGTCGACCGGCCACTGCGTACTTTTGATGAATATCTTTCAAGTATTTCATCAGATCTTGCTTGGTTTTGAACACTGGCTTGCTGAATTCGTCGGCCACAATCTCGTCAGCCACACTTTCCTGGGCCCTCGAGGTGTTGACCAAGAGCAGGGCGGCGCACAGGCTCCACATGAAGAATTGAAATTTTCTCATCGCAGGCGGACTTTTTCTCTAAACTGCCAGAAGAGGATAATGTGAGAAGGTTTTGGAGAAATGTTGTTTTGGAGAAATCTTTTCGAGAGAGAGAGACGCGCGAGTCGACAGAGTCAAGCACCACAGGGGAGGGTGGATATTATACTCAGCTTGGCATATGCTTGGTCGCTCATTAAAACTTGTTATGAGAGTGAGACTGGCGGATGCATGCTGCTCGTGCTAGATGAGATTGAGCAGTTGCCTTTCACTTAATTAATTTGATTAAATCAGGCTGAAGCCCTGTCGGCTCATTGTCAAGATTGATCAAAAACATTTCTTGATACGATCTGTTGAATTTTTTCGGATTTGTTCGACGATAAATAGAAAATTAAGCTGAAGCTCTAGGATACTTGACTGAAATGCGATGCGTTCAATTTGGTTGCGGATGTGCTGCGAAATTCATCACGCACTTGAGTGTGAGCGGTGGCGGTAGCAGCATCGGCGGCAGGAAATACAGCCAAACGACACGCTGCTGATTAGACGAAGAATGGCAAACTGGCAAGCAGATTCACGTTGCTTCACATGGGAGGAGAAAAAGATGCTTAAATAAGCTGGGATGACATAAGAGTTTTATTGTTGAAGCAAGAGCGGACCAAAAAGTTGTTTCGGCTATGTTAGTGATATCGAAAATGCGTGAGCTGCTGGTGGTGACGATGATGCAACGGCAGCGAAGAAAAATAGACCAAAAAGCACAGCGTCTGAGGGAGCCAGAGAGCGAGCGAGACAAGGATCAGGTTTTTCTTCTGCCGGGTGGGGTACGAGCATGTGAAATGCGACAACAATCATTTAAACTGCCCAAGCTAATGTTCATCTGATTGAGTAGACAAGCAACAGGCAGCAGATTCTATTGATTCATACTGAGCTTTTTGATGAGCTTGCTCAGTTCGTTTGAAGTGGCTCCGTTCTCACTGTCCAGAAGGTTGAGAATGACACTTGTCGGAATAGTGGGTGCGCTCAAGTCAAGTGAATTGATGTCGAAAAAGTTGCTGTCCAAGCCTCTTGGCGCTGTGCCGAACGATGTCATGTCTTGGCTGCGGCTCGATCGGCCGAACCTGGGCCGGCCGATTATGGCGTAGTACTCGTGCAGACGAACCAAGTACTCCTTTAGCTGTTCTTTGCTGGTGAATCTGCTCGGCTTTGATGGCGGAGGTGGCAAGTCGGAGAATTCGGTCTTGGCCTCCACTTGCTGGCTCAGGTTGGCCAGGAATGCCAACACCACCAGCACCAGGATGCTGGTTATTTTCATCGACTTGGTTGTTTTCATCTTTAATGCTTTTGACTTGATTTGTCTGAAAGCGAACCAAAGTGAGGTCACAAAATGCCATTCATTGCTCAACTGATTGATTAAAAACTGACAACGAAAGTGCAAAAAATAAACACATGCAGGCTTGAGTCTGCGTTCGAAACTAAAAACAAAACCGCTCTCCTCAAGCCCATGCGGAATAGACGGCTCTGGAAAGTTAAATGAAGTGAAAGCTGCATGGAAAATAGAAGCCAACCAGCAAGACTCTATTTTGCGATCAGCTCAAATGCCGTGTCCACAAGCGTGTAACGGGCAAGATTTGCGCAGGAACTGAAATTTGTTCTCGGCTGTTGCTCTCGATTGCCCAATATTTGGACTGCACACTCAATCGCTTTCGCTTTTCTCTCTCGGTTATCTGCCGAGCTAATCAGCGCGCATTTATCCACATGAATGTGTCCGTTTAGATTGTATGGGCGGATCTGAGCGACGAACTGCGGTCGCTCAACCTGCTTAAATAGGGGGAAGCGGGTTCGCATGCTCTGCTGCTGACTGCTTCCTCCGCAGCGATTTCTGATGAATTCTTTTTTCAAATGCCTTTATCGCATTAAAAAATAATTGGACCGACTCGGAACGGCACAATCGGACGAGCAAGTGGGAGCAGGACAATAAGATAAATGAAATCGAGGCGTTTAGTCGAAAAAAAAGCGGAAACAAGCAGCTAGAGAAGTACCCCGGACCAAAGAGTGACGGTAATAAATAATTCAACAACTTGCTCGCAATCTTAAGCAAAAAAGAGAACACAAAACATCGAATTAGGGACGCCGCCTGAGCATTCATAGAGAGAGAGAGGGAGACAAGAGTTGAATAGCGAACCGGAATCACATTCTTTCATTAAGACTGCACTTCTCTTTTTCTAAATAATGTTTCTCTAAATTATTTATGTCTGCCGTCAGGTATTCAGGGTAGAAAATTCAACACAAGGGTTAAGCGAGGAGGCTCGAATTAGTGAACAGTGGGCGATCGAGAGATGAGGATCGGCTTGTGCGCATTCAATTGGCCTCGTCCTCAGCATCTACGGGCTCTTGATATCCATTATTCATTAGAATTGATCATGCGGATGATAATGACGGCGATGACGACGAACAGGGCACCGAGAGGAGATTTGCGTAACATGCAAATAACCGCCAATGTAAATCAGTGGCATACAAGATAGGCACAAGATAAGAGAGTCCGCACGTAAGCGATGCATGTCATGTTTAATCGCAGATAATTAACGAGCTCTTTGAGTCGACTTAAGATCCGCCTCATTAAGCAACCGTTCGCCAAGGACGCCACCACTCCTTGTCCTCTATCATTCCCTCGTTCACCGGCCTCCAGTTTTCTGGCATGCTGCGCCTGTTTTTTTTTTCATTCTTATCTCGTCGCGCAATCACTCTTCTGTTTCCTGCTAATGTTGTCAAAAAGCCACGAGAATCGTAAGTCTGAAAAAGACCAGATAAAATGGCGAAACTCAGCGATTGTGAAGGCCCTCTGGAAAGCCGAAAAAGAGCGCTTGTCTCGCCCCCTCAACTCGTTTGCTCTGGCTGCCTTCAAATGTCTGCGGCATCTACAAGTGCAGAAATTCACGCTTCAAACGTCATTTCTCATTTCGCTTTCAATAATTGAAATAGAACCAAGGCATTTGATGTCCGCCCGAACGAGGCCAGTAAAATGCAATCTGACATCCATCGTCTTCTCATTGCCAGTGAAAATCAATTTCCAAATTGCTCTGCGCTCGAGTCCGGGCTTTCTGTTTGATAGATTGGTGGCTGATTGGCTCATTTAAGATTGAGCCGAAATACTCGTCTGGACAATTTATTTTCCCACTAGCCGTGAATAAAAAACAAAACTAAAACAAGAGTTCTCTCTAAATAAATCTCTAACTCTCTAAACAAGAAAATAAGACCGCAGCCTAAATGCAAGAAGCATGGGAAAAACAGGAGCTGAAGGCTTCAAACAGAAGTGGACGAGTCGACGGCAACTGAACAACAGGCACCTTCTCCATCCGGTTCATAGCCTACGTCCTTGCAGACGCATTTGGCCGATTCAGGGTCACATTTGAGATTGAGCTGCTCATCGCAGTCGGCGTCTGCCTCACAACTCTCGTCCAGCAGTTTCTTCTCGCCTTGAAAGAACCGATCGAGTCTAAGGAATTTTTCAAGTCTCTTGCTGGAGCGCGTCTTACTGCAGCGCAGGTTGTTGTAAGGCTGAATGCCTGCGATATGCGCACACTCGCACAGATTGTATTTGCAGGCAAGTTTGAAGCCGCCTCGGCAGCCGACACTGGTCGAGCACGTCTGCAAATAGGTCGGGTACTTGACTGAGTGCAAGAGTCAAAGAGGACCAAAGTTGGCTAAAAGTGAATGCTTCACGCCTACCACATCGACCGACGTTCTGGTCAAGGTATTGATTCTCCGGGCACCTGTCAGAACAAGAATGAGCGGATGCAAACAGTGAGGCAGGACCAGCAGCTGCGCATTTACCGGCAAATCGAGGCCTGGTTTGAATCGATTCGTTCACAGACTAGACCGATGCCTGGTCGACACTCGTCTAAACTGTCACACGCTTCTCCGAGGCTGTGATACGGCACTTGAGAATCGACTGCACTTGTCAAACTGTGAGAAGAACCGAAGTTTGAGCTGCTCACGGCATCGTCCGGATTTGAAGTAATTGTTGGCAGAGCATCTTTTGGTTACAGGAGTTAGCCAATGACCGCCAAGGATGCATGGAAGTGCTCTTACTTGCATCGGAGAGTGGTCGAATCGCACAGAAGATTAGACTCGGGCTTGCATCCAGATGAGATTTGGCAATCTTCTCCGACTGATGGATAAGCGACTGCTCGATGAGTCACATCAGCGACCTGATTCAATAAAGACAGTTTAAATGTCTCTTACTGCATTGGCTTCCATTGAACACTTTGTGTCTCGGGCAGCTGCAAAAAGATCTCTCTGACTCAAGTGCTCGGGTCTAGATTTTATTCATCTTCTCACTTGCACTCTCCGTCTATGCAGCGGAGTCCACTCTCTGACAGACAGCCAAACGCTGCAGTGCACTCTTCCTGGTAGCTTGGCAATCGAACTGGTCCAGAGGGACACGGCAAGAGAAAAACAGAGAGAGAGAGAAAGGGGAGAGAAGGGGTAAAATGGGACCTTTTGAGACGAGAGAGAATTTTCGATTTACCACACTTGTCACCGTCGAAGCCAAGGTTCTCGCCGCATCTTCACAAGGCCAAGTGATTTAAGCGCGAAATAGGCCAAATTTGATGCAAATAGCACTCACTTGCACTTGTTGAGCACACACTCTAGATTCCTGTCTGGTTGGCATTTTAGTTCGGCGCTGCATTCCTCTCCGAAAGTCGGATAAGAGACTGTTTGAAGAGAGAAGCCTGATGACGACCAGAAAATGAAGAGGTGGATTAGACGACAGACCGCATCGATAGCCACTGTAGTATTTGCCCATTTCACACGAGCAGTAGCCATTACGACACTCGAGGTCCGAGCCGGGCATGCAGCCAACCGCTTTGTTGCACGAATGGCCGATTACCGGATAAGGCACTGGAGACGAGAGCAAAGATGAACGAAGCGACTGAGAGGCCAAGCTAGACGCCGATTACCGCAGTTCTTGCCCACTTTGTACTCGTACTTGGAGCATTTCTCTTCACCGAATGAGAAAGAAGTCGGCTTGATGCCGAAGCCCATTCGGTCGAAATTGGGCGGCTCAATATTGAGCGGATCCAAACGGCCAAATGGCGGCAGGGGAGCTAAATTCAAGAATGAATCAGGCGCCAACGAGTGCCGTAATGGCGAAATTTACGCAAGCTTGGCAAAAACGAGTAGCTCATGGACACTTGAATAGAGAAAGAACGTTACTAGAGCGGCTGCGTGGCTGGAGTATTCATGCAAACCGTGGTCAAAGCTCTTTGCTTGAATCGCTGCCGCCAGGCCAATTAGAATGAGAACACGCATTTTGATATTTGATTCGCAAAATTGCATCAAAAATGTTTAATAATCGGCTCAAGGTCTAAAATGACTCGATGACTCGGCTCAGTTGGTCTTGAAAGTGAATGCACAAATGCGAAGCGGTTCTGCGCGCATTTCTAACTCAGACTGAAAGCGAGCGATTAGCGAGGAGGAGGAGGAGGAGGAGAAAGAAAGATGATAATTTCATCGATGGTTGTTGATTTATTGAGAACGGGCTTTTATGAGTGAATTGAGCTTCAAGAGAACAAGAGTGGTTCTGGCCGAGGCCGGCTTCAAACAGTCATAAGGCGATAGTTTTCAATCAGAACTTGAACTCGCTCGAACGCGTTCTCAAACTCTTCGCTGTCAAGCCCGTAACGTTCAAACCAGTGGACATAGGCTCGTGCGTTGAATTTGCGTTTTGCTTTCTCCAAAACTTGTTCGTGAAGGAACTGGCCGATTCGATTGCGGTTGAAGGCGATTGCGATCGACTGTGGACTGTTGCTGGAGGGTCGAGCTGCCTTGTTTACATTTGATGGCACATGGAGAGGCGTGCGACTAGTCCACATGTCGAGCCAGTGCGGATTCCAATCAACAGGGTTCAGGATCTTGCCGATCTGCGACTGAACATTGGAGAGAACGAACGGTGGTGCGCTGTCAGTGGAGGCCGCTTGTCCTCGGCAGACCAGCATGCAGCTCAGAGATTTGAACAGTTTCGAATCGGTCGGACTCCGCTTGGGCACTGCGCCCATCAGCTCGTCGAGAAGATCGCTCCATTGCGTTGGCTTTGATGACGAGAAAGGACTCGTCTTTGTCCGGCTAATTGAATAGAATTCAACACATTTGAGTTGAGGGTTCGGCGCGAGATGACGCACAAGATCGAGCGGCTCCCGGCCGATGCTCTGCTCTTTTCGACTCACTTCATCGACGGGCAGTGAGAACGAGAGCAGACTGTGAACTATCTGAGAGTTCATCTGCTTGAGAGAGACACACTGGTCCTGCAGACCCGACTTGCTCTTGAGCTGTAGACCAGATTTAGTGAGAGAAGCAGCCGATCGCTGGCTCGGACTCAGCCTCTGCACCAGTTCGAGAACGTCATCGTTGCGCACCAAATGGAATAGATCGGCGTACTCGTCCACGTATGAGACGCTGAACAGATTGTTGTAGTGCTGGACGGGCAGTTCGCCCTGGGAGAAGGGCGCCACCGAATGGGTAACGATCCAACGCTTCTCTCCGAACTCGTCTCTGATCTCTTGCAGCATTCGCGAACCAGTGCCCGAGCCGGTGCCGCCCGACAGACTGTGCAGCATTTGAAAGCTCAATAGAAAGTCACATCGCTCGGCCTCTTTGCGAAGCGAGTCGATCGTCTTTGTGACTAGGCCATCGTTGGCCGCTCCCGTGAAACCCAGAGCCCAATTTGAGCCCCGGCCTGATCGACCAAGCACAACGTTCTGTGGCCTGACGCGGTCCGGGTGAGCAGCCAAGAGCGCGCCGGCTACTTTGGGTTCGCTGTCTACGCATACGAACCGGAGTCTGTTGTCAAAGTGCTTGAACAAAAAGCTTGTCTGCTTGCTTGTTTGATTCACGTCCAGGTAGCTGATCAGCTCGCTGCCGAGCTGGTTTCCGCACTGACCGACAGCTAAGAATATGCTCGACATTCTCTTAATTCGATTTGGCCAATTTCAGCGCCAGCACAGACAAGGCTAGATATTTGTCTTGGCAGCGTTTTAAAGAGCGCCTCTAATTGACGTCAATGCAATTTTAGATTCAATTAAATTTTAATGAAATTCAATTGGGAATAAATCCCTCGCCGACTCCAATAGTGACACGTCAATCAAGGCAAAAGCTGCAATCTGCGTCTAGTTTCGTTTTTTTTTCCTTTATTTCAGGAGAGAGCATTTGGCCAAGTCAGTGACAAGTTTGATCCGAGCTCGTTCTGTCGAAGTGAAGCTTTCAATTCTTTCTGCTTTGGTTCGTCAAAGCGATGCTCATTTACTGATAAATCAGGCTGATACGAGCACATAAGCTGCCATTTGAAATCTGAGGCAACTGATCAGCCTTAACGAAATTGAGCTCGTCTTAAGCAGAGTTGGAGGAGGAGGATCAAGTGTGTTCAATGAGAAGCAGATTAATGAATCAATCATGAGCAAACACAATTGGTCAAGTAAAGAGGCCTTTTCGAGTGGAGCAATCCAAAAGACGTCACCCTCTCCGGGTGGGCGTCCAAGAGATTAGGCCAAGATTTAAGGCAGGTGCACGCGATCGCTCAAGAAATCGCGGGCACTTTCGCAATTGAGAGCGATTGCGACAGGCAATCGAGATAATTGGGGAATCGGAAAGCGCTCATGGAGTCAGGAGCGGGTCGAGTTTGACTGCAATTTTAAAGGACTTGAATGTGTTGCTGAGCTGGTCTAATTGGATTCTGTTCGAGTCTGATTGATCGATCGATTGCTTGTATTAAAACATGTGTGGGCTCGTTAATAGCGATCAACGTACCATTGCGGCATTTTATTCAAATCACGAAAGCTTGCTTGACTACGTGGGCTGCTATTACTGACTCGGGAGCGAAATCAGCCGTCTTGTTTTTTCCTGTCGACGCCTCGTCCAACACTTTGCTCTTTCGGCTCTGAGCATGTGCACACACACAAACACGCAAACAACGACGCCTCCTTTCTTCCTCTGCCTCTCTTCCGTTCTCGTCTATTTCTCTCGGTGTCTTGCAATTAACTGAAAACAGTCAAAAGCACGACTGCCTACTGATTTCAATGAATTAGAAGCGTGCGCATGTGTGAGAGCGGCATTGAGAAGAGATACGTAGAGACTGCTCAGCGTGATATCCGCTTACCTAATCAGCTTGAGACAAAAAGGGGCGATGAGAAGCAATGAAAAGAATCGAAACCGCGATTACTCAGGCAACTGATTACGTCAGCCGTCGACGTAGATTTCTTATCTCGAGATGAAGATTATCGGCTCCAGGACGGCAAACAAATCTCTGCGGAGAGCAGCGCTAACAAATCGAGTGTAAGTGAGACGATTAATCATTTCAATTATCAATTTCACATCCAAGCAGCGCTCTCTCGTCTAGCTGCTGATTAATAAATTCGCCTCTTATTTGCGGCTGCCTTGTTCTGCGCCAATTCAAGCGGCGCGGCCATTCCCCAATACCAACTATTCGCATTTATTTTGCCATTAAGCGCATCTGTGGCCCCGGGGCCCAGCTCATCGTCATCGTCCTCAATTGTTTATTTTTTTTTAATAATCAAAAAAAGCAAAGCGGCAATTTGGCTTTATTTCTTTTCTATTATTGCGAATATGGCCTGCCTGCCTACCCGGTTTTACTCGACTCCACCACTCAGCTCGATTGGTCCCAAGCCCCGAATATGTCTTCTCTTTATTCTCATTTCGTATCTAAGTGCTTTCTAAACGCTTGAAAATTGCGTTTGGCGTGCATTTCATCAACGCTTTGTTTTCTTTTTGAAAATTGCCTGTACACCTCAACCGCCGCTTGTGTGGAAAGGAACAAGCAAAGAAGCAGTTGCTAACTGCGACAAAGACCGACAACATCGCACCTTGAAAGCAAGTGAATGCGGCTAAAACAGAGCATCGAGAAGGGCCTGTCTGAGCGGCAGAACGGCGTAATAAGGCCTCATTTGCTTCTAATGGCCGGAACTCGAAAGCAAGTTGAATCGTGTTGAGCTGCATGCTCAGTGACGAAAGCGTCTCGACTTTTCTATAATTCAACGCCAACTCAAAACACACCTCGCTCCTTAATACGTCCGGTTGGCTAAAATACAAAACGGCCTGTTTTAGCCGTGACGTACTTCGTCACATTTTTACTTCTACTTTTACTAAAATTTGGCTCAATTTCTCTCGATCTAGATGAATGAGTGAATGAGAAAAGCGGTTGAGATGAATGCATTGGTCCCGGTAATTTTAGTGGCGATTTGTGCAGCGATCGAGGCTGCCTCTATGCGGCTGCCAGCTGGCCAAGAAGCGGCGGCAATCAGAACAGACAAGAAGCTATCAGAAGAGCGGACAAGAGAGCGCCAGCCGCTGAATGAGTACGTCAGCAGAAAGAACTACATTCCGCAAGGGGCGCGTCTCGGCTCTTCACTTGAGATTGAATGTCCTCGACTGCTCAATGACTTGCCCGAGTACGTTTTCAGCGCGGTTTGGCAAGTGAGCTCTCAGCAGATGGCCAAACAGTTGCTGGAGACGTTCGGCTCTCGAGTGCACCTTTACGAGCCGGAGCCGTTCAAAGTGCTCGTCTCCAGAGTCTACTCAACTGCCACGTTGAGCATTGCTCCGCTCCAATTCAAGCATTCTGGTGTTTATTTTTGTGTATACAACGCCGATCATGAAACATTGCTCGAATTCAATTCAAATATCCAAGTCTACTCTGGTAAGCTCAACTGGCGAATAAACTAAATAACGCTCGTTGCTGATGAGCAAACAACTTGAAGAACAAAGAGTGAGAAGCGAAATAGCGTCCAAGGTCGAGCTTGTCGCCTGTGTCGATGAGTACAGGCAAGAAGGGCAAGAGGAGCTGGCAAGGATCAGCTGGTCGACCACTGCACCCGTGGATGCCACCAGAGATCTCGTCCATGAAAGCGTGAGTGTCTTGCCAGCAAGCACAGAACGGCCTATTGATGATGCGATTTCGTTTTTTGGTCACAGGCGGCAGGGAACCTGATAATTTCTCTGAACGACACGCGCCTATTTGAACAAACGTTCAAATGCGAGAGTAGAGAGACTGGCGCGCACACAATCTACAAGATTGAGTGCAAAGGCTGCGAAGGTGAACACTGATCCCACATGCATGCCAGCGAAAACTAACCATTCGAAAGGAATCTACTCGGCGCCGATTGTGAGTCCGAGCCGAGCAGTCGCCACTCAAGGCTCGAGTGTGCAATTCAATTGCCAGCATTCAATGTCAACGTTCGAGCCCGGTCGACTGCAGTGGTTCAAAGGAGTCAGGAACGGAACGAGCAGCTCGCCATCGTTTGACACGTCTCAGACGATTCATGCCGGTCAAATTCTGGAATTCGACTCACTCAGCGAGCAGGAAGCCGGCTGGTACGCGTGCTGTGTGATGAACTCGGTGCGACCGTTCGACATGGACAACGCTTGGCCAATAAGCTCCACTTGCTCGAGTGTGCAGATTGAGCTGTCCAAAGACAGCAGCTGGCTGAGGCCGTTTGTGCTCAGAGCTTTGCTGGTCTCCGCTTTGATCGCATTGTTCTGCAGCTGCTTCCTGATTGTCTGGGGCAAGGAGAGACTGCGCGGCTTCTCGAACGCTTCCAAGGCAAATGAGAATACGCAAAACGTAAGCGAATCTCGATCGCATTGCCAACTCGATCAGAAATAGAAAGAGCACTTGTTCTAGAACATGTTCTACGAGCCGAGCGCCAAGCACGGTCTATTCAACTCAGAGTATGAAGAGGCGATGAGCGAGAAATGCGTCCAAGAGCGTGCAACGCTCATTGACGAGCTGGCCAAGAGCGAGAGCGCTCAGTGCTGGCACATAGCCGCCGACCGTTTGTTTATTGGCCAAGTGATCGGCCAAGGCGCGTTCGGCGTGGTCTCGATCGCTTCGATTCGTGGCTGTTCGAACCCGGCGTCGACCACAATGGTACACGAGAGCGACTCTGGCCTTGACTGCTCCGAGGCCAACTCAAGCGAGTACGGGCAGGCAGGCAAAAAGCAGCAGCAGAAGGCGACGATCGAGCCCGAGCTCACCGTGGCTGTCAAGACGTTGCCCGTCGACTCGAGCTTGTCTGAGTTCAGAGAGCTGCTCACCGAGCTGCGTCTGCTCATGAGTGTTGGCCAGCATCCGAACATAATCAATTTGATCGGCTTCGCTCGCACCGACTCCACCTCGATCTGCATAGTGACTGACTACGCGGCCCTGGGCAACCTGAGAGACTACTTGCGTCAATCGGCGTCAAGGCTCACTTTTGAATGTCTCCTGCTCTACGCTGGCCAGGTCGCGTCCGGAATGGCTTATCTTCACAGCAAAAAAGTAAAGCCGAACGAAAGAGAGCGCGCGAGCGAGTCTTCTAAAGCGTTTGACAATTTTAGGTTCTTCACCGAGATTTGGCCGCGCGCAACGTGCTCGTCTACGAAAAGGACGCGGTCAAAATTGCCGACTTTGGTCTGGCGCGCAACCTAGACACAAATGACTATTACGTGCAAAAGTTCAGCCACAAACTGCCTCTAAAGTGGATGGCACCGGAAGCGATCAAGTCGCGCAGAATCAGCGAGCAGTCGGACGTCTGGTCGTTCGGCGTGCTTCTCTGGGAGCTGTTCAGTCTGGGCGAAGTGCCCTATCCGACTGTAAGCAATGAAAAGCTGCTCGAGTATATAATGAGAGGCGATCGTCTGCCGATGCCGGCGATGAGCACCGCCGAGCTCTACGCGATCATGCTCGCCTGCTGGAGCCTAGAGGCCCGTGAGCGGCCTGACTTTAGGCGGCTTAGCGAGACCATTGGGGCCATGTTGGCGCCCCACCCTAATCGAGCTCAAGCAAAGATCGATCATCATCGGACACGTGTCGCTGCCGACTGCTCCTACGTCCAACTCAACTCGTCGGACGTCTCAAGACACACTGAACAGACCATTGTTGAGGACCAAGAGTACTGAAACTAATAAACGCCCGACAAGCGAGTCATCTATGAACAAAATCAAAGACTAACGCCACAGCTGCTCGACTAGTAAATATTCTCGCCCTTTGTTGTTTGAATCCCTTGATCTGAGCCAGGCCATCTCTCTCTCTCTCTCTCTCTGCGCATCGGCATCAGCTCTAAAGGTCTCAGACTTTCTCTCCCAATCTCCATCTTCCCAGTCTCTCTCTTACTCTCCCTCTTTCTCTCTTACTTGCCAGCCCCTGTCCTCCTTTCCTTGATCTCTCGCTGCGTAGCTCGCACCGTAGCTGACTCTTAACTGGCTCACTGGCAGCCTGAACTTGCAATTTGGCACTTGGTTTAGCGCTTGACTGCACTGCGCCAGTGGTCGCCTCCTTTTTGAGCTAGTCACCTTTAATTTAAATGAATAAAAAGCGTTCTGCATTCACACACTGATCCTTCAGTTCGATCCAACAGCTTGGTCTATTTGGACTTTTCGTGTGTTCAAAACTGAGTGTTGCGCTCTCAAATTGATTTATTCAATTTTGTTCAGTTTTCTGGCCTTTTTCTTTTGGCGCTTGGCGCTCGGCTCCTCTGACTGCTCGTTGTCGACTTGCATCGACGTCTCATCTAAATTTGCCAGTCGCTTGAGTGGGCCGAATTGAGTGAAAATAAGAATCAGTCGCTCTTACTCTCGTCGTCTGGCTGAGCATCGTCCGGATCGGCCGACTCTTCAATTGAGTCGTCGATAATCTCATACTCGCCACCTCGGCTCCAGTGCATTTTCACGTTGATTTTGAACTCGGCCTGCATGTATCCGAACAGTTTCTAGCAAGACGAGACACGAGGTCAACAAACAAATGAGAGTGACCAATGAGCCGGAACCTACAAGAATGCGCGCCTGCTCCGGTGTGAGTTTGTCGCCTTGTTTGCAAACGGCGAAATCAAGATCTAGATTGACAACGCCCTTTTTCAAGCTGGTGTAGAGGCCCAGCTTTCGCAGTTCGGGCTCCATCGTGTGCTGGAACTGATCGAGCGGTCCGGCCGCGATGACAACCTCTTCGGTTGCAATGTTGCCACTGCGAGCGTAGTCAGGGCAGGAGTAGTTGGCAAAGAAGCTGCGCACCGACAATTAGAGACCGACTCGGCCGACAAGAGGCAAACGGACTCACCTGACCACCTCGTCTTTGCTTCGATTGGTGAACAGGAGACCAACGGAGCCGACCAGCAGCGAGGCCACTTTGTGCAAATTGGGCAAGTACTCGCTCTCGGGCAGACGGCCCAGGGCCAGCGCGATCACTTTGTTCTTGCCGAACAGGAATCTGGCCAAAATGGCGATAAGCGGTTTCGTCTGGCTCGCTCGGGTTCATCGGACTGCAGCCAGTCCGACTGTCTTGGCGACTTACTTGCTGTCAGACCATTGTTGACGAAGCTCTTTGAGGAACAGATTGCGCTGATTGAATGCGGAGATGACGAACATATTTTCGTACTCGTCCAAGTACTCGCGAACCTGCCTCACCGTGATCAGAGCGAATCGAGAAAAAAGAGAAAACGACCGAAGCTCGTACTTGAGTGATGAGATTTTGTTTGAGGTCAAGTCCCTTCTTCTTAGTGACCGTGAGCGACACTAAAATGCTCGAGAATTAGGCTCGAGCGGTCCAATAGTCTTGCAAAGGCGGTTACCGGTTCGGTTGCGTTTGGATTTGGGCATTTTCTATCTCGATCAATTGAGCGCTGATGGCATGCTCGCCCAACGTGCTCGTCTCTTCAATTAAAATTTCTCTCACGTATACTTTGCATTCAGTGTGCAAAGTTCGCTTCACCAAACCCCTGTTTGTGTCTTTCTGCCCTTCGGCCTACTCGTCCTATGAGTGTCCTCCACGCAGCGATCGGCTCGTCGCCGAGTCGAGCATTCACGACCTAAATCGATTCAAGGCCGCATAAGTTTCCCACTGGCGGCAGCGTGCTCTCCGCATTTGCATGATTCTAATCTATTCGAGCCAGAGCAATCGTTTACAGCCTCCATTTGTGCTACTTGTGTTACTGTCCCGCCTCTTCAATTCTATATTTCTGTTTTGACAGTTCTTGACTGTTGTACATGTCGAGCGTGAGATGGTTAGATTGGTGCGACGCAAATCAATCGAATATGCGCATGCAAGGAACGCATAAAAGGCGCAGATTGCACAAACGACGAGTGGCTTTGAAAGGACCGACGTGGGCGGGTATTATCATAATTACTGTTCGAAAGAGCTGTCATAAACATTGAAAGAGTTTACGAACAAGTCGAGGGCACAGACCAGTGAAGCTGGTCGCGATTTGTGCATGTGTGGTGATTGGCGTCAATTGGGCCAATGGTTGATTTCGAATCAGCCAGTTGTCGTGACCGGAGCCAAAATGGGAAGTGAATTTAATTTTCTCCTTCATGGCGCGCACTACTCGTTTGCGCATCGATCATGATGATGATGATGATTAGAGTCTAGATTGTAGCGCATAAGGGCCGCAACTCGGCTACGATACTCGAGCGCCTTATGAATTATTAGCTCAGCGTAGCGCACAAGCCCGCCACTCGACGGCAACAAGAATCAGTTTGTGTGCACCTATGCGCCAGGATTAGCCTGCCATCCATCTCTCCTTTCTCTCTGTCTCGCTTTCGATCGTTTGTTCTACTTTCGATTAGTGAAATCGTATGATCGACTGGCGCGTGTGCTCGCGCGTTTTTGTTCTGCCTTGTGCGTGTGTGTGTGTGTGTTTATGTGTTGTCAGCGTTTCTTTTTGCAGCAAACAAATTTAAATGATGAAGCACGTTGCTTTCGTTCGCGAGAAGCCTTCATGCACTAGGACGACTGATTGAGATGATCAAATTTAAAAATGGCGGCTCAATTTATTCTCTAATTTCTAATCATCGACTAAGCGCATGATCGCAAACATGTGGCTGGAGAGCGGCTTGTAAAAACGCCTCCGCTCATACAGCGTCTCAAGTATTGAATGTGCGAGCCGGATCATTTGCGTCGAATTCTAATCTAAATCATTGCCTTCGAGAGAGCGAGATATGAAAGCCGCCTCTTTTTCGAGGGTTTTAATGTTGTTCGCTGTCGCCGCCGCCGTCGTCGCCGTTCATGTGTATGGCATGATCGCAAAATGCCCACTGATTGTGTGTTTGTGTGTGCTCTTCTTATCTGAACATACTGGCGACAATCTCACAGCGCAAAGTTGTGCGTTGAAGAGATAGCGCTTTGGATAAAAGACGCGATTGTGAAGTAGCCGCACCCTTTGATCGATAGATGCGATTGAGGCATCGCCTTTTCTAGCGACTACATAAGCTCGTTCGCATCTCTCGGTCGGGTTTTATGAAGCCTTTTCAGTTTGTGGCGAATACGAGCTAGCGCCGAATAGCGGGCATGAGTCGGCGCTCGAATAGCGGTTGTGCAATGCGGCTGCGTTGCATTGTTTGGCTCGATGATTCATTTGCTTGTTTCATGTTGCCACAGAGCTCATGCGTCTCTATATCTTGCTCACCAATTGCCTTCTTCAGACGAGTTTAGACTCAAGCCTAGCCGGCCGCAATCAAAGTAAACAAAACCAAAAGTGCAATTGACAATGGAAAGCGAACGAATAGAATCAAGTGAGATCGAGGCGAAAGATGTTATCGTGGTGGGTGCAGGCTGCGCGGGCCTGGAATGCGCTGCGCAGCTGCACTCATCGGGACTTGGCGACGTGCTTGTGCTCGAGGCGCAGGACTACATGGGCGGGCGAATCAAGACTATACCGATGCCCGGCGACGAGTCGATACCGCTTGAGATGGGCGCCAACTGGATCCACGGCCTATGGGTAAATATTTGCACATCCACCGCTATCGCCAGCGAGAGAATAGCGTGTCGCCACAGCCGATTTCATACCGAGAGCCACACACACTCGGCCAACTCGTTTGGGTCGAGACGAGTTACGAGTCAGTTCTAGTCTAGTGCAGTATATCCACATGCTGTTTAGCTCAGGGCTGGGCTCATGAAGTGGGCGTGCTCGAGCCAGAGCAACCATTTGATGACTGTGACGCTTACCACGGTGTCATTGACCAGCTCGTCTAATCAGAGATGACAGGTTGTCTAATTTGTTCTGTCTATCATGAAAGGTAGATATTTTTCAACTATTTCCAATGTCTCGCCTTTATTTTTCGATTTCGCTGGGGCTGCCGACCTCCTCACTTCATTGCACACCCGCTCACTCTCCCTCACTCTCTCTCTCTCTCGGTCTCTCTCTCTCTCTCTCTCTCGGTCTCTTTCGTTCACTAGCTCGCTCGAGCTTCATTTCTCTGCCTCTCTCCAAGTTGCAATTTCCGCTTTCATTCTTTTCGCCTTACTTTTCCAGACACTCAAAAGTCTCTTTTCTTTTCCCTCTCTCTCTCTCTCTCCTTCTTTGATCTCACTTTCATCTCACCTCGCCACACACTCAATCAGCTTCACACACACACACACACACACACACACTCTGTTCCATGTCAATTCTCTGCTCATTTTCCAGAAAAAAAAAGTTGATTCGCTTAAACGGAGCCGCAAAAATTCGACTTTTTTTTCGCTCGAATCGCGGGCGCCTCTCTGCAGCCCTCATTGCTGCCGGCTTTTCGAGTCGCACTTTGAGCTGCTTGAGGGGCACACGCGGTTTGCGAGAGTTTTTTTTGTTTCGTTCTCAATACGGGTAATCTTTAGTGCCTTGTAAGTTGTCATCTTTCTATGCGGAGACCAGCGAAAGATAGAAAGATCAACGCGATCCAGACGTCTAGATGCCTCCAGTCAGGGTTTCGTAGCAAGTTGAATTTTTCCTAATAGCGCTCTGAATCGACTGGCGTGATTTGCTTGGCAAAGTCCGAGTGGACACGTCCCTATAGGGAATAATAGTTCTTCCTGCGATTGGCTGCCACTTGCCGCCTTGCTAAAATTGACGCGCAGCCAATCGCATGGATATGAAATCTGGAAAATATGTGACATGTGCACATGTCCGCTCGAATCGCGAGCGGACCGGTGTCCCAATCAGCTCTGAACAACTTTTGCGTTTGAACGGCCACGTGAATTAATTGAATTTTCGTTGAGCAGGGCAATCCGCTCTACAAGCTGGTGCAGCAGAATCCGACGCTGTTCTTCCACACGAAAAGCAAATTGTTTGCGGACGACACGTTCTATTGCGTGGACGAGCATGGCCGAACTTACGACGCCGACTATTGCCAAAATCTGTACGATTTGTACCAGAAGTGGAATTTGCAGGCCAAAATGATTTGGACCACGAATCGCAAGCTGCCTTTCAAAAGCTACACCGAGTACATGGTCAACAAGCTCGAGCGTCACTGTGCCCAGGACAGCGAGCACGACAAAAAAGTTAAGCGGGCCATTCTGGAACGCTTGCTCAAGGCGGAGACCACCGAGTCGGGATGTGCCACCATGGACCTGTGCTCGTTGAACGAGTACGGCAGCTACCTGGTGCCGTTCGGGCCCGACTACGAGTTTCCGGGCGGCTATTCTAAACTGATCAATTACATAGCGGCCAAACTGCCAGCCGGCGCAGTCAAACTGAGTCATCCGGTGAAGAATATTCGCCTGAGCCAGGAAGTTGACGTCAAGTCGGACACCGAATACCCGCTTCTGGTCGAATGCTTCAACGGACGAATGTTCAAGGCCAAGCATGTGGTCATGACCTGTTCGGTGAACTTTTTGCAGAAACACCACCAGACGCTATTCGATCCGGTGCTGATGAGCGAGCCCAAAATAGAGGCCATAAACACGGTGAAGATGGGCACCGTGGACAAAGTTTTGCTCTTGTACGACGACCTGTCCTTCTTCCCCGAAGACTGCGACTCCATTCATCCGATATTCCTGGACGAGGAGAGCACACCGAACGGTGACATTGCCAGCAAATGGTTCTACAAGACCTACACATTCGATCGCTTCCTCGACAATCTTCTGCTCGTCTGGGTGACGGGCGAAGAGGCGCATCATATGGAAACTCTGCCAGTCGAAGACGTCAGTGCCACACTCACACAGCTGCTCCAAAAACTGCTGCCTGATCGCAAAGTGCCCAAGCCGAGCAAAGTGATTCGGTAAGCCGCCTCTCATTGAGCCTGATTGCTCAGCCAGACCTTGAGCGTGTTTGCTCTAGAACCGAGTGGCACAGCAACCCTTGGATCCTCGGCTCATACAGCTACGTGGATGTGGACGGTTCAGCTAGGAAGCACATAAACAACCTGGCGGCGCCAGTGTGCCTCGGCGACGTTGTAAGTGGCCTCATTCTCTCGCCCTGCTCTATTCTGTTCGGTTCAATTGCGACGGTGATTTTCAGCCAAGGTTGATGTTCGCCGGCGAGGCCACTCACCTCCGCTACTACTCGACCGTTCACGGTGCCTATTTGAGTGGACAGCGCGAAGCCAAGCGCTTGCAAAAGTTCTATCAAGCCAAAAACGAGAGAGTTAACCAAACTCTCGCTAATCAGTGAATTTGATTCGTCAAACGTTTTTTTCTTCCTCCTTTCGTTTGTTTTGAACTTTTCTTGCCGCATGCCCAGCGAACTGCTTGGAGTCGAGGCGCGCCGCCGAATTTCGCATCTATCACAATGAGTTTACTCTTGGTTGCCTAGGCTCGGCTCTGGCGGCCGTTTCACCTCCATTTCATGCACGTTCGCTGGTCGCCGGCTCGCTCTAGTCAGAATAAGCAAAGAGAATGAGGAAGCAAGCAGCCAACAAATCTTGATCATTAAAAATCAGAGAAAAAGAACGTTTCCAAATCAAAGCAGAACTAAGTCAAAATGAACCAATTGATGCCTCAAGTTATTTCAGCAAGCAAAGGCTTGTTTCGTTTTGTTTTAGACGGCGTTCTTCGTCTCACTTTCTTTTTTTTTAAGCATTGACGCCTTTTTATCTTCTTTTCGTTTTATTGTTGCTTTTGGTCTATCTAGGAACAATATTTGCCTCAATAAACAGCCAACAAAAGTCTAGAAAGTGGCGCCTGTCTGAGTCAAGCACCAGGGACTTGAGAAGGTTCAAAGATGGCTATCAGACGAAACGTGTCTCTTTGTTTGAATTTTGGACGAGCTCAACTTGAGCGACTGTAGATGCGCTCGTTGCAAGCGACTTGTCTGCAGCCACTCTTCGACCGACGGCGACAGTTTGCTTGCTGGCGACGGCGCAGCGCCGTTGACCAAGGCGCCCTTGGGGCATTTGATCGCCGCATTGGTGGGGAACACTTGTTTGATTAAAATGTTGCGGTCGGCCCTAGTTTGCCACTTGAGATTGTGCTTCATGTGGCCTTCGATAATTTGCTGCTCGTGCTCAAACTTGCGTCTGTATCTGTCTTGGCGTTGCTCGTTCTCCAAGTCGCGGCTATTTGCGCCCACAAGGCTTATGGAAGTGTTCAGGCGCGCGTCCGAGTTTGACGAGGCCAGCTTTCGAACCTGGTTCGTTGAATGATGCAGCCCGGCCATTTTTCTCGATCGATTTCGTGTCTCTCTCTCTCTCTCTCTTGTGTTCTCTTCTTTTGGCTTTCGCTCCCGTAGGAAGATAAGGCTCGAGCTGGTCGTGGTAGTGGGTGGCAACGTTCGCTTTAAATCAACAAACAGAAACGAAAATTCTCGTTCGCTCGCTGCACGACTTCTCCTCAAGGTTTCAGACCCAGCTGACAATGGTGGTGGGAGGCGAACAAATCGAGGTGTCTAAGTGAGGATGCATGAATTGCCGGTTATGTTTGCTCAAGTACGCACTCGGTGACTCGCTTTCTCTTGTGTGTGTGTGTGCGCGAGCCTCTCGCTCTCTCTTCTTCTGCGTCTATTTTTCTATTCGCCTATTCTTCTCTTTATAGAAGCTCAACAGCCTTAATTGAGAATTCAGTTCTTGAAAAATTGACTACAAAGAGACTTTTATTATCCGGTACGCCGGTTGCCAACCGAGCCGAGCGCAACAACGAGTCGAGCTTCTTTCGAAATGAATATTCATTCGATCAGAGTCGATGAAGAAGGCGGCAGTGTTAACGCCAGTGCGTTGGCGTGGCCAGACTAAGCCAGCCAACGAGCTGAATTCAATTTGAATGCGACCGGTAGAACTCGTTCAAAAGCTCAAGATTGCTTTGACGCAAACGCACCGCTTAAAATGCTTTCCCCTTTGATGCCAGCCAACAAAGAGACGCTATTTTCGGGCGATCAGTTCGGTCTGGCTCGTCGCCTACTTTTGCTTGAATGTCTTGTCTTGAGCAACAAGCCAGTTTTCCGCCTAAAATCCCCTCCCGCAAATCCGATTATGTGCTGTCAGTCAAAATGTCTGAAAATAGATTGAAATCGATGATATGCTCGCTCTCCTCTCCTTCTTGTCCAATTAATCAGGAATCCGGGTGAAAATTGTCAAAGTAGAGTTTTAGCAGTTGCTGAGCCCTCAAGCCGACAATGGTCTGGTTGCATGCAGTACACTGATACGAGCATTCTAGTGCCAGTCTCAATTGTCCTCAGGCGTCTTGACTGCCTGACGATTGGAATTTTCTGTTAATAGAACAGGCTCAGGCCTGATGGCTGAAATGCCGCTCTGCCAGAAAAAATAAATTTCGCGCCTCCTACGAATATCACAATTTAATGTAACTGGTGCTGATGGCAATCATTTCGGATTCTTCTTCTCAACCGAGCATTCGCAAAATTCACTTGGCACCTGATGCAAAGTTGAAATCTGTCATCGGCACACTCTACAAGGCACAATTCGATCGCCTTCATTCATCCAAACGCAGCAGTGCGAATAGCGCGGCACGCGAGCCAGCCGCACAAATGCACGCCTCTTTTGTTTTTTTCTGAACCGCAACCAGATCTTTGAGCGTGTCGTCCGCCTCGCCCACAGAGTGTTCCTCCTCTTCAGTCTAGATTCCCTCTATAACAACCCGAGTCGAGTATTTCACTTGCATCTACGAATCAGCCTGCTGGTGTGCCAGCCTACGGGCCCTGGTCGCATGCTCGTGTGCCAGCTAGCGGCTCGAATTATCTTTTATTCAAAGCGCTCAATGTTTATTTGTTTAGTCAAAGAGACCAAGAGGCGGAAACGAGGTCGATCCGCTGACAGGATATCATCCAGCGCATAGCTTCTAACGATTTATCTGTCATTCAGGTCTTGTTCGACTCCGAATCCTTTTCTGCCACGCTTCTTTCTTCCAGCGCCCAATTCGCCTATTTAAGTGGCCGTCGCATGCTCAGCATATTAGTTCACATTCGCGTGTTTGCTGCAGCCGGCGTTTCACTCGAAGACCTTCTAATTGCCGTTCGCCCACTCTTCTTGTTGGTCTGATCGCCTTCTAATAACTCGTATGATGCTCGTTGGATGAGTCCCGACGGACTAAGAGCAAAATTTTTTACATGTCGCTCGAGGCGTAAGGTGCCGTTTGCTTCCACCACATTTGCTGCCAATTTATTTCCTTCATTCCTTCTACTTTATTTAAAGCAGGAACGCAACTACCGAGAGGTATGGCCCGAGGCCGCCTCTCTGAATCGATCGCATTCTCCTGGCTCGGCTCTCACTGTATGTGTGTGAATGAAAAACAAGAAAAATCGCTATTACACAAATAATTTTGGTCGGCAGCATTATCAGCCGGCATCGAATGGAAAAGGCGAAATTTCAAGTTTTTTCTCCCTTGTTTTTTATGGCGAGTTGTTACGGTCTGGAAAAATTCTCGCGCGCTATTCGCAATTAATTATTGATGAACTTGTCGCCTTATGACCAAGCGCGAAATTGGATGAGAGTGAGAGCATTTGCGCACACTGACATTGAGCGCACCTTACGCAACCGGCAGCAGAGGCCGACTCTTTAATTCGATTCGAAAGAAATTAGAGGAGACGGCGGCAAGCAATCACGTTCTCATCAGAAGCGCTTAAAGAGACGAGTTTTAAATCGTAGGCGATTTTGCGCCTCATCGAACAGCCGAGTCTTGTACACATGAGCAGAGCCGAAAGAGAGAGAGAGCCGTAGAGGCTGCTTGTACGTGCGCCTCGGCCTAGAATGTGACGAATGCGTTGCAATTCTTCACCTTGAGCGCCACTCGTTTCGAAATTTGTTCAATTATTTTGTCACATCGAGTGATTCAATTACGTGCGGTCGCATGCGATTTTTCTTTCCTTCTTCGTTCAACTCGATTTCTGCTCTGTTCTGCGTCGCTCTTCCTCTGCTTCTGACTCGTTTTCGTTGCCTGTTTGTCAATACTCGATAATTACGCGCTCTTCCCTGCTCGTCCATCAAACATCTCATCTAATTGGCCGTGCACCAATTTCACTCACGAGCGTGCCGGCTCTGCGTGGAAAATTGCGATTGAATTTTTAATCTGAATTGAGTCGAACGTATTTAAGCAGCTTCCATTGTTCGTTTTCTGCTCTGAGTTTGAGCATTTTTCGAGTTTCGCAGCGGCTGATGATAAGCTCCTCTTGCGATCTTCTTACGAGCTCGGCACCGTCCCACAGCGCCCATCTGCGCTCATAACCTGTTTGTGGCCAAGCCTTGCCAGCTTTCCAGTGCCGCCCGTTTATTGATTAACTTGGCTGAACGTGTCACTTGCTTTAGACTTCGATTTGAAACCACTCTGCCTCTCTCGCTCTTTATAACGAACAAATTTGAGAAGCACGGCATCAAGTGACAGGCACAAAACAATGAATGCGTCGTTGGTTTGGACAGTGATGGTCGTTCTAGGCCTCGGTCTGCACAGTCATGCCTCGTTGGCCTACTCGGCGAGCGTGCCGAGCATTAGCCCCAAGCTTGCAGGTAAATGCTCGTCTAATCACAGTGAATGCTCACATTCAAAATTGTTGCAAAGAGAGACTCAGTCGTCTGAGAGAGCTAATACAACTAAACGAGTTAATTGAGAATGAACGCGCCATGCAACAGCAACAACAGGAGCAAAGAGACGCCGATCTGGCGGCAGAGGCGCTCTCGGCCTATTCAGTTGACAACGGCCTCGACTTGACAGACGAGCAGGCGATTGTCGACGAGACAGCTGTGGACCAGGAGACTGAGGGCAGCCAACGGGCGGCCGAAAACAAGCGCTCGCAGGCTTATCTTAGATTTGGCAAGAGAGTGCCTGCCTACCTGCGATTTGGACGAGCGCAAGCCTACTTAAGATTCGGCAAGCGAACGCCTTTCCTTCGCTTCGGCAAAAAGTCCAGCCAAGAGCAAGCGGCTGCTCTGCAACGCACAGCGTTGTCGGGCAGCAGAGCTGCGCCTAGCGCCCAACAGCAGCTCGACTAGACCTGTCGGGCGCCTTCTTGACGATTTGCTTCTTAAAACTGAAAAGACTAATCTACAAAATAGAATCAATTTCATGTATTTAATGCGTCCGATTGAGCTCGGCCAGCCGATCGATCCCAATCGCCATCTTCACCATAATCTTGAATGAAACCGTTGCGGCCCACTTTGATTTAAAGGCCGAATATGTTAACCAGCATCCTTAACCAGCAATCGAGCACCACCATCATTCATCATGTTTATCAAATTTTCTAAATGACTCAGTAAAATGTTTAGTTGCCCTATCAAGCGGAAGAATAAATGTGATGAACTTGCTTGCGTTTTTGATGCCTCTAGGTCCCGATTTAGTGTTGCTCGTCGCATGAGAGAAAGAGAGAGAGAGTGTGTGAGTGGAAAGGGAGAGAGAGAGAATCGGAGGGGCTATGAGTTGGGCAGACGGCCATGAGCCAAACGGCAAATCGAGCTGATGACTCAGTCGGCATTTGTTACCATTGACAAGTTCAAGTACGATCGAGTCGATTTGAGAGCTTGTTAAACAAATTTGCAAGTTAGTAAATAAATTGAGGCTGTCGATGACGATTAGAGCAAACTGGGCTCGCTAATCATGCCATCATGGCTGGTGACGTGCGCAGCAGCTTTGCTTGCTCAACTAAATCAGAGCAAACATTTTCCTTTCTAAACGGTTCAATGTGAACTGACGCATTCGGCAGATGCCGTTTCCAGCCATCGGTCGAGCATCATCGAGCCCGAACGGAAAAAAGCGAGCGGGAGAGAGACGAGAGAGAGACGAACTGCGATCACTAGGTGATTCGTGCTCGCTGTGAAAATGGCTGGTTGGGCAAATAATTGAAAAGAGAGATTTTTGCCGGGCGGGATAAGCAGCAACGCCTGGTGCCCACGCCATTCCGACCACGAATGCTTGTTTAGTGTTCGTTTGCTGATTGCACGTTCGCTCACTTGCTCGACTCGACTTGCTTGCTTTCTATGTGTGTGTGTGTGTGCAAATGTATGTGTCTATTGACTCGTATGTGACGCGTAACCTACACCGACAGTGCAAGGCAGTTTGTGACAGCGGATGACGTAAGCCTCTGTTTGGCAGTATCTACTGTTGCAATGGCCCTCTGCTGCTGCCACTCTGTTGCGAGTATAAAAGGCCGCCCTTTACTCTGCTCTTGGCACGAAGCGCAAAAATTGCAATCAATTGCACAAGGAAATTCGAAATTTCATCTTCAAATCAACAGCATCGATTCTCGAATTTTGAAATAAACCTTGAAAATGCTGAGAACAAAGCCATTGCTTTCGCTTGCATCAATGCTCCTGCTGCTGCTGTCGGCACTGACTAGGCCAAGCAGCCAAGCGGCCATATCCGCTCCAAACGTTCACAAGCCAAGAGAGCTAAGGCTAGGAGACGAGGATCGGACCGATGACTCATCATCAGCGCAGCAAATGTTGCGTCTGAACGAACTCATCCAAGAGCAAGAAGAGAGTGACGATCAAGATTCAAACGAGTCAAACTACGAGCCCGAACGAGCCGACTCTGGCTTGGACGCAATACTCGGCGACGAGCTGCAGCGAATATTCTTGATCAGAAGCCTTTTGATCAAACGCCTTGAGCACGTCGAGTCAGAAGCGTTGAGGCGGCGTTTGATTGAGAACTTCTTCCTTCGATATGGTCGCCGTCTGCTCGAGAGTCAAAGAGCCGGCCACAAGAAGAATGTGTTTCTCCGATTCGGCTGAGCCCGATGCTCTTGGTCGTCGCCTTTTCAGATGCACATTAGCACACGGCTGAAAGCAGCAGCCGCCGGCCTTTTAATTGATTTCATTCGTTGCATGTCGTAAATGTTGCTTGTGAAATAAAACTTGAGATTCAGAGAGCGCGTGGAGTTTATTTGAGCCCAAAAAAATGCGCCCACAATGCGTTAAGGACAGAAAAGGGACAACAGAAAGAGGGAGAGAGAGAGCAGCGAGAAGAGTGAAGACGAGGAGAAGAGATGGGACGAAGGGCATGAGAGAAGGGCAGGAGAGAAGGGGAGCAGAGAGCTAAGAGAGCTCGAATCCGGCATTGCTGTGAATGGCGTAGCGCAGTTTGTCTCTCAGAGTGGACTTTTTCGCGTAGTTGGGCAGCTTGAGCAGATTGAAGCAAGTGGACGCGGTCGGCAAACGACTCGTGTCCGTGCCGCCGATGTTCATCAGAGTCTTAAAGAAGCCTTTTATCGACGAGTCGTAAATGGTGCTCTCCTCTTCGTTGGCCTCCACGCATCGAATTGAAAAGGGCGGATTGAGCGCAGAAAAGCCGAGCAGTGGCGGCCGAGGCGAGCTGGTAACAAACTTGAGGAACAAGGCGCGCTCGTGGTCGCTGAACTCGCCGCCCACGATCTCCCAGAGCCACTTGACGAGTCGATGCGAGGCGTAGAGGCCGTTCAGGTATTGCACGTTTCGCTTCAGGTCGTTCAAGTCAATCGACTGGGCAGAGCAGCCGGAGATGAGCGTCTGGATTTCGGGCAGCGAGAACATTTGCAGCCAATCGGTGCGGATCAAGGAGCGAAAGCCGGCGTTGAACGCGTTCACTTGCTCCTTGATCTGAGCGTGAAGCTTGTGATGGGCCAGCAAGTGAATGTATTTTATCTTGTTCTCGTTGCTGACCGGTATGAGGCTGCCGGACGGAACGAGCTCGCGCGTGACCAATTTGCCCAAATGCTCCTCGCTGTGGCTGAACGTCAGCTCCAAATCTTGCACGTTTTCTTCGTGTTTCAGCGCGTTCAGGTTCGAGTAGAGCTCGTGGTCGAGAGTGGCCAGGTCGTCCAGGAAGCTGTAGCTCTGTCCTCGATAGCCGACCAGCTGGCGCAAGAAAAAGGGCGCAAACTCGGCGTCGACCACCTGACCTTCGTAGACCGCCTTGCCGATCAGCTTGCCGAGAAACTCGAACAAGCTGAGGTGCTCGTCGACAAAGTAGGACGACGGCGACGGATAGAGGAGATGAGAGTCGTTCGATTTGAACAGGTTGAAGCCCGGATCGAGCAGGTGCTTGACAATGTCGGTGATGAACTCCTTGAACACACCGTCCTGGTCGATGCCGGCCTCGCGCAGGCCGAGCTCGTTCACGAAGCTTATTCTGATCGTTCCCTTCCAGAGTGTGATGGGCAGCTGCATCATGGCCGAGTAGGCGTCTTCGACCAGTTTTTGCCTGCGCACGTTCAGGCGAACTTGGGGCGGATCGGCGTCGCCGTGAACTAGCTCGCGGTCGAGCGCGATTTTCTCCTTCAGAATCTCGATACGCACTTTGAGCGGCAGCGCGTGCGGTATGTGCTTGAGAATGGCCTCGGCGTGCGGCTTTTCTTTCTGAAGGTCGTTGATCAGCTGGCGCGGTTTCAGTTCCTTGAGGATCCACATGTCGGCAGGGCCGAGCGCGCGTCTCGAATGCTTGGTGCTAAGAGAGAGCACGAGCTGATGCAGAGTGGCGAAGCATTCGTCCGACTCGATCGAACGCAGGTCTGTCTTGCTGCTGGTGATCACTCTGTGGAGAAAAGCGTTGACCAGACGGCCGATTTGCTGGTAGTCGTCGAGTCGAAGCATCTGCTGCTCTTCGTAAAACTCCTTCTCGTCCAACACGGTGACCAGATAGAGGACCAGAGTGACCACCATGTAGAGCAGGTCAAATGCCGCATGCTGGAACCCCTTGCACTGAGAGTAGATCCTGACTAGCTCGCCGAGGCCCGAGTCGGTGCCGGCCGAGCGCATGAAGCGCCAGAAGCCGGCCAGCAGCTCCTTGTCCACGCTCAGGGCAGAGAGGATCTCCACACGCGGCTCGACAAATAGCTGAAGCAAACGCCGGTAGAACGTGCAGACAGCAAACACCGAATGCGTCGCGTTTTGAAGGTAGCCGCCCGGTCTGGCGACCAGCAGCGAGTTGTCGAACATTGCGCGCAGAAATTGACGAAACGAGTCCTGGTCGGAGTCGGTCACGATCGGCCTCTCGCTGCAGAGCATCAGCGAAATGAACCGACGCGACCAGAGGAACTTGAGCTGAAGCATGGTCGCGTTCAGAGGCTCATATGTGCTCCATCCAGCACTCGAGCTGTTGGAGAAGCCGAATATCGGATGCCAGCGAATGACAGACGACTCATCTCCGCTCCTGCTGTTCGTGTCGCGATCTGACTTGCGCTCATCGCACAAGTCGAATATCTGCATGCACACGCTCATGAAGCGTTTTATGTTGGGCTTGAGCGAGTCGAACTCGGCGCGACGAGCCAGCTCACACAAATTGCCCAAGAAGCAGACCAGATCGTTGAGGTCGCTTGTGCTCAACGCCTCGCGCCAGTCGCAGTCGAGAATCTTGTCCAACAGCTTGTGTTCGATGAGCAGTTGCTTGCACTTGGCTCCGCTCAGGAAGGCTGGCAGACACAGCAGGTGCCGGCCCCAAGCCAGCACAATGGCCGAGTCGAACTCCATGCAGACAAGCAGGCGCGTCCAATAGTCGGCGTTGAGGTCGCTTACTGGGCAGCGTTCGCTTTGAAGACGGTGGAACAGCAGCTGACGGAGAGAGCGGAGAAACTCGGCCTTGATTGCGATCGAGCAGAAGCTTTTGCCCGACTCGCGACACAGCCGCTTGACGAGCTCGTTCTCGCTCTTGGCGAAGCATTTCCAGGTTTGATGAAGACTCAAGCAAACAGCCAGCTCGATCGCAGTGCGGCAGAGACGAGCCTCGGTCGGCATTCGCAAGTCGAGCTGCTCGCAGACCGTCAGATTGAGGCGGAGAAAGCGATTGGATTGAAACAGAAATTGATTGTAGAGCTCTTTACAAATTAACAACGAAACATAAGAAGTTTTAAAGTCGCCGCTCTTTATGGAGCTGCTCAACAAGCAGTTCAGATTGGCCAGATTGATGGCCTCCGTTCGGATTGGCTTGAGCCGACTGAGGCCGATCAGGCTGGAGACGAGCCTGAACAGTTGACGATTGGTCGGCACTGAAGCCGCATCTCGCTGTCCAAGCTGGTCGGCCAGCTCTTGGCTCAACTGAGCCGAGAGACGCTTACGTGCCTGGTAGCCTCTCCAGGTCGATTGGATGCGGACGGCGGCAGCGATTCGCTTCTTCTCCAACTGACGCTCGAGTCGGGCCACTTGGGCCTGTTTTAGAAACGAGTCTTTGCTCGACTGCTGCTCACTAGTGGAGAACATGATCGCCGTTGGTGGTCAGTTTCTCATTTTCTAGTCCTTTTTCCCTAAATCGTCTTGGCGCTTCTCGTTCACAAGTCGGTCGACATGTTCTAGAGCGCCTTTAGAATTGTGTTGATCTGTGCCTCGAATGTGAATAATTTTCATCGGCCCCTCTCCCTCCTTAAGCGCTCTCTCTCTCTCTGGCTCTCTTCCGTCTCGCATTCGAAAGAAATTTAACATTTGGTCGCTGCATTCAATTGCACTCATCGTGTGAGCAAGCAATTTGTTCGACTACTGCTGCTGGCACTTGGTTCACATGGTTCGTTTATTAGGAATTACATACATCGAGTAAAAGAGGGCTCAGATCAAAAGAACGAGAATTTTTCAAAAATAAAAGCCGAACGCGGGAGAAGCCGCCGGGCCCCAATCGGCGATCTTTGTTCATTAGGGAATAGGTTTTGATCTGAATGGACAAAGTGGACTTGGCTCCTCAAACAAATTCATGATTTGGCTGACCGCAGTCGTAAGAGGCCTGTCCGCTTGGAGTGAACCTTTATCAGCTCGTTAAACAAAACGAATGAAGAACGAATCAAGAACAAAGGCGGAAAATGAAGGAGAAATGAATAAGCTTTTGAATCGAAAGAAGAGGCTCTGGTCAAAAAATTTCTGGCTTTGATGGAGTCAAATTTCGTCTTCGTCTTGATCCTCGCTGCTCTTGGCGCTGCTTTCGCTCTCCTCTTCTTCCTCGTCCTCTTCATGACCGGCGTCCACTAACTGAAGAGGCTGGCCAGTTTCATGTTCAAAGAAGCGGCATTGGTCTCCTTTGCTTTTGTGCGGAAGCTCAAACAGCTCGTCGTACTTTTCTGCATGCTGACACCAGAGGCCTTCGATGATGTCGGCGGCCACATAGTCGTTTATGTTGCTGGCGATTATGCGAATCATGAAAATTCCTTTTGATGGCAGTCGATTAGGCTCGAGTTGGAAAGAGTTGAGTCGAGCGAGGCGGCCAGGCTGACGGACAAGCCAAAAGGCCTGAGATAGAGAAGCCAACAGACTTACCGTCCGCCTCGAGGTATATGTCGAGGAAGTGATCGATTCGCTCCTTGTTGGTGCGCACGTTCACATCGATGAAGCTGACACGCTTGGCGATCCATGCGCGCGCTCGACGCGGCGCGCACTTCTCAAGCCATTGAACCGTGTCGACCAGATTCCAGAGGATGACCACAATGAACCAGAACCAGACGGCGGTGAACACCTGCTGGTTGAAAAGATTGATGGGCAGGGCGCACTGCACTGTGTACCGATGGCTTTGGTTCGGATGGCCGATCTCCCTGATGGCAAAGTCGCACAAGGTCGAGCCTTTTTCATTTAGCGTTTAGCAAGCGTGGGGCGACCAGCAGCAGTCAGAGCTACTCACGCGGAAAGTACTCGGAGTCGACCACGGTCCATTCGCCTTGCACGATGAGCTTGCGCAAGAACTCGTAGCCAAAGTTCCAGTAGCTCTTGCCCAGCAGCAGGCTCACTATGTTTATCTGCAGCAGCGCGTTGCCCAGATAGAGCGCTTTGGTCACAAAATACAGAATGACTATGTAATTGCCCATGAAGCGGCCCAGGCACGGAATGCACACGTCCAGCGCCTTCCTGAACTTGCCCGGGCGCCTCTCGCTCTGGTAACGGCGGCTATCGTCCACATACTGGTCGATGTTTTTTATCAAATAGCCCATGTACTCGTGGCTGTTCTTGATCCTGCGCGACGACTTGTAAGAGTGAGCCGCATCAATCTAAAAGC
Source organism: Proales similis (assembly GCA_019059635.1). Lineage (NCBI taxonomy): Eukaryota > Metazoa > Rotifera > Eurotatoria > Ploima > Proalidae > Proales > Proales similis. The sequence goes on from JAGVRJ010000015.1 coordinate 730,232, forward strand.
AACACATTCGTGCTCTCGTGTGAGCGCTGCGATCGAACATCTCTCTCTCTCTATGTGTGTGTTTACCAGGTCGTGGAGACTGAGGCCGGCGCGCAGTGAAAAAGTTCGCCAGAATATGTGCGGCAGGTAGAAGAACATCGCCTGGAACATGAGCACGAACGACACCCACTGATAGTACTTTATTTCGCTCTTTTGCTTCTCCTGCGGATTGCGCGGTATGTGCTCGCCCAGGTCCCGGTAGTAGGTGTTTGTGACGAAGCTGAGCAACCAAAGAGAGTAAGTCGGATTCGGTCTAGGGGATGAGAAAGCCCTGTCACTGACCAAATGTTTTCCACGTAGTCCTCGAAGCTGCCTGAAAGAGTCAAAAGCAGATAAACGATTCGCCAGGCCCGTCAAACTAAAGAAGTGGACTTACCGGTGAAATGGGCCGGGCACCAGCAGCTGATTGTCTGTGGATGAGCGACAAAGCGATTGTGGAAAGCATGAGGCGAACAAGAGAGAGAGAGGGCAGAGCTGGGCCTTACCTCTGAGCCGAACTGGCGCGACTGAAGAATGACCGCGAAAAGAATCAGAATGGCGGTCGTGTACCTGTAGTTGAGTCGGTCAGAGAAGCTGTCGTCTGTCTTGCTGGAGAAGAGCAAGCGCGGAACTTGCGTGACCAGAGCGAGCGTGTCCATGTGAGTTTGTCTGAAGTCTGGAGCACAGTCGCAGTTGTGACACGATCTAAAGCAAACCGATCTAAACGCTGACTAGAGAGGGCACTCATCAAAAGTCGATCAGCTCGGCAAGTATCTCGGCCCTGCAACGAGCTTCAATCATCATCGTTGCTCGGTCTCATCGCATTATTACTTATAGGCGGCCACAGCGAAAACTGGCATATATTATTTATTTCGAGGCCCACTCGACGAATCTGTTGGGCACTCGAGTTGCGTGCGTTGAAAGCAGAGCAGGCAGAATGCAGTGGGCACTGGCTGCGTTGTTGTTGGCCAACCTGAGCTTTCAAGCGGCCGCAACAGGAATAAATTAGGCCAATAGAGAGAGAGAGAGCGAGCGAGCGCGTACGGCAAATAATGATTTCAAAGCGACTTTGCATTGGCCTTTATAGAAGAATTCCGAATCTATTGAGGAGTCGGTCCGGCCGCTTGCTAGACTCGGCCGCTCGCTTCTCTCGGCCAATTATGATTGTTTTTCGTCACTATGGGTTCTGAATTAGCCAACGTCACGTAGAACCAGGCGAAAATCACAACCTCTGCTGGCTGCCATAAAAAGAGCTGCCCAGGCCGCGTACACAATCGCGCAGGTCTAGGAAAACTGAGGAAGCCGCAGCAGTTGTTGATTGTTGATGCAGAGAGATGAACCCGATCACCAAAGACGACGAATGACAAACAAAATTACGACGACGGTGATGAGTCGCAATGGAGCAAAGCGGACGACCTAGTTAGCGAACAATCGAGCCCTGTCTCTCTGCTCCGATCATAGACCATTTAGAGCGTTAATTGCCGACAACAGTGAAGCCCCATTCCTCCTAATAAACTACACGTGCAGAGGCAACCATCATTCGAACGAGAAACAAACTCATGGGCACCTATGCTGCAGTCCGTTTCTCTAGTGCTCTCTAGTCGCTCTGGTTTAGATTTTTGTGTGAATTTCTCAAAACATATTAGAAATTAAGATGTTTTCGATCTCTCTTGACTCTAATGGCCAATCGATAATAACCCAAAAAGCCAATTAGAGCTTGTTTATGTGAGCCGAGTTGAAAATGCAATTCTGACGTCGAACCGATTCAAAATTGACCGAATGCTCTCTCGTTCGTATACACGAAAAGGCATTTTTAATTCAAATGACATAATAATATGAAGATCTACAACGTCGTCGTCGTTCTGTTTTCAGCGCTATTGAATGCCAGTTGGGCAAATGGAGCAGGAGTGGCCGGACGGGCGAGCACAGTTGGCTCAGTGTCGCCTCCTCTTCTGCTTCTCGTCTCGTTCGACGGCTTCCGATGGGACTACTTGAACATGTACCCGAACGAGCTCGGCAACTTTACTCGACTGAAACAGGAAGGAGCGAGCTCGCTTTATGTTCGCAGCACATTTGTGTCGGCCAGCATTCCTAGCCACTGGACGATCGTCACCGGCCTGTACGAAGAGTCGCACGGCATCGTGCAGAACAGCATGTTCGACTCGAAGCTCAACGCCACGTTCAGCTTCGCGGCGCACAACGCCTCGTCCGACGCCGACTGGTTCGCGCAGAACAAGGCCACCGAGCCGATCTGGGCCACCAACCAGAAGGCCGGCGACGGACGACGCAGCGCCGCCGAGTGGGTCGGCTCCAATGTGCAGTTCGCCGGCCAGGCCATCCACCACATCGCGTACAACCACTCGACGCCCTACTCGGAGCTGGTCGACGCCTTCGTGCGTCTCTTCACCGACGAGCACGAGCCGGTCAACTTCGGCGCGCTCTATTTCGACGAGCCTGGTAGACGCTTGCAATCTCTTGCACTTGCAATCGTTCTCAACGAGTCGTGTTAAGGCATTTCTGGTCACGTTTTCGGACCAGAATCATCCGACCTGGCAAAGAAGCTCGGCGAACTGGACACTGCTCTTGGGCGTTTAATAGGCGCGTTCAAAGAGGCCAACTTGTGGGACCGACTCAATCTGATCGTGACTTCTGGCACCGGCATGAGCAAAGTAGAGAGCGGCCAAGTTGTTTACTTGGACAACTTCATCGACTCGGACGCCTTTGAAGCGTTCGGCTCGCCGGCGTCTCTCAACTTGTTCGTTAAAAATGGTTCGTTTCATCTTCTCTTTTCTTCTTGAACGCGTGTCTATCAGATTTGTTAGAGAGCCGCGTGCAAGAGTTGGCAGCCAGACTGCAAAAAGCCGATCTGGGCGAAGTGTATGCTCGCCAACAGATCCCTGAAGAGCTTCACTACTCGAACAACCACCGTATCGGAGATATTTTGGTTGTAGCTCGACCGGGCCAGCTGGTGTTCAAACAGAATGCAACGCGCGACTTGAATCTCATCAGTAAGCTGCTTGAATAAACAAACTGTCGACGCGGTCGTGTTCAAAGCCTTTCACTCACTCAGACGGAATGAACGGCTACTCGAACAGCGAAGAGAGCATGCACGGCTTGTTTATGGCGAGAGGACCAGCGATCGGACGCAACTTATCGATCGAAAGTTTCGATTTGGTCGATCTCTATCCGCTTATGTGCAGAATACTCAAAGTAAAGGCGGCGGCCAACAACGGCTCGCTTGAGTTGGTCGGTCGCATGCTTATCGACTCGAACGAGCCAAGCGCGTCTAACGCAAGTAGGATATTTGACTGGCGATTACCGCTAGCCGACATCTGATTGACGATTTTCAAAGCCTTTGCTTTCATCTCGTTTGTGCCGGTGAGCTTGGCCATTCTGGCGGCCGGAGTTCTCTTCCTCATTCGATTCAACTCCGGCCGAGCGGCCGTCGACAACTCTAGTGTGCAGAACGAGGGCTACTTTATGCTCACCAACTCTGAGAGCAACCTCGCCCAGATCGAAGACGAAAGAGAAGAAGAGGAGAACGAAAGCGAGCAGAGGGCCGGCTAAAAAGGTCCAGTTCTCTTTCTTTCTAGCCCGGTTGTCTATTTTGGCTCACAGACAGAGTTCGATTAAGGAAATAAAATTTATTTATTCATTAGCGAATAGGCGCACGCTCAATGTTCGAACAGAATCCCTAAAGTGAATGAAAACAAAAATAGAAAAAAAAAAAAACAGAAAATTTGCTGAAAAGACGTAAACAGGAACAAGACAGATCGAAGTTTGCTTTCTCATGGATCTCAAATTGGTCTCATGGAATCTCAATTGTGGTGGGGCTGTTGTCGGCAAAGAGACGATCGTCGTCCAGCTCTTCGTCAAAGTCATTGCGAGCGCCCTCCTCGCCAAGGACGCTATAGCCTTGCGACGAGGCGTCTCTTTTCGACGGCACACACATGAAGATGGCCGCCGTGGCGACCAACACCATCGGAATGAGCGACAGTGAAACAAACGCCCAATTAATGCCTCCTTTGACCGACTCGAATATGACCATGTCGAGGACGCGCTCGAGCGAGCCGTTGTTCGCCGCCGGCTTTATGCCCAGAATGAAGCACATGAGCGGGTAGATGTCGACATTGTCGAAGCTGTCGATCTGATAGCTCTGCTTGAACGCCGGCCCGTGCGCAATGAACAGCGGGTGCATGCTGCTCTGGTTGTTGAAATAGCCGTGGTCACCACCGACCACCGACCAGTCAATGGGCTGATGCTGAAGAAACATGGCATGGCCGAGTTTGGCGACCAGCACGAGGTCGCCGATTCTCACGTTGTCCCTGTAATGGAAATCGTCCGGAACTTGCTCCTTTTTGAACACGTGCACTGTCTCGACCTTCTTCAGAGCCTCGTAGGTGGCCTCCAGTCGGCTCTGATTTCTCATGAACAAGTTGTAGACTGTCAGCGAGCCGAACGCGTGGAAATCATTTAGGTCCACGTAGTCTTCGATGAACACGGCGGTCTTGTTTGAAATGGCCTCCATGCCATGGTCAGATGTGATGATCAAGTTCATTTTGTCAAACAAATGGTGACTTTCAAGCTCTTGGATCAAGTAGCCCAGAGTGGCATCCACCTCGGCGAGTTTGGCTCTCATCTCAGGCGAATAGGGTCCGTGCTGGTGGCCTGTGTGGTCGGGCTCGTCGAAATAGAGCGCGCCGAAGTTGACCGGCTCGTGCTCGTCGGTGAAGAGACGCACGAAGGCGTCGACCAGCTCCGAGTAGGGCGTCGAGTGGTTGTACGCGATGTGGTGGATGGCCTGGCCGGCGAACTGCACATTGGAGCCGACCCACTCGGCGGCACTGCGTCGTCCGTCGCCGGCCTTCTGGTTGGTGGCCCAGATCGGCTCGGTGGCCTTGTTCTGCGCGAACCAGTCGGCGTCGGACGAGGCGTTGTGCGCCGCGAAGCTGAACGTGGCGTTGAGCTTCGAGTCGAACATGCTGTTCTGCACGATGCCGTGCGACTCTTCGTACAGGCCGGTGACGATCGTCCAGTGATTCGGAAACGTGACAGTGGCAAATGCGTTGCGCACGAATGTGGCATGCGAGCCGGCTTGCTTGAGCCTGGTAAAGTTGCCGAGCTCATTCGGGTACATGTCAAAGTAGTCCCATCGGAAGCCGTCGAACGAGACAAGCAAAAGCAGCGGCTTCGACGAGTGAGAATGAGCCAGTGCCATTGGTAGCATCATGCAAAGCAGTGGCCACAGCGAGTGCATGTTCTATGATTCAATAAAATAAGTCAAGACGATAAAAGTGAGCTTCCAGTACATCGATTGATGAAAATTGAAAATGGCCGGGTCGTTTGAAATTATGCACAAAATTTCGATTTCTATTCGAAATAGACACTCGTTGGCGTGAGGCTGTGACACGACACGTTCAGCCCCTGAGAGTCAGAGCGAGCCACAGGCCACAAGCACAAGCCACAGGCACTCCGGCGACAAAGGCAAGAGCCGACCGATCGGCTCTACAAGTGCAGCCGCCTGATTATTATTTTTATTATTATTCTTAAGCGAAGCTCGTCAGTGTGTCTACCTCGGCGTGAAGCGAGTTCGTGCAATTTATGCAATAGCTCGCTTGAGCAGAGAGCTCATGTAAATAACTCACAAAATCGCAACTTGCCATTTGCACAAGCACACCGCCGCCGGCCGGCCGCCTCGTTCAATTCATTGCCCAGCCCGTGCCGAATCCCAAATGCAATTTTTTTTAATCTTTACTTCACTCAGGCGGAAAATGTCTTGTTCAAAAAAAGGCGCAGATTTTCGTCATTTGTGAACATTTGAAAGAACTGGTCGTAAGAAATGCTCGTTCTTTCCACGGTGAAGCCCAACCTCTGCGACAAATGTTTTAGACTCGAATCGGGTCAGTTGGGAGAAGAGTCGAAGTGAAAGCTACCTCGCATGCCTGGTCGATGTGCTTTTGCCTGGCAGTGTCCGTAGTGGCGGGCACTACGTTCTGGCCCATTAGGTCGTACATCGAGTGAATCATGCTCTCCACCTCCTTGAAAAGTTCGATCGCTTGTATTAGGTGGCCAGTTGAAGGCAAAGTGAAAAGAAAAATTGCTCACGTCGCGGCTAACGTTGCCGTCGTCGTTTATGTCGTAGAGGGCAAAGAGCCATCGGACACGATCGTCGAAAGAGCCATGGACCAGTTTGGACAGGACCATGAGAAACTCCTGAAAGTTGACGCTCGCTTTGGATCGCGCGCTGCCCGTGACTCTCAGCTCGTTAACGATCGCTTTGAACACATGTCTGGCCAGGAGTGAACAGTCACCGCACGAAAAGTACTGACTAAAGATTTCGGCCATGTCTGGCTCGGTCAGAATGCCGGACGGACATTTCTATGCAACATCGTCGTTTTTAGAGTCGAGCCGAGCGCAGAGAGAGACTTACGGTCTTGAAATCGCGGTAAATTGAGCGTATTTCTTCTTTGCTAAATCGGCTGGCCTTTGTGAGCTGCTCAAGGTCCATCAACGGCGCCTTGTCCACCGGATGCTCTGATGGAGCGACCGGGTTTTGTTTGGCCGCGTTCTCTTTAATTCGTAATAGACAATTTGCATTCTTGAACGCCAGCTGGAGTCGGCTCACCTGCGTTTATTTCGCGAAGAACTCGGGTTATTCCGTAGCTGACGCGGCGTGTGAGCCGTTTGGCTCTGGTTCCGAAACTAGCGCCCGAATTCATCTGAGTCGATTGACCAATCCTGGGCCCGTAGAGATATGGGCTATGAGCTCTGGATCGTTTGCTTCCTCTAAAAGTTTATTCGATTTGGTAAATAGAAATAGAAGGATCGGTAAATAGAAATGCCAAGTTGACTGGCAGAGAGCCAAAAGACCAGCAGAGAGTGACAAGAGAGACAATGAGAGCGAGCGAGTCAGAGAACAAGTGAGAATTAAGATCACGGAAATGATGAGTGAGGACGAGTTTAGATTGGATTGCTGCTACTCGGTGAGAGCTCAATTGGACGCGACCCATCACGCAACATTCTACTTCGGTTGACTTGAAGCACGATTTTAGGCGCTGTCATCATCTGTATGTTGGAGAGTGCGCGATCATTTCAGAGAAACAATAAAGGATAATTTCTGCGCACACGCTGCTCAAGATGACGACAAAGACGAGCATGACAACAACAAATTGAAGCGTTTAATTGAAGCCAAATGGGCCTGAAAATGATTGAAGAGCACTCGAGCCCGTCAGTCAGTGAGCAAGTCAGTTGAGGCTTATTGAAAAAAAAAATGACAAGAATTGAGAAGAAGCAAACAATTGGAATGCAGAGAGCGATCCGTTCGAAATAGAAAAGAGAAACAAGCAGAGCGGAAGAGAAAGAGAATGCAACAGGAAATGCAACGAGATTCTTAATGACAGAGGCAGCCAGAGAGAGATTTGCCTTCGATGCATTTCCTGTTTGGCTCGTTGGCAATCGCCGAATGAATAGAATTCCTGTTTGATGCTGATTATTGAATGGCTGCGCTTATCATGGCCAATCGCTCTTTCGTCACAGTTCTATTTCTGGCTCGGTCTGAGATTCCGCAATGCGGCAGATTAGAACAGAAGCCCTGCATCGTGTCCCGCGCGCGATCATTATCCTTCGTCTTATTCATATTCACCAGTGTGCTTGCTGGCGCGCAACGTAATGGCGTTCGGCTACAATCGCAATTCACAAGGAATAGCCCTCGCGGCTAAATCCAACCGAATCAATCTTGTGCTAAATTAGACTCGGAGTCTCTCTCTCTCTCTGAGGCCGAGCATATAAATGTAATAAGCTCGCAATGCAAATTGAATTCCATATCTGAGCGGATTCGGTTGCGCTTTTAGCTCGTAGCCTGTTCGCTACACGCCGAGTAGGTGGCGCTTCAGACCCTCGCCATCACATCAAGTCTTCATCGACCCTGCATCCCAGCGGGCACCTCTTAGCGCTCTGAATTGACAATCTAATTCGTCTCGCCCATGAATATTGATCCCTCTGATTGAAGCTAAATATAGAATTGAGAGCTAAGCGAAAAGTGAAATCCAGCCGGCAAAATAAGCAAAGAGGATTGAACGGGTTCTGTCACTGTGCAGTTTCTCTCTCTCTCTCGCTCTCTCACTGGCTCTCTGGTTCGGTAGGTCTCGCGCTTAAAGGATTAGCAACGGCCATAATTGAGCGAAATGAATGGAATCCCAATGAGGAAAGCGAACCGGGCCCTTTTTAGATCCAATTCAATGGCAGCCAATCTGTGTCGAGATGAGCGATGTATTTTGCAACTTGAATAGGTTAGTCTAATCAGCGATGCCAACCTAATCGCAATTGAGTGATTGATGAGCTTCTCAAGCGATCGATAAGCGAATGACGTTCGACTGCCGCCCAGTTCCCAATCTCTATCACACATGTTTGAATATGCGATTTGAATTGACGCAGTCCAAGCGGCTCAGCCCCAGCCATGCCCGACTCTAAAATCCGCTCCTCTGAGCCATATTGCCTCATTGGCTCGAACAGACGGGTTTATTAGAACGCGAGATACGCAGAATTGGATTCAATTAGGCTCACGCAGATGGCGGAGTGAATTGTTGCGGCTTATTTACATTTTTAAGGTGAAGGCAAACAAGCAATTAAAAGTCAGAGACGCGTCCTTTTCGCTCCCAATCACCGAAACGGGTCGGCTCAGGTCCGCTAGGGCCACCGATCTCGCCTGTGCTCGGGTTCACGCCGCCCGGATGCTTTTTAAGGGGCTCTTTTTCGTTGTACGACTCGGGCGCCTCGTCGAACTCGTCATCAAATCGACCGATCGGCGTTCGGCCTCGCTTTGTCGTCTTCTTTTTCTTCTCGTTTGCTCCTTTGTCGCTTTCGCCCGAGTGATTAGCAGCCGCGCTAGTGCTTATCAAGGCGTCCCGCTGAATTGACGGTAATGACAACGCATGCCGAATGAGGCGAGCCAGTGAAATCCTTGTGCCAATTGCATTCATCTGTCAAGTCTAGGTCTGTTTGCACGATCTCTTTGCCAATCAAATAGTCTTTCCCAATTATTTAACCAAATCTGTTATGTAAGCGATTGAAATATAGGCGCTCAGTTGTGCTTGCTTTCAGTATTTATTCAGAGGCCACCGCTCAAGCCAAGAACGTGACAGAACAAAATAATCTTTAGCTGAGCCCTCCCCGCTCCCTAAAAATGAAAGAGGCCTAATTCGGCGTTGGATGGGTTAAATGGTTGGAATGCTGGCTCTTCAGGGATCGGAATCTACTTTTGGCTCTTCTCGGTTCATTTGATCGGTGAAGACTCGAATTAAATTGGACCTAGGTGGACGCTTTCGCCTTGCGGATGTTGAGAGCCATCAGTTGAAACATGTTGAGATTGGCGTTTTTGGCCGCTTCGGCCGCAGCCTTCTCTTGGTCTTGACGAATGATTTGCTCGATCAGGCGCTTTTTGGTTCGTAAATAGTCGTCCACGGAGCCGACCACTGTGAATATCAAACAGATCACGCCGCATCCGCACAGAAACGAGCAGGCGTGAGCGCCCAAGTAGAACGGGTAGGTGCTCGCCGAGGAGTCGAAGCGCTCGCTGGCCAAATCACTGATAGTCGACGCGCCATTCAAAGCGCCAAGGAACACGCCGATGCCGACGCCGCCCAGACAGATGAGAACCACGGCTGCGACCAGAAAGACAATATTGAGCCAGAACAGCTGCAAGTCCTTCACTGTCACTTTGGCTCTCTTTCGATACATTTTTCGTTTGCGCTCCTCGAGCAGCTTGGCCTTTTGTGCCGAGTCCAGTTGCATTTCTGCTCACTTTCTGTCGTCTGCAGGGTACAAGAATGACACAGAACGAGAGAGTCGAGGCGGTACGCAACCATTAACAGGCTTCGTGTTATTTTTCAATTTTAATTAAAAACTAGACTCGGTTGTTAGGCAGTGTGAAGCCAGTGCAAATATTTTCGGAGTCTGATCTGCTCGAATGGCTGCTGACGGTGCGGTTTAGGTTTAGCGAGCGGTCTGGCGAGCGAGATTTCTTTAATTTGTCGCCTTTTGTTGTTTATTTATTTACATAGAAAAAGAGAGGGCCAATGGGCCGTTTGATTGATTTAGCAGACAATAGAAGAGAAAGAAGGGAAATAGAGAAAATTGAGGGTAAACAACACAGACTGCGAGAACGAGAGTGAAGAGACGCGCGCACGAATCGCATTCGAAAGTAAAAGAGAGTAGAGACGAGGGTATAAAATTCAAGTCAATTGGAGGAAGCAACGAGAGGGGAAGATCAGGGCCGGGCGGGCGAGCCTGCCAGCTGTTTGGTGTCAAGCAGACCGGCCTTGGATGCTTCTTTCTCAAAGTAGCGCGACAGACGTTGTCCAGTCTTGTAGATGTCGCTGCCCGGCTCATTGTACGCCCAGCAATTTTCAAACACTTGACGAATGTCGCGTATTACTTGCGTGTAGTCGTCATATTTGTACATGTTCAATTTGTTCTTTATGGTCAACAGGTCCATAGGCCTCTCGATCACTTGGTAGTAGTCGGGCGCCTAACGTGCCAGGTCAGATCTGTTCTCAGGTGCTCGAGCGATCAATTCGCTTACCTGTCGTTTGGAGACCGGCTTGAGGAACGGCTCGCTGTCGGCGTGTTTCATTATTTCGTTGAGCAGGCGCTCGGTGAGCTTCAATCGCTGTGCCGTCTCCGTGTTGCGTGAGTTGGTGTTGTTCTGCTGAAAGTCGTTCAGAACTAAAAGCGAGCACAAGTTAAGTTCAATTCAAACTGAGACCAAGGCGGACGGGGGGGTTTACTTTTCGAGTCGGCGGTGCGAGTCCGCTTGTTTCTGCCTTGCGCAGGCCGCAGCTCATCCTGGCTATCGTGGTTGCATTCAGCTCTGCTCTTGTCCCTCTTTGACTTGGACGAGTGCTCAATACCGTTGGTAGACGGCTCGCTCTGCTTGCGTTTACGGCTGGCTCGCTTGCCACTAATGCCAGCGTCCGAGTCAGTGCTGCTCTGGTCCATTTCGGTCTTTGATTCGGCGCCTCTGTCGCTCGACTTGTCTGAGCTGTCGGCTCGATCGCGTCCGACATTCTCTTTGTTGTCATCGATCACCTCGCTTGATTGACTTGAGCCTGCCGCTTGGTCTTCCTCCTCCTCCTCCTCTTCTTCTTCTTCTTCTAGTTGTTCTTCTTCTTGGTCCTCGTTGTCAACATCCTCGTCATCTTCCTCTTCTTCGTCGTCTTCGTCTTGTTCCTCTTGAGCTGAAGTCTCATTCTCATCACCGCTCTGGTCTTCAACGGCTCGGGCCGCACGGCCATTTCGACGCGCTTTGGTCGGCGGCTTGCACTCTACACAGTACCATGCCTCTTTGGGCACAGAGTCGAGTGCCGGTCGCAGGCAGAACACGTGATGGGCTCGGTCGCAGCCTTCGCACAGGACAATGCGGTCAGCGTCACCCTTTTGACGACATATTCTGCATCTGGCGTTCAGCGCCGACTTGGACCAGACCACACTCTCGTCCAAGGTCTGCAGATGGATGAACACTTGCGACAGAGTGCAGCAGTTTTTCAGCGACAGCTCCCAGTTGAGCACGAGCTGCTCGTTGTCAGAGTCGGATGAAGATTTATTCGATTTGCGCAGCATGCGGACGAAGCGACGATCGACCGCCTGTTCAATTTGAAGCAGAGCGGCGGCAAACACCGACACCTGGTCCAGCGCGCACTTGGCCACACTCTGCTCGACTCCGTGCCATTTGAGCGAATCGCATTGCGGATCGAACTGGTGCGAGAGCAGAGCGTCCCGCCAAGCGTTCCTGTCTCTGACCCGAAGCGAGCCGAGACCGCCCAGCTGAATCTGCTCCTCGATCTCGAGCATTTTACTGACTAGTTCTGTCTTGAGAAATTGAGCGGCCGGCGCCGAGCTCGTCGGCAAGTTCATGTGCTTGAGCCGTTTGGCGTATGAATGCGGGCCTCGGCAGTGGGGCAAGATCTGGTTCACCATCACGTGATTCAGATTCTCGCTGGCACACTTGTCTCGCTCCGTGGCTATTGTGCTCTCGTCCGCGTCCAGACACAGATGCTCGTTGACGACGTGCAGCTGCTTTTCGCTGCGCTGGACCAGCTCTTCTTTGTAGTCGAGCAGATTTTGCCTGAGCTCGGACTCGCGGAATCCGCGCTCGTGCAGCGCATCGATCAGCGACGAGATGCCCTCCTCGTCGGCGTAGATGGTCCATCGATTGGAATGTGCGTGTGCCGCTTTTATTTGCTCGAGACTGTCCATGACAAACTCGTTGAACGAGTCGACTGGCACTGCGCCGTGGGCGTCAAGCAGCTGCTCGCTGTCGACCATCAGGCCCGGCATCGAGGCCATTGTCAAGTAGCGACGATGAAAGCGGTCTCTTCCCAGCACGTTCATGCCGCACTTGATCTGGCACTCGTGGATCCATTTTGTCAACTCTTTCTCCTTTTTCATCAGGGAAGGGACCGGCTTCTCGGCCAGCTCACGCTTGAGCTCTCTGAGCTGCGCCTTGGCGTGATGAAGCTCTTGAATGGCGTCGTCTACACTCTCGCGAAAACGCCCGGTCGACATCAGCTGGTGACAAAGTGCGGTCAAGATGGCCATTTTCTCCTGCGGCTCGAGCTCGTAAACACTCGTGTTGGCCAGCTTGAGCAGAATCTCGGCCTTTTCGCGCGCAAGGTCCGAGGACGGGTCGCCCTTGCGCGCCGTGGCCTGGCTCAGGAAATACAAACGAAGCATTTCGCTTATGGTGTAAATGTCAAGGCCGATTTGGACCAGCGGTCGGGCATGAATGCGACGAACTAGCCGATCGTAGGCAAGATCAGGGTGTATGCTGGTCGAGTCGTAGAGCATGGCGATCTGCTCTGGCTCGCTCTCGGTCTCCTCGGGCGCCTCTTGGTCGTCGTCTTCCTCCTCTTCGGCGGAGAGCTCTTCGCATTTGAAGATGGCGTCGAGCAGAAATAAGAGCAGATTGGACAGCGCGCTGTCGACCACCCGCGACAGCAGGGCGTTCAACAGCATAGTGAACGTGAGACCGTTGGGAAAGTCTTGTTTTATGTCGAACAGGCGACCGTGGTGATGAGCAAACTCCATGAGGAGCATGGCCGGTGCGATCAGCTCGTCGGGCAGCAGCGAGCGGATGGGACGCGCAGGCGGCAGTGCGACCAGATTGTCGCAGTCAAGGTCCTCGCGCGGCTTCCGCAGCTCTTTCAGGTACGCTCGTCTCTCGTCTTTTTCTCTCTTCTCTCGCTCTTTCTCCAGTCGCCGCACGTGCTTGGACATTTCATTCTCGAGCTGTCCAATCTCCTTCATGTCCTCGTCTGGCATGTAGTAGCGCCACAGATCGAACTCTTGCTCGTCCATTTCGAGAATCTTGCGATCCAACAGCTGAACGACAAACTTGACATGCTCATTCTCTTTGGCTTCGTGCTTGATCGGCTCGCTCCGTCTCTTGGGCTCTTTCTCTTTGGCCTCTTTGCGTTTCTTGCCTCCCACGTCCGATCGAGTGCGACTGCGGCCGACCGAGTGCGGAAAGCTGGGCGGCTCGCCTTTGAATATGTCGGCGAATTTCATTTGATCGATTTGCTCCGAACGTGCTACGTCGGCGCACAGGCGCCATATTCCTTCTGCGCACTCGCAATTGGCCTTAAGCAGGACTTGAATACGCTCTCTGCTGAGCGCATGGCGACTGCGGCCAATATCGTCGAATGTGACTGTTCGCTTGTCGTCGTCGCTCTCGATTTCGTAGGAGACTTTCTTGAGGTCGCTCGGCTCGTCTTCGCTCAGCTCAACGCCAACCACTTTGTAGACAGAGTCCGACTGGCTGCCGCCTAAGAGGTGAACTTGTTCGTGAAGGAAAAATCGCTCGCGGGCAAAGCCGACAATCTCGTCCAGAGTTTCCTTCAGGTTGCCGCGGCCGGTCAGCGTGACCAGGTAGAGCAGTGCGCGTCTGAGTCCACTCGAGATGCATTTGAGTGTCTGGCGCGCCTGCTGCTCGTGCTCGAGAGCTTCGGAAAACGTGAGGCCAGACTTGCCGGTCAGCGAGCAGGTCCAGACCAGACTGTTGCAGAGGATGGTGCGTTCGAAGTATTGGTCGTAGTCGAGAAATATCTCGCCGGTGAGCTTAGAATAAAACACGAGCGTGTCAGGTGCCACATTCTTGGGCACAGGCAAGCGCTCGAATCGCTGCTTGTGTAGAAGCGGCATGCCGTTCTTTCTGTCTGTCTAGAGCACGCGCGCACACACACACACTTTTCTCAGCCTCAGAACCGTTCGTGCATCCGTCGGCGGTTGAGGGCCGATATCTGAAAAATGGCAACAAAATCGATAAATCAACTGAAGAGTGAGTGCGACGCGATGCGCGCGCCATTCCATCTATCATCGTCGTCGTCGTCCCCCTCGTCATCATCATAATAATATATTCAAGCACAACGTCACTTTGGAGCTGGACGCACGCGCTGCTAGAAACAAGGATTTAGATTAACGGCCGTCTGAAAAGCAACAACTCACGCAGCGGCAACGACGACGACGACGACAAGCAGTTTATGCGCAAACGCGTCCAGCCAATCACGCTCTGTCTAACAGTTGACCACCGATCGAACTAGGTGCGGTCCGCTAAATTGTCCGACAGAGCAACCTGGCTGCTGTCTTGTGGCGCCCGTTTCGCCCAAACACAACATCTCGCTGCTGACTCGTCTCACTTTTTAAAGCGTTCGTCGAACAAAGTGTTCGTGCCATTCACCATTTATATTATGTTCAAACCTGCTCACAAATATATATATAGAGAAAAAAAGAGAGAGAGAAGAAGTGAGTTGAGCTCATTGCACTCTGGTTGCGAGCGCGTGCGTGTTCGCAATGTTCTATTTGCTGGCTTAGAAAAACGAAGCAGCGAGAAAGAGAGCGATAGGAGAGAAATCCGTCTACTGACTGAACGGTCGAACGAAAAGTGCGCAGGAAAATCCTGTAACCATAGAGACTGGCCAGAGACAAGGCCAAATCGAAAAGGTGACCCTGGTCCACGACCCTGCTTGCCCCGCCCGTCTCTCCTCTTTCCCGCCTTCGCCCACAGCTCTTCGTCCTGTCGTCGCCCGAGTAGAATGAGCCAATTTGAAAGCAGTCTCTATGCGCAACCAAATTGCCAATCAGCGACCGTTTGAGCGGTCAATTCAGCCAAAGTGCTTTTTTGCTTTTTTATTCGACCGACAATTAGCCATCGTCCCCAACTCCTTGTTTAGACGGTTCTCACTTTTTTCTCTTTCAGTCGAACGCGTCATGTTATTTTCTAGTTGCGAGCTGAGTAATAATTTTCTAAACGGGGGTTGCTAACTGGCGCAGTTTCGAATGTCTCCGAGTCTCAAAGTCGAGCGCGCAGTCGAGTCAGTAAAAAGAGTAAAAATCGATAAAAACAGAGGCAGTCGATTTAAGACGTCGATTTGCCAAATAAAAGGTTCAAGTAATTAGAGAGCCTTGAGCCGATCGGTCAATGTCTGTTGGCGGGCGGGTTGGAACTAAGAAACGATCATAAATCAAACTGGATCGCATCGCGTTGGCGTCGAGAAAGTTAATCGAGCTGCACTGGGTGTCGAAAAGCAGCTCAAGACGAACCTGGCACTGCTCAGGCAGTTTTGCTCAATTTACTTGGACTAATCGAGCATGGCCTACACATTCGACTGTGTGAACGCGCCAGATCATAACGCCGACTGGCTTTGGTATAAAAATGAGTTGAATGAACAAGAGCGAGATGTTAGTCGATAATCGAACAGAATAAAGCAAGCGGCCAAAATGATCCAGAAGGGCCCATCCGTGGTGATGCTCACATTTCTCGTCGCCCTTCTCTCGCCCCTGCCGCGTGTCAGTTGTCTATGTAAGCTGCTCTCTTGTGCGCCTCTGCCTTCGGCTCTAAGTCGGCCTTGGCCAGTCTACGTAAAGAACGTCAGTGGTTGTGTCTTCCCGTTCGAGTACGACGGCAAAATGTACAATGACTGTATTGATGAAGGCAAGAAGTATCCATGGTGCAGCGAGGCTCCGAATTTAAACACGATCTGGAAATACTGTTACGGTAGGATTCTGACTGTGCCAGTGCGTCATGCTTGATCTTACACTAATCGTTGTCTGGCCAAGACATGAGCAAAACTGACCTGGACTGTGCAACTGAGTGCAGTGATCGAGAGTATCCTTATTGTCGGGCAAAAGATCGCCGCAAAATCTACTGCTTGGGTAAGCAATGAGCAGCAAAAATGAGTCTGGCAAAGATCTTAATCTGTGTCGTTGTCGTCCACTGCTAGACAAAATGACCAAGAATAGTCCACCAAGTGAGTGCAGTCACAGTAATTGACGAATAGGGCTGTTCTAATTCGAAAACTTGAAAAAAGACTTGCCGTGCAGCAAAGAGTACCGTGAAATCTCACCATACCACACGGCCTGTCTAGCGCCAAGTCCCTATGTCTACAACTATGGCATGACTCAGGCGGAAAAGGACGGCATACTTCAGCTTCACAACGAATGGCGCGCGAATCCCAAAGTGCCAGCTGCGAGAATGCAGCGATTGGTTAGCTGCCTGTCGGTGTCGATCTGTCCTGCTCAATTGACTTGGCTCATTTTCCAAAGTACTGGGACGATCGTCTGGCGTACGTGGCGCAGAAGCATTCAGAACGGTGCTCGTTCTATCACGATAGCGCAGAGCTGCGGCAGATACCTGGCACAGGCAAAAACTCGGGCCAGAACATTGTGATGGTCAGCAGCACCAAAGACTACAACTGGACTTATTCGTACGACATGATGTACAGTGGCGAAGAAAAGCGATGGGAATACGGCTCTGGCATCAAGTCCAAGTACAGTGGCCTTCATGCTCTTCATTACACACAGGTCGGCTGCTGCTGAGCTTTATTCACTTGGGCTCTTCCCTAATGCATTTTGAAGATAATGATCGACGGTATGACCCGAATGGGCTGCGGCTACAGTGAGTGCATTTTTGCCGATCGTGTAGAAAAGTTTTTCGTCTGCAACTTCAACGAGATGTGAGCATTCGAGCTGAACCAACTAGAATCGAACTTGTTTCAGTTCAACTTGAACTAGGCAGTCAATGCACCACACTGAAAAGCCGTACGCGGAAGGAGAGCCATGCTCGGAATGTCCGAACAGCTGCTACAATAACAAGCTATGCGGTCTGTAGCTGCTTTAGTGCTTTAGTCGACGAATCTGGCTGTTAACCTGGAACGGTGTAAAGACTGCAAAGGAAAGGAGTGCTTGAATGGAGGCAAAATCGACCCAGCCACCTGCAAATGCGACTGCTTTGGATTTTGGCAAGGCGATGACTGCTCTGTGCGTAAGTGTTCTTCGATATTGACCGAATTGGGCCCATAAACGCTTTGGAATCAATTAGCCATCGAGACCAAAGTCAACGAGCTGAATTGCACAATTCCGTTCTGGTACGACAACAAGCTGAACTACGATTGTGTGGAGATTCAAGGCGACTGGATTTGTTCAAAGACAAAATTCTACCATCCGTACACGGAGGTAAATTGCGATCGCAAAATGGCAAGTTCATTCGTTTTAGCCTTAAGCCATCAGTATTTGATAAGAGAAAGCATTTTTAACAGAGACGTGCTGGCCGACTGGCACCAACAGGTTCAAGCGAAAATGATTTCATTCAGCGTTTGTTTGACAATAGCTTTTAAATGTTTGTTGGTGAAATTTGATCAAAGCTCCTTTTTATTCGACTAATGCCCAATGGTCTAAGACTTTACCTAACTTTTATCTCCTGCGTGTGTGTGTTGATGTTGTCTCAGTTTGTTTAGTAGATCGCTTCATAAACTTAATCGAGAATAAAAGAATTATTATCAGACAGCCAGATGGCCGTAGTTGGTTGGCTGGTTGGTTGAATGGCAGAGCTCATTGCTCACAAGGCGCTTCTAGATCCATCCTTTGAACTTGAAAAATTGAGCCAAGTCCGGATCGTCGATTGACTTTCGATGAACGCCGGCGTAAATCTGTCTGCACGCGTTCGTTTTGTTCGCTCTGTCCAAAGTGTCCACGTATTTTTCAATCACGGCTGCATCGGATCAATTTGAATTGGAAATGGTCAAATCGATGCGAATGGACAACAACTCACCGACACCCATTTGACGCGCCCAAACAATCAGATAGCGAACCAGACGCTCGTCGTCGTACATTTTGCTGCCCATAAGCAACACAACCACTTCGGAGCAAATGAACGAGTCTTCAAGTCCTCTGGAGAAGAGCGCGCACTTTCAAATGAGTCGATCGAAGACCAAGAGAATGATAGGGGTACCCTTCGCCGTCGCTGGTTGGATACTGGCAGTAAGCGTCGATTGCTTCCAACGTCTTGCCAATCTGCTTGTACATCGAGGCGAGCTCAAGATAGGCGTCGGCAAACTAAAATTCTCAAAATTTTAGAGTCACGTTCGTTCGTCTTTTTGCTCCATTTTTACTTTGGGATTGAGCTCAATCACTTTGCGATAGTGCTTGGCGGCTTCGTCAAATTCTTTGAGTCGACAGCTCACTCGTGCACAACACAGGCTGAGTTGAACGTTCAGACGCACAGCTTTAAGGTCTTCGTCCAATCTCTGGTACGCCCGGTCTGCTGCATCTTGGCTCGATGCCTCGTCGTTGGGCGATTTTTCGCTCTGAATCGGAGCAGTCTTGCAGGAAGCGGCCGGGCTACTCTTCACTGGCTCGGATTTGGGCTTCTTTTGTTCCGCAATCGCTCCCTTACGCTGAGTGTTCGCTTTTCCTGCAGCAGACTTGCTCGCCGGGACTGTGGCCACCAAGGTTTTTGAGTTGGCACTGGCGGTGGAAGCTGCTTTAACATTGGCAGTCTCTTTTTTACCCGTTTCTTCCTTCTTAGATACAACTGGAGCGAACTGCGACTGCAACTGTTTCCACCAATCTAGTCCTTTCTCCCAGACTCATTGAAATTGAGCATTTTGCTGCGCTCGAGTTTAAACTTTACCAGTCAGCTTTTCGGACACGGCAGCTCTCTTGGGATCGCTGATCAGTTCAGCGGCAAATGAAAGAAATGCTTGGCTACTGTTTAGCAGGTCCGAGTCTGTTTCTGCTTTAAACTCGAGCTTGTAGTCGTAATTCTCGAGCAACGATGATGCCATCAGAATGTTGTTTAAGACACTCAACGGATTGGCGAACAGAAGCTGTTGACATGTCTTTACATCGATCGGGATCGTTTAGGACAATTCGCAATTTAAAAAGAAAAAGGCAAGGCACCTCCTGCTGAGTCTGGATCAACTTCTCGGTCAAATATTCGTTGGATGTCTGAATCAGATTCAAAAGCGCTAAAGCTCGCTTTGATTTGGTCTTTCTCAGCGAATTGATGTTCTCAAGCGACTCTTTGACTGGTTTGCAATTCAGCAGTCCTTCGTGAGCTTCAATTATGAGCGAAATGAGCTGATTGACCAATGTGGAGTAGTCTTTGGTTTCTCGCTTCAGTTTTCGACATTGATCCACCTCAAGCAGACCAATGAAGCTCAGCCAGCATGCCCTTGAAAGACAGAACGCTGGATTAGAGCAGTAGACGATTTAATTCGATTGTTCGGCAGACAAACCATTTGAAAGAGTCTTCAGGTGCCAAAGTCGCAGATTGAATTCCGAATCGACTCTGAGCTTGACCCAGAACAACGAACGCCTCGATTAATAAGGTGTTCAAGACGCTCGCTTCGTTCTGAGCGTAAAGGCTGCTCCAGTCATACAAAGGCTGCTTGAGCATTTTCTTAATCAAAGAGGCCAGTCCTTGTCGAAGGTATGTGACAACCAACGGAACGTTCTTCTCCAAGTTCAAGCCTTGCCGCCACAAAGCGATCGCAAAGTAGACTCTTGCTTGTGCTTGATTGTATTTGTCGTTCCAGTCCAAGCAAGGCTTTAGAAAGCTCAAACTTCGAGTGAACTGTCGAGATCGAAGCAGAATTCGGCCCAAGCTCAGCCACGTGGCAAAGTCTGTTTGCTGTCGCCCTAAGACAATCGTGGCTGCATCGGCAAACTTGAGCCGAGCCTGGTCCAGCAGGTCGCCGCCATCCGAATTCTTACTCCCAGAGCCCTTTGACTTGAGTCCAATTCTTCTTCAGCATGTTGATGAGCAAACTATGATCGTGTCCGATTGATTACCCGTGCGATTTTTTTAGCCTTGAACTGATACAAGAGCTGGATCTGCTCGGCCTTGGCTGACTGGCCTGTATCCAATAGGTGCCTGTACTCGGCGTCGAGTGCTTTGAGCTTTTCAGCTTCTGGTGCATCGGCAGTCACATTGCGCAGTCGACAGATCGCCTCTATTTCATCCTCTTTGGAGCTCTCGACCGCTAGCTGTCCTGTTGACAGTTGATCGTGCTCTCTGCAGCCGGAATCTTTTTTAGGGTGAATGAAAATCGATTCGAAAAAGTGACGCTCCTCCAATAGTTCGCCGAGTCGTTTGTGTGCCTCCGAGTCTGCACTCGAGTGTTTTATGGCAGTTGCTTGGTTGTATATGCTCATGTCAAGGGAGTATAGGGGACCGGTTTCGGCGTCTGAAAATTTTAGAAGCAAGTCCAACGGCATGCTGGTCAAGAAAAGATCGTATCGTCTCTTACCGGTCGGATCGGCACCTTTCCAAACTTTGAGTCGCTCAAAATAGCTTTCGAGTTGCGAGAGGCTATTTTTCTTAAGTCTATGAGGATCGGTTTCATCAAAAATGATCTGCAGCTGCTTTTCCCACTTGCGAGTCTTGAAAGGCTTAGCTCTGGCACTCTTCACTGATCTGAAGTACAAACTACCTGATTGCTTGCTTCAAATGCAGCAGGTTCGCCTATTAAACTCAATTCGCCAGAGATAGGTTTTTCTTCCGCCAGTATGAGTTGGTCGCAGTTCAGCTCTAAGTTGGCCGCAAGGATGAAACATTTGCGCAACTCGACTGTTTCGGTAAAAGTTCCGTCAAGAAGTGGCACTCTCACATCCAGTCTGGCGAGTTGCTTTTCTCGTTGGAAATCGACTTGGCCTGTCTCTTTGTCGCTGCTCTCATATCTTCCAGCTTCTGACAGTCTATTCCACAATTCAGCAATCGGATGGGAAAACGAGCCGGAAACTTGAGCGCCGTTCAGTTTTGTGCAGCACCAAATTGGCATTAGAGTGAACGGATCTTCGTTATCTAGCTGTGCTTTTGCATCCAGACAGACCAAAAATGGAACCGGTCTTCGAATTATTTTTATCAAATAGTTCTAAAAGCGCCCTATTCAATCGCCGCATTTCAAATCAGCTTATCTGCCATTGACTAACCTTGTTTGTTGAACGATCGGGTGAGGTGACGGCCACATCAATTTTGGACGCGCCGAAATTCAGATCGAGCTCGAATGAACCGGAGCTTTTAGGCTCAGCAGGAGTAGAGTCGCACAAAACTCGAACTTGTGTCTTTTGGTCGAAGAGCAGAGTCGAGAATTGAATTGCTTCACAGTTCCAGTCAACGTAACATTCGTAGTCTACGATGTCTGGCTCGAAAGATGGCTCAAGTTTTAGTCCTTTGATCTCAAATGACTTGAGATCGGCGTTTGAGGCTGAGAGCCTGATGCAGTCGATTGAATAGTTTTTGATCGTTCCATCCTCGGACGTGACTTCGATGAGAATTTTGTTCAAGCCATCAATGAGCTGAACAGAATTGCCGACGCCCTCTTTGCTCTTGACGCTTGCTGAAGCGCCCTTGTCGCTTGTCTCTGTGCGCACCTTTAAAACTTGGGTCTCAGAGGAGACTACAAGCTTGTAGTTAACCACGTCTCGTTCGAATGGTGGCTCAAGGCCACCAGGGCTAACGATCAGTTTGGAGAGATTGGCGTCGTCCATGCCGCTCTTTTCTCTGCAAGCAAAAGCGCCAAGTCGTTGAGGGACGCAATTATTAGAATAGTTAAAGGCCGCCTCTGGTAACCATGGAGAGCGAATCAGATAGGCCGACTAAGGAGTACGCTCGGAGTCGACGAAGATAACTTTCAGGCGGCGAAAACTGCGACGTAGTAAATTCGGCAATGACGTAAATAGAAATCGTAAATTAGGCGCTTGTCAATAGCCTGATTTACAATAATGGCGATAAGGCTCTTTTCAATAAAAAGGAGCGCAATGCCAAGTTTAAAATCACAAGCGAACGAAATGAATCGATCGGCATCGAGCGGCGTGTCAGAACTGGGTCTCTTCTTGATCCCTCTGAAGGTCTGCTCAATTCTACTCAATCTGATTCTGAACGGCACCGTCATACTCATCATACTGGTGCTGATCAAGAACAAGACATATTCGGTTATGCTGCTTCTGTCAATCACCATAGCCAGTCTATTGAACGGACTTGTGTCTCAGACGTTCATGACCTTGCTCACAACGTTCAAGAGTTGGCATTGGCCTTCACAGCTCTGCTTCTTCTGGCTGCTCATCGACTCGATATCAAACAGTGTCTGCTTGCTGTCTCTGCTCTTGCTGGCCTCACACCGTCTATTGATCATGACAAAGCCGTACGTGAATCGGGAGCGAATAGCCAAGTTCACTTTGGTGCGCTTGCTTGCATTGTGGATAGTTCCCAATTTCGTTTGGACCTTGATATTTTTCCTCTACTCTCCAAGTGTCCAGAGTGGGTCGGGAAAGTGCTTTTTGAATTTGGGCTTTACTGTTACACTTGTGGTGGACATTACACTTTTTGCCGCGCCTACGCTTCTCATCATTCTGCTTAATTTGATGATTGTACTCAGCCTACGCAAAAGGACATCATTTAGACTGAAGCACATGGTTGCACGCTGCTCAGTAGCTGCTTCAGGACCCTCGTCTGACCCGCCGACTGCAGTCGAGCTTCCTACACTAGAACAAGCATGCTTGTTCAAGGAGAAGCGAGCAACCACTTGTCTCTTAATTAAAACGCTCTCTATTGTTCTATGCTGGCCCATGTTCATGTTTGTGTGGCCTATTAAAATCTGCTGTCCCAGTTCAATTGATTCAGGTGTCTACGAGTTTTCTAACTGGCTTGTCTATCTCAGCTCTACTCTAAACCCAATAATTATTCTCAAATTCGATCATCGCATTTGGGCCCATTGTAAGTCCCTGATGAACAATTTGCAAAAATAAAAAAACTTACTCTCCTCTCTCTCTCTCTGCTCTCTGGAGTGCTCTCTAAGACTATTTTCTAATGCGGTCCAGGTTGCCATGGAGCCGAAGCGCTTGGGAGAGGCTCTACTTTCTAGGAGGGGGAGCAAGCTTGGTGTTCTTTACATTCGATTGTCTAATTCGAAGAGAGAATCTGAGCTAATGGAATCCGAACAGTTGTCCAATGTGCGATCAGGTGTCGCTCCAGTCTACAGCGAGAGTGAACCAGTGCGCACCATGAGTCAATCGTCCGACCATGACTTGATTCTCAATGAATTAAAGCACATCAAACAGCTTCTCGAACGGTAGCCGCTACACCTCGTCTCAAGAGGATTTTCTGCACATTTGACTTTGTAAGGGTTGAGCTCGCAGTCGATGATTCAAACTCATCCAGTCAACTCACGGATCTTAAGAAGAGTTTGTGCAAGTCGATCGTTGTTTGTCTCCATTCAAACACGTGAGTCAATTCTCGTTCTCTCAATTTTCAGTCGAACTAAATAAATTTGTTCAAAGCGACTCAAACTGGAACTTGATTGTTGAAATACTCGACGCGATCAAGTCTATAGCCGGACGAATCAGTCCTGACTCTCAGCTGTGCCATTATATTGAGCGGGTTTACTTTCAGCACTCGGGCGCAAGTGAACTGTCCGAGACAAGCGGCAAATTGATCCAAAATCTCCAGCTCCTCTTTCCAAAGGTAGACTCTTATTTCCTTGTCACTTGTTGACGACTGCAAGTTAACACGAGCGAACAAAAGGAAATCGAACAAATACGCAAAAATGCAGTAGCTCGCTCGTTTGAATGCCCACCACGAGCGCGACCACCAGTAAAAAGGAACTCTCTGGTGCCTAATCCCCTGGTGGACTTTTATCACGACCAGAACGAGCCGTATGGCAATAAGATAAAGGTTGGTGCTTCATTTGCTGAATCAACAGAGCTCATGGGCTAATTCTCGTCTCTGAAGGATTTGACCAGACCCGAAAAGGATAACCTCACACTAAAAAATGTAACCGATTGCGTGGCTGACGTGGCTACTGAAGCATTCAAGAGTATGCGTCTCAAGAGTTTCAAAGGCCTTTTATCGTCCTTAATCTCATAAAATTTTTACTCAAGTCGAGTCGAATTGGCAAAAAAAGGAGTCGCTTACGAGTATAGCAGCTGCCTTGGAGTTCAACGAGCTAGAGGGCCAAATGGATGAAGAAGATCGGCCACTGTTTGCTTTGAACGGAAGTCTGGATTCTCTCTTTGAGCTTCGCACTGCTCGTAAAAGTATTGCTGGTGACGCTCCTGACTTTGTAAGTTGGTTAAATCAGATTGGGCGTTGGCTGTTCTGACCGAGTCCACTTGAAAGAGAGTAAAATGCATGAAAATGAGCGGACGCGATCTGATATTCTACTTGTTGGAAAACGCTTACAATCAACGCATGAAGTCGTTTTACTTGAACATGAAAGCGGGCGGCCGAGTTTATCGGCCTTATGATTTAGAGACGGTGCCGGCCAATGATGTAAGTGCGAGAGGTTGTGAACTTGGGGCAAAGTAAATGACGATGGCGAGTAGAGAAACGCGGAACATTTCATCTTTTCGCCGTATGGAGTGATTCACGTAAAGCCTGGCTGCGAGCAGAACGAACAGCTTTCACTTGACGAATGGAATCGAGAGGCCGTTCTTTGGGAGGCCTGTTCACGACTCGACTTTTTCAAGAATTTCCTCTACACGAAATTCATGGCTCGATGGAGGAGAAGAGTGAAGCTGCTTCGTTTCGTCAAGCTAAGAGACACACTCGCGCCACACATACTCGACAATCACAAACGCTTTCGCCAAGCATTTCAACAGATCGGCAAGCTGAACAGTGAAATTGGCCAGTTGCGGTTCATACCCCAACTCACACAGCACACGAGCGTGGCCTACTCGAGCGAAGAGAATCGGCGAATTATTGAACGGCTCAAGCCTCAAGAAGAAGTTCTAATTGAACCTTGGACCATCGAGCAGCTCTCAATGTCATTGCTCAAGCAGCGAGCAACAAACATCGACGTCTTACGGCAATACTTTGTCTACGTCAAGTACATTCTCAACCACGCGCGCGACAGCCTGTACAACACAATGCGCTTCTACTACACTTTGCTAAATAAGCCAGACTTGATGTAAGTGTTCGCTTTGTACGTTGGGCGCTAGTAGGAGCTTCGGTGCCCTCCCTCTCCAAATGCTCCTCGCCGATTGGCTATGTCAGTGCTCGCACAGCGTAGAGGATTGTCCAGTCTTATGCAAGAGGAGTGACCCCACATTAGTGCCTTTAAAGCCATGTCTATTTCTAACGGTTGCATTTTTGCCTCATCGATCCTCAGGGAGACCGGCAAGGCGATGCATGTGCAGGCTCGGCTCAAAGCTGAAAGGCAACGCCAACTTGCCGATGTTGAACGTCAGATCGGAATGCTGGGCAATTTCGTCAAGCGAGTGCATGCTCAAGTTCAAGAATGCATTCTTCAAATGCTTCTCGACAACGTGAACAATTTAGACCGCGAGACAACCGACTGTCAGCAAACAGAACTTCAGTCAGTGCCCATGTTCACCGCCCAGCTTTGTTTTGACTCAGCCGGTAGAATTTGCTTTTGTTGTTTCAACATGAGCGTGACTCGAAATTCACTTTGACAGGGCAACTGAAAACCACCCCTGCGATCGAAGTTTGGTGCAACCGTGTGCTCACCATTGTGCCTGAGCTCACCACCATAATCGTAGACGCATACCAAATACTCGATCCAGACGGATTTTTAAGAGACTTTGAGCGCTACGGTATGGATCTGGTGAGCGCCGAGTTCGGTCAAGACCAGAGCGGTCAAGAAGAAGACGACGACGATGAGACAGAGAATGAGCCAGGCCAGATAAATACGTTAAAGTTTTACAAAAACGCCTTGAAAAAGCCAAGCCTTCTACCTCTAACTCGGCCCAAGTTAGACCAGACAGCCGACTATGACGAGAAACTTTTAAAGCAGCGCTACGTGATTCCGTTCAATGAAGAAAAGCTTGTAATCAAGCAGTTTATTATTAGAGCGTCTGCCAACAAATTGAACACTTTTGACCTGAAGAGTCTTATCGACGAAGAGTAAGTGAGAGCTTCGGATTTTCATTCAACTCTTCGTTTAACTTTCAAAAGTCCTCGACTCCAAATGCAAAGCCAGAACTTGACTGAACGCATTCAGGCAGCGCGCCAACAAGTGAACGAGTTTTGCGAGCAACGCACTTGGATGAGTGAAGCGAAGCAATTCGCCAACCAGTGGAATCGTCGTCTCTTGACCGAGTGGGCCAAAAAGGGAGCGATCGAGGTAGAAGAGCAGCTGGGCCGAATAAGGATGTGGATCGAATTGGCAAACGACGAGCTTGCCGATCGCTTCCACACCACAGACCGCCTGTTTCAGATCGATTGTGTTGAATTTCGCAAGCAGTTCATGCTTTCACTCGAGTCAACACTCTCGGACGCAAACGAAGCCCTGGTCGACTACTCAATGGCTGAAGGCAAAGACCTCGAGAATGTCCTCTCTAAAGCCATCCAAGTAATACGCAGGCTTTTATTTTCATCTTTTCACTCTTTTTTTTTTCAATCAACTGATCTAAATGGCGTTCAATTGCAAAGGAAACCGGAGGAGAACCCGAAGACTTGAAGAATTTCGCTAGTCTCGTTCGCTCGCTGGAAAAACAAAGATTGAGTAGACAAGCCTGGGAGGCGAGATATACAATGTTCAGGTCATTGGTTGAAGTGAGTGTAGCTGGTCAAGTCAGCTTCGACGCCGCCTGGCCTAAACGAGCCAATTTTAGATTATGAGACTGAACTACCGTGCGTTGAATGCAGAAGAGGAAAAACTGTTCGAAAGAGTCGAAGAGCTCTGGAATGAGTACATATTTAAACTGGAGGCCAGCGCTCGATACGTGAGCGCTCAATCATCCAACATTCTCTCTCAGCTGGACAAACTGCTCGCGGTAAGGAACATTGGCACAAACTTCTTATTGATCTTGTCTACGAGCGTCCCTTTCAACAGGACTATTTCGACACGCTGTCTCGTTTAACAGAGCAAGGAACTACGGGCCTTTACTTGGATCCGCTCCAAAACTCAGCCGAAGTCATTAACGGACTCAAGGAAGTAAGATTTTGTGTTCTATGATCTATAAGTTGGAAGCCTTCACCATGAAACGAAAAGCTGCTGCGCAAGTTCGATTCAGTATCGGAGAAAATCGCCGAGTGCTTACGATGGCGCCAGTTGATCAGCGAATCCAAACTGAGCACCGATAAATTGCAAGCAAAAGAAAAACAACGCGAAAGTTTGGTTGTGCGCCGAGAGCTCTGGAAGTACTTTGAAGTCACTGATCAGCACATAAAAGATTGGAAGCGGACCTCTCTCAAAGATGTAAGTAAATTTTTAAACTGAAGTGGTGAATAAGCCGAAATGATTTGAGCGACGTTGTGCTCAGCTGCCGACAAGGATTATCGAGGAGAAGCTCACCAAATGGTCGACAGAAGCAGAAAAACTTAAGGAAAAAGTTGGAGAGACGGACGAAGTTTGGATGAGTTGGTTCAACTTGCTCAGGAACTTTGGCCACAGCTTTAAGTGGATCAGCATGTTGGCGCACGAGTCCTTTGGCGAGTCGAGTTTTGTCGAGCTCTTTTCGTCTGTTGGCCTCTCGTTTGATCCGGCGCACAAATACACCGCGGCCGAGCTCTTGGCGCTTCATTTCGACGACTACGCCGACATTATAGAAACCATTTATCGCAAAGGCTTTCTCGAGTCCGCTCAGGCCAAAGCTTTTAGCGATCTGCTCGACTTCTGGACGCAGAAAATGCGATTCAAACTGGGCAAGAAATTCTCGCTTGAAATTCTGCTGCCAAGTAACCAGAGCGCTTACTTGAATGAGATCAGTGCGCTAAAACGATTGAATAGGCAAAGTGAGAAGAAAGCTGCCCGAGCCAATGGTCCGATCGGTGGCGGTGATCGGGAACAAGGAAGAACAGGTCGATGACGAGCATGAAGAACATTCGGGCTTCAAACTAATGGACATAGACGAGCTGCGTCATTTTGTCGAGGTTTTAAAAATCTTTTCCCTTTTTTGAACTTGACTCCAATCAAAGCTTGAATATTTTCAGGATGGCCTGGTCCGCTTGGAGATGATGAAAAAAGAGCGAGTGAACGCCGATCTCATGGAGAAAGTCACACGGCTTAAACTTGAACTCGAACAACTTCTCAACTTGTCGCAAGTTTGGCTCAGAGCGCAGTCCAGCTGGCTGTTTATTGACCGCGTTTTTTACGAGACCAACGTAAGCAAAGACATGGAGGAGCACTACCTGCAGTACGGCTTGGTGCTCGATGAGTTCAAAGTGAGCGTTGCTTTATTGCCACTTGTCCCAAAGCTCATTCATTAATATTTGGCCTAGAAATTTCAAAGCAAAATCAACCAGGATCCCTACGTGTTAAACTTGGTTCGTGATCCTATTTGGCACACAAAGCTGTCCGACTGGGACAAAAGACTGGCTACGATAAGTTCTGCATTGGACTCACGACTTGAGCAAATGTGCCAGCAATTCGGCAGATTCCATTTCTTAGAGCGAAGCGTTCTGCTGGAAACCATGGCGAGCATAAACGACTGCCGGAAATATTTGCCCGCTGCTCGGAAATGTTTTATGGGCCTTAGCCAGCTTCAGTTTTCGGTGCCCAAGAAAAAAAGGCTTGACCAGACTGAAACCGGTTCGAACACGCAACTTGAAATGGACATAAACGGTCAGTTGCATTTTTAAATTCTGATTTAAGACCTCTCGCTGACCTAACTTGCAGCCGGAAAGCTCGAATGCTTCGGAATGGTTGGAGAATCGGCAGGCGAACGTCTCGAGTTCTTTATGCCTTTGCAGTCCTACAGCTCTCAGAAAGCCAGCGACTGGTTTGATCAACTGCTCAAACTCAGCAAGTCGAGCATGTGCAAACACACACAAACTTATTTGGAGTGGCTAGATACTTCTGGTAAATAGCTTCACCTCGATTCTTATAAGATAGCAATGGCTTAGTCTCAAGCAATAGAATCAGAAACGATAGATGAAACGCTTAAGCAGATTGACCAGAGACCGTCCCAGGCCACACGTCTGGCCGAGGCAGTTTATTGGACCACGTGTATTAAAAAAGCCATTTCAGGAGGCAGTCATTTGCTGGATCTTGAAAAAATCGAGTAAGTTGACTTTGAAATAATTTTAAGAAGAGACATTACAATTTAGGGATTTAAGAGCGCGCTTGAATAATTTGATAAGCGGACTTGGCGAGAGGAAAAGCAATACCAGAGAGTCAAGATCACAGAGCGTTTTACTTTGGCTCCTTTTCCTTCGAGACTCGACCAGGAAGTTGATCGAATGCAAGGATCTAAAATTCGACTCGTTCGAATGGTCGAGCTTGATAAAGTACGACTGCGAGAAAAGATCGGAAATTAAAGTGGATGGCGGCGAATTCACAGGCAAGTTAGAATATTCGAACGGAGCGTTGATTCAATTGAAATTTAAAACGTCTTAAAACAGACCCTCGATCTGTGGTCATGCACAACAAATATGAGAATTTCCGTCTGAGTCAGCTGGTCTCTGAGTTGCCCTATGAGTTCGAGTTCAGTGGCCAGCCTTCTCTTGGCGTGGTCACTCCTCTGACCGAAAGATGCTGGCTCAACATGACCAACGCTCTCGGCTTTTACCTTCCCTTGGCGGTCTATGGTGCAGAGAAGAGCGGCAAAAGCGAAACTATACGTTTGTTGGCTCAAGTAATCAAAAATCTCTTTTCTTCGTCGTCAACTCTTGAACCATCTGATTGCAATAGGCATGCGGGCAATTCGTTCACGAGATAAACTGTGACAGCGGTCAAAGTCTGCCCAGATTAGAGGATTACATTCGGGGCATGATTTCAAGCGGATGTTGGCTTACCTTTCGCAATTTTGATCGCTTGCCACAAGGTTTCAAAATTCTTGTTTTGATTTCTCCGAGTTGGCCAAAATTAAATGAAAATACTTGCTTCAGACATTATGGTCGCGTTAAGCTGCTCGATTGAGAATCTCTACAATTCGATCAATTTGCTGCTTAGCTCAAGCTCTGAATTGAGGGCTCAAAGAAAACGTCCGAAGCCTCGAACCGCGATTCATGTCGAAATCAAAACAGAACGCATCAAGACGGTTCCTTTTATATTTGTGGTAAATTTAAGATCTATCAGTCAAGTTGGTCACTTAAACTAAATTTAAATTGCCCTTTATAGAACAGTGGCCTCAAAACGTTTTTCGATGAAGTCTACTACGAGGAGGTGCTTTTTCAAGATCAAAATGTGAACAGCAACCAGCCTCTCAGACAGAGTGAGCTCAAATTCAGAGAAGACGAACTGAACAAGATCGAGCAGACAATGGTTTATGGAAGCATCAAACCTGATCAGTATTTTCAAAAAAAACAGCTTGGCCTCATCAGAATGCAAGGCAGCATTGTTCGAGTGGCTGCCAACTTTAGCTGCTTCCTTACCTTGAACTCGTTCGAAAACATTCCCTTCAATCTGTCTGTAAGTGATCGTTGATTTGGACGCGATTTCATTTAAACAGATTGAGCAAAGAAAACGCTGCGGACTCACTATTTGACTGAACCCGACCTTCAAAGGATAGTCGAGGCTCTTTTAATTGCTCATGGCTTCTCGGCAGGGCTAGTTCGAGTCGACCAAATCGCGCGTAAAATCGTCAATTTCTTGAATGAACTCAAATTCATAGTAAGAGTTTAATAGTAATTGCTGCCTTTGATTTCCGCTTTCAATCGAATTTCGATTTAGAGCAAAGAGCCATGGGCCAGCAGTGGATCGAATCTTTCATTTATCCGAAGATTGATTCAAACCGCCGCCAAGAAGCACAGCCAAGAGAGCGGCAGGCCTGAGCGCACATTCTGCATGCTTCTTGCAGCATTTCTGATGCCCGGAGCAAGTCGTGAATCAGAACTGCTTAGAGAGCTGCTCAAACGCCACTTTGGTCTTGAGCCAAGTGCATTTATGGAAGACTTTCTCACAAAGCTGTTCAAAGAAAAGCTTGCCGAAATGAAGCTTTATGTGGACCTGCAGCAAGTGGCCAAAATGGTCGAGCTTCACACAGCTTTAAGCCTTGGACAGCAAGTGATTCTATGCGGATCAGCTCTTAGCGGAAAATCCACCTTGTGGAAATGCATTGCTGCTGCATTCAATTCCTATCTCAGTGGCTCAATGGTTCGTAGATATTTTCAATGTTCTACAAAGAAATGTCTTTAAAAAGCAAGTTAAAACGACGATCATCGATAGGACATTAAATGCAATGATGTTTTTAAAAAATATTCGCTTCTGTCAAGGCTTGAACTTGACAGTCTAAAGCGAGTGCTTACCTATCACCTATTCCCGCAGGCTTATTCCGATGAAATGGTTAGATGCCAAGCAATTTGAGCTCTTTCTCCTCATAACCATATCATTCGAAGGGGTGGATAGCGCAGATAGAACGAATTCAGCAAGAGCATGCCGAATCAGAAGAAGCCAGAAGACGCCTGATCAACGAGAACACCAAAGAGGTTTTAGTTTCTGCCTCAGTTATGCACCTTTTAAATCCGCTCATTTTATTTTAAACAGCTTAAACGATTTGAGAGCATAGAAAAATGGCTTATACTAGACGGAGACTTGAAGAAAACTCAATCGGCTCTAAGGCGATTTAAATCGGACCAAAGTAATCTAGACTGCTCTACGACGCTCATTTGCCAGCAGTTTAAACCATTTCCACAAGGATTCAAGCTGATTATAGAAACCGACAGTCTGTGTGATCTAACGCCTAGTCAACTGGACAACACTTGCTTTTTAATAATCGAACCGGTTGGCTGGCAACACATTTTGGAGTCGAAAATAGAAGAGATCTGCTCGAAATACAAAGTGCCGCATTCAAAGTAACTTGATAACAAATAGGGGCCTTTGCTCAGCTTTAATAATGTTTGGTAAAGAATCGCACTGCTTCAGCAATGTTCGACCACTCTATTCTCGGAGATGAGCCAGGCCGTTGACCAGCTTGAGCTTGAGTGGCTGATTTACAATGGCCGTAGAGTGTGCATTCGGGATATGATCAACTTTACTCTGGCATATGCGAATTTGGTCGATTCACTTCTCAAAAGGCATTTGAACGAACTCAAAGAGCAAACTGATGGTAATTTTCTATTATGCTCAGTCTAAAGTCGATGATTGACTCGTTTGACAGGCGAAATCGGAAATTGGCATTCTCTGCGTGCATTGGCCGTATATTCATTCTTTTGGTCACTTGCGGCTTCTCTTTCGCCGTAAATATTCTCGCCTTGGGCAGTTAAAATCTATGCATTCTTCAAGACCGCTCTCGCAAGGAATGATGCTCAAAGACTCGATCAGTTCACTTTGGATATCGTTAATCGCCATATGCCCGAAGTGGCTGCACAGGATTTGAATCTTCTTGAGAGTCAACTTGAAATACGTCAAGGCCGTTTAAAACGCTCTAGCAATCCATCTGTAGTAAGCTAGCTTGGAAATTTCCAAATTGAAATCAGATTCAAATGGTTCAAAGCATTCGAACAAATTGTCAATAATCCGTGCCTGTCTTGACAATCAGCAGCCGGTGTACCTGTTTGGACCAGTTGGAGCAGGCAAATCACAATTGGCAGAGGTTCTCATCAACGAACAAATATGCTTGTCGATTAACCTGATTGATTTGTGAAACTTTTCAGAAGCTGCTGTTGGGCAGCTACGAACAAGTGAAACTTTGGAATACCGGCTCGAACGGTTTCCTCCAAGATCAGTTGGTCAAGCATCTGAAAGCGGTCAGAGAGGCCCGAGAGAAGAAGAAGGAGTCGTCCAGCAAACTGAGTCTAGTCTATTTAATTGCAGACTTGAACAAGAACGAGCGTGCTCCAGAACAGCCGGAATCTGCCGAGCTCATGCGGCAAATATTTGAGACCAAAAGCATTTATTCACCGTCCGAGCATGTGAACGAGACGACCGGAAATGGTCGATTCCTTCTGCTCGGTTCTCATTCAATCGAGACCGGTTCAAGTCCGCTGAGTTGCCGAATGGCCAAGCACTTGATCTGCGTTAATTTAGACGAGTCGATTGAATCACTTGTGAGTGGCCTCTTCTCGAATCCAGTTCTCCATTGGCTCGAAGAGTTTCCACCGGATTCAATCGAACACCCAAGAGAGCTCACGAAGCAGATTATAAAGACTTTGACGGAGGCGTTCATGTTTGCTCGAGACGAGTTGAAGCCGTCCCCACTCAATCCTCACTACACTTTCAATATGCGCGATTTGGCCAGGGTGGTTCAGGGTGTTCAGCTGATGGCACCCAAAGGAAAAGTGCTTCCGGCCAAGTTCGTTCGCAAGAGTAACTATTTATCTCTTCGCTCACTAGCCGACTCTGATCATCATCTTAATTTAGGCACAGCTGTCGATTTGAGTGGCTCACCTGTGGCTGTCATCATTCGTCTGTTATACCACGAGATTCAAAGGGTGTTCACCGACCGAATTATAGACGAGCAAGGTTAGCAAAATATTTCGATTGCTTGCTATTTTCTCGACAATTGAATCGTTTTTTTAAGATTCGCTGGATTTCAATAGACAATTAGCGTCAATATTGCAAGTCAACTTTTGTCAGGAAATCGGCGCCAGACCAACAAAGGAGAGCCCACCGTTGATTGATAGTTCGCAGACCAAATCCAAAAAAGCCGTTTCATTCAAAGAGGGCCTTGTAACGGATCGTAATTTATCCCAATTTCGAGGGCCTTTCATTAGCGAGAAGCAGGTAAGTGCTTTTGAGCTTTTGAGCAAAGCCGACGCAGACATGGAGAACTCGTTTCTAGCTCGGAATCGACCCAAACACTGGCAGAGTGGAGAGCTTATTTTCGCGTCATTTAATTCGTGTTGGCGTCCGTGGCCATTCAGACAGAGCTGGTAGGAAATATGAAAAAGAAAGCAACTCTTTGCAACGGTCTAAGCCGAGCAATTTAAGCCTACACGGAAAGTTCAATCTCAGAACTGGCCGATGCAGCAACGTCCAGCCTCGACGCGTATGAGAAATCAACAAACCAGTCGATGAGCATTTTCTTTCACGAAGAGGCCGTCAAGCACTTGGCACGATTGACACGAATTCTGGTAAGTTGAACATTCACTTGACTGAGGTGAGTTTCTTCTTAAATTTGCCGACCCTCAAGTCCATGAATCGTGGACATGCTCTCTTGATCGCCGAGGATAGCGGACTGGGCCGGGCTAGTTCCATTCGCCTATGCTCTTATTTGGTTCGAGCCAAGGTAATCATCAAGCGACTGCCAACTAGACTTGTTCTTGGAACTGATCCCCGACAATTTAGTTCTACGAGGCGCAAGTTTCAAGCAACCAGTCGAAGAATAACGGCTATCTTCGATCAGTGCTGCGGCAATGTTGCCTCATGTCCGGAATCAAATGCGCTCAGAGTGTTTTGTTCGTCAGAGCCGAGTATTACAACCAAGAGACCATCGATCGCCTGGGTATTCTGGCTCGCACCGGCTTCTATCCCAATTTGTTCAGTGAGGAGGAAATTTGCAAAATTTGCGGGGAGATTCAACCAAGCGAACCCGATAACCAGAGGACTGAGCGAACTCCATTTATTCTGAGCAAGTTTCAGTCACAGATCCAGCAAAAGCTTCATTTGGTAATCAGCCTGCCTGCGCCGTCGACAGCGAGCTCAGATCGGCAACAACTCGGCATTTTGTTAAAGAAACACTCAAATCTATTCGACGAATTCTATTTGGACGTATTCAAGCAAATCAAGCGACCAGGAGTGGAGTCGATCGCTCGTTTCTACTTAAATCTTCAACTTGAGCAAGACAGAGCTCGATATTTAAGCCGAAAGCTGCAAATGAGCGATGCTGACGATCTCAGTTCAAAAGAAGTTGTCAGACTGTGCTCTGCCATGGAGCGCATACACTCGATTGTTCGAAATCACATTGGTCTTCAAAACAGGGCTCGGCAAGAGGCCAATTCAAACTGGCTGCCTGTGGCCAATTTCAACTTTTCCATATTCAAGGAGTTTTCGGTTTACTTTCGTCTGTTTGCTCGTCGCTTGAGCGAGCGTTATTCACTGGCCAACAAGCGAATCGAGCAAGTATTCGCGCGTCTTCAGTACGTTGAGCATTGCGTGAATGGCTACGACGCAGAGAGAAAAGCGCTCAAAGAGCGAATGGAACGACTTAATCTCCAAATATTTGACTGGGACGCCAAAATAAACGCGCAAAAGGCAGAGTACAAGCAAGCGGTCGAGGACTATCGCAAAGAAGAAAAGCTTTTGAATGAGATGAACGAGGCGCTTGAAAAGCTGCGAGACGAGATAAACAACGAGCGGAGCAGCGTCAACAACCTTCACAGTCCTCAGTACGATTTGGCTCTCATGGCGCTCAAGTCGCTAAGTGAGAAATCGTTCTATGAGCTGCGCTCGTTTAGATCGCCGCCATCAAAACTTCTGGCTGTGAGCAACACTCTTTGCCTGATGTTCAGACAAGCGCCTGGCTGGGACAACGGCAAGCGGCTTATGCTTCGGCCCGGCTTCTACGAAGAGCTTGTCTTCTATGACAAGAAGAGCATGCCCGACGACATTTTCGAAGCCCTCGAGCAGATTTGCTCGCTGGAAACGTTTAGGCCTGAGCGCATCGCATCTGTCAGCATGGCCGCTTCGTTCATCTGCCGCTGGATAATTTGTGTGTTTGAGTTCGCCAAGTTGGAGAGAACAATTGGCATGAAGAGCAAGCAGCTCAAGGAATTCGAGGGCTTGTACGCCCAGCGGCTGGCCATCTATGCCGAAAAGAAAAAGGTGGGCGACGAAAAATGCGCCAAATTGGAACAGCTGGCCAAAGGTCGCTGTGACGTCCTGCGTGAAATCAAACGAGCCAACATCGAACTCGACCGCATCAATCAGAAAGAAGAAAAGGCGAAAAATTTGCTCAAGCTAATCGAAGCCGATAGAGCTGGATGGCAGAGTGAGCTCGATTCGAATCGAAACGCTCTGGAAACAAGCAAGTGCGACGCCCTTCTCACTGCTGCTCATCTCTGCTATTTAGCCTCGCTGGACAGTTCGTCAAGAGAGCTAATGGTCGCCAAGTGGTCCCAAGAGCTTCAGAGTCTCGGTTTTAAGGCTCGAGCTCATTTCAGACTTGTGGACATCTTGCGAGCACCTTATGAGCCGAGTGAAATGTTGATTAAGATTGAACAGCTCACACTGGGCGATCCACATCTGATCGAAAACGTTTTCATGCTGCGGGAGCTGTGCTCTGTGCCAAGCTCAAGTGCTTGGCCTCTGCTTCTCGATCCGGAGGGAATTGGCTCTAAAATCTTGGCCAGCATACAAGAAACAACAGAGCAAATGAAAGTCCAAAACTTGAAAGAATACGAGCTGGACACTAGCGACACTCCACTGAGCGATCCGTTGGAGAACACAGCGACACCCAAAGACATAAACGAGTCTGTGGTTGTAGAAGAGCCGTTGAGTGCGCTGGACGTCACTCGTTCGCTGTTCAACAGCTCATACAAGCCGCCGATTGACTCAGTGAGCCAAGTCAACATCCCGGGTTCTTTCGCGCTCTTTTCAATGCCTTGCAGTCGTCTCTCTCGAGCACAAACTGTCCAGACGAGTAGTGGTCGCTCAAGCATCTGGGAAGCGTCTTCGTTTTACACTAGATCCCAGGCGACAGTGTTCAAATCAAAGTCGGTGCGAAATTTCGCTCCTCAACTTGAATTCGAGTCTCAATGCGACTTGCCAATAATCGAGCCCGATCTCAATGTCGTGCCCAAACACAATCTATGCATAATCGACTCGGCCGATTCCAACATAGACTACAAACTGGCAAATGCAGCCTATCACGGCCTCACGGTTCTTCTCATAGGCGCCGACCAACTCGAGTCGCACTCGCATTTGCTCGGCGTTTTCATGCAACGCGACTTTTGCTTTGAGCCCGACAGCAATCGCGAGTTCATCAGACTCGGAGAGGACAAGATTCCGATCAGTTCGTCGTTTCGTCTCATTCTGCAAGCATCCTGTCCTCTAGTCGTCTTGCAGCGTCAAAGCAGTTTGTTCAGGCGCATTCAAAGTGGAAAGAATGCAGCGCAGATGATCATTGACTTGAGCCCGTCGGTTAAGTTCATGTCCAACGACCTGCTATTGTGCATGGGGCCAAGTGGCATGACCAACATGCCAAGTCAAGTGGCCCTGAGCACAAAGCTGAAAATCGAATCTGAGTGCCAGGCGTTTGAACGCAAAGAAGAGCTGATGGATCGACTGTGCTCGCGAGAGGAGCTTCTACTTGACGACAAGCAAATTGTGCCGTTTGTTAACGAAAAATTGAACAAACTCAAACAGATCAATGATGCGCAGAGCGAAGCCGATCACATCAGGTTTGCTTTATGAGCTCGAAGCTCTGCCAGGGCTCAAAACGAATTAATGCTTTGAATCAGGGCCAAGGTGAACAAGTTAGCTCACTATTTCGGGCCGAGCTGTACCAACGTGGCACTAATCTTGGAAGCGCTCAAGTGGCTGCTCATACTGCAGCCGGCCTATTATGTCAAATGGTCGCTGCTCAGATCCCTAATAAATCTTGAGCTGAGTGAGGATTTCAAAAACAAAGGTAAAGCTTGAACTCGAACCCGCCTTGAGAATTTCTCTCAAATCAGCCACCTGAAAGCATTCAACTCGTTTGCCCGCGCCAAATTGATCGAGCGAAAAATGACCAGCCTCGTTTTCGGCCATTTGGAGTCTATTATGGAAGCGCGCCACTTCCTCCTTCTTCAACTGCTGCATTCGATTATAGTCGAACAAAGAGAAAAGCGGAAATCTTTCGGCCTGGAACAAGCACTTTCGGCCATTTTTGAGCCAATATGTGGCACGTCAAGTCAAAACTGGATCGATGTCTTGAACGAACCATTCTTCAATCCTTCGCTTGATCTTTTCTCCAGACTGTCTCACTCGATACGATCGCAGCCTAACCGGGTAAGAAAGACGCTTGCACAAATTTTCAGAGTCGAAAAATGTGCATTTTCCTTCTCTTAGTCGTTTGAGTCTCTCAGGCAGTACGCGAGTTGCTATTACGGAGGCGTGCTCAAGGAGCCAGTCGAGTTCGACTTGGACACTGCATACAAATTGCTAAGCAGCAATACGCCTTGCCTCCTACTTCAGTCAAATAGAAGTAAGCCAATGAATAAGAACACGCTCGATGGCTGCTCATTTCTCAATCTATCAAGCCAACGAATTTGTGGACAGCAAGTTTGAAATAGGCCGCTTCGGGAAGAGTATTCACCAAGACCTAAAGCTAGTGGTCATCTCAATGGACAAAAGCCAACAGAAGCAAACAAGACTCAAGGAGGCGCTTGTCGATGCTCGTCGTTCAGGTGCCTGGCTTTTGGTTCAGAATGTTCACTTGATTGATATATGGAGTCCGGAGTTGATATCGATCGTCAACGTAAGCATCATTCGTTTGCTCTCTCTACTCGTCTCAGATTACTTGACTCAAAAATCCAAAGCAAACAATGGACGCTGGCCTGGCACAGGAAGAACTGGACGCTCGCGAAGACTACACTCTGAATATTGTCGAAATGCAGACAACAGGAGGCGTTTACGTTCACCCCAATTTCCGCCTGTGGCTCATGGCAGACAAGCACTGCCTCCATTCGCTCCCCGGTAATCATTCGCACACCTTTCTGACCCGCTCAAGCTTAATCTAATTTCAAAAAAAAATCAGAACCGATTTTGGCTCAGTCAGTAAAGCTCGCTGCTCGAAGTTGTGGAGTCGAGCGCACATTCTACTCTTGCTTGAGAGCCAGCCAGGTGAAATGTTTATTCATTTTACTGCTTGAAATCATATATTTGAGGCGAGCTGATTTTTAGACATCCAAACAGGCCGAAACAAGTGAAAAGATCGCCTTGCTTCACAGCGTTTTAATGCACAGCGATCTGAGCCTCGACTACAGATGGTCAGTCAATCTCTATCATTTTGCGCCTTTTGCACTCATTCAGATTAGCCTTAAAGGAGCCTGAATGATTACAAAGTGTTCATGGAGACAGTGGAACGAACAGATGCGATGTCCAAATCTTTCCTTCTCCAGCTGGCCACTCGTTTGATTTATGGCTGCAGACTAAGCTCACCGCTAGATCTGAGCCATTTCGACCGGCTAAGTCTTCAACTCATCGATCAACAGGTCAGATGCCGCCATTTCGCTTTATTTCCCAGCCAATTCTGATTGTTTTATGGAGTTTAGAGCTGGCACATGGAGCGAATCAGCAAGGACGATATTCTCTTCAGACCAGGACAGTTGAATGAGTCGAAGCTCGTTTATCGAGAGCTCGCTCTATTGGCGAATGTTTTTTCCAAAAGTGACCAAACCAGGCAACCAGAGCAATCGGTCGTACCCGATAGCCAAGTCAAAGATTCCCAGACGCTCATCTCATTGGATCAAGCAGTTGCAGAGATCGAGTTCGAGTGTAGCCAACCATCAGTTCAACTTCGCGACTCGCTCGTTCGGCTAGAGTTGGCCGAATACGCTCAGTATTTAAGACGAGAAGGATGTTCTTCTCGCCAAGCTCAAAGCCAGCTGATTCAAAATGCTCTTCGACTCAAAGAGACATTGGCTAAGGCTCAAAGTCTACCTGATCCCGGCCTTTTCCTAAACGCGAAACGAATGCTCGAAGCAAACACAATGCTGGGACCCAAATGGGTGCAAGAGACTCAAACAGGCCCCATGAGTCTTCCCGTATTCTCCATCCAGGCAAGTCATTTGATCGTGTCCATTTTAAGGCTTTTCCGGTCTCATCGCCAAAAACAGGTCGAAAGCCCGGACACGAGAACCAAAGAAGACGACATTTGTCTCAACCGCCTTGAGCTAATAAACGGAACATTCGAGAAGGATAAAGGCGCATTCAAACCAAGCCGGCAAGCAGGTTGTCGAACTAAAATTCAATCTGCTTTTCTGGCCAAGTCAAGCCAAAGCGGAGCTGACTTGATCGCGCTTTGTGCGAATCAGGCGAACAAATTGACCCCGATCGCGTGGATTGAATGCCAAGTGGACACAGGCGACCTCCTCAGTCCGATGCCGCTCTACCTGCAGATAAGCACAGATGAGCTCTTCTCTTCACACGCTACTGACTAGAACCTCAAAGACTAAAACTCATTGCTGCCTAATATTCACAAGAGCGAATAAAATACCGACACCCTTCGCTTTACTGGGCTCTTTCTTGGCCTTTGAGATTTAACTCCATCAGCTCGGGCTCAAATCCAAATCGAGCAAATTCTAATCGAGAATGAGCCCAGCTCTGAATTGAGATTGAGTTGAGGTTGAAAAAACTGCAGAAGCTACTACATGAAAGGAAACTATGCAACTTGTTCGCATAATCGCCGACCAAATGAATTGAATGAACTCGACGGACTCGAAATAGCTCAGCTGTTGACATGGAAGATCGTCAGGATCTGGAGGCATACAAATCTTACCTGGACGCGAACATATTCGAGCAGTCGAAATTGATAGCAAAGTAGGTCGAACTGAGAATCTATAAGGCTTGACGATGACGCTCACCTGGCTAAAGAGACAGCAAGGAGTATGTGGAGTTCTGGCGCTTCTTGCGCAAATACCAGGCGGTCAAGGCGCAGCGAAAGTCAAACAAGAATCAGACGCCGAGCGATCCGAAGCAAAAGCGCTTCTCACCAGTGCTGGGCATTCCACTTGACTACGATCCAGCGTACCATTCGAATTCGGTATATGTAAACAGGCGGCCACAAGTAGCTTCGTACGATGCCACCGGGCACCGAACTGATGCGCAAATATCAGAAGCTCTGCTGAACGAGTTCAAAATGATCATGAGTCTGTACATTGATTTCATGCAGCAAGAAAAGGTAGCCACTTTTTTTTTTGTTTGGCATTTTGCCAGAAAATCACTCATCCCTCGCGATTAGTTTAAAAAGCTGAAACAACTGAGAGAGAAACAGGCCAGTCTGCCGATCGCCCAGTACCGAGCCGAGATTATCAGCTCAGTGAGAGAGAATCAAGTGACAGTGATAGCCGGAGACACCGGTTGCGGCAAGGTATACAGCTCATCGTGTCTGCCCATTGTTGATTACTCACCAATTCATACACAAAGAGCACTCAAGTGCCCCGCTTCTTGATGGAAGCAGGCTTCGAGGACATTGCCTGTACCCAGCCGAGGCGAATAGCTTGCATCTCATTGGCAAAGCGAGTGAGCTTCGAGACTCTGAATGAGTACAAGACCGAGGTGGCGTTTCAAGTGCGCTTTGAAAAGTCGCGCACGCGCCACACCAAAATCCTTTTCCTCACCGAAGGTGTTCTCCTTCGCCAGCTGTCGGGCGATCCGCTGCTCAACCAGTACAGCGTCATACTGGTCGACGAGGTGCACGAGCGTCATGTGCTCACCGACTTTTTGCTCGGCATTCTCAAGTGTCTGTTGAGCAAGCGGCCAGACTTGAAGCTCATACTCATGTCGGCCACAATCAACATCGATCTATTCTCATCTTACTTTGCCGGCGCCAAGGTCATTCGAGTTCCAGGCCGAACCTATCAAATAGAGCTCAAGTACATGCCGATCAGCCAGGTGGCGTTCGCCTCGGACAAGAAGAAAAAGTCGAGCAAAATCGACCCGCAGCCCTATTTGGCCATCATGCAGCTGATCGACCAGAGCTACGGCGCTGACGAACGCGGCGATCTCCTCGTCTTTCTCAGCGGCATGACAGACATTCAAACGGTGTACGACGCGGCCAAAGAGTACGCGGCCGAGAAGAAGCAGTGGATCGTGCTCACCTTGCACAGCATGCTTTCGATCGAAGAGCAAGAGAAGGTGTTTGGCATCTCGCCGCCCGGAGTGCGCAAATGCATATTGTCGACCAACATCGCCGAGACGTCGGTGACCATCGACGGCCTCCGCTTCATAGTCGACTCGGGCAAAGTCAAAGAGATGAGCTACGACGCCTCCAACAGAATGCAGCGTCTCCAGCAGTTCTGGATAAGTCGTGCCAGCGCCGAGCAGCGCAAAGGTCGTGCGGGCCGAACTGGCCCGGGCGTTTGCTATCGCCTTTACTCTCTCGACGAGTACAACAAGTTTGCCGAGTTCAGCACGCCCGAGATCAAACGTGTGCCTCTCAACTCTCTCATTCTTCAGATGATGTCCATCGGCCTGCGCGATATTCGTCGGTAATGTTGGCAGCCTCTATCGCAGGCCTAGCGCCCTGGCACCATTTGCTCGTCGTTTAGATTCCCGTTCATCGAGCCTCCGTCTGGCGAGAGTCTTGAGACCGCATTGACAAACCTGTTCGAGCAGAACGCAATTCACCACAACGAGGAGCTCACCGTCCTGGGCCGGATCCTTGCAGAGCTGCCAGTCGATGTGCAAATTGGAAAAGTGCTCATAATGGCCAGTCTATTTCATGTAAGGTTCAAGACACACTCCTGCACTTGCACTCGAAACGAATCTTTGGTGAACAGCTGGTCGAGCCGCTTTCCATAATCGCCGCCTCATTCAGTGTTCAGTCGCCGTTTGTCAGCAATTTAAAGTGCAACTTTGACACAATGGAGCTTAGGAAAGAGCTCGTCTCCGACCACGGCGACCCGTTCACGTTGCTGAATGCCTACACCAAATGGCTGGAGGTCTGCACTTGAATTGTTACTCAGCTGCTCACAGCTACTCATTTGGACCGAAAAGATCAAGGCAGGCAACGGCAACTCGTCGAAATGGTGCAAAAAGCGCGGCGTCGAAGAGCACCGTCTTTATGAGATTAGCAAACTAAAGCGGCAGTTTCACAACTTGCTCAAGGTCTGTCTCTGGCTTGTCAATCTATTGAAATGAGTCACATTTAGTGACCGAACAAAGGACATTGAAACGGCTGAAAACGACGACCAGAGCGAGAACGATTCAGACAACGATGAGCAAGAAGAGCTGAATCGGCTGAGAAAGAGCAAGAGCTCCGCTCAAGAATACAACGAACGAATGAAAAAGCTGACCGCAAAGTTGTTTGAGAAAAAAGAGCGCAAACGATTGATGGCCCTTAGAAGACAAATGAGCTCCAAGCCAAAGCGGCCCAAAATGCTCAGCGTCGAAGTGAGAACTTAACAGCTTTACTTGCTCCATTGTGAGCTGATCTGATTTGCGACCGAAAGGAGAATGAAATTGATTTTGACAATTTGAACGAAGACGCCGAGGAAGTCGACGAGCTCGGCGACGACATTCGCGACATTGATTTCAAGCTAATGCACGATCCAGACGAGCTGAAGGTAAATTTGGACTGCTTGCCGCTTTGCAATAGTCTCGAGCCAACGGGTAATAATCAAGGACAAACTGCACGAGCTGCAGCGGCACATGAGTGACACCAGCCTGCTCAAGTTTGTCTGCTGCTGCGGCTTGTATCCACAAGTGGCTGTTTGCGACGAGGCAAACGACTACCGACGCGACTCGGATCAGTGTCTTCACACAAAAGTAAGTCACTTCTCCCATATCGTCACATTTAGTTGTCACATTTGAGTCACATTGGTTTGAATCGGAAAGCGGAAGCCGTTCGTCATTATCCATCCGACCTCGGTGTTCTCCTACGATCCGGACATGCTGATGGCCAACGACGATGGCTTTGTAGAGGGAAAGCTCAAGTTCAGCTCCAAGCATCAGCTGATTGTCTACGAGTGAGTGCGATCGCTTTGCTTGGCCTCTCGTTCTAAAGGCTCTCGGACACTTTCTCTCAATCTAAAGCAAACTGATGGAAACAAACAAGCCTTACATAATGAACTGCATGCGAGTGCCGGCCTTGCCCATATTGTTTCTGTGCGCCCAGAGCGTGCACTCAAACGCGCGTCTAACTCAGTTCTTGTTCGAGGACTGGCTCGAGATTCGCTTCACCGGGCCCGAAATAGGACAAAAAGTGCTCAGCGATTCGCTCAGCCTTCGAAAGCTGCTTGAGAAGCTGTTCGAACTCAAGGTCAGTCAAAAGCAGTCGCTGTTCAAGTCAAGTCAAGAGGGCGCCGGCTCTTCGTCGGCCGACTTGTTCGACCGAGCCAAATTCCTCGAGCGACACACAAAAAAGTTGCTCGTCAAATTCATGCGACTGAATGTGCTCTACTCGTTGCGACGAGTCTTTCCGGCCGAGCTCAAGGAGCTGCTGGCTCCTGCCGAGGACTCGCAGATTAAAACCGACTCGGACCAACCGCCAGCCAATCGAACCAAACTCACCGAGTTCTTTACTTATGCAAGGTAAGCAAGTTTGCGCGAACCTTGGACAGGAGTGATTGTTAATTAATTGAGCTCCCCTTGCCAAAAAAAAAAAAACAGCTTAGTGGGCAGCGAGCAGACGCCGATTGACCAGGACGGCCAAGCGCCTTGCATTCAAGTCGAAACGGCCGAATGGAAGTGCGATTCGTGCAACTCTTGTTTGAATGTGAATCTGGCCGAACGTGTCTACCACCAAGTCGACTGCTTAATCGGTGCGTGGTTAGCTTCTCTCATTTGCGGATCACTTTAGCATTCACCTTCTCTACAATCAAGAGCAAAAGAACAAGTCCAAGCAGGAGAGGCCA
The DNA here is from genome assembly GCA_019059635.1 of Proales similis. Classification (NCBI taxonomy): domain Eukaryota; kingdom Metazoa; phylum Rotifera; class Eurotatoria; order Ploima; family Proalidae; genus Proales; species Proales similis. Next base: position 774,924 of record JAGVRJ010000015.1, read on the forward strand.
GGAACAAGCGAAAGTTCAGCGTTCTTCTGCGAACAGTGTGACAAGAACCTAAATCTGACGCCGATAGAATGGCTCAAGCATAAACGATCTCATCAAAATTAAGAGAACAATCGACGTCAATAGTCTGTCCCATAAAATGAAGAGTTGAGAATCAGCTTTTGCCTTTTTCGTCTCTAGACAACTAGGGCTTGAGTATAGCGATGACATCTACGCCTGAGCGGTTTTTAATTCAACTTTGCCTCGCCAACGCAAACGCCCACGGTAAACTAAGAATTTATTGTCCGATTTCTAAAAAAAGAGAGATAGGGAAAAGATTACGACAAAGGGGCTGAAATGAGTCATTTGGACGAGTCTAGGCGACTGTGAACTCATCGATGCGGCCGTCCATTTGACCGACGTAAATCTTGGCCGACTCGGGCGTAACGGTCAGGTCGTGCGCCTCGGATATGTCGGCCTGTTTGGTGAGCCAGGTGTTTTTCAATTTGCCAAACGCGGATGCAGACGCGTCAAATGTGAAGCCAAAGCCGCCGGTGCCCTTGTTGGGTCCGGTAACTGCGTAGATCGCTTGTTGTTTGGCATCGAAGGCGATCGCATAGACTGTCCTCATCTGCTCATGTCTGATTTCGTGCTTCTTCTCAAACGAGCCCATGTCAAAGCAGACAATTCTGAAATGCAACTCATGTGCTCAGTGACCGACGCTGCTGCTCACGACATCTTACCTTCCCTCTTCGCGACTGACCGTACAGACGAGCTGGTCGTCTTCCAAGAGCGTCACACTGTGCACAACAGCGAGCGGCTGCTGCTTGTCTTCGTACTGGCCGATGAAGTTTCCGTTGCGGTCAAAGCGAGCCACTCGAGAGTTGCAATAGCCGTCCGCCACAAAGATGTCGCCGTTTTTCACCGCCACAGCGATCGACGTCGGCTTGCAGAAATGGTTCTGGTCGTTGCCGGGCATCAAATGAGTGCCGAGCACAAGCGCTGGCTCTACCAAGCTCTTGACAAAGTCGAACTTGTAGATTTGATGCGTGCCGACGTCCGTCAGCCAGACGTTCTCTTCATGGTCAACGGTGCAGCCGTGTGGCATGTAAAACCTGCAAAGAGCAGCAGTCGCTCGTTAAACGCCGACTTGTAAAAACGAGAGCAAAACTTGCCGATCTGCGCCCCACTGGTCGAGAATTTGGCCACTCACGCCGTCAATAAGCAGGAGCACGTCCGACTCGATCGGGCCGTAGCGGTCCGTGTTGAAGCTGTTGCTGAACATTTTGAACGAGCTAAACCGCTTGGATAGGTCAAGTGCGCTTGACTGGGCGATAGTCTCGACCGGCTTACTCAAACGTCCACTTTCGATCAGCGCGGTGGAAAACCACAATGTTGTCGTCTAGATCGGCGTCCAAGCCGCCTACTTGTCCAATGGACGTGATGCGGGCTGATGGCGCAGTTTGATTTGAGAAGCTCACTGCGGCGTTCACTCTTCCTTCGCTCATGTCGCCCTGCACACTCGAATCTCGTTCAATGTTTGCTTTTGGCCAAAGAGCCAAGCTGCCGGCTAACCTGCGAAAAGAGGCTCGAGCGTTGAAGGCGGAAGCCCAGAGCGCCAGCGTGGAACAGAGCCATGCCCAACAAGACGGTGGCCGCGTGCGTCATTTGCCAAATGCTTGATCAAATCTTTACTCTTTGGCGTTTCCCAATGTTCGTTATGCTAAAAATCCAAGGCCAAGCGACCGACAATCAGACTGAGATGAAGCGAATTGAGTAGAAAACGCATAATAGGTTGTCGAGCACCGACAAGAACAAGCGAGAGACGACCGGGAAGCGAAGTGAAGAGCGCAATATCGATTTTGGATTATGTCGAGTCGTTTGGCGATAGACGAAGACGTCTGCTGCTGCTGTTGGATGTGGTGATGTTGAAATCGGGCCCGACTTGAAGAGGAGCGATGAGAAAACAACATGAGCCAACGGTCTTTCAACTCACACACACACACACACACACCTCAAGCTCATTAAAAAGAGGTGGGCGCGATCGTGATGCCGGCGAGTTTGAATTGCACAAATTCAAATGCGCGCTTGCAACCTAAAATAACATAGAACGAATGTCGAGTTGGATGTGAGGCGCGCGCACGCGAATAAGTGACAATTCGTTCGCTCTTGATTGAGTTGGCCAAACAAGCAGAGCCGTCTACACATGTCGTCTGTCTGTCTGTGAACGAAAAATTCACAGTTAACTCTCGAGAGCAGGAAATTCCTTAATCCAACCTCTCAAGCTGACCAAGTTGTTTTCGCAGATTAAAAAACAGCCCGAGAAGGAAATGGTTTACGTGAGCAGCTGGGAAGAGTTCACCAAAAACGTGGAAAGTCTTTACTTTGCCGATCCGATGAAGGTAAATGAATGCAAAGCAAGACCACAGCAACAGTTAAATTATCTCGTCGGCTAGTTTCGCATTGTGATGAAGTACCGCGCAAAGAGTGGCCTGTTCATTCGAGTGACCAACGACCAGCAAGTGAGTACAGCAGACGTCCCCCTACTCGCCACGATCTAACGGCTTTCTGCAGTGCTTCCAGTACCGCACCGAAGTGAGCCAAGACGTCAAAAAAGCCGAGAAGCTCATGAGTCTCCTCATGAAACAAATGGTCTCCGACGAGCTTTAAATAAGAACTTTTTCTGTTTTGCGTTTGTTTTTCGCTCGTTTTGTTGGCGGCTAAAGCCCGACACGTCGAATCTGGTGCCCACTCCAAGCAGTTCCGAGTCGCCTCGTCTTGTTCAGAAATAAATACCGAAATGAAAGCGAACGATGGACTGCTCGTGTTTATTTCAAATGGTCAAGTAGTGAAAACTCAACGTTCGCATCGGGTCACTTTTTGAGCGAGTTGGCCTTCACTTGGGCTCGGACAACGACCGATCCTTTCTTGGCAATGTTGTGAATAGTCTTTTCCATTTTGACTTGAATTTGCACCAATCAATCAAACAATCGGACGCTATCTACTCAATTGACTCGAACTTACAAATCTTGTGATCACCGGACATTGGAATTTTTATGCGAAGCTCACACGGATCGGAGCAGATGAAGACGAAGTCGGACTCGGACTCGCCGTTCGGATACTTCACAATGTGCCAATTAGAATGAGAAGCGAGCCGACTCTATTTGAGCTTGCCTTTTGCTTGTAGCTCTCGCTGTCCAAACAGTCGACCAGATCGACGTAGCCGAGGAGACAGCTGGTCGGATAGGAGCTGGGGAACTCGATGCTGCTTCCTAAAATAGAGACCATTCAGACCGTCGATTCAAACTGCGAATGTCTGCTTGACACCGGCCATCGCGATCCTACCTTGAGCGTAGTAGGCGCGATAGAAGTTCTGCATCTCAGCAATGCTCTGCTGAGTGGGCGCTTTGGCTGCCGCATGGATCCAGAGGCGGCCTCGATGCGGTGTGTACCAACTCCTGCCTTCGTGTCTGGTCGCATTCAGAAACAATCGAGTCGAGAGCAGAAGCTTTAAAACTCACTGCTTAATGCCGGCGACAAGCAAAGAAGCCCAGGGCTGATGCATGCTCAGGCACATGGCCCGATCGTCAAGCTCGATCAAATCGCTGTCCTGAATTCGCATGATCGCGTCGGTCGTTGGCGCCCGGTTCTCGTCGTTTCTTTTCTTGTCCCGCTTGGACTCGATGAACTTGCGATGAACAATGCGGCTTAGCTCGCCGGAAAGTGGCTCAAAGCGGCAGCTTACCGTCGGATTGAAATCGATTCCCCTGTCTTCGGGTCGCGCTCCCATCACGCTCGAGTGCTGCTGCTCTTGCTGCTCGAGCTCGTGACTCAGTCGCTCGTATTGCTGCCTCATGCTGGTCTGCTCTTGCTCGCTCAGAACTTTACGGCCAGCAAAATCGATCGTGAACATTTGCGCCTGCAGTCTTGAGCCGAAGCGTTTGTCGCGCAGCTCGGACTCGGCCGCCTTGACCAGCCGTTGCTTCAATTCTTTCGTTCAATTTGGCGCAAAACTGACCTGGTAGAGTGCTCGCTGCTTGCCAGTGAGCCAGTTGCTGTTTGTGTTGAAATAGTCCGACTCGTCGTCGATCACCTGAGTTCGTTTGGCGCTGTTCAAATTGAATGCGTTTCGACTCGACACAGACAGAGGAAGGGGACCAGTGCAACGAACCTGGTGCGTTCAAACTCAATAAGTTTATTCTTGTGCTCGATCGCCCGCTTGAGGCTGTCGTCGCTCGACTGGACGCTTGTCTCTGTTGACTTGGTGGCCGACAGGCTCTCGGCGATGGCGTCGAATCCCTTCCACGAGCGACTGAGCAGATCCTGCTTCAACTGTGCGGCCTTGTTCGAGTCGCGGCTGATCTTTTCCATCTCCTGACGAGTGCAGACCAGATTGCCGCAAAAGTAGCACGGCCCCGAGCCCTCAAACTCGCACACGATGCGTCCGCATCTAAGGCAGTTGTTGATCAATTTGTGCTTGGACGCCTGACACTCGCACTTGATTCGATCTGTGGACGACGCGTGAGTGGACATTTCTAATCGAGACTCGTTCCAATTACTTGGCTGATGGGATCGCGTGCTGGCCGCGCTAGAGCTCAGACTGAACGTGCTCTTTGACGCTTGGGCGCCCGACTGCGGCTGCTCGGCGTTCGCTTTGTTGGCCTGTTTGCTCGGCGCAGCGGGTTTGGACCGACTGGCGGCCGGCTTCTCTTCCAAAGGCGGCTTGACGTAAACCTTCGAGCAGACGCTGATCGCTGACCTGAATGGCAAATAGGGCAAGAATCGCTTACACGCGCCTGCACCGGCTGCATCCCGAGTCTGGCGAGCAGCTCGTCAATGAAAGCTGCCTGAGGCGGGTCGTTCACGTCCAACATGCTGGCCATGAACTCTCGCAGCTCTTTCTCCGTCTCAATGTTCAATATGTTCCTTGATGGGTGGTGAAATTGAGACACGACCATTCGAGCCGAGCGAGGAAAAGAGTCCAACTGACTTGGCGTATTCGTCGTCAATCTGAAAGCCGAGCATCTCAGACATTCGACTGGTGAACCAGGAATGGTGTTGCGAGTGTTTGCTCATTGCTGGTAAATGATGCTCATCAACGACGACAACCTCGACAAGCTGCGATCATCAACATACGGTCGCAAATATTGAAGCTTTTATTGCAAGCCGTGGCACTGGCTGGCTTCGAGTTCGTCTGTGTCATCAAAGAGCAGAGCAAACGGCTTGGCGCGGTTTATTAATTCAATGAGAAAAAGGTCAGAGGAAAGAAAAGAGCTCCTGATGTGAGGCAGACACGAGTGAGGAGGAAACGGCATCGCTCTGGACGATTGGTGGTCTGTGCTTCTTGACTCCGGTCTGTTTTAATGAGTAGAGGACTGAGTGTGAGCCGGCATGTGAATGCCATTGTGAAGAGATTCAAAATTGAGAAATTCAAGAAACTGATGAAACAAAAAAAAGGGCCGCGGCCGCCGAGGGCCGACCGTAGTTGCTCAGGCCATTGGCTCTATTATTTCGCCGTAGTACGAGCCGAACACGTTTCGGTTGAAGGTGACCAGTCTGAGGAACTGGCCGGTCAGCTCGACGATCTCTTTTTCGATGGCGCCCATTCCCTGCGGCTGTTCGACTGGGCCCTGAGACCGTTTGGTGAGTATGCTCTGCAGGAACTTGATGTACCTGGAGACTTGAGTTTGCGGTCAGAAGGCACACTGGAGGAGACTGGAGGAGAGAGGCCGACTTACACATTAGCTTGTAAATTTGATTCTCGTGCAGATTTTTGGACGACAAGTCAACAAGGAGACTGTTGATGGACTTTTGCTGCGAGTCGGACAGCTGTTGACCGACGTGCTTCTCCAACGCCTCGTTTATGCATTTGAGCACCTCGAGCGAGAGGCGCTGCATCATTTCCTCGAACGGCCTGTTCTCAATCGATTCAGACTTTTCCTCGTCGAAGCTTGGCCGCTCAAACAGGCACACTTACAGTCCAATGTACTCGTCGAGCAGGAGCAGCAGGTTGTTCTTTAGCTTGTCGCGTAGTTCGCGCAGGCCGCGCACACTCTCGCCCAGCATGGAGAACACTGAGTTGATGATGACGCAGACGAGCAAGTACTTGCGGCACTTGACGTAGATCTCGTTGAACCTGAGCTCGTCCATGGCCAGCGTCTTTGGGCGTCCAGAGTCAATAGAGAGAACTTGGAATCAGAGGAAAAGAGGATAGCTACCTCCGGAAAGGGCAGCTCGTTGCGCCACACGAATATCTCCATGAACGCCTCGTTGACCACAGAGCCGCCGGTCGGGCCGCTCTCGTGTTTAAACGAGCCGATGGTGTCCTCGTTCTTGATTCTGTCAAAGGCGCGTCTCAGCCATTGGCGCGTGGCTGCCAGGCCGTCGATGCCGGCCGCTGTCCTCAGCAAATGAAACGGGCGCCGAATGCAGACACAAGCCAAGCGAACGAACCTGATTGACTCTCGAGCAGCTCTTTGAACTTTTTCTGCTCGTAGGCGACCACTTGCTGCTGAATGTAGGGTCGCATCTGCTGAATTGTGTAGTTGGCCATGTCGAGTCTCAGCAGCTCGAGCGTCTCGATGATGCCCCTTTGTCGGTTCGTTGTGATTGAGCTCGACCGGGGACAATGAACACTTACTTGAACAAATCGACCGGATTGTCGACGCCTCGCAGCTGCGCCACTTGTTCGTCGCGGGCCGGCGCACATAACTTGCTCATCGTGTCGATGATGAACGTGGCGTACGGCTTGTAGTCGAACGAGCCGCTCTCGATCTGCTGCTTGATGAGCTGCATGTCGAGCACGCCTTCGATCTGCTCGCGGAATTTGACGTGATTGGGCAGCAACAGTCCCAGCACTGCCTGTCTCGCCTCCTCGATGAGCACGTAGGCGTGCTTGAACTCGCCCGGCTCCTTTTGCATGTCCTCACGAACGGCGTCCCAGAACGCCTTGTGAACTGTGCTGGCGATCTGCTTCTCTAGGCTGTGAACAGTGAGAGCACGCTGGCCAACACAAGCAGACCGGTTCTCACCTGTTCTCTTCGTAGTCGAGCTTCTCCAGCTTAAAGTCCTTGTTCACTGAGATCTCGTGCGCCAATGCCATGTTTTGCGCCGCGTTGGACGCGTTCATGAACTGTTCGATGGTGGCGAAGCGAGGCGGCGAGGCTAGGCCCATGCGGTCAACAAGAGCGCTGTAGACGGGCAGACGACAGGCAACTTACCGCCAGTGAGAAGCGCCGCTTGCATGGCGGCCAGAGTGTCTCGTGGCGAGCGAGGTGAGCCGCTTTCAAACGACCTGGCGCTGCCTGGTCCAGAACGCGACGATGGCGTCGACGGCGTCGAGCTGACCTTGGAGAATCCGATCGGTTCTGAGCTCGACTTGGCCTCCTCTTGCTCCTTCTTTTGCTGATTCAGCCTTTTCTCTTCGCCTCCTTTCTCTGACATCTCCGACTTGGCGGCCTCTCTTCTCCCAATCTGGCTTCTAGACTCAAACTGAATCAATCTGACTGCCAAACATGCCAACTCTGCGAGCACGTAAAGTCGAGCGAAAACATTTTGGTTGGGAAATTCTCGCCGCGTTATGTTTCATAATAAGTTGAAATTTCGCCATTCATTCAGCGACCGAACAATACAGCTCTAGATTGTGAATGTGACAAGCGGCCCAAGACGGGATCGACCGTTTCGAATGCACGCAAGGCGATGAAGCGTATGTGCGGACCCTATTCTCTCGCTGCTGCTGCTCTCTCTCTCTCGCTCATCTTCTCTTATGCGCGCAAGACGCGAGGGCCGCTTTTCCCGTACGGACGTCGGACTCCGCCCTCGCCGCCGATTATGGCCAGAGACAAGCATAATTATGAGGGTCCGGCTCGCTTTCAAGAAGCAGCGCCCGGCGGCGGTGGCAAGCGCGCTCAAATTTGACTCTTCTCGCTTTACGGCGGCCATCAATTTGTGAGCAACCCAAGTTGCGCAACTGACAACAAGTCGACCCAAGCCGAGTGGAGAATGGCCGTCTTTATTGGATTGACAACAACAACAACTTGGGTGGGGCCGACACCTTAGACAATTGGCAAAGAGACTCTCATCGTCGGCTCGTCCTATTTAGAGTGAGCTGCCGCGACGACCAAAATAGACGCATTTCAAGTCGGCAATTCCAATTGTTTGTTTAGGTTGTTGTCTGTTTAGGTCGCCAACAAATGGAATTTTTGTTTATTTTCAAAAAGTCTCGACAAGAAAAGCGAGAAAAGTGTAAAATGACAAATTAAAAAAAAAAAGAAGAAAAACAGAGAAATTGAATGGAAAAGGGCATTTTGTTCTTGTTCACAGCTGGTTCTGGAGCGTTGACTGCTGCCCTGGCTGTGTTGTTGGTTGGGGCTCTGGCAGTTCTGGTTGCTGCTCGCCTGGTGGCTGCTGTTGTAGCTCGTCTTGTGGCGGCTGTTGTGGTTGAGATTCGGCGATTGAAAGGTCAATTTGGTCCAAATTGAGCTGAGATACGGACGAAGTGTGAGAGATGGCGGCTACTACTGTTGGCTCTTTTTGCTTGTCGACGGGCACTGCCGACTGACTTTTGGCCAGCGCCTGCTCGCACGGGCATTCGAAGTGAACGCAATGGAACACGTCGTTGGCCGTGTTCTGGGTGCCTGTGATTTTTATGTACGACACTGGCCTGGGAGTGAAGGTGACCACTTGCCACGACCTTATGGCCAGAACAGAAAAGTGACTTGCACTGTGATAGGGGCCTTGATCACGGACACTTACCGGCAAGCTTCGTTGCGCTTGTCCACTGCCAGCTGCCATTCGGTTTGATCGAGCGACGTCTCGATGTAGTAGCTGTAGGCGCGGCTGTCGCAGTCCCAGAGCAGCATTCTAAAGCGGCAGCGGGTTCGACACGGGGAAGCGTGTGAGAAGGAGAGGAGGGCACTCACTTCATCGAGCCGATCAGATAAGGCTGAGCGAGCTGGATTTGAATGCAGCCGTTGCCCAGCTGGTGACACGTGTAGCCCGAGTCCCAGTCGTAGCTCGTGTAGTCCGAGTTGATCAGCGAGTTTCTCGATCGGCTCACTCCCTCCAGTACGAGTGCGTGGTTGGCTATGCTTGCCACATTGTAATGCGGAACTAGACGCGATTGGCTGTTAGAGAGACACGTTGCAGAGGCCCATAGGACAAGAATAGTCACCGATTAGATCGTTGAATAGCTCGTAGCGCTCGGTGGTGTAGCGCACCTCGATCGAGACCAAGTGGAAGATTCGATTGGCCGTGTTGCGAACGCCGGTCACTTTTATGTACCTGCAACAGGATGGCATGGAACGCGTTAGAGCGCCATGCAGAGGCTTTTTTTTGGGGGGTAGAGGCGACTTGCCTGGCAACCAGCGGCTTGAACACCAGATTCTGCCACGAGCGGCAAAAGTACTTGGAGTAGTCGACGATCCGGGTCCAGTCTTGCTCGTCCATTGACACTTGGACTGTGTAGGAGTAGGAGCTGCGAGGAGGCCTGATCAGAGGCGATCGGATGCGAGCCAGAGCGACGACTTACCGCAAGTCCTTGTCCCAGAGTAAAAGTTTGATTTGATTAAAAATGGTCGGCTCGCCGAGCTTGACCACAATCGAGTTCTGGTTGGTCTCGTCGATCGGATGGTAGGAGAAGCCGCGGTCAAAGTCGTAGTTGTGCGTGTCGCCGTCGAGCAGGGCGGACTTGAACTCGCCCTTGACGACTATAGCCCGGAAGCTGCTGGTGGCCACGTTCTGGTTCGGATAGAGCTGGCCGCGATGCTTCAGCGACATGTTCTTCTTTTCGAATTTCACTCTGATCGCGTCGAGTATGAGATTGGGCTCGAGCAGGGACGAGTCGCGCACTTCGTTCAGCAGCTCGTCCATGTCCATCAGCGGCAGGCGGATTTTGTCCAGAATCTCTGGTCTGGTCTCGGTGGGCGAGTTGCGCTCGTGCCATTTGGCCACCAGACGAAATATGTCGATTTCTTTGGCAAAGAACGAGTCGCGTTCAATGATCACCGCCAGACTCTCCTGAAATTTCCCTTGCCGGTTAGAAGAGCTCACGGGCGAGCAGGAGACAGGCGCACTTACACTGGAGAGGCCCAGAAGCTGATCGGACCGGAGCAGGGCAGTCGAGTTCTGGTCGATGTACTGCGCACAAGTGTCCTCGAGCGAACGCAGCTGGTAGAGCCGGGCCATGTCGTAAATGCTGCACACGTTGTCAATGCTCAGAATGGACTTGAGGTAATTGGAAATCGACTGAAGCAGGTCGGTGAGGCCGTACTGGTGCACGAGGATCATGAGATCGATGAGCGACTCTTCGCTCTCTTTGCGCAGCTGCAGCTTGCCCGTGTAAATGTACTCGAGCAAGAGCCTGAACGCGTGCGCTTTCACCTCTCTCACTTCGATTCGCTCTTGGCCCGTCTCCATCATTCCGCCGTAGAGGAGCGCGCGAAAGTATTCGCACCTGGCCGCCAGTATGATGCGATGCGCGGCCAACTCTTGTCCTTCGACCACGAACTTGACGTCGCAAAAGTCGTTCTTGTCGAACAGGTTTCCTTTTTTGGTGGCACAGTTTCACTTTAAGCACGCAGCCAGACAAGCGATTTATTCGCGTACCAATATCGTCAGAGAGACGCTTCACATGCTCAACCATGCTGTTGCTGGCATCGCTTGCACTGTTTACTACAAAGCAGCTGCGCCTCAGTGTCAGATCAGACTCGCATTTAGAAGGCAGCAGCTACCAAGCCTACCTCTCTTGCAACATTTCGTTTATGCCGTCCATCTTGCCTCGTTCCTACTTCATTCGCGTGGCAGACGCTTTAGATTTAAAACCGCTATAATCCAGTGGATCGCGTTTCCGTTTAGATTTGGGCCAAATTTTATTTTTATCTCGACTGCATAAATTACATAATACGAATTGGAGCCAAGCGATGGACTGGCACGTCATTCGACAAGTGCGTCGCAAAACAAACTCGACATCAAGTGAACAGTTCACTTGCTCTCTTTTTCGCTTGTTCTCTTTTTCGCTTGTTCTCATGTTTGACTATATTGTCTAGAGTCCTGCTCGCCAATTCTCCTAAAAGTTCTCCGAAAAAAACACTCTTGCCTGCAGATTGTTAAAACTTTCGACTTGAATCAACGATTGAAACACTAGTTTCTATGAATAGAAGAATAAAGGAAATTTATCATAAATGGCTCAAAGGGCCGGCGACCAGATGCGCGTCAAATGGGCTAAATTTAACTTGAATTCGAGCCAGATATAGCCAATCGAGCGCTGCCCTTTGGCTGTGTCTCTCTTGAAATGTTTGAGGCCAGAATGCAAATATTAGGGTTAAACCCAATTCAACCTAAACCCATTTCAAACAGCAGCATTGGATGCACAAACTTGGCAGTTATTTGTGCTTGTTGTTAAGGTGCTTGCCCAAGGATGCAGAGACAGCGTATCAGTGGCTGTGAGGCTTCTATTAAGTAATATGAACGTGTCGAAACAGAATTTCGCTCCAGAGCATGTTCGATGCAAATTGGTCCGATCCAAACAGAGTTGCGAGCATGCGCGCGCGCACACACAGACAAGCACAAGAGCAAAAGAGCGCGTACAAGAGAGAGAGAGAGAGAGAATGAGTAGAATGAAGAGAATTTGGGCTCGTCTAGAGCACAAGAGAAGAACTAGCACGTAAATGCGAGCGCGTGGCTTATCACTTTTTTATTTGTTTATGCCTTTGCGGCCAGAGAAATCTCAATTAAGCAGAATCAAACGACCTCAATTCGTTGGTGGCCGCCAGAGTCGCTTTGAGAGTGAGAGACAAACAGAGAGAGAGCGAGAGAGAGGGGCCTTACGGATCCACTTGGCAGCCAATTATTCTGTTTCGAAGCTGCTCGTTAAACACCGACGAATGGAGCAGAATGGAGCCATTTAATCAGCGAGCGCTTGTCCAAATGAGCCCGGTGGCAGCGCAGCTAGAGCAGGGCGTTTATCACAACGACAAATTTGCGTAATTTGACGCGCTCTTTGTCTACTAGTGGCTCGTTGGACCAGCTCGCTTGCTTGTGTCTCTATCGTTTCTCTCCTTTCTTGCGCGCCTCTCCCTTTTGTTGTTGTTGCTGCTGGCGGTCGAGTCCAACTCTTCACTTTGTTAACGCGCCGACTATTCGTGATTGTTGAAATCGAGAAATATATTTACTCGACATTTGCAAACGATGACACACACACACTCACGAAGCGAGTGAACGCCAAGCGAGCAGCCAAGAGGAGAATAATTTTCTAATTCTGTTTTATTACTTCTCTCCGTTGTCAAATTTTTATCTAAATTCGCTTTCTCGTCCGCCAAGCGGTCGCACGCGCGTCCTTAAGCCAAGTGGAACCAGATGGCGCTCGCCGCCCATCTCAGCTAACGAGAGCGTCTGGCTGCGTGTTTGCTCAGAGTGTAATATGGCGCTCTGACGATCGGCGCTCTCTCACTGACATTTCATCATCTATAATGAGCGCGCTTGTTGTTCCGATCTGAGCAAACTCGGCCCGTAGAGCAAACACGCCAAAGACGCTCATCACCAGAGCCGACGCCTCTTCTCGCTCCGAACGTGGTCGGCTCAATCAGACTCGTCTTGCCTCGCTGCCAACTCGCCTTGCTTCGCTCACAAACACGCCTCTCATGTCATGTCTCTCATTTGTCTATTTCGCTTTGCCTTTAGAAGCCTGATTGCACGCAAACTGAACTGAATGAGCTCGCTGAGGTCAAGTGATCATTAAATAGGAACAACTACCAAAACAGAAATGTGCTGCGGACCAACGAACGATGACGTAAGGAATCGCTTTGGCTCGTCTCTTGAGCGCGACTCACGCCTGAGCTTAGCCCCAAGAGTACAAGCGGCAGCAACCGCGTCACAAGTACAAGCGACGATGCACCGACTGCATCTGTCTGCTCTTGTTCGTGGCGTTCGCGCTGGGCATGGCGTCCATAGTGGCGTTCGCCATCATGCACCACGGAATCGATCGACTCGTGAACGGATTCGATTCGCACGGCAACATCTGCAATTGGCCTAATCAGCCTTCTGAGGCGTCCGACTCGCCTTTCATGAGCGCGGACACCACCGGCAGAGGGTGAGTGAACTCTTTGTCAGGCCTGGGTGCGTCGAATTGATTTGAATGGCAGGAACGTGCTCATCATGAACTACTCGAACCCGTTCTCGTCGGCGCGCGTCTGCGTCAAGTCTTGTCCCGAGCGGCTCATAAGCACAGTGGACGAGTACATTCGCTATTCGATTGAGAGCAACCAGTCGCTCTGCTTCTACACGGTGGCGCCCGGACAGTTTGTCACCGAGCTGTGTCCGTCGCTGCCGATCCTGCCCACGTAAGCGATTACCTGCCCAGCTACTTCCAGTCATTTGTGTGACCGGTGCGACCAGGTTCACATTGGCCAACCGATGCCTGCCCAAGATCGATCTGCTTCTTCTCAACTCGCTGCCTGTCGAGCTGCGCGGCATCCAAGAGTTTGTTAAGAGCGACTTTGTCCGCATATCGGTGATTCGCTTCTACGAATGGAGACTCGAGATCGGCCTTCTCTCTCTGCTGGCCATATTCGTTTCGCTTGTGCTCGTGTTCTTGCTCAGGTACATCGCCAAGATCATGGTCATCCTCTTGCTCGTCTTCTCAGTACTCGGCTCGATTGGTAAGCGCTGCCTGTGGTCGCTCTTCTCACCCTTGTCTCACGCGAGCTCTCACCAAGCGCTCTCCGCCTGGCTCTGGTACCAGTTCGCCGAGCTCGTCAAAGTGCCCTCACTCAACACCAGCGTGCTTGTGCCAGTCCTCAACGTTCAAATGGAAAGAAGAACTCTTCAGCTGGTTTACTCCATTCTGGCCACTATCCTTGCCGTGAGTTGCCGCCCTTTCACTGACCGGCTGCTGCCGCTTTGCTCTAATCTCTGCCTCTGGCCAGCTGGTGCTCACTTTGATCGTGTTTGCCATGCGCAAGCGAGTAGGCCTCGTCATCCGTTTGTTTGCGGAGGCGCAGAAAGCGCTCGCTGACATGCCGCTGCTGTTTGCGCTGCCAACGCTCACCATAATCGCCCTGTTGCTGTTCTTGACCGTCTGGCTGGGCACCAGCATCCTGATCTACTCGCTGAGTAAGTAGAGCATTCCAGCTTGATTGATGGGCGCCGAATTGAAACTTGACTGAAAAAGGCAACTCGCCCGAGTCGCACATAAAGCTGCACGAGTGGACGGTCAACAAGAGTCAGGTGGTGCTCGCCATGTGGATCTACCACATATTCGGCCTCGTCTGGATCAGCGAGTTCATATTCGCCTGTCAGAGCATGGTGGTGGCCAGCTCGGTCGCCCGCTGGTACTTCACCCGGGACAAGCGGTACCTGGGCTCGCCGATCTGCAGCTCGATCGCGCGAATGCTCCTCTTCAACTTGGGCTCTGTGGCCTTGGGCTCGCTAATAATCGCGCTCATTCGTCTGCCTCGCTACATTCTCATGTATCTGCGTGACAAGTAAGCAGCTTATTGCCGTTCGTCTCGCTCTCCTCCTCACTCTTCTCGTCTTGTCTCCTGTCCCTCCACACAGAACCAAAGCTTCACCTAAAGGCTCTCTGGCAGACGTTTGCGCCAAGATGTGCATTTGCTGTCTCTGGCTGCTCGAGCGGTTCATGCTGTTTGTCAACTACAACGCCTACACAATTGTGGCCATCGAAGGCGTATCGTTCTGCACCGCGGCGCAGAAGGCGTTTGTGCTGATTGTGGAGAACGCGATCAGAGTGGCGGCCATCAACTCGCTCGGCGACTTTCTTCTGTTTCTCTGCAAGCTCGCGGTCGCCGCAGCTACTCTTCTCGCCGCCGTCTTCTACCTCCGGATCCCTGTGGATGACGTATGGCCCTCTCACTACTCTCTCTCTCTCTCTCTGTGGGGACCATTTGAGCTCTCAAAATCGCTCTAGTTCGAGGAGGCCAAATTTGACTTCTTGACCTTGGCGTTCATCACCATCGTGGCATTTTTGATCGCGCACTGCTTCTTCACCGTCTACGAGGTAAAACTTGCTTCTCCTGTCCACATTGGGAATAATGTGGCCACACCCAAGCGACAAGATGGTGATCGACGCCTTGCTCGTCTGCTTTTGCGAAGACTGCCGAGCGAACGATGGCACTCCCGAGCGGCCCTACTACATGAGCCGATCACTGCGCGTAAGTCTTTCTATGCGTTTGATCCGTGGCATCCGTTTCGACTCTCTTGTCACTTAAAAGCGATTTGTTGACGACTCGTCCTCGACCAGCATAACCATAGACCGCTGAGATGGGGCGCCGGGACCAACCGTTTCTCAAAGCATTAACCCGCCCTGTATGGTCGTTGCATTTTCCTACTTGCCATCTCGTTTCTTATTTTTCTTTGTTCCAATCCACCAATTGAACAACAGAGCAGCCCGAAATACACTCAAAAGCCCGACTACCGCCGCTAGTGCGAATAAATTGACAGGCATCTCGTTTATTACTTGTTTAGATTTGGCTAGATCACAGTTCGAGACGATTGAGAATTTTAATGAGCGCCTGTTCGAAATGAGTCGAGGAGTCGTCGCCGCCGCCGGACGCAGATTGGCTCGATGAAATTTGCAGTGGCCGCCTGCTGCCTGGGTCGGCGTTCAGATGATCGTAGAGCGAGACGCGAATAGAAGGCGACGCCGATCGCGGCTGTCTGGGCGATGTGGAGAACGAGTTGCGAGCCGAGTCGCTTGGATGCAGGCTGTTTAGGTTGGATGCGCTCATGTTGAATTTGGCTTTGTTGAGGTCGACAGATCCAACGCCGTGGGCACTGGCATTTCTGACCGATGCAAACGAGCACTTGCCAGTTTGAGAGGCGGCGCTCTGTTTGCGCAAGAACAGCGAGCGGCTGGCGTGAACCGCTTCACGCACCGACTCGTTCTGGCTGAGCTCGTTTTGCATGTCGATGACGTACTCGTTGAGGAAACTTTTCAAATCGTTGACTTGTCGAGTGGGCAGACGAAACGCGTCCGGACTGTCCTTGTAAACGTCCAGGGCCGTGTTCCAGTCGAATTGGGTGTCTCGCTCGCTCGGTCGACGCCTGAGCGCCAGACGAACGATTAAACTGATCACCGGTGGTTTGAGGTTGTACTGTTTGCATCTGTAGTAGAAGCTTAGCTCACGGTGGTAGTAGAATGCCGGATTTGTCCAACGCACGTGCTCGTGCACAAGACCGAACGTGTGCTGGAATCGGCCGCGCAGCAGCTCTTCGTCGCTCATCGGCAGTATGAGCTGGAACGAGGCGGCCAGAGCGATCTCGGTCAGAATGGAGTAGGCCGAGTTGGTGTCGATGAAAACGGCCAGCTGAATGCCCTTTCTCTCGCCTACTTTGGCAATGAGGTCGCGCAGGCTCAGCGTGACACGCTTCCAAGCCAACGAGCTCGACTTGAACAGGTTGGCCTGGTTCTCGCGCCTCTGCTCCAGCGAACGGCTCACTAGCTCGATGCTCGAGTCGCCGCACAGCAAGTAGACGTTGCGGTTCAAGCACTGGTTGTACTTGCTCACGTTTATGAGGAACTGGCGCGGATCGAGCTCGTCCAACAGGCCGCTGGTGGAAGTCTTGAGGTCGAGATAGCCGGCCAGCGTTTTGGCCAGTTTTCGCTCGCCAATCTGAATCTGCTCGCACTTTTGGCTGCACACAAGACCGACCGTGTCTTGCTTCTCGCCGCCCAGCAGAGCGTAAGATATGTCCGCCTGCGGACACATGTCCACTACAAGCACGGTTCGGTCCGCATGTCTGGACGCGTATTTCAGCGCCAGGTGGTAAGCCAGCGTTGTTTTTCCGCTTCCGCCCCGGCTGTTCCAAATTGCATAAGAACCGAGCAGAGGCATTTTCTTTTCTACCTCTAAAGACACAGACAGATAAAGCAAACTTTGAAACAAATTTAAAGAGCAGCCTCTGGCCTGTCTTAGTGTGTGTGTGTGTGAGTAAGTGGGGGGGGGTGTGAGCGTTTGTGTGTACATGTTTGGAATAAAATTACTGCGAGAGCACTCATTTGCTAGTCAACTTCTTAGCCATAATCGCTTAAGCTGGCATTTGCAATTTAGATTGCCAAGTCCCAGCTGATCTAATGAGTTGATAGGAGCTGAGAGAAGCTGCATTCTGCCAGACGACCAAGCAGAGACGAATGGCGGCCTCGAGGCGAGCGAATAAAGCAGCATTCAATCAGTTTGTGAGCGAACGAATAAATGAATGAGAAATTGGCGAAATCGTAGCCAAACGAAGCCAATCGATTTCTTTCCAACCGGATGTTGCGTTTTCCACCACAAGAAGCAATCATTCCGCTTATTTTGCCTACTCATTTGCGTTTGCATTGCAAATACGCTGAAAAATGAGAAAGAGAAAAAAAGAGAGGAGAGAATTGGTGTTTGAGTAGCTATGCGTTACCCGGATTGGAGCTAGCGGGCCAGACACAGAGAGCAAGCGAGTGTAGAAATTGACTTTCAACTCTTGTGATTCTCTCTTGTTTGGTGCTAATTAATCAACTGGCGCAATAATTTGCTCACAAGTCAGTGGCGGTCGATGATTCTATTCTACACTAGCAACTCTCTCATTCTCTCTCTCTCTCTCTCTTTGTCTCTGTCTGTCTGAATCTCTGGCTCTCTGTTCTGGCATTCTGTCTTTTCCTCTCGGGGCCACGATTGTTAGCCTCCTCATTTGTGCTTCTTTCCTTTTTGCTGCTTCGGCCAAGACCGCGTTTGGCTGAAATGTTGGCTCAAACTTGCTTGCCTCTGCTTCTGATCGATTCGCGGGCATCATGGCTCCGGCTTCCGGCTCCTCTCTCTCTCTCTCTATTTCTCTCGCTCTGCTCATTATTGGCCCTATGATAATAATAAATTTCAATCGGCTACTACGAATAATCAATAAAATTTCTACCGGCTGTTTGAAACGTAAAATATTGAATAAATAGGCGATACAGATAATCAGGGCGGATTAGACGGGGTGCTGGGTTCGAATTGACGGATCAATTTGCCGATCGGTTTTCCATGACACGTCAACAGACCGGCGCCCTAATCTATGCGCACGTCAGGCACTTGGCGCTAATCATTGAAGGCGTCATAATCAGACAAGTCGACGAGCTTCTATCTAATCCGCTTGCTCTAAAACGGATGCCACCGCGGCAGCGTCCAATACCGATCGGAGACATATTTGCTGCCGGTCCAGAAATAGACGCGCCGCTTAAGTTGCCCCCCCCCCCCATCCATCTGGCCTGCCCGCTCGTGTCTTTCACTTTCACGTTGCTTTCAAGTGTTGGCGAGCTTTGATGATGACGATCTAGGCCTTCCGTGATGCTTGTCTTTTCGTGTCGCCGTCTCGCTAGATACGCGCAGCTCTCCTTACTTGTATTCTGCTCTCGTTCTCTCTTGGGTTTGCACTTTAAATTGGAACCGCTCGCTCGCTTGAATCTGATTTGCCCAAAGAGCAACAGGCTGAATTGCTCCACAAGCAACATAGAATGATTCACACAAACTCAATACTGGGCCGGGTAAACGTCGACTCGAGTCAAACGCAATTGAACTGCTCGGTCGATTTGAGTCTGCTGGACGAGTATGCAGTTCAGGACCTGTTGACGGTAGATCTAGACGCGCTCAATTCTCTAGCGGCGGCGGCCAACTCTTAAGTGAATAGAGATACGACGTACCGTTGGTCGAGACCGATCTCACTCAATGGTCGAACGAGTTCACGCAGTTCTCGCCACACAAGACTCTCAACCAGACAAACAGTGAGCACGAATGCTTAGTCAAGCGCCTTCTCGTCCAGTACTTCAACTCGGGCCTCTCGGCCGCCCTCGACGAGCTCAAGTCCTCTCAAATCGGTTCGTAAGACTCGCAAGGCCGCGCCTGCTTGCTCAACTGACACGATTCGCTCGTTTTAAACAGCTTCGGTTCCGATTGTGACTCAGACGACCGCTCTGCTCGGCTACGTGATTAATTTGTTCAACGCGCCCGTCTATCCTTGGCTTCTGGCTGTAATCTGTTTTGCCTTTTCTCTGCATTGCTCCTCAAATCGTGACGTTCAGATCATAGAGCGAAGAGCTCAGCTCAAAAGCACTCGAAGCTTTCAAGTAAGAGAGCGTGCGCCTGCAAGACAGGCACGAATTCTAATTCTCTCCAAAGGGAAGCAAGTTTGATCGTTTGTCTGAGCTGGCATCCGCACTTTAACAAGCTGGCAGTCGCCTACAAACAAGACACAGTCGCCGTTTTTTACTCTCAGAAGCAGCCGGTGATCCTCAAACACGCAAGGCAGCAGTCGATCACAAGCATCGCCTGGAAGTAGGCCAAATCGCTCTGCCTTTTGAACGTTCGATCTCTCCCAAATGCAAACAGGCCCTTCTCGGCGTCGATAATTGCGGTCGCTTGTGCGCAAAGGATATTCATTTGGGATTCCGAAGTACTTCCGCTCAACTTGAGGTTCTCAGTCTATCTTGGTCTTCATCTCTTCATCTCTCTCTCTCTCTCTCTCTCTCTCTATCTCTATTTCGGTCTCTCTCTTTCTCTGTGTGTGTGTGTTTGCTCTGCCTTTCCCCTTGTCAATCAATCTTTTCCACGTCTCTTCGACGGCGGCGTTCATCTAATCTCGATTAATTCGGACCGCTTCTCAAGACGCTCGACATCGTGCTGCTTCGTGCTTGAGCATCCTTATCACAATGACATTATGGATATCAAATGGCATCCCAAATTCGACTCACTTATTTCGATCGCGTCTAAGGACAACCGACTGCTTGTAAGTGACACTCACGATACTCGATTGGCAATAAACAAGCGCCAACATCTTCCGCAAAGGTCTGGGACGTCTCTCGTCGTCAAAACGAATCGATCAAGCGAGTTGGCACTCGCGGCTTTTCCCTCTGCTCGCCGAGTCCGGACGGAAGTCGTCTCTTCACCGCCGATCTGACCTCGTCGTTTCGGTGCGCCATTTTCCCTTTTCCAACCTCTCTTCTCATTTTTTTTTTCAACTCGATCCCGTTCGAACAGAGTGTGGAACACGCAGAACTTCGAGTCGGACTCGTGGTCCGACTTGCCTTCGCGCTGCAATGTACTCAAATCTGCCTCTCTGTCTCTCAGCTCTCTCTCTCTCTCTAGTGTGATCGTGTTGAAGGCGGCCTGCTGGAGTCCGGACGGCTCTGCCCTGATTTTCTCCACTTTGGAGAACAGCCTGCTGTATGCGCTGCGGATGCGTTCGAACGAACCACAAGACATCGGAGTGCTATTGGACGTGGCCTCGGTACTGTCCGAGCTGGAGGCCAATCAGAGTGGATGCGAGAGCTTCAGGTTTGTTCAGCCTTGATTGAGCCAGCCAGCGGCAGAGCACTCATTACTTGTGCCTTGGACAGTGTCACCGGTTCGATTGCGGCGATCGCATGGGACAGCAGCGGGCAACGAGTGGCGGTCTCGTTCAAAAGTAGACATTTCGATATTTCATTTTTATGACGAGTCTTAATTTGGCCTTGATGCCATAAACGGCCTTGATCAAAGGAAAAGCGATCGGCGCCAATGTGGTGGCCATATTCATGTGCAAGCAGGGCGCCAAGCTCAATCTGATTCCGAGGTGAGTGCCTCTCTGCGTCACACAAGCATGCGAGTAGCCATCTTCTAATGGCTCAATTCAGCGGAGTGATCAACGAGCCGGAAAACGCCTGGGCTGTTGACGTTTGCTTTAAGCCGTCGTTCGAGCAAGGTGCTCTCCTCACAATTGTAAGCGTTCAATTGGCCTTCTCCGCTTCACTTGGTCCGTGTACATATTCAAATTACCAAAAGAAGCGTTTTCATTTCTTTACAATTTTATGTGCGCGTCGTTTACTCTCGTCGTTATTGTTTTTCTTCTAGGCATGGTCGAACGGACGCGTTCAGCATCAGCCAATTGTGTTTGCTCGATTTGCCAATTAAACGTGGACGCGGCGATCTCACAGGCCTGTCAGATCACTTTTGCCTCAGCAGACTACGAAATGTTCTAATTGTCGAATCTAATAAATCATTGTCAACGCCAACAACAATAATCATAATAATCAATGAGTGAACGAGTGAGATGAATAGGGAGGGGAGACGAGCTCAAAGGCCATTCCAATCAAATGCCGCTTTGTATTTCAATAGCATCCATCATGCCGACGCACTAGTCCTGGCCCCTACTCTGGCGGCCCTCTCGCTCGTCGAGAACCAATAGGGCCACAGCGGGAGGCAGCGTCGAGAGTCATTAGAATGTAAAACACGATATCGAAATTAGAAACAAAAACAATGCGTTCCATAGGCGAGAGGGAAGTCGAGCAGGAGGGGGGGGGGGGAGGCCGCGATATGCAGAGCCCGCGGCTATCATTAGAGCAGACGGAACTGGGCGGGGCATTCAGAAACTAATTGAGCCGTGTGAGCTGCTTTGGAATGCAGCATTCACACACACAAGCACGCACAAGTCCGATTCACCTGAGGGCAGTCCTCGGGCGTCTAGCTGTGCCCCGAAGAATGCATCAGCTAGACAAACGGTCCCACAGTTTGGTCTCGGATGGCCATCACGCAAGTCAGAAAGAAACTCGATCCAACTAACTGCCTCCCAACAGCCCGCTCGGTCGCCAGCCCACTCAATTACGTACGAGAAAAACTTGAGAGTGAATTAAATACTTAAATAATTTATTAACAATGGCCGGATGATGGTTTCCGAGCAGAATAAAAAAAAAGAGAAAACAATCGATCAAAACAACGAATGAAAGAATAAAAAAGAGGAGCAAAATGAACAGGCGAGGGAAAGGAGTGGAAATATTGGATTCTGGATGATAAATAGGTGTGGAATAGGCGGAGAGCGCCAATCAGCTGGCACGCCCCGTCTGTTTTAAATATAGAGCAAATAAGTTAATTCTCGATGCCTAGAATGAAACCAAAAACACATAAAAGTCAATTTTCAAACAAACAAGCAAACGGCGGCAAACGAGATTAAAAGCAGCCAGCCAGCCGAAGCAGCAGCAGCAATCTGGCTTCATTAATGGCTTCTTCATATTGCTTGGACATGGCTGTTGCTTCTCAGACTTGTACATCTTCGTTTGGGATGGCGCCGATTCGCTCTCTTTGTTTCAAAGCTTCTTCGTTGGGCTGGCCATCGTCTGTGTGTGTGTGTGGAAACTTTTGGAGCGCTAGGCCACAGACAGTCGAGGCCTGCCTCAAAGGAGCGCAGACTCGCGTGTCTGCCTCGCAATAAAATAAAAGTAAAGCTCAAACAACAACAACTTGAACAAGTCTAAAACATGTGGATAAAATAAACGCGTCGCCGCAGCGAGGACGAGACAAGAGCAGAGGAATGACGATGAGCTGTGGCGTGGCAGTCGTCGCCGCTCTCTTTTCTTGTTTGCCTTAGTCCTTAAATATTTGATAGATGGAACAGAGTTGAATGGAAATATGACGAGCTGAGCAGAGTGGCCTGCTCGTTTGCTCGCCAAAATAAGAACGAAATCATACACACATGCGCACGCTCAGACTAAAACGCACATAGACGAACAGGGCAAACATAGTCAAAGTGGCAGCAAATAAATAGAGGGCGACGATTAGATGCAGCAAGGAGGCAAACATATTTACAGTGATGAAATAGCAGGACTCGTCTCAATCGACGGGAATAAATAGAAAGAGATGTGAAGCGGTGGTGGTGGTGGTGACCAAGCGGTGGTGGTAGTGGCGAAGCGATGGATGCTTAAATACTTTGGAAGAGAGCGCCGCTGTTGGAGGTGCTCAGACTGTGTGCTCACAGCTCTCGGGTCAGTCTGGTCATTCATTCTTTCGTTCATTATTTGCTTGCATCAGTCGATTCCAATCGGCATTGGCTTGGAGTTGTTGGCAGGAAACATTTTCTCTGATTTGATTATCGCCGAATAGGCCGAGTTGAGCGACGACGCATAGGCAGGCGGCGAGGCCGAGCCGGCCGTCGAGCCCGGCGAGCTGTCAGTGCGAGTTTTGAGGTTCGATTCGCTCTCGTGGCTCTGTCCGTGCTCGTCCAGGTTGTGCGTCATTTCGATCGCGTGCTGGTTAGACGAGCAGCTCGAATTGGCCGGCGACGGCAGTTTGTGGCCGTCACCACCGCCGTTCACAATTGTTGTCTGATTCGAGTTGGTCGGCATACAAGACGACGACGATATGGACGACGAAGAGGCAATCGACGAGCAGGGCGACGGCTTTCCTTGTCCCGCTGTTGCATGATAGCCGTGACCGCCGTGGCTCGATTCATATTCACTTCCTATGGGCTCACAGACGCGCGTCTCTTGCTTCATCTGGCCAGCGGGCATTGGACTGCTGTGGTAGGCGCTGTGCGAGACGAACTGCGCTGCGCCGTTCATGTTCATCTGATGCGGCGCCTGTGGCTGCATTTGTTGATGTTGGTGCTGAGCATGTTGCTGCTGCTGCTGTGCATGGCTGTGATGGACTGTCTGGCCGTGTTGGTGCGAAGTTTGAAGCTGCAACTGTTGCTGCTGTTGGTGGTAGCAGTAGATCATGTAGTCGACGTTGAACAGCTCTCGGTGAAGTGGCGGAAAGTCAACGTTCGGATTGTTCAGCTTGAATGTTTTGATAATCTCGAGATGCGACTGTGACAGTTGTCTCACGTTGTATGAGAGCAAGTTGAGCAGCTGCTGAACAGTTTGCTGCTTTTCGAGCGCACTGGCGCCCTGGTGACGTCCATTGTTCTCCATGTCCATGCGGAGAATGTCGATGAACTTGTGTCGGTAGGCTTGCACGCCCTTCGGGTCGTTGAGGGCGGCATTGTCCGGATTGAAAAGAGCAATGGCGGACAGAATGGCCGTCTCAGTTGGTCCGAGTCTGAACTGCTTCAGTTGTCTGAGCAGATCGACATTCTCGTGCAGGAAATAGGCCTCTTGTTCGGTGAGCGCCCATTCTAAATGCTCGCGTCTGAGTATCTGGTCGATGGTAATCAACTCTCGGTTGTAGACAAAGGCATTGCACTCGGGCACGAAGCACTGCGCCGCGTAGATGAGCGTCATGCCGAACGACGCCGACTTGAGCAATGTGATCTGGTCGTCCTGAACGAGCTGCATGAAGCCGGGCACCATTTTTGAAAAGTCAATTATCTGCTGCACGCAGGCAGTCAGCTTGTCGGCCAGCTCCAAGTAGACCTGAATCTTGTTGGTGCGGCCCAGACGAACGAGCTCGCCGCTGGGCGCGTTCGGGTACGACTGGAATCGATGGACAACGCGCGCAATCTCGTCCAGATCGAAATAGGAGAGGAAAGTGCGCGAGTGAGCGTCGAATATCTGCTTGGCCAAATTGGACAGACTGTAGTCGCCCGAGTAGCCGTCGATCAGAATTTCACCGCCAACAGGTCTCATGCTCTCGTCGCCGTAGCCATACTGGCTCTGTTGGGCATGCTGCTGCTGCTGCTGCTGTTGAGGTGGCATTTGGTAGTAGGCGCCGTTCTGCTGCTGAGAGGAGACAAAGTTGGACGGCGAGCCTGAAGAGACCGTGTGCACTTGATAGGGCATTGGCTGAAGGTCGAACGAGCCGAGCAGCTGAAAGTCGTTCATGGGCATCAAGTGAGCGCCGGACGTCGACGAGGAAGACGGCGACGCCGAGCTGGTCGTGGTCGCCGCTCCGTAGTCGATCATTTCGTCTGTGCTCAGCAGCTGGGCTCGTTGGACCATTTGCGGCGCGCCATTATAGCCGCTCTGCATGCTCTGCACAGGTGTCATGAAGTTCTGATGAGGATTGAGCACCTGGCCCGGCTGCACATTTGCTTGCTGGGCGCTGCTGCCCTGCGTGGACGCAGCCGTCTGATAAGTGACCCGAGCGTTGATAATCTGCTCGGACGCGGCGCCGTTCTCTGTGTAAATGCCGTATGTGGAAGGCGACGAAGAGGCCGACGACGGACACGAGCGTCCTTTGTGCTCGAGCCCGGTGCCAGCTTGATATTGCCCGGCGAGCTGAGCGCCGCCTCCGTTTGGTGTCATTGGCGGCCCGAACGATGTGGCCGGCATCGAGTTGAACCCGGCCTGGATCAGTTCGAATTGATTTTCATTTTTCGCTTTGAGTTCGCTGGCCACCTTGGCCTTTTGCTTTTTTGACATTCGTCCGAATTTGACCGCTGCTCGCAGCGAAATGAGAAACCGAGGCCAGACAAGTCGCAACGAATGGGCACACTTACCATCTTTGGACATGCCGAGAGACAGGCACTTTTGCAGGCGACAGTATTGGCATCGATTGCGGTTGAGACGATCGATCAGACATGACTTGTTTCGGGAGCAAACGTACTGCACGTTTGTCGAATAGCTTCGGCGGAAGAAGCCCTACAACGTGACGGTGGTGAGATGAGCACTTTTTATTTTTGACGACGACGACGACAAAGGACGGAACTGAGACGACACTGAGACAGCACTACACCGAGTGCTTACTTGCTCTGTCTGGACGTCATCGGTCTGGACGCCATCAGTCTGGACTTACCTTGCATCCTTCGCATGTGATCACACCGTAGTGGACGCCGGACGATTTGTCACCTATTTTGTTGATTAAACCGAATGAGTGAACTGCTCTAGCCGAGTGGGTGAGAGAGAGAGGCTTACCGCAAACTTTGCATGGTATGTTCTCGAGCTCGCCTGTGAGCAAAATGTTCAATTTAAATGAGCGAGCGGTCCGAGAGGTGGGCAACTGATCAACTTACGCATTTCGCTGGGTGTCGAGAGTGAATCGATCGATGTGAAAAGTGTTGGATGTGTGTGTGTGTGTGTGAATGAGCGCACAGTAATTGGTTGTGGAAACGCCGACGAGCGTCTTGGTTCTGCTTTGACCGCTTTGTACGTTTAATGAGTTAAAAGACGCCGCAGAATTGGGCACGTTTAGTGCGTCCGGTTGGACATGTCGAACGGTGGCAAATAAGGACTCTAAAAAGGCGCTGAGAGTTGAACATGAAATTTAGCGGACATTCGAAGAGTTGGCAAAACAGGCAACAAAATGAAACGAAGTAGGCAATACGAACGAACGAACACAGCACCTTGGACGGCATATCGAGAGCTGCGTGAAGCCGGCCCAACAAGCAAGCCGAGCGAATGTTGGCCGAGCGAGCCGACCGACAAATGACCCCGGCCGGCCTCGTCTTCATAATGATGTTGTGTCCATTAGCATAGTTTATGCGGATGGCGCTGTAGCCAACCACATTCCTACCTGGCGTTTAATCACGCCGGCTGAGCACCGCCCCCGCACCTGGCTCTTATCGTTTGTCGACTACGACGATCACCACCACCACTGTGATCACGACGGCCACAGAGCTGAGCTTATGAGTGAATAAATGCACTTATCACGGAAGGGACAATGCCATGGCGGTGGTGATGAGGATGATGGCCTCACAGCACGCTACCTCTCCTCTCGCTCTGACATGTTCTCTGACAGGCTTTAACGGCTGAGCGAACTAATCAAAATGCCAGCACGACCAGCAGAAGCGCGTCAAAGCTGCCTCGAAATATTGTCCCCGACTCGATGAATGGCTTGTTGGCAGTCTCTCTCTCTCTCTTTCACTCTGTCTATTTATTTATAGAAAAATAGAAATACTATGATGAATAGAGCCGCTGCTAAAATTAGCGATTTAAAAAAAGTGAGCCAATGAAGGAGGAACGGCCGAACGACTGAGTGCCGATGGGACAGGCAGCACTCTGCTTTATATTGGCTCCTCGTTTAATGGGACGCGAGTTACCTAATAAATTGGGGCGCAAGGGCATCTCGCCCGTGAACAGCATTCAAATAAACTAGAACTGGCTCTCGCTCATTTGTTCGATTGATCGAAAAAAAAAGGAGAAACAAAATAGAGAGCGGACGAATGGACGGCCGTATGTCCGTCCGTCCGGCCGGCCCAATCGACAACGCATGTTTTGTTAGGCATGCATGAAGTAAGCAAGCGAACGAGCGATCGTGCTGTCCAAATAGATTTATATCCTCCAAGGCTTGATTTTCGATTAAATTAAGAAATAATAATAATAATAATAATAGTAGAGGAAAGAGAAGAGAGGAGAGAAATAAAGCGAGCCATACAGCCAGAGAGAGAGCGCGAGAGCAAGGGAGGAAGAAGGGGAGAGAGAGAGAGAGGAGTGGGCGGGTGGGAGTGAGGGAAAAGAAGGCCCACAGGCGGTCAAGACAATGCGGTTGAGGACTCTCGAGGCAATTTGTTTTCGTTTCGCTGCACAAATACTTCTTCTCGTTGTACTTGAGCGAATCGAATGGACCGCAAGCGCTCTCCTCTTCGGTCCGTTTCTCACTCGCCTCCGTCGATGGCCTCCCTCTCCTCCCCTTCTTCTTCTTCTTCTTACCTGCCCGACAGGCCCACGATTGCTATTATTTGCCTATTCGATTAATATTTTCGTTTCGCGCCGCCAAAAAATGCCTGTTTGCTCACGTACTGTTTGCTCGCCTAAATAAGTGGCGCTCTTCCGGTCGCGTTGGAAACATTCGGCTTGCAGGCGGCCACAATCGATCAACAACATGATTCGCTCGGACGCACTCCTTAATTGACTGCCTCTCGTGACCCAGAAAGAGCCGGAGACGCACATCTGTCTCTTGAAGCATGAGATAATCTACTGCGGCTATCAGCTACTACTACTAATACTACTTTACAGCAATCAAGCAGTACAAGCTCGCAGCAGCGGCCGCCGTTATCTGCTCAAATCGAGCTGACGCGCTTGGTTTCAGTTGCTTGCTTGCTAATGTATTAAAATAGCCCTCGAACAAACTCAAATGCCGTGGGCCCGCTAGTGGCTGTTTGTTTGGTTCAATAAAGGACCGTTATTATTCAGCTTCTCTCGTGCCCTCTCCTCAGTCCAGATTTTCAATCTCGCGCTTAGAGGGCCATCACATCACAAAATATTCGTGCATAAGACCTCTACAATCTTTGTTCAAATCTCTCTTAATCTCGCCCCATTCGACCAATCCGATCATTGTTCCCATTTTACTGGCAAGGGCGAAAGTATTCTTCTCTTCGGTTTCCTGACGCTAATTCGGCCAATATTCCGCCGCAGTGAGAATGCGTTTAAAGTGCTCGACTGGTCTGTGTTGGCCAGGAAACAGCTCTTTGATGTCTACCGCGCCCGTCCAAACTGCTTTTGTTGTCGCACTAATATATTCCCCTTGAGTTGTTTACCATTTTAATTGAGTTTAATTGAGACTGCGGCATCCAGGCGCGTCTTCAATCAAGCGCAAACTGATAAAGGAAAAAATGTTGAATGGGTCGGGTATCGAACCCGGGACCTCCGGCAGACGGCAACCGCCCAAAAGGGCCATTATTGGCCAAAAGGTTCAAGCAAAGTGGCAAAAACAGACAGGAGTCTCGCTTGTATAGCGGGCTGTCTATCACTTGCTACTCACAAACGCTATCCCACTACTGATTGACGCGGGAGCTTTGATCTGCTGCCTTTCGGCCCTGGACCGGTGCACTCCTCTTTAAGTAACCTGGTCGCTTCGGACTCCTCCAAAGCGGCGCATATTGACGCCAAGCTTGGTGCGGACGTCTGTTCAACATAGCGCAGTGATAGACAGTTGGCCCCACCACCAAACCATCCTCGAACCTGGCCTCCAGTAGCTGGATTACAGGAAACTGCTAAATTTCCCGGCCGACTGTCTTTTCGCTTATTCGCCTATTTGAAACATGCTTGTGAATGCATCGCAATTCAACTCATTTGCATTCAGGCTTCATACGTTGACAGTCGCAATGTCTTTGCATCTTTCTTTCACTTTTACCCGTCTAAAACTTGCTCTCTCTCTCTTTCTCGTTCATTCAAATGAAAAGTTCAAGGTGCCATGACGTTGGAGGTTCAGAATTTCTTGGCGAAATTCAACCAGAACGAGCTGAGACGATTTGGGCCGCCATAAAATTTGAATTAGAGCGTACAAGTTGCAAGCACTGGTGGTTCAGTGGTAGAATGCTCGCCTGCCACGCGGGCGGCCCGGGTTCGATTCCCGGCCAGTGCATTTTTGCGCTGACTTTTCTTATTTGCCTTTTTCAACTCTCAAGTTCTCATTGCTCTGGTTTCGTCGTTCACAAGACTCCCTCTATTTCGAACACTAAATGAACTAATTTGAGAGGCCAAAATAATCGATTGCTCATTGCTGTGATTTGTATTTGAATTCAGAATTTACTTTATCGCGTGTTGAAATTAATTGAAAAAAAAAAAAAAGAATTAGAATAGACTGGGATGAGATGGAGAGCAATTAAATGCCAGACAAAGGGCTGGTAAAAGCTGATCCAACGAATGCGTCGGCTATTTTGCGAGCTTCTCTGATGCCGCTCAGAAGCGCTCCGTGCACAGTGGCCGGATAGTTTTTGATCGTGTGCTCGCCAGCAAAGAAAACTCGCGGCACTTGGGCAGAGCCACTTTCAGTTGAAGGAGGCGCGATCGGCTCGGCCAGCTCGTCATAGTCATTGCCATTCGAGTTTACTGAAACAAACGAATATGATCCGCGCGCCCACGGGTCCGACTTCCATCTGGTCACCACTGCCTCTTTGGGCTTTGTTCGGGGTTAGGATTTGAAGCGATTGATTGGGCCGTTGAAAACTTCAGACACATTACCTGAGGCACTTGAGTGTTGCCGAATATGCTTCTCAATATGGTCATGCAACGTCCTATAATGACGTCATCGCTCACATTCTCCATTATGGAGGCCGAGTCGCCGGCCAACAGCGAGAGAAGCACCGGAGCACGGTAGAGGTTCCAGAATAAAAAGAACTCGCCACGACTTGCTGTGGTCAATGGCACTTGGCCGAACAAGTTTATGTGCGGGTCCCAGAATACCTTGTCAAAGCAGAGAACCACCTGGTGGCAAAATGCCGTCAACATTAGAGGCATTTGATCGACCACGGACAGTTTAACCAACTTTGTTCAGATTGCCGAAGCCGAGCCGGTCGATGGCATCGAGTTTCCAGTCCGGAAGAGGCGGCTTGAACATACTACGAGCGGTTTCCTTCAAGCAGCCCAAAGGACTTGTCACCAGCACCGCGTCCGCTGTCTCGGTCTTGATCGTTTTCAGCGGCGGTCCCGATTTCGTCACTGCCGGGCCGGGTTTTGTTGGCCTTACGGTCACTTCGACTCCTGATTTGGCAAAAATTAGACGAAAATCGCAAGTTCTCAGTCTCGATCTTTACCTTGCTCGGTGTATTTGATGAACTCGACAGCAGACGACGTTTTTATGTTCAGACCCTCGCTGAGCGCAATCGGCAGGCAAGAGTAGCCATTTCGAACTGCGAGCAAGAGAAGCGCCTGAATCGGGCGATCGCACTCGAAAAATGAAGAGAAAAATGGACCAACCAGTCATGTGAGGGCCGGTGAACTCATACTCGTCGTCCTGATCCCAATGCTTCAGGGACAACGCACGTAGAGGCGTTGCATTGGCGAACTCTAAATTCGCCAAGTGCCAGTCGAGCAGCTGCCGATCTGAAGCGCTCATGTAGAATGCGCTGTTTTGAAAGTCCATTCAATTCGATCAGAGCAGAGGCGTGGTCAAGGCAAAGGCTTACCAGGTCGGCTGATCGCGCGCTTTGGCCATTTTCTTGTTCAGCTCTTCGATCTCAGAGACAAGTTTTCTGTATTGCTGCAATAAACTGAACGGAGCAGATACGTTGGAGAGAAGGTGTGCGACCAGGCGCATTACCTTGAGGGCGGTGTCGAGATCTCGGTAAGCGCACTTCAACTCGAACTGGTCTATTATGTCATTGGACGAGCTATTGGCGTTCTTGAGCTGTTCGTAGTCAATTTTCAACTTGTCAATACGCTCCTTGATCGAAGACAACTAAAGAGACAGACAGCCATTGCTCAATGAACGTTTAGGATGGCATGAGACCCGCACAAACCTCTTGAAACTTGTCGATCCATTCGACTTGCGACTGAGTAAGTTTCTGCAGCCGATGCACATTCTTGTCTTTGATGTGCTTTTCCTGGAGCCTGAGCGAACAAGCAGAGTAGGAGCTGAGGCGAGCCAGGCAACATCTTCGGCTAAATCAACTCACTCAATGATGAGGTCTAACGCTTCTCCCAGGGAGATGGGCTTCTTGTCCAGGTTGGACTCGAGATCGAGGTTATGACTCAGGTACGAGGTCGACTCGAGCAGCTTGTTGAACTCTTTCTCGATGGCTTCGTCTCGATCGCGAGGCACAATTTTGCCGTTGCAGTCGTAGAGCGGACACTTTGGCTTGATTCGGGCCAGGTCCATTGAGATCTGTTTGCTGAGAATGCCGACCGGATTGCCGCCTAGTCCGGTGACCACCATCGCACCCAGGTCAGCCACGTAGCTGCCTTTTCTGAAGGTGGCTATTCGACCTCCGATGCGATCCTTGATTGCCCGAATGCCCTCTTAATGGCCGCAGCCGCTTGAAATTTAAGAAACACTCACTCTCGCTTCGTAGACGACCACTTCGAAGCCGAACTCTCTGAGCTGGCGAGCAGCCATCAAGCCGGCGATTCCGGCGCCGACCACGATCACTTTGCCGGCCGGCTTTGCTTCAGTCAGAGAATGAAAGGTCTCCTGCTCAGCAAACTCTCCAAGCGCCTCTTACCTTCGAGTGGACAGATTCGCTTGAAAATGCCAAAGTTTATGTAGCCGTAGCGTTCAAGGTATTTGAATATGCGCACAATCAGCTCTTTGTTTTCTAAACTTGCTCAGCTTTAACATTTGACTCAAACTCGAATTCGGATGCGACTGCAAATGACAAGAACGCACCTTGAACCAGACTCGGCTCGAATCTGTTGAGCACGTCGAGTATGACGAGCTGCACCTTGGGATTGTCGACCCACATGTGAAGCTAAATATTTCAAAGTAAAATGAGATTGTGTTGAGTTCAGAGCTGATTTGAACCAGAAAGAAGAAATTAAAAATGAATGAAAATGACTTGCAATTCGGTTTCGAATGAGCAGAAATACTCTATATCGTTCGGTCTGGCACTGTGCTGCCAGGAGGCCAGTGTCGTCGGTCGCAATGTCTCTGAACAAATTCACCTCCTCGAACGTCATCTTGTCAGCCGGCAATCGACTGGCGAACGCGGCACTCTCGAGCGCTGTGGTTCGTTGAGCCGTGAGCTCTGATTTAGGAGCGAGTAGAAACGAGTGAATCTGGCACCAACCTTCGGGGTCAATGCTCTTGGCGGTGTCGAGCTCGGTCTGCGCTGATTCGGCTTTTCGCCCTCGACCAAGCTTGGACGAGCCCTTTTTGGAATCAGGCTCGCCATTTCGGCTCGTTGCTGGCACAGGCTCACGGCTGAATTCGATTGTGGACGCTCGACTGTCGGACGGGTCGTCCAAGTCCGAGTAGTCGCCGTTTATCGAGCGTTTGCCTTTCGATCGACGCGCATTCAGACCGTTGGCGAGAGAAACTTCGGCCGCTCCCGACAGTGTGTTCAGCTCTTCGTCTTGGTTCGAGTCCTCGTCGTTTATGAGAATGAAGTCCTCGTCATTTTGGCTGGCCATCATCTCTTTGTCTTTGGCTATATCGCTTCTATCTGGCTATATCGCTCTTTTTTTCCTCTCTCTCCCTCTCTCTCTTTCTATTTCGCTCTTCTTCCTCTTTTAATTATTCGTCTCAATTTTAGCGCGACTGTCTTTAACTATTCAATTCTCCGTTCTGTGCAAATTCAAATTCGCTTTAGCGCAGCCGAGCGCTCGTGCATGATCGCCAAGTCAAAGAACAAGTGACCGTCAGAAAAGAGCAACTCGGGCAAAGGTAAACAATCAAGAGACAGTAATTTGAGAAGAGAGCGCAACAAACGTGAGAAGTAGCTCTCATTTGTTTTGGCCGCCGATTTGTTTGCCATCTCATTTATTGTGGCTATCAATTGCAGCAGCAATAACAACAACAACGACAAGACATATGCATAGAGTCAAATAAGGAGTCGAAATGGAGTCACGTTTGAGGTGGAGTCACGTCTTGCATGAATGTGCAAATGAGCTCTCCGCAAGGACACACAATTAGATGAGCGCTTATCGCACAAACGTGAAAGACTGACCGAGTTTAGCAGGCGCTTGTCACCACCGCATAGAGAAAGAGATAAAAAGGCAGCGTCCCAAAGGCCACCAACCGACCAGATACGAGTAGAGAGAGAGAGAGATTGTGCAGAGATGCGAATATTGACCTCAGAACAACTTCTAGTCTTTTCGGTCGCTCTGTTGGCGACCAGTTCGCTGGCGATCAACACAAGTGAGAAGGAAGCAGTCGAAGCAGAGGCGTTCAGCAAATGGGAAAAGTACTTGGAAAAGACCTCGTTCTTCCAGCGTCAGTCAAAGCAGCTGAGGGAAAAGCTGTTGCGCAAAAAAGAGGAAAAGCGCAACCAGACAGAAGAGCAGCTTCCCAACCAGTGCTGGTCGTCGCCTTGTCTCAACGAGGGCGTTTGCTTTGGCTCCAGTGTGAGCTATCACTGCTTCTGTGCGGACGGCTTTGCGGGCCGCAACTGTGAAATAAAAGCCAATCAGACCGATCCGTGCAGCGATGTGTTCTGCTACGGAAGAGGCGAGTGCCAGGCGAGCTCGGACGGACACAAGTTCTGTAAATGTCAACGGCCATTCTACGGCGTCAGGTGCGAGCGTCAATTTGATCTGAGCGACACTCGGATCAAAGAGCTCGTTGAAACGAGCTCCTCTCAAGCGCACTCGCTGCCGCCCTATAGAACCAGCACCAATTCAACGCCACCTTCGCTTTGAAATCATCGACCCACTCTCTGACACCCCCCTCTGACATTTGGCTTCAATAAAAGCATTCAACAGCCGCAGTGGTTGCTTTAGATCGTTTTGCTCTGAAAGCCGCAGTCACTCGCCGAGTCTGAACTCGCCCGGCTAATCGAGCTGAACCTCGGTCTCAGGTCAGACCGGGTTCGTTGTCAAGCGGGTTCACTCTCTGTGTCTGTTTTGCTAAGAGCCGATTGAACAAGTTGCTCAAAGTAGGTCAATGGACGGCGTTAAGTTTATTCCATTCAACATTGGATGTGAACGGCGGTCGCATGGCGATTGCAAAGAGAGGCGGAGAGAGCAAGTCAGAGACGAGGAGGAGGAGGAAGAGGGAGATTGAATACAAATACATCAACGTCCGGCGCTCAGAGTTGTTTGCGCCAGTTAGCCATGGACATGTCGGACGGGCCGCTGCTCATAAATCCGTTCGAAGGCGGGTAAGTCCAGTCGGATCGAGACATGTTCGAATGCGATCTAAACGCAAGCTGGTGGTCCGATTTGAAGAGCTACGCTGCAGATTGAAGAAAAGACACTTCGCCTCGCGCTCAAACTGTGCAGGGAGTACTCGCTCGACTCGTCTCGATGTGACGTTCAAGTCGCTCTGTTCGCCTCGCCTCTGATAGACTCAGGTTTGCCATTTCAAGGCTCGAGCTGCAACGATGAGAATTCAAGTTCTTTCAAGACGCGCCGACCAAGTCCTCGCCGATCACGTTCATGATCGATCGATTTGAAGTCGCCGAGCCCATGCAACAGCACTTTCAGATCCCGTCCGGCTACGTGCTCATTCCGGCCCGAGTCTTACTCGATCAAACGCTTAACGGCCAAGGGCCAACGGTTTGTTCAACCGAGAACGCTGCCTTTCACAGCCAAGCGCTTCAGGTAAACACTGACGGCGGTGCGAGTGGTCAGCGCTCGATTTGCAATTTCTTCCCCAAAAAGAGACTAAACGACTCGATGGCTGTGAGACGGAGCTCAGGCGATTGCCTTGAGCGTTCGATTTCAATCGAGGCGCAGATAAAATTCAATTCGACTGTTGAGCTTACTTGGGTGCAGCTCGGCTTCGAGATGATCTGCCTGGCCAATGTGCTTAGTGCGACATGGACAAGTCCGATGCCCATTGTGGAGACGTCTCTTCTCAAGACTCTGCGCAGCAACCCAAACTTCTACTTGGTTCCCAAGTTCGGCTACTGCGGCCTTTACAAGTCGAGTCAAGTGGTGCTTGTGCTGGAAAACGAGCCCGCAATTAGCAAGCTTCCTCTGATCGGAATGTGAGTGCGCGTTCGCATCTGGCCACTTTCTAAATCCTCACTCTCAATTCCCAAGTTGGATCTCAGGCGTGGACAGCATCAAGCATCCGATGTGCTGGCTGGCCATGTTGCGGTTCGCATTTAATCAGCATCCAGGCTTCAAGTAACCCGATATAGAACCTCGAGCCTAATTGCCTTCAATTGACTTTGCCTTTCCAGATCGGACGACATGGACCATTCTCTGTTTGTGATCTTATTCCGCTCATTGACTAGCAGCCCGCAGTACTTTAGATGCGCTCCAGTTGATGGCCAGCTCAAGTTCGAATTGTTCGCCGGCGACCAGCTCGTCTACTTGACGGTGATTTCTGCTTTTTCTGGCCACACGTGGGATCAAGTGAATAATTCGTTCAACAGAGGATGCAGACGAGAAACGAAACACTGAACGTGAGACTGGAGAAGAGGCGAACTGTGGCCAGTGTGCCAGTTCAGGCTCAGCACTCGCGGGAGGCGCTCAGGAGCCGAGCCAAGGCGGCCTACATTCAAGAGGCGAGCGAGAACCGGCTCCTGGACGAGTACAGACCGCCGGAGCGACCGTTCTACAAAAGCCGTAATTATCTCGACGACGAAATTCAGAGGCAAGATATGGAAAAGCCCCGCGCGCCAGTAATGCCAGTCGAGTCGCATTCGTTGATCGAGCGAGCCACTCACGGCGTATCGGATCTCTCGCTTCTTGACCCGTCTATTGGCGATCGGCCTCTTTACCAGCTGCACACGTCTGACGAGATGACCACTGGGCGATTTGGTCCACTTTCGAACCTCTCGTCCTCGATCGCCCAGCAGCTTCGATTCGATTCAACTCAAAATGGACCGAGCTCACAGGAGGCGGCCGTAGAGAGCTACGCAACAGCCAGTCACAGCATGCTGTTTGGCATACCGCGCAGCGCGCCCCAGCCGACATTCGCACCGGCGCCTCCGCCCGTTCCGGAGCCGTTTCCGTCGTCGGTAGAGCTGGACACCAACACGAAGCTGTCGCTGATCTCAGAGTCGCCGAAGGAAGTCGAAGAAAGGCCGCGATTCTCGCCTGCTCTCATGTTTGCGCCGAATGAAGAGAGAAGGCCCATGAGCAACAACTTCAACTATCCAACAAACGAATGGATTCAGACGGTCAGTGGGCCAAGGCAAGCATCGCTGCCAGAATTGAACTCGTTACCAGCACGCGAGCTTGCCTCCAATCCGGCTTTCGACAATAACCTAGCTGCAGCTCATTCGCATGGCTTCGCTCCCAATGGCTCTTTGAATGGTCGAAACGCAGCCGCTCCTTATTCAGACGAGAGTGACCTGAGCGAGCAACCAAGTCGTCAAGAGCAAACAGACGAGGAGGAGGAAGACGGAACTGAGCAAAACGTATTCACAGCCGAAACATACGCAATTAAAGAGCCTCGTTCAAGCCAGAGCTCCAAGTATTCGACCAGCGGCTTCAACTTGGCAAACGAGCAGGCGTCCAAATCGACTGGTTTTAACGGACCGGCTCAGACATCGACGCAGACGACGCTTCAGACTTGGCCGTCTCAAATGAGTGCGCCGGAGAGGAGCGCTCTGGACAACTTGCATGCGCGTCTCTTGTCCAAAATGAGTTCGAGCTTGAGCTTTGGTGCGGAGCAGAGCGCCAATTGCTCCGCGCTGCTGAGTCGCTATGACTTTGAGAACTATTTTGGAACGGCGTTGAAGATCCTCGGTGAGCACAAGGAGCTCGGCTCAGGCCTGATTTCGGCCTCTGACTTGCCAGAGAGCAGTCTGGTGAACTCAATGCTGCCACAGCTGAACTACGTGAGCATGCTGGGCGAAGAGCTCGGCGAAGAGAAGAGCAGCTTTAGCATGGAGAGTCTGGCCTTGAAGTATTTACGTTCGATGCAGCTCGACTCGAACATGTCGCTGGCCGATTTGGAATCGAACGTCAGCCTCATGCTCGGGACTGACTATGCCGCGCAAATATTCAAGCCGTTTGTCCAGTTGGACTCGACCCTGAGCGAGCCAGCCACGATGTGCGAAGACTGGCAGCCTGAGCGCCGCTCGAATGGCGACCAACGCGGCCAAGCACAAACGAGCAGCCAACAGTACCGGACGCAGACGAACGACGACTCGGAAGACGAAGAAATTTGGCTCTTCAAGGACAAGAACAGCCTGAACAGACACTCGACTGAGAAAGACATTGCGTTTGCCAAGAACGGAGAGAGAAACTGGAAGAACTTTAGCGACGAGGACGAGGACGACGACAAGGACGTCACTCATGTGCTGAATATTGCTCAGCTCAAAAAGCTGCCCAAACTGCTCTGATCTGCTTTCTACAGAATTTTTATTCCTACAAAATAGATTTATTCGCT
The DNA here is from genome assembly GCA_019059635.1 of Proales similis. NCBI lineage: Eukaryota > Metazoa > Rotifera > Eurotatoria > Ploima > Proalidae > Proales > Proales similis. The sequence goes on from JAGVRJ010000015.1 coordinate 812,210, forward strand.
ATTGTAAATATGCCGCGAGTGCGTTGGGTGTATAAATTGCATGCTGCCAAAAAAAAAACAGAATTTTGTTTTGCACTGCGAACGAGTGAAATAATCGCAATTGAAATAGCGCAGTTCGTTTCGCTGCATTCTATGCGCCAGCGTTTTCGAGAAGCGTGTAGAAATTATATAAAACAAAAAAGCCAAGACGAGCAGGCTGGGGGGAGTGATAGATGGGGTGGCATTGGGCGTTGAGCTGAAATGTTGCATCACACATCTCGCCTTAAATACACTGAGTAAGCGCTTGACTTGGATTGAGGTTATCAGTTTTAGAATATCGAACAATGCCGAGACGATCGTCAGCATCCACTCGAAGTCCTGGACCGAGCCGAAGCTCAGCACCGACTCGCTCCAACCTGCCGGCTGCCGCACCGGCTCCCCAGCCGCCCATGATGGCTCAGCCAGTACAGCAAAAGCAGCCGGGCCTGTTCGCTCAGATGGCGGCCACTGCTGGCGGTGTTGCTGTCGGCAGCGCGGTCGGACACACTGTCGGTGCGGCAATCACTGGCGCCTTTTCGGGCGGCTCGCGCGAACCTGCCCAACAACAACAGCAGGCGCCAGTTCAATCATACGATTACCAACAGCAGCCGCAACAGCAGCAGCAAATGCAAAACCCGTGTCTGCAGCAGCTTCAGCAGTTTATCGAGTGCTCACAGTCACAGTCTGACTTGTCCATGTGCCAAGGCTTCAACGAGGCGCTCAAGGACTGCAAGACCCGCTACGGTCTTCACTAAGCCGCGTCTCTCCGTCGTTGATATAAATACTTGTTCACACGTCCTGGCCGCTTTTAGCAAAATTAAACCCAAAAATAAAGCAACTCGTCGTTTTAATTCTGTGCACTCGATTGGTCTAAGGCAATCAGGGGGATTGAAATAAATCTCTTGGTAATGGACAATCGCTCGCTCGCGGACGCCGGACACACATGGCCGGGCCAAGTGTCTAAGCCGGGCCAAATCCAACCTACGCGTCCTTAATTAGATTTAATCCGAGACCAAAGCAGTTTAATCCGGGCTTGGTTAAATTCGATGCACAGAATAGTAGCGTCCTGTATTCAGCGAAATGCTGCACGATTCCGCGTTGATTTGTTTGCTAATTTGCGCCCTGGCGGCGGCAGGCGAACAAGCCTGCAGTCCAGCGTTCAATCCATGCCGCAACCTCGGACATTGCGTTCCCCGTCCAGAGCTTCCGGCTCGACTCGAATGCGTCTGCACTCGAGGCTTCCAAGGCAGCTTGTGTGAAATTTGTAATGCAATCTGCTTGAAAATGCAACCAACACGGAGAGTGATTAAAACTTGTAAACAGGGCCCCGCAACTGTCTGCCCGGATTCTGTCTAAACAACGGCGTCTGCGACGACAGCACTGGCCTGCCGAGCTGTCAGTGTCAAGTCGGTGTTTTTAACCCCTTTTTGCCAAAATTCGTCAACTGACCAACTCCACTTAAGCTCGGCTTTTTGGGCATTTATTGCCAAATGAGAGATCCACGGTTCGTTCCGAGCACAACTTCGACGCCCAGTTCCACAACAACCAGCACAGCAACAACAACAACTACAACAAGGAAATTAGCATCGACCAGTCAAACTTTGACAACGACGACGACCACCACGGCCACCAGTTCCAGCACTAATTCGGCTCTAAGCAGTCAAACGTCACAATCGTTGGACGAGCTCTTCACAAAGGTGAAAACAAGCTTCTATCTGAACGGGCAGAGTTGCTAGAACTTGAAGCCAATCAGGTGCCTGAAGAGACCTCAACGTCTTCTGATCGCACAGCTGAGCCATCATTGGCCACCGAGGGGGCCGAGCTGAGCCATACTGTGCAGCCCGGAATCTGCAGCTTCTATCCGTGTCTGAACGGCGCCACTTGTGTGCCCCTGGTCAAGAGCCGATTCAAATTCAGATGCGAATGTTTGCCTGAATTTGGCGGCTTCTTGTGTGAGCGCCAGCTCAATCAAAAGACGTCAACGAACGCGGCGCCACCGTCAGACCAACCAGAGCTATCGCCTTCGGCTGATCATGCGCTTACCACTGACCCTGAGTCAAGCAGTGTGTCTACGATCGACAGAAGCAATTCGGTAAGCTCATTGGCGATCGACTTGTGGTTGCAAGCAGAATCAGCGACTCTTCTCATTCGCAAAGATTTGCGCCAGACTGAATCCGTGCGCCAACAACGGAAGATGCATGGACATCCGAGCGTCGTCAGGAGAAGCCAAGCGGTTCAGATGCTTCTGCGAGCCAGGCAAGAGATCAAGTTCTGGCTTCAACTCGTGGCCCCTAAATTAGTTGAGCTGTCGAATGAAGGCTTTGCGGGCGTGTTTTGCCACATCAAAGTGAACGCCCGAGCGGATGCGTGCCGAATAAACCGCTGCTTAAACGGAGGTGACCTAGCCTGTCCTCTTCGAACGCTGAGACACTGAACACTTTTAAAAAAGGAATCTGCTACCCGTCGGCGAGCAATTTCGACTGCGCTTGCCCGGCCGGCTTCACAGGCAAATACTGCGAGACCAATCTGTTTGCGGTCGTTCAGCGTGAATGGCCCCAGGCCTATTTAGCGCAGGCCTGATTGCCCCTCTTAAAGGACTTCTCAAGCTCTTCTTAGTTGATTTGGGATTTTATTGAACGGTAATAAATCTAAAGTGGCAAACGGGCGCTCATCTAGTCTGACTGGCGAGTAAATCGAGCTGGTTCTTGATTTTGTTCAGTCCGTTCAGCATGGCGTCAAGCTTCTGTCTGTTGAGCTCCAGATTGATGTGCTTCAATTGCGTTTCATTCGGATCGTGCACCTAAACCAAGCGGATTTGAATTAGATCATTTGACAATTCGTTTGCTTAGAGCTGCGTTTGATTTATTTTGTTGAGAAAACTGCCAGCACCATTCAAAGAATTCCATTCAAAGCGGCGCACTTAGCTCGCTAGCCAACAGACGAACCAACAAAGACATCGAGAGAGAGACTTATTTTGACAGGAAGAGCTCAGTTTGCTGGAGATGCTCCACTCCCCTGTTAAGGGTGCACACTTTGCCGAAATGAAGTCGAACCAGCTGGTTGGCCAGTTGCACCACCGAGCCGAACAGATGCGAGTCAGAGCCGAGCACAATTTTCAAATGATTTCGTTTACGCTGCAGCAGCGATATGAGGCGCGAGTTGGGCTCCGATTGACTCGAGACACTGCTGCTGCTGCTGCCGTTGTTCTGGTTCATCTCGTTTTGGCTGAGTTGGGCCAGCTTGTCAAAGTTAAGACTCTCAAACGGAAAATTGACGCTGTCGAGCAGCGAGCCGCGTTCAAAGTCGACGCTCGGCCTCAAGTCAATCAGGACAATTTGAACGTTTTTGTTCTGTCTGAGCTGAATGAGCTCGGCGGCAGCGATTCGCGGCACCATTTCGAGCCGCATCTGCTCGACGCCGATGCTGTAGGCAGCGAGCGGATCGGCCTCGGACGATTCATCGATGTCCCTGTGAGCGTACTTGCGGTATGTGCATGACTTGGGCGTTCGTGAATAGGCGTCGACCGAGTCGCTCACGCACTTGTTGATGTTTATCTCGGGCAAGTCGCTGAACAGCAGAATGCACTCGTTAAAGTCGCTGTTTAAGAGTATGCGCCGCAGCTGCTTGAGAATGGCGATGCCGACAAAGAGCGGAAACGCGCACGGTCCGAGCAGCATCGTGTCCCACAAGTGCAGGATGCTGCCGATCGGGAATATGTGCGCGAACATGGTGAGGAACCAGGGAATGGCGTAGAGGTCCGGCCGAAAGTCAATCGAGTCGACGTGCGCGGCCAGCATGGGCTCGTGGAAGCCGATCAGCTGGGAGAAAACGGCCAGGTACTCGTGAATCACTTTGCTGTTGTCCTTGAGGAAAAAGTGCGGCGCGTACTTGCGCACAAAGTTGACGAGGCAGCCGAACGCCAGCGCCTCGTCGTTCATGTTCAGGTGAACAAAGGGCGCTGTGAGCGAGTCGAGCCCTTGCCAGTAGACGAGCTCCGGCTCGGCGATCAGCCAGGCCTTGAGCACCCGCTTCATCTTCTGGTGCATCACCGGAGAGGCCATCAGTGGGTCGTACTGGTGGCATCGCGGAATGTCCACGTCAATCTGCCGGTCCGAGTCGTTCGGCGCGTTCTTGTCTATAAAGTCGTAGGTCTGGTGCACGTTGCTCGACACGTCCAGCAGCGTCGGCCAGATGACCGCTCTGTAGACGGGCGGTATGTCGACTCGGCACTGCAGACGCAGCTTGTCGGCCGTGAACGGCCAGCCGCTGATCAAGCGGCTCAACAGACACATTCGTTCAAACTGATACTCGACGTCCGCTTCTCTGATGTTCAGCGGCTGCTCTTTTATGTGTTCGATCAGTTGGCCGCCAGCTGCTTGCGGCGCCGCTTCGAAGCACGTTATGGGCAGACGCGATTGCAAGCTGGGCGCGCTCAGGCGCTTTCTCAGTTTGTCGAGCGGCAGAGGAACCACCGCCTGTTCAAAGACGAGCGGCTCGGCCTCTTCCTGCTCCAGGTCGTCGCGAATTTCGCTGCCGTTCTCCACCAAGCAGCACAGAGGCAGTCGATGTATGGGCTTCACGTGCGAGCTGATTTTGCCGTGCTGCTTTAGAATTGCGAGGAAATCGCCGCCAGTCAGCCGCCACAAGTAGTAGACCTCGTCGATATCTCTCTCCCACAAGTCGAAATCGACACTCGCTGCTCGTCCGATCTCATCCGGCTTGAGGTCAATTGATCGCAGCTCGTTGGGCGAGAACAGCTTAAGTCGATTGAGTTCACTGCAATTCTCGTGCTTCTCATCGCTCAGATTGGGCCACATGAGCTGCTTGAGCTGATCGAAGCTGGGCCGATTGGCCGGGTCGACTATTAGACATTTCTTTACGAATTGGATGAGTTCTTTGCCGGCACGAGTCTCCATCTCGGCCCGGTCCGACTCCGAGTGGAGGCCGTTCAGATTGAGAACGAGCTGATAGCCAGTGTCTGGGTCGTCGGCCTGGTCCGACTCGAACGCGCTGAGAAGGAGCTCGACCGCCTGAGCCGAGTCGAGAGGCTTGTGCTTGGTGCCGATGAAAAACTGAAGCATTGTGGCGCCCACCGACCAGACGTCGGCTTTGTCGCTGTTCAGCTCGATGTTCCAGTCCTTGGCCACGTTCATCTCGTTGCGGTCGTACTTGCTCGAGCACCAGTAGTCGAGAATGAGACACTCGGGCGCCACAGTGCACAAGTTCATGAGCGGGAAGCTCACGCAGCTGCCGTGCTCGGTCATGTGAAAGAGTCCGTAGTTGGCCAACTTGAGGTCGCCGCTGGGCGTGATGCACATGGCGGCCAGACTCAGACTGCGATGCGTGAGGCCGTGGCGTCTGAGCGAGATGAACGCGTCGACGAGTTGGCCGAGCCACTTGTGCACAAGCGACGGAGTGGCCAGCACCAGGTTGTAGAGATACGCGTCCTCGTGCATCAGCTTGTGCAAGTCGAGCGAGTAGTGCTCGCTGACTATGTAGAGGCGCTCTTGGGCGCCGTCAGCGCCGTCGCCGCGCCCGCTTCGTCGCGCGTCCACATATCGACACAGGCGGGCGTCGCGGATCGACTTTAGATATTGAAATCGGCCGTAGATTCGAATCGAGAACGGAGTGAGCGGCAGACCGTTCGCGCCACACATGTCCGTCGCGTAGGCGCTGGCCACGAAACTCAGCAGGCCGAGCTGTTTCTCGCATCTCTTGCCAATGTGCGTTATTGCCAGTTCGTTGAGGCCTTGTCGAACGCCGCCGCCAACTTTAGCCGCGGTCGTTTGTCCTTCCTCCATTGTTCACATCGATAAGTAAAGAAATTCTTCCAAATTTTAACTCTCTGTCTCTCTCTTCTCACGCAGACCGGGCAGCTCGCAACCCACCGAACACTCATGGACGCACAATAGACGAGAGCTGCCAGCTGAAATGAAGAATACAAACCTTGAGCTGAAGATTGCAGATTTGCTCGCCGCTTGCGCCACTCGCTTGCGAAATGCTTCTCATTTTGATGTCCGCGCTCCATTTGAAATCGACCAGTCTGGGCATGAAGTCTAAGCGAGAGAGAGAGAATCGAGAAATGAGTAGGGCTGAGAGAAAGAGAGAGAGAGAGGGTGTCAAACTAAGTTGCATTACTTTCCTCCTCGCTGAGACGCTTCTTGATTTGGTTGCACTTTTCGAGTAAAAGTTTGGAAAGGAGCGTCTGCAGGTTGGCCGGCAGCTGACTATGCTCAAACACAGCCTGAAACTGACTCGGCTCGCTCAGGTTCTCGAGCAGACAATGCTGCAGAACAAGGCCCAGTTGACGCAAGAGGCGCTCAGTCTCCTCGGCACTCGTCTCGAGCTGTTCGCCCAACGAGCCGAGCAGCTTTGCGTCGACTTTGCTCTCATTTCGATGCAGAAATGCTTCCTGAAGCAGATTGTGCACAAACTCTCTACTCGGCGCCTTGAGCAGAGTCTCCAGTGGCTTAAAGTCAACACCTTCCATTGACGCAATTCAAGCAGCAGCAGTACTCTGCTCTTGTCGGTTTCTACTCTGACGAATAAAACAGCTCGTGAGCCAAATGGATAGACCAAGCGAGCTATCTAGCCGATGAATGAGGCCAAATGGAGCTCGACTGACTTGTTTGCCCGCAGCAACTGAGCGTCATGTGACATTGCGAGCATTCTCTACGGCCATAATAAGCCGCGCTTTATTTTTTCTGTTTCCACTTCTTATCTGGCCGAGAGACGACGACGCGTGCGTGGCAGAGCAAAGAAGCCATTCTCCGTCTTGGGCACTCTCGCCTGTATTTCCAACTCGCAAAGACCCAAAGAGACCTACCAAAAGAGAGAGAGAGAGAGCAAGTTTATTGGTTTTGTACTTAAAAGAGAAAAGCGAAAGATACAAGCCAGAAGCAACTAGAGACTCGGCTGAGTGCCGATTGTGACCAGACCCATGTCAAAGTGACGCGAGTAAGAGCCACGCTCGCCGTAAAAGTTGCAGAATTTCGGCGGGAAAAACGTGATCGCCGAGCAGAGCTTGTTGCTCAGACAGACTCTGAAGCATTCGTACTCGTTCAATGAAACTGTTGAGTGAAAGTGGCCACTCAAGCGAACGTTGTTGAAGCGATAGCCGGGCGGCTCGAGTTCGCGAGCGGCCGAGTGCCACTCGAGTCCTCTGATCGCCTTGTACTCGGCGCTACGGTACAAGAAGCAGCCCATCTGGGGCGAGAACGAGACCGCTTTGCACTCGCTCTGCTGCCAGCACAGAGACTGACACCCGTGCCAGTCAACGCTGGCAATGTGCTCGTAGTGATTGACAAGCCGCACTCCTTTGTAGTCGATGCCGTCGAGCAGATCCTTGGACACGGTCACGTAGCCGGGCGAGTAGGTCACTTGGTAGCTTTGACGTTTGAACAGCTGACAAGTGTCTGCTTGGCCGGGCCTGAACGAGACCGCTACGCACTGCGGCATGAGTGTGCACAGGGCCAAGCATTCCCAGTTGTCGTTGATGCGCGACAGACGAAGCGGCAGCGGCGCATTCTCCAGCCTAACGTCCTCCACTTTCAGGTAGTTCATGTAGACGCCGTCCGACTGCGAGTAAAAGGTCGGTATGAGCTCTGTCAACGGCAAGAGTTATTCCAAACGTGCAATCAAACAGCGCAAATACTAACCCATAGAGGCGAGCGCTGGCCCGACCAGCATGGCGACCAACAAGAGCCCTGCGCAACTCTGCTCCATTCTAACTTGCCTCCTATTCAATTTCATGCTTGTGAGGCAACGATCAAGAGAGCAAGGCCCGACAGAGCGCAGATAACAAATCTAAACGAACCGGTTACCGCAACTGATGCGCATTTGGCGTCATCTCAGTCTAGAGCGTCTAAAAGAGCGCTTTTGCCAAAATGTGAGCCGACATGCACTGACAGACACTTATCAAGTTGCGTATTGAGCGTATTGACGCTGGCCGTTCTTCTTCTCTTCTTGTTCATTCTGTTGCAGGCTTGTTGCGTCAATTTTCACACAAAGGCCAATAAAACTTTGAAATTTGAATTTTCGCAAGCTGCTGCTCAAGCTGGCCAGAACTGGTTTGAGGAGACGAGTTTGCTCGGGAGGCAAAAGTGGCGAAAAGAGCGGAATGGTTTGTGCGAGTTTTGCTTTGCTGAATAAAAAGGCCAACTGAGGGCGCACTTGCACCAAAAGTGTCAAAAAGAAACAAAGAGAAAGAGAGAAAAAAGAAATAGAACAGACAGAGAGACGAAATGGACGTGTTTGTGGGCGGAATCGTCTCCATAGTTGTTTTCTACTTGATCATCCTCGCCATCGGCATTTGGGCAGGTCGCAAGCAAAAGTCGAGCGAAAAGTCGCCAAACAGCGAAGAGGTCATGTTGGCCGGCCGCAATCTCAGTCTGTTTGTGGGCATATTCACAATGACCGGTAAAGCACCTGACTCATCAAGTCAAACTGCTTCTGATTGCAACTCGAAGCCACCTGGGTCGGAGGCGGATTTATAAACGGCACAGCCGAACAGATCTATTCCAAAGGTCTTATTTGGTGCCAGGCGCCCGTTGGCTACTCCCTGAGCCTTTTGGTCGGCGCAGTCTTGTTCGCCAGGAAGATGAGACGCGCCGGCTACGTCACAATGATCGACCCTCTTCAGGACAAGTTCGGCCGCCGTCTGGGCGGTCTGCTCGTCATCCCGGCCGTACTCGGCGAGATTTTTTGGAGCGCCGCCATCCTATCCGCACTCGGTTTGTGCAACCGGCCATCACCCATCTCGAACAGTTCTAACGAATTAAATCTAAGGCGGAACGCTGAGCGTCATAATCGGCATCGACGGCACTTTGTCAATAATCGCCTCGGCCGTCATCGTGGTCATCTACACATTTTTCGGCGGCCTCTACTCAGTCGCCTACACAGACGTGGTTCAGCTCGTCTGCATTTTCGTCGGCCTGGTACGTCTGTCCTGTGCCGCTCCTGGCGACGTTAATTTTGCAACTTTTTTCAAATTCTCACTCTCTAATCTCGAAATCAACAGATTCTCTCAATTCCGTTCGCTGCCAGCAGTCCTGCGGTCGGCGACGTATGGGCTCAACGCGCCGACTGGGTGGGCGAAGTGAAGAGCTCCGAGGTGGGAGCTTACGTGGACACGGCTCTGATGCTCGTGTTTGGCGGCATACCGTGGCAGGTCTACTTTCAGCGAATTCTGGCTTCCAAAAGCGAACGCAGCGCAGTAATTCAATCATACGCGGCAGCTGTGGGCGCCTTGTTGGCGGGCGTTCCACCGATCCTAATCGGCATGATCTCCACAGCAACTGGTCTGTATTGCAGGTGCGCTTCGATCGACGCTCGTCTCATTATGGTTCGTGTGGCCAAATCGAATAGACTGGACTGCGACCGCATACAACGGCACAGTCCCAATACCGCCTGATCAGCAGAAGCTGGTCCTGCCGCTCGTGCTTCGCTACCTCACTCCACAGAGCGTGTCCTTTTTCGGCCTGGGCGCCGTCTCGGCTGCGGTAATGTCTTCGGCCGACTCGAGCGTGCTGAGCGCCAGCTCAATGTTCGCTCGCAACGTGTGGAAGCTCACATTTCGGCCGAACGTAAGATCTCGTCCAATCGAGCCCTTGTCGGCCATTTCACCGTTTCTAGGCAACCGAGCGAGAGATCGTCTGGGTAATGCGCTTCAGCATTTTGGTGGTGGCCAGCGCGGCCACATTCATGGGCATTGTGGTCAAGAGCGTCTACGGCCTCTGGTTCCTCTGCTCTGACCTCGTCTACGTGGTGCTCTTTCCCCAGCTCGTCTGCGTGCTCTTCTTGCACAAGACGAACAAATTCGGCGCCATGTCAGCCTACGTGGTCGGAGTTGCGCTTCGTCTGCTCAGCGGCGAGCCACTGTTCAGTCTGCCGCCAGTCATTCAATTTCCTGGCTACGAGCCGCTCACTCAGACGCAGCAGTTTCCATTTCGCACTCTATGCATGCTCGTTAGCTTTCTTGTAAATGTGATCGTCTCTTACTCGACGGCGGCACTGACGACCAAGCGCAGCAACGTCTAGCTCGCTGCCTACAATCGGCCCTTCAAGCCCGTCAATCGGCCCTCGAAATGAACGAGACAAGCAAAAGAGACAGCGTCCGTCATTTGTTCTGGTTTGTCTATTGAATTTGTTTAATAAAAGTGGCGACCACAAACAAGTTGTTCTGTTCGTATTGAATGCTTTTGATGCGAATTAGAATGCGATTGCCGGTCTGAAGGGCGGCGATCTCGTCCAGCAGCGACCTGTCCTGGCCATGCTTGAATATGGTCGCGTTTATGCGATCGCAGATCAAGCAGCCTAGAGCAAACGTGAGCAACCTGAGAGCTGAGACGAGGCCAAGTGAACGGACTCACCGACGTAGTGCTCGCCGACTATGCTCACCACCGCCTTGACTTTCTTGCCTATTTTGGGCGTGAACAGCACGCAGTCAAGATTCACGTAGAACTGGATGAATCCGTGGTCGTCTATTGAGGTGGCCACGTTCTGCAGAATGGTGATCTTGTCGATAGAGATCGGCACTCCGTTGAACCTTTCCGTTTCAGGCGGAGATTAAGGCTTGGCCAGCCAGGCAAAAGAGCTCGTGTCGCTTACTCTCTGAATATCTCTCGATTCGATTTGAATATGCTTTGTTCGATGCCCTTGCTCAGCTCGTTTAGGTATTTGGGCGCCAGTGTGACCAGCTTGCGAATGGTGCGCTTCTTCAGTCGCAAGTACTTGTCGTCGGCCTCCGGCGTCATTCTTCTCGCTTCTAGCTTCTGTTTTCTAGCGGCGACGTCTAAAGAAGACAATATTTGCCTTTTGAGAGCATGCGGCCCATGTGCTCGGAGCTGACATTTTTTCGCCAATGTGAAAAAATGCGAACTCGATTTGCACGCTGGGCGAAGACAAATGCAGATGCAACGTCGGCCCTCTAACGCACTTGCCTTCTTGCTGCTTGCTTGAATTCAACTTCTAGCCGCTCTCTATAGCCGACGATGAAGACGATGATGATGAAATATGAAGTGAGCGCGTGTGCTTGCCGAATTTTGGCCTTTTTTCTCAGTTTGCTTCTCTTGGTTTGCTCCAACTCTCACTCTTGCTCGTCTAGAAGAACAGGCAAACTTGCAACTAGAACAATGGCTCGACTTATGAACAGCTTGACTCGACTGGGCGTCGGCATCGCTCTGGTCGGAGGCGCCGCCAACTCGATGCTCTACAACGTTGACGGCGGGCATCGCGCGGTCATATTCGACCGATTTCAGGGTATCAAGCCGGACGTGATCGGCGAGGGCACTCACTTCATGGTGCCATGGCTGCACAAGCCCATCATCTTCGACATTCGAACTCGACCTCGCACTGTGGCCGTCTCGACCGGCAGTAAAGGTAAACTTGACGCTCTTTGTGCGTCTGCTCTCTACTGAGCCTTCAAAGACTTGCAGACTGTGAACATTTCGCTGCGAACTCTCTATCGTCCACGTGAAGAGTTCCTGCCCAAGATCTACATGAACCTGGGCCTCGACTACGAGGAGCGCGTTCTGCCTTCGATCATAAACGAAGTGCTCAAGTCAGTTGTGGTAACTACGGCCACCATCATCTACTCTGCTCCTCGCCTGATTCAATGGTCGAATAAAAGGCGCAGTTCGACGCCAGCGAGCTGATCACTCAGCGAACGCTCGTCTCGCAGCAAATAATCAAATCGCTGACCGACCGAGCCACTCAGTTCGGTCTGGTTCTTGACGACATTTCAATTGTAAGCCCATTTGACCCATCCGACTGACCGGCTGAGCGATTGGCAGCATTGGCGCATTTAGACTCACTTGACGTTCGGTGCCGAGTTCACGCAGGCCGTCGAGGCCAAACAGGTCGCCCAGCAGGAGGCAGAGAAGGCTCGTTTCCTGGTAGAGAAAGCCGAACAGCAAAAGCTGGCTGCGATCACCACCGCCGAGGGAGACTCCAAAGCGGCCGAGCTGATCGCCAAGGCGCTGAGCGAGGTCGGCGATGGTCTAGTCGAGCTGCGTCGCATTGAGGCCGCCGAAGAGATTGCCGAGCGATTGGCCGAGTCGCCCAACGTCGCTTATGTGAGCGAGAGCGCCAGCATGCTTCTCAGTGCCCTCGGCAAATGAGGCACATCGGCAATTAAACACCGGCAACTAAACACCGGCACTTGTCCGTTTTCTGTTTAAACCATTTCCTATCCAGTTGTGTTGAAATAAAAACCAATGACTAAAAGAGCAGCAGTTGTGCCATCAGCGATCATTTATTCGCAAACTGAAAGCAATACTGCTTCACTGTCCAGGCGCGAAATTGAGATCGTTCGTGTTGGAGCGGCACGCGTCGGCCACTTGCTCGAGCAGTTTCTGTTCGCTGTTTCCATCCAGGGCGCCGGTAGTTCGCATTTCGAACAGGCGAAGCTCGCAGTGGCCGAGCATTGACTTTTTGCATTTGCGCACACTGCCCGACACGGATCTGACTTGAAGACGCACGGACAGCTCGTTGATTTTGCCAATCAGACTGAGCATGGTGTGAAATGCACTCTTGGCCTCTCGGGACACGCGCAGAATGGCCAGGCCGGTCAGCGAGTTGAAGTAGATTACGCTGAACGAGGGCAGCATGCAGGCCAGTCCGTAGTCGCCATAGAGCTTTTCGATCTTCTCGCGAATGGCCTCGGCCAAGTGCGTGTGCTTCAACTTGAGCCAGTCGCCAGTGTTTGATTGATCCCGCTCGCCTTTCAGCTCGACGAAAAAGTAGCGCCGCTTGAACCGCATCGCTTCGCTGCTTGGGCCTCTCGATTTGCAGGCCACGGCGAAGCATGCTCGTTCGTTGTCTCAATTCTGTGTTAACAAACACGCTGCAGGCGTTGGACAGCGTTGCGAGCTGTCGGCTCAGAGAAAAGAGGCATCGTTTGGGCAATAAGGCTTTATTCAGGCATCAGACGTCAGGCGTTCACTAGCGAGACGAGGGCAGTGTAGAGATCGCCGTTCGAGTCGCGCAGAACCGCCTCGGCTCGGGCGCGCGAGATTTCGAGCTGCTCGACAATTGTGTCGATGTCCTCCTTTTTGATCTTGACACTGGCCAGCTGGCGAGCGCGTTCCGCTTTGACCAGCGCTTCCTCGTTTCGCTTGCTCTGGATGGCGTCGATCGCACTGCCCAGGTTGTCGGCGGACACAATCTCCTTCTCCTCGGCAAAGTCGGTCACTCGCTCAAGATCGGCTGCACCCGTGTTGTGCTGTTTGGCGGCATTCGACTGCTGCTGCTGCTGCTGCTGCTGTTGGTTGTCTGCTTCCATTACCGTTCGTTGAGTTTATCTCCTCAAACAGTTTGCGTCGATCGTCGTCTAGATGAATCTATTGCCGGACAGAGTTTGCGATTTTCCTGCTCACTCCCTCTCGCTCTCTCTCTATCTTTGGCCTGATCGCCCGCCTCTCGTCTCCATGTAGCGCACGCGCGATGCATGCACAACTAGACCCGTCGCTGCGAACAAATGCTGGCAAAAGGTCGGCCCAAAGTGCAGCCTTGTCGTCTGGTGGAATTTCACGCCTCGTTTGAGCTTTCAAATTTACTTTTTTGAATTAAACCGAGTCAAATTTCATATTTATCGCTCAGTGAGTCGTCTCAGTTTGCAAATGACACAATTCCAATGGCACAGTAAACCGATCAGGAAACCGCAGCCAGGCGCTCTTTGTGAGTCGTCTGCTCATTCCAACTATCCCCAAGTCCAAAGCACTTTGCCTAAAACCACTCACTTTGCTTATGTAATATGGCAGGAAGGTTGGAAGTGGCGGCGATTTGCACGATATTGCAAATTTATTATTATAATGAAGATGATGGAACGAGAGTTCGGGCGATGCGTGAAACGATCTAGTTCGGTAATATTCAACGCACCGAGAGAGCGAAACGTGAGCGAGTGAACAATCAAAGAGTGAAAGAGAGCGAGAGAGAGAGAAAAAGAGAGAAAGAATCGTAAATGCTCGTAAATGTAAATGGTGAGATTGTAAATTTTAACGACAACGACGCCAACGAAGAAGATGAAGAAAAGCCGAATGAAAAACGAAATATTTCTTTATTTAGACTTTAGGATTGACTGGATTAGGATAAATAGGTTGCGGGAATGGAAAAGACCGAAATGTTGGCGCACGAGGACAGGCAACGGTTCCTGGCAGACAGCGAGTTCGAAAGGGCGCACGAGGACGGCGTACACACGGTGCAGATCACCGACTCGGGCGAGAAGCGCATTGTGTTCAACGGCCTCTCCAAAGAGCAGATACTTCAGTACGGAACCGACCCGACCTGGGTGCGGATCCGATGGGCAATTTTCATCCTGTTCTGGCTGGTCTGGTTCGGCATGCTGGCTGCCGCGGTGCTAATTGTCGTCTTTTCGCCCAAGTGCCCGCCCCGGCCGCACATGGACTGGTGGGAAAAGGACGCCATCTACCGAATCGACGTGGCCAACTTCAAGGACAGCAACGGCGATCTGATCGGCGACCTCGCCGGCCTCGAGCAAAAGCTCGACTATTTGGAGCAGACCGGATTCATGTCCATCTCGCTTCAGGGCAATCTACTCAAACCGGACAATCTGACCCAAGTGAAGCCGGAGATGGGCACCAACGAGCAGCTCATTCATCTGAGGAAGCTCATGGCCGACAAGGACATGCATCTGATTCTCGAGGTCTCATATGCCGATTTGGCCAAGTCGACCCAAACCGTAAGTGAGCGAATCAATCTTAGGCTCTTGGCGCGCTTCGATCATCTCCTCATTCGCAGGATTTGGTCAGCTTCTGGCTGCGCGATCTGGTCGACGGAGTTTTAATTGTTGACGCAGACAACAGACAGGTAAGCAGACGAGTGAACAAACTTCCAACTGATTGCCTCGACCTTTCTTGAAAGGCAAACGAAACGCTCTTTCAAGACTGGATAGCACAGGCGCGTCAAGTGACCGAGGAGCGCTTCAAGCCCAAGTAAGTGAGCCCATTTGCCTCCGAGCGAGCAACTAGAGTGATCGGCTCGTTCCAAAGATTCATCAGCTTCCTTGGCGTCACAGAGGACATTGGTCAGAGTCTTGTCATCTTGACCTTCGAAGGTTTCAGCTCAGAAGAATTCGAACAGATGCAACTGAGAGAGAAGAAGATAGGCTACACAGTAAGCACCCTCTTTCTCTCTCTCACTGAGCCTTTCACTCTGAGACACATCAAATGAAAAGTTAAGCAGCCGGGTGGACGACCGACTGGATACCAAAAGTGTTGCAAACGACCCGATAAATGTACATGGGCTTTTTCTGTTGCTGAAGGGCACACCGGTTTTGCTCTACGGCGATGAGCTCGGCTTCGGGAACACAGACAGACGCATGCATTGGGACAGCTCGCTCAATTGCGGATTCAGTTCGAGCAACAGCAGCAGCAGTGGCGCGGAAGCCAACTGCGACAAGAACGTCAAGACCCAGCATGCTCACGGAGTGGGCAACACTGTTCTGCGCACGTACGAGCGCCTGCTCAAGATTAGACAGAGCGAGTCATTCCAGTGGGGCAAAGTAATAATCGGCTCAGACAAAAAACGCCTGTTCTCGTTTGTTCGTCAAGCTGAGAGATTTCCCGGCTTTTTGGTTCTGTTTGGTCTCGAGAACTCTACGCACGCAGAAAACTACCAGGCCATGTTCAATATTCCGTTGAACGCAACTGTCGAGTACTTTAGCTCGCCGCGCTCCGTTCAGTATGACTTTGCTGTCGGCTCGACTGTGCTCACGGACCGAATTCTGGTCAGAGACGGCGAGCTGCTTGTGCTCAAATTCGATTGGGTTGAATCGACCCGAATGAATTAGTCGAACGACTCTTGAGCTCGTCGCAGCATTTTAGTTTAGAGAAAGAAAAATAAAGAAACGAGCAAGCATTTTTGGTCTATTTAATGTGGCAGCGGAGTCAACCTGGGCCAGCACCAAACCGTCGCATCCCCAACAACAAATTAGACCCCCCACGTCCTTTACAAATACAAGTACAAGTCGAAGTACAAGTCGGCCACTCGCTACAGCATGGACAAAATGTCCTGGCTCAAGCCGTTCGAACGCTTTCGCTGCTTTTCTCGTCGAGCAAAGTTGACCGGCACTGCCTCCTCCTCTGACGAGTCGGTGATGGTGACTATTTCGATGGGAAGTTGTTCGCATATGCGTCGGTCAGAGTCAGAGTCGCTGCTCTCTTGCTCCTTCTGTCTGTTGCAAAGCTCACTTGGCCGCCGCTTCTTGCTGCTTGTCCATCGTTCGCTCTTCGTCTCGTGGCTTGAGCGATTCAATTGACTCACCGCCTGAGGTCGATGCTGTTGGCACTTTTCTGGTCGCAGGTCGACCTTCTCCAGTCTTTAACAATCAACTTAAAGGAGTCGATTTAAAAGGCCATTGAAGGGCTACCGTTTGTGCAAGCGATCCAGCTGGTGTCGGTCGGTTCCGTCCGAATGATGTCTCTCGACTCGTTCATTCTTGTCCGGCGCTTGAGCGCTCCTTTCCACAAACGACCTCATTTGCAGATTCGATTCGCTCAGCGTCTGAATGAGCTGCGTGATTTGTTTCGAGCTGGCAGTCAAGCAACAGAGAACATCGTTTTCTAAAACTCGACGACTCAAATTCAAGGTCGAATGCAAACAAGTTTGCAAACTCACTCAGGAGCGATTCGATTCGCTTCAGAACATTGAGCTGCTCGTCGCACGTCTGTTGGGCGACCGGATCGATTCGAATGCTCGACGACGCAGATAGCAAAGGCGCCGAGTCGGCTCGAGCTCTGCGTCACGGTTAATCTAGATAAACTCAGAGGCGGAGGGCTGTTGTGGGGAAACTTGCTTGGAAGTGGCGTCGCCGATCACGAGCTGTTTGAACTGCGTCACTTGGCCGATGGTG
Source organism: Proales similis (assembly GCA_019059635.1). Taxonomy (NCBI): domain Eukaryota; kingdom Metazoa; phylum Rotifera; class Eurotatoria; order Ploima; family Proalidae; genus Proales; species Proales similis. The sequence continues at coordinate 829,098 of JAGVRJ010000015.1, forward strand.
TCCGGCTGGAATGCTGCGATCTGACTGCGCCAGGCTGGCTTCAGACCGATCAGCGTTGGATCGAGATTTCCGATTCGCATCGTTTTGGCCTTGTCCACTTTGTAGTGGCTGCGGCCCAGAATTCGACTGTCGCTCAAGTTCAGTCGATCGTCGTCCGCGTGCTCGGACAAGCGGGACACGTTAAACGACTGATTTTTCATTTCGTCGAGTGAGAAGAACTAAAAAGCGCCGATTGGCTCCTCAACAACAACGTGAGCGAGCCGAGTCGGAAAAATTCTAAATTTAGAACTCGTTAGCGAGCTGCACTCGTCTGACTGACGCTCTTAGGCTGAGAGCGAGTTGAGTGAGAAATGGGGACAACAAGAGATGAACGCAGCCAGAGCAGCTTCTCAAGGTCAACTGGTCGCGTTTGCCAGCCGCCATTCACGTTCGCCTGCTATTTGTCTTTTCGGGTTCTTGCCACGCAAATTATGCTTTGCAATCGTCAATGCAGCAGCGGCTGCTCGGCGGCGACGTACAACTTTACAAAATTGATTGAGAAATGGCAGCTGTGAAAGAGGAGAATCGCTTTGAGTTCAAGAGCTGGAGGATACGCACCGCGCACAGTCACATACTGCCGTCGATGGGCGAGCGACGAGAGCAGTACGAGAACGAGCTAAAGCTGCCGCATCTGCCAGACATGTTCTTTGCAGGTAGGCGTGTGGCCAACAAGCGTTAGATTGACCGATCACCATCAGTTCGAGGGTGTCTCAGACAACGTGCTCAGATTGGAGCACGAGCGCGGCTTCGGCATCGAATTCAACGCATTGGACGCGCTCAAGTTGGTGGACCCGGCCGCCGACCTGATCAAGGTGTCCGTGGCCAAAGAGTGGCAAGAGGCCAGAGCCGAGTGCCAGTTTAAGGAAGTTCATCCGTTCGACTGGACGTTCACAACGCCTTACAAGGGCACGTTCACCGGCGAGCAGCACCGTCTCAGAGCAGAGCCGACCGAAGAGCGCATAAACATGCAAAAGCTCAGAGTGCAAGAGAACATTCACTTTTTCGACGACGTCTGCCTGTTCGAGGACGAGCTGAGCGACCACGGCATCGCGCTGTTGAACGTGAAAATTCGCGTCATGCCCACAAGCTTCTACATTCTGCAGCGCTTCTGGCTGCGTGTGGACGGCGTGGTCGTTCGCCTCTACGAGACGCGCATCCATCACGAGATTGAGAACGCATACATGCTGCGCGAGTACACTGAAAGAGAGAGCTTGGTGAGCGAGCTCAACTGCGCGCCCAAAATGCTCGTCGAGCCGAACGAAGTGGCGCCCCTGTTGGGCGTCAAAAAATTCGAGTACGACAAGATTCTCTTTCCTGCCCCTTGACATTCAATTTCTGCCGGGCATTTTCAGCTCATTTTCAGTTCAGTCTCGTTTATTCTTTGTGCATTTACCTCACTCTTCTTTAATAAAATAGCCGATGCCGACTAGGCGAGAGCTTGATGCAACTCAGGTCCACTCGTCAAAGCGGCGGTCGTCAAACAGCTCTCGATCAACGCACGGCGCATGGTTGAAGCATTTGCGAGTGCGAGACCGCAAGCCTAGACAGGCCGTCGATGCAGTTGGCGGCAGACTGTTTGTCACACATTGACGTGTTGAGATCTGCTGGCCGACTCCGCAGTTTGGCGAGCATCCACTCCACGGCGTCCAGTCACTCCACGAGCTTAGCCAGTTGACCGACAGCTCACAGTGCCGCCCGGTGAAGCCCTCTCGACACAGACACGCGTATGTGCCGATCAAATTGACACAAGTCGCTCCGTTTGAGCACACGCTCTGGCGGCCGCATTCGTCCAGGTCGACGCAAGCTGCTCGTTCAGGGCTGAATAAGAATCCGCGCGGACATTGGCAGCGAAAGCCGGCGAGCGCTCGTCGCTCATCAATGCACTCGAATGGGCCGCAGGGTGACGGCTTTGGCTCGCAAGCCTTCGACTCAAACTGGCAATAGTGGCCTCTTGTCGGCCGCTGCGATTCACAGCTGCACTCAGGTCCCCTCTGGGCGAGTAGGCACTTGCCCGGGCCGCACGAGAGCGGACAGTCGGATTTGAGTCGGCACATGCGATGCGTTTGGTTCCATTCGAAGCCTGGCTCGCATTCGCATTTGAAATTCAGCATCAGCATTTGTTTGAAGAGGCGGTGCGCGCCTGAGCTGAGCTCAGGCTCCGGCAGACTCGGGTCAACAAACGAACGGCAAGAGAACTCAAGCGCGTTTGCAATGAAAGTACACGGCCGCCGGTTGCACGGGTTAGGGCAGTTGCGGTGAATTTCAGTCTGATTGGCCGCTTCGTTGTTGCTCATTCGGTAGAGCTGTCCGAAACAGGTGCACAGGGCGGCTAGCACGGCCACTGCCACCGGATTTGACTCGCGCAATTTGATTCGAGCGACCAGCACGCTTCTGTCCGACGAGGTCAAGTTTTTCAACGACGAGACGCGCACCAGCGCTCGCTTAAGATACACGGGCATGAACGGGTGGGGCAGGCCCGACCAAATGTTCGGCTCCTCAATCAAGTCGATCAAATCCGGATGAGTGTGCGCCTCGGTCAATTTACGCGGCCAAGTCTCTTCGAACAGAGTCGGGCTTTTCTTCAGACGCTGCTTCAAGTCTGCGGGCAGCCATCGACTCAGAAGCGGGCGACGTTCGACTGCAAACACAGCTGAAGCGAGCAGAATCAACCAAAGGGCGCTCATTTCATATCGCAACTGCCCTGATTGGCGACGAGTGCATGTGTGCACTGCGTATCCATGACACTCAGCGATAAGGCCGTTATCGACCTACTGGACAAGCGACGTGGGAACGAGCGGCCAGCAAGAGGAGGGCCCGATCACGTTCGCCTTTTCTAGAGGGAGACGCTCCAGAGCAGCAAATGGACTTGAGACAGCTCGATTGCTCACGGCTATTGTTTGCTTGAACGGAGAGGGCAGGCGAGGCAGAGGGGGGAGAGAGAAGAGTCGTCTTGGGAGCCATTCGATTCTCGCTTATTGACGCTCTTTCATAATTCGATGTAAAGCCTCGCCGGCTCCATGACAACCAAACAAGCGAGAAGCAAGCCGAACGTTATATTTTTTGCGAAACTCGGTTAAATGCTGGCCTCAGTCTAATCGAGTCCTCACTCTCGTACATGATGATGACGCTGGCCAACTTGAACCTGAACATGTTTATGGGCGTGCGCGAGCCCAACGTGACGTTCTGCATCGACATATCGGGCAGCATGTTCCGCGCGCTGCCCATTGTTCAGCAGCAGCTCAAGCACTACTTGTGGGAGCAGGCAGCAGCCGCCGAGCTGGGCATCGCGCGCTTCTTCAATCTGGTCGCGTTCAGCTCCGAAGTGTACGCATGGTCCGAGCGCTGCGTGATCTGGAACCGGGCGACCGTGAGCAAAGCTTGCGAATGGATAGACGAGCTGGAGACCAAGACTGGAACGAACACGCTGGACGCTTTGACAGTGGCCTTGGCCGATTCTACGGCCACAAGCGTGGTGCTGGTCACTGACGGAATTCCCGACCAAGAGCCGGCGCAAGTTCTGAAGCAGATCACAGTTGCGGCCCGCAATCGTCCGATTCACACCGTTTACATATCGGCGACGAACGAAGACGACCAGGCCGCCATTCAGTTCTGTCAGAATGTGGCAATGCTCACGCGTGCGTTCTTCAAGATCGCCACAGTGACCGAGAGCCGCCTGGACAAGATAACGCCCGTCTGTGCAGCGGCGAGTCAAATGCCGCAGCTCGTAGCCGCCACCGGCCCCTACACGTCCATGGTCGGAGTCAACCCGGTCGAGCGCTTTCTGCCATTGGCTGCACTCACGCCGCAGTCGGTGCCTTTCACGCCGCAGTCGGTGCCTTTCACGCCGCAGCCCGTGCCTCTCACGAGCCAGTGCCCGATGCTCGTCCAGAACTTGACCGTACAAAGCGCATTTTACCACCCAAAAGTGTTGACCACCAGCGTCCAGTCGTGCCTTCCGCCCAGCGCCATTGTCTGGAGCGATTCTCAGCCGCTCTCGCTCAAACTCGACCACTCTGGCATTAAGGTAGCGACCACGTCCGGCCTCGACCAGGTTCAGTATGTGGCTGACGCTGGATCGCTGCTTCTCAATCGGCCTGTTCTGGCCCGCTCCGATCGAGACGGCTTCTACTATCGAGGCAAAGTGCTCAATCAGGTAACTTTGCAGGCTAGATCTTTAAAGTAAATTCACTGAATCGCGTTGTACCCAAAGGTGCTGGCACATCGCTTCACGATTCAATTCGAGGAGCGCTCGGGCAAGGGCGGCTTTGTAAACACCAGCTACCAAGTGACACCAATCTTCGACATGGTCGATGTGGACGATTCGCTTCGTCACGAGCCGCAGCCTGGCCAGCATGTGCTTGCTCGACTGAACGGCAGCGGCGGCAAATACGCGCCGGGCGAAATAATTCAAGCGGGCAGTGAGCTATTGGTCAAGTTCTTCGACGGCCGAACGAGAGCGTACGAGAACGACAAGAGCGGTCGAGTTGTGTGGATTCCGGAGGCGATGTTCAAGCGCATCTGCTACGACTTTCTTCTGCCCGACAAGGTGCGCACATATTTGCAAGAGCAAACTGTGACCGAGAAGAGCGAGACGGCGCACATGCCTCGTCTCGTCTACTTTACGTGGCCCTACTTTGTGCCGCTCTGTCCGGCGACCGAGTCAAGTGCCGTATGGCAGCCGGACTACTTCCGCCCAATCCGGCTCAATGCGCCTGCCGTAGACGCCGACCAACTGAACATGTTGGCGCCCAATGGTCTCACCAGCCAAGAGCTAGACGAACGCATCAGACGGCAAATAGTCAAACACCTCGAACGGCGTCCTTGTCTCAAGTCGAGTCGTAATCGACACCATAGCTGCGACAGATCGCCCGTTCGGTCCGACTCGTTTGATTACCGCACTTGTCAAGTCTCGCCTGAACGAGTGGAAGCAGTCGTCCAACCAGCACGCAGTGTAAACGAACAACTTGAAAGCGAAACGGAAAAGTTCCACGCCTTGTACGGTCGCCTGATGGACAGCTTGTATGAAAGTGAGGGCCTGCTGAGAAGTGAGACCGACCACCTGAGAAAGGTCAGAGTGGGCAGCTTTGAAGAGGCGAGAAAATATTCAGCAAGTAGAAGAGCGGGCTCTAAGGGCAGCACGGACAGATTCGGCAATCCAAAAGTGAGCGAGGGCTTCATGAACGAAGTGGGCGCGCGAAAGAGCCGCCTCACCCAAGGCACCATGGACCACACATTCACCGACACGAGCGCGCCCGACTTGTCTGTTGACCTGCGCCGCTCTCAAGTAGCTTTAAGAGAAAAGGTGAGTGCACTGGCCGCCAACTGCCCGAGCCCGATTCACCTAGGCGCCGTCGAAAAGGAATGGTCAGACAAACTGAGGGAAGTAGAGAGGAAAGGCGAACAGAGAGATCAGTTCAGAAGGAGCACAGTCGAGCGTCTGATCGGCTCAGAGAAAGACCGAGAGGAGCAGAACCGAGCCAAGCTTGAAAAGTGCCTGAACAGCCGCCGAGAGATGCAGCTTGCGCACGTGCGCAGAATAGAGGGCCTGTAAGTGTCGCAAGTGACGCTCAACAGTGGCGCTTTTTCAATCAATTTCGTTTCAAACAGAAAAGAGGACTCGGAGGGCAAAGAGCGACGCAAATTCGAACGACTTAGGCAGCAGACAGTCGAGCGACTGAAGAACGATTCAAATCGGGTGCATCAAATTGAACTGAAAGAAGCCGAGAGAGCCGCGTTCAAATCGTCCAAGACAAACGAACGAAATCTGGCCTATCACGATCGCCTGTTGTACGAACAAGCTGCTCGGCGCGCCGAACAGCTCCGAGCCCAGCACCAACACAAGCTTTGGCACAAGGTCTAAGTCTCTTGGCGCTCCTCTCCACTACTCTCTGAGTGTGTTTTAATTTCTATTGACAATAAAACGTCGAAAGACGTCGTTTGTTCGCCTCTTCACGTTCTAAAGCTCTTGGCCGCTTTCTAAGCCTCGATTATGAATAGCAAGTTGAAAATTTTAGGGCAAGATCTCTTTTGGAGCTTTTTATTGAAAAGCATGAGGAAAGCTTATCATGAGGCACAATGAGCTTTAGAAGTGGTCGATAGGCTCAAAATAGCAAAAGCCTTCGCGGTCCGGATGGCCTCTGGCGTCCTTCTCCTCGTCGCTGAATATCTCTTTGTACAATTTCATCATGGACGGTGTCTCCGAATAGAACAAGATCTTGCTCGGCTTGGGAATGTGCTCGAATTGGTCGGCGGTGTGCACTTGGCCCACACTGCCCTTGAGCTTAAAGTAGGTGAACAGCTCTCTGAGCTGCGTCTGCGGCACCCTGATCATTCGGAATTCGGCCATCGCGTCAACAAATTTAGAAAAAAGAAGGCTTTTCAGCTCGTTTTATTCGTGATCGTCGTCGTCGAAATTTTCAAGACTTGCTAATTTTAAACAGAGATTTTGTGTCAAAAATAGAGTAAAGTGGCAAAATTAAGCGGGCGAGGAGCGGTGATTGAGCCTGAAGAGCCAAGATTGGACGAGAAAGCCAAAGAGAAAGAGAGAGAGAAGACTAGTAGTTGGTTCACTTCTTCTTTTTGCCCTTTTTTCCCTTCTTGCCCTTCTTCTTGCCGGGCTTCTTGCCGAGCATCATGTCGACAAACCGCTCGTAGTGAATTTGGCCGTTGTTCTCCACGTCGGCCAGCTTGATCATTTCGTCAATCTCGTCGTCGAGCAAGCAATTGCCCAATGAGCCCAGAAACTCGCGCAGATTGGCCGACATTATGTAGCCCTGGTTCTGCCGGTCGAGCACCTTGAACGCTTGCTTGATGTTGAGCGCTATTTCGCCCGGATCTTTGTACGCCATCATGATGATCTGCATGTACTTGTAAAAGTTGATTGTCTCCTCGGCCTCGGCAGCCTTGGGGTCTTGCTTGCCGCCTTTGGCTTTCTTCTTATCCTTGGCCGGCTCGGCGCTTTTTGGCTTCTCTTCGCCGCCATCGCCTTCGCCACCTCCAGTTTTGCTGCTGGCCGCCTCTTGTTTCTTGGGGTTCACCGTGTCGATCAGAGCCTGTACCTCTTCTTCGCTCAACAGCTGCTGAAGAGTCTGCAGGGCGGGCGCCAGCTGCGACACGGGCATTTCATTTTTGCCTTCAGAGTCAACAGAGCGAAACTGCTTCTCGATCTCTTCTATTTGCGGCTCGGTCAGACGCTCGTCGAGCCCTTTGCACAATGCTTGCATCTGATCTTTCTTTACTTCTTTCAGGTAGTCGATTTGACTCAGCACAGCGAGTAGCTTTTCTTGATTCAGCTTCTGCGGCGCCTCCTCCTCCTCGAACATATCCATTCTCGCTGGCTTGCTTGCTTGCGCTCAAATGAGGCTCGCAAAGTCGGAGAATGCCGAACCTGTGTTCTCGGTCGTCATGGCGACTCCTCCCAGCCACAAATTCGGCCTTTTCCCTCTCTCTCTGTCTCTCTGCCTCTCGCTAGTTTGGCTTTAAAAGGCTTTAAAAAGGCATTTGCTCAACGTCACCTTCGAGTTTGAAATTTAAAACCGTCCAAAATGGCAAGTTTCTTTAGACTTGGCTCAGAAGGGGAGCGAGAAGGGTAGAAGGTCTCGGGTAATTTAAATGACAATGGTAGCCCGACGAGATGGCTCTCTTGTCGGCGCCATCTCTCGGGAGCTATTGATTAGTCGCCTTTGAAATATAAACTTGAGTTCGTAGTCGGCCATTCACTTGAATTATGTAACCGAGGCGATGAAACTGACAATTGTGACGGCTTCAATCGCTCATTGTTCGTCAGTGTCGACTTTTCAAGTTCACTTCCTTTCACTCGTCTGAGTGGTGGTAATTCTCTTGAGCAGCACAACGCGCCTTATTTGGTTGGCGCTTGTCACCACTAAAGAGAAGCCTTTCGCCAGCTGGCAGTGAATCGAACTTTTAATGAAAATTTGGCCAAAAATGGAAACGGGCGCCCAGTTGGCAACTCGTCCGATTGCCTTTTAAGGACATGGGTTGGTGTTGACTTTGATTATTATAGAAGCGACGACGAGTGAGGCCTCAGTTAAGTGCGTGCGTGTGAGGGAGTGTGCAAGTGACATCATGTGACAACGAATAAGTAGGAATCTTTATTTCTTCTGTTCACTTTGGCCGCATTTAATTTGCATCCGTAATTTCAATCTGTTGAGCGCTCAAGTCAAGCCGGCCAAACGAAATCCAAGTCTGCCGAGTGGAACCTTGTTTTTCTTTTGTTTCGCTCTTGTGCTTCTCTGTGCAATGAGAATGACGAGGGACAGAGAGAGAGAGAGAGAGAGGGAGGGCGAGAAGAACAAAAAGAGAAGGGAGCGAGCTTGTGGTGGTTGGTTGAGTGGGTGAGCAGCGATCACAAAACGGGAGAAGGCTGGCTCGATCGAGCTGACCGACCTTTCGATAATTATTTCAGCGCCGGCCGGTCAATTGGCCGCTCTGACCGCAAGACACAAGACTGGTCGAGCGCATACACTCCTCTCGTCTCTCTCGTCTCTGCCGTATGTCCATCTATCTTATGTCTGAATAATTTGCGCTTGCAACTTGCCCGTACGAACAAAAGCAACAGGGCCTCTAACGCCTTCTCACTTCTGGCCGGGCGTTTATTTTAGAAGTTTGGATAAAGCGACGAGTCGAGCCGATGAGTGTGCAGCAGCGACGCAGCCACTTGGCGCCAGCGCACGGCCATACTCGCCCAATGTACTCGAGAATGTTCGACGAGTTTGTCTACGCCAACAGCTGCCGTTCAATTGTAGGCAACTTCAACCGCATTTGTGAGTTGCTCGACATCGACCGTCAGACGGTGTTCGAACGCGGAGTGAGCGTGCCGTCGAACAGTAGACGAGCTGGCGCTGGCCGTCCTCAGCCTCTACACCACACCCGCCTCGTCTACCCGATAATGAAGGCGAAGGCGACCTACTGGAAAGCGGACGAGCTCTGGTGCAAGTACGATCGACGAGCCCATTCGGCTGTGTATCGCCAAGGGCCCAACTTCCGTCCTCTTCATGTGTTGATTGTTGGCTGCGGACCGGTCGGCCTGCGACTGAGCATTGAATGCGCTCTGCTCGGGCATCGGGTGAGCATTGTGGAGAAGCGCGACCGTTTCTCCCGGAACAATGTCCTTCACTTGTGGCCGTTCACCATCCACGACCTGAAGAGTCTGGGCGCCAAGCTGTTCGACGGCAAGTTCTGCGCCGGCTCAATTGACCATGTGAGCATTCGCAAGCTTCAATGCATTCTGCTCAAAGTCGCTCTGCTCATGGGCGTGCAGGTTCACTTCAACACAAGCTTCGAGCACTTGCTCGAGCCAGACGAGCACGGATGGCGCGGCAAGTTCATTCCCGAATGCCACCCGATCGCCGTCGGCATTCCGTTCGACGTTGTCATAGGCGCCGACGGCCGACACAACTCTCTGCCGGGCTTCAAGCACAAGGAGTTTAGAGGGCGGCTGGCGATCGGAATCACGGTCAACTTTGTCAACTACCACTCGAACGAGGAGGCCGAGGTGCAAGAGCGCAGCGGCGTCTCGTTCATATTCGATCAAAAGTTCTTCCTGGACCTGCGAGCCAAGACGGGCATCGACCTGGAGAACATTGTCTACTACAAGGACGACACGCACTACTTTGTGATGACCGCCAAGCGGCAGTCGCTGATCGAAAAGGCGGTCATCCACCAGGACTACACGGACGCCAACAAGCTGCTGCACAGCAGCAACGTTGACTTTGAGCGTCTGTGCAGCTACGCCAAAGAGGCCGCCTACGAGTCGACCGACCGCAAGCTCACTCGTCTCGACTTTGCCAAGAACCACTACGGCAAGCCGGACGTGGCCATGTTCGACTTTACCTCTTTGTTCCAGGCGGACAACGCCTCGCGCATTATTGAGCGCAACGGAAAGCGCCTTTTAATGGCCCTGGTCGGCGACAGCCTCCTCGAGCCGTTCTGGCCGCTCGGCACCGGGATCGCGCGCGGCTTCCTCGCTGCCTTCGACACTGCCTGGCAGATAAAACGCTTCGGCGAGTCGGACGAGCCGCTGTCTCTGCTGCTCGAGCGCGAGAGAATCTACCAGCTGCTCTCGCAGACCACGCACGAGAACCTGAGCCGAAACTACGAAGAGTACAGCATCGACCCGGCCAGTCGCTACGTGAACGTAAACGCCGCCTCGAGGAGCATGATGCGCGAGCACGTGCGCCACTTGTACGACCACCACGACGATGACAAGCAGACAAGCAGCTCCGGCTCGATCGAATACCTGCCCGGCGACTGGAGCGACGACAAGAGCGCCTATTTGCTCAGATGGTCGCAGATGGCCGTGCAGCCCTACTCTATTCAATTGAGCGACTTGAGCTCTTCGTGGCTGGACGGCGCCACATTCGCAGCCATAATCCACCGCTTCCGTTCAGAGCTGATCGAGAGCTCGATTATATTCAGCGACGAGGCGTCCACTCGTCTAGAGCACGTGTTCGATTTGATGGAAAGGCAGCTTGAATTGGAGCTCAGCGACGAGCGAGAGCAGTTCAGAGAGGCGGCCCAAAATGGGTCAATTGAAGAGGCCGCTGTCTTGTCCGTGCTGAGCAAGTTACACGACACGTTCAGGAGCTGCCTGTTCAATGAGGTCGACTCGTTCGACCAAGAGCCGGCAGAGCGCGAGACCTCGCCCGAAGACGCCTGGGAGAGCTGGAGAGCGAAGCGAAAGTCCGATCGACTCGACGAGACGATTGCGCTCAAGCGGCAGACTTTGATTGAAAAACTCGGTGGCGGCGAGAGTGTCACTCTTCGTCTGAGCGCGCAAATCAAGCGGCGCCCTCCATTGTCCAGTGTCGAGTTCGCGTCCGTATCCAAACGATCGAACGATCATGCGATCGCCACCCTTCTACGCAGACGGCGACGCTCGATTGAGACCAAGGCGGCCGTCGACAGTCTGGCCTCGATCTGCTACGTCTGCGACAAGCGAGTGTTCTTCTTGGAGAGTCAAAACGTGATGAACGTGATGCTGCATGCGGCCTGTTTCAAGTGCCACTACTGCGAGCAGTCTCTGGTGCACGACCGATACAAATGTCTAATGGACCCGCTCACCTCCAAGTACGTGTTCTTTTGTCCGAGGCACGTGGCCATGCGTCGAGAGTCGCCCGCAAGCGTTGAGCCAGCTGCAAATGTTCAGACGCACTGCTCAGCTGCCAGGGCGCCAGTCGACCTTCCCATCGAAGAGATGGACATTCAAAACGAGGCGTTCATGCGATTCAAGCGATCTGCGCAGGTCTACGGCGGCCTGTTTGGTGAGTTGCCGGTCCAAGGTGAACAGAGTGCACAGAGCAGGGCTCAGAACGAAGACGACGGTGACGATTATGACGAGCAAGACGACGACGACAAAGAAGAAAGTGAAAACGATACTGACGACGACGACGACTATGAAGAGGACGACGCGGACGAAGAAGACGAGGACGAACAAGACGAGGAGAGAAACGAAAGCGACGAAGTGTCCGAGCCGTCTAGCTCAACAGGGGACCGGGAGCTGTCTTCAAGCAACTCGCTTGATGCAAAGCGAACTGAAGCGCTTTACCAGCCCGACGAGACGTTGTGCCTGAGCCAGTGCCGACCACCCAAGGACGAGTTGGCGATGCGCGCGGACAAAACGAGCAAATCGGCCGAGGTGCGCTCGTCGACTTGTTCGAGACTGCGACGAGCCGAGTCGGCCAACAGCGTGGACGAGCTGAGCGCGGCGTTGACCAAGACTCGAAACAGCTCATCGTCGGAGAGCAGACTCGGCCCGAACAAAACGCCGACCAGCATCGGCATAGACATCGAGCTGATGCGGAAACGGGCGTTTGAGAAGGCCAAGTTAAAGAGCGACGAAGAGCTGGGAATCGCGCCCGCTCCGAGACGCAGACTGGTCAAGCCGCTCTTTGACAAGCTGAGCTCATTTGAGCCGAGCGACGAAGAGCCGGACGAGCATGACGAGAGCGCAGTTGAACGCTGCGACAAGGCGCCTCTGGCGCAGATCGAGCGCTTCTCAGACTCGGACGAGGCGGCGGCCGCCGAGCCGACGACCACCTGTCGAGGAATCCTAAAAGCGCACTCGAGCGTCGAAGAGACCAACTCAATCGACCTTGGCAAAATGAGCCTCCGAGAGACGTCCAATTCGTCTGGCTGCAATTCGCTTCGCGGCTCATTCAACGCCTTGAACGTGACGCACAGTCCCAAGCTGAGCAGGAAGTCGCCGTCGGCCAAACTCAGCTTCAAACGGCAGCAGATCGAAGAGAGCAAGATGGAGAGACGCAGAGAGCAGCAGCGCGGCCAAGTTGGCCAACAGATCGGCGACAAACTCAACCAAGTGAAAGAGCAGATCGCTCTGGTCGACAAGCAGACCCAGGCGCTCGAGCGTTCCATTCAGAACAGTGGCGGCCGTTCGAATCAGTTTGAGATCGAACGACTCGAGAGTGAATACTTTGTATTGATTCATCGCAAGAATTGTCTGGTTCGCGTTGAGAACGAACTGACCATCCAGTAAGCGACTTGGCTGGCGATTTGCTCGCGTTTGGGCTCAATTGAACTTTTTTTTTTTGTCCATTGCCTTGTGATGGCCAATTAGGAAGAAGGCGATCGCCATCGAAACGAGCATTACAGATCTGAATCGGAAGCTGCGACTCTGCATCGACATGCCAAGTAAGCCAAGCCCACTCTGACTGAGACGTGAGAGGCCTATCCTAAATTCGATTAGGTAGCTTGAAAACGGTGCAAATGATTCAAGACGAAGAGCGCGTAATGAGCGATCTGATCAGCCTGGTGAACGAACGCAACTCACTTGTCGAGCAGCTCGAGAGACTACGACAAACGTAAAGCCACCGCCTCCCTCTTTGTCTCAGTCCCTTTTTACCATTTTATCTCTTTAAGCGAGCTTGAAGAAGACGCCGGCCTGAGTGCTTCCAAAGCGCCCTTATCTGAGCTGAGGAGCGAGTCTCTTGAGTTTGCTGGAAGATACGCGGTTCGCACTGACATCATTTGAGCCAATCAAATTGTTCTCGCTCTCTTTTCGCCCTCCCATTTTCGTCCTCTTTTTCTTTTTTTCTCTCAGTCTCTGTCTGCTCTTTCAATTTCGTCTTTATATGTTGCCGTCGCTTGCTCGTCTATCTAATTCTCTTTCGTTTTGCTCTACTTGTCTTCAATTGATTATTTTCCAACAATCCCAAATCGACGTTTTTTGCTGCTGAATAAAGCCTAAACTTGATTGAACAGATCTGCACAGGAGTCCTCCTCTCCGGGCGATTGTCCCGCTCGCAGACATAAATAGCGACCGACGACTGCGGACAGAGAGAAGGCGGTCGGGCTATTTGAAAACAGAGTTAAATGTGAGAGAAAGGGCAAATTCCGCCGATCAGCTGACACGGCCTGGGCGGACGAGGATATAATGTGGCGCATAATCATCATGAGCTGGGCGAGCGGGGACGCATGTTGTGCTCGAATTAGATGAAGGAACTTGACAAAGGCCGAGGTTGGCTTTGATTAGGCAAAAATGTTTGAATGTTTGAGAGTAGGCAAAAAGGAGGCAGCGACCCAGACACAGAGAGAGAAACAGAGATCGAGACAGAGAAAGGGGGAGGCAAAGAGAGAAGGCCAACGGGACTAGAGCACATGCAGACGCATCTCTAGTTGATAGTACTGTGCCATGTGACCGGTTTGTTGCGCAAACAGAACCGAGCGAACAACAACAACAGAGCACAGGCGGACTAGATCATCTGCGAGGCGGCTAGATAAGACTGTCGCTTGGCGTCGCTAGTTTGCGGCGGTTTCTAAAAACAATCGTCAACAACAAGAGTTTTTGCATTTTGCCATTTGCTAGTCGCTCGCTTCGGCTCTGTCGGCAACGTATATTCCAGTAGAAGAATGACATGCTATTCGTCAAACAAGAGATTTAAACACTGAAAATATCGATCGACGTTTGATCGTCGATTAATTTATTTAATGTGCGCTCGGCTCTTTCAATTCACGAGAGCGTCGTTGACTAACGAGAAAGCAAGCCAGAAACAATATTGATTAGGCGCTTGAACGCGATCGTTGGGTGATGACGATCGTGCCGACAATCCTATTCTCCTTCATAGAATTATTAAACAATTTCGAAATAATAATAATTTTCATAATTATCATCATCAAGTTACATTCTGAGCGGCCAAATTAATTGCCAGAGAGAGAGAGAGAGGCAAGACAAAACCAAGTAGGGAGAACGAGAAAGTTGGCAAGGAGGAGGCATGCCGGGACTAGCACGAGCGCGAGCACACAGACAGAGAGAGAGAGCGCGCTCATGAAACTGAGTGAGAGCACGCAGAAAAGTTTGCTTCGAATAATCGTACGATTTTTTCGCTCTTTTTTTTTCCATTCTTTTCGACTCAATTCATAATATGGATCGTTGAGTTTTAGAGCTGGCTACCAGACACCGCACTCTCAGATGATCTAAATTTTCAAAGTTCTTGAATGCGGCCAATTTTGCCACCGCCGCCCACCACGGTTTTCTCTCTTTTATTAATTTTCTCACCAACAACTCGCACACGCTGTCCCTCGATTATTCATGTTTGCTTTAATTGCCAAAAGGACGGTGATAAGAGCCGTCTGCGAGGCCTTAACCGGTTAAGTCGAGCAAATGCATAAATTTAATCGGCTATTTGCTCGAGTTTATTTTTTTATTTGATGTTCTTGTTTATTTTTCAAGTTTGCCACAGGTCGCAATAGCTAGAGGAGGCCGGCCGGAATGACGAGATATCGAGACTAGGCGTTTGTCTCTCTCTCTCTCTCTGTGAGTACGCCCTGGTCCAGACATTCTGGCTCTATGGGCTTTCGTTTGGATTCGGCATTCAAATTATCATATTTTATGAGGCTGAAATATCGAATTATTTCAAACTGTACGCACAAGCGATGGACGGCTAACTGGCCCGGATGGGCATAATAACCAACCCGCTGGCTTTTCTCTCTCTTTTTCTTTCTATTGGTCTCAAATTTTGCTCCTCTTCTTCTCCTCATCGTTTGTTGTAGTTCTGGCGCGCTGCACAAAGCCGCACAGCCAATCGATTCCAGCATTGACTGACTCTATTGCTTTACGTCACTCACCTCTAATGTGCTCATGTGTGTAAACTCATTTAGACGCTATAAAGCGCTAATTTTCGTTTGGTTGTCGCTGTCGCCTTCGTTGTCGCTCTGCAACCTGAAAAAGCGCGACTCAACAGTGCTCAAGCAAAAGCCGATGTTTGCCATCTCGACTTGAAAATGCAGCCCACTGAGGAAATGAACGGTGGCCGCACGCCGTCTACCGCAAGCCCCAGGCAACAAAGCAATCACCATCAACTAAACTACCATGTCTGCATGGGCCAAGTAGAACTGTTCAGGCAGAACTCGGTGCGCTCGACCCGGCAGATAGACAAGGACGACATCGAGGGCCACGTGAATCGATTGTAAGTAGAAGCCATTGTCGCCGCCTGCACGCCTTCTAAAATCTGTAAAAACGCCACAGCTACAGCAAGATGCTGGTCAGATACCATTGGCTCTTTCTGCTGCTGGGCCTGTTTGTCACACTGCTGCTGAGCGGCCTGAGTCTGGTGAAGCAGCCGTTGCCCAACTTTTTGGACCCGACGCGAGGATTCGGAGCGCGCGGCGAAGGAACTCTCACTAGTCGACTGATCGTGTTGAAGAACGTCAACGACGAACTCTCCCAGTACAACAAATACATACTCGACTTGTACGAAAAGATCAAGCAGCGGCCGTCACAAGTGGATCCGGAATTGAACAAGTTCTACGAGACGGGCGACGAGAACTCCAAATCAAACGACGACATGTATTATTACTACGACGAAGAGGTCGAGTCGCCGAGTGACTCGAGAAAGAATAAAACGAAATCACGCGGCAAACGCGAGCTGGACGAAGAGACCGAAGCGATTCTGGAGCGACCTCTCTTCAACGGCTTTTCTGGCATTCAACTGCTCAACATGATTCCGACCGAGCCGGAGCTGCGGCTCGACCTGCCCTCGAACGCTGTTCACTTGCTAAACACGTTCAGAGTGTGCAATCACACGCTGGGCCTGGACAGCAACCTCGAGTTCTACTTCAAGTCTTCGCCCAACTCGGTGCACGCCAACCAGTCTTCCAGTCTGCTCAGTCTGAGCAAGCTGAAATCGCTGTGCAAATGGGACAGCGAGATGCTGCGCATGCTGGGCGCCACCAGCAATCACCAGAACCTGTGCCACTTCTCGCTGCCCAACGTGATCGCCCTGTTCAGCAGCAAGACAGACTGCCATCAGCTGGTCGACGAAGATGTCAGACACTTTGCCCGGGTAATGTCGGCTTGCGAGCCGCTCTATCAGACAGGCGCTCTGTACCATGTGGCCGAGGAGAGCAAGCCCAAGGATGAGCTTATCGAGCTGATGGAAAAGGGCAACCCGATCAGGACGTTCATGGGCCAGGAGCGAGTCAGGTCGAGCGTCTGCTTTCGCGCCAACATTCTCTACATGGTCTACGAGCATTTGACGAACCGCGCCAGTGGCCTCACCGCCGATCCAAACGAGTACCAGGTGGACATAGCCGGCCTCACCGTGTTCAACTCGATCGGCTCGAACGGAAAGCGCGAGTTCGACCTCGAAGAGGTGTTCAAAATCTACACGACCAAATTCCACTCGACGCAGTACGACGACGGCGAGACCTATCTGGCCGCAGTGAATCTGATGGGCAGTCGGCAGTCGTCGGCGATGCGCTTCATCAGCCGCGAGATGCTGCTGGTCGCGCTGGCCATCGCCTTAATCGTCATAGTCACATTTCTCTATCTCAAGAGCGCATTCATTTCTATGATCGTGACCGTCGGTGTCGGCATGAGCATAGGCGTCTCCTTTTTCGCCTATCGGATCGTCTACGACATTGACCTCTTTCCGTTCATAAACATGATGGCCGCGTTTCTGCTGATCGGAATCGCCTGCGACAACGTGTTCGTCATCTTTGACGCCTGGTACACGGAGAAAGCCAAAGTGATCATGGAGGACTTGCCCGAGCTGATCGAGAAGCGCTTTGGTCCAAGCGCCGAGCAGACCGAGCCAGAGAGCGGCACCAATGACGAGCTCGTTCTGCCGCCCATATTCATCAAGCGGCTGTTTCGTATTCGAAAGAAAAGCTCAAAACCGTCAGGCGGTGGCGCTCAAGCGGCCAATGAAAACGACTCGTTCCTGCTGCAGACGCCGTCGAGCCCGATGCCGTTGACAGGCGTGGAGAACGGCGCGCCAATAAACGCACGCGACTATGAACTCAATCCGGCGTATGTGCGAGCGGCGATGATCGACGACGATCAAATGGTGAGGGCGATGAGCGGCACCCTCAAGCATGCGGCCAGCAGCATATTCGTCACTTCGTTCACGACCGCGGCCGCCTTCTTCACCAACTACATAACGAAGCTGCCCTACGTGCAGCTGTTTGGCCTGTTCACTGGCACCTGCATACTCGTCTACTTCAGCATGGTCATCACAATGGTGATCGCGTTCGTCATCACCTACGAAAAGTACATTCAGGCCTTTCGCTGCAAGCTGACCACGAACGCGTGCGAGCGACTCTACGTTCGCTTCGAGGGTCTGATGAACTACGTCGCATTGCTCAATCGGAACCTGATCACCAAAAAGCTGCCTTATTTGCTCATCAGATTTCGCCTCCTCTGGTTCTTGCTCTTTACCCTGCTCGGCATGGCCGGCCTCTACACCGTATTTGTGCACCCACAGCTCAAGCCGCCCGCCAACTGGCGCCATCGCTTCTTCAAGGGCGACAACTTGTACGAGAACTTTGAGTTTGAGACGCGCGATCGAATAGCCGCCTACGTGAACGCAGAGAAGCGCAATCTGACCAATCCGGAAGTGTTCTACGTGTTCGGCACGTTTGAGAAAGACAACGGCCGCATATTCGACCCGGACGACTCTGGCCACCTGGTCTGGGACGAGAAGTTCGACTTTTTGGCCGAGAGCTCGCAGCTCTGGCTCAACAAGTTCATAAACGAGTCGATCCGCAGCCACTCTCACTTGTTCATTGTCGACGACATAGTCAAAGAGTGGACAAACTATTTGATTCAGATGCAGCGCATGTGTCAGAAGCTGCTTCAAGTCGAATCGATTCCGGTCGTCAAGCTGCCCTACGAGCGCAACCGCCTGAGCAAGTGTCGTGACCAAATTAAGCATTTACTGGAGAATTCGACTGTGAATACATTCGAAGGCCTGATGAGCAGCTTCCCGCGCCGAGTGATATTCATGGCCTCCGACTCGGAGGTGAAGGGCATCCTGTTGCGATTGAACGCCAATCGAACATTCGACAGCTACGAGACCGTCAGCGGCTATCTGAGCGAGCTGTCTCACTTTCATCAAAAGTACGTGAAAGAAGAGGCGCCCGACGGCTTTCGCTCGGGCTGGTACATAAGCGTGGGCTTTGCGCTCTACGATATCCAATATCAGCTCATTGACGGCACCTATTCGTCTCTAGTCGCTTCGATGGCGATCGCTCTGGTCATTTTACTGCTCACGTCGGGCAACGTGATCATTTCCATCTTCTCGATAGTGACCATATCGTTCAGCATTGCGGTCACCATCGCCCTGTTTGTGCTGCTCGGCTGGGAGTTGAGCATTTTGGAGTCAATAGTCATAATAATGAGCGTGGGCCTCTCGGTCGACTTTGCCTGCCACTACGGCGTGGCCTACATCCACTCGGA
Source organism: Proales similis (assembly GCA_019059635.1). NCBI lineage: Eukaryota > Metazoa > Rotifera > Eurotatoria > Ploima > Proalidae > Proales > Proales similis. The sequence continues at coordinate 847,852 of JAGVRJ010000015.1, forward strand.
CAAGCTGTTCCACGAGCGAGCGAGCACGCCCGCCGACATGAGCGTGTGGGCGCGAATCGCGCACCGCTACAACAGGCAGAATCGCGAGCGCTTCATCCGCGTCAAGGACATCTTTAACCGCGTCGGCTCGGCCGTGCTCATGGCCGCGGTGACCACGTTCCTGGCCGGCTTCAGCATGTTTCCGTCGGGCTTGACCTCGTTCAATCGAATGGGCCAGTTTCTCATGCTGGTCATGTGCTCCAGCTACATATACGCAACTTTCTTCTTTGTGCCCCTGTGCGCTCTGTTCGGTCCGACCGGCAACTTTGGTGACATTCACTTGCGACACTGGTTCAACGCGGCGTTCGGCCACTTGACACGCTGCTGCAGAAGCAGCAGCTCATCTAAAGCGAGCGACGCCTTGTCCAGCAAACGAGTCAATCAAGCAGCCGACGACATGTGCACTTGAGATGCTCGACAAACAACTATGCCCGACAAGTGTTCGTCTGTAAATATAAAGCCTTCTCAAGCAGCAATGCGACCGGTTGTGAGCGTGGCCGGCCTAATTTTCTAAATTCACTTTGATAACCAGCAGCGGCCCGCCCAAGCCCAAAGAGAGAATCGCCAGCCAGTTTTGTTCAAAAAGTATTTCGAAATGAATGTGCCAATCGAACGTCGCTCATCAAACCACATGCGCCATCACACCACACCCAATCACATATCCCGATCATTTCATCGTTACTGGCAAATTGCTTTCATCATGAGATTGGCAGCCTCGTGTGGCCGACACACATTTTAATTCTTTTCTCAATTCTCTTGCATCGACGTCGTCGTTTTTTATGTTTGTTTTTCACTTGGGCCAACTCATCCAGATGGCCAGGTTGAGTTATTGGTTTCTTCTTCTTCTTGATTGGCATCAACACAAACGGATCTGGTGAAGCGAACGGCAGTCCAATCTTTAGGCAAATAAGTAGGCAAAGCGAGGCCAAAGAAGCGCCTTACTCAGTTTGGCTGGCGCCCATGGCCATTCGTTTCATCAGAATATTTCTGCTTCATCTTCATCTGTTGTGTTGGCGTTGTCCCTCCTCTTTTCTTCTTGTCTTTTCTAAGTTTGAATAAAACAAAAGCCACAATCATTTGAATCGGACGTTTTTCCTCAAGTTGCCCATTTCAATAGATCAATAGATGATTGCAAAGCAAGAAATAGCGCGTGTGACTGTGTGCCTTCGTTTGTACCTCTATGTGTGTGTGTGTGTGTGTGTGTGTGAGAAAGAGAGAGAGAGAGAAGGAGAAAGAGACAGAAAGAGGTGTTGGGCTTGGAAATTGGCTTGTAAATTCAATTTAAGAGCGGGATTAATTCAAGAGGGCTTTGCGCCGGCGCTGTGGATTAATGACGCTTTCGATAGAATCGCAGTTTGAGCAAGATAAACAGGTGACGGATAGTCAATACGGACTAAAACAATGCAAACAACGAGGCGATTGTTTTTGTCGGTTGGCAAAGAATCGAAATAAAGAAGAAGAAGATAAATTGGACAATTAAAGGATAAAAAGCAAATGAAAGCGATGAGGCCAACAGGGACCAGCGGGAATGGAGGCCAGCGACGAGTGTTAGTGTCGAGTGCGATCCGACAACGAGGCATGAAAACCGAATATAGACGGAGATGGCCTGAACGCTAGATTCTGTTTAATTAGATCGAGGCCTATTTGCGGGCAGTGGAGGGGACGGGCGGGCGCAATTCACTAGCCCGTATTTTTAATTGAACGATAAAGAAGAAATAATTAAGAGACAGAGCATGGGCGACGAGCGCACAAGGAGAGAGCGCAGTAGAGCGGGATCTAGAGGAGAGGTAGAATAGAGACACTCACGAGGAAAGAAAGGAAGAAGAGAGTGAGGCATAGACAACAATTAAAACCTCCGGTTAGGGGCGGACACCAAAGCAAATAAATAAATAGTCGCATTTGCTTATCAATCTTTTTATTTGTTTACTATACTGGCCTACCGTTCCTTATTTACTGGCTTGCGCACTGCGTGCAGGTCATACGAACACACACTTACACACGGATTGAGAGGGAGTAAATCACACTGAGGTGGAGAGGCATCAGTAGACAATGGTCGACAATCTGGCTGACACAGGCAAATCGACGCACAAGTTGCTCCTCGTTCAATAGCTGCTTGAATGAGCGCAACAACGAGCAGCATTTACAAGAAGCCAACAGGCTCAAGTGCTCTTGCGAATAAGACTCGAATTTCTGATCTAGATCACTGGGCCCGGTCCAACACAGACATGAGACGCTCAGCAGCGATTTGCACTCTGATTTCGCTCCTCTTTATCAGTGCGGCTCATTCGTCAGATCAAAGCAAGCAGGTAAACAGAGAGAGAGAGAGAAGAGACGCGACTCTTGATTACTTTGATTCAAGTGCACGCCGTGGAATGAGCTCGACTTTTCGGCCTGCGACATTCCGCCTGCGATCTTGCCAGAGTCGGCCGGACGGGAGGAAGGACCTTGCCAAAAGACAAGAGAGTTTCTCAGGTGCATGAGCTCCAGGCTCAAACTCGCGTGCAAAGAAGAGCTGACCGGCGACGCCAGGCGAGCAGAGCTGCTCAAGCGAATTCACGACGAGCTGCTCAAATACAAAAGCACGTTCGTTCAGGGCTGCTCTGGTGAGTTGCTCTGCTTGTGGCTTTCTGGCTAATTGATTGAACTGCAACTTGCGAAAAAGAGAACGCCACTTCTGAGCTGATGGAGGACGAGACAAGTCCAGAGCGAGCGCCTACTTCCCAGAGCCAAGCGCCTACTTCCCACAGCCAAGCGCCTACTTCCCACAGCCAAGCGCCTGCTGCGCTGACAACAATCAATTTGAGCTCTTCTAGCCATGCCAGTCAGCATGCGAATCCACTGCCGCGCAATCTGGACGAGCAGAGTGAGAGCCAGGCGTTCGAGAGAGGTACTACTCGACTGATGGCATGTGGCAGATTAGTGTGTTGACGCGATTGCTCTTTGTTTAGAAATGTTCGACTTGCACACTTGTCAAAGCGAGGAGGGCGGCAAATGCGAGTCCAAGTCGCTTCACATCACGTGCGGCTACCCGCTTGCCAAGCCGAGCAAGAACCTGAAGGCCTACTGTAACGAGCTGAAGCACTATGTGCATTGCACTTTGTGCAAGACGATGAGCTGCGTGCAAGACAGCTCGATTCGTTCGATAAACAAGCACATGGAGCAGATGAAGGCCTCCTACAAGAGGCAGTGCGTTCAAGTTCACAACTTGAGCCAGTTCACCAATCGGCCATCCACTCCTTTTACTCTTCCGGTTCGCCTCAGTCCAGTCGAATCGGTCAGCGACGGTCAGAATAGCCTCTTGGCAACTGATTCAAGCGATCGGGCTCATTCGACTTCTAGCGTCACATCTCATTCTTCGACGCCACCGACAACGCAGTCGTCGACCATCACCACCAAGACGACAACAACGAGAGCCCCCACCACAGCAACAACCACCACACGAACAACGACGAGCACAACAGAATCTCTGGCTCCTGAATCAACTTGGACAGCGATTTCGACTCAACAATCTACGACGTCTCTCTTTAAAACGTCGCCTCAGACCTATCCAGCCGAGAGCCCGAGCTCGAAGCAAGAGACCACAGAGATGACGACTGCCTCAAGGCAACAAGAGACGCCAATTGTGTCAGTCGGCTTTTCATCGACGGCGTTTGGCCTCTTGACACAGTCGAGCGGTCGGCTTCGATCGGTGTCAGTTTGCTTCGATCAAATCGACCAGTTGCATAATCGAGTCGAAGCGGCCTTTGAAAGTGAGCCTATTCACTTGCAGCTGGTCAATCGAACCGATATATTCAAAGGAATTGTGAACGGTGCCATTTACGTGCATTCGAAAACATATTTTCAGCTGCGGTCAAGTGAGCTCGGGCCGGACTTTTGCCTGGCTGCTTCAGGTCGAATGAGCGGATGCTCTCAAGGCTGGTCGGTGTCCTTCTGGCTCAAGGTGTCGAGCTTGAACTACTTTGACAAGACCATTCTCAAACTGGATGAGCGGGCCTCTGCGCCCAGCCCGGATCTAAAGTATTTAGAAGTCAGAACGTCGAGTTTTGAGATCAGCGGCCGCTTTATGCTCGGACACAAGCTCTGGCTGCTGTCCGAGAAGGTCAGATGGGAGAGCGACTGGACCATGGTCTCGCTCACATGGTCTGAGTTCGAAGGCCTCACTCTGTACATAAACGGTCAAGTGCGTCAAATAAAGCAAACGTTCGAATATTTCAATCACTTTGGTCCGGCTGTTTATCCGGCCGAAGCGGCCCTGCTTGTCGGTTTGAACAACCATGTGGACACGGGCCAAAACAGGCGCCGATTGCACTGGACTTATGAGAACGGAGGCGATGACGAGCAGAGTTTGCAGCTCACGTCCACGTTCAGCGAGGCGATCCTGCTCGATCAGCTGGAGCTTTCAAACAGACGCTTGAGCAGCAAAGAGCTGGTCGAGCGCTACATGAAAGGTAAGAACTTGTTGTCTGACTTGTTCTGGTTTCAGATAAGTAAGCAACTCTGCACTCTTAGTCTACTCGATCTGGAGCGAGTACAATCCGATCGAGGAGTCGATGGTAATGAGCTCGACCGACGGCCAGCGCGGACGAGTTCTGGTCTTCAACGGCGCGGTGGTGAGAAAAGTCGACAACAGCTGGCTGGTGAGTTTGAGCGGCGATCGGCAGTTCGCGACCATAACCGCCTTGCCGAGCAGCTGTCTGCTCGACGCCAAGAATTTGTGCGAGTTTGGCTTTTCGGCCACAGTTTGGCTTCAGCTCACTTATGACTTTGTGCAGTACCCGGTTAAAGCTCGCTTTGAACAGTCGCTGCTGTTCGCGGGCTCGCAAGATCTCAAGAACGGCGTCGAGGCCAAACTGACCATAGACGTGACCAGGAGCCCGTTTAAGCACAAGCCCGCCTACCGATACGTGGTCACTGTGTTGTACAAGAGCGACAACTACCGCCTTCTAAAGCACTTCGACATAAAGCTAAACGACATAACTGAGTTGAACGGCGTCAACTGCATAAGCGTCCACTCGAGCGGCTCCAGCAAAGGCGACATGGACTTGAAGCTCAGCTGGCTCGGAGTGTCGGTCCAAGAGCTCGAGGATTCGCTTGCGCGCGATCTACAGTTCGATTCGTACAGTCTGCGCCAGAGCGCCTACTCGAGCTATCTGCTCACCGACGGTGCGGCTGGCACTCGCAGCACAGCGGTCGCAATCATTGGCGAAGCGAGCAAGCAATCTTACTTCAATCTTCATCGAGTCGAGTTCACGAATTCAAACGCGGACTTGGAGAAAATAGAAAAGCAATTCTACGCCAACAACCCGAAAGTGTTCGAGTTCAATTCGCTTGAGAAGCTGTTTCAGGCGTCCAAGTTCAGCATAATCGGCTCGCCGAAAATAGTTGACACCAAGTTCGGCAAGTCGCTGCTTATATCGTCGACCAATGAAAAGCTCATAATCAACAACAACCAAAACGATTCGTGTTTTTTCAACTTTGACAAGTGCGCGCACGGCTACACACTCAAGTTGTGGACCTGCTTCACCAACTACAAGCAGCTGCTGATGCTCAAAAACGAAAAGAGGTCCGCGCAAGGGCCAAGAGAGCATGAGCTGGACGATGCGGACGTGCAGCAGAGGCTATCTGCCTCGTACTCTCGTCCAGGCAAACTTGACCAATCGAGCAACAACCAGTCGACGCTGATCCACTTGATTTCGAACACTGCGGGCGAGAGCTCGCGTCAAGGCGTGCAAATGCACTATGACATTGTGGAGAGAAAGCTCGCCGTCACCCTCAAGACGTCCGAAAAGTGGTTCAAGGCCGAAGCTCGTTTCAACGTCAAACTCTTCTCTTGGTACGCAATAACCCTCACCTGGGATAGGCACGACGGCCTGCGCTTGTATGTGAACAATCGTCTCATGGACCATTCGCTGGGAAATCTCTACTCGTCGCCTGCTGGCCAGCAGGTGTCCAGCAGCGCATTCGTGATTGGCAAAGCATTTGTGGACGATGGCGATCAAAGAACTGCGGCCGATTTCCCTGCGGCTCAGTTGAACTACTACGAGTTCATTGTGCACAAGCTGGTCCAGTACGACGTTCGCAAATATCCGGACGAGATAATAATGAAGAACTACGTCGTGCGTGGTAGGTTCATTGATTTGGCACTCTCGCCGCACATGCAAATGAATTGATCGACTTTAGACTTGGAAAAGCTTGGCTCCGTTCAGGCCAAAACAACCGACTGGCTCTGGTACATGATCTACGGCAGCCTGCTGAGCATATGCGCCATTTCGGCGCTGGCTTTCTTGCTGCTCTTGAAGAGGCGAAGTGTAAACGGCTACTGGTCAAGAGAGAAAGAGATCTACAGCCTTGAGAAGTTGAGAAAAGTCAACTCGAAGCTGTGCTGCTCTTCGAACTTGAACGACGACGATTTTGTCGACGGTGCTAAAATGGGATTCAACCTTGAACTCAGACATTGTCAGCAAAGAATGAACGACAAGTACGACGACTGCTCGGCTGCGTCGCTCTACGGCACAATAGACAAGCTGATTGTGAAAAAGGCCGGCGTGTCGTCGTCAACTGCTTCAAATCAATGCGGCGTGATGTACACCAACAACTACAACAGTCTGACCAAGGACCCGCGAATGCGCAATCGCACGTCCTACGTCGTGCAGGGTGGCGGCGAAGAGAATGAGCTATATTTTTGAAAACATGTTCAACAATTTGATGAATTTCGATCCGAATCAAGTCGAAATAAATAATTTATGCGTCACATTCAGACTCAGAGAAGGCAACTGCCGATTGTAGACTTGAGTTAGAGAAGGCGGTTGGATGCAATCTTTTATTTCTAGCTAAGTATCAGCGATAAATGGATAGATAAGGTTAATGATTGGATAGCAAATGTCTCATTGGAGATGACGATCAGTTGAAGTTGAGCATGCTCTCCTCGGCGCCGCACTGGTTACATCTGCAGCTCTCAATTCTGACGTACTCGACAGTCACTGGGTTCTCGTAGTCCTCATTGCAGATCATTTCAACTTTCTCGACGTAGGTCTTTTCGGCGCTGCAACATCGGCACACCTTGTCCCTTATGATCAGGTTGTTGATTCTCAAGAAGCTCGAGTCGTAACTCTGGCAAGTGCCGCCGCATGTCTCTCTCGGCAAAATAGTCTTGGACACGCATTCGCCGGCGAACAAGTAGTTGGGCTCAAGTCGCTGAACATCGCAGCTTTCCTTGGGCTCTAGAAACAAGTGGCGCGTTAGCTTGGCTGGCACTGGCCGAGTGGCAATAAACGAGATTCTTACTTTCTGTCCTGTTGCATCGGCCGCAGCACTCATTCTCTGACGGCTCTTGCCACTTGTAAATGTACTGCTCATTGGACTGGGACTCGCACTCTTCTCGAGTTTCTCGGCACAGACCGTAGCAGACGGTCTCGCCTTTGACGCATCTGCACTCCTGACATTCATCTTCCGGATTCTTGAAGATGGTTCCATCCTCGTAGACGACACCGTCGACCACGCAGGCGCAGTTGTTGCACTCCCTCGTCTCTCGTTCGGTCTCGTTCTTGTCGCATCCTGTGCCATAGTAGTTACGGAAGCGCTCGCTTACACCGCCGCACTGCTCGCTGCACGGAGACCATTCAGTCCATTCGGACAATACACACTCGGTGCAGTTCTTGGGAGTGCATTCCAAGCAGCCAGAGTTGCATGTGCTTCAATTGGCCAGTGATTAGTGGAACAAAGTCGCAGCAAGCTGATTGGCCTCAAAGTAAACCTACCAAGTCTCGCATTCCTTTTCGCGGATGTCGCCTGGCAAGAGCACTTCGCCGTCCACAATGCATACACACTTGTCGACCGACACACACTCGTGCTCGCTGTTTTCCACAGTTCCCTCTGGGCACACACATCCGGGCACGCACGTGTCTGGCTGATGGCATTGTTGTGTGCATGTGAGCGTCGAACAAGTGAGGTCGCATGTGTTACTGCAGTTGCTAAACACTTTGCCGTCGGTACATTCCTCCTCTGAGAAAAGAGCAGGTTTTAAGCAGTTTCGAGCAGAACTATTCGCTGAACAGGAGGCTGCTTACCGCATGGTTGCGTATTGCAGGTCTCGGTCTCAATTCTGGATCCATTGCATGCAGCGCCATTGCAAGTCGGCTCGTTGCATGTTCTTGTTCGCTGGCGTTGGCCGCCATTGCAGGCTGCCGAGCACTCGGACCATTCGGACCATGAATTCAACGTTCCGTCAACCGGGCAGCACTGTGTGTTGCAGGGCTTGGTCTCGGTGAGCGTCTCGTTGCACTCGGCGAAGCCAGAAATGATCGTTCTTCGTCTGGTCATCGATCCGGAGCCGCACTCCTTTGTGCATTCGCTCCATTCTTGCCATTCGCTCAGGACGCACTCACAAGGCAGTGTGCACTCTTGGGTTTCGATCGAGCTGCCGTTGCATCTCGCGCCGTGGCCTTCTTCAGCAATGAATCTGCGTGTACGATATTGAGTACCGACTCGGTTGCATTCAGCCGAGCAACTGGACCATTCTGACCACTCGAGCCACTCACAGTCCCCTAAACAGGCAAAATTTCAATGAAATTGAACAGAACTAGTTCTGAAGGATATTTTGCCTACTTGAGCAGTTTCCGTAGTGAACCGAAAGACCGGTCTCATCACAAAGTATTTTGGTGCACTCATCAATATTGACGTAGGTGTTCAATGAAATCAAGTCATCGAGATTAACTTCGGTGTCGTTCGAGGTAAATGTCGAGCTGTTGTCATTATCAATCCAGCCGATTTCCAATCCGATCGGAGGATTCTTTTCCATCAGTCGAATATATTCGGCCAAAGTGAGGGTGCAGAAGCAGTGAGAAACATCACATTCTCTGGTTTCGACCTGGCTTGGAGCACAGTCTCCTGATATACGGAACTTTGATCGAGTCTGGTTATTTGGTCGACATTCTGAAGGGCACAAAGTCCACTGACTCCAAGATGAATAGTCGCATATCGAGGAAGTTGTCGAAGGCGCCATTGAAGTGGAAGTCGTTGTGGACGAGACTGATTCGCAGGTGTTGATGAAAATCTGAACTTGGGAAGGAGCAAGCCCATTCTTGGTGGAATAAATTGTAACTTTAATAATACGAATAGCTGAATCTCTAGGCGGATAATAAGGGGCATCCGATGTGGTGTTGACTGAATCAATCGGAGAAAGCGGGTTAGAAGAAGTCGGTTCTTGAAAAACTTCAATAGCCAAGAGATCAACGTTATAGCTTGAAACGGAAATTGAATTAACTGAGAAAGAAATTGGCTTCAAGACAATGACCAATGTTGAGGGTGTAGATGAAAAATTCATTGGATGATATAAAACACCTTCGATGCCGTTGACAGAAGGATAAGAATTTACACTTTGGATAAAATCTCCAACTTCAACAATTGAATTTTCCTCACAAATTTCGATCGAGGTAGTGCTAGACTGTAAAGTGATAATTGTTGAGGAAGTGGAAGTTGTTCCCTCAGTCGTGGTCGTCGTTTTGCCTTCGGTAGTGGTACCAGTGGACGTCAGAGTTGTTGTTGAGGTGGTCAGTGGGAGAGTAGTTGTCGAAACCACGGTTGTTGTTGTTGTTCCTTCTGTAGTCGAGCCCGTTGTTCCCTCAGTGGTGGTCGTGGTGGTACCCTCAGTCGTGGTTGTCGTTGTGCCTTCGGTAGTTGTACCAGTTGACGTCAGAGTTGTGGTTGAGGTGGTTAGTGGGACAGTTGTTGTCGAAACCACAGTTGTTGTTGTTGTTCCTTCTGTAGTCGAGCCCGTTGTTCCCTCAGTGGAGGTCGTGGTGGTACCCTCAGTCGTGGTTGTCGTTGTGCCTTCGGTAGTTGTACCAGTTGACGTCAGAGTTGTGGTTGAGGTGGTTAGTGGGACAGTTGTTGTCGAAACCACAGTTGTTGTTGTTGTTCCTTCTGTAGTCGAGCCCGTTGTTCCCTCAGTGGAGGTCGTGGTGGTACCCTCAGTCGTGGTTGTGGTTGTGCCTTCGGTAGTGGTACCAGTGGACGTCAGAGTTGTTGTTGAGGTCGTCAGTGGGACAGTAGTTGTCGGGAGAGTTGACAATGTGGTCTCTCTTTCAAGACATCCGTACAATCGCAAAGCAAAATTGCGAACATCTAGACCATCAGTTGTTTCAGTTATCGTAAGTGTCACTTGAGCGGTGTTAAATATTTCAATCTCGAATGAATTATTTGTTGAGTCAAGAGTGATTGTTGAAATCTGATCTAAATTTCCTTGACTTATTACTAAACTTCGAACGTTTGTTAACTCCGAAAGGGTTATTTTGAGCAATCCGTTAAAGGTGTCGGTAAATGACAATGTGACAGTAGGAGTAACGGTATTGAAATTTCCACCTTCTTGGGAAAGTAAGTAGCTTGGATCAATGAAAGGTTCCGAGTCAATTGAAGAAACGAAATTCCTGTCCGAAGTAATATCAACATAATCACAAATATGAGAAGTTGTAACAGGAGTGGTTCCCTCGGTGGTAGTCGTTGTGGTGCCCTCGGTGGTAGTGCCCTCAGTTGTGGTCGAACCGGTGGTAGTCACTGTGGTTGTCGAGGTGGTCGGGGCCACGGTTGTTGTCGGCACGACTGTGGTAACAGTGGTTCCAGTTGTGGTCGAGCCCGTTGTTCCCTCGGTGGTGGTCGTTGTGGTGCCCTCGGTGGTTGTTCTTGTTATTGTCCTTGTTGTTTCTGTTTCAGGTTGAACGTAAGTCACTCGGGTAGTGACAACCTTAAGACAGGCCTCTATTGTCATCTTGATATTTTCCACATTGCTTCTACCGTTTGTAAATTCGACGACAATCGTCTGAATCGGGCTGTTTGGAACATTGTTCGTCGAACCTTGGCCGTTTGTGACCGAGGTCTGACCAACTTGGAAGTTGTTCTCGTCAAAGAAAGTCAATCTGGCCTCAATGAAGCCTCCAGTTATAGTAATGGTTCCCAACTCAGCGGAAGCAGTTTCGTCTAATGAAATTACAAGCTCAACTTGGGCCGAATCGAACGAAGCACCGGTGGGTTCTTCATTCAAGAGGTTTTCCAAATCAGTCACTTGTACATTATTAGAAACAGTCACGGAGAAGACGCTGTTGTCATCTGACATGAGCTTCTCGCAACCTCTGCTAGTGGTTGTTGTAACAACAGTTGTTGTTGTCTCTTCGTAAGGAATGGTTTGCTGTTCGGTTGTTCCGGTCGAGCCCGTTGTTCCCTCGGTGGTAGTCGTGGTGGTGCCCTCAGTGGTAGTCGTGGTGGTACCCTCGGTGGTAGTGCCCTCAGTTGTGGTCGAACCGGTGGTAGTCACTGTGGTTGTCGAGGTGGTTGGGGCCACGGTCGTTGTCGGCACGACTGTGGTAACAGTGGTTCCAGTTGTGGTCGAGCCCGTTGTTCCCTCGGTGGTAGTCGTGGTGGTGCCCTCAGTGGTAGTCGTGGTGGTACCCTCGGTGGTAGTGCCCTCAGTTGTGGTCGAGCCGGTGGTAGTCACTGTGGTTGTCGAGGTGGTCGGGGCCACGGTTGTTGTCGGCACGACTGTGGTAACAGTGGTTCCAGTTGTGGTCGAGCCCGTTGTTCCCTCGGTGGTGGTCGTTGTGGTGCCCTCGGTGGTAGTCGTTGTGGTGCCCTCGGTGGTAGTGCCCTCAGTTGTGGTCGAACCGGTGGTAGTCACTGTGGTTGTCGAGGTGGTTGGGGCCACGGTCGTTGTCGGCACGACTGTGGTAACAGTGGTTCCAGTTGTGGTCGAGCCCGTTGTTCCCTCGGTGGTGGTCGATGTGGTGCCCTCGGTGGTGGTCGATGTGGTGCCCTCGGTGGTGGTCGTGGTGGTGCCCTCGGTGGTTGTTCTTGTTATTGTCCTTGTTGTTTCTGTTTCAGGTTGAACGTAAGTCACTCGGGTAGTGACAACCTTAAGACAGGCCTCTATTGTCATCTTGATATTTTCCACATTGCTTCTACCGTTTGTAAATTCGACGACAATCGTCTGAATCGGGCTGTTTGGAACATTGTTCGTCGAACCTTGGCCGTTTGTGACCGAGGTCTGACCAACTTGGAAGTTGTTCTCGTCAAAGAAAGTCAATCTGGCCTCAATGAAGCCTCCAGTTATAGTAATGGTTCCCAACTCAGCGGAAGCAGTTTCGTCAAATGAAATTACAAGCTCAACTTGGGCCGAATCGAACGAAGCACCGGTGGGTTCTTCATTCAAGAGGTTTTCCAAATCAGTCACTTGTACATTATTAGAAACAGTCACGGAGAAGGCGCTGTTGTCATCTGACATGAGCTTCTCGCAACCTCTGCTTGTGGTTGTTGTAACAACAGTTGTTGTTGTCTCTTCGTAAGGAATGGTTTGCTGTTCGGTTGTTCCGGTCGAGCCCGTTGTTCCCTCGGTGGTAGTCGTGGTGGTGCCCTCAGTGGTAGTCGTGGTGGTACCCTCGGTGGTAGTGCCCTCAGTTGTGGTCGAACCGGTGGTAGTCACTGTGGTTGTCGAGGTGGTTGGGGCCACGGTCGTTGTCGGCACGACTGTGGTAACAGTGGTTCCAGTTGTGGTCGAGCCCGTTGTTCCCTCGGTGGTAGTCGTGGTGGTGCCCTCAGTGGTAGTCGTGGTGGTACCCTCGGTGGTAGTGCCCTCAGTTGTGGTCGAGCCGGTGGTAGTCACTGTGGTTGTCGAGGTGGTAGGGGCCCCGGTCGTTGTCGGCACGACTGTGGTAACAGTGGTTCCAGTTGTGGTCGAGCCCGTTGTTCCTTCGGTGGTGGTCGAGCCGGTGGTAGTCACTGTGGTTGTCGAGGTGGTCGGGGCCACGGTTGTTGTCGGCACGACTGTGGTAACAGTGGTTCCAGTTGTGGTCGAGCCCGTTGTTCCCTCGGTGGTGGTCGTTGTGGTGCCCTCGGTGGTAGTCGTGGTGGTGCCCTCGGTGGTAGTGCCCTCGGTTGTGGTCGAGCCGGTGGTAGTCACTGTGGTTGTCGAGGTGGTCGGGGCCACGGTCGTTGTCGGCACGACTGTGGTAACAGTGGTTCCAGTTGTGGTCGAGCCCGTTGTTCCTTCGGTGGTGGTCGTTGTGGTGCCCTCGGTGGTAGTCGTGGTGGTACCCTCGGTGGTAGTGCCCTCAGTTGTGGTCGAGCCGGTGGTAGTCACTGTGGTTGTCGAGGTGGTCGGGGCCACGGTCGTTGTCGGCACGACTGTGGTAACAGTGGTTCCAGTTGTGGTCGAGCCCGTTGTTCCCTCGGTGGTGGTCGTTGTGGTGCCCTCGGTGGTTGTTCTTGTTATTGTCCTTGTTGTTTCTGTTTCAGGTTGAACGTAAGTCACTCGGGTAGTGACAACCTTAAGACAGGCCTCTATTGTCATCTTGATATTTTCCACATTGCTTCTACCGTTTGTAAATTCGACGACAATCGTCTGAATCGGGCTGTTTGGAACATTGTTCGTCGAACCTTGGCCGTTTGTGACCGAGGTCTGACCAACTTGGAAGTTGTTCTCGTCAAAGAAAGTCAATCTGGCCTCAATGAAGCCTCCAGTTATAGTAATGGTTCCCAACTCAGCGGAAGCAGTTTCGTCAAATGAAATTACAAGCTCAACTTGGGCCGAATCGAACGAAGCACCGGTGGGTTCTTCATTCAAGAGGTTTTCCAAATCAGTCACTTGTACATTATTAGAAACAGTCACGGAGAAGACGCTGTTGTCATCTGACATGAGCTTCTCGCAACCTCTGCTAGTGGTTGTTGTAACAACAGTTGTTGTTGTCTCTTCGTAAGGAATGGTTTGCTGTTCGGTTGTTCCGGTCGAGCCCGTTGTTCCCTCGGTGGTAGTCGTGGTGGTGCCCTCAGTGGTAGTCGTGGTGGTACCCTCGGTGGTAGTGCCCTCAGTTGTGGTCGAGCCGGTGGTAGTCACTGTGGTTGTCGAGGTGGTCGGGGCCACGGTTGTTGTCGGCACGACTGTGGTAACAGTGGTTCCAGTTGTGGTCGAGCCCGTTGTTCCCTCGGTGGTGGTCGTTGTGGTGCCCTCGGTGGTAGTCGTGGTGGTACCCTCGGTGGTAGTGCCCTCAGTTGTGGTCGAACCGGTGGTAGTCACTGGGGTTGTCGAGGTGGTTGGGGCCACGGTCGTTGTCGGCACGACTGTGGTAACAGTGGTTCCAGTTGTGGTCGAGCCCGTTGTTCCTTCGGTGGTGGTCGTTGTGGTGCCCTCGGTGGTAGTCGTGGTGGTACCCTCGGTGGTAGTGCCCTCAGTTGTGGTCGAACCGGTGGTAGTCACTGTGGTTGTCGAGGTGGTTGGGGCCACGGTCGTTGTCGGCACGACTGTGGTAACAGTGGTTCCAGTTGTGGTCGAGCCCGTTGTTCCCTCGGTTGTGGTCGTTGTGGTGCCCTCGGTGGTAGTGCCCTCAGTTGTGGTCGAGCCGGTGGTAGTCACTGTGGTTGTCGAGGTGGTCGGGGCCACGGTTGTTGTCGGCACGACTGTGGTAACAGTGGTTCCAGTTGTGGTCGAGCCCGTTGTTCCCTCGGTGGTGGTCGTTGTGGTGCCCTCGGTGGTAGTCGTGGTGGTACCCTCGGTGGTAGTGCCCTCAGTTGTGGTCGAACCGGTGGTAGTCACTGTGGTTGTCGAGGTGGTTGGGGCCACGGTCGTTGTCGGCACGACTGTGGTAACAGTGGTTCCAGTTGTGGTCGAGCCCGTTGTTCCTTCGGTGGTGGTCGTTGTGGTGCCCTCGGTGGTAGTCGTGGTGGTACCCTCGGTGGTAGGGCCCTCAGTTGTGGTCGAGCCGGTGGTAGTCACTGTGGTTGTCGAGGTGGTCGGGGCCACGGTCGTTGTCGGCACGACTGTGGTAACAGTGGTTCCAGTTGTGGTCGAGCCCGTTGTTCCCTCGGTGGTGGTCGTTGTGGTGCCCTCGGTGGTAGTCGTTGTGGTGCCCTCGGTGGTAGTGCCCTCAGTTGTGGTCGAACCGGTGGTAGTCACTGGGGTTGTCGAGGTGGTCGGGGCCACGGTTGTTGTCGGCACGACTGTGGTAACAGTGGTTCCAGTTGTGGTCGAGCCCGTTGTTCCCTCGGTGGTGGTCGATGTGGTGCCCTCGGTAGTGGTCGATGTGGTGCCCTCGGTGGTGGTCGTGGTGGTGCCCTCGGTGGTTGTTCTTGTTATTGTCCTTGTTGTTTCTGTTTCAGGTTGAACGTAAGTCACTCGGGTAGTGACAACCTTAAGACAGGCCTCTATTGTCATCTTGATATTTTCCACATTGCTTCTACCGTTTGTAAATTCGACGACAATCGTCTGAATCGGGCTGTTTGGAACATTGTTCGTCGAACCTTGGCCGTTTGTGACCGAGGTCTGACCAACTTGGAAGTTGTTCTCGTCAAAGAAAGTCAATCTGGCCTCAATGAAGCCTCCAGTTATAGTAATGGTTCCCAACTCAGCGGAAGCAGTTTCGTCAAATGAAATTACAAGCTCAACTTGGGCCGAATCGAACGAAGCACCGGTGGGTTCTTCATTCAAGAGGTTTTCCAAATCAGTCACTTGTACATTATTAGAAACAGTCACGGAGAAGGCGCTGTTGTCATCTGACATGAGCTTCTCGCAACCTCTGCTTGTGGTTGTTGTAACAACAGTTGTTGTTGTCTCTTCGTAAGGAATGGTTTGCTGTTCGGTTGTTCCGGTCGAGCCCGTTGTTCCCTCGGTGGTAGTCGTTGTGGTGCCCTCGGTGGTAGTGCCCTCAGTTGTGGTCGAACCGGTGGTAGTCACTGGGGTTGTCGAGGTGGTCGGGGCCACGGTTGTTGTCGGCACGACTGTGGTAACAGTGGTTCCAGTTGTGGTCGAGCCCGTTGTTCCCTCGGTGGTGGTCGATGTGGTGCCCTCGGTGGTGGTCGATGTGGTGCCCTCGGTGGTAGTGCCCTCAGTTGTGGTCGAACCGGTGGTAGTCACTGTGGTTGTCGAGGTGGTTGGGGCCACGGTCGTTGTCGGCACGACTGTGGTAACAGTGGTTCCAGTTGTGGTCGAGCCCGTTGTTCCTTCGGTGGTGGTCGAACCGGTGGTAGTCACTGTGGTTGTCGAGGTGGTCGGGGCCACGGTCGTTGTCGGCACGACTGTGGTAACAGTGGTTCCAGTTGTGGTCGAGCCCGTTGTTCCTTCGGTGGTGGTCGTTGTGGTGCCCTCGGTGGTAGTCGTGGTGGTACCCTCGGTGGTAGTGCCCTCAGTTGTGGTCGAACCGGTGGTAGTCACTGTGGTTGTCGAGGTGGTCGGGGCCACGGTCGTTGTCGGCACGACTGTGGTAACAGTGGTTCCAGTTGTGGTCGAGCCCGTTGTTCCCTCGGTGGTGGTCGTTGTGGTGCCCTCGGTGGTTGTTCTTGTTATTGTCCTTGTTGTTTCTGTTTCAGGTTGAACGTAAGTCACTCGGGTAGTGACAACCTTAAGACAGGCCTCTATTGTCATCTTGATATTTTCCACATTGCTTCTACCGTTTGTAAATTCGACGACAATCGTCTGAATCGGGCTGTTTGGAACATTGTTCGTCGAACCTTGGCCGTTTGTGACCGAGGTCTGACCAACTTGGAAGTTGTTCTCGTCAAAGAAAGTCAATCTGGCCTCAATGAAGCCTCCAGTTATAGTAATGGTTCCCAACTCAGCGGAAGCAGTTTCGTCAAATGAAATTACAAGCTCAACTTGGGCCGAATCGAACGAAGCACCGGTGGGTTCTTCATTCAAGAGGTTTTCCAAATCAGTCACTTGTACATTATTAGAAACAGTCACGGAGAAGGCGCTGTTGTCATCTGACATGAGCTTCTCGCAACCTCTGCTAGTGGTTGTTGTAACAACAGTTGTTGTTGTCTCTTCGTAAGGAATGGTTTGCTGTTCGGTTGTTCCGGTCGAGCCCGTTGTTCCCTCGGTGGTAGTCGTGGTGGTGCCCTCAGTGGTAGTCGTGGTGGTACCCTCGGTGGTAGTGCCCTCAGTTGTGGTCGAGCCGGTGGTAGTCACTGTGGTTGTCGAGGTGGTCGGGGCCACGGTTGTTGTCGGCACGACTGTGGTAACAGTGGTTCCAGTTGTGGTCGAGCCCGTTGTTCCCTCGGTTGTGGTCGTTGTGGTGCCCTCGGTGGTAGTGCCCTCAGTTGTGGTCGAGCCGGTGGTAGTCACTGTGGTTGTCAAGGTGGTCGGGGCCACGGTTGTTGTCGGCACGACTGTGGTAACAGTGGTTCCAGTTGTGGTCGAGCCCGTTGTTCCCTCGGTGGTGGTCGTTGTGGTGCCCTCGGTGGTAGTCGTGGTGGTACCCTCGGTGGTAGTGCCCTCAGTTGTGGTCGAACCGGTGGTAGTCACTGTGGTTGTCGAGGTGGTTGGGGCCACGGTTGTTGTCGGCACGACTGTGGTAACAGTGGTTCCAGTTGTGGTCGAGCCCGTTGTTCCTTCGGTGGTGGTCGTTGTGGTGCCCTCGGTGGTAGTCGTGGTGGTACCCTCGGTGGTAGGGCCCTCAGTTGTGGTCGAGCCGGTGGTAGTCACTGTGGTTGTCGAGGTGGTCGGGGCCACGGTCGTTGTCGGCACGACTGTGGTAACAGTGGTTCCAGTTGTGGTCGAGCCCGTTGTTCCCTCGGTGGTGGTCGTTGTGGTGCCCTCGGTGGTAGTCGTTGTGGTGCCCTCGGTGGTAGTGCCCTCAGTTGTGGTCGAACCGGTGGTAGTCACTGGGGTTGTCGAGGTGGTCGGGGCCACGGTTGTTGTCGGCACGACTGTGGTAACAGTGGTTCCAGTTGTGGTCGAGCCCGTTGTTCCCTCGGTGGTGGTCGATGTGGTGCCCTCGGTGGTGGTCGTGGTGGTGCCCTCGGTGGTGGTCGTGGTGGTGCCCTCGGTGGTTGTTCTTGTTATTGTCCTTGTTGTTTCTGTTTCAGGTTGAACGTAAGTCACTCGGGTAGTGACAACCTTAAGACAGGCCTCTATTGTCATCTTGATATTTTCCACATTGCTTCTACCGTTTGTAAATTCGACGACAATCGTCTGAATCGGGCTGTTTGGAACATTGTTCGTCGAACCTTGGCCGTTTGTGACCGAGGTCTGACCAACTTGGAAGTTGTTCTCGTCAAAGAAAGTCAATCTGGCCTCAATGAAGCCTCCAGTTATAGTAATGGTTCCCAACTCAGCGGAAGCAGTTTCGTCAAATGAAATTACAAGCTCAACTTGGGCCGAATCGAACGAAGCACCGGTGGGTTCTTCATTCAAGAGGTTTTCCAAATCAGTCACTTGTACATTATTAGAAACAGTCACGGAGAAGGCGCTGTTGTCATCTGACATGAGCTTCTCGCAACCTCTGCTTGTGGTTGTTGTAACAACAGTTGTTGTTGTCTCTTCGTAAGGAATGGTTTGCTGTTCGGTTGTTCCGGTCGAGCCCGTTGTTCCCTCGGTGGTAGTCGTTGTGGTGCCCTCGGTGGTAGTCGTTGTGGTGCCCTCGGTGGTAGTGCCCTCAGTTGTGGTCGAACCGGTGGTAGTCACTGGGGTTGTCGAGGTGGTCGGGGCCACGGTTGTTGTCGGCACGACTGTGGTAACAGTGGTTCCAGTTGTGGTCGAGCCCGTTGTTCCCTCGGTGGTGGTCGATGTGGTGCCCTCGGTGGTGGTCGATGTGGTGCCCTCGGTGGTAGTGCCCTCAGTTGTGGTCGAACCGGTGGTAGTCACTGTGGTTGTCGAGGTGGTTGGGGCCACGGTCGTTGTCGGCACGACTGTGGTAACAGTGGTTCCAGTTGTGGTCGAGCCCGTTGTTCCTTCGGTGGTGGTCGAGCCGGTGGTAGTCACTGTGGTTGTCGAGGTGGTCGGGGCCACGGTTGTTGTCGGCACGACTGTGGTAACAGTGGTTCCAGTTGTGGTCGAGCCCGTTGTTCCCTCGGTGGTGGTCGATGTGGTGCCCTCGGTGGTAGTGCCCTCAGTTGTGGTCGAGCCGGTGGTAGTCACTGTGGTTGTCGAGGTGGTCGGGGCCACGGTCGTTGTCGGCACGACTGTGGTAACAGTGGTTCCAGTTGTGGTCGAGCCCGTTGTTCCCTCGGTGGTGGTCGTTGTGGTGCCCTCGGTGGTTGTTCTTGTTATTGTCCTTGTTGTTTCTGTTTCAGGTTGAACGTAAGTCACTCGGGTAGTGACAACCTTAAGACAGGCCTCTATTGTCATCTTGATATTTTCCACATTGCTTCTACCGTTTGTAAATTCGACGACAATCGTCTGAATCGGGCTGTTTGGAACATTGTTCGTCGAACCTTGGCCGTTTGTGACCGAGGTCTGACCAACTTGGAAGTTGTTCTCGTCAAAGAAAGTCAATCTGGCCTCAATGAAGCCTCCAGTTATAGTAATGGTTCCCAACTCAGCGGAAGCAGTTTCGTCAAATGAAATTACAAGCTCAACTTGGGCCGAATCGAACGAAGCACCGGTGGGTTCTTCATTCAAGAGGTTTTCCAAATCAGTCACTTGTACATTATTAGAAACAGTCACGGAGAAGGCGCTGTTGTCATCTGACATGAGCTTCTCGCAACCTCTGCTAGTGGTTGTTGTAACAACAGTTGTTGTTGTCTCTTCGTAAGGAATGGTTTGCTGTTCGGTTGTTCCGGTCGAGCCCGTTGTTCCCTCGGTGGTAGTCGTGGTGGTGCCCTCAGTGGTAGTCGTGGTGGTACCCTCGGTGGTAGTGCCCTCAGTTGTGGTCGAGCCGGTGGTAGTCACTGTGGTTGTCGAGGTGGTCGGGGCCACGGTTGTTGTCGGCACGACTGTGGTAACAGTGGTTCCAGTTGTGGTCGAGCCCGTTGTTCCCTCGGTTGTGGTCGTTGTGGTGCCCTCGGTGGTAGTGCCCTCAGTTGTGGTCGAGCCGGTGGTAGTCACTGTGGTTGTCAAGGTGGTCGGGGCCACGGTTGTTGTCGGCACGACTGTGGTAACAGTGGTTCCAGTTGTGGTCGAGCCCGTTGTTCCCTCGGTGGTGGTCGTTGTGGTGCCCTCGGTGGTAGTCGTGGTGGTACCCTCGGTGGTAGTGCCCTCAGTTGTGGTCGAACCGGTGGTAGTCACTGTGGTTGTCGAGGTGGTTGGGGCCACGGTTGTTGTCGGCACGACTGTGGTAACAGTGGTTCCAGTTGTGGTCGAGCCCGTTGTTCCTTCGGTGGTGGTCGTTGTGGTGCCCTCGGTGGTAGTCGTGGTGGTACCCTCGGTGGTAGGGCCCTCAGTTGTGGTCGAGCCGGTGGTAGTCACTGTGGTTGTCGAGGTGGTCGGGGCCACGGTCGTTGTCGGCACGACTGTGGTAACAGTGGTTCCAGTTGTGGTCGAGCCCGTTGTTCCCTCGGTGGTGGTCGTTGTGGTGCCCTCGGTGGTAGTCGTTGTGGTGCCCTCGGTGGTAGTGCCCTCAGTTGTGGTCGAACCGGTGGTAGTCACTGGGGTTGTCGAGGTGGTCGGGGCCACGGTTGTTGTCGGCACGACTGTGGTAACAGTGGTTCCAGTTGTGGTCGAGCCCGTTGTTCCCTCGGTGGTGGTCGATGTGGTGCCCTCGGTGGTGGTCGTGGTGGTGCCCTCGGTGGTGGTCGTGGTGGTGCCCTCGGTGGTTGTTCTTGTTATTGTCCTTGTTGTTTCTGTTTCAGGTTGAACGTAAGTCACTCGGGTAGTGACAACCTTAAGACAGGCCTCTATTGTCATCTTGATATTTTCCACATTGCTTCTACCGTTTGTAAATTCGACGACAATCGTCTGAATCGGGCTGTTTGGAACATTGTTCGTCGAACCTTGGCCGTTTGTGACCGAGGTCTGACCAACTTGGAAGTTGTTCTCGTCAAAGAAAGTCAATCTGGCCTCAATGAAGCCTCCAGTTATAGTAATGGTTCCCAACTCAGCGGAAGCAGTTTCGTCAAATGAAATTACAAGCTCAACTTGGGCCGAATCGAACGAAGCACCGGTGGGTTCTTCATTCAAGAGGTTTTCCAAATCAGTCACTTGTACATTATTAGAAACAGTCACGGAGAAGGCGCTGTTGTCATCTGACATGAGCTTCTCGCAACCTCTGCTAGTGGTTGTTGTAACAACAGTTGTTGTTGTCTCTTCGTAAGGAATGGTTTGCTGTTCGGTTGTTCCGGTCGAGCCCGTTGTTCCCTCGGTGGTAGTCGTGGTGGTGCCCTCAGTGGTAGTCGTGGTGGTACCCTCGGTGGTAGTGCCCTCAGTTGTGGTCGAGCCGGTGGTAGTCACTGTGGTTGTCGAGGTGGTCGGGGCCACGGTTGTTGTCGGCACGACTGTGGTAACAGTGGTTCCAGTTGTGGTCGAGCCCGTTGTTCCCTCGGTGGTAGTCGTGGTGGTGCCCTCAGTGGTAGTCGTGGTGGTACCCTCGGTGGTAGTGCCCTCAGTTGTGGTCGAGCCGGTGGTAGTCACTGTGGTTGTCGAGGTGGTCGGGGCCACGGTTGTTGTCGGCACGACTGTGGTAACAGTGGTTCCAGTTGTGGTCGAGCCCGTTGTTCCCTCGGTGGTGGTCGTTGTGGTACCCTCAGTCGTGGTTGTCGTTGTGCCTTCGGTAGTTGTACCAGTTGACGTCAGAGTTGTGGTTGAGGTGGTTAGTGGGACAGTTGTTGTCGAAACCACAGTTGTTGTTGTTGTTCCTTCTGTAGTCGAGCCCGTTGTTCCCTCAGTGGAGGTCGTGGTGGTACCCTCAGTCGTGGTTGTGGTTGTGCCTTCGGTAGTGGTACCAGTGGACGTCAGAGTTGTTGTTGAGGTCGTCAGTGGGACAGTAGTTGTCGGGAGAGTTGACAATGTGGTCTCTCTTTCAAGACATCCGTACAATCGCAAAGCAAAATTGCGAACATCTAGACCATCAGTTGTTTCAGTTATCGTAAGTGTCACTTGAGCGGTGTTAAATATTTCAATCTCGAATGAATTATTTGTTGAGTCAAGAGTTATTGTTGAAATCTGATCTGAATTTCCTTGACTTATTACTAAACTTCGAACGTTTGTTAACTCCGAAAGGGTTATTTTGAGCAATCCGTTAAAGGTGTCAGTAAATGACAATGTGACAGTAGGAGTAACGGTATTGAAATTTCCACCTTCTTGGGAAAGTAAGTAGCTTGGATCAATGAAAGGTTCCGAGTCAATTGAAGAAACGAAATTCCTGTTCGAAGTTATATCAACATAATCACAAATATGAGAAGTTGTAACAGGAGTGGTTCCCTCGGTCGTGGTCGTTGTGGTACCCTGAGTTGTGGTCGTCGTTGTGCCTTCGGTTGTGGTACCAGTTGACGTCAGAGTTGTGGTTGAGGTGGTCAGTGGGACAGTTGTTGTCGAAACCACAGTTGTTGTTGTTGTCTCCTCGTAAGGGATCGTTGCTTCTTCCGTCGTCGTTCCAGTCGTTCCCTCGGTCGTGGTTGTCGTTGTGCCTTCGGTTGTTGTACCAGTTGACGTCAGAGTTGTGGTTGAGGTGGTTAGTGGGACAGTTGTTGTCGAAACCACAGTTGTTGTTGTTGTTCCTTCTGTAGTCGATCCCGTTGTTCCCTCAGTGGTGGTCGTGGTGGTGCCCTCGGTCGTGGTCGTGGTGGTACCCTCAGTTGTGGTTGTCGTTGTGCCTTCGGTTGTGGTACCAGTTGACGTCAGAGTTGTTGTTGAGGTCGTCAGTGGGACAGTAGTTGTCGAAACCACAGTTGTTGTTGTTGTTCCTTCTGTAGTCGATCCCGTTGTTCCTTCAGTGGTGGTCGTGGTGGTACCCTCAGTCGTGGTCGTGGTGGTACCCTCAGTCGTGGTTGTCGTTGTGCCTTCGGTTGTGGTACCAGTGGACGTCAGAGTTGTTGTTGAGGTCGTCAGTGGGACAGTAGTTGTCGAAACAACAGTTGTTGTTGTTGTCTCCTCGTAAGGGATCGTTGCTTCTTCCGTTGTGCTGGATTTAGTGCTTGTTGTTGTTCCAATTGAAGTTGTTATCGTCGAAGTGGTTATTTCTGGTTTTGTTGCGGTTTCTTGGTAAACAGTGGTTTGTTCAGTTCCTGCAGTTGTGGTCGTGGTGGTGCCTTCGGTGGTTGTTCTTGTTATTGTCCTTGTTGTTTCTGTTTCGGGTTGAACGTAAGTCACTCGGGTAGTGACAACCTTAAGACAGGCCTCTATTGTCATCTTGATATTTTCCACATTACTTCTACCGTTTGTAAATTCGACGACAATCGTCTGAATCGGGCTGTTTGGAACATTGTTCGTCGAACCTTGGCCGTTTGTGACCGAGGTCTGACCAACTTGGAAGTTGTTCTCATCAAAGAAAGTCAATCTGGCCTCAATGAAACCTCCAGTTATACTTATGGTTCCCAACTCAGCGGAAGCAGTTTCGTCAAATGAAATTACAAGCTCAACTTGGGCCGAATCGAACGAAGCACCGGTCGGTTCTTCATTCAAGAGGTTTTCCAAATCAGTCACTTGTACATTATTAGAAACAGTCACGGAGAAGACGCTGTTGTCATCTGACATGAGCTTCTCGCAACCTCTGCTAGTAGTTGTTGTAACAACAGTTGTTGTTGTCTCTTCGTAAGGAATGGTTTGCTGTTCGGTTGTTCCTGACGTTCTTGTTACTGTTACACTTGTTGTAGCAGTAGTTGGGGCAACTGTAGTTGTAGAGATAGTTGATGTTTCTTCGTACGGAATGGTAGCCTCTTCGGTTGTTATAGTCGTTTCTTTGGACGTGGAAGCTTCTGACGTAGACATCACGGTTGTCGACGATGTTGTTGGTTGTTCCTATTATCATTTTTTTATTTTGGTAAAATATTCAATATTTCTCATTTTCAAATTACCTCAGTTGGTGTTGTTGGTGGTGTTATGCAAGCCAGTATTCTTAATTTTACGTTATATTCTTCTGACTGACGTCTCTTGGTCAATGGCCTAAATCTTAATGTTCTGAGAGTTCCAAAATCGCTTGGTAGTAGGAACGGTCCATTGTTCAACACCTTTTAAAACGCATTCGATTTTAGCATTCGGCTTTGTTTGATTGTATTATATCTACCGTAAATTCACGACTGATCTCATCACTGTTTTCAATCTCCAGATAATATGATCTAACATTACTGTTTTCATTAAGAGCAATCGCCACCACCTCCTCTGGCTGAACAACTATATCGATAAAGTCGCTTAATAGTGGTTCGCCACTTGCGGTTTTTGACTGCGTCCATCCTTGCTGAATAACACCGGTTTCGGCAATCATGTCCAGGCTTAGTGCGCTGTCTATTTGGTCGTTTATTTCTTCAACAAATCCCTTCATAGCGATTATGTTTTCAGCCTCGCACAGTACTTTGAATTCATGAGTTTTGGTCAGATGCGGTACTTATTTTTCTTTGAGTTTCATTTTCGTCAATTACCTGGAGGAGTTCGGGTTGTTGTTGATGTTGAAGTTGTCAAAAGCTTGGTTGTGGTTTCTTCAATTATTGTCGGATGCGTCATTATATCTGTTCAGACATGGTTATATTTTGGTGGCCACATTTTAAGGTCGATTGACGTTTACCTTCGCAGACAAATATCTTGAGCTTAACGTTATAGTCTTGTCGTCTGAAAAACTTTCGCAATGGATGGAATCGAATGACCTTGATCAGGTTCAAATCCACCGGAGCAAAGTAGAACAACGGCTCTCTCCAGTCCAGGACCTTTTGTGATGTGATGAATTAAATGAATTGTCTCGTTGATTAATGTTTAAAACGCGTCGGATGCTCACTTCTACTCTTTTTACGTTTTCGTCGATGTCTCTTAGCTCCAGCGAGAACTTTCTCACGTTGCTGCCCGGAACCACTTCTATTTTGACCAAACGAGCGGCGTTTGACAAAGTTATGTCAATGAAGTCACTCAATCGCTCAATGTTCCAGCCGGGCTGGCCACTGCCTTCTCTTATCACATCAACACTTATTTTGTTATCCTGTTGAGTGGTGATCTCTTCGACTCCGTCGACCGTTCCGACTATATCTACCACATGGTCGCAAGGTAATTCTGAAATAAAATGGAGTTTTCGCTTTGACAACCAGACGGAAATCTTGCTAGATCAGCTTACGTCTTGGCGTTGTGACTTGTGCGTAATTTCCGCATCCCATCAGCTCAATCTGAACTGACAGAGAGGTAGGTGCTTTAGAAAATTTGAAATCGATGATAACCACGAGAACATCCTCGATGGTGTCGAACTTGATCGCTTGCTCCTCTTCGGCATCAAGGAACTCCCAAGTAAAAGGCTGCAACAATGCAATTAAGATTGGAAAATGGAATAAAGAGTGAAGCAAAATCTAACCAGGTTATTGACCGAGTGGAATTCGGTCTCGCTTCCTCTGGAATACCAAATCTTAACTTGGTCGACTCGGCCACGAACGATCAGTCCATTGAAAGACACGGCCTCTTTAAGCTCATGAGTTGATATTTCAGGATTTCCAACACAAACCAAGTCTTACCTGGCAGAACAATCTTGACACCAGGATGCGGATCTCTCGGAAGTGGTGTCCAGAAGTATTCGGCTCCAAATCTTATGTTGTCTCTTGCCAGCTTTCGAGAAGACAAATAAATATTGTCCGCTGGAATCACACCAGATTCGAGGCCAAGAGGCTCCGAACAAACAGACTGAGTTGTGGTACTAGGAGAAGTTCCAGTGGTCGTGCCAGTGGTAGTGCCAGTGGTAGTGCCAGTGGTAGTTCCAGTGGTTGTGCCAGTGGTCGTGCCAGTGGTAGTTCCAGTGGTAGTTCCAGTGGTAGTGCCAGTGGTAGTGCCAGTGGTAGTTCCAGTGGTAGTTCCAGTGGTCGTGCCAGTCGTGGTCACAGTGGTTGTGCCAGTGGTCGTGCCAGTGGTCGTGCCAGTGGTAGTTCCAGTGGTCGTGCCAGTCGTGGTCACAGTGGTAGTGCCAGTGGTAGTGCCAGTGGTAGTGCCAGTGGTAGTGCCAGTGGTCGTGCCAGTGGTCGTGCCAGTAGTAGTTCCAGTGGTCGTGCCAGTGGTCGTGCCAGTGGTCGTGCCAGTGGTCGTGCCAGTGGTCGTGCCAGTGGTTGTGCCAGTGCTGGTCACAGTAGTTGAACCAGTGGTGGTGCCAGTCGATGTTACTGAAGGTGTGACTCCAATATGTGTGCATGATTCAATTGAAATTTCTACGTTTCTCGGCATCTCTTGGTCATCTGTTCCCTTGATTGTGATTCTTAAGCCGGATAAGAATGCATCGTTCTCTGTCAAGACTTTAAGGAGGCCATTATTGTCTAGGCTGGCAACGGTTTCTCCTTCTTGGCCAATCAAATCGACGGTGAACTGGTTTACGTTTGTGATCTCATTTGCCAATCCCACTCGTACAACGTTAACCTGAGTACCAGGCGAGAATTTTACATCGATCACAACTGGCAGTTGGCTAAATGAGCTTCCGCCAGTTGAAGGCAAAAGTTCCTCGGGAAATACGAAAGGCTCTGATTCAATGCTTGATACGAACTCTGGATTGTTGCTTAGTTCTTCATATTCACAAATGGTGGTTGTCGTAGAAGCAGGCACCTCAGTTGATCCTGTAGTTCTTTCTGGCAGTCCAGTAGTTGTATCGACTTCACCGTTGTATTCATAGTCTGAACAGACACTGATTTCAAGGCCATATACATCAATGGGCTGCTCAGTATTTTGCCTGTTGTCCAATGTGATGGTCAAATGTCGAGTGGTCAGTTCATTGACCAAATAGAGATCCATCTCAGCTTTATAAATAACTTCGGTATCTCTCTCTTCTTCGTTGGTATTTATCTCTGGCAATTCATCAGTTTCGATTGGTTCGAATTCAGCAGAGACTTGAATGTTATCGGAAGCAACCAACTTGAGCGAGATGAAATTCACTGGGACGATAAACTCGATATCGACTTTGGCGACAACGCCTGGTGCGACTTCAACAGGTCGGTCGAAACCAAATACGTCACGAACTTGTCCATTAAGCTGCTCACCATGCCAGTCACTGATGATTGGAGTTGGAAGCTCGATTAGAGTTTTTCGTGTTCCATGATAGCACTGGAAGTGGAAAGTTCCGGTAGTTGCTGGAGAAGTGGTTCCTGTCGACGTGACGGTGCTGGTGCCAGTGCTGGTCTCTGTTGTAGTTCCAGTCGTGGTCACAGTGGTTGTGCCAGTGGTCGTGCCAGTCGTGGTCACAGTGGTCGTGCCAGTGGTTGTGCCAGTGCTGGTCACAGTAGTTGAACCAGTGGTGGTGCCAGTCGATGTCTCAGTTGTGGATGGAACAGTGGTGCTCGGCTGGCATGAAGGATGAGTCTCGTCGTCTTGATCCTCGCAGTCGTACATGCCATCACAGAGTTGAGTTCCGTTGATGCAGCGTCCACTTCGGCAAGTATACTCGTTCTCGGCACAAGTGCAGTTGAGCTCATCGGAGCCGTCTGAACAGTCGCGCACTGAATCGCACACTCTTACAGGGTCGATACATTCGCAAGAAGTCTGACAAGTGAAGCTGTCCTTGCAGATGCACTCGCAGTCGAGCTCGTCGCTTCCGTCACCGCAGTCGTCGTGACCGTCACATTTTTGGGTTATAGGCATGCACTCATAGTCTTGGTCTGGGCTGCATTTGAACTGGCGGACAATGTCGTAGCAAGTGGTTTGGTTGCAGCCGACTTCGTCCGAATCGTCCAAGGGGCCGCAGTCGACCGAACCATCGCATCTGTAGGTATCTGGAATGCAATGTCCGTCCAAGCACTTGAATCCTTGGCACTCCGGTTGCTCACAGCCGATTTCGTCGCTGCCGTCTCTGCAGTTGGGCAGACCGTCACAAACGTACTCTGACTTGATGCATTGGCCATTCTGACACACAAATGTTTGATTGTTGCGTTCACATTTGCAGTCAACTTCATCTGACTTGTCTCGGCAATCGTAGACATGATCACACGTCCATTCCTTGGGAATGCAAGTCCTGTCCTCGACGCAAGTGAACTGGGTCTCCTCGTTGCAGACCTTGCAGCCAGGCGAGAAGGTGTCCGCCTCGCAGTTGAACGTGCCGTTGGCGCACTGACAGATCATGCAGTCCTGAGTGATGGTGCTGCCAGCCGGATATCGATTTGTGTTGTACAAGCACTCGCACTCGGCGGGCAAGACGCACTTGCCTTCGTAGTCGGCCACATAGCCAGCGGGACAGAAGCATCCTTCGGTGCAGCCAGCGTCGCTGCATTGAGGATTGTTTCCGGTCGACAAATCCATGCAAGTCTGCTGACAGAGAGGACCGCACGCTTGGTACTGTTTGCCATACTCACACTGAATAGGACATCGGTGCTGAGTACGCCACTTGACTGGGAAGCCGATATCGTTACAGAGCTCGGCAAATGCGGCCAATGCTGAGCACAAACACTCGCAATCGCCGCCCTTGTCGCAACTACACGCGTCGAACAAGCACTCGATGTGTGACTTGTGGATTTGAGCCGAGTCCATTTGAGCGAGGCAAGCAGAGAACGGGTTGTCTTCGCTCGGCTCGGCGCTAATCAACGAGCACTCTTTGGTGGCCCACTCCTTACGGTTAAGATGAGCGTGACACGGGTCTGACTCGTCAATTATCGGGTTGGCGTGATCAACGCAAGCCTGTTCGACCTTCCACGACTCGACGTGCTCGGCTTCAGACGCAATGATGCCGTTTATGGTCCTCAGATCGTTTGACGAGTCCATGTCAAAGTTGCCGCAGATACCCTGCATTTGGTTTTTCCACTGCGAATGGACCAAAACGTACAGTCGGGTGGCTAAAAAAGGCCAGTGAACAACAACCTCGACGAGAGAGAGCGCGTTCGTCTACTTACCACCATCCCACTTGATGAGGAAATCGGTTGAATTGACCACAAAGTAGAGACCGGCGGCCATGATCTTCACATCGCCAAACACTCTAGCACCGTCTTCGATGTTTTTCAACTCGAGCTGGTTGACAACGATGTTTCGGCCTCTCATCAAATCGATGTCCAGACCTGATCAGTGTGAAGCGCGTCAGTTTCCACGTGCGGGCGTGTCAGCGACAAATGCTTTACCTTTGTATTTGATGAAAATGTTTTTCGTACAGGTGACGCCATTCGAGCCGCAAGGCACATTCTCGACGACCACTCTGAAGGTTTGGTCGATTGTCTGCGCGAGCACGTATTTACAGTTGCCCTGGTAAGAGAATCGATGCCCGTCAAATGTGGTGTAATGCGGGTCTCCCGCGGCCACACAAAGACCGTCACATTTGGTCTCACTGCAGGTCCAGTGGCCGCCACGGCATTCGCTTTAAATAGACAAACGTCGACATAGTTTGACGAATGTAGAGCTCTTGTTTTGGAGAGGCGCGTTGCTTACCATTCGTTGCAGCCGACCTTGATCTTTTCGGTGTGGTTGTAGACATGGCCTCCGTGGGTGCAGGGGCACTCTTCTTCGGGAACACATTGCAGCTATAGAGAGAAAAAGGTCGAAATCGGCAAGAAAAGACGAGCTGCAAGTGAAGCGTACATCGTAGTCAAGAACTGTTCCGTTGGGGCAAGTGCAGCCTTCAAAAGGTGGTCGATGGCACTCTCTCAAATGGTCCTTGTTGGCGCAAGTTCTGTGACAGGGCGATGCGGATTTGGAGAAGACCTGGTTGTTCGGGCAAGCAATCACATCCTCGCAGTCGACATTATCGCATCTCCAGGCTCCGTCCTCACAGTGGCTTCATTCACAATGTTTGAGCAGAGCCAGACCAGAGAGTGTAAAGAGTCGATGCAATTACCAGGTGGAGCAGGCTCGCTTGACGCTCTGGCCGGCCGCGATGTACTGGTCCGACGCGACGTCGTAGCATGAGCAAGACGACTTTTGGACACAGACTCTGTTGCCGGCTACTAGGTCGTAGTACTGTCCTTCCGGGCACTCGCAGCCTGGCACGCAGATGCCGTTCTCGTCCAGCTGGTTCGAGTATTTGGCATAGGTCTGCATGGTCAGGTCACGGCAAGTGGTGTTGACCATGCGCGCGCATTCGGTGTAGCTAGCGCCTCCTGTGCATGTGCCGTAGTTGCTGTTCATGCACGACGACTGAAGATCGGCAAGCTCGTCGTTCTCAAGCCAGTTGATCTTGACGCCTCTTGAGGCGCACTCGAACGCGTAGGCGGCCACTGCACGGCACCGGTAAAAGTCCTGGTGGAAGCTGTTGGCATCCAGGCAAAGATCGTACATGCACGCCTCGACATATTTGGCCGGGTCGAGAACAGATCTGCAAGCCTCGAAGGCAGGATGCAGTTTTATCAACGAGCAGTCATCGTTTGCCTTCAGCTCGGCCTAGAGCAAAGCAAATTAGACCATCACGCAAATGTGGCGCAATAGAGAAGTAGTCGAGCCTACCGCAATGTTGCTCTCGCATGGCTCTGACTGCTGGGGCAGCTCGCAGAAGATGTCGTTTTTGTATGTGTTGGCAAAGACCGGAACCTTGGACTCGGTCAGGCCGTTCGGGGTGAGGAAGTCGTCGTTGCTCTTGAAGTTGAAGGTGCCGCACAAGCCTCGCACCTTGTCCTGGAACATCGGATCAAGCGTGATGTAAACTCGAGCGCTGTCGGTCAAAACGACAAAGCCTCGGCCCTGAATGGTAAGGAAGAACTCTGATGGCCGATCGATGTAAAGATCGGCATTGCTGAACGGCGTCTTGGTTATCAACTTGGAGTTGACATAGATATTGCCCTGTCGCACGATCAGCGATGTGCTCATCACGTTGACAGTGAGCTCGGTCGGTCCGTTTCCAAGCTGGTCTG
Source organism: Proales similis (assembly GCA_019059635.1). Lineage (NCBI taxonomy): Eukaryota > Metazoa > Rotifera > Eurotatoria > Ploima > Proalidae > Proales > Proales similis. The sequence goes on from JAGVRJ010000015.1 coordinate 878,500, forward strand.
GGCTGCTTCGTTGCGAGATGAACAGTCTAGGTTCTTGTTCGGAGTATATTTGCTGTTTGGTGTTGTTCGTTTAATTGCGAAGCGAATTTCCTCAAGTCAAAGTCACTCACCTCGACCAAAGTGTGCTCGCAAGTTGATCGCAGGTCGTACTCAACACCGTCGAATGTGGTAAAGTGGCCGGAGCCGACAACCGAGCATCTTCTCGGGCACTTGTTGTCTGTGCACGACCATCGGCCAGCATCGCACACACTATTGAGCACGTGCACATTAGACCAGAGTAGAGCGGGAGGGCAGACTGAGACTAGACTTACCATTCATTGCAGTCGACCGAGACCTTCTCGCCGGTTCGATAGTAGTTGCCTCGGTACAGACATGTGCACTCTTCGTCGCGCACGCATTTGTTCCCTTGGCCGTAGTCGAGGTAGAAGCCCTCTGGGCAGACACAGCCCGGCGAGCATTCGTCTTTGCAGTTGATGCCAGTCATGTTCATCAGTCGGTTCTGACAAGTCTTTGGACATGATGTGGCGCACTCGGTGTAGACTTTGCCGCCCGGACATGTCTTGGCTAAATTTTTCAAATGTCAAGGTCAGAGGAAAACGTTGGAGGAGAAGGGGGGGGGGGGAGTGGTCTGCTTACGGCATCGGCTGGCTGTACGCCATTCGACGTTAATGAAGTTCTCTGAGCACTCTGAGCCGACGGCCTCAAACGAAGCGCACAGACTCTTTGTCTTGGCCTCTTCAACAAATTGACTCGTTCTGATCGCGTGGCAGTAGTCGACTTTACATTGCTCGTAATAAAGTGAGGCGTTGATCTTAGACAGCGAGACATGCTTTAGAGAGGCGATTCGAATTCAAACGGCAACCGCTTACCACTCGGGTGCAGACACCGAACAGATCGCTGACAATCGGGTAGCAGGCAGTGCTGGCCTCTGAATCGAGCTGTGGCGTGTTGCACGGATTGTTTCGTGGAGGCACCTCAGGGCACTTGAGTCAATCGGACGTCAGAAGAGGACTGAGCAAGAAGCCAGCGGAAAGCAGTGGCTTACGCTCGAATCGACTCGCCAGTGGTTGGCGAACACATTGGCCGAGCTGGCGTAGTTACCATTGGGCAGAATGTAGTCGCGTGACTTGTCGTGATTGTAATCACCGCAGAGACCTCGCACCAAATTGGCGTATTGCTCTTCGACAGTGAGGAAGATGTTGAGCGAGTCGGCGCTCCACTTGAGTCTGACTCCGTCCGAGAACTTCAAGTGCGTGTACTCGCCGATTCGCTGAATGATCACTCCGTCGCCAAGTATGGTCTCGTTATCGGCCAACTGACGTTTGTTGAAGACCACCGACTTGCCAGTGGCCTCGACCGTAATGTCGGCAAACACCATCTTGAGCGTTTTCTGACAAGTCGACCAGTCTCGGCAGTTTTGTAAGACCACATTCACTTGCCATGAAGCCGCTGATGAGAGCTTGTACTCACAGCTTCAGTTCGCAAGTAAAATTGCAAATGAGTCAAGAGGCCGCAGTGAATCGTTCATCGAAAATTGCTTACTTTCCGGCAAACTGGAAGAATGAGCCGTCGAATGTTCGGAAGTTGTCGAGTCCGTACAAAAGACAAGTAGCGAACGGCAGCTTCTGGTTGACTGGGCGAGGCGCCATGCTGCTTGGGTCGATCACTGTGCAGATGAAATCGCGCGTTTAGACCCTGGCTCGAGCGAGTGAAAATGGACAAAAGTTTACTTACACTGATCGCAGTTGTCGCCTTTGTAACCAGGACAGCAGACCTGAGTGTCCCTGAAATGAGCGTAGTAAAGAGCGAGACATTCTGATTGTGATTTACGTTTACGTACTTGACGTAAGGACACTTGCGGTTGCTATCTGCTCGTCGGTTCCTGAACTCTTGGATGAGCTCGACTGTGGTCTTGATGCCCTCTCGTTTCAATTGCTAGACATTTCCCAACTAAATTGAGCCCAACTCGGTCGGAGAACAGATGAAATGCACTTACCGCAAAGTCCACCTTCCATTCGTCGGCGGTCTTCTCATATTCGACCACCGGGTCGAATGTGTCTGGGTCTGGGCATTGGTCGGTTTTTTTCTGATTGCAAAAATGCGAGCCGGTGTCGGCCGAATTGAGCACAATTTGTGCGGCCAATACGCAAATCAACAAATAAACTGTTGAGTTGCATTTTGACAACGCTTTGAATATGGGCGTTCTCGCCATGCTATTTCTCTATGGCTGCTCCTCTGCTTTATATTGATAAATGCTTTCTGAGCTCCTTGCTGTAGTACTGCCTTAAGTGCGTTGAATTAAAGCTAAAAAATGTTCTGAATATTGACCGAGCTGAACGCTCTATTTATACAAGCTTGAGCGGACACCTGCCGCAGTTATATAACGCACTCGTTTGAATTTTATGTAAACACCGATCTGAATTTCAAATTTGCCTGCTGTTCCGAATATGCGCACTTGGCCACATGAGAATGGCTGAGAGCGAGATAGAGAGAGAGAGAGACCACGGGCGCCAATTGGCGTTCTTGACGTAGAGACCAATGTTTCTTGAGGCCGCCGCCGTGTGCATGTCTGGACCTTCTATTCATTTGATGGCGCTGTGAATGTGTTTCTCTTTTGTTCGGCGAGCTTGGTGGGTCGGCAGATTGTTACACGTTGGCAAATTTTATTTAAATTAGCAAACATCTTATCTCAACTGGGCTTTCCGTGCCCTGTAATTTATTCCCACTCGAAATTCTTTTCTTCTTTTTGTATTTCATCTACACGGCCGCTCGGGCGCCAAACTGTCGGAATTTTAAATCAGAAGAGTGGGAGAGAAATAGAGCAATTTGGGCGCATGCGATCCATGTCAGCGCGCTAGTTGAGCCAAGTCGATTTTAGTGAGAAAATTTCGCGATTCATTGCGTTGACAGGCTTTGACTGTCGTCGTCGTGCTGGCTGTTGTTTGCTTGCAGGTCTTCTGTCACTTGATTGATCCAGCGAGCGTGTGAAATAGTAAGCGGCTTAAAGAAAAATGCTCTCATGTTTGCAAATAACAAGACTGAGAGCCTGCGCCGTCAATTGACGTGAATCCTTATGAAGTAGAAAACGGGTCGACTTCACAGTCGTTAATCGAGTAGAGACCCGCATGCAGGCCTTCCTCTTGAAATGAAAATAAACAGTTGAGCCACTCAGCCATACGCCGCTCTCGCTCGCTCTTTCACGCATTGCCGACACATCCTTGCCGAGCGAACCAAACAGATCTTTTCGCTCACATTTACTCGCACTGTGCGCAGCCAAAAAAGTCGTTGTTCTGTATCTCTGAGTCGCATTCGCTAGCTGCTATCTGCCCGACTTGTTGGTCCAAACAGACGCACTGACAGACCTATAGAGCGACAGAACAGCAGCACACAAGAACAGCAGTACAGCAGAACAGCATTAAATTAAGCCATATTGCCTGTTGTTGTTATTCAAGCAAGTAAAGGAGTTTGAAGGCGGCAATTTTGAAACAAAGACAACGAAATGGGAGACAACGACGCGGATGGGGCGAATCAGCAGTTCTTTCTCACCAAAAACGAGCTCAAAGCGGTGCTCATGAATCGTGTCGAGCAAAAGCGACTCGAATGCCAAGAGCGTCGAATGGAGCGCGAGTTTCGTTTGTGGGACACGACTCGCCGACGACGCGTCTACGATTTGGAGCAAGAGATCAAACAAATCAAGACTTCAAGTGGCTTTGTTCGACCAATTTTGGGTAAATTCTGTTCATTTGCCATTCATTGTACTCGTCGTATCTCGAACTGCACCTCAGTCCTCTCCAAATACAACTGACTAACTCGACCGGCCGACTCGCGGTCGGTTTTCTTTTCGCAATTTTTTCAAATTTTTTCACCTCAAGTGTTGACCAGGCCGAGCGAGCTTTGGGCTGAGTGGCGAGCTCTTTTCGGCTTTTTGTTTCGTTTTGAATATAAATCGCGCACGATATATTTGTCCGTTTCATTTGGCCGATGACTCATTCGATCGTGCGACTCAGATTTTTGCGATTTCTTATTTCGATTCAATTTAAATAGCAAAAGCGAGCCAAGCAATAATGACCGGCGGTGTAGAGACGGCCAGAATGCCTCGACTTGTTCAGTCGGCCTACTCGTCGCAGCAGAGAAGAGAAGGAGAACGGCGATTCGACGAGCTGAGACTGCGCAAAGCCAAATCTGAACTTGGCAACTACAAACTTCAAAATAGCGACCACAAGCAGCTGATTCAACACCTGAAGAGCGTCGATCCGGTGTTCAACAAACGCTACGGCCAATTGATTTGGGCCAAGAGCGCAAGCAAGGCGCCCTCGTTCGATCCGAAGGACACGCGAATCGAATCGATGCCAAAACGGGCTCGTTCTGCTTGGCACAAGCGACACGAAACGCTCAAGCCGCCAGTTTACGCCTGTTCGCCGTACTCGGCCACAATTCAGCGCCAAATCGAAGGCATCGACGCCAGAGTTCGACATTTTGTGGCCAATTTCACTCTAACTTGATTATTTGCTCAATATCTCGGCAAACATGTGCCTGCATGTGAACACTTAAAAGCGCCAGTCACATTCACTTGTCAATTCATTTCCGAGCAAACACCAACAACAACAACAACAACAACGACGATGACAACGACCCTTTGAGCAAACACTCACACGCCTGTCAATGTCACTTTCCAATTCGATATGCTCTCAAACAACTGTGTTGCGCTGTTTTTCTAATTCACTCTGTTCTTTGATAATAAAAAAAAAGAGAGAAAAAAGGCAGAAAATGGAGAATTTCAGCATTTACTCAATCGACAGGCAACAACAGCTAACAGGAACAACAGGAAATTGTGGATTATTAGATTCGAATGAATAATTGAGCATTGAGAAAATGACGACTATTTCGACAACAGTCTGCTAGTCGTCTGTTTACCAGGCGGCTGCATTTGCCTGAAACTAACCGTTTAAATCGACCGCGCACACCTAAACAGCCACAGCACATCAAACTCAGACAAGAGCTTCAGTCGGCAAAATGGACGAGGGTAAGTAGAGGACGCGGTTTGGCCATTCTGTCTGACGATGGCATCAAAAGTGACTGGAATAGGGCGTCAGGCAATCAAGAGTGCGCAACTCATGGATGTGTCTGTCTATGAGTGAATTTGTGACTCTGTGTGTGTGTGTGTGTGTGTGTGCCTGTGCATGCGGCTGGTTGATTTGGTGTCACGGTAATGGAATAGGCGAAAAAATACGTTTCAGAAACAAAGCGAACGAAAGTGAGCAGCCGTCGACTTGTGCTCAGCTGGGCTTCCACAAATGAGGCGAATTAAACGCTCAATTATGATATAGACACCTGGGATGAATAAAAGTTGCACTCGGCGCTCTTTAGGGTCTTGAGCGAGTCGACGCTTTAATTTCTCTTCGCTTTGGCAAACCTGAACGGCTCGGAAACCGTCTAAAAACGGCCATGATGTTGTTTGTCAACGATGGACCATTAATGCCGGGCCTTGTAAGCTGCTTCTGCTGTTTTTCTCCTCTTTTTTTTATTTTTCTCGTTTATGCCATGAGCCTCATGATCGGTTTGATTTCTCCGCCACACACACACACAATGCCCGAATCACTTATTCCCATTTTGCATCTCTCTCTCTGTTGTTGCCATTCAATTTGCTCCAATTCTATACTTGGGTGACTTTTGAAGCCAGCGCCTTCTTTGCCCGCCACAAAAAAAGAGTTGAATAATTGTTTTGCGAAAAAAAATAAGAAATGGACAAACTTGAAGCGAGGCGGCGAGCAAACACGCTGAGCAAGGCAGAGACGGCGATCGTCGGACGAAATAGAATCGAACGAATGCAGCTGAACAATCGAGTGAAAGCGATGGAGAGGCAAGCAATGTTCGCCAGAAAGACGAGCACGGCCAGAATTCGTCAGACAGAGGGCGAGCTTCAAGGAATACGTATATCGACCGGTGCGGCCTTTTCCAACTCGCAGCAAGTCAATTCTAGCCTGGCCGAGATATTCTCCAGCACAGGTGAGTGGTCAGAAATGAAACATTGACGTGCGGTATTCAATTCGATTGAAGACAAACGCATGGAGCTGGTCGCTAGGAAGTACATTCGAACCATGATGAGTCTGAAAAGCGCGAGCATCACACGAAACAGCGACACAGGTTAGTCGATTTGCATGAATGCGAAAATTTGACCGTCACTGATGGCTCGTGGCCAACTAGCCAGTGAGCTTGATGTCACCGACGGAATGAAAGAGAAGAGCAAGAGTTTCAACTCTTATGAAACTCATGCACTGCGAATGAAGACGGCGGTGAGAAGAAAATCGAACGAGAACAGAAACAGCCAAGTGAAGATCGACAATTACGTGGACGACGAGCTGTACGAGCAAATGAAAAAGCGCGCCAACACGACCGGAGTGATGAGCACGATTCCGTGGCGTTACGAACGGCCCAAAGCATTGGCGAATAAGATAACGACCGACTACGGGTACAAGACCAAGGACATGGTCGAATGGAACAAGCACTCGGACATCAGGGGCAGGATAGACCACACGGGCGGCTATGACGAGTCCAAGTTTGTGTTCGAAGACCGCGAGCTCTACCGCCTCTACGTCGACTTGTGCAACAAGCGTGACAGCATAAAGCAAATGTCGCAGGCCGACACTGACAAGCTCAAAAGACTCGACCCCATATTCCAGAAGCGCATGCGGCAGCACCGGTTCGCCCGCATTTGCAACAAAGTGCCCCACTTTGACGATCACGACCATCCCATATCGACGTTCGTGCCCAAGTTCACGATCGAGAAGAAAAAGCGCGAGATAATCGAATTGAACAAGAAAATCGTGCGGCCCAACTTGATGCTCAAACACGAGATAGCAAGCTTGAATCGTCGCACCCAGGAGTTCCTGCGCGCCCTGCCGGTCTGAGAGTTCGCTCTCCTCTTTCATTTTACGTCTTTTGTTGGACATTTACTTCGTTTTTAAAATCTCAATCCGGTTGAAAAGAAAGAATAAAAGCCATCTCGCTCTCTTCGGAACTCGCTCTCTCCCTCAGTCTCTTTCTTTTGTCCTCATTTAACAGTTCTTTGGGACTCGCGCTCTGAATGCTGTCTCGAGTGTGTAAAAAGTGCCACTTGTGCTCTTACTCTTCAAAAAGCGCCTTCGGGCCAATCCGGTAGAACATTTGAACAACTCGGCGCACTTGTTACCGATTAGATTTGCTGTCGACTGTGGAGCTCTCCTCCTCCAAATAGGTTTCAAATCGATCGGCTATGATTAATTGGCGTTTCAAAAGATGAATGCTCTCTTTAGACTAGAGAGAGAGAGAGAGACTGAACGAGATTGAACTGAGGGAGAGAGAACGAGAGTCCGCTAATCGGTCTGTTTGCAATCTGCCCGTTATTGCCGAGCAAGCACATTAAAAACGGTCGAAATATGGCTCTGACACGTCGACCGCTCGCATCAAGTCGGCCCCAAAGCAAACACAGACCAATGCTGAAGGTGAGAATGCAGCGATATTTGGCCAGCACTCTCGCACAGCTAATGGACCTTAGCATGTGTGCGCTCTTCTTGACATTTGATTGATGAGCTCATGTCCGTGCTTTTCATTTCAATGGGTGCATGCGAACGAACGCCCTCCGCTCTGATTACTTCTATTCGACGCTTCTTATCCAGCTCTCTTCCTCGCCCCGCTCTGCCTCGATTTTTCTCTCTCCCACTGGGTTCAACCTTTTTTTTTTTACTTTTTTCTGTCTAAGCCCCTTGAAATCTGAACAAAGAAGAAGCGGCTATTCCTCTATTCATTGATTGTTGTTCGTTTCTTTCTTTTTTTGTCGGTTGTTGTTGTTTGTGTGTTGATTATTAAGATGTACTCAGCATGGCTCGAGTTAATGTTCGTGTCTGCGGTTGCATTGGCCTATTTTAACGCTTGTGGGTACGAACGAGGGCGCAGTGAAGCCCACAAACAAATGTTATTCCTTCTCCGACCCATTTGATCCAATCGCTGGCCGAATAAAGGAGGCCGTCAAACAAACGAATGCAAAGCAAACGACTGGCCTGTGTTGGCTTGCTGACCATTCATTAATTATTATAATTTCAACATTCTTTCGACAACTAGATTTCAAGTTCCAGCTCATAATGCCTATGCGCCGTCGATCGTGGTGCATGGTTCACTCGTGCTCTGAATTAATTCGCCCACCCGAGTCTGCATGTCCCAAGCGAGATGATGAGACCAGACCGGACTTGACGCGGTTGCTACCGCCCACCGCCACAGCGATCACTCTCTCTCTCTCCTCTTTCCTCTCTCTCTCTGGTCTCACTCTGGACTCTCACTCTCGCAATGACTTGACTCATCTGCCCATTTTTTGCCTAGTCTAGTCCTCCTCCTCCTCTTCAACTCTGCTCGCACTTTGGTGCAGCTCGCGTTGAAGCGCAGCAGTCAGATCTCGTTTAATTACACAATTAGATGAGCTCATTAAGCGTGCCGAGCAAGTTGCCCGATAAGAACATCTTTCTTTATCGCGCCTGGACCGATAAAGGAGCAGCAATGAACATTTGGCACGCTTATCGTATTCGGCGGCCGAGTCTATTACGAATCAGTTCGCATCTGTCTCACTGACTCATCGTCGGCCTCGACCAAGCAACCACCAATCTTGCTGGCTGGCTGGCCAATCGGATAGAAAAGTGCTTGTGGAAGCAGGAGGCCAGCAAGAGGCCACTGGGCACCGGGTCTCTATTCTTAATTATCGATTCCTAGACGCCCCTCTCTCAGTCTATTGCAGACGAGTCAAATTATGAGCGCTTGTGTGTGTGTGTGTGCGTTGGCTTGTGCGTGCAGTTGAGAGTTTGATGGAACCTAGATGGATGGATGAATGGATGGATTAGCGATTAATTTTGCTTTTAGCCTCGTAAATAAAGCGATTCCCTCAAGCTGCAAACTTAAAAAGTCCATCATCGCAACGATGCCGTTGGTCGCCCAATTAGACCCGATCGACATGCAATCAGATTTCTGTTTGATTAGTCATCTATTCTGTCATTTCACCAACTCGCACAGTCCGCTCGGTGCGCCCTCCGCCATCTCTCGCAATTTCACAATTTAAGCCCGCGCCTCTATCTCCAACTCTGATCTCTCTCTCCCCCCCTCTCTTTCTCTCTCACTCTTTTCACTCATTTGCCCATCTCATCTCGTTTTCAAATATGGCGCTTGGCTGCCTGCTCACTATTGATAACCAGACGAGCTCTGTCTCTCTCTCGACTCAATGACTCAGTCAGTCTCTTTCAATTTGGTTCAATTTCACGCAGAGTCAACTGCACAGCAAATCGATGCTGGCATATTTGGCAAGCAAGACGCCAAACGAGACGCCTGTCAATCGCAGTTTCCGACAACTCATCATCGTCCTCGTGATTATCAGTATTCTCTAATTATTATTTGTTGTGCCTCGTCATTTTGGTCGTGGTTACAACAGAAGCATCAGGAGAAGTAGCAGCCGCATGGCCTGTGTGCGAGCCATCTGGCAATTCGACTCTGCCGTCTGTCAAAGTGAACTAGCACGAGACCAGCAAGCTTGTTTATGGCCGCATTGGTGTAACTGAGCCGAAACGAATGCCGAGTCAGTTCCCGATCGATTTTATCGACCATTAAGGATCACAAGGAAATTGATATTGTGAGAGGAAATTGTCCGTTGCGGATGCAAATATTTGCCGCGTTCGCCCCGAGAACACGAGCGCGGCCAAATTCACACTTCCAATCGGTCCTTGTCTAAGCCTATTGTTCTTCTTTTGTGCTAATAGATTGAGAGCGCGTCGACGCCAGATTCGATGCCGGATATAAAATGATGAAAGCAAATACTAGCAGCAGCAGCAGCAGCAACAACAGCGGCGGCAGCCTAAGAAGCAAAGAGGCCGCAAACAAGCCGGAGACAACGAGTGAGCAACGAGCGGTCGGCTCGGCCGCTACGATCGCAATAAAAGTGCGACTTGCCGAGCTAAATCTCACCAGAACGATACAGTTCGCTCGTTCGATATTGGTCTATGACGCGCTCAAATTGGTGAGAGAAAAAGTGCCCGAGCTGACTCGCGGCCAAAACGGCGCAGGTAAAAAGCAGCGATGAGAAACGAGACGAGCTCTGATCTGTAATGTCACCTTATCGTCTAGATCCCAACTACGGCCTTTTTCTGGCCAATTCAGACCCGTCCAGAGGCAATTGGCTGGAGAATGCGCGCTCACTTGACTATTATCTTCTCAAAGACGGAGTAAGTCGCACCGTTTGCCGCATCACTTGTGCAACAACTGATTCCAACCGAACAGGACGTGCTCGAGTACAAGAGCAAGATCCGCAAACTGGAGCTCAAGCTGCTCGATGGGCACAAGCGTCGGCTAATGGTCGACGACAGTCAAACAGTCGGACAACTGATGATATTCATCTGCTCTCAGCTGGGCATCGCAAATCACGAAGAGTATTCGCTCATACACGAGATGAGCGAGAACGAGCGCGAGCGGACTTTGACGCTCAAGCGCTCTGACAAGACGTTGACGCGCGATCACAAGAAAATGGAAGAACTGAGACGCAAGCTGCACACAGACGATGACAGTAAGTATCAGCTTGTCTACTTCCTTGCGAACGAGCCTACGATTTCTAGATGGAAGCGAGCGCTCATGTTTCGCTTCTTAATTCGATCTCTCTTTCTCTATGCATTCATTATCAATCTGTTTCAGTCGCCTGGCTTGATCATTCAAAAACGCTGCGCCAGCAGGGCATTGACGAGAACGCGAGCGTCATTCTAAAGCGCAAATTCTTTTTCTCCGACAAAAACGTCGACACCGGCGATCCGGTCCAACTGAATCTGCTCTACGTTCAGGTAAGTGCTTCGCAACCGCAGCGGTCAGAGCTGGAATTGAAGTAGATTGGCGGAAATGAATGAGAGAAAGAGAGAGGCCCAGAACGAGATGGCGACTCATTTGTACAAACGCCGATTGTCCTGGCCGGAAAGTTGTGTTTGCCGCCAAAAATGACTTTTAGATCAGAGAGCGTGTTCGGCCTTTGATACGATTTGCGTGTGTGTGTGTGCGGCCCGAACGGATCGATCTAATGGGCTCTGGCATTAATGGGTCGTCCGTCTAGTCCGAGCGGAATAAGACTCACCGTGCCGGAAAGTGCCCCAGACGAGATCATAAATGGCCTGTGATCAACTGCCTCTCTGCTCTCTTTCTGCCCTGCGCCATTCTACCTATTACTGACGTCTTATTCACCTTATTTTCGCCTCTTAAAGTGTCGTGACGGGATCGTCAATGGCTCGCATCCAATTACCGAACAAGAGGCAGTGCAGTTCGCCGCACTCCAGTGCCAGGTGAAATTCGGCGATAGTCTAGGCAAGAACTCGAGCAAGAGCTCGGGCCTGATCGAGTAAGTTGATTTCACTCTATGCTCTTTTCCTCTGCTTGCTGGTTGCTTCTTCATCATGGCCATGTTTATTCGAGCAGCGGTAGTAGAAAACTGGCCCATTCAGACCAGAGCGCCAAGAGACAGAGCAGATGCTTTGCGTGCTGTTGCTCAAGAGCGGGCAGAACGACTCAGCTCTGCTCTTCGTGTGGTTGCTGCTGTCCGCCCGGCAAGATGCCCGCCAAATCGGCCAACTTATGGTACACGCGTGTGCCGAGTCTAATCTTCTAATCGAATTGTTTTAATTCGAATTCGTTCTCTCATTCAGCCCGGAGCGATGCTTTTTAAAAAATTAACAGCACGACGAGCGGCTTTCATTCCAATCCTCTCTTAATCGGTTGCATTTAATTGCAAATGACACACGAGCTTGCTGCTTCATTTGCTGTTGTTGTTTGTTTCTCTGCGTTCGGTTTTTTAATTTGCGATATGCGCTCTCCTAGTCTCAAAGAGTACCTGCCAAAGGAGTACGTGAAGGCAAAGTCGATCGAAAAGCGAATCGTTCAAGTAAATTAAGCTTTCAAATCGCATTTGGCCTGTCAGCCCATATTATCGACGTTCAGGAGTATAAAGGCAAATGCGCGGGTCTGAGCGAGCCGGAGGCAAAGCTCCAGTACATAAAGCTGTGCAGGTCGTTGCGCACTTACGGCGTCACGTTCTTCCTCGTCAAGGAGAAGATGAAAGGCAAGAACAAGCTGGTCGCTCGGCTGTTGGGCGTCACCAAAGAGTCGGTAGTTCGCGTCGACGAAAAGACAAAGGAGTTCCTCAACGTCTATCCGCTCGAGTGTGTCAAGAAATGGGCCGCCTCGCCCAACACGTTCACGCTCGACTTTGGCGATCACTTCAAGGAGCCCTACTATTCGGTGCAGACCACCGAGGGCGAGCACATCGCCCGCCTCATCTCCGGCTACATCGACATCATCCTCAAAAAGGTAAGTTTGTCGTCCTGTTGATGAGTCGCTTTTCGTCATTGCTCAATCGCTTGCTACAGAAACGCGCACGCGACTACCCCGAGCCCGAAGCCCAGTCTATGCTTGTCGAGGAGGTTGTCTCTCCGTCAAAGTAAGTCAAACGCCTCAAACGAACGCTTTTTGAATGCAATGTGGCTACTTTTGCGCTAAACCAAAGGGCCACATTGATCGAGACAAATAAGCAGCCGATTGGAGAAGGACTGGCTCTAACTGCTGCATCAAATGACGCCGAGCCTGAGAAATGCTCCGAAGCAGAGAGCGAGAGCCTGAGCGACTCCAAATCGCCAAAAGAGAGCGAAAGCAATCCTTTGCTTCAGACATTGCAAAAGTGCCACCTTGTTCTAAACGAGGTCAAGAATCAACTTGAACAAATGCCGACCGCCAACGAAATTGGCAAAGACCGGGTAAGTTGGGTGGTGCTGCTCTGGGTGCGCGTTCTGACCACCGACCTCATAAATAGGCATCTCAGCAATGGAGAGCGAACATGGTCGAAGTGAACCGTCAGAATGCGGTTTCACATTTGTCGGGCGCCAACGCTGCCACAGCCCAAGTCCTGGTGCTTACCGCCAGTTCGCCGCAGTCTGAACTCAATTCAACAGCGGCCGCCATTTCTTGCATGTAAGTCGACTCGGAACTGTCCTCTAAACGACTCGATTTGAATCGATCGGTTGAATTAGATCGACAAACGTGGCCGATCTGAGTAAAGACCTGAGGAAACTGGCGTCGCTGGGCGGCGAGTTCGAGTCAGACACTGAGAACCTGTTCCAGGCGGCTCGAACGCTCTGCTCTAACTTTGTGGATTTTCTGCGTCTACTCGAGGCCGGCCCGAGTGAGTCACGTCAGAATTTGTTCGCGTCTGTGGGCAAGCTTGGCGAGGCAGGCAACGAGCTAGTGCGGATGCTGAACAAGAATGAACGCGAGACGAACGAGAGCAAGCTGCAAGAGGCGTTCATTGCCATGGCGAAAATAGTGGCCAGCTCGACCGCCAGTCTGGTCATTGCCTCCAAGAGTGTGGCCAATCACTGCGACAACCAGCAGAGCATAAACGAGATCATTCATCTTGTGACCCAGTGTGCGCTGAGCACCTCTCAGCTCGTCTCATGCACCAAAGTCTGCGCGAGCACAATAGGACGCCGTGAATGCCAAGAGCAGATTGTGGAGGCCGCCAGACAAGTGTCACGACACGTAGACGCGGTGCTCGAGGCGGCCGAGAAGCACTGCCGCAATGAGCAGGCACTTGGCGACCTAAAGAACTGCGGACAGAATGTGAACGATGCGGTCATGCAGTTGCTGGACAACGTGCGGGACTCGAACGAGCAGATAATCGGCACCGGCGACGAGCTGGACCGCAGCCAAGACGAATCGGTCGAGCGCATATTCACTGCCACCGAGCACTTGTTCGATTGCTCTCAAGACGCCACTCAGCTCATAAAGCAGGCCAAAGTGCTTGCGCAGGCAACCACAGATTTGATCAACAGCCTTAAGCAAGACGCTCATGAGCAGAGCTCGAGCGAACAGCAGCGCAGACTGCTACTAGCTGCCAAGCTACTGGCCGAGGCGACCAGCAAAATAGTTGAGGCGGCAAAAGGCTGCGCCACAAATCCAAACGACGAGCGAATGCAAAGCCGCCTCAGACATGCGGCCGAAGAGCTGAAAAGTGCGACTGCCATGGCCGCTGGCGACAATCTTCAGCTCAAGCTTATCAAGCGCCTTGGCCTGTGCGCCAAGCAGGCCGCCTCATGTGCCACACAATCGATCGCGGCCATTCAGGTCTGTGCTGTGCTACAAGGCGAACAGCTCGGCGCCCAGCATCAGATCATTGGCCAGTGCAAGCTGGTCGCCGATCACGTGCCTCGAATGGTGCAGGGCATCAGAAGCTGCATTGTAGCGCCCGGCTCCAAAAGTGCCCAACTCGACCTGATTAACTCGTGCGAAGGCTTTTTGATTCCCACTCACAAAATGGTCTCGCTGACCAAAGCGATCCTACCCACCATCGGCGACGAGATCAAGGCCATTCAGCTGCGCAATTGTACCAATCAGCTGATCGCGTCCCTAGCCGAGCTGAAAAGCTGTTTGGCCAAGGCCCAGGAAGTCTGCGGTGGATTCGACTCGGACGCGATGATCGAGTCAATCAGAGAAATCGATCAGGAGCTTGTAGAAATAGGCCAGGCGGCCCGCAGCGGTGCCCTCAAGCCTCTGCCGGACGAGAAGATCGAATCGTGCGAAGCTCAGCTGGCCGCCATATCCAAGACAGTCGGCCTCTCCATGGCACAAATGCTCACCGCCGCCGCTCAAGGCAATGAGGTCTACACGGGCATCGCCTCGAAGGACACGTTCAACGCTCTGCGCAGCTTCACCAACTCAATTCGAGCGGTGATCGCCTGCTCGAGCAACAACTCAGATTACCAGGCCAAACTGATTCAAGCGGCGCGCACTGTGCTTCAGCAGTCGGTCACTCTGGTGCTCGAGACAAGACGTGCACTTGACGAGCCGAGCGAAGACGTGCAGCCGCGACTGGCCGACATTGCTCGACGCATAGCTCAGTCGCTCTACGACTGCGTCAACTGCTTGCCGGGCCAGAAAGAGCTGGACGAAGCGATCAAAGGAATAAACGAGTTGGCAAACAGTTCAGTGACTGTTGAGTCGAACCAAAGCATGCAGCAGATTCAGGATGAGCTGAACCAGGCGGCGCTTGATCTAAATCATGCGGCCAGTCAAATAGTTGTCGAATTCCAGCACAGTCTGCAGCCGAATCGACTGGCCGACTCGTCGAACCAGTTCAGACAGGCGTTCGAGCGACTCTTGTACTTTGGCCGAATGCTGTCTGTAAATCTGGAAGAAGAACAGGAACAGGAGAAACTGATCGCCGGCCTCCGACAAGTGCAGAACAATTCGGTGAAATTCCTGCACACGGCCAAGAGCTGCATTGCGGACGCCAACGGACGCCAGAACCTGCTCACTCTGGTGAAAAAGGTCACCGAGAGCATAAATCAAGTGGTCGACTTGAGCTTGAGCTCGAACAACGCCGCTCTTATCGCCCGCAAGGAGTGCGACAATGCACTGCGTGACCTGCAGACCATTCGCACTTTGGTCGACACCCAGAACGGCATAATCCGAGAGGCGCCGACCGCAACCGATCGATTGAACTGCTACTACGACTGTTTGGATGTAATTATCGAGCAGTCACGAACGCTCGGCGAGGCGATGACTCGAATCGCGAGCAGCTGCAAGTCAGGCGACGAACGCGGCCTCGGCGAAGCGATCAGTGTCACATCGCGCACAATTTGCGGCCTGGTCGAGACGGCCGCTCACAGCGCGTTCATAGTCGCTCTGTCTGATCCGGCATCACGTCGCGGCCAGTCGCCCATTCTCGACGCCGGCCTCTTTGTCGACTACTCGCATCGAGTCCAAGAAGTTTGCTCAAGTCTGAGAGGCCAGCTAATCACCAAAAATAGCCTAATCCAAGTGGCCACTCAAATGGCTCAGTTCACAGCCGGCCTGTGCAACGCGAGTCAAGCAGCGTCCAGTCGCTGTTCGAACGTCCTCGCCAAGCGTCATTTCGTTCAAGCGGCCAAGCAAGTAGCCAACGCGACCGCCAACTTTGTCAAGAGCATCAAGTCCCTGGACGAGACGAGCGTCCTCAAGCACGAGGCTTATCTCGGAATAGTCAGGCCGCTTCTAGAAGCAGTCGAGAGCCTGTGCCAATACGCCCTGTCGCCCGAGTTCAAGGGCCAGCCGGCGTTCATCAGCGAACGTGGTGCCCAGGCTCAAAAGCCGGTCTTGTCGGCCGCACATGCCATGCTTGACGCGTCCGATCTGCTTGTTCGAGCCTCGCGTCAGCTCATTCTGAACAACAAGGACCCTAACGGATGGCAGCAGTTCTCCACTCACAGCAAAGTGATCTCCGAGTCGATCAAGCGATTGGCGACCGCAATCAAGGAACGAGCGCCAGCCAAACAAGAATGCGAGTCGACACTTGTGATTATCGAGCGCAACATGAAAACATTGGACAGCTCGTTGCTGGCGCTCAACATGGGCCAGAGTCTGGTCAAAGCGGACAAATCGCTCGAGTACTGTCAAGAGTCGGCCTTGAGCTGTGCCAATCAAATGTTCGACATCACAGAGAGCTTGCGTATGGCCGGCAAGGCCGAGGCAGACAAGCTGGGCTATTTGGTCACGGAGCTCGGCCAGTATGTGGAAGCGCTGGTGTCAAATGTGCTCGGCTGTGCCGGACACACGCCGTTCGACAGCAAGCTCCAGGCTGCGTTTATAGAGCAGAGCAAAACTGTGCTCGAGTCGGTCTATCAGCTGATGCTGGCGTGCGGCGAGTGCGCTGGCAACCCACGCAACCCGTCCAACTTGCACGAGGCGATCGACGACAACGCGGACGGCACCAGAGAAGTGCTCGAGGACTTGATGCAGACGCTGAGCGAAGCAACTGCCCAGAGCGGCAACACGGCCGGCATGGTCAACGAGCTGAGCAAGGCGATCGATCAAGTCGATTTGAACGAGCAGGTCAACGAGCTGCTGAACAACGATTCGATCGATGACGATCTGGACGACGCACAGAAACAGGTGCTGTTCATCGAGTACCAGACAAAGATTGTCCAGCTGGCCAAGACTCTTCAGCAGAACATTGCCAGCATGAGCACTTGTCAGTTCGACGAGCTGGGCCAATGCGCACAGCAGCTAACGCAAACGTTCAACTATCTCGTGCTCGCCTGCAAAGGCTGTGTGCACACATGCATCAACCGAGAGCTGGCACATCGCATCCGAATCTCGTCGCATGACTTGGGCAAGGCGTGCATCCAGCTGGTCAATGTGGCCGGCCGATTACAAAACGACGCCGATGATCGCCTACTGGCCAAAGAGCTCAGTCAGCAGGTGGCGGCCGTCAATCTCGGCCTGGCCGCTCTCATGGCTTCGTTTCAAACCGGATCGGTCGGCGTGCAGGCTTGTGTAAACGCCAACAGCTTCGTGAGCGGAATAGTCGCCGACCTCAACACGCTGAGCATGTTCGCCTCGTCTGGCTCGCTGAAATCAGACGCCGACTCGGACGTGTTCGGCAACCATCGCGAGCAGATTTTGCGCTCGGCCAAACAACTGGTCGAAGACACCAAGAGCCTCGTCTCTCATGTTCACAGTCAGCAGTTGCCCTCGTTTGTGCACAGCATCACACGCACTCTTTCCTCGTTGGCCGACGTAATTAAACTTGGAGCGGCTTCGCTTGGCTCCGAGCAGCCGGACGCTCAAGTGCTGCTTTTGAACGCAGTGAAGGACGTGGCCTCTGCGCTGAGCGACTTGATCGCCACCGTCAAACTGGTGACCAACACAAGTCAAACTGGAGCGTTGGCCGATGCGGCCAAGAGCATGATCACTGCGATCCAGTCTCTGCTGAAAACGGTCAAGAGCGTTGAAGACGAGGCAGCCCGAGGCACGCGCGCGCTCGAATCTTGCATTGAAGCAATCGCCCAAGAGCTTCGGGTCTACAGCTCGTTTGTGAACGAAGGCCTCCTCGTTAGAATGGAAGAGGAGCACCAAGTGAAAGCCGAGGACCTGATCAGAGCGAGCAAGCAAATCACTTTGGCCACCTCGAAGGCGATCGGCGCTGCCAACTCGCTCAGACAAGACGACATAATTGTAGCGGCCAACATGTCTCGCAAGTCAGTCACTGACCTATTGGTCGTGTGCCGAGCCGCCCAGCTCTCGCAGTCCAAATCATCTCGCGCCGACGATGATTCCATTCTCAAACTGGGCCTTGACTGCACCCAACATTGCTACCAGCTTCTTGCTCTCGTCCACCAAGTGAGCTCAGCGCCCATTCCTCTCCTTCAGACGACTTTTTAAAATCTATTTTGTTCTAGATTTTCAATCGGGCCGGAAATAGCGAACTGAAGCAGCAGCTGGCCACCGAGAGCAAGAGACTGGCCAACTCAGTCGCACGAGTGGTCAGAGTTGCCGAGCAGTTCAAGATTGACGAGTGCGTCCAGGACCCGGAGGAGGATGCCACTCGTGTGGCCGAGAATGAGCTGCTCGGTGCCGCCACTGCCATCGAATCGGCCGCCAATAAACTCTCTGAGCTCAAGCCTCGAGTGACCAGTTCGCCAAAGGTGTGTTCCTCTTCATCGCCTCTCCTCGTTGCTGTTGGCTGCTCCTACTTCTGACGAGTTTCTAACAAATTGCTTGCTGCTTGTTTACTGCTTGATATGTTGGATATTTGGTTGTTGATTTGACACAAAGTTAATCGCCTGACGTGTGAGGATCGATGCGCTTTTGCTTGCTCTCAACCGAATTATCCAACCTATCACAACAGTGTCAAGTCGAACGCGACACTTGCTCCCTGCCTCAGTTTGGACATTTTCAAATTCTATTTCTGGCGCTAATTCGATCTCGTCTGAAAGGCACCGAGCGACGAGAATCTGAACTTTGACGAGCAAATACTCGAGGCAGCCAAGTCGGTCACAAACGGAGCCAGTGCTCTGATCAAAGCGGCCACCACGGCTCAGAAAGAGCTTGTCGCCAAAGGACTGGTAAAGTTGCGATTCATGTCCAATCTGACTCAAAAGTGCTCATTTGTTTCTGCAGCTGAAGCCCACAAGCGACAACTGCTCGCAAGACGAAGACGGCCAATGGTCGCATGGACTCATCTCGGCGGTAAGTGGCAGCAGGCGATCACGAGCGCCCAACAGATTTAAACTAAGCGATGAATTTTAAAGGCGCGAATGGTATCGGCAGCGTGTCATGCTCTATGTGAGGCCGCAAATGGCTTGGTACAGGGACACGGCACTGAGGAGAGGCTAATCTCCTCAGCCAAACAAGTGGCCAGCTCGACGGCCGCTTTGCTGGTCGCGTGCAAAGTGAAAGCCGACTCGTCAAGTCAGTCGATGAAGCGACTTCAGTTTGCTGGTGAGTGCGCACTGCTTGAGCACGCGTCGATGAAAATTGCCTAAACGAGCGTGAAACAGGAAACGCAGTCAAACGAGCGACTGACTCTTTGGTTCGTGCGGCGCAGCAGGCGGCCGACCACGGCGAAGAAGATCGATATCTGGAGCTGAACACCAAATTTGTCGGCTCCATGGCGCAGGAGATTATGCTTCGTGAGGAGATCCTGCGCAAAGAGCGCGAGCTGAGAGCAGCCCAAGAGGCCTACAACGCGGTGAAGAAGGCGAGATATCAACGAGAGGAGGGCTCGCCGTCCTCCTCAACCTCGTCCGCTTCTTCTTCCACCCACACGACGCGGACTCAAGCGGCCCCTGACGCCAAGTCGGGCAATTTCTCGTCGTCGATCGAAATTCAGCCCAAATAGACCTGCGTCCATTAATTTTCATCATTTTTACTTGTCTACCATATCAGCGTGTCGTGAGCGGAACTCGTTCCGTCAAATATTTATCAAAGCTGCCTTAAGACCGTTTCTGGGTCGTTGCCTCTTCTTCCAATCATTTCTCCAATTTGTCTCCTTCGCTGCCCAATACGCGGAGGTGAGAGGCCGCTCTATTGTTTTAATAAAGTTTTCGAGCCGTAAAGAGTGGAATCTTCGAATTATACAAGTCGGCGCAGCGATTGCATTCGTCGATGAGAGGCAAGGCAATCTAGGGAGAGGGAAGAAGAAGAGCACAGATCACGAAAAGAGACACCAGACAATTGAGATCGGAAGACAGTTAGACAAGCCCTTAATGGATGCAATGATTGCACTCGGATCTTAATGAGTAATTGCCAGTCAACGCTCGAGTATCACTCATTCGCTCGATTTGATACTGACGTGCCAGGGGGCGTTCAATACACAGTCAGAGCGTTAGATGGGCAAATTATTTCGCTTCATTTGTGCTCTGCTTTGAAGGAGAGAGAGAGAGGGAAGGATGGGCTGTTGGCACTTGATGCGTTCAAGTAAATCGACATGGATAGAGCGGGCCACCGAAATAGACAAAGAGCTAGAGAGAGACTGAGGGAGGAGCGATGCAGGCAACAATCAGAGTGGCAATCATCCAAGAGCGCAATCTAGAGTCTAATTGAACGTCAAGTTGAAACAATGTGCCAGAATTCGCTGAGCCAGCAATGGTCGCAGAACAGAGTAGAAGCAGCGCTTGGCTGCGGTCGTTCTGACGCCAACATGCTTTTAATTAGGCCTCTGGTTCGAATTAGATCAGGCGACATGCATTCAGATGCTCACACGCTATCCGCTTCCAAATTGGACGACCTCTCAGCGACTCTTTGTCTCTCGTTCGCCGATTAGTTCTACTAGAACGAAACGAAAAATGATTTTCCTTCTCATTCTACATTTAATATTTGAGAGTTTTCGAATATCGCAACTCTCGGCTCGATTGTGTGCCACTCGACTCGCGCGAGCAGAGCGACTTGCAGAGTAAATACGCGCCGAGCGGATGGCGCAATGACACTTGGGCGATTTTCTTTCTCTCTCTAGAAATTCAAATTAACGCAGTAGTGGCAACGAAAGCGGTCAGCTACTAATCAAATAGCGCAGGCGCACAAATATTTGACGTTTGCGGGGGGTGTCTCTTGTACCGTTCTAAATCAGTCAGTGCAGAGAGAGAGAGTGAGCCGAAACTGCTTTCTTTATTTAAACACGGTCGGCAGCGGATTTATTGTGATGGCGAAAGGGCTTGACCGTTCGCCTGATTGTTGCTTTCTCTCTCGCTAGTCCGAGTGAGTGAGCGCAAGCCGCCCTCTCCTCGCCATTCCGGCTACTGCGGCTTGACATAATTGGCGCAGGTTATATCCACCAATAAAAGGCCAATCGATAAGCTTGTCAAGCCAGTGCCGCCGTTGCAGCCACCACCACCGCCGCCGCCAAGAGTTAGAAATTATGAATTGTCCACCGCTTGGGTCATAATTCTGTTATTCAATACTTTCAATTGTCGCTCTGTATGTGTGTGTGTGTGTCTCTCTCTCTCTTTGCACAAGCGCAATGAGCAATCGCCACCGTAATTGTGGTCGTGGTCTGCGTCGACATAATTTTCTACTGACCCGACTCAGCCGGAGCAGTGGCCAGTCGACCACACAGTGGCCAGTCCGTTGAGCGAGCCGCCACTGTGTGGTCAGCAGATCTTCTCTTCATTCGGAGTCGGTCGCTTGATCGTCTGTCTTGCCTCCACTTGATTGTCTCTTTGACGCGTCTAGATCATCATGAGAATAGATTTGTTGGCGGCACTATTGCTCTTTGCCGCTTTGGTTCGCTGTCAAGGTTCGTAGCTGCTTCGATTTTCTCGCCATCTTCCAGCCAGTTTTGACTTTGTAAAAAGATGAAATCTGCCGAACTGAGTGCAGTCCGAACGGCCAATGTTCTAGGAGCGGCAGCAGCAGTTGCTGCAAGTGTGCAGACGGCTTCACTGGCAACGGCGTCAGCTGCATTCAACGAGGTAAGTAGAAAACTTGGATGATGGCGGCCAAAGTGAGCAGCTTGTGATGCAAACAATAAACAAGACTCGTCGGTGACTTTGCGAGGCAAAATTCGCGGTCAATTGAACGGAATCAGATTGGACACGGTCGAAGCGCACGTCTACGTGCACACGTTGGCCAGCGACGCGAGGAACTACATCGCCATCGGCGGCATACCAGAGGCGCTGGGCAAACGCATGGCCCTGGTGCTTCCGTTCGCCACGCCGATCAACTGGCTGTTTGCAGGCGACGTGAGAGGCGAAGCTCTCAACGGCTTCAACCTGACCGGCGGCATATTCCAGCGTCAGTCGGAGGCCAACTTCATCGACGAGCAAGGCAACGTGGTCGGAAGCCTGTTTGTGCGTCAGAACTTTACCGGCCTGTTTGGCGATAGCCAGGAAATTCAGCTGGACGCCGAGCTGGACGGAAATCTGCCCGAGCTGGCCGCAGACGAAGAGGTCTTCTATCCGGACTATGGCCAAGTGTACGAGTTCTCAGCCAACGTGAACGATCCGATTCGCAAGAAAGTGGTGGAGGCGCGCGGCCTCATCGACTACAAGCTGAGCAGTCTGGCCGATCAGCGCCACTTCAAACACTTTCGAATCGAGCACAGCGAACGCATTCACTTTGACGTTTGCAGTGGCCTCCTCGACGAGCTGCTTCGAACGAGCTCGGCGTTCAGTCGCGTCTCCACCAAGCGTCTCTCGGTTCAATTCAATCGAAACGAAGTCAGATTCATGTCGGCCAATTTCATTCGCTCGCTCAACAGCCCTGCGGCCGATCGCTGCCAAGTGAACGACTGCGACGTGTACGCCGAGTGCGTGCAGGACGAGTACTCGCCAAACGGCTACTACTGCATGTGCAAGTCGGGCTTTGATGGAGACGGCCACACGTGCGTGGACATAAACGAGTGCGACGAGGGCATCTCATACTGCTCTGAGCAGGCGAGCTGCGTCAACACTCTGGGCCACTACGCCTGCGAGTGTCGCCTGCCCTACGTTGGCGATGGCCGAGAGTGCCGTCTGCCGATCACGCCGAGCCAGGAGCTGTGCGCACGATGCGATCCGAACGCGAGCTGTGAGCGAGACGCCATCGGCCAGCTCCAGTGCAGATGTGCACCGGGCTACGAGGGCGACGGCTTCAGCTGTCGCCAGGCGGCCCCAACCACGCGCGCACCGTCAACGCATGGAAGCCAGTGCGGCGTCTGTCACGTCTACGGCGTGTGCGTGGCCCAGCCGGCCGGAGGCGAGTGCTGCGAGTGCGCCGAAGGCTTCACTGGCAACGGCAAATTCTGCCATCCAGTCGACAAGCAGCTCTCTCTGGTCGGTCATTTGAACGGCTCGCTAAACGGAGTTCGCCTCGACTCGCTTGACTTTTACGCCTACGTGTCGACACATCGGTCCGACTCGCGCAACTTTGTCGCAATCGGCAAGATTCCCGTTCAACTGGCGGCCACATTTCAGGCCCTGGTCGGCATCGTGAGCCCCATCAACTGGCTGTTTGCCGGCCAGAGCAGCTGGGACGAGCGTGTGGCCAACGGTTTCGCCCTCACCGGCGCCTATTTCACTCGCGTCTCGCGCCTCGACTTTTTCGACCAGAACTACCGCCAAGTGAGCAACATGCGCATCTCGCAGACATTCGCAGGCTACGACGCGGCCTCTGGCGAGGTCAAGCTCACCATGCAGTTGGACGGCAATGTGCCCCACGTCGATCCGGACGCCCAGGTCGTCTTTAGAGACTACAAGCAGATCTATGAGCGCTACATGCCCGGCATTGTGTTGAGCAGTGGCCAGCTCAAGTACCAGACCACGAACGTGCACAGCTCGCAGTCGTTCAGCACGTTCACAATTCACTACGACGACGAGATTCGCTACTCTGAGTGTCCGAATCGAGTGGAGCTCGGCCATACTCGACTCAAGGTCAGCTCCAGACAGGTCTACGTCAAGTACACCCAGTCGGACTCGGTGGTGCGCTTCTCGTCCGCCAACTACATCGCACCGGCCGGTAAGCGACGCTCGCACGCCCCTATTTCAATCTTTAGTCTCAAAATTGGCGTTGGAAAAGACGCTGCGGACGACCCCTGCGAGCTGAACGAATGCAGCATCTACGCTGAATGTGTCAAGGACTTGGACGCGCCCAAGAACTACACCTGCATATGCAAAGTGGGCTTCGAAGGCGACGGCTACAACTGTCACGGTACGGCACATTCGAGGCCGTCTCAAGGCCCGCCTGACTTATTTCTCTTGTCGCAGACGTGGACGAGTGTGCCAACGGCGAGTCAGACTGCGACCCCAACGCGGTCTGCTACAACCTGGTCGGTCACTTTGAGTGCAGATGCCGCTCGCCGTACAAAGGCAACGGACGCGAATGCTTCGAGGACTCAAACTGCCGCGCCTGCAGCCCGAACGCCGAGTGCTCGGTGGAGAACGGAGCTCGCGTCTGCAAATGCCAGTCTGGCTTCGTCGGCAACGGCTATCAGTGCGATCCAGAGCCAAGTAAGAACTGAACGTGACTCTTGACCATGATGATCATCACAATTATTGTATTGACGCAGACACGTGCGACTGCCAAGCCAACGAGGTGTGCGTTCAGACCAACGGCAGAATGAGATGCGAGTGCTCGGCCGGCTTTGCTCGGGACCCGTCCAGGTGCCCAAAATTTTGCTTTTTTCTCCATTCGAGAGCAAATCTTCATCAAAGTTCGATTCAAGTCAACAATGTTCGCCGCTGCAGTGCAACCTGTTCAACAACTGTGACGTGAACGCGCGCTGCGAGCTCAACTCTCGCGGCCTGTTCGAATGTCGCTGTCAGGCCGGCTACTACGGAAACGGCCTGAAATGCTCGACAAAGACGTGCGACATTCTGAACGACTGTGGCCACAACGCGCAATGCCTGAGACACCCGATCACTGGACAGCACAGCTGCGTGTGCAACAACGGCTATCTGGGCGATGGCTACAAATGCGTAGCCGACGGTAGTCACTCTTTGTCTCGTCTCTTCGACTGCAAGTTTTATTTAAACTGCGATTTTCAAGACGCATCGTGCAAAGTGCGACAAAACTGCAACCGACACGCCGAGTGTCTACTCGACGCCTACAACAATCAGCACTTTTGCAACTGCAAGCCAGGTAAGATTGAAGAGCAGGCGAGCACAGAGACTCTAATAAACGCGCGCATTTTCTCAAAGGCTACGCCGGAGACGGACTCAACTGCAGTCCGATAAGTAGGCCATCTTTAGACTGTCTGAATGAGCTCGCAGTGACTCTCTCTCTCTCTCTCTCTCATCGCCTGAATAGACTCGTGCCGCGAGCGCTACAACGTGTGCGATGTGAACGCCGACTGCGTGTTCGACTCAAAGGTAGACGAGCATGTGTGCAAGTGCCAGCCAGGCTACGAGGGCAGCGGCCTCCAGGGAAAGTGAGTAGTAGACGCTTCGAAGAGCAGCACGTCTCTCAACTGGTGACATCCACGTGAACAGATGCCACAAGAGCGACGTGATCGGACAGTACTTGGTCTACGCGCAAGGCCTCTCGCTGCACAAGCGACCGCTGACGGACGACGCCGGCCGAGACTGGAAGAGGCAGGAGAGCCGTCTGGTCTACAACCCGAAGCAGACCGCTGTGGCAGTGGCCTTCGACTGTCAGGATCGCTTCATCTACTGGTCGGACATCAGCTCGAATCAGATAAACAGGATCAAAGAGGACGGAAGCAAACAGTCGCTCGTTCTGGACAATGTGCAGGCGGCCGAGGGCCTGGCCATCGACTCGATCGGCCGGAACATGTACTTCACGGACTCTGAATCGCGAACGATCGAGGTTGCGTCTCTGGACGGCAACCACCGACGAGTGCTGGTCAGAGACGGCCTGAGCAACCCGCGCGGCATTGCGGTCGATCCGGTCGGCGGCTATCTGTTCTGGACCGACTGGAATCGAGCCAACCCGAAAATAGAACGATCGAACATGGACGGCTCGCATCGCCTGGTGATTGTGCACTCGGGCCTGGGCGTGCCCAACGGCCTCTTCTACGACCAGCGGAGCGAGCAAATCTGCTGGGGAGACGCCAAGCTGAGGCAGATTGAATGCTCGAACCGCGACGGCTCTGACCGACGCTTCGTCACCAAAATGGAACACATGTACCCGTTCGACCTGACCGAGTCGTCGGGCACCATATTCTGGTCCGACTGGTCTCAGTAAGTGTGGCGCTCTGACGGCCGGCAAATACTTTGACTAATGCGAATCGAAACAGGAACGTGATTCCGCGAGTGGGTAAAAACGGCGCCGAGGAGAGCTCGCTCGAGCTGGCGCCGGGCGGCAACGGACGCGTCTACGGCCTCGAAGTGATCAAGAACAAGTGTCCGAGAGGAGCGAACGCCTGTCAGCACCTGAATGGCGGATGCGTTGAACTCTGTCTGCCCCTGCCCGGATTTAAGAAGCAGTGCGCATGCTCCGACCAGACAACAGGCGACTGCATGCAAAGTCTTTTGCTTTAGACCTTGCTTGTAAGCGCGCTCGAGCCAAACAAACGAGCCTCAAATGAGACCATTTCGCATTAACTCGCTTTTGCTTAACCCTTTTCTTCACATTTGTCTAGCTTAGCGCCGACTTAGAGTCGAATGGCTTAGATGGCTACCAGCCTGCCCCTTCCCTCCTCCCTTCTCTCTTTCTCTCCTCTGCCCTTCACTTAGTTTAGGTCAAGTTTCCATTCTTTTGATTGTTGTCGCTCGAGGAACGTATTAATGTCATCTTTATTTAATTGTTTTGATGCAAGTCAATAGACGTGAGAGATATGAATCGCTTTTCTTGTTTATGCGTCGCGCAGAGGGCAAGCAACGAGACGAATCGGATCTGAATGGGATCGCTCGAATGAGTCCGATCTGCTCGTCAAATCGCCAATTTGCTCGATTGACTTGAGCGCTCGTCGATTGGAATGAACGAGTGCACCGCGCTTTGAAGCCGGATGTGTCGGCGATAAAATCAAATATCACAGGCCATGGGGCGATAAATTATTCGTCATAAGTTCAAGAGAGGCGAGCCAATCAGAGAGCGCGCCGACGGAGGGCCGAATCGCGCCAATCAGCGCGTTGCATCACCTCCTATCGCCTGTCAGGCAAACAAAACGCGCTGTTTGTCGAGTATTAATTAATCAACTCATTTGCATAGTATCGGCGAACAGGCGCTAGAGCCCGTTGACCATTTGACCGCTGCAGAGCTCAGTTCCTAGAATGCCGAATCTTGCGTAGCGCACCTGATTCGATGCAGCCGGTAGTCTCGACAGGCAAGGGCATATCTCGGTCGGAGATAATCATCGCGTGCGATTCACAACATCGCGAGATAAGACAGAGCGGCCGGCTTATCCTCCACAAATTGGATTCTGTTGACAGCGTAAACAGTGTTTAAGTGCGTTTGTCGTGGTGGTCTTGGTTGTCAAACAACGTGAGAGGCACAAGATGCCAGAGAGGATTAGCGTTACTCAATCGGCCCCTATTTACTCGCTCGGGCTGCCTCACCTTTGAGCAACAGCGCCGAGAAGCATTCACTGGCTATTTACCGCGTCCATGCATTTGCCCGTCATAAGCGCAATTGACTTGTTTATCTGCGCTCAAGCAATTAGGGCCGGCGCGCTTGGACGCAAATTATAATGAGCAATAAGAACCGTTGTTCGACCCTCCCTCCCCGCTCGGTTGGTGGCCGGCCAATCGATCTGTTCGACTTGGCCGTATCTAAACGCCACTTAAACAAACAATAAAAGGAAGCGAACATGAAGCGAATAATCGACCTTTAACACACGCACGCACTCGCGTTGAGCGGGATAGCTCAGAACTGGCCAAATGTCGTCTACTTGATTGAGTTTTCAGGGTTTGGCTTTCAGGGCAGGAGTGAGTTTTTGCTTGTCGCTGTCTAGTTAAAGCGATTTGATTAGGGTTTGTCAAGAGACACACAGTCCGAACAAAGCTGTTTTGTTTACGCAAATAGACGCTGTTCAAAGCCAACAGGAGAGTGTCAAACGAAAACACGTTTAGGAAGCTTGGGAAGCTGTAGGCAATCTTAGTAGGATGCGTGAATTTGGCATCGGATCGCGGTCACGCAATTCCCGTCCCAATTTATTCAAGAGTGCGACCTGAACAAGTCGACGGCTTCCCGACCAAATGAACCTACACAGTCACGCGCTGGGAGCGCCGCTGCCTCCTAACAAGAGAAATGATGGCTCGATCGATCGAAGTAGTTGACAAGACACTGTAAACAGTTGCGCTCGGACACTATGATAGAGACGGCTCACTTGGCTGGCGAGCGGATGCGAGTTGACGGTCGAGTGGGACTAATGGCGAGCACGGATAAGTGCGGTCGAGAAATGGAGCGCTCTCTGGGCGTGCAGGGAGCTCGTCTTGTGGGACTTGCTTTCTCTCTCTCTCTCTCTCTCTCTCTCTAGACGCTTGCTTATTGTTTTTGTTATTCTTTATGTTCTAAGTGGGGACCGGGCACGCATTCGAACAATATGCGATGCCCTCCATAATAGAGCACAAGGACGCCATGATTAATGAGAAGTGGCGGCGGCGGTAGTCGATAATAAGCAATTTATTGAGAAAGCCGCATTTGTACAAGCTGATTAAATAGCAAAAAGAGAAGAAGGAAGAGAGAGAGAGAGAAAGGAGAGAGAGCCAAGATTGCGAATCAAGAGAAGGAAGCAAATAATTGAGATTGGCTCGATCATGCACAAGAGAGCAGAGAGAAGAGAGCAAAAGTGATAAAAAGAGGAGACTGAAGATTCAACGATAGAAATGAATAAACAGGAAAACAAACAAGCCGCGCAGAGTTGGCCGACGTCCACGGCGACTACGACGACGAAGAGGAAGGCGTGCCGAATAAATATGAAAGAGTGGGCTCAGAGCGTTGCTTCTTCTTTTTTGGGCGATGAGTCGGCCGAGAGGACCAGAGTGGATTGTTCGAGCGTTTCGTTGAGCAACGGGGTGAGGCGGTCGGCAGATTGGTCTGCGCCACTGTTGGTTGACTTGCGGCCTCGCTTGCGGCCGGTCAACAGCGACTTGCTCGCTTTCCTAGCAATTGGCTTTCGGCCGCATCCGTCCATTTCGTCCTCGTTCACGGAAGAAGCGGACGAGCTCGAGACGGACGAGCCGTCCGATCTAAGTTTGCTTTCTACTTGACTTGTGGCCACATTGCTGCTGCTGCCACCGCCGCCGCCGCCGCCTCCATTGGCCGCCATCATATCTGCGCTGGCGGCCAACTTGTCCAGTTCGGCGTCTGAAACTGCCTCACCGTCGTACTTGTTTATGAATCGACGTTTGCCGTTGCGCAGAGTGCGCACAGCCGGGTCAGTGGAGAGGCGCTTTGGCGCTGCGGAGCTGGCCACCGAATCGGGCGTCTCGGTCGACTTTGACCGCGGCAGGTCCTTGAAACGCGGCGCTGCCCAGCCGCCCGCCCGGCTCGTGTCTATAAGTGATCCTACGAAGGTTTTGCCGCGCCATGACACATTGAGTATGAGAACGCCCTTGCTGGTCTCGTTCCAAATGACACTATCGAGTAGAATGCTGGCGCCTGGCTCGAACGAGCCCAGGTCCTGCGTGTCGGTGCCGACGCCCACCGAACGAGAGCCGGCGGCTGCTTCTTCGTCGGCGATCGCTCGCTTGCTGGTCGAGGCGGTCGAAGATGCGCACGAAGAGACGACAATCTCGTCCTCTTCGTCCGGCTCGCTGTTGACCTCCTCTTCTTCGTTGGTCAGTGTGGCGTTCGCTTGGCTGCCGCCCATCAGCAGCGAGTCGCTTGACAGTGTCGAGCTGAAAGAAGGCGATGGCGACACCATGCCGTCCAGTGCGTTCATCTTTCCGCTGGCCGCGCTCGAGTTCGATACGCTTCGCTTTCTCTAGCAAAAGAAATGTGTATACAGAAAGAGAAACGAAACACACACACGAATTAGTCAAGCGCTTGCGTCTACACCCCGCCTGCTCGCTGCGTCCATCGGCCGGCCGCCTATTCTCTCGACGAGCGCGCGGCCCATAATAATTCTAATCTGAGCGCGTAGTATGCTCGAACAGGAGAGAGCAGCTGGCAAACAGGGCAGAGAGGCCAGGGAGGGGAGTGAAGGGTGTGGAGAGCGCTCAATTACCTTAACACTGGCTCGTCGATGCAGCTTCGTGCACTCTACAACAGTTCCGTCTGTGGTCGCTCGATCGCTGTTTGCTGCCATTGCGTCTACTGCCGCTTGGGTCGCCACTTCGCTCATTGCCTCCAGTTGCATGTCAGCAAACGAGCATATTCTAAATGGCGAGTAAAACTCGTCAGTCAACTTGGCCTCTCTCTCTCTCTCTCGCTTTCTATTCAAACGTTGCCCTCCTTCTCTCTCTCTCTCTCTCTCTCTATGTCTCTCGCTCACTCTCTCGCTCTTCTTTCGCTCTTTGGGCCGGCTTCTTTCTCGTCTTTCTAATTCACTGCTACTATCTGATTGCTCCCACGACCAGTAGCTGTATCATGATTCTCTGCTTTTCTGTAACCTAAATGAGTGAGCGCGCGCGTGTGTAAGTGCTAGCGAGCGTACGAGTGTAGGCTTGTGTGTGTGTGTGTGTTTGTAGGAGCGAGCGATGATGATGAAGTGAAAGACGATTTAACGAGAGCGAATGAACGAGGCATTTAATCTATTGCTATTATTAATATTTTTTATTATAATTAGAATTGTTAATAGACGAATGAGAATGCGGGCAATGGAGCGCCACTGGTTGGAGGAGGAAAGTTTTCGCACTTGGCGGCCTGGCCCCTCCTCTGGCTCCACTAGCGGCCTGCCAGCGGTCTCTGGATGCAACTCAACCAGAACCTTTCGTCTTCTCCGCCTCTGTCTTTCGAATAAAATTGCGCACAGATCCGAGTGAAATTCGACATTCCACAATGAGATGAAATAAAAATGAATCAACTCGAGCTGATAAAGTTGCGAGTGAACGATAATGAGCTATTAAACGAGAAGGAGACGAGATTGACAACGAGTCGCGGCGCGCTCATCGGCTCGGACACCAAGCAAGAGAGCGATAGAGAGAGAGAGAGAGAGCGAGAGAGGGAGCAAGAGGGAGAGTGAGTGAGCGCGACTAAGGCCAGAGAGGGCCATGGCGGAGAGCAAGGCAACGCGTGAAATCTGCGCAGATAGTCTCGCTCATGTCACTCATGGCTGCCTAAGGCGCAACCTTATGCTTCTCGTCAGGTTTAGTTTACACTCAAACAGCTGGCGTGCGCCACTCGTTCTCTCTTCTTTTCGCTCGCACGTTCTCTCTCGCTCTCGGTTTGCTCGCTTGTTCAAGTTTTTCCATTTCGTGCTGCACTCATAATTGGATGCACGAAGCGAAAACAAATCGCATTGATTGACCCCAAAAGCGTTTATTTTTACTCGCAACCTGACGAGTACTAGCCAAGCGGCCGCTCTTGACTTACCGATAGGATTAAACAGAGACCTATAGGCCGAGCAGAGGAATGCGTGCGTTCGACACACACAGAAAAAGAGTGAGAGAGAGAGAGCAGGACGGGGGGGGGGGGGGGGGGGGGCCAGGCGGTCGGCAGGGATAAGAAGCGAGCATAAAAGAGACATAGTCTGCGTTGGCTTATCCTTCTAATAAACGCATTAAGGACAGATTTAACTTTTTCATGGGGGCTTAACTGCCAGCGCGGCTTGCGTCGTAAACAACGCGAAAAAGTAGACGAACGAGACAGACGAAGAGGCACAAGGAGAGAGGCACAGAGAGAGAGACAGACAGAGAGAGAAAGAGGAGAAGAAATGAAAAAGAAAAAGCGGCTTTGGCAAAGAGTGTAGTCTGAATTGAGTTACGAACATGCGATCACGTTCGCCTTGCCTAATCGCACTGCAGTAGCCGGTCGCGTCACTCTCTCATCCAGAGGCGGCGCACAGCGCATCGGCCGCATGACGGCTTCGTGTGCGAGGCGCACGCCGCCGGGTTACGTTTCTGTGCAACGCCCGCACTTTAGTGCGGGGGCCTTCAAGAGCCCTGAGGACCACTGCTGGTCCCGACCTTTCACTCAGACCTTCCCAAGCCGTTTGGAAAGTGATCGCACACTTTTAGGTACGGCCTTTGTTGGTGGCAAGCATCTCGCCAAAACCAATTTGCACTTGGCACAAGTTCCTTTTTATATTTGCTCTCGACGCTCGCTTGTGCATGGGTAATGAACGGCCCTCAACACACATGCGCGTGCGCGCTCACTTCTATTCTGTTTTATTATTTTATTATAGTTGTCGCTTTACGCCTCCTCATAAATTAGATTTCAGTCGCACAAGAGAATCGGCGTCCTCCTTCTCTGTGACTCATCAGCGACGTGAGCAAGTCAAAAGGCCAAGACAATGAAAAGACGAGGCCGGACGACGACGGCACAGACAGACAGAAGAGAATGCCTCAGAGAACGTGTCAGTTGGTTTATTTGTGGTGACGATCGCACTTGTGTAATTGGTCGCGCGTTTTAATGGCCGACGTGCTCGTGCGTCGCGAGTCTGTTGGCCAGCGAGTCCAACTTGGCGCATTTATCTACTTGACGGAACGAGTGAATGCTTAATTGATTAAACGCGTCGTTTGTGTGCTCGCATTTGAAATCGATTGGATACTCGGCGCACAGTTGAGAGGCATCCTTCACATGACTGAACTTTTCATTAAGCTCGCTGTCGAGCATGTTCAAGCAGAGAGCGCTCAGGCTGTTGCCGATCAAAATTAGCCGCCCGAGTCGACTTGACGACCAGTTCACGCTGAGCAGGTTCTCGTACAGGTAATTGTCGCAGTGAGGCATGAAGACTAGCGTGACCTTGTCGAGCGGCCGCTTGCACTGCTCGTCTATGCGGCAGACGTTCATCTCGTAGTCGGAGCTGAGCAGGGCGCGATCGCTGTCGGTAAACACCGGATCGAAGATATCGACGCTGTTCACCAGATGCGCACTCATCGACTTGAGCTCGTCGATGATGAGCAGAAACAGAGCGAGCTGGTATCGCGCCGCAAAGTTGTTGTCGACACTTCCCAGGCCGTAGCAAACAAGATTTATTGGCTCGTTTCGACACTCCACCGGCAAGCAATGCTTATGAACGAGCCAGCGCACGCGGCTCCAGTAGCCGAGCTGATCGTGCAGGAGCAAGTTCTGCTTGCACTGCTCTACGTTCCTCTTGAGCTCGTCGGCTGCCGGCTCCAAGCTTCGGCCTTTTCTAGACTTCATCACACCTTTGGGTAGGCGCCATGCTGAAATGAGGGGAAAACAAATCGGAAACGGACGGACTTTGAGATCCGCTTCTCTTAAGGCACCAACAGAACTCGCATGATGCTCGAGAATGTTTTTATTTCAATCGAATTTGATTTGACACAGTTTGAGCAATTGAAAGAATTGCGAGCGAAGGCCACACGCCGACCTTGACCGATGAGAGGCGATCATCTTCGATACTTCCACTTGCGAAAGTGGAACCAGAGCTGGTAGATGCCGTTCTGAAACTGATTCCTGAACCCGTGCCGGTAGGATATGTCCCATTCCTTGTTGACTATTTTGAACGCCACGTCCTCGTAGGGCGCGCCGGCGTGAAAGCGCAATATCGCAAAGTCCTTGTTGTCCGCGCACACAGTCTATTCACAAGTTTGAAAATTTGTCGACAAATGATAGATCGCTTTCTCTCTCTCTCTCTCTCTCTCTCTGTCTCAAGGACACGGGCAATCGCCATGAAGCTGAGAGCGAGAGAGAGAGAGAGAGAGAGAGAGAAGAGAAAGAGATGGCTTCTTACAATCGAGTATCTGGGCGCGCATGTTTTGTCGATCAGATCCGGATAAAAGACCTTGAATCGAAACGAACTTTAATGAGGACCAGAGCGAAAGCCAGAGCAGACACCTACGTTGAACTTGTAGCCTTGGACGGTCTTGGGCGGCGGGTTGTCCACGTCATAGTGCTTCTTGTTGTACTGATTCCACTCGTAGCCGGTGTGGACGCGATTGTAGTAGCGCGGCTTGCGAGGCCTGTACTTGTCCGACCATTTGTAGTTGTGTTGAATAGAGACCTCTTGTGCACGGTTCTGTGGGTCGTCGTCGTCGTCTTGGTCGCCGCCGCGGCCTCCATGCGCCGCCGACTGACTGCTGACCGACTCTGCTGCCTGCAGACTCTCGTCAATTCTGTCTTTGCCGAGCACTTTGGTGCGCCGCGTCTCCAATCGCTGCTCGCTCTCCTCCTGCGTGAGAACAAGCACATCGGCCTCCAAGTCATCTGGTCTAATCAAACGCGGACTGTAGGCGGAGTTCTCGTATTCGGTAATTGCCAACGAGATCAGGTCCACTTGATTGGCCTCGTCCAGTTCGTTGAGCTGGTCGCACCTTTCGAACGCGTCTTTCTCCTTCTCTTCAATCTCGCGCCGTCTGCTCGCGTACTCCCTCTCCTCCTTTTTGATTCGCTCCTGCAGCATTCGATCGAAATCGTCGACCACACGAGCGACCGCAGAGCGCGGCTTCTCCTCGATGCCCTGCTCTCGTTTGAGCTTCTTGAGCTTTTGCACCAGCGCTCTGTGGTGACGTTCGCGCAGCCTCGCTCGGGCCATGTGCGACTTGAGCTGGGACAACAGCGACTCCCAGTAGCCGATGTCAATGCCGCTCTCGTTGTTTATCTTGTACTTGATCGTCTCTTCGAGCTTGCGCAGCTGCTCAAAGTTCTTTCCCTTGAAGATGCTGGTCACGTCCTGCAGCACCGACTCGTTTATGCCTTCGCGGCGATCGCCGACATGCTCGCGCGAGTACTTGTCCAGCTTGCGCAGCTTTTGCAGCTCGTCCTCGGTGACCAGAGCAATGTCCTCCCAGTAGTCGGCGTTGGCGCCTGCCTCCAGCGCCGAGTAGACTTTTATGTCTTCGAGCAGGTCCTCCAGATCGCGAATGGTCAGTCCGTTCAGGTACGTGTACGGCTCGTGCATTTCGACCGCCAGCTCGTCGTCCTCCGAGTTTATGTACTTGGCCAGCAGGTCGATCGGCTTTGCTCGGCCCTCTTCGATGCGAATCCTGGAGCGCAACTTCACCTGTTTAAGCTGAAACGAGTCCTCCTGCTTCTCCCACTCTTTGTGGTATTCGCTCTCCTTTTGGCGCTGGAGAAACTCGCGCTCGCGCTCCATCTCTTCCCTCTCGCGCTCTCTCTCTATCTTGCGCCTCTTCAGCTTCTCCAGCTCTTTGGCCGCCTCCTCTTGCCTCAGCCGATTGAGCAGCACCATCTGCTCCGGTTCCAGTTTGTCCAAGCCAGTCTTCTGGTTCTTTTTCCTCCACACGAACGTCTCCACCGGCGTCTCGTCCGCGTCCTGCTGCCTCTCGAACAAGAGCTTTTCGCTTTTTTGCGACAAATGCCAACTGCTGCCCTCTCCCTGCGCGAACGGATTGAATTGCGCTTTGGACTCGCGGCCTCTAGAGCCCGATCTCCTTCTCTGTCTTTCTACACTCGAACGACTGCTGCTGCTGCGACTCGATCTGCTGCTCTCGCTGTCAGTCCGTCGTCGACTCTCCTTCGACTTGTGCGACTTTTTCTTCTTGTGCTCCTTTTTGTGATGCGACTTTTTCTTTTTGCTCATTCTGAAATAAATTTCTGCCGCTTTCGGGCCGGTCTCTCTTGTCTTTGACTTTACATCAACAGCAAAAGCAGCATCCAATCGAGCGACAATTCGAGTCGTACGTCGCACCCGGCTCGGTGCGTTCTTATTTGTCCGATCTCGCATTCGCATTGCAAGCCGTTTGAAAAACCGTCCGTGTGGCCAACAGAAAAGTACAATTGCAATTGTCTCTGCTTCGACCTCTAAAGCTCTTCCCGACTGACAGAAGAATGGAGAACTCGCTCTGGGCCGATGAAGAGAATGAGGCGGCAAGTCATCTGCAGCTAGAGGACGAGCGCCATCAGCAAGTCAGTTAGCGCCAATTGGCCACTTCAATGCCGCTCTGATCAAACAATTCTCGCCTTTCAATCAAGCTGAGTGAGACGCTGCTCAAACTGGTCCAGGCCAAAGAGGACGGAAAACGGGATGAGACTCTCACCAACATGTTCAAGGAGGCGGTCAGGGCCGACGACAATCTCAAGCTCAACTCCATGTTCAGCATCCTGCTCAAGCTTATGCTTGACCACTCGACGCAGATCAGCGCCAGCCTCCTCTCAAGTGTCACATGTCTCCTGTCCATGCAGGCAAGTCTGAGCGCACTTGCACGGCTTCATTGGCGATTGAGTTTGAGTGCAAATTTCAGATCGACTCCATTCCAGTCGTCTTGCTGGTCGAGTCTCTTGGCATGTTCAAAACGAGCATCAAACAGCAAAAGGCATTGGACTCAAGGTTTGGCCCTTTGACTTCTCTGGACGGTTTCTCGCTCTTGTCTCGATTCTGTTCAGATGTGTGCAGCTGTTTGCCGACATTTTCGCCTTTGTTCGCACTCTTCCCTCGATATCGACAGGCAAGGGCCGGCGCTCGGTTTCAAACGAGCCGAGCGGAAGCGAGCACGTTCATCGACTCGTTTACGAGCTGATCGAGTTGCAGCTCACGCCACAGACAGCCTTGAATCTGATCGAACTGGTCGCTCGTCTCGAGCCGGACGCCGATCGTGTTCGTCTGTTGCTCGAAAAGCTGTTCGATTTGGACGCAATCAAGTGGAACGAAATGCAGCTCGTGCCCGATCTGATTCGTTCAGCGTTGACGCTCATGAACAAATCGAACAGGTCAATGATCCTCGAGCTCAGCATCGACTTTATGCTGCGACTGGCGAGCAAGGCCGACAATGCAGCTTCGAGCAGCAAGCTGTTGGACGCGCAAAAGCGCTCGCTCGACCACTTCGTCTACGCCGTTAAAGCGGAGCATCAGATCGGCAAAGAGCTGCTCAAGCAACTGCGCTGCAAACTCGGCGACCAGCTCTCGTTTCTCATTCAGCCGTTCACGTTCGCGCTCATGCTCTGCATGGTCCAGGTGCTTGGGGGCCAGGACGCCAGTGGCCTTGAGCTCTTGAAATCGACCTTGAGCAAAGTGTACGAGAGCAAACTCCGCTGGAAGAAGCATTTGTGGGTGTTCAAGTGTCTGAGCGACGAAGAGAAAGCGTTGAGCAGCTTACTGCTTAGGCCGTCCAAATGCGGCCTCTTCTCAGGCGAGAGCGTTCTGCATGGCCTGCTCGAGCTGGCGTTCGAGCTTCTCGACTCGACCGGCGTTCGCATGAATCGCAGCTTCAGTGCGCAGAGCTGCAAGGAGCACTTGTGCTTCTACGCGTCCGTCTTGCTCAGAGACTTGTTCAGACACTTTAATGGCACACGCGGGCGCATTCTGTCGCGTCTGACCGATCGAATATTCGGCTCGAGCATGAGCAAGGCGCTTGTGTTCATCGACCAGCTTCGCATTCTCATTCAGAGCGAGCAGGCCGCCGCGTTCAAAACGTTCTTCCGCCTGTTCAAGGGCAGACTGGAGCACACACTTCAACTCAATCCGCTCGTTGTGCTCGAGTTTCTCGTTTCGATCAAGCCGCTGCTCAAACACGACTCGGTCTACAGAGACGAGCTGATTTCGATGCTGAAAAAGTGCATTTACCAGCGCGAGGTCGACGTGCGCCGAGTGGGCCTCAACGGCCTCGTTTGCCTTCTCACTTCGACTAAACTGAGCACGTTCTTGCCGCCGAGTCAAGCGTCGCAGTCAATGTCACTGTCGCAGATCCAGTCGCAGGTAGGCCTCTCTCTCTTTTGCTTTTCGGTGGTCTGCGACTTGATCGCTGCTGAAGAGTCAGTCGCAGTTCAGTCGATCGGGCGGCAGTGGCCTCTCTCAGGAGAAGTGCGCCGAGAAGAGCTGTCTGGAAATATTTCTGAGCCTGAGACGATGCTTGAGCCAGCAGGCGGAGATTCGCTCTCGCCTCTACCAGTCCTGTCTGTCGCTAGTTAGTCAGAACACGACGCTCATCGGGCCCACTCTGAACCTGCTTCTCACCAACGTAAGTTTAGTCGGCTCGTTGGACTGGAAATTGATTCTGATCGAATTGAATTCAAGCTCGAGACCTATCTGGTTCGAACTGAGCAAGAGACCATGTTCGACATGGCCAAGTGCATGCGGCTGAGCGAGAGAGGCGAGCTGCTGCTCACCGAGCCGATCGACGTGCTCCTGCACGCGTTGCATTTGTGCAATCACAAATACGAGAAGCTGAATTTGGAGTCGCGCTATCAGCTCGACGACGACATAAAGCGCCATTCCAAAATCATCCGGCTCTACTTTGAGCGGCTGAAAGAAAACCTCGTCCAGCAGTCGCCCAATGCGGAGTACCTGATCGAAACGTACCAGAGTCAAGTGGGCTCGGCGTTGATCAGGAAGAGCGAGACGTCGATTATCGAGGGCTCGTCCATGTCCGATCCGGCCATGTTTGAGCCGCTCTATCAATGTCTGCTCGGCCTGTTTCAGGTCCTGTTCGAGCACTTTTTCACCGTCGGCTCTTTCAGGTGAGTAGCCACACTGCTGTTTAGTCGGCCGCTCGTCTCAACTTGTCTGGTCGACAGGGCCTCCAGAGAAATGCTCCGTAAGTTCATTCAGCTGCACGAGGCGGTTCAAAAACTGCTGACGGCCGTCTCGGACGAGAGGAAGCCGACTGGAGTGAAGAAGAAGTCGAAGAAATCAAAAGAAAATCAAGATCCAGTTGACGTTGAGTTGGAAGACGAGACAGCACCTCAAGAGGCGAACGACGAGACTATCGAGGTCAAGAGAGGCAATCTGCACGGCAGCAATCGACTCGACTTGACATCTGCTTCGAACATTGATTCGCCCATGCTCGAGTCGACGACCACCACAGGCGGCAAGCGAGCCGCAAACTCAAAAGGCAAAAAGCCAGCCAAATTGAACTTCACTCATCGCATCTCCTACTCGTGCAGTCTCCGCCTTTTCCAGCTCTACTTTACCGAGTGAGTGCATTTTACGGACACAGGCGTGCGTCTGAATTGTGAAATGTGACCATTCAAGTGAGAATCAAAGTGTGGACGGAGTCAAGTGCCAGGACGAGAGTCCGAGCGAGTTCAGGAACCAGCTTCGACTCGACGAACGAAACAGGTCTTTTCTGCTCGAGCTGGCCGGCCAGCAGCTGGAGCTCATAATTGCCGAAGAACAGCGGACCAAGACGAACGCGCGCACAAACAACTTGATCTACGACGCGGAGGGAGTGGGCGAAACTGAGCTGTGCTCTCATCTGAGCAAACTGTGGAGAATCGTGTGGCGTCAAATGAACAGCGACGAGTGCGTGGCGGCCGGCGACGGCCAAGGAGCCGAGTGCACAAGCAGCCACTACTGCGCCGAGTGTCTCAAGCTCAAGAGCGCCTATCTCCATCTGGTTCGGCAAATATGGCGAGCAATGGAGCTGAGATTCCACAGTAAACTTGGCGAGCTCTTCTCGCAGTCGCTAGAGTCGGCCGGCAGCGACGAGGCGACAGTCGACTCAAATCGGTCGACGGTTGCCGTCAGTCTGCTCGACTCGTGCCGCAGTCACATTGACAAATGCGTCCAGGCGCCTTCCTCTTACAGTCAAACGGCGTTCAAACTCGCCTCGGGCTTGCTCGAGATCATGCTCGACATGTGCTCGTCCGTATCGCTTCAGATGGCCGACTTTGCCCTCCTCTTCAAGTGGACGCAGAACTCGTTGTCCCAAGAGTACGTCGGTACGCTCTTGTCTCTCTTTGTTTTCTTCTCGTCTCATTGCTGGCGCGCGCTCTCTAGCCGACGCGGTGTTTGTCAAGACACTTCTAAAGTTCTTCATATTCATCACGTGGAACAAAAACAGCTCGGCCGCTCTGATGAAATACATTTGCAACGATCTCCTGGTCATCTACGGCTTCCAGCGGGTAGCTATCTCATCTCGAATGGCGAACGATTGCCGTCTGAACGCAAACAAAAGGCGAATCCTTCAGAGTCGATGGCTGCGTGCGAAAAGGCGTTCGGCACGTTGACGCACGAGAACGCGCCGCAGTTGGTGCCAATCGTTTGCGAAGAGCTCGACCAGATTCTCGACCTGTTCGAGTGGTTCATCTCGTTCAAGCGAGACGAGGCGTCCATGAATCACTTGTACAAGCAGCTGACGTTTGTGCTCGAGGCGTTGAGGTGCCTGCTCGTGATCGAAGTGGCCTCCTGCAAGGACTCGCTCATCAAAACGCTCACTCGCTTCTACTCGTTCATGATCGTGTTGTGCAAGTCAGTCTGCGGCCGCACGCTTGCAGACAATGAACAACGCCTTCTCAAGGCGGCCGTTGACTTTACAGCCAAGCGAATGCAGACCGCTCTGAACCAGTTCATCAAGCAAATACAAAACGCCAAGTCGACCTCCGCGCTCAAAGAAAAGAAGGCAGAGAAGAAGGCGGAGAAAAAGGCGCCAAAGGACTCGGAGGCGATGAGCTCGGCCAAGGTGATCACCTCCTTTTCCTGGCCTGCCTCAACACCACCTTCTTTAATCGAACCGTCTAGATTGCCAAGTGCAGCAAAATGGTGCCCAACCTCGTTTTTATGGTCGTTCAGTACGAACAGCAGTTGAAGCTGCTCAACAAACATTTCAACAACAAGGTGACTCTGAACTATGAATCTGAATAATTGAGCTTTGGCATGACGAATTGACTATATGCTGATTTAGATCGACTTTACAGAGAACTTTCAGGTCTGCTTGAGAGACTTTAACATTTCGCTGGGACAAGCGCATCCTGCAACTCAGATGCCGACCCAGGCGGATGAAGAGGACGACGGGGATGGCACAAATCGCGACTCGAATGGTGAAGAGGACGATGACCCCGAAGACGAATAGTTGCCTTGAATTTTGCGTGACTCATTTTGTTAATAAAAAACAGTATTCTCATTTTACTCTCAGTGTATTTATAAAGTTAAGTTAAATAATCCGAAATAAAGGAAGAGAAAATAGACAAAGGCAGACATTCAATCAAAGAAATAGAACAAGCGAATAAGAGAAGGTTCTAAAAGACAGAAGGTTACGAGCCGGTCTAAGCTGCCGGATCAGTCAAGCTGAATTGTGATCGTTGTGATCGAAGATTTAGGGAGTGCAGATACTGGACTTATAGGTTGTAAGCCGCAGAAGCAACATTCAGTAGATTGGAGAGTGATCTCAGAGGAGGAGGCGAAGGGGGCATCTGGAGCATGGAGGCGGCCATTTGTGAAGCCGCCTTTTTGGCCGCTTCTGACGAAGCGCACGAGTAGTTTGAGTAGGCGGACGAGATCTGACTGCCCTCGACGTAGACCAGACTGGCCGCTTCGGCGCCGCTAAAGTACTGCGAGTCTCCGTCGCAGTCTGACTGGCGGAAATGGGAGCCGGCACAACTGCCCGTTTTACCCGCCGTTGAGCTGCAGCCGGTCGGCGAGATGAAGCTCATCGGCGACTTTAGACTGATCCGAGCCGAGTGAGGCGCCAATGAGAGCGCACCCCAGTCGCTGCCTGCCGCCGCGCCGAAAGTGCTGTGACTGAACACGCTCTCCAGCTGAGTCATCTTGTCCATCTTGCTCAGCTCGAGACTGTCCAGCAAAAGGCTCAGTTTGTTGTTTACAAGGTTGAACGTGGGTCGCTTGTCTGCGTTGAATGCCCAGCAGTCCTTCATTAGTTGATATCTAAACATTCAAGGGTCGAATAAAGAACACCGAGTGCTAGGCGACCACTTGCTACTTACAGGTCCTCGTCCGCATAGGCAGGTCGACTCATTCGGCCGCCTTCTTTCAAGTAGTCGAACAGCTTCTCGACTGGAACTGAGGGATACGGGTTGGCGCCGAATGTGAACACCTCCCACATGAGGATGCCGAACGACCAGACGTCCGATGACTGAAAGTACTTGCGATCGGCCAACGACTCGGGCGCCATCCATTTGACTGGCAGCGGCGCGTCCGTTGTGCGGCGGTAGTAATCCTGTTCCAAGTCGCGCGCGAAGCCAAAGTCGGCAATTTTTGCCACCTTGTTCTCGTCGAGCAGAATATTCCTTGCGGCCAGGTCTCGATGGCACACATTCTTCGAATGCAAGTACTTCATGCCGCAGGCTATCTGTTCACAGAATCTGGTCAACTCGATCGTTTGGTCGATTGAGCTGAAGCTGCTGCCGTTCTGGTGATGGCCGATCTTCATGCTTCCGCGTTCAAACTGCCTGTGCCTGTTGACGCTCGAGTAGAGCCGACTCAGATGACCCAGTGGCTCGTCCTCCTCTTCCATAAGATAATTGGCCGGCCGATGTGTTCGTAAATAGTTTTTCAGGTTGCCCAGCGCTGCCAGCTCTACAATCACATACAAGGGCCCGTCTGGACCCGTGCAGCAGCCCAGCAGATTGATGATGTTGGCGTGCTGGCCGACTTCTTTCATCACTTGCAACTCTTTGTTGAGCGCGACCATGTCCTGCTTCGTTGGTTCCTCTGTTTGTTCAATGTCAATCAGAGTCCTGGTACTCATTTATCTCGTCAATTTACCTTTGAGGGTCTTGACCGCCACTTGGCTTCGATATTTGCCTGGCAGTATTCCAAACGCCTCGGCCGAGTACACTTTGCCGAACGCTCCTTCGTCGAGTAAATGTCCAACCTTGAGCCTTTTGGAGTCGATTTGATTAGTTTTACGGCAATTTATAATCGCTTGCGAATGACTTACTTGGTTCGTGAAAACTCCCACTTGTCGAGCTGGTTCGTTGAGCGAGCCAAGGACTCCTTCTCCGAGTCGAGAGGAGTCTGAGAGCCGCTGGACGAGCGGTCCGAAATGGGCACATAGGTGAAATTCTTCGAGAATCGATTAATAGGCGCGCAGGAGGGAAACAGATTCGCACTTACTTGACGCATGTTGTGCATTGTCTTTTCAATTAAGGACTCCATGTTGGCCGGCGACTCTTGTGATTTGCCCGGCACAGACTGATAACGAGTGTGACAACAGCAACACATGAACGCAGTAAACGCGATCAATAGACCAATGGCCGCCGCCAGTAGAACGGCGCTTTGGTTGTTGGCCAATATCGAATCGAATTTGGCAATTATTCGCTCAATGGCTGTTTGATCCCGTTCGGCGACTGGGGCCGGATCCACGCTCAGATATCCATAAGTCACTCTGAACGAGCGGGGCGAATTGGCAACGATACACATGTAATAGCCTTCGTCGTCCTCGGAGGCATCCAGCACTTGCAAGTAGACAGTTTCCAAATCTGATTGAGAGTCTCGATTGGGGTCCGACTCGTGCGCTCGCCGGCCCAGAACAACCCGATCGGTGTTGCTCACAAAGTCGCTGAACGCCCTCTGTGGTCGATGGTGATGAGATTACTTGCGTTTATTGACTGTTTAAACTGTCTTAAACTTACATCGTCTTGAAGAGACGAGGCATAGTCGGTGAGCAGCCGTTCGGTCTGACCCATCGAATAGGCGTGCAGGATGCGCGAGTCCAATTTGAAAAACATGAACACGGGCATTGCGTCTATCTGCGTCTCGCAAGTGAACGTGGCATTTTCTCCGACGCTCACGGTCTGATTTGAAAACTGTCGGGTGAGTATAGGCTTGACGAGTACTCCTGCGATGAGCGCCGGTTAAATAAGAGCCGAACGAGAGAGAGAGAGGGCTCATCACTTACCAGTCTGAGGCAAACCCTGCAGTCGATGAGTGTGACGCACAAACAGATTGTAGGCAAAGCACTCGATCAGGTCGGTGGCAAATTCATTGCAGTCTTCGAGTGAGGCCGAATAAGTTTGAATAGAGGGCCTAGCGATTAGAGAGGTACTCACCGAGAGGGGTCTGCGCAAGCAGGAGACTGTGAAGTGGCTGTGAAGTAGGAAACTGGCGACTGGGCACAATGACCAGAGAGAGTAAAATGGCAGTTGAGTAGATGATTATCATCACTGCTCGTGTTGGACGCGCACACTCTGTCTAAACATAAAAGCGATTCAAGTCTAAATAAATACGTTTGGTGGGAATAGAGAGAGAGAGAGAGAGAGAAAGCGTTGGTGAATGTGCGAATTGGATGTTGAGCAGGGCTCGCAATTGAACGATGATTGAGGCGAATGTAGAGCGGATATGCGCGGTCAATTAGACGCAAGGCAGGAAGAGGCTCTCATGGTGAGAGAATGTGCGAATCGGTCGCGCGTGCAAATCGCAGTGCCAAGTGATCCTTATCCGAACGTAAACATCTGATTGATTTATCACACGCGCGAATGACGTTAAGCTCATCAGGCGGATCGAACGTGTTGGCCACTTAAATAAGCCATCTAGTGGGCTTCTTTCCCTCTCTCTAGCTCGTTGGCGTTCTGCGTTTCATTCTCTCTCTCACTTAATTCACTAATTTCCGACAAATGCCGATGAAAAAAGAGAAGCGCGCGCGAACCAACGCACGTTTTAAACAAGCGAACATGCGAAGCCAATCTAAGGCTGTGTTTACGAACACGCTCTAAGGCGATCTGCCGCCGCCAAATGGGCGCCCGGTAGGCAAGCGGCTAAAAGTGCCTCTAATCGGCAAGCTGATAAGCGCCCGTCGCTTCCCTTACTTTCTGCTGGCTTGCAAAGCTTCTTTTCCCTAAAATAGAATTACTTCTCTACAACCAATTTAATTGAGGCCAAATCGTCGAGTGTTTGTTTACGGCCGAGCGAACCGACCACCCAACAGAGCCATAGTCTTAACAAGACTGGACTGTGCGTGCTTGGCCAGTCTGTGTGTGTGTGTGAGGGCAGCGCTCGAATTTCGATTACCAAATTGTTTTCTTCTCTCTCT
The DNA here is from genome assembly GCA_019059635.1 of Proales similis. NCBI lineage: Eukaryota > Metazoa > Rotifera > Eurotatoria > Ploima > Proalidae > Proales > Proales similis. The sequence continues at coordinate 922,962 of JAGVRJ010000015.1, forward strand.
CTCAGGCGCTTTGTTGCGCTTTTTAGAGAGAGCTATGGCGTAAACAAGACACAAGAAGTAGCAGGCCAGAGAATCGACAAAGTGCTCCTCCATTAATTAATCGTGATTAATTCGGTCTTGCCCATTCTGATCAGAAAAGCGAACAAGTGAACACCCGGGTTCGTGCGGAAATGCGGCTCGACTGATGGTGAATGGCCAGTCGATTGAACGAGGCCCAGAGCAAGTGTGTGTTTTGTGCCGACGGACTTGTTCATCATCAATCATGCAACGGGCGCTTATCTCGATAAATCTTGATTTAGTTCGCAAATATCAGTGAATTCAATGCCTTCAGACTTGAATGAAACCGAAGAGCAGCAGAAGAGAAGAACAGCGCCTGAACGAAAGATAGAAATGAAAAAAAAAATAAGACAGTCCACAATAAGCCTCTTAAGACGGGCAAATTTAAACGCTCGAATGAACACTGACACGTGAATGTTTGTTTGGCGGTGGCCATTCATTTATCTGACATGATCGGACGCAGATATTGTTGATTCGCATGGACGCACCTGCACGGCTCACTCGTGAAGTTAAGTAGAAGGAAGGAATGCTGCCAGAGAGGGCTGCTCTTACATTTGCATGCGAATCTTCACAAATTCCCAGTCGACGGCCGTCGGCTACCGACTGCGGCCAACTGCCGATGCTAACAAATATTTGTCTGGCCGCTCGAGTGATGGCACGGCTGGACTAGCAAATGATAAATGTTTGTTTATCGAGTTTGAGTTAATCGATCTGACGTACGCGATACGACCCAATTGACTATGAGCTGCTAATTCAATTTGATAGAAAGCTAAGCTTGATGAGAAGTGGCAGCACGGGCCACCTACCTGCTGGTCGTTCAGCCAAGGGACGGCCGGACGGCAAGCGGGCAAATATTTACGGTCGTTGGCTCACTTCTCAACTTGCGCCTCATTCAAAATATTTACGTTCGCTCACATGCACACAGCGACTCACTTTCTCTCTCACACATCCACTCTGCTCGGCCGCTATCCTCCTGGCGAGCTCATAGACATGACTCGACTGACGCGCTCTAAATTGACGCCTGATATTTGGCCCGGGCGCGTTAAATGTGCAGGCGCGTACATTGTGAAATGAGAGGTGTTGATTTCGCCGGTCTATTCAAATTTGCTGACGAGACGCAAATTGACTCGAGTGCCCTAATTGCTGGCCTCCACAGGGAGCCGCAATATTTTCGCTCACTGCCAGACGGCTAATGTGCTGATTTGCAATCCGCCTGCCACCGACTCAAATAAAAACTAGCCAGGCAAATTCCCAGTGCCGCCCACATAAATCAAACAGAACGCCTGTCTCGATGCCATTATCTTCAACTTAAACTCTGACCACCATAAATTTTGGTTCGCATCTGCCCTCGTTCCGTCAGTGGCTGTTTTGCGTTGAATGACGACCCGCGAGCGGCCTCCACCTAATCGCGATAAGACAATGATCTTGAAATGGCGGTCAGCGCTTGCTTCTCTCCGCTCGGCGATAAGCAAAGTGCCACACCGCCGCCAGACGCTCCCATTTCATCAAGCTGTTGCCCACTCATATCGCGCCTCATTGCTGCGCTGGTCGAGCTCTCTCTCTCTCTTTGAGCAGACCGCTCAGCTGAACGATCAAACATCGAATGTTTGTGTAAAATTGGATCATTTGCTGAGCGATCGAAATTCCATTCGGCCGCTCTAGACTTATTGAGGCTCGGTTCAATTAGAATCAGACGCGTCTAACCACCAGCGCCACTACCAACAATACGAAAGGGCTAATGAGCAGGCCGCCTGTCTGCTCTAATCGGGCGTAACCACAATCCGTAGCCAAAAGGTTGGTATCCACGTTCGTCCGGCGAGATCGAGCAGGGCACCGCTTTGATTAAGAGCCGTACCAAACGGCAGTCTATTTCAAGCTCAGCCAATCGACTCTGTTCGGTCGGCGGCCCTTGCATGATCCACCTTTCATCACTGCTGGCCTCCATTTCGACCAGCATGCCGTGATTTATCGCCTAATAAACTCTTCTTCGAGCTTTTTAATTAACTCGGCCAGCGCCGTAGTCAAGCATCTCAGGCCAAATATCGAGTCTCAAAGCCGGACGAGAGCCAACTTTGGTCCATAAATTCCAAATAACTGCTGCTTCTGTTCGATGCTTGTCAAAAGCGGCTCGGCTAATTTCACAATTGCTGCGAAGCACAACAGAGACAGTCGATTTGACCGAGCTGGCTGGTGATTGTTTATTAGAGCAACGGAAAATAAGAGCGGCCGCCAGTTTGACGCTAAATCTTTGCACCAACCCTACTCAACCCTGCTCTTGGCCACTTGAGCCGACGCTGCAATGAGAAATTCACCTTTTAGCAATGAATTTTTGTTTGTTTAAATTCGTCGTATGTTTACAAAAGACATTTTAAATAACAAGAGCAGAAATTGAAGAAGCAACTCGGGAAACTAAACGATCTAGCAGCAAACGGCCTGTATCTGTTGGAGTAGCTACGAATAGAGAAGCTTCATCAAACGATGATAGGTGTCTTCTTTGTCCTCCTGGCGATTGTCGATTTTACATTAAGTGCTTCAAACAGAAAGCCAAGTCTACTCACAAATTTCTTGCGCAGGACTCGCTTGGTCCGGTCTCGTTCTTCCATAACGGCGAGTTGCTTTTGCCTCTGCAGGCCCCGGTCAATCAACTCGTTGTTGGCTATGCAGGAGTACAAATCTCGATCACTCATCGATTCTATACACTCTTTCTCTCCCTCGCCCATGTCGTCATTTAAAGCAATGAGGAAACTCCTTTCAAACACAACAATTTGTTGTTGTTGCTGCGAATCAAGAGGCAAATTTCAGACTTACTTGAACCGGCTTATCAGCTGGTCTTTAATCTCAGTGTCCTTGGATGAAAGTTTTGTTGAGTTGGCACTTTCGTCTTGACTCACGTCTGAGTATTCGCTTTGCTCAGCTTCTTTGGCTGCGCGTACAAGACGATCGACGTTCGCCGCTCTGTACGTGGGATCGGGCTCTTTTCGACTTGGCCGTTTGCATTGACGCGAGTTGGTCGTGGCATCAGCTTTTCGTTTGAGCGCAGCCAAACGCTCAATATCGTCCTCGGGCATCTGCTCCTCTCTCATTGTTTGAATGCTGATGCTCGAATTGGAGGTGCAAGGCGGCGCGATCGGCTCATGCTTTACAGGCTGAAGAGCACTTTCCCATTGAGCAGCCTTTTTTGATTGAATTTCGCGCGCTTTTTCATTTCGGTCATTTTTATCCAAGTAGTCATTTGAAGGTCGAAGGGGTCGTCTTTCGAACAAGTTCGATTTAATCGACTCAAAGTCGGTCGAGGGCACTTTTTGTGCGGCTAGAGTCGCTATAGGCTCTAGGAATTCTGGCACTGAACAATCTCTCCGATTGCCGTCTGTGTTGTGCTCGCAGCGCCAGTTTCCTGTCGGATAAGACTCTTCGACCATTTTCGAGTGCCAATACAGCTGTCTCCACTTGGAACATTTTTCGCATTGCATCATCGGCTTGACCGCTTTGGCTCTGTTCAGCTTGTACGGCTGCTCGTCAGAGGGCAAATGATCGAAACGGTTCGAGCTGTATCCATACTGCCTCCAAAAGTCAACGTCAAGCGAGATTTTCAGCTGATGGTAATACATTCTCATGTACTCGTTCAGGCAGCTGATCATCTTCTCTTGCTCCTCTCGATTGGCGAACTGCTGCTTGTTGTGTGTGGGCTCGAGCACTTCATAAGGAACGTCAACAATTCCTACAATTCCTCGATATTCCGCGTCTGTCTTTTGGCAGTTTGTATGTCTGAACGCCATGACCAGGCGACCTCGATTATATAGAAACAGACCGTCGGCACAGCGGTTGTTCAAGTTTATGCCAAAAATAAACTCGAGTCGCTTAACTTGATTCACGGCCTTTTTTCTTTTCTCAAGCTCAATCTCGAGCTCTTTGATACGCTCCTTGGCCGCGATCAAATTGTTTTTCTGACGAGTGAGTCGAAAAATGAAATTCTTGTCCTTCGGATCGCCTTTCATTTGAATACTATTTATCAAGCCTTTGAGCAGTTGAACTCCCGCCCTTTCTGCATTCAGATCAGCCTGTGTTCGTTGAACCGCCTTTTCCGCTCCTTTTTTAAAATGCTTGGTCTCATAGACATACTTGCCGGCCAGATAAATTGAGCGATCAAGAGGCTTGCTCAGCACCCTTTTGCCTTGAATGTAAATCTTCATTCGAGGCTGTAGGTAGAGAATAGACGCGTAGGCTCTGAAAGAAAAGTGCTCGATTTGAGAGAGGCGATCGAATTCTACTCGGCCTTCACGCATCAATATGTCGCTCGGATCGGTATCAAAATCGAGCTCAGTCTCGAACCTCTCTGTCTGGCTGAGATTGTAGATCATAATTAGAGTTCCGTTCGGACCTTTAATAGCGTCAAATTGTTTGAGAAGTTCTGAATGCTTCTTGAACGGCGAGTGCTTTAGAATGATTTCCATTTCTTCCTCATACTTAAAGAGCCAAGTCGTGTTTTTCCGGCTTTTAAAGTTTAAATGGTCAAACAGAAACCTGAATTCTGGCCTCTTGTTCAGGCAGGTCGTCGTTTAAAATAGGTTGCTTGGTAGTTCCATTGAAGCATGGCAGCGGACAGATCTAGGCCAAAATTAGCCTGAGTTGAAGCTCTCAATGTTGAGACACACACACACACTTAACTTACCACTTTGGAGATGCACTCAGTCTGAAGGAAAGTCAACGAAAGGAACAGAACAGTCAGGGTACATCCTTCTGATGTGGTCTTTTTTGAGAACAAGATCAGATCTCGGCCGATTCTCATCGAGCCCCTGGTCAAATTCAAGTTGTGAATTAGCGCCCAAGTAAAGCGTCTAGAAAATCTCAGCCTACGATTTGAGACCGTTTCCATATTGTCCAATAAGTTCAGAGTTGGTTGAACTTTTTCTCGACTTTCCGAACTGAATTATATCTTGAGCCTCGACTAGTTTTGCCAATTTAGTTTTCATAAACTGAGAAAATATGCTGTTTTTTTCCTGTGGCTTACGCGGGTCAAGTCCGATTCCATCGTCAAGAAAAGCAAGTATAGAACCGTCCTGGTGGTTAGGATGCTGAACTGTGTATATATCAAGACGTTGGGCTTGTGCGTCTCTATGAAATGCAACAATAGCATGGTGGGCCCTGCTAGTTCTGTTCATGATTTAACTCTCACTAACCTTGCGTTGTCGACAAGCTCGGCCAAAGCTCCAAACAAGAACTGGTGCGTGGTTCTTTAAATGAATTAAATTAAAGAAATGAGAAAACTTTTCTAGAAAAGAGCTGAAAATGGTGCCGGCTTACGAGTTTGTGATGAGATAATTTGTCTCGACAGTAGCCTGTCTGATAGTCGCGTAGCGATTCATCGCCAAGATCTCCCAGATGAGAGTTCCGATATCTAAAAGATCAAAGTCAGAGTAAGTTATATTTAATGCTAATGCAAAAGCCCATCTGTTTACCCCAATTAAGTTTTGAAAGATTATGCAATTCTTTTGAAGTTGCAAAATAATGCTAACTTACGAATGAACGTTTCAAGTGAAAAAATACCCTAAACGAATGAACAATGGACAATCAAGCAATCGCCTAGATAAGCTTGTAGAAACAAAGTGTTTTTGATTAATTAAAAGCAGACAAGTACTGAGAAATGATTTTCAGTTAAAAAGCACGATGTTGAAACCGTTGGATTAGGGCGGGGCTAAGCATTACCCGACCGGTCAACGTCTAAATTAAGTTTTGGTTCAGTTTTTTTTCAAAAAGCTTGTGAAAAGGAGTTCCTTGTTTATTCAAGCTATAAAACAAGGAATTTCGATATATCAAATCAGGGGAATCTGACCGACCAGGGTCGAGCCACTCTTAACTTCATCCAATTCAATCAATCACTACATAGAGATCGATCGGTAAGTCGGAGTACGTGCGCAATGAACCGGACTCAAACAAACAAAGAAAAAAACAACAAGGGATCATCTAAAATTTAATGCTTTTGAACGCATGTACCAATTGAACATAAAGTTTTAAAGGAAGTGTTTAACAAAAGAACATTGTGTCTTTAAGGGATGGGATGGGTATTTCGTAGGAAGAAATACTGTTTGGCGGTAGACGGCTAAGACTAAAAAAAGAATTTAAAATAGCAATGAAGAAGAAGATGATTGAGGGATCTTCTGGTTAAACTTACTTGGGCGGGGGTCGATTGTAAGCTCTTCCCCGGAACGCAGCCAAATGGGAATAGTACGCCGGCGCCGGGTATGAAACGCTGCGAGAGCAGCGAGCATACACATGGCAAAGGTAATGCGAGAGTACTTGCATTCCGTTCATGCTAAAGTTGTTGTCGTCATGAAGAACAAAGTAGCGGCATGGTCTACTCGTTCCTTGAATGCCGGCATGTGAGCACAGGAAAAAGTCAAACAAATATCTTGTGACTATGTCCTTGTCCACGACAGTACCAGGAGGCACATTCTTCGATTTGCCATTCTTAAAGCGGTCCTTTAGATACAGAAACAGAATCATAGAGGCCATTTCCCGCATTTACCTTATCCCTATCGTTTATGGCAAACAAACGAGTGTGGTGTCGTTTCTGAACGACTACAAACGTGATTCCCGGCTTGTATCCCGAAGTCACTCGCTGACAAGCTTCCCTGATCTTGTTCATTTCATGTCTGATGACCAGAGGAAACTGACCTTCGGAAACTCCGTCTCGGAAGAATACAATTCGCTTCGGAAATTTTCTGTTTTTTTCGAAATAACTCTGCAGCAGACTCAAGACCATTTTGTCCAGGTCATGAATCATCTCGTACGCTTGGCCTTTGGGATGAGACTGGGCGTACAGACGAGCTCCATAATAGCAACAATCATTGTCAAAGCTGCCAACTACAGCTGCAATGGACTCTCGTCTTGCCTCGCCCGGAGCAGGGTGAGTGACATCGGCACCGAACACCATCAGTGGGCCGTCGAATAACTCCTGTAAATGCTGCTTAAATAGAGTATTCATTCTCTGTAGGATGAAGTTCACTCCGCCAAGCTTGGCGTTTATCTTGAGAAGCACGTTAGACATGGTCATATCATTGGGACGAGACACCACTCGATCAGAAAGGGCCTGGGACGCAATGCCCAGTTTTAGATCCAGGTGAGTCTTGATCGTATTGTACACAACTTTGTTGCTGCCAATAATCACCAAAAAGAGCTGTATGCTTCTTTTGTGTTTGTCCATTAGCTGATCGATCATTTGAATGATGTCTCGGTCAGTCATATCATCTGGTCGCCTCCTGGGGTAAGCATAGTCCAGCTTACTTTCGACCTCCATACCATGGCTACGGCCGACTTTTTTCAGCGAGTTCTCAAGCTGGTCGATATTGTCCGGCCGAACTCGATGCGAGAAATTGAGTATCACCCACTTTCTGAGCGGCACGCACTTCTTGAACACAAAATTCTGGTGGTTCCAAGCGCCTTTTTCGGCTATCGATTTGGAAGACGCAGTCTGCTGAGCATATTGCACATCAGGAGCCGGCAGGACTCTTCCTTTCGTTTCTATCATGCGAATATCGGCGTCAATATTGAACTCGTTGAGAATTGGGTCCTTATTTATGTTTGAGTTCTGCATCCACTGGCGAATGTAATCGCTCCTTTTGGGCGCCTCGACTGCCGTGCTCTTGATCATGGTGGCCGTCTCTTCCTCTGTTAGACGGTTCTTTTTCTTTACTTCGGTGCGGCACAGCTCTAAGGGCACATAGCATTCTCTTCCGATATTTATGCAAGGCAGTTCAGGGTACCTTGATTTTATTAACTTGGTAAGAATCAGGTCTGAGCAAAAGCTTTTAATAGAAACTAAATACCTCAACTCGATTTTATAATGGAGTTTCATGTAGTCGGCGATTGAGATCATTTGCTTCTTTCCGTTGTTCTCCCATTCAAATCTATGACTGGCATTCGGACCGAAAGATTGGATTTTTTTTCTGAAACCGCCGGTCTTGGTCTTGACTTCCCGACCACGATAATGCTCCAAGAACTGCTCTCCCAACTCTCTAGAGCGACCTCTGTCCTGTTCTATCATGGCCTTCAGTTGGTTTGAAGAGCAGCGATAAAATCTGCAAGCCGCGTCCAAGAGATCTTCGCCGATAATGAACACCGCGTTGGCGACTACAGAAAAGAATTATCAAGAAAGAGAATAGAATGTCAAGTGTCAAGCGCCATTTAACCAACCGTCTACGTTCCATGTCAAGCCCACTTCGGACGGACGAACGGAAGCATATGCTCCGCGCCACAATTCAAGTCCGATACCCATATTCTCAAAATCACGGCCTTCTTTGAAAAAGGACCGGTTGACAGCGATACAACTTGAATTGAGAAATATAGAGAAATTAAGCTGCAAAAATTCCTAAAGGAGCCAAGGTGAGCATACTTAAAGGTTAAATTCTGAGTGAAAATCAAATTCAGAATTTGGATTGAAACCGGGTCTTGCAGTTCATCAGGCCTGACTTGGCATTCATTTATGAACTGAAAATCTACAATTAGATTTTGTCCATCTGCTCTCAACTCAACACTTCCAGACTTGAATGGCTTGAATTAGTCCAAGTTTTGGTTCACATGCACAAGTTCTTACAGTGTCGTGCTCCAACGGTAGCTTTCTCAGAGAATAGAGATTTTTGCTAAAATTGTACAAAACGCGATTCTTGTATTCGTTTGGTAATTTGGCCATGTACACTCTAAACGCTTCTCTAGTTAAATTGAAGATGATCAGAGTGGGCAATTAGTGGCTCTGTCCGAGACTATAGAGTTTTACTTTAGAGTTTCTTTGATGATAATCTCCTCGTCTTTTCCCTTTCGTTTTACGGTTACGTCGTATTGAAAGACCTTGAAAGGGGCTTTCAATTTTATCCGGTGGTGATTTACTCTTAGAGCAATTTCTCGGCCAATATTTCCTGGCTGCGGTTTGGCAGGGAATTTCATTTCAATTTTTTCAATTTCAGTTTTAGCCTCAACTAAGACGAAGAGACAAATTCGCTTTTAATTAACACTCCGAGAGAATGAAACAAGAAACTCACTTGGCTGAGTTGAAATCTTTTCAACTGCTTGAGCCAGTTCAGTTTCAATTGATGATATCTGACTAGGCCGGGTAGGTGTGGGCTTAGTGGCCGGAGGAGTTGAAATGAGCTGAGAAGCTTGTCTAGGTTGGGCGGGTTGCTGAGCGCCCCATGCTCCGGCTCTGGAAGGAGTTTGCTGCCGTTGGGTCTCGCTTCTTGGCTGCGGGGTCTGAGTAGGTCGAGGCGATCCCCATGCTCCTGATGCAGGTGGTGGAGGACGAGGGCGCTCCCAGGCTCCTGCAGGTTGACTGGTTCCCGAAGCCTGTCCTTCTTCTTGTGGCCTAGCCGGCTGTCTTGGCTCCTGGCTTTGTTGCTTTGGCTGCCTGGCACGTCCAGCCGATTGTTTTGGCGGCATATCGATTTGGATATTATATTTTGTTTAGAACTTAAAAGAAATGTAATAAATGTGAACTAAGAAGACTGCGACATTCCTGTTTTTTTTTTTATTATACTCTCATCGACGTGTTATGATCTCGAGTGAAAGCGATTTCGAAATTCTACATTCTCGAACAATTCTGATAAGAGCCGACGAAAATAGAATTCAAACGGGACAATTTGATTGGAGTGTCATTCTGGAGAGAGGAGTGACCCATTTCGAATTAAGAAGGCAGTGACTCATCTCAAATTGATAAGTTATGTACTGCGTGAGCAATTAGAAATGGCCTGTCATCGTCGTAGCCGCATTTATGACCGATTATTAGCCAAACAAATCAAACTTGAAATAATCGCATGAATTTCATAATTTACATACAGCTCGGCCTGCTCTGTGCATTTTCCTTTGCAAGCCGAACGCGATTGATTCTCGCGGCCGTATGCAGCAATAGCAAAGGCAGCCAGAGCCGCAGTAGCCCTGGCCTCTGCCGGGCATCTGATTAGTCAACGACCGATGATTGTCGATTGGGAGGGCTGCGCTTTTTCTTTCTTACTCATTTGTTTCTAGTAGAGTGAGACCTTAGATGGATAACTTTATTGAAGACGACGAGAACGAGGAGATTGTCGACGAGGCCGCCCTCGCCCGCGAGTTTATATTCGAGCAGGCCCTGTTGAGCACCTCGGACGATTCGAACATGGAAGTGACCGAAATAGAGACGAGCGACTCAGAGCAGTCGACGGCGGTAGAGCTTCCTGCTGAACACAAGCTTCAGCTGCAGGAATTCTCTTCCGAACGCCACAGTCAGGATCTCATTCAAAAGGCCGGAACGGGCGATCTCCGCACTCTGCTGCACAATCACTGGCGCAAATACGTGCCAGTTTGCTTCAACGCGTTCGAAACGCCGTCAAGAAACTTGATCGAATTGGAGCCAGAGCGAGTGCTGCTCAAGCCGCTGGAGCAGTTTGTGGCCGGCTCGATTCAAAGTCAAACAGTACTCAGCAAACTGAGTGAACTCGACGACCCGCCTCAGTTGTGCGGTCGGGTCTTCAAAGCCGGTGAACCGTCTTACTTCTGTCGCGACTGCGGAGTCGATCCGACATGCGTTCTATGCTCCGCCTGTTTTCTAATCAGCAAGCACAGGGAGCACCGTTACAAAATGATGACCTCAGGCGGCGGTGGCTACTGCGACTGCGGCGACCCGGAGGCCTGGAAGAGTCATCCCAACTGCGAGCTGCACGCCAACAAAAGCGGCCAAGAGAAGAGCCCGGACGATTACATTGGACAGCTGCCGAGCGAAATAGTCCAACGAGCATCGGAGCTCTTCACTTACTTGCTGGACTACATACTCGAAGTGTTGAGCATCGACGAGGCCGAAGAGCTGCCCGGGCACTTGAAGCCGAGCGAGAAGAAGGACGACTTTGTTGCGATGCTGTACAACGACGAGGTGCACAGCTACGACCAAGTGGTGACCACGCTGAGGCGCGCGCTCGGCGTCGACGACCGCAAGGCGTTCGAGTATGCGGCCGTGGTCGACAAGGAAGGCCGCAGTGCGCTCAAGCGAGGCAACAGGACAGACTGCATTCAGCTTAAACACAAGGTCGAGCAGATAATGGCGAACGATCCGCTCCGGACCAAAGTTATTCACCATTCGCTTGTCTCGCATCAGTACTTTGTCGAACGCCTGCTCGTCTGGCTGCAAAAGCTCTGCGACAAGTCAAAGGGCCTTAAGCACCTGCTCTGCAAGGTCGGCATTCAGACAAGCAGCGACAAAGAGCAGAGCGTGCTCGAGTGGCTCGTTCTCAAAGACAGCCTGTTGTGGAAGAGCGCTCGTCACATCATCCACCAGTTCTACATATCGGTCTACTTCATGGACGTGAACTGGAAGCGGCAGTTCGCAGTGATCTACACGCGCAATTATCGCCTCATTTGGCGCAACCATGTGAAAAATCCGGACGATTCTATATCGCTCACCGACCTGTCTGTGCAGCTGTTCACAGTGCTCAGCTTGGCCAAGTACTTGATCGCCGAGTACAGTCTGCTCGAGCTGATCATGGACACTCTGCTCGAGCATTCAAAGACTAAAGACGGAAAGCTCAACTTTCCGCGCGGTCGTCACCGTGCCAATCGCGAGTTCAAACGAGCCCAGTACCTGACAATGGACTTGAAGTACTGTCTTCTAGCTGCGCCCGAACAGTGGACGCCTCAACTGCGAGACGGTTTTTTCAACGGCTTCAAGGCGACCATTCGCTTCCTCAAGCTCATGCAGGGCATGGACCACATAAAACGCTACACGCAGCAGCACATCGAGTTCGAGCCCGAATGGGAGACGAGCTTTAATCTGCTCATCAAACTTCAGAAGCCGATCAGCTCGTTCATCGAATGGGCCAGCGCCGACCGTGAGGTCTACCTGCGATGCCACAATCTGCTGCTCTACATGCTGCACGATTTGGAAGAGGAGTTCAAGTTCCAAACTGAGAAATATGTCGAACAGGGCGAAGAGAAGAGCTGCCAGATTATTGATCATTCGGTTCTACGCTCGGGTGTGAGCATCCACGCGCCCGTCAGTCGCCTCTTCGCCGGCATCTACCCGCACAGGCACAGATTTGGCCTCGACTCGAACGCACTCGACAGGGAGCTGAAAGTAAATCAAGTAAAGATGCTCTCGTTGATTGAGCCATCGCTCCGCGCGCTCGTTCTTGTCATTCAAACAAACGCCGGCCTTTGGAAGCGCAACGGCTTTTCTCTTCTCTCTCAGGTCTACTTTTATGCCAATATCAAATGCAGGCAAGAAATGCTCGATCGCGACCTGCAGGCGCTTCAGATGGGCGCGTCAGCCATCGAGCCCGATCAGTTCTTGCTCAACCTGCTTCACCACTTTGAGCTGAGTCGACTGTTTCTGGACAAAAGCTTCAGTCCGGCGCCAGACGCGCCCGAGCACCACCGCGTCGAGTACCTGGTGCCGGTGAGCGAGGACCTGCTCGAGTTGCTCATTCACATTCTGAGCGAACGCTTCGACGAGAACATTAGCGAGAACAGCTCGATGAGTCCTCTCGAGCGCGAGGTGATCCATCAGCTGTGCATTGCGCCCATGGCCCACTCCGATCTGGTCAAGAGCGTCTACGTGGACAACGAGCGCTACACAAACGAGCTCGAACACATCCTGAAGCGGGTGGCCAACTTCAAAGGCTCTAACTTGGCCACGGGCGCCAAAGGAGTCTACGAGCTCAAGCCCGAATATCTCGCCTACTACAGTCCCTATTTCTACCACTACGCCAAATCTGAACGAACCAACTCTGAAGAGTACCAGCTCGGACTGCGCAAAGAGGAGGCGTTCTTCAAGCCGGCCAGACTGCCTCGACTTCGTGCCCTCTTTGCTCCCATGTCTCATTTACTCGACGCCGACCTGTTTGTACGGATTGCGCTCACTCTGCTCAATCAGTTTGTGAGAAAATCGCCGCTCGTCTCCGAAGGCCTCGTGTCCCGTCTGCTGCATTTGATCGGCCTGGCACTGCACGAAGAGCAGGACGACTTGGACGCGCATATTCAAAACGCGTCGGTTGCCTATTCGTTCAAGTTTTTGGAGAAGAGCGTGCTGAACATGAAAGAAGAGCGCGATTTCATTTCGCTTTTAGAAGAGGCGCTCGGCCTGTTCACTGTGCAGCCGTACAAGCTGCTCGGCAACTGGGTGCTCAAATACGCTCAACGCTTACTCAAATTGAAGCACCGAGTGGAGCAGGAACGACTGGCCGAATGCGAAGAGCAGGCGCCCGACACGAGCGAAGCGCAAACGCAGAAGGAGAAGCGCAAGAACCAGCTGGCCGAAAAGAGAAGAGCCAAAGTGCTGGCGCAGTTCAACAAGATGCAAAAGAACTTTATCGAACACCACCAAGACTTGTACGATGAGACGAGCTCGAAGGCGAAAGAGAGCAGCTCGGCAATGAACGTGCCCGATGAGATCAGGACGGGCAGTGAGAGCGAGAACACGACCGGTCCCGGCCACGTCGTTTGCCTCGGGCCCGCACAGAGCAGACACAAGCGAGAGGAGAAAACGGCCAAGAGGCATCATTGCATTCTGTGCCAGGAGGAGGATGAGGTGAACTTGAAAAACGCGCCCATGGTGCTCTGCTGCTACGTGCAGTCGTCAAGAGTGCTGGCCAGAGACAGAACGGTGCCCGTCTCGTCGCTCGACGATCCGCTCTTTGTGCGCTCGCCTCTCGACTGGGGCATAAACACGAGCAGCTGTGGACACGTGATGCACTCCGGCTGCTGGACAAAGTATGTGGACACAATTCGTGTGGGCGAGGCGAGAAGACACGCGCGCTATCACGGATTCAGCATCAAACGCAACGAGTACTTGTGTCCGCTGTGCGAGACGATCGGAAACTGCGTGCTGCCGATAATTCCACACGCGAGCGCGTTCAGTCGCACAAGCGACGATCAAGCCAACGAGACGAGCTCAATTGAGCTCTCTTTCGAGGACTGGATGCAAGGCCTGGAGAAGACGTTGGAGGTTTCGGTGAAGAAGGAGCTGCAGGACGAGAAGGACGTGTTCATAATCAACCCGTGTCCCATATCGGCCATCACTCGTCTGATGGCGGACGCGGTTGCCACCAACTTTCAGTCTCTGTTCGAGTTCGACTACAACATTCCGGGCGTGGCGGCCGCGGCCGCTTTTATCGACTCGCAGCCCAAGCTGAACTCGAAAATGCTCGCGGCGATAGAGAATTTCACTCGCGCCTCGTACATGTTCGGCTTTTCCACGCTGCCAAACGACGAGGATGCGCGCATGCCAATGAGCATGTGGGCCAACTGCTCCTACACGATTCAGTCCATCGAGCAGCTGCTTCGAATTGATAAAAAGAGTTTGTTCGGCGAGCAGTCGCTGAAACACGTCGACCTGCTGGCCAACATCGGCAAGCAGGCTGCTCTGTACGGAATGAGCAAGAACAACGAGGCGGTGCGAAAGAGCTGTGTGCGCCTTCTCTCGGCCATTTTGCCGCAAGAAGGCGGCGACTCGAGAAACGTCGCCGATCTCGACATGTTCTACTTGCTCGTGGCGCTCAGCTTGTCCATGAACAATTTGTTCGAGAAGCCCAACTTGAGCTCGCTGGCCAACGGCAGTCTAAACGACCAAAACGTCTTCAGGCTTGTGCTTCAGGCGCACTGCTTTCAGATCTTGGCCACCAAAATCAAATTGGACACTTTCGACACTTGCTCTGAATCCACAAGCAACAAGAGCAGCAGCAGCAGCCATCATCTTCATCAGTTCTTCTCTCATCTCGTCGACAATATTAACCGAGTGTACGAGCTAAAGCAAGTAGAGCAGCTGAAAAGCCTTGACGCCAACGTGATCGAGCGAACAATGAAGCGAGCCTTGATGCCTTTCTTGCGTTGTTCAGCCCTGTTTTTTGCCAATCTGGCCGACCTGGTGCCGTCCACCGAGATCTCTTACGACGAAGGTAATTGTGCTTTTCGGTTTTGATTTGCTGCCGAGCTCAAGCTGAAGCTGATCTAGAAAA
Source organism: Proales similis (assembly GCA_019059635.1). NCBI lineage: Eukaryota > Metazoa > Rotifera > Eurotatoria > Ploima > Proalidae > Proales > Proales similis. Next base: position 937,982 of record JAGVRJ010000015.1, read on the forward strand.
TCTGGACGTGGACTTTGACAATTTGATGCGCTTCTTGGGCATCGAAAACGGACTCGGCCAAGTGCTGAGCCTGGAATCGGCGGCTCTGCGCAAACTCTGCGACTAGTAAGTGATCAATCGAAACCAATTTACTGGAAGCAAATTCAATAATTGGCCGCCAATTAGCTGGGTCGAAATGCTCGGCAAAGACGAAGAGTTCAAAAAGAGAGAGACAGCGGTCGACTATCCGGTAAAGGTGAACCATTTCATCGAGCTGCCCAACGACTTTGTCGATCTGTTGAGCATGTCGACCAAGGGACCAACGTAAGCAGAGAAACGCAGTCAAAAAGCACGTTCAGCTTTCTCCAATCCAACTCTTCGGCCTTAGGTGCAAAAGTCGCAGCTCACGAATGATGGACTCGGCAGCCAACGAGCCGACCGCCATTATTTGCCTGATCTGCGGCGAAATGCTCTGCAGTCAAATGCTGTGCTGTCAGCAGGAGCTGCTCGGCAAACGAGTGGGCACGTGCACCGCGCACACGTACAAATGCGGCGGCTCGGTCGGCGTGTTCATGTGCGTGTCCGAGTGTCAAGTGCTGCTGTTGCATTTGAATGCGACCGACGATCTTGTGGTACGAGGCCACATCATACCCGCGCCGTATCTGGACGAGTACGGCGAAACGGACCAGAATCTTAGGTGAGTGAGCCCGCACTAGCCTCCTCCAGGCTGCCTGTAACAATTCTCCTTTCAGACGGGGCAATCCTCTTCGACTGTGCAAGGCTAGATACGAACAGCTCAACAGGGAATGGCTGGCGCATCAAATACCCGAAATCGTTTCCCGCTCTTACCAACGACAGAGCACCATTCTCGGCCTTAACTGGTTCCAACACTAACTTAATATTTATATGTTTTCCTTTCCTATTTGCATCATGTCATATTGCGTCTTTATCAGAACGAAACAAAAAACCAATTGACCGAATCAAGCAGCGCCATTTTACTTTGGGTCGGCTTTTCCCTGGCGCCACTTTGCAAATCGCAATCGCTTCTGATCAAAGTTTCTTTTGCTTTTATTTTCTATTCTTGAATGCGAAATGATCAGCTGCTGCGCTGTTTCTTTGCTCTTCTCTTCTGAGTCTGATCGTGCTTCTGTCGCTTTTCGGTCAGCTTTTGCACCTGGACAAGAACGTTAAAGACGGAGATGGGAGAGAAAAATGGACGCGGCCTCACCTCTTGTCGGTGCTTCTTTTTAGAGTACATGATCTTGTTGTAGAGACTTTGATTCTTTTTGGGAATCATCAGTTCGCTGAGCTTTTTCTCTTCGTCTGCCTGCTTCTTTTGCAGTTTGCTCGCGTTCTGCTCCTTTGGCTTCGACTTGACCACGGATATGCTCGGTTTCTTTGCAAACAAAACAGTTGAGCCGCGGTTGTATGGGCGAAGACAAACGACCAGTTCAAACCTTTCGCTGAGTCTTGTCGACAGGCGCTTCCTCTTCGCTAGGCACCTCATCCTCTTCTTCGTCCTCGTTGTCGTCTTGCTCGTCCGGACTGTCCAAGTCAACCCGCATGTCGTTTTCCGCTTCGCTTTCCTCTTCGTCCTCGTCCTGCTCGTCTTGTTCATCTTCGTTCTCCTCGACGGCCTTGTTTCCGTTCGAATCGGCGCCAGCCTTGGGCTGCTGCTGCGGACTCGGCCCCTTTAGCTCTTCTTGGTCGGACGACTCGGCTCCGTCCTCGGCCTCCTCAATCGTTTCGCCCACATCTTTCTCGTCCACGATTCCGAGCTTCATGTTGATCAGACGCTGCCTCTCGGGCGGCACGTAGTCTCCCTCGTTCGTCTCCACGAACGGCGAGAGATGAGGCGGCAGAACCGCTCCGGGCAAGTAGTCGTCCACCGGCAGCAGCATGCTCTCGTTTATGCAGTCAAATACCCACTGAGGCTGAACGTACACTCGATTCAAGTGCTTTTTGCCCACAATCGGCCGATCGACTATTTGATGCGTAATCGTCTCGTCCTCTTCTTGGTAAGAGGCGCCCAGGGCAGTGGTCTTGTCCCAGGACACTTGGCCCGAGCACGATCTGATTGCCAACACGAACTGCTCGCGAGGCACTTCGCGATTCAAAAAGAACTTGAGACCTTTGAACAGATTCTGAAGCTTTTTGAGCTCTTCGGCTTCGGTACGCTCCTTTTCGGCGTCGTTGAGTGTTTCCTCGTCGGCCAGTGAGAACTCGTCAGCCACACTCGGCTCGTTCTCGTTCGCCTTGATCACATCGCAGTTGAGCGATGCGAGAAACTCGTCGTTCAAGTCCTCTTCGTCAACTGACTTGCTCGGCTCCATGCCGATCGACAGCTTGGGCGGGTAGATCAGGCCGAGATCTTGATACGATTTGTAGTTGACAAATCCGAGCATGATCGAGTAGAACTCGACGAACGTGGACATGATTCGAAAGTCAACATCGTCCGGAGTCTGATAGGCCAGCTTGTGCGGCATGATCCAAGTGACTTTTTGGCCTTTAACTTCGGCCTGGAAGTAATAGCCCTTGATTGAGATGAAGCATTTGCGCAGCGCTTTGGACGCGATCACGTAGTGCATGAACTCGAGCGACAGGCGTCGACACAAGTGAACTCGTTCGACGTAGACTCTCTTCGACTTGGGCAGAATGGAGAACAGGAATATGAGCGACAGGCAGTCGTCAAGGTCTTTGAGGGCGTCGGTGAAGCTCGGATAGCGCTCTTTAACAATGTGGTCGACCGTGTAGGTCGGCTTCTGGTTTCGAACGCGAGCAATCGCTTTTATGTCACGACGGCCCTTGGCGCGCTTCAGCCGTTTCACGTAGACTTTAAAGTCCCTGAACTTGGCCAGTATGGGCTCGTTGGCCAAATAGTTTATGTCCTTCACGTAGTAGAAGGTTCGATTCGCAGTGCTGCCTTTGTTCACCTTCTTTTTATTTTTGGGCTCGACCGGATAGACGCCCTTGAGGATGCAGAGGCGTCTTTTAAAAACGCCGCGTTCAATTCGGTGCTACAATGGTGGCGCAAGTGTGACCACTTACCTGAAATCGGCGATGGTCAGCTGAAGCTTCTTGATGGCTTTGTTTCGATTGATGAAAGCGGTGGCCGCACCACTTTCGTACTTGAGCGAGCAACGTTAGAGCGATGATCAGTAGCACAAGTCGTCGTCTCTCACCTTCTTTTTCATTTTACCCATTTTTCTCTCAACGAAAGAGTCGCAACTAAAACTGAGCTGAGCTGAGAAGAGAAGAGAGGCGAGGCAAATAAGAAGAGACTGCACACGAAAAGCACATGTGAAATAATGAGGCAAATTCAAATGCAAAGTGAACGCAGTTAAAAGACAATTGCGATGCACGGCCAACTTTGCCGGCTGCGTCACCTCGCCTCGCTGGTCTGTCCTGTCCGGCTTGCAGAGCTCATAAATTAGGCCATTTGCAGTCTGGGCGATAGTAAAGAAGAGCACCAGCAGAGACCAGGCAGAGTAAAGAAGAAAATTAAACGCGTGGAAAAAACAAAAAGGAAAAAGAGAAGCCTAGTACACCCAGTATTCCCAGGCGGTCACCCATCCAAGTACTAACCGGGCTCGACGTTGCTTAACTTCGGTGATCGGACGGGAACCGGTGCATTCAACGTGATATGGTACTAGGCGATTTAAAATGCGTTTAAAAGTCTATAGAAGGCCCTCATTCGCATAGACAAAGGTCCACGACGACGAGCATGCGATCGTCTACCAGCTCATATTTGAATTTCATATGTATTTGGATAATATTTGGATTTTAATTTCGATTTGAGTATCAGTTTCAAGTATTCGGCGCCAGCAATCAGCTGCATCCAGTTAGTATTGAAACCGACTGATGGTGCATTGAACGCAAGTACTTTTGCGCTTATGCTTGATGTGGTTATGCAACTGCGAATAAATTCGCTTCGTTTCGTATTTGCTTATGCGATCAGGCCTTCAAACTATGTGCTATGCACAGATTGCTTGTTTTTATTAACCAGCCCCGGTCAAAGCTGACCGACTCATTTCGAAGGTAAATTCACACCTCACTCGGCTGCTGTGAGGCCAACTCGAATTCGCCTTGAATTACTCTGAACGGTGGCAGGAACACGTCGAATGTGAGAACTCGCACCTACTACGACTTGCTCGGAGTGTCCAGCAAGTGCTCGTTGCGCGACATAAAAATCGCCTACTACAGAAAATGCAAAGTAAAAGGCGAGCGTTGAGGCGATGGCAGCAATAATTGAATGCGCGCGTTTTGTGCAGGAACTCCATCCGGACAACAACCAGCACGACCCGGCCGCTCACAATAAATTCATCTCGGTGAACAAGGCCTACTCGGTGCTCTCAGAGGCCAATTCGAGACGAGCCTATGACTTGTGTAAATGGCCATGAACAACAGTCTCCCGGTCTGCCGGTTCACATAATTTCGGTTTGAAAGCGCTTCAAATGAAAACTGGGCCAACGCCAGGCTACTCGGCGCACAGGACTCATCCCTACAACAACTTTGGCCATCATCACAGGCGAAAGTAAGCCAGCCTGCTCGGTTTGCCGCTTTTGGTCTACAGTCAGTTCAATCTAGCGACACCGGCTATTACCACTACGGCAACGTTGAGTTCGAAACGTTCTATCGGCAAAAGCAAATGGATCCAGAGCGAATGCGATACGAACGAGCCAGCGACAAGGAGCTGAAAGACTCGTTTCGTCTCATGCTCTATCTGCTGTTCTTCATCGCGGCCGTGGACGCGGTCATGATTGCGTAAGAGATTTCATCCATTTCCTATTCTATGCGGCCGAGTCTGTCACTGTCACATTGGTGCCGGCTTCAAGCTGGACGTACGACAAAGATGTGCGTCAACTGCACGACGAGTTCTCGCCTTACAATCGTCAGGCCATGCTCGATCTAAGACGAAAAATAGACAATCCGGACCTAGAGCACATCGAGAGCCGCATTCGCCGAATCAAAGACGGACACGAGCTGATCAACAGCGAGTCGGACGACGCCGAGTCCAAAAGCTGATCACACGTCTCAATCTTTCTTCGTTCGACTCACTCTTTATTTAATTCGGATTTGGCCAACACTGAATGCTCCAAGCGACAAATAAACTCTGTACATTTTGAATCGGTCCAGATTGTCTGCAATTTATTTTCATTCAGTATTCGTTCAGTTCTTTTGGTTGAGGAAATAGCGAAAGGTCTGCTCGCAAGTCGAAGAGAAAGGGGAAAGAAGAGAGTCGAAGAGGCGAGCAGTCTAATCAGCTCTTTTTGTTTTGCTTCCAGTACTTTCTGATGGCGTCGTGCGAGGACTTTTTCACAAACATGGTTCTCTTGGCGTTGTTCGACCATATTAGCGCGTCGAGCTCGACAGCGTAGTTCTTCAGCATCAAAAAGTCCTCCTCGGAATTGAACTGGCCGTAGAAGACGCCTTCAGTGTAGCCGAGTCGGTTGCGCTCGTTGTACCAGAACGTGAGCTGGTCGGCGACCGCTTCGGGTATTATGTGCTTGCGTGCGAGCACTTGCGAGCTGGCGTTTGTGCCCAGAAAGTTGATTATCTGCTGGTCAGTGATGCCCATCTTGTAGGCCTCTCTGGCGCTCTCGCGACTTATCGAGCCGACTACCATGTTGGGAAAGCGGTAGAGCAAGTCGCAGAAGAGCGCCAGCAGACTGATTTGCAGCGCCGAGTCGGTGTAGGCGTATACTCTGTAGTTGGTCTCGACCACTATGTAGCCGTTCCTGTCCGAGCCGTAGTCGGCGCTCAGGTCGAGCCCGTTCGCCAGCTGAATGGCCAGTCGGGTCGGATAGAAGCTTTTTATTTTGCGCGTCTTCATGAACACCAAGCCCATCTTGCGCAGCTCTTGCAGGAACTCGAGCTTCGAGTTGGAAAAGTTCTCGCACGAGTAGCTCTTGCCAAACGTGGAGAAGCTCAGCTCGAACAAGAGTATGAGACATTCTGAAATGTCCTGGTTGTTCTTCTGCCAGCAGAACTCGAGCAGCTGCAGAATCAGGAACCAGACTTGAATGCGCTTGTTCCAGAGCAGAAACTGAAACGCCTTGGCGGTGAGCATGAGCGAGTCGGTGTCGTCGCTGTCTTGTGCGCCGCCCTCGCCTTGTTTCACGCACTTCATCACGCCGGCGAACTTGAGCAGCTCCTTGGTCGAGTTGGCCACTTGATTTTGAACGTCTTTGGGATTCACTATGTAGCGCAGTATGGACTCCCAGCGTTCAATCGAATAGTTGTCCAGCTTTTCAATCATGCGTCCATCTGACTTTTGATCAACGTCCATGGCGTTTTCGGGCGCGCTCGACTCAACCAGCTGATCGACTGCTGCTGCTGCTTGTCTGTCCGAGCTGCGACCGAACATGCCCATGAGGAGATTCTTCTTGAACGAGCCTTTAAGCGTCCAGGCCGGGATGACTCCTTGCTTGCGGACGTCCTGCCAGACGCCCAGATTGCTGAGAATCTGACACGCTTTCTGGCACTCTTTTTGCTGCTTGCCGTTTATCCACGAGTTGACGGTGGCCTGGGGCACTTCCTGCTCGACAAACAGCAGTCGGATGACAATCAGCTTGGACAGCTCGGGCAGCTCTCTGAATATGGCCAGGCATGTGGTCGGATGGTCGAATATCTTTTCGATGACCGCTTTCGGTAGGCTAACGATGTAGCTGGTCAGATCCTTGTGCTCAATAAGTGATCCGCTCATTGCTGCCTCTCACCGCGAACATCAGTGAACAGATGGCATTAGATTGAGGCCAATTTGAGTGTCAATGCTCAATGCATCAGTTCGCGCACTCCTCCTTGCTTACACTCCTCTCCACGCTCTTCGCCGCTCGTTGATATATTCGTTTTCAAATGCAATTTCTATCGCCTAGTACCATATCACGTTGAATGCACCGGTTCCCGTCCGATCACCGAAGTTAAGCAACGTCGAGCCCGGTTAGTACTTGGATGGGTGACCGCCTGGGAATACTGGGTGTAATAGGCTTCTCTTTTTCCTTTTTCTCTCCCTCTCTCTCTCTCTCTCTTTATTTCTCCCCCGTCCTCGTCCATTCATTCGATCTATTTTGGCCGAATTCTTCTTTTTTTTTTCAATTTTGCCGGATTTTGGCACCTCACGGAAGCAATCTCCAATCGTATACTTTCCCGTAAAAAAATGGCCAAATTAAGAGAGGAACAGGACTAGGATGGGCACCGTTTGGCATAAATGCAATTTTTCATGACCTGTACGAAACGGAAAGCAGTATTGAGGTAACGAATTGAGAAATCGCCCACCAGAAGAGGAAAAGAAAGGTGCCGACTGAGCAGAAGGGGACGAGAAAGAGGCAAAGACAAGCGAGCGGGAGGCAGGCATACGACGACTTGAGTGCAGAGAGAGAGACAGAGAGGGAGACAGAGACGGAGGCAGAGAGAGAGAGAGAGAGGAGGGAGGGAGGGAGAAGACCGACAGTGCGTCGCCAGATAGACTGTTAGGCCAAGAGAATTTCTCTAGTCCCACGCGGCCGATATTCACTACACGAGCTCCGAGCGCAATTTTGAACGTATACAGCGAGCTCTATACGCATCGGCACACTGCGTTAAATCGCGAGCCTCTTTTACTTAGCACAAGCCAAGCGAGGATTACAGTTGCAGTAATTTAATTTCAAAGATGGTAAGCGGAAGCCCTTTTGAGCGCGACGAGTTAAAAAAGAGAGTGAGCTCATGCGAGCTACGTAGGCACCGAAAAAGGCGGCAGCACCAGCCAAAGTCAAGAAGGCAGAGACCAAGGAGCCCAAGGACAAGACCAAGAATGTGATGCGAGGTCTGCGCATTCGCAAGCTCTGCGTCAACATCGGCGTCGGCGAGTCGGGCGACAGACTGACCAGAGCGGCCAAGGTGCTCGAGCAGCTGACCGGCCAGTCACCCGTCTTCTCAAAAGGTGATTACCGCTCCTTATTCATCCGCCGCACTTTCTTGGCACGCCGACTCGCTCTCCTCCAATGCTCGTCGGCATGCATGAACGTGCCAGATGATCTCAGGCCATGCAACTTCGTGTGGATCAACTCAATTCATATTCACACGATTACTGAACGGTCTCACACGATCACATCTCATTTAAATCAATGTTTGGAAGCATTTATCTATGGCACGCTTCAGCAGCCAACCGCCGTGCTGCATCGAAGTGACTTGCAAAATGCGAGACTATTTGTCGGTACTCCAGCATTAGACAAGAGTGACCAGTGCTTGTCTAATTTCTGAGATATCGCACACTTTTCCTAATTAGCGAGCCAAATCTAAGTCAGCAGTCAAATCGTCTATTCGGTGACTTTGACAGCGTTACCGGTTTGGCAGAGTGAGGATGACGAGCCGAGCGCGGCCGCTCGCTCGTGCCCGGCTCAGTTTTTGAGTCGCGTGCGACGGCCGCGTTAGCCAAGGCGTTCGTCTCTAGCGCGTTGCGGAGAGTTGATGTGTGGCCGAGCCTCTCTACAGGTTTTCGCGCCTTTAGCCACGCGTCTTAGTTCCATCGCTCACAATCGCACACTCATCTCTCAAATCAAATAACTGATCAAATTTTGTCGATCGCGTCCAACTCGTTATCTTAATCGCAGTTTGTTTTATCAAGCCAGATATACGGTGCGTGCGTTCGGTATCAGGCGTAACGAGAAGATCGCCGTCTCCTGCACTGTCCGAGGCGAGAAGGCCGAGGAGATTCTGGAGAAGGGTCTGCGAGTAAGTCAATCGCCTTGTCGACTGCCACTCTGCGCCCGCGTTTAACCGCGCCTCTCAGGTAAAGGAGTACGAGTTGAGCCGTGCGAACTTCTCCGACAACGGCAACTTTGGCTTCGGCATTCAGGAGCACATCGATTTGGGCATTAAGTACGATCCCAGCATTGGTATCTACGGCATGAACTTTTACGTTGTGCTCGGTCGACCTGGTAAGCCCACTGTTCACTGCTGACTGTTTGAACTGTTGCGAAACGCGCACAATGATGAGTGTTACATTGCGTGGGAATCTCTGTGATTCAATTCAATGAACGGAATTTATTGCAATTTCTGATGCGTTTGCCAACAGTTCAATCGTCGGCTCCACTCTCATGCCTTGTCGACTCTTGACCCTAATGCCGACTGCTTTTACTTTTCAGGCTTCGAGATCGCTTACCGAAAGCGCAAGAATTCAAGGGTTGGTGCATCGCATCGTATTTCACGAGAAGAATCCATGAAATGGTTCCAGACCAAGGTAATGCTCCCTTCACACACACACAACTTGCACACTCTAAATTGCCTCTCTTCATTTAGTACTCTGGTATCATCACGGCCTCGAAATAAGCGACTGCTTTTGCCCGAAAATAATCCCAAAAATTTTTAAACAAATAAACAGAAAAAAAAAAAACAAAAAAAAAAAGTGAAGAAATGGTCGGCGATCGGAAGCAAGAAAGCCAGGGATAATGGTGAGTCAGGAATAGGCATCTTTGAACGGCTTCGAACGCGAGCGAGCAATTTCGATAGGTATCGGCCCCTCTCCTCCTCATAGTCGGCATTTCTGTTTGCCGGCTTCGGTTTGAGCATAATTTTGCAATTGTATCTTGCCGCGCGTCGATTCTCTCCAACACGAAGAACTAAGCAACCTGTAAGGCAGGCAAGCAGACAGACAAAGCGCACTTCAATGTCTGATTATGCGCGAGGCAATCGCTAATCACGTGATTATGATAAAGCGCATGCACGCAGCGGCAATTATGCGTCGACCCCTCGTCTCCACTTACACGTATGCAAAATGAGGCAAATTTACACTGCGAGGTCGCTCGTTCGATTGGCTGAGCGATTGGCTCACGCACAATGCACCAGAGGGGGGGGAGGGAGCGAGTAGGACGGGGGACCCGGCCGCAATTATATTGTGTAGATTAGTGTTTTGCTCCGCTTAAAGCATATATAATTCATAAGCATAGTAAAGAAGAGGACGACGGCGGCGGCAATGGTGCTGAGCGTGCGCTCTCGAGAGCGAGAGAGAGAGAAAGAGAGAGAGAGCGAGCGAGCGAGCACAATGAACGAGAGAATAATATACGAATTTCGCAGCGCACGCAGCCGCCATATTGGATTTTTTTTATAGCATGGTTAAAGCCCGTACACGGTCTAAGCAAAAAGGACGGCGTGCGCTGCTAGCAGGACCTATTAGACGCAGCCAAAGTCAGATTGGAAGAGACGGTCAGGTCCAGAGCGAGAGCAGGTGGCGACCAATGTGCCTACAGGCTTAGTCTGGTGCGTGTCCGCTTTCCACAAGCTCACCCACTGGGTGCTGGGCTCCGAGTGGCTGCTCTGCTCGGCCTCTGTGTGTTGGTAACCTTGAAGCTTGGACACGCAACAAGCCATTCAAAGAGGACTCGGACGGCCGCAGCCCGCAAGTTGTTCCTATTTGGCACGACGAGCTTAGACAAGAGGGATGTGGGCTCACCGTTCGTGTCTTCTTCGCCCGCCGGGGAGGGGGTCCGGGTGGGTCCGAGTCAGAGGGGACCCCCCTGTGTGCACTCTGTCAGTCCGTGTGTGTGTGTGAGTTGCTGTCATTCATTCATTGAACTTGAATTTTTACTCACTTGGTTGTGGATGACGCAATTTTAGAGACAAAAGAGACCTAAACTGCACGAGCACATCTAAATGAGCCGAATAGGCGGTTAAGGTGCGGCGAGCAGGAGCAGCTAGAACAACCGAGCACATATGAAAGGCGGCGCAGCGCGGAGCCAAGCGAAGCGAGAAGCCAGACAGAGACCAGGAGGCGACGGCTTGTACAAGAAGAGCGGCTGTCGAGCCGCGTCTAAGCAGCTGTAGACGAGCAAGATGAGCAAGCTCAGCTTCAGGGCGCGGCAGGTGGACTTTATGAAGCCTCTGCCCGTCTACCTTAACACAGAGCTGCCCGACTTGCAAGATTATGCGTCGATAAATCGCTCTGTGCCCCTGATGCCCACCGGCATGGAAAAGGACGAGGAGGCTGAGCATCACTTGCAGCGGGCGCTGAGCGCGCTACAAGCGTTCGGCGCGGCCAACAACGACGCTTACGCCATTCCGACTCCGAGTGTCGAGATCGACGACAAAATGTACTCGAAAATATACAACGTAGACTACAACCGACCGAAGCAGTATATTCGAATGCAAGCGTTCGACGACGACCAAGACTACCCGGACTACGACGCCGACTACGAGGACGAGCGTTGGCTGGCCGGGCAAAATCTACCTCCCGAGATGAGCGAGCTGCAGCGAGTGCTCTACTTCGAGGCGGTCATGGACCGGCTCGAGAAGGCGACCGACTACTCGAGTCGCCTGATGACACACGACGAAGCCAATCGCCTGATGCGACAACATCTCGAACGAGACGACGAGCACTGCCTTTTGCCCGAGTTTCGCATGCAGGTCTACGAATACTGGAAGCGGAAGCGAGAGGCCGCCGGACACCCATTGACTCCCATAGTCTTGACCGACCGCTCGAGCATATGCACCCAGCCCAGTAATCCCTACCTGGTGTTCAGACGTCGCACTGAAAAGATGCAGACGCGCAAGAACCGCAAAAACGAAGAGCAGTCGTACGAGAAAATGCTCATACTCAAACGCGACCTGCAGCGAGCACACGAGCTCTTCAAACTGCTCAAACGACGCGAGCAGCTCAAGAAGGACCTGCTCAGGCAAACACTGGAGACGTTGGAGAAGCGGCTGAGCGCCGGCGACTTTGACGCGCAGGTCGAGCGCGCACTCAAGAACAGTTTGTTGAAACCGGTCAACAGCGTAAAGGTGAACACGCCGCTGAAGAAGAGTGTGAACAGCGGAGCGGAGCCGGCCTCGCCTCTCGTGCTCCACAAGAGCCAGAAGCGAAAGCGAGAGCAAAAGCCAACGCCACTCGCCGCTGCTGCCGAGCCTGTTTTGAAGCTGGCCAAGAAGCCGGCGCCGCCATCGCCCAACACACTGGCCCAGCAGCGTCGCACGGCCTGCGCCCGTCGACTGCTGGCCACTCTAACCGGCCAGGGCGACGAGCTGAGCGAAGAGAGCAAACAGCTCTTGAACGAGACACTCAAGTCAAGCAAGCAGCTTGGACGTCAGCTGATCGCTGCGGCGCGCAGTCTCATCGAGTGCGAGCAAGAAGCGGACGAAGAGGCGGCAGTCTATGCGGCCAATGACGAGTGCGCTCGCTACGAGCAAGAACTGAAGGCCCACAACGTTCACAACTTGGACGCTCTTCTGGCCGAGACGCGCAACTCGCTGAGCACAAACGTCGATATCGACGGCCACTGGTCGCTCAAGCGCAAAGAAGGCTGTAAATACTTGGCGCCCACAGGCAGTTCAATATACGAAGCGACCGAGTCGAGACGATGCGACGAGCTGCGCGACTACTACTACGGCTTTGCAGTGAGCGAACGCAATCGACAAATGGGCCTTGTGCGGCGCCGCGCTGGCCGTGGCGGGCGAGTAATTCTTGAGCGCGTGTCGCACGATGCCAACAGACGCGCGCACAAGACCTATTACGCTCGCGAGTGTTTTACTCGACGAGCTGCTGGCCGGCTCGAATTACGACGTGTGAGCGGTGCCGACGAGCTAATGGACGAGAGCGAGTCCGAGCCGGAGGACGAGCCGTGCGCGTCTGGCACACGATTCGACCATCAGCTGTTTGCCGTCTACCAAAGAGACAAGGACTGCACTGGCGGCCAAGAGCGGGTGCATGCGGTGCCCGCTGCATCGCTTCGCTCTCCGGTACAGCGACTGGAGGCCGCCACTGTTCGACTGGCAATGGCCGCGCTCAGGCTTCCCGAGCGTCACCTAACAGTTAATGTAAATAAGAGCGAATACGAACAGGAACAACAGCAGCAGCTATACGCTATGAGTCCCAGCGATCTAGTCAAACGACGCGCCCTTGGTTCAACTTCGTCGCTGCCCTCCTCTTCCTGTCCATCGTCATCGTCGTCGTCATCGTATGTGCCGATTAACGGGCACGTTGAGAGCAGCGCTGCAGATGGTGGAGGCAATTATTCGGCCGCTTCTTCCTCGCCTTCGTCCAGCGCCTCGTCGCCCACTCTAGCTGGCGGCCGGCTCAGAGACGAGGAGATGGTTAAGGAGAATCAGATCGGCATTCGCAATCATCTCGACTCAACGCCCAAATGGACGCCCAACAATTCAATACTAACAAACAGTAACATGAATTTGAGCCTTCTCAAGTTCTCTGCGTCCAATGCGTCCATGAGCGCCGCCTCCACCCAGTCCAGCAACAGCGTAGTCAAGCCGTTGGCAGCCGAAACAGGCGGCGCCGGCGCTGGTGGCCCAGTCGGTGCCGCTAACGACCTGCACGCGCACACTCCACCCGCGCCTGCATCCACCAAGCTCGTCTAAAAACCTTCACACTAGGCCGGGCGTCCTTCGTCCTTCAACAACACTTTTCTAAATACATTTTTCCTTGTTGTTTCGATTCAGGCTTTCTTCTATCACATTTTTCTTCTTCTCGTCTGCTGCTTCATCAGTCGCTCTCTATTTGTCGTTTGTTTTTCTTGTTTGATCATTGTTGGTTTCTCGCTTCTCTCTTTCGTTCTTGACGGCTTTTGCTCGAGCGATCGAACGGGTCAATCGAACGATCGTTCCTCCTTTTCGTTCAATTCTAGATTACAAAAAGCCAAAACGATTTCCTAAACCCAAGACACAAGCTATTGACTAGCAGCATTCGCTCTCATCCACACAACAACAGACACACAGTTACCCTTCGCACACACGCCCACACACAAACACACACACACACACACACACAATTCGATCAGATTTGTAAATATTATTTAAAGCTGTTAAATAACTAAGCAAGTTATAAAGGCGAATAAAGTACAAAGCGCGCGCCCGACTAGGCATGTTTTTGATTGCTCACTGAGAGCAGGCAGGAGGGAGGAAGCTGCTCATTGAGTCGCGTTTCGAACAATTTTTATTTACTTGCAGGCTGGTGGTTGCAAACAAACATGATCAGTTTTGCGTTGCTCAATCTTGATTAGAGACAGATAGACAGAGAGAGAGAGAGAAAGGGAGAGGGAGATGGGAGGATGAAAACAGCCCCGAGTCGAGTGAGCCGGGCTTCATGTCAAGCAGTAGCCGTATAGGCAAGTTCCGGCCGAGCAAGCGTAGTCGCCTGGACACGGTTGGCCAAGGCCGACTCGCTGCGTGCATTGTTGCCTTGAGAAGCATTGCAGATTAGTGCGGCTTGGCAGCAAGAAAACGTTGTTTACCCGTCCCAGTACATGTTGTTGGGCGAGGCGTTGTTGCGGCAGTCGCAGAACCAGTCGGCCGAAGTGGTCGGGCAGTTGCAGGCGGCCTCGCCCGTGCCCGACTGGTAGCATCTGAGGCCCACAGTCGAGTTGCACCACGTGTCGGCGTAGCATGCGCCTATGTAGCCTCGCTTGACCTCGCAGACGCCCGTGTCGTTGTTGAAGAACATGTTCGACGGGCCTTGGTTCAAATTAAACGTTATGCGCACACGCAGACCAGAGGACGACGTGATTATTACAAACGCATTGGTTTATGGTTGTGTCGCAGTACAGAGTGGTGTTTGAGTTGCAAGCGCTCGCCGTGTTCAGGCTGCAGTCGAAGCCGGGCACAAGACCTTGAACGACACACGACGTGCCGTCCCAGTAGTAGCCGTTGTAGCACATGCACTGTTCAAAATTGCCCGGACCGTTGGCGCATGTCAGTCCTCGGTAGGCTTGGCACGCAGTCACGCCATAGGTGCCGCAAGCCTGCGCCACCGTGTACTTGTCTACACACGAGCCTGTTGTCAAAGCGTTGTTGATATCAAATCAAACTCAGACCTGCGCTGAACAGCCAACTAAGCCTACCCGAAGTCGCGTAGAGGTCATAGATGGTTCCTGTGTAGAACTGGGTGTAGTAGGAGTTGGACGCGGACGGGCACAGGCAAGTGTAAGTGAAACGATCGCACACAAACGGCGGCGAGTAGCACGGTCCGTTGCACCGCTCCTGGTAGCCTTGATTGGTCAGACTTGACACAAGCGTCGTTAAGCTCACAGAGGCCAACAGCAAAACAAAAGAGGCAAAAAGAGAGCGCACCATGCGAGGCCGTCCCAGAACGTGTTGGTGCCACAGACGCAGTCTGTGCCGTTCCAGATGCGATTGCTCTCGCACTGACACGTGCCCGAGACGCAGTCAAGGTTCCTCACGTTGTCGCAGACGTCCGAGTCCTGGAGACAGCTCTCGCCGTACGTCAGCGGCTTGTAGGTCAAATCGTTCGGCGTGTTGACGTAGAGCAGTATTGCGCACACGCCGCAAGTGAGCAGCACGAGCACCAGATTGCCGACCGCCAAGAACAGCCATCGCGAGCAAAGACACAGGCCGTAGCGGCGCGCTTGACGTCGCGCCCATTTGGCCTCTTTGCCGCGGTCGACCACCTCGTATTCGTAAAAGATCATGTCGCGATCGGCCATGTTTGCAATACGCGACTTTCTTATTCAACTTTTCTTTCTGTTTCTTCTTTCTGCTGGCAATGTTGCTTTCTCTTCAACCTCTCTCTTCAGCCTGCTTTCTGCCTGTGCGTCGATTGCGTAGGCATTTGCAGCCAAGTGCCGCCATGTTTACAAACTCGGGCTTCTCCACTTTGTCGATTAGATTTTACTACCCGGCAACCGGTCTAATTGTCGCCATTTGCGCCTGTCTCACGCGAGCACTAATAGAAACCTAAAAGTCATTAATCACAGTGGCTGGAATGAAAACAAATAGAGCCACTTGAAATCTGGGACCTTTTTCTTGGCCAAATGCCGCATTCGAGCCAATTCTTCAAATTCAATTTCGTTTATTAATTCGTTCAGAAAAAGTAAAAACAAACAAAAAAGCAAACTGAAAACAAAGTAAACACAGAGAAAGAGACAGCGAGCGAGAGAGAAAGGGAGAGAGAGAGGGAGAAAGAGTTCTCAGGAGACAGAGGTTACCGGCTGAGCTGACGAGCCCATTTCTTTGAGTACACGATCGAGCCACTGGAACGGTTGGTTGAGTCTTATTTCGATCCAACAGGGACACGAGCAAACGTCCTGGCGGTAGTAGTCGGCGCCCCAGCCCTTGACGAAGCTCAGCTTTATCACACACATCTGGGCCAGATCGTAGACCGCATCGTAGCCCTGTTCAATCGACTCGTTCAGCATTTGCGCGAACAGGCGCGACTGGAAGACGCGCAAGCTGAAGCCTTTGGCTAGTTTGCAGACCGTGTTGGGATGGAACGCGTGGCTCAGATTGCAGTTGCGACTCTGAATGAACACGGAGGCGTCGGACAAGCACTCGACATAGACGTCACCCTCGTCGTTGTAAATGTGCACACCTGAGCAGCAGCAGCAGCATTTGAGTGAGTTGAATGAGAGAGAGAAGTAAAAAGCGTTTTTCTTACCGCGGCCGATGTGTTTGCGGCAGTTTTCGATTGTACCGCTGCGGTTCACGTTGGAGAACGCGCCCAGACTGAGTCGGTTTGAACGGACACTGGTGGGCATTGTGAAGCCGTCCACAAACAGACTCGAACTTGTGGCATGGAAGAGCTCGCCGATGCGCGAATTAAGCTCGTAGTAGCCGATTGAGCACCACTTGCAGGCGTCTGCGGTGTCTCTGCTCAGCAAGTGAGCGTCTGCGGACGAGGCCATCGAACGGCCGGAGGGTGAGGCCACACTTTCCGTGGATAGCTCGAACGAGCAGTTGCTCATGTTGGACGCGGACGAGTTCAATTGTTGATAGCTAATACACTGATTCACCGAACGAGGAATGCTCGCCGGACTTGACACTCCGCTTGGCTGGCCAGGCGAGGAGAGGGCGTAGTTGTAAATGGCACTGTGTCCCATCGAGTACTCGATCTGCTGCGGGTCCATGACCGACGAGAGAATCGGAATGTGCACCCGCTCGTAGTGGTAGGGGTTGATGCACACTTCGGACAGCTTGGAGCTGAACGGATAAGAGCAGCAGTCGAGCGGGCGCAGCTCTTGCGGCGATTGAAGGTCCGGCCAGCGAAATATGCGGCAATAGATGACATGTGGCAAGCCCTTGCGATGCGAGACCTGGAGACGGCCGTCCAACGACCGCTGGATGGTGATGCACTTCGAGTTGGCGCTCGGATAGGCCACGGTTCGTTCGAGCTGTTCAATGGCGCCTTAGATCAAATTGCGCAAGGCGGTCAGCTTCAGTGGTCTAATAGCGGCCTCAAGCACTTACCCGGCTTGCTCTTGAGCTTCTTGTAGAGAGAGTCGATCGCTTTGTCGACAAATTCGTCGTCTTCGTCGGTCCGCTTCCAGGCGGCCAGCTTGCTCAGCAATGACCTCATCGCGAGTAATGACTACCGATCTACAAAGCAGACAAGGCCATAAATACAATGTGCCAACTAATAGAGCACGTGCAGCTCGCCTCTGAGTGTGTGTGAAGAGGCCAGCTTTCGGCGGCTTTCTTCCATCTCTCTCTCTCTCTCGATCGATTGAAAAACAACTCAAGAGGGTGGAGGCAGATAGAGCACCGAACGAGATAGAAATAAAAGCCATCGTGCGCGCGCATTGTCGGTTTTCGAGTGCGAGTCCTACTCAAGTGAGCGGACGATGTTGGCAGTTTTTGGTAAACAAACCAACGGGCCAATGATCGACGCAGTAGCGTTCCAAAAGTCAACAACAGCGCACCAAAAACAGAGAGAGAGAGAGACAGCGACGTCGATTGGCGAGCGGAATTGTCTGTGCGCTTGTCTGTGTGTGTGTGCGGGGGAGGGCGGGTGGCCAAGGCAAATAGGGCTGAAGAAAGCGGGAGATAAGGCGATTAGGTTTTACGTAAACCGCTTTCGCTCGTCGATAAGACACCGCCAACAGGCATGTCGTCCATCTGGATTTGGTGAAGCGCACTGAGCCAACAGAGGCGGTCGCCAGCAGGTGGTCAATACAATGTCCCGTTCGAATTAATTCGCCGCGTTTATCGTCAATGCCAGAACCAATCGAGTGGCCCAATCGGACCCGCTCCGGTCAAATCCGATTTTCGTCACGTGGCCACGCTGCGCTTTTCTATTATCTATTGTCCCCGTCGGCCAGCTCATCGCTGACTACTTTGGTTCGACTTGTCCAATTATCACGACTGGCCCTCAATGCTAATCGCCCGTTTCCGACGCCAGCTTTTTTTGTTTTTACGTATTCTGAACGCGCACGCAGCCCATCGCATCCTGTTTGATTCGACGCGGCTTTGTATTATCAATGAGCGCCGCCTCGCCTGCTCAGACTCTGTCGGTGCCTCTCATTCTCTAAACGCACGCAACGCGACCCTCTGGCCCTCGTCTTATCTTATCGAGCGGGCGGCCGAATGTGAATTTGATAAGTTTACTCGTCTACAGTGGAGACTGGACGACCGTTCGATGATTGGTCTGCTCTCAATCTTGTTGTGCCCACTGGCCGTCTCCTTGCCCAGACTTGTTTACGAGTTTTTACTCAACTGTCGGCAAAAATGCACAACAGGCCTGTTGACATTCAGACGAAGCTGTGAATGAAAACCAGAGCGAGACGCTCATGCGGTTCAGAACGCAGCTCGGAAAAGTTGCAATTTGTTTGTATTTGTTTGGTAATCGAAAAGAACGCGCCAAATTGGGGCAACGGACGCGAGCGAGGCGAGATGAGGCCGACGTTCGGCAGAGTAAGCGATTCGCGGTCCGTCGAGAGCGAGCTTGGGAATCAGTGATGATGATGAGGAGCTATGATTCTTGAGGCAAATGAAATGAACATTATGTCGGATCGAAACAAGCCGATCGCGGGCGTTAATCGGCTTCAGGCCGAGTTTATTACGAAATTAGTAACACACAGCCGAGCAGAAAGCAACGCTCGTCGGCTTCAGGTCGACCGCTAGTCTGATCTGCAACGGCGCACTATTCGGCGCCTCATTTATCGAGTCTCCGCAAGTGTCCACCCATTCACCTAACCTTTGGCTGCTCGCGATTATTATTAATTAAAGAACCGGCCTACAATGCAAAGAGAGGGCCACCGAGAGAGAGAGCCACCGAGAGAGAGCCGCCGAGAGAGAGAGAGAGAGCCAGAGAAAGGCAATGTTCTTAGGCTCTAAATAATTCGCGCTACATTGGCTTCTCTAATGGCTCGGCCGCTCTTAGTTTCCCATTCTATTCAATGCTTGATTCGAGCAGAGACAGTCGCTCTTGACCTGAGCGCGAAAAGCCCGATGGCATGTCCACTCGGCTCCGTCCTATTCACGGTCTAGTCGACGTCGTGGCCATAAATGTTTTTCGTTCAAGTTGTTGCTGATTTTCTTAATTAATTTCACCTCAGACCTCAATCTCATTGATCGCAATTCTTTGCAGCTTACTCGCTCATTTCGCTCTCCTTGAGCTGTCGAGCAACGCTGTCCGAACGCTGTTTAATTTTGCTCTCTAATGTGCACAGATTTGTTCTGGCCGGGTTTGAGCTATTGAATAGAACTGCAAGTGCTACTATACACGCAGCGCACTAGACTATAACGAAAAGTAAGGAGATTGAAGAGAAAGAGGACGAGAGAAAGAGAAGCGGATAGAGAGAGAGAGAGAAAGAGAGAGAGAGAAAAGGAGGAGGAGGAAGAGGACGAGAGAAAGAAGCGGGCAAATTAATTGTGCGAACGAGCCAGCGCAAGTTAACATAAACAAGCGAACGATGGCAGAAGATAGAAAGCATCAAACAACGGCTGGCTCGGGCAGCGACCAGGACGCTGCAAACACCTACAAGATAATCGTTGTCGGAGCGGGCGGTGTGGGTGAGTAGACGTTCTCGACGATTTGAACAATGGCGCTCACTTTGACTCTCACTCTAGGCAAGACGGCGCTCACTTTTCAATTCACACTGGTCAGCAAGCTCAATCTATTGCGCTAGTCGCTGCTCTAATCGTCATTCTATTCGCACAGTCATTGTTCCCGACCGACTATGATCCGACCATCGAGGACTCGCACACCAAAAACTGCATGGTCGATGGCCAGCTCGCCCGACTCGACAGTAAGATCATCTGCGGTCACCTTGTCGCCCGGTCAGTTTGATTTAGAAACGAATAGTAATCGACACTGCCGGACAAGAGGAGTTCAGCGCCATGAGGGGTAAGTTAAACGGTTGGCTACAAGGGCCAAGTGTCGCTCATCCACGTTGATACTCAAGACCAGTACATGCGAGGAGGCCAAGGCTTTCTGCTCGTCTTTTCACTCACCGAGCCCAACTCGTAAGTGAATCTCAACAAGTTCTGAGCAGGCGCGCGAGCTCAACGCCAATTGGCAGACTAGTCGAAGTCAGTCGAATCAGGCAGCAAATCCTGCGCATCAAAGACCGCGACGACTTTCCAATGATACTCATCGGCAACAAGTCCGACTTGACTCGAGACCGCAAGGTTGGTTCCTTCTCAAAGTGAGTCGGACAGACACACTGATTGGACACGCTTATCTAGGTGACCGCCGAGATGATCAGTGAACTGGCAGGATCGATGAAGTATTACGAGACGAGCGCCAAGCTAAAGACAAACGTCGACGACGCCTTCTACGAGCTCGTTCGATACATTCGTCGCTTTCGCCTCGTGGACCGCGCAGCCTCGGGCGCCGAGAGCCAACTGCAGCGACGGCGACGACGCAAATGTGTTCTTCTTTAAACCGTTACATTTACCTTCTGTTTTGTTGTTTCATACCAAGAGCCAAAATAAGAGAAAACTTTACGCAAATAGTTGACGACAATAAAAATCTATTTTCTGCGTACCGGCTATTCTGACAGCAGCCGCAGAAGGGCAGACTTGGTGTGGCAGTTGAAGAGGCAAAAAAATAACAATAAACCACAAGAGCCTAGTATTGCCAGGCGGTCATCCATCCAAGTACTAACCGGGCTCGCTTAGCTTGGGTGATCGGACGGGGCATTCAACGTGACATGGTACTAGGCGATGAGGGGAAAGCGGTTTAAACTTGACCATAAGTCGGCTGTCGGTTCAATAGTTGTCGAAACGAAATAGTTGTCGAGTGGCCACACCCCGAACGCAATTAATTCACTCAAACATTCGATCAGATCAGTTTAATTCTGCAAGCGACGGACATGTTTGGTAGGACCGAGGCAAGTCTATTATTGTTGCGTTGCCTAGCAATGAGTCGAGCAACAAGTCGGGCACTGAGCAGTTGCCTCGACGACCATTTTCTATCTGATTGCATTCGAGGCGTTAGTTTGCCGCACTCGACGCCAGGAGACGGTCGCACTTTGATGCGGCTGGCATTGGACACACATACACACGAGATTGGGTCGGACGAGTGTCCATGCACATTCTCTGTCTGGCCGGAGAGCTCGCACACACTCGCTCGCTGCACTCCTCTCGAGTAGAGTGGCGTCGACGGCCATTGGGAGGAACGAGAGAGAGAGAGAGACAAAGAGAAGTAGAGAGAGAGAGAAAAGTAGAAATAAAAGGAGAAAGAGAGCGAGACAGAGAGATCGTTAGCAGTCAGAGTGCTTCGAGCATTGCAATTCCTCGCGCGCATTCACATACACATGTACACACATACACACACCATACAGATACAGAGAGAGAGAGAGAGACACACACACGCACACGTTCAGACACATTTGATTCGAGAGCAGCTCTGCCTGAGCCGTAGAATGACCGAGAGAAAGAGAGAAGACCAGGCGAATGTCAAGCCAGCGTCGAACGCTCACAACTCTCCTCGCTCTGCCTCCACTCGCTGCTGATTATTCGACCGACGCTAATGAGCTGACGGCGAGCATTTCTTAGATACTCGAACATGTCCTCGTACAAGCCGGGCGATAGCAAGAAGGAAGAATTCCGAAAGTACTTGGAGAAGGCCGGAGTCTTGGACGCTCTAACCAAAACGCTGGTGAATCTGTACGAAGAGCCCGAGAAGCCCAACGACGCGATCGAATTCCTCAAGCGCAATTTGTGTAATGTTCCTCTCTTGCCTGTGCAGCCATGCTCGTCTGAAATCGTGTAATCAATTCACTTTAGCCAACACGGGGCCGGACAGTGTCGAAGTGATCGAACTGACCAACGAGATCGAATCGTTGCAGTAAGTGTGCGTCACGATTGCTTGTGCTCTGCTGCTGCGATTAAAAGCGAATTAAAGAGCTCAGCTGGACCGATTGAAGAGCGAGAATGAACAGCTGAAGGAACGACTGGCCAAATACGAGCCGGCCGAGGACACGGCCACAACAACCGGCAAATGAACCTCACTCAGCAGTGACTCTTTCAAATGTGTGTTTTGTTGCTGCTGTCGTCGACCGCATTCTGCCACTTTCTGCCACCCGAGACCCTATTTTCAATTTGAACAAGTTCACTTGTTTCCACATTGAAGCGAATAAATTGTCCGCTCACCCTTGCAGTCTCTGTTTGTCTTGGAGGCCTCACCTGATTGAGGGTCTAATCGCGGTCTACCGCCATCTTTGCTCGCTTGCCCGGGCAATCGTTCCTTGCCTCGGCTTATCTTGGCCATGACCACTCACGTGCCCTCATCACACTCGCATGACCCGTCAAAAAGCCCCTCTCCCTCCTTCTCTCTCTCTCTCTCTCTCTCTCTCTCTCTCTATCTCTATCGCTCTCTATTTTTCCCGCTGTCTTCTTGTCGCTTGCACATAAATGGCCGATGAGAACTCAGACCAATGTTAACTTGCGTCTCATTCTTCGTCTCACGCGATTTTCGTCTTATTTTGCCCAATAGATGAACCATACACTTGTAGTGGCCGTTTTGGTCGCATTGGCCACCCTGGGCCAGTGTGTCAAGATCGAGTCGACAATTCACAAGCAAATGCAGTTCGACCGACGAGGCATCAAAGTCGTTCACTATGCGCACAAGACAAATGGCAGAATTGAAGTGAGCTCGGTGCCAGTCAGGAACCTGAACATCGAGCTCGACTCGGACTGGCTCGCCAAAAGTCTGTGGACTGGCGACGTCTACAACCAGACCGGGTGAGTGTGGCCGCCGTTCTGTCGAGCAGCAGCTAATCGATTGGCCTGCCAGATGGTCGTTGCTCGAAATAGAAACGAACGGAGCAGCAGACGACCGCGACCAGGCGTTCGCTGCCGGCTTCCTCGAAGGCTTTTTGACCCGCGGTACGCATACTCGACGCCAGCAAGACTCGATCAGTGCTTTCGTCTAATCTTCATCAACAGAGCACATTTCGCTTCATCTGCTCAACACGGTCGGCGATTTCTGCGTCGACTCGAGCACTCAGCAATGCGCTCGTCTGATCGACTTTCTGACCAACAACCTGAAATGGATGCAAAGTCAGATCGAAGCGAATCCGCAAGATCCCTACTGGCATCAGGTAGGGTCTGCTGCTTCCTCTCTTGGACAACAAAGCACCTGAGCCGATGCGGCAACAAGGTCGATTTGATTTTGGTCCAGTTCGTCGGCCTATTCCACGGCTATCGAAACCTCACCGAACGATTCGAGGCCAAACAGAGCGTGCTCGAGCCCATAATCAGAGACATAAAGCCCTACCTGAATCTGCTGTAATTGCGAATGTCGCTCGACTCTTGGCCGACTCGTCTAATCCGATCAAAAGGGTTCTTCAGCTCAACGGAGACTTGGAAGAGTTGCTCGCCTCATTCGATCGAGTGTCTAATCCGTTCTTGGCCGGCTCGTGTTCTGCCCTTGTCAAGGTTGGTCGATTTACTTCGCTTCTTGCTCGGCTCTTGTCCGGCTGGTCAACGATTGCCTTCAGCTGCTGCCTCGCAATCAAGACCTGCTCGTCTCGCACGAGACGTGGGGCCCGTATGAGAACATGCTGCGCATCTGCAAGCACTTTAAGCTCAATGTTCATCTCTCGCTCGACGGTTTGTTGGCAAAGTTTTCTCATTTCAGCTGCTGCCCGCCAACTCGGACATTTACGTCTCGCATGTCACTTGGACCGTGTTCGAGTCGATGCTTCGAATCCTCAAACACTACAAGTTCAACTTTCACCTGAACCGAGTTGGTAACGGCCAGTGACATGTTGACATGTCTGACTCGTCGGGCTCAAAAGCGAAATTAAATTCTTGCTCAAACTTTAGATCCGAGCGTGGTGCCCGGCTCGCAGATCTCCTTCTCCTCTTATCCTGGAATCTTGACCTCGATCGACGACTTCAACGTTATCAACTCGGGCCTGGTCGTGCTCGAGACCACCATCGGCAACGCCAATCCTGACCTGTGGAAGTACGTGACTGCGGAGAGCAACCTCTACTGGATTAGGAACGTGGTTGCCCATCGCCTGTCGTTTCGCGGCGCCGACTGGGCCCAGTGGTTCTCAATGCACAACTCGGGCACGTACAACAACCAGTGGATGATCATCGACTACAAACTGTTCTATCCTGGCGAGGAGCTCAGACCCGGCCTCTTCACCGTTCTCGAGCAGCTGCCCGGCAAAATAGAATGGAGCGACAAGACCCAGGTGCTCGCCGACACCACTTACTGGGCGAGCTACAACATTGCGTGAGCGTTCATTTCTTTTCAAATTTTTAAACCTTAACCCTAAACCGGCCCGAATGACCTTCAGCTACTATCCGGACATTTACAACATGAGCGGCACGTACGAGTCGTATCTCAAGTACGGCTCGTTCTTTTCGTACCAGAACTCGCCCCGAGCGAGCATATTCCGTCGAGATCAGCACAAGGTCGTCGACTTGGACTCGATGATCACAATCATGAGGCAAGTCCTTCTTCAGCAGATAATCGCCTCAATCCTACTAACTGTTGCGATCAGGTACAACAACTACACCAAAGAGCCGTTCTCTCGCTGCGAGTGCTCGCCGCCCTATTCGGGAGAGAACACCATCTCGGCTCGGTCGGACCTAAATCCGGCCAGTGGCAAGTACCCGTTCGACGCGCTAGGACACCGCGATCACGGCGCGACCGACATGAAACTGACCAACTGGAAGATGGCGCGTAGTCTGGAGTTTATTGCCGTCTGCGGTCCGACCTACGACAACGAAGACGTGCCTCCGTTCAAATGGAGCGAGGCCGACTTTGGCAACACAACAAACCACTTTGGCCATCCGGACTTGTTCAAGTTCGATCCACAGCACATCAAATGGAGACTGTGATTGCACTCAGTCCGTCTCTCTTTCACTGATCAAAAGTCGTCGATTTAGACCAACTTGAGACATGCTTTGACAATAAAGTTTAACTGAGACTTTGATTTCGACCTTTTGGCGACTTGCAGCCCATTCGACCCGTTTGCGAAACGAAGGATCGATGGCTATGGCCGTGATCGTTTACTTGCCAAGTGAGAGCAGTGTCGACGAGTCGATCAAGTGAATGATTTTATTTGAGTGCTCCGGGCAGAACGAAAATAGGCGCCACGGCCGGGCACAACGAGAGAGCTCGTCTCAATGACCGGCTTGTTCTCTCGTTGTTCGCCGAGCTTGAGCTACGAGCCGCTTTGCTTTTTTGTTAATACGCTCCAGTCTCCATTCTAATTTGCTTAGCTCTCTCTCACACACACACTAATGCGCACGCTTCTTTCTTTTAGTTCGCATCGCTGATATTAATTGAATCTTTTGGTTAGTTACCGAGCGCACTTTAAACAATACACACAACAATTTAAGTGCTGATACGACTGGTCCGATCACAATTCTCTGCCGCCACTGCTGCCGCCAACACCACCGTCGTCGTCGTCGTCGTCGTCGTCGTCGTCGTCATGATCTCAGTGTTGCAATCAAAAGAAAGAGAGAGAGCGAGGGAGACGGTGTGGCAAATAGAACAACAACGACCTGGTGACCGCCGCTATCGAGAATGAATAGCGAGTCTATGCTTCCTCAAGAGCTGGATGGTCAGCGGTGCGAGACTCGCTTGGCTTCACATTTCGCCTCAACGAATCTGAAATGAAACCCGGGCAACACACACAAGTGGCCGCTTTCGAAACAGAAAGGCGCGAAAAGAGGTCGTCGTCGTTCTCTTCAATGGCTTCGCGGCAATCCGCCCGCCGCTCTTCGCACTCCTAATGCGTGCAAATTAGCCACGCATCTATCTGCTCATCTAATCTCGCCTCGGTTTGTTTGTTTGCGCGTGAACTCGCGCCCAAAGCCAATTGAACTCAGCTTAGCTGTTAAACATTAAATTCACATCGGTCCTAGGCTTAGTGCGCCTCAATTACTCGCTCGCTCTGGCTCGCCTCTCGCTGTCTCTCTTTCGCTCTGCCTCTCTCTCTCTCGTTTGCCAGCTCTTGTAATATGCAATCGCTGACCGACTCTTTACTCGTTGGCTCGGTGCAATCCTCGTCACATTTGAGCCTCCTCTCTCTCTCTAGATCTGTGCGCTCAATGTTGTTTTCGCAGTCTCACATTTCTCATCGTTTTGTTGGCGTTTATGATTTATTGCGCTCTCCGCTTGCGTAAGAGCGTCGTTCAACTGGGCAGTGTTGGTGTCAGTGCTGGCCGGCCAGTGTGTGCCAATTGAGTAAACAGCTCGTCGGGGTGTTGTTTGACAAGTGTTTGCTCAGGTGAGAGATTACCTGCAACAAGCGAAATGCCCACAGTCGGCTTTTGTTTGCTTCTGGTTGCCGCTTCTGGCCGGGTGCCGAACGCATTAAAATTTGGTATTTTGGTGCGAGCGTTGCGGAAGCCGGCCTGCAGTTTACACCGCAATTAGACGATTTAGCGTCGAACGAGCTTTGATTGCAGATTGCAACAAGATTAGCCAAGCACAATTCAAATTTTGGCCTTTTTAACTTTTACACAATTGACCTTAGCTCTCGTTTGCTTTCTTAATTTCGTTTACTCAACGCCGCGGCGCTCTCTCCTTTTTCCTCTCGCTCCCTCCATTTGCTCTCCATCTCGCTCTCTCTCTCTCTCTTGCTGCCTCTGGCCGTCGCTTGTTCTTCTCGATTGTCGGTTTCAAAATCCGTTCAACAATAAGAGAGGAAGGGATAGATAGCCCCAGAGCGAGAGAGAGAGAGAGAGAGGGAGAGGGAAGGAGTCAGGGAGGGAGTGAAAGAGAAGAGGCGTCCGTCGCTCTATTGTCTCTTGAACGTGCGTTGTTTGATGGTTCAAGTGACTCGACCTTTTCAAACGGGAAAATGGCAACAACTATTTCTAATCCTGGTCGTTTTCATTTCGAGGCGCAATCTTTCTCTCTGTTTTCTATTTCTAATCTGTTTCTAATCGCCCGTTTCACTTACACAGTCAGATTAAAACGAGCAGAAGCACAGCGCCCAACAAGGTCCAACAGCAAAGACCAAATAGCGAGCAGACGAAAGGAGTTCGAACGACCGAGTTTACGCACAAGTGTGGCGACCACTGCTCGTCAAACAGACAAACACCGCAGCAGCAGCAGCAGGAGTGGCACCAAGAGATCGTAAGAAATGAGCGAGAACTTGGCGCAAATAGTGAGCGCGATCGACGCGTGGCAAAACACGCAGCAGCACTCGGTGAGCATCGAGCACAAATGGTGCCTCAGTCGAATGTCGTCGCTCTCCAATCTGATGGCGCCCGGCGAGAAGGTCGAAAGCGAGCCGTTCTCGTACGAGCAGCCGGCCGACTCGGGCACCGAAGATTCGAGCGACGAGCGGCTCCAATCGAATTCAAGTGGCCACCATGGGACAGGCGGCCGGCTCCCGCTGCTCGACGTGCGCCTTCCGTTCAATCTAAGTCAAGTCTACGATAAATGCCTGAGAGAGCTTGCCTGTCGAATAGAGCTGGAGCTCGCCTCCTCGTCGGCCAGCTCGCCTCTCCAACTTCGCCTAAATTTAGTCAGACAGCGTTCGGACAGCAGTGCCCAGCCGGCCATCGATCAGTCGCTTGGCGCCGAGTTAAAGCTCAAATTCAAGCTCAACGTCTACTTGCTAAACTCGGCCATGACCGAGCTGTTTGCCAGCCGCTGCCAACAGTTTGAGCTGAACATGGCCGAGATGGGCCAAGAGCTTGGCCTCCTGCGACAAGTCAACTTGACCGATTTGCCTCGATTCGACGAGCTCGTCGACTGGCTCAACAAATTCAACTCGAACGACTTGTGTGTGTTGGTAAACTGGAGCGTCTATGCGCCCAAGGTCGACACTTGGATCAGTCAGGATGCAGCTCACGAGCCGCTCAATCATTCGGTCTACAGACACAACTCGCTTCGAATCGAGTCCAAACTGAAGCAGACGCCGACACAGCAGCAGCAGCAGCAGCGAGAAACTGTTGCGCAAGAACAGCTTCTA
Organism: Proales similis; assembly: GCA_019059635.1. NCBI lineage: Eukaryota > Metazoa > Rotifera > Eurotatoria > Ploima > Proalidae > Proales > Proales similis. Next base: position 966,070 of record JAGVRJ010000015.1, read on the forward strand.
AGCTCGCACAAATTCGCGTGGACAGTGAAAGAGTGGCGTTCGTTTGTCGAGTCCAACCGTGCATTTATGACCGGCGCAGACAGCAAAGTAAAGCTCAACAAGCTCAAGAGTCGCTTGTTCAGTTTTGACGCCAATCAGGCGGGCGATGGCGACCAGGCCGGCGAGTTGGAGGCGGCGCTCAAATCCATCAAGTGGCGAGTACAAGTCTACCCGAACGGCTACGACCAGCGGTTCAGTCAACATCTGTCGCTCTTTCTCAGCTTTGACCGCATCGAGTCTGAAGAGAGCGGCAAGAAAAAGTCGGAGCTGAGCCGCGCCGAGCTCAACTACGATCAAAACGGCCTGTTGTTGTTTGTCGACCGAGATGCGGGCGAGGCCCAAAGCGAGAAGAAAAAGCGCAAGAGACGCAAGGCGTGCGTCAAGGCCAGCTTTGAAGTGTGCATTCTGGACAGTCAGGGAAATGCGGTGGACAAATGCAGCTCATCGCCGCAGCTGTTTGAACTGCACGGCTGCTGGGGCTACAGCGAATATCTGGCCTTCAACGACTTGTACAGAACCAACTCGAAGTATCTGCACGACGACTGCTTGTTCCTCAGCTGTCGAATTCGCCTCTTTTACACGAGCAGCGAGCTGAGCGAGAGCAGATGCGGCGTGCCGGACTCGGCTGTGCGCAGTCGATCGAGCACGCCGCTCCAGCGCTTTGCGCGTCGACGTCGCCAGTCGACACTTCAAGACCCCAACTCTCTCAACAGTGACCTACACCGACTCTACTTGGGCGGATTCAAGCACGATCTGATTATAAGAGTGTCAGAGAATGAGGCGGCAGCGGCGGCCGAATTCAAGGCGCACAAGCTCATACTCGCGTCCAGGAGCGAAGTGTTTCAACGGATGCTCTACCAGGACGAGCGGGCAAACGAGTGCAGCCTTCTGGAGCTGGTCGACGTGGACGCGCGCGTAGTTCAGGCCTTTCTTGACTTTGTCTACACAGACTCGCTGCCACAGAGGGCAGCGAACAGCAGCAGCCAGTCATCGAACGAGCCCGATGCGACCAGTGTCGACGCCGAGCAGCACATTCTCTACGTCGAACTGTTCAAGATGGCGCACAAGTACGGCGTCTACTCGCTAATAAGCGCGTGCGAGCAAGAGCTCATTCAACTCGTGCGGCCGGACACGTTGGTCGAGCTGCTGGCGCTCTGTCACTTTTACAATCCATCCAAACTCAAGCAGCACTGTCTGCAGTTCCTTGCCAAACACGTCTCGCAGATGGTCGCTCGCTCGGACTGGGCCTATCTCGAAAAGTGCTGTCCCAGTCTGATAGCCGAGGCGTTTCGCTTCCTCTACATCAAACAGCAACAAAGCTACATTGGCGTCCTATGATCTAATTGCTTTTGTATTTACGGCCAATAGGCGAATTACGCAAAATGAAATTTTAAATCAACTAAAGCCCATTCTGGTTGCTCCTTCTGGTCGGCATATTTGCTCACTTTGTGTGTGTGTCATTTCACCGCGGCAGTCTCCTCGTCTTGGTCGCTCTCGACGTCGTAGATGCTGAACCAGGCATGACGATGTTGTCGCTTGAGCCACGCCATTACGATCGTGAACGCCACCGCCAACAGGATTAGGACACCGATGCAGGCTGCGTAGATTGGCGCGTCCAGTTCGGGCAGGTCGGCCGCGTCTTTGCTAGTCATCAGCTCAACGTTAGCCGATCTCTACAATTAACTAGTCTAAAGCTGATTAGTAATCGATGCGTCAACTTGAGCTATTTTAACAATTATTTCATTTCAGCCTCTCGCGCTCTGCCCTCTCTCTCCAGCTCTAAGTTTCCCTTCGCATTCTCATGGTTTCATTTAGTTGAGCCTCTCTGCGCTCGTCATTTTCGTTGTCGTTCTCTCTCTTTTTTCATTTTATTGTCTTGTTTGACACGAAAGCCAGGTAGACGCACAAAGCAACACCAAGGTGTAAATGCAGCCAACTGGCGAGCAAATATTTTCGGCCTCGTCGGAAACACGGCCTATTCCCTGGCCCTTGCTCTGCCTCCTTGCGTTCATCTCCGTCTCGATTCATTATTATTATTATTACTTTTTGGAGGGAATCGCGATTGGCGACATCTGCTCCGTAAGCGACTGAGCCAAATGACGCAACAATCGCGCTGGAGCTCGTCGACTCGGGCCGACTCTCTACTCCTTGAACGTCACTTAATTGCCAATCGCTTCTCGTTCAATCATTCTTTTTTTCTGCACAAGATGAACTTTTTCAATGCTTTCAAGCAAGTGGGCAATTTTCGCCAGCAGAAAGGCGGCTCCAGCCTTGAGTGTGTAGCCGCTGATATCCAATCGTCGACGAGTGTAGAATAAATCTACAAAGTCGCTTGCCGCCGGGGTCAACATAAATGCTTCCTTGAAACGCAGAAATCATGGGAACAGGTATTTTTGTTTTGCCAAGTCGCAGGGTTTCAGCTAAATGTAGAAAGTCGATGACATTTCAGGCTCCTATAAATTCAAGGCGGCTCGTGAAGGAGAAACGCTAATCTTCAATCTCGAATCAAAATGCTGCTTTTGAATGTGTTTTATTTGCTGCTTTCTGGGCAGCTGCTTCTTTATGTCCAAGGTGCAGTCAAGGCGGTCGCTAGTGGTTACTTAAGACGTCCGGCGAGCTCTCAGAGTAAAGAGCTTCCGTCTGGCCACTCGTCTATAATTGGCGTGGTTCAATCGCCCACCGAGGCGGCTTGTGCTGTAAGCTGTCTCAAAGATTCCAACTGTGACGGGGTCTTGTTCGATGGGGCCAACTGCCAACTAACTCGCTGTCTAGACACTGACGACCTAGTTTCCGCGTCGGGCAGTGGCAATAGTTTTCTCACCAAGAAACGGCTTTCGCTTGAAGGCGAGCTCAAGCAAACCTTAAACTTTCACAGCGATGCTATCTACGACATGATTCTGCTGCCACACGGCGAAATCGCCACCGGATGGCGCGACAATGACATCATGCTCATTAGCCGGAAAGACTGGACTCTTGAGGGCAATTTGATCGGTCACACTGGCTACGTTACCCGATTCGCCCTGATGGCCAATGGATACCTGGCCAGTTCATCAAGAGATTTTACAGTCAAAATTTGGAATGTGCCAAAGCGACAGCTGATCAGCAGCCTCGAAGGGCACAGTCAAACCGTTTGGTCCGTGTGTGTGTTGTCTGAAGATGAGCTGGTCAGTGGCGATTCAAGTGGAGAAGTTATAATCTGGAACTGGAAAGCCCAGGCAGTGCGAGTAAGGAGAGATGTGTTCGTTTGGCATGTCTGGTATTTACTCGTTCTACCAGACGGACGTATTGCGAGCGCTTCCGGTGACAATTTGGTTCGAATACTGAATCCAAACGACTTGAGCTTGTCAGTTGAGCTACCTGATCATACCGACGAAGTGATAATGCTCCGCTTTCTTCCCAACGGAAATCTCGTCAGCGCTTCCTACGACGGCAATCTGAGAATATGGGACACCCAGACTTGGCAGCTGGTGAATACCATATTCGACAATCCGAGCGGAATCGCCGCCATCATTGTGCTTAGGTCCGGAGAGGTCGTCACTGGCAACTACGATCAGACTGTTCGAATTTGGGACGTTGAATGCGGAATTTTAAGGCTGTCGCTCACTGCACACACTGATGACATTTTCTCGCTGCTAGAATTGCCTGACGGCACTCTGCTCACCGGCTCAGTGGACACCAAAATCAAAGTCTGGCATTGACCGACTGCTCGCAATCCACACTCATAGCAGCTCTGTCTGACCCACCCTGAAGGCCCATTTCTGCAATAAATGTAAAAAAAAAAAAATCCACCAACTGAATAGACGGTTTTTATTCTTTGTACATTTTTTTGCGTCGCCGGGTTTCGTTTTCCTCGTAAGACTGCCTGAAAGCCACCTTGAGCTTGGGCAGCACTTGAGAAAGTTTGACGACGTTATCGGGCGTCAGACGCATAAAGTCAAACGCCTGGCCGATTCGATCGCCTTTTATGTCGTCGATGGCCGACAGCTTGTTGTAGCGCAGACTAAAATGACTCAGAGCGGTCCACTTGGCGTTCATCCTTTGGCTGACGTCGACCACTTCGCCGATGGTGCAGTGCTTCTTGCGCACCGCCTCGTCCATTAGCGAGTTGTCAAATGTGCATTCATGAATCAAGAGGTCGCAGTCGGCGCCCAGCTCAATCAGCGATTCGGTCGGCCTGCAGTCGCCCGAATAGACGATTGTAAAGGGCGGTTGCTCGGGCCGCCTTATTTTCAGCTTGCAGCCAAACGACTGGTAAATGTGGTCGACCGCGATGCTCTTGAGCTCGTCGATGCCGTTCAGGCTGCATTGCTCGTTGAACTTGAGCTGCTCGGGCGACGACCATCGGAGCGCTTTGCTCTCGTCTTTGCTCAGCTCGATTGAGTTGTTGGACACCAGTGAGAGGTAGCTGCTCACAAACTTTGGATAAAACTCTTCGGCGTTTTGCAGGTAGCTGCGCAGCGAGAGCGGATAGAGAAGATGCAGCTTCTCGTAGGCGAGACCCAGTCGCTCGAACGCCTTCGCTCGGCCATGAACGAGGCCGCATAGGCCGCTGTAATGGTCCAGATGATTGTGCGAGATGAATATGGCTTTCAAGGCCACTAGCTGCTGGTCGAACTGGCCGTCGCCGAAGTAGCGGTGAATTTGATTCAAAGTTCCTTCGCCGCAGTCCAACAAGACGGACACGTTCTGCGCAGCTCTGACCAGAATCGAGCTGATGTTTCGGGCCGGCGAGGGCGAGGCGCTCGCAGTGCCCATGAATATCGTCTGCGGGTAGACAGACGACTCGCACACTCGGTCGGAGGTGATCGATTCGCTGTTGGCTTTGAGCTCGTCGAGTATTTGCTGCTCGTTTGAAGGAATGCCGTCGATTTGAATTCGCTCGTTTGTCTCGTAGTAGTTGAATATCTCTGATCGAAACGAGGCGTTGTCAATAGACTTGAGCTCGTCGAGTTTGAGCTTAAGCTGCGGCTGGATTTGAAACTCCATGCCAGACTTGGCCTGAATGAAGCGAATTGTGTCGCGAAGCGCCAGCTCTTTCCTCTCACTCTCGATCACTTGTTGGCCAAACTCGCTCGTCTGGCCGGGCAGCAGGCTGAACATGCTCTCGTCGATCAAATTCAGGCGCGCCTGAATCTCGTAAATCTTGCCAATGTCGGTGTTGGCGAACTGCTCGTCCAGGAACGTGTGAATGCATTCTGGGTTCAATTTCGAAATGTTCACCAAGCGCTCGATGTAGTCGGGATGGTTCAGCACAGACGAGTCGGCCGCGTGCATCACCAGACTAAAGTCGCTCCAGTTCAGATCTAGCCGGTCGAACGCGTTCAAGTCCGGCACGTCGATGAAGAGAACTCGCCGCTCTACCGACTCGTCAAAGTCGAGAAAGTCACTGGCGCGCAGAACTCGTCCGTCGGGCAGAGTGACGTCCGCTCCGCTCTTCAATTCTCGAATCCAAGCGCCCGACTCGACGCCTTGCTCGATCAGCTTTTCCACAATGAACCGAGGTGAATGCTGTTTGAATTTGAATGAGTAGGAGACACGCTCGTCAGCGTGCACGATCTGCTCAATGCTCAAGTGCTCGTCACTGTACGGTCCGTTGGCGTATTGCACCGCGTCTGTCTTGAGTCGCTTGTCCAGAAGCATTCGTCGCTCTTTCATGCTGATGGCGAACGGAAAATGCAGTCGGACCTGGTCGACAGCGCCTTCGTCGCTCATTTCCTTGCTCAAACTCAACATACCGCCAAGAGCGCCCAGCTCCCGTCTCGTGACCAAAATGTGACCGAGCCGCTTGGGCTTTAGATTCTGATAGGCCATGAGCCTTTGCACTCCCTCGCCGCAGTTTATCAAGTACCTGAACTTGGTGGTGACCACCATCACCGACTTGGGCGAGCAACCGAACCCGTTTGAGATGACACGAATCCGCGCGTGGCTATTATCCATTGTCGCCTCCTTTTCCAAGCAATAAGATCGTGCTGGCCACAGTCGCTGCTTCAGGTTGCTTCTTTTCGAGAACGTGTCTCTCGCCGCTGTTCTCAATTGTGCCAGCATTAGCGTGATCTGGAAAACTTGCGCTAACTGGCCAAATTCGTTTTGGCTCTTCTTGCAATCTACTTCAATGCAAATCGACAAAACAAACTTGACAATTTATCCAGCCTTGGCATTCGCCAACTTGCCCATTTATAGCCACCGATCCACAATTCATCCCTCATCTCTTTTTTTCGCTTTTTTTCTCCTCATGCCAAAGGAGACCCACGATGGCCTTGTTCCGTGCTCTCAGACTCGTCGTAGGTGTAAAGACAGTTTTCTTTTTCCTTTTACTCTGCGAATGAGTCTCTTGCTACTTTTTGGGCATTTGAACATTTTTCAAAGAAAAAAAAGCCAAGTTTCGTCCGAGTGGAGAAAAATGACGAAACATCTTGTTTAATGGACGGGCTGGCAATTGACGGGCATACCGAAGCTAAGTAGAAGTTAAGTAAGCTTGCGTAGAAAAGCGTCGAGCAGAGAGCAGCAGCGTAGCAAGCGCACTGCTCTATTTATGCAAATTTCGACCAGAAATGGGACTTTGGGGAAGCAAGCAGCCAAGAGACTTGGACATAAGGAATTCGGAGACCGGCCAGGTATTTGTGACCGAGGACGCCATTTCAAATGTCCTGGGCTCGACTCTTGGCCAGAATGCAGCGAGCGGTCAATCGGCCGGCAAAACTGGCAGCGTCAACAGGGCCCTGCCAGCCGATCTTTACGACAAGCGCATTCTCGACTACGAAAGTAGCATGGCGACAGGCTTCAATGAAGCAACGCTGGCCGTCGAGAACTTTTTCAAAGAACGCTACCAAACGGTGCCTGTCTGCTCCGAGCTGCAGCAGGCAGTGGCCAAGTGCTATCAGGATAATCCCAGATCAACTCTAAAATGCATCGACGTAGTCGCCCAGATGAGCGAGTGTGTGGAACGCGAGCGGCAGAATCGCTGGCTTTGATTCTCAATTTATCTTCGTCCAGTCTATTTTTTTCACGCGCTACCACGAATGAGAGACAGAGAGAGAGACACACACACACTCAGAGAAAAGGAGAAGATTAGCTCGACACTTTGATGAAGCGAATAAAATCCATGCGCCTGGCGTTCGTTAAATCGGCTTTAGTTTCCTAAAATTGAGTCTAAATGGACGGCCAAAGACTTCTTTTGGTCGTCAAGCATCCGTACTAATTGATTAATTGAATTAAAATATTTTTTTGGAGGGCGTCAAAGTCAGAGGCTGTTGTCTTTTAGCGCGCGCTCCTCCCCCCTCTCATTCTACAGAATGGCTTCAATTTACTAATTAAGGCCGAACACTAGATACATCCGCCAGCGTGTCTAACGAGCAAAACTTTCTAGATTGAGGGCGTCAAGGTCACACTCCCCACGAACGCGAATCCTCTGACCCGCTGGCGCCAAAGCAGATATAAAATGGGGGGGGGGGTGTCGAGGCCAAAATGAGAAAAGCAAAAAGCAAGTGGAAAACAGAGAAAAAAGGCCCAAAATGATGAACTGCTGGAAAAGGATAAGAGAAGCACTGATTCAATCGCTTCTCTTTGACAGCTTCTCTATTGAGGATAAAACCGCAATCGAACAGTTCAAGAACTTGGACAAAAAAGAAAGATGTGCGATGGCCAACACTCCGATTGTGAGGGAGGATTTGGAGTTTATCAAATACATGCCTGATGACCGCGCTTGGCTCGAGGATCAGATGTTCAGATTTGAAATCAAATCGTGCACAAACTCGATTGTGAGCTTGTTGGTGCTCGCAGCAGCCAGAAAGAAATTCGACTTGGCCCGCTATTTGGTCAACGAGTGCGAGGCCGACACCGAAGAGATGCTGCGTCTTGAAGAGTACGAAACGTGGGACCGACTCAGAGTGTCCACTGTCTACGACCAGCCGAATGCCAGCCAGCGGAGCAAGTACAAAGGCTTCGAGAGAGTGTTTGCCACTGCGCTCTGGCACTGCTGCAGATCGTTCAGCATCGAGTCGGTCAAATGTCTGTTTGAGCTTGGCGCCGACCCGAACGCGGCTGAAACGCAGTTGGCAATCACTCCGCTAATGTAAGAGACCAATAATCACAACTGCCGCTCTCAACTCACCATTTCGCTCTCTTTGTCTGTTCGATCGGACTTTTAGGGTCGCGTGCGCCAACAATAATCTCAGTCTTGCTCGCTATCTGATCGAAGAGTGCAAAGTGCCAGTCAATCAGACTGACCGACGCGGCGAGAACTGTCTCTTCTATGCAGGTAAAATTCACTTTCAACCGAACGAGCCAATTTTCTAACCGAACGGACAGTGAGAGAAAACAGGGACACTTACGAGCTGGTCGACTACTTGCTCTCAAGAGGCGTCCAGTTGTTCTGGTCAAGCGAGAGCAAGCAGAGCGCCCTGCAGCTGAGCATGTCTGCCAACAACTACGACACCAAGCATGACGTGTTCCGTCTCTTGCTGCTGCGATCGATAAAATCGCTTCCGAACGAGTGTTTCGAGTCGGCTCTGATCACCGCTGCCTTTAAGCGTAAGCCAAGCAAACCGCTCTCAAGTTGATTGTGAAGCTGTCAATTTGATAATTTCCAAGAGGACGACTACAGATTCGGCTATTTGTTCGACCTGGCCTGCATTTCGTCCGAATGTCGCAGTCGAGCGCTTAAAATATGCGGCGTGCAGCCCAAGACGCCCTGTCTGCTCAGCACCGAGGTCTACTGGGGCATGGCCTTGCCACTGCTGGCCACTGACAGCAGTCAGGTGGCCAAACAAGACGGATTCCAAGACGAGTTGAACTGCCACTCTGACGTGCGTCAGATCTGCAACAATTACTTTGAATTCAGACGCCAGTGTCTGTGGATTTGTGAGCGCGAGCTAAACATAAACGCGGCCAGCTCGTCTCTGCTCGACTTCAATCTCAGCGCTGACCTCACTTGGCTGGGAGAGAGCGCAAACTCCAAGCGTCTTCTGCCCTTCTATTCACTGGTGCTCAGCTATCAAGTGCGATATTCGTCCCTCGACACTCGCATAGTCCTCTCCAATGCAGCCAATATGACTCGGCTCCTGAAAAAGCGAGTAATGCAGCAGCCAGCTCGTAAGGAGGATGGCAGCGATGATGAAGAAAGCCCGTTGACAATCGGCTTTCGCCTCGTCCATTGCTTGTTCTACGCGCTCAGACGAATGACTGTTTGGGCAGAAAGCGAAAAGTTTGAGAGAATCTACTCCAAGCCCATTTCGTTCAAGCCGAATTTAACCGCCTTGTTCGACAAGATCGACCATGCTCCTCTGTTCAAACATCACATATTCGAGTACAGCAGTGAAACGGCCGATCAGATCATTGCGAACGTATCGGAAAAATCATTCGCATTGATCTGCCGTCTGCTTGTCAACTCGCTTCGAATCTTGTTCGAAATTCCGTTTGAGCTCAAAGAAAACGAGCCTCTCAGCCAACTACTGAAAGCGTTCTCAGTGATCGGCCTCAATTTCCAGGCCAAATCGACCCGGCTCCTGCCGCTCAGTTTGACGACAAAGTGTATCAATTTGGCGCCGAGGTGTGTCGGCAACGATCAAGATTTGCTGGCGCCTGTCAGTCGCCGTCTCGTCCAGCAAATACTCAAGCGCTGTCCCGGCTCTGATCCGAACCAAGTGATCGACTACCCGAAAATGGGCGACAACTGCCTCACTCTCTACTTGCAGGAGGAGCATTCGAAAATCGGCAAGACCGAATCGGAAATCGTCAAACTCCTGCTGGACGCCGGCGCCCACTACGACTTTCGCAACGTGCACACCAACAAGCGTGTGGGCGACTACTTTCACGACGCCTTTCGCACTCATCTGTTTCAACTCGATCCGCAGCTCAAGCTCACAAGTCTCAAGTGTCTGTCCGCTCGGGCCATTGCCAAGAACAACATAAACTATCACTCTTGTCTGCCCAAGTCTCTGGCCTACTTTGTCGAGCAGCACTGAGAGCAGAGATCACTTCAGAGCCACGAATTGACAATTTAACTCGGCAGCAGTAATTCTCGACGTCTGTTTGCTTAGAGCTTCCCTTAATTATTGAACATTTTCTTGCTGATTTGTTTTTTAAATTTCAAGACACTTTTGTCAAGTCTGTTCTGCGACAGTCGACAATAAAATCTCTGCTTCTTGTCATACATGATATCTGCGCGAAAGTTTAGCTGAAGAAAAAAAGGAAAATTAGACCACGATCGATCGATTGCAACGGTTTGCGATGTCAGGCGGATTCCGGGGCTTTAAGCTAAAAAGCAAAAACGACGACTTGTCCAAAAGGGCGTTTGAATCAAAGCACGGTCCAACGTTTTCTAAAAAGCACCTGACCGAAGAGGAGTAAGACGAGTTGAACGCTCTTATTTTGTTGCCATTCCTACTTATTGAGCAATTCAAGCTACTTTGACTCGGACGAAGAAGAGTGCAAGCCGCCATCGAGACCATTCAAGTCAAATAAAGCGAACGATGACGACGAGGAAGAAGACCCACTTGACTCGTTCATGCAAGGCATCGAAGTAATTCGTGCTGCAAGTGAAGCGTCGTCCTGGCTCCCTCAACCTTTAGTTTAGAAAGTGGCCAAGAACGACCTGGAAAGCATCGGCAAGACAAAGGGCAAAACAGAGGAGAGGTAGATTGCATGCAGCTCACTCGACTTCAATTTCAATTAAACTGTGATTAGGGGAACACGCGACGACATAGAAGAAGAAGACGACCAAGAGACTTATTTCAAATGGCTGAAGGAGAACCCGAATGCGGGCGCGTCTGGCGATTTGGCCAGCGACGAGGAGCACCAAGTGGACTACGATGAGCACGGCAACATAATTGTGCCCGAAAAGTCCAAGTTCATCGACCCGCTGCCACCGGTCGACCATTCGAGCATCGAGTACGAGCCGTTCGAGAAGAACTTTTACGAAGAGCATGCAGAAATAGAAAAGCTCTCGTTCGACGAGGTTGTCGAGCTCAGACGAAAACTGGAAATTAGAGTTTCGGGCTTCGCTCCGCCCAAGCCCGTGTGCAGTTTTGCTCACTTCAATTTTGACCAGGAGCTGATGAGAATAATCACAAAGTCACGCTTCACCCATCCGACGCCGATTCAGGCGCAGGTTGGCGATTCGACCTCTATTCTCATTTTTTTCTTTTCCTTATTCACTTGGTTTTTTTGCAAAAGGCCATACCGGCAGCACTCAGCGGTCGTGACATTGTGGGCATTGCCAAGACAGGCAGTGGAAAGACGGCCGCCTTCCTTTGGCCGGCGCTCATTCACATCATGGACCAGCCAGAGCTCAAAGAAGGAGACGGACCGATCGTTCTCATTCTGGCACCGACTCGCGAGCTTGCTCAGCAGGTCTCGATCATTCTCCTGCGGTCTATCGAGTTCTCTTCGACTAAACTTGCTCAATTCCAGATCTACAACGAGGCGAAAAAGTTCTCCAAGGCCTACAACATTGCTTGCGCGTGCGCTTTCGGCGGAGGCAGCATGTACGAGCAGACGCTGGCCTGTCAGGCTGGCGTCGAGCTCTTGGTCTGCACACCGGTGGGCGAATGCATCATTTTGTCTAGGCTTCACACATTTATTTGACACCATGTAAAGGGCCGACTCATAGACTTGATCAAGAAGAAGGCAACGAACCTGCGCCGCGTGACCTATTTGGTCATGGACGAGGCGGACAAAATGTTCAACATGGGCTTTGAGCCCCAAGTGCGCAGCATTGCCAACCACGTCCGTCCTGGTCGCCAAGTGCTCATGTTCAGCGCCACTTTCAAGCGCAAGGTCGAGAAGCTCGTGCGTGACGTGCTCGTTGATCCGATCAGAATCGTGCAGGGCGAGATCGGAGAGGCAAACGAGAACATCTCGCAGATGGTTGAGATATTCGACGATCCGCCCGAGAAGTGGAACTGGCTCAACTCGCGACTCGTCGAATTCACTGCCGGTATTTGCTCTTTTTGTCATTGGGCCTCTTTCGTCGAGTCTACACAGTTCTCGTTTAGTCGGCAAAGTTCTCATATTCATCACCCAAAAGGCGAACGCAATCGAATTCTCCAAGAATCTGACCGACAAAGGCTTCAAACGTACGAGAGCTGTTCAGAGCCATGCGAAATCTTAAGCTCACCACTTTGTTCTAGTTGGTCTCCTTCACGGCGACATGCACCAGGAAGACCGAAATAAAGTGGTCAAAGAGTTCAAGAGCTCGGAGGACACTCGAATTCTGGTCGCCACTGACGTTGCAGGTGAGGAGAGCACCCGAAGATCTATTGAATGTGCCTGGAGACGTTTAAAAACTTGAAAGCGCGCGGTCTGGACATCCCGTCGATAAAGACGGTGATCAACTACGATGTTGCCCGTGACATTGACACGCACACGCATCGAATAGGTCGAACAGGACGAGCAGGCGAGAAAGGCACCGCGTACACGCTGGTCACTCCCAAGGACAAAGAGTTCGTACCTCACTTGGTACGCAATCTGGAGGGCGCCAATCAACAAGTGCCCGACAGGCTTGTTCAGATCGCCCTTCAGGTAACTTGATAATCGCCTAGCGAGACACAGCCCCAAGCTGTTCATCAGAGACTCGATTTAGATGCCCTGGTTTAAGAAACAGAGGAGCAAGGCTGGCAGCGCAGGATTTGGAGGAAATGCTGCTGCTGCTGGTGGAGGAGCTGGTGGTGGCACTAGTTCTGGCCGCTCGAGCTTCGGCTCAGGACCACGAGTCTTCAAGCCTCGTTCTCGTCCGGGCCTCGGCTTTTCGTCCGCCTCGAGCGACAAGGCAACTCTCAGCTCAAATTTCGTGCCTTCCTCGTCGGCACATGCCGATCGAGCAGCAATTGTGAAACAAGTCTACACCAACCAGTACAAGTCAAGTTTTGTGAGTGCTCAAGTCTGCTCTGCTCTTCTCCTTTCTCAGCACTTTTCATCTAAAATCAAGGTGAGTGCCTCTGGTGCCAGTGGCGAGACCGTCGATATGGGCCAAAAGAGGAACGTGGACGAGAGTGACGATAGACGCCAAAAGAAAAGCAGATGGGATGCGCGTTAGCTCTCAGAGACTGCGGTTCACGATCTTTTTTTGTTGATGTAAATAAAGCAAGGCAGTTTACAGATTCGCTGGCCTGATGGTAGAAAGAATGGCTGAAAAAGCGAGTGTTTTGGGCGTTTATTTCTGTAGAAGCTTGTCGAGATAGAGGAACGAGCTCGGCTCGCTGTACACGTCCGTATGCGGCTCGCTGAAGAATGGAATGAGCCAAGCGTCGCGCTCGACCCGATTGACGCGGTACTCAAACACGGGCGGGTAGTAGGCCTTCTTGAGCGTCTTGTGAAGCAAGAGCTTGCGGTTGGTGAGCCAGCTCCTGAACAAGTGGCCGTGCTCTTGCATGAACAGAATGTGGTTTGTGTAGTTGTCGTTGGAGACCATGAAAGCGCGGTCGCCGCTTTTGAGCGCGGCGTAGAGCACGAACCGGTCGTCTGGCAGCATGTCGTTCACTTCGACCAGCTTGACGTTGGGATAGAGCGACTTGATGCGCTCGACCTCGTGACGGGCGCTCTTGTTCTTGGCGGCCACATGCTTCTTGATGATGATCAGAATCTTCTTCTCCGCCTCGAACATTTCGATCATGCTCGTCAGCTTGTTCACGTGCTTTTTCTGATGCAAGAAGATCACGTTCATTCCGTCGACGACCAGGTCGTACTTTTGCTGCGCAACCATTTCGTTCAGCTCGTCCATCTGTCGGTTCAGTGCCCGACTAAGCAGCGCAGACAATTGCGTGTTGCGCAAGCGCTCTGCGATCGAGCTCAGCACTTGATCGTCGTACTTGGCCGGCGGCAGTCTGATGCCGTTCGAGCAGACTCCGTCAAAGTGCACCCGGATCACTTCGGTCTTGAACGTCGTAATCCTGTCGCCTCTTTTTCTTGCTTGCTTCGCCTCAGGCCGACTGTTGATCGCGTTCACAAACTTGTGCAGCTCGTCTACGACATGCTTGCTCGGAAAGTAGCGCAGCGAGTTCCACATGCTGAACAGAAACTCAAGGTAGCTGGCCTTGGGCTCGGCTAGCCGAAGCAGCAGAATGGACAGACGCTCGCTGGCGATCCAGTTGCTGATCTCGTGCGAGTTCTGCTGCACGATCGACTCGCCTATCCACGAGACGATCTTGGCGAACAGACTCATCTCGTTGAATCTGACCGCACCCATCGCCTGGTTGAACAGCTGACGCTGGTAGCCGGGCGCTTCGTAGTGCCCGTAAAGATCCAGACTCTTTTCCCACTTTTGCCGGTTGAAGCTCACAATTCCGATTAGCTCGTCGCGCAGTTCGATGGGCAGCGAGTGAAAGTTTGCGTGGAGTTGCATGAACTCTTCGATTCGCTCGTTCAGTCTTTCGTACAGTGACTTGAACTCTGAATCTTGCTCGCACAGGTCGAGCAAATGAGACCGTCGGTGGATTGAAATGTGCTCGATGAGATGGCACTGGCTCTTGAGCAAGCAGAGAATAATGGGCTCGAACGCGATGCGGCCTGACAGCTTGCTGAACTTGTACAGTGACTCGATCAGCTTGTGCATGAGCCAGATGCGTTCGAGTCGATTCGAGTCGCTGAGGAACTCGTAGTGACACGGCGGGTTGAAGCCGATTCCTTCAAGTGCGTCGCTCGGCGCCTCGGTTATGTCCGCCTGCATGGCAAACAGACACTGGCCAATGTAGACCATCACCAGATCTGTGTAGTCGAGGTCGAAAACGACCTCGTCGGTCTGCTGCTGGCGCACTTTAATCAACTCGTCAACGTTGTCGCCGAGCACAGCCCACATTCGGGGATTCTCGATCAGCTCGTTGACGATCGCCTTTTTGCTCTCGGCCAGCTCGTTGAGCATTTTTCTTATTTCACTTTTGATTGTCGGCTTGCGCGACAGCATACTTCGACACAGAGCCGTGTAGAAGCGGCCTAGAAGAAAGTCGAACTGCTCTCTGCTGACTCTCGTCTCGCCATACTTGCACCAGATTCGTTCGAGCAGCTCGGGCTCGATCACCTCCGATATGTCGCCGTTTACTTTAAACTTGCTCGCCAAGCCCGCACTGTGAACAACAAGCGGCAGCCGCCCACTCAGCTCAGACCGAACCCAACGCCTGCGCATCGGACTGAGCGTGCGCTCGCTCGCCAGGACCCTTCGTCCAACGCCTAGCAAAATTCGCAATCGGTTCATATTGCCCGACGAGTCCAAATTTGATCTTCAATTGTGTTCGACCTTTCTCGCACAGGCACTTTGTTTTGCATTCAAATCACGTCGACACGCTCGCTTGTCTTGTGGCCTTTCGATTCGTTTATTTCAAAAAGGAAAAAAAAAATTCCGAAATGAGCGCGCGCTGGTCGCCGAGAGCAAAAGGAGAAAGGAAGTGTGCACGAGCTTCCGAGCGTCAGCAGACGGAAATTTCCGATTTATTCGACTCGAACGAGTTGACGAATAACTCATCATTCTTCGCTTTCAGTTCCTTTCCTTTTCGCTCTCACACAGACACCTGACCAACAGGCGATTCTAATCGGTTCGTTATTTGTTTTGGCTCGAAAATTTCTCAATTGCCTGAAGCAAAAAGTTTTCATAAGTCTTGGCCACGGGATCGTCCATTTCGACTTGGGTGGTCAAATCCAGCACGAGCTGGTCGAGTTCAAGCGAAGAGGCGTCGAGCAGATCGTTGGCGTTCATCTTGTGAATGAGGTTGCCCGTGCGGTCAAAGACCATGCTCATCACCGGGAACTTGTAGGCGTCGAGAGCTCGTTGGCAAAGTGACTTTTGCTCGTCGCTGTTTGAATTTGATTTCACGCATTCCTTGAAAATCAAATTCAATCGTCTGCTCAGAACCAAGAGCGCCAATTTTTTTACTTGGAGATCGATCACGAGCGACCAGCTGCTGACAAACTGCTCGCCAAGTAGTTCAAGTACGGCCGGTCCCTCCAGGGCTGTTTCACGGAGAGTCCGGCCCGAACCTCAGCATGACTGATCGTCCAGTGCACCCCACAGCAAAATGAAGTGCACAAAGTTCCTGTTGAGCTCTGCAGCCTTTCGGAACGCGTCGAGAAACGGGTAGTAATCGACCTTGAAGATCGACTGTTCAATTCGCTGACTCATTCAGCGCCCGAAATTAAAGCAAACCTGCTTGAATGGATAGAAGGCTTTCTCCAGCACTGAATTAGCTTCTGACTCGCTGATCTCGTGGTGCCACTTGATGGTGGCGACGAGACGCGAGTAAATGGCCGAGTCGAGCTCGTCCATGTACTTGTGCTTGCTCTGGTCTCGATGCTGCCCGGAGGAGACCACAGCCGGCATAGACGGCATTGACGAGACGAGCTCCATTCGGCTTACATGGCCAATGTTCACTTTGCACACTTGGACTTTAGATTCAGTTCAGATTCACTCAAAGCTGCTTTACCTTCCATGTTCTCGTTGTTGTCGTTGAACCATTCCAAGTCTAAGTGAACAGTCACAATCAGGCCTCTTTAGGCAGCTGGGCATCGGCACTCTTACCGACGTTGAGTCGCTTGCGGCTCGGCAGGCTCATCCGAAAGTATTCAATGTGCGACGAGTTCTTGGCGATTATCAGTCGCACATCGAACTGCGCAGGCGTGAACCAGAACGGATGGTAAGGCGGCTCGTTGAGCTGAAACTCGGCATGAATTCTAAAGTCGCAAATCTCATGACCGACCAGCTCTAGCGCCGACGACGAGTGGTCACTTGCCTGCACATGATGTCAAAGAACCGTCCGTTCTCTGCTCTCAGAGTGCAGGCGGTGCCTTGCGGCGCCGAGCGAGTGTGCAGGAACGGCCGAGGATGAAAGAGACGCAAAAGTCGGAACAGAAGCAGCTCGTTCGCATTGGCTGGTTTGGGCGGATCGTACCTCGTTCAGAAGCTTAGATTTGAGTTGGCTGGCGGCTGGGAAAAGGCCAAACCTGTTGTTGGACAGCAAGAAGCCCTCTTTGCTGCTCGTGCGCCTCACCAGGTCCCAGACTTGGCCGGGCTTGGTTTGCTCCTCTTTGGGCAGGAAGGCGGCCAAATGACGAGCGGCAAAGTTCTTTTTTTCGTCGAACGGCGATCGCCACTTTTTCAAAAAGCGCAGCGCCTCTGTCTTGAACTTGTGGTTTTGTGGCAGCGCATCATTCAATTTGCGATTCAAGTAGAGACAACTAGAGAGACTACCAGTTGCGAGTTCTCGTCGCTCATCAACGAGTCGTGGTCTATGGGCTCAAAGTGCGCATTCAGAGTGACAAACTCATCGTTGTCCATGATCGGCTCGTCATAGTTGCTCTCAAGCTGCTCTAGTTAGAGTGAATTGCTTGCGCTGATTTTCAACAATCGAAAAGAACCTGCGCGGAGTCGAGCGAATGGAAAAACGATTCAAACTCGTGCAGATCGAGTCGGCCGTCGCCATCGCGATCGTACTTCTCATGAGTGAGTCTCACTTCGTCGATTATGGATATCACTGGCTGACTGCTCCAATCGGACAGGCCGAACGAAGGCAAGTAAAAGAAGAGATGGGCTGCGATCAACGTGAGCAGGGCCAACAGGCCCACAATTGAACACGTAGACGATGGCCGTAAGGAGCCGCTCTGGCCAGATGGCCTCGTCATCATCGCGTCACTCGAATCGGATATTTCAACTCTTCGAACGTTCTTTTGACTCGATTTTATTGCGAATGAGCCCCGCTCGGCGGCGATAAAGACACTATCGGCGATGTGTAAAATTGGCCAAATGTTGCTCACAAGAGCAGCCAGAGGTAGAGACGTTCGAGGAAAACTGACATCTGTTCATTGCGATTGCTTAAGAAGTCAGAACGAGTAGATTTACTCAACGCAGCCGCCATGTTGTAAAGTCAGATGAGCGCCTTCAAACGCCAGCTTGAAGGCCGGTCTCTATTCAATTAGTCAAAGCGAGCGAGCAACCAAGTATCCAAGAATCGGCAACTAATGGAAACGAGCAATCTGATCTGGACTCTGAACAGAGCCATATAAAGGCCTCTCTTTGAGTGCTTGGCTCGAAAAAGTCTTTGAGAGAAGAGATCAAGTTACTCTGCCACAATGGAAGCCAGTGGACCCAAATTGGCCATCGACGTGCTCGAGTACATCCGAGCAAGTCTGAAGGAGAAGACGATCGAGCTCTCGCGCGACCAGCTCTCTCTACTTGTCAAGCGCCTGTTGGACAGGAATAGGATAGAGCCGGCGTTCAGGAAGCATCTGATCAGTGCCGAGTGCTCTCACATAATTGCAGTCATACAGAGACAAAGTCGATACTCGCCAGTCAGCTCGTCGCTTCTCAAGCGGTTCTTGACCAACTTGGAGACGAGTTTGGAGGACAAAATGAGCGAAAAAGAATCCAAGCGACTCGCACTGGTCGAAGAGTATCGCGCCTGTGAAACTCAATACCTGGCTCGATTCGAGCGTCAGCCTTCATTCAAATCGAGCGATACTAAGCGCCACGCAGACGCCATCATGCGCAAATTGGTTACCGAAATAGCCGGCGGCGGAGCCAGTCCGTCGGATATCAAGAACCTCTACAGTCTTCTTGTGACCGGAGATTCGGTCGAAGAGAGAAAGAAGCGCAAACCGCGCAAACTGGCGCTCGGCATGAGAAGATGCTCTTCGACAACCAGTGCCAGAGTGAACTCCACCAACTCAACTAAACTCAAATGTGCTCAAGCCGACGAGCAAACGAGAAGAGGACAAGAAGAGGAGACACACAAGATGATGCGTCAACTCCGCTTGCACGAGGATGCGTCCTCTGAGCACAGCAACCACGTGACCAGCACTGGCTCGGTCATCTCATCGTCGGCGTCCAATAGCGACACATTCAGAGGCTTCAGTGAACCTTCAAACATCTCCCTGACCCTGAAGGACTCGATGAGAAGCAGTAGCTTGTGCTCAGACCTTGACTCGACTCTAAACGCAGACCAGCCTTCGCCTGCCAACGCTCCATGTTCGAAAGTCGCTGCCGAGAAGGCGAGTCCGGCAGCAACTGATCAAAGAAAAGGGCCGGAACGTGTTCAAGTCATTTTAGATTCCGAAGGCAGAAGTGTTCGATTGGAGACTCCAGGCTCCGTTCTTCCACCACCTCAAGTGGCAAATCGCCACGAGGCTCATCAAGCGTCGAATAATTCCGATCCGAACAAAAGATTGATGCCAACAGGGCAAATGATGGGAAATCGTCCTCACGTCCCTCAGGCTTACGAGTTGCAAACTGCGGCGAGGAATTTGCCGTTTGCCCAGGTGCAATCACTCAGACGGCCTCCGCTGGTACCGCAAAGAGCACACGAACAACTTAAGACGCAGAGTTCAGTGTCGGGAGATGTTGCGACCACCGTGTACTCGCGAGAAAGAACGGACCAGCCCAAGGAGAGGCCCAAAGACGTGATGAGACTCATAAAAGAATATTGCGAGGCGACGAGCTCATCGTCACGACCGTAAACGACGAGAATAAAGCGAAGAGAGACGCGCGTTAAGTTGACTTGAATGCTGCCGGTTTCGTGGACTAGCTTGTGCGTGAGTGGGGAACGCTGGTCTAAATATGGCCGAAGAGGAAAGGGCTTGGCTCACTTGCAAGCAGCCAATCGTGTTTTTAGACGCTGCATTGAGAGAAGCTCGTGTCTATTTAAAGCGATAGGCCAAGCATGGAGAGGAGAATTGCAGATTCGAGATTAATGGAGGCGCAAATGAACTGGCTCAGGCGGCAATCGCTCGGAGATATAGGCCGCGATAAGATGAGCGGAGAAGTCGCGCCGACCCACTGGTTCGACCTGGCAACGTCAAGTCCGAGCTGGCCGAGTCAGGAATGGAACGAAGTGATCGACAGTCAGTGCCTGGGCCCGCAAATAGAAAACAACGACCGACCGATGATCAACAACGCCGAGCTCGCTCTCTTTACCCGCACTGCGCAAACGCCAGGCACGGAGTTCATGAGACGCCGTTCGGTGGGCTCATTGTTTGGCTCGACTCTTGATCCTCTCTACGAGTCGATAGTTATGCCAACTCGTTCTTCACAAGCTCAAATACCGATTCTAGGCCGCGGAGCAGGACAAGAACAGACTCGTCCGGCGGACAGTGGTCAAGCCGGCAAAAGCAAGAGCAACAGGCACCGAGGTGGTCGCGGCAACAAACACAAACAAAGCGGGTCGTCATCAAGCTTACACCCGTCGCCCTCCGACTCCTCTCTGAACCTCTCCAAGCAGTCTCTTGTCTCAGGCAGCCAACTGAATAAGAGCTGCTCGTTGGGCTCGTTTCCCGCTATCGATCCGTCGATAGAGAAGCAGCTGGTGGTCACAGGGAACATGTTCACGCGTCGCTCAGGCTGGTCGTTGGTTCGCGAGCTGCCGCTGGACAAGCAGAACTCGATGCACGTGAGACTGGAGGACGAGGGCCCGTTCGGCAACGACGAGATCAGGTGCGCAGTGCTCTCGCACCTGAGCGCGCTGGGCGTGCGCCAGCTCCGCTGTGTGGGCTGCGCCCGGGAGATGAGCGTCTACGACCGCTTCCCACTTGTCGACGGCACCCTGTTCCTCTCGCCTCAGGACTACGAGCAGAAGGGCACCCAGATGCCGTCCACTCGCCGCTTCATGCACGCGGTCTGCGTCGGCTGCATGTTGGGCGAAGAGTGCGGAGGCCAGTCACTGCGGTGTCGGCACTGCGCCCGGTCGTGGCAGGAGAGCGGGGCCACCTGCCTCCAGCTGGGCACCTTGTACCGCTTTGACCTGTTCGCGGCCTTTCCCTGCTGCCAGTCGCGGCTCGCCTGCAACACGTGTGGCCACGCCATTCTCCAGCACGACCCCAACGACCTGCTGCCCTTCAGCCGCTACTCGGAGCCCTTTCAGTGTCCGAACTGTCTCGTCACCGAGCCCCACTTCGTCAAGACCGTTTCAAAGCTTTTTCAAGAAAGTCTGTCGAGTTTTAAAGACATTCTCTGATTTGTTCGTCCCAAATACACGCCAAAAAGTCACTCAGAAAGCTTTATCCGTTTTCGGTTCGGCAAGGATCGCCCCTGCGCCGAGCATTTAAATAATGAGCGAAATTCGACAGCGATTCTTTTCTAAAAGAGAGCCCCGGTTGAAGAGAATCGATGGGTCACTTTGAAATATTCTGCATTCTGATGAAGGCGATTGGCTTTCGTTTGTATTGCCGAGCCAGAATAAGTCTTGTTTGCTGAAAACGACTTGCTGCAACAACCCGGCGGCTAAAGCGGGCAAAGTCGAAACTGTTCGACTTGATCGATAACCGTTCGAAGTAATTTGAAGCCGATTTACGGCCGGAGAAGCTCAGCAACAAGAGCTGGAGTGCGCGTGTAAGTGAGTGCTTGCGTGTGTAATGTTGTTTGATGTTTGAAGAGGAACAAAAATGCGATCTGAACTGGTCATGTGTGTTGAAGGCCGCCAGAGTGTAGATGAAATGCGCGCATAAGCTGCAAATTATTTAAACGCACAAGAATGTGTTGCGTTGTGAAGAGAAAATTTTATTTCCTCCGATCTCGACCAATAGCAAACGGCAGAAACGAGTAAACGAATGGATGAAGGCGTTCACTTGAGTTTGTCGGTGTTGAGAACCAAACGAGAGCGAGAGTGAGCAGAGCGCTATAAAGCGGCGGAGCTTTCATGCTAAAGAGCGTTTCAAAGCGGCCGAGTGGCATTTCGAGTTGAGATTGCGCAAATCGTTTCGTTTATCAAATTGTGTCTGGCCACAAGATTGAAGAAGTGAGAGAACCAACAGCCAAAGCGCTCACCATGGACTTGAGTATCTTGAGCGGTTACAATGATGAGAAGCAGTCAGAGCGCAAACTCGGCGGCAGAATGGCAGCAACAGAGCCAGGTCAGAAGAGTGCGCCGTGGAGCAGCAAAAAGAAGAGGCGATCTGAAAACAGAAAGAACAAGTCCGATCAGACAGCGTGCGGCGCAAACCATCGTTCGGCCTTGAAATCAAAAACAAACCGATCAACACCACATACGCCGGACACTTCAAATAAACAAGAACATTGTAAGGGCGTTTTTCAGCAAGTAGATCCGTCGATAGAGAAGCAGCTGGTGGTCACAGGGAACATGTTCACGCGTCGCTCAGGCTGGTCGTTGGTTCGCGAGCTGCCGCTGGACAAGCAGAACTCGATGCACGTGAGACTGGAGGACGAGGGCCCGTTCGGCAACGACGAGATCAGGTGCGCAGTGCTCTCGCACCTGAGCGCGCTGGGCGTGCGCCAGCTCCGCTGTGTGGGCTGCGCCCGGGAGATGAGCGTCTACGACCGCTTCCCACTTGTCGACGGCACCCTGTTCCTCTCGCCTCAGGACTACGAGCAGAAGGGCACCCAGATGCCGTCCACTCGCCGCTTCATGCACGCGGTCTGCGTCGGCTGCATGTTGGGCGAAGAGTGCGGAGGCCAGTCACTGCGGTGTCGCCACTGCGCCCGGTCGTGGCAGGAGAGCGGGGCCACCTGCCTTCAGCTGGGCACCTTGTACCGCTTTGACCTGTTCGCCGCCTTTCCCTGCTGCCAGTCGCGGCTCGCCTGCAACACTTGTGGCCACGCCATTCTCCAGCACGACCCCAACGACCTGCTGCCCTTCAGCCGCTACTCGGAGCCTTTCCAGTGTCCGAACTGTCTCGTTACCGAGCCCCATTTCGTCAAAACCGTTTCCAAAATGTTTAAAATCATTGACCACTGAAACTGTAACTTTCATGAGTGCGCTGCACTTTTTAACTCTCTCTCTCTTTCCTTCAATTCAACCGAGCGTGACAAAAGATTTTTACCCAACGGAGGGCAAAGCCTAGGCAAATTTAGTTACGGTCGGTTGTTTTGCTCCGCTCAGTCATTCAAACGCATGTTTCATAGTTTCATCAATTTCTTTATTTTCTTCTACGAAAGAACGTTCGAAACAAACTCGATTGCACCCTCGATTTTCCTTTATTTACAAACAAACAAAACATTTCTGTTCACTTTTTCTAGTTTAATTTGCAGATTGTAAAACACTCGAGATTTTACTTCTAAAATTGAATTTCGCACTTAAATACATTCTTACTCAACTAGACGTCAACAACGGGCTCTTGGTCCTTGATGATCCTTTTTCTTATTCCGTCACCTTTCTCGGCCTGTATTATGCTGGTTGCTGGTGCGGCTTCCACATCGACTCGATTGGAGAGACTGGTGATCAGAAATGGCCACGTGTCGCGAGTTCACAAGTTCTATTTCGACCAGTTTACTCGAATCCGTGAGCTGAGCGTGACCCACTGTGGCGTCAGAGATTTGGACGCGCACTGCTTCTCAAAGCAGACTCAACTTGAATCGCTCGACTTGTTCAAGAACAGCATTCAGACATTGGAAAAGAAGCATTTAAAAGGCCTTGACCACCTCAGGAGTCTTGATCTCCGCTCGAACCTCCTCAGCAAGGTCGAGCCCGGCACGCTCGAAGCGTTGAAGAGTCTCCAGCAGCTGAAATTGTTTGATTAGCTCTCTAGTGCGTGTTTGCTGTTCGAAAATAAACAAGTGCAGACAAGCGAAGGTTAGAGGCTGATGAGCATGAAATAATCAACTGGTGAGGCCAGGTCTTTGAAAGGAGGAGCGAGCAGGTGCTGGCATCAAAGGTTTTGCCAAATCGAACGCTGCTTTTGAACTGTTTGGCTTTTTCTTTAGTTTATTTTGTTCTTAGGTCGTTTCATAATTCGCTCAAAATTGCGCCCATTGGGCTGTTTATAAGATAGAGAAAAAAAGAGCGACAAAAATCGATTCAACGACGTTCAGCAAACGCACTCAACAAGCAGGAACACAGAAATAGAGAATAAAAGGCCAAAATGGCTGAAAATCTAAATAGAGCTGCTGTGGCATGATTAATAAAGGAAAATGTCTAAGCAGTTAGAGCGATCGTAGACTTAAACATGTGGTAGCCAGACGAGCAGCGGGCAGAAAGCAGCTAAAGAGAAGGCTGACATCTTCAAAGTGGCCGAAGCAGAGGTTGTTGTCGTCGGCTGCTGGGTTGTAGTGGTGGTGACTGTTGTGGGCGAGTCCGTGGTCGGCGAGTCAGTTGCCGAAGAGACAGTGGTTGGGGCCGCTGTGCTCGGCGCTGCCGTCTCTGCCTGGGTCGTGTCCTCTTCTAGAATGGCGGCAGTCGAAGCCATGCCAGTGTCTGCTGTGCTGTCCATTGCTCCTGAATCTGTGGTCTGAACCTCCATTGAGTCAGTTGTATCCATTTGATAGTCGGCAGTAGTCTCGTCTGTTTGACAGTTGGCCATCGAGAGCCAGGCGGCCACGATCAAGAACATAAGCATTCGTCTGTTCATCTTTGTTCACTTTGCAATTCAACGCTGGTCGCACACACTCAGTTGTCGCCTGTTTTAAGATCTGAGCGAGAACGCAGAAAAAAAATGAGAATTGAAGAAATTTTATTAAATTTTTGCATTTCAACCGACTTGACGCTTAAATAGATTTTGAAGAGACCAAACTGTGATAGGCATTAGAGACGGTGACAACAGCAGCAATGGCACATGAAATGACATGAATATTAAAACTCTTTGCGTCATGACACCCAAAGCCTGAAATTTTCATTTCTGTTTCACTTTGCGTCTCTCTCTCTCTTTGCTTTTCAATTCTCACGCATCAGCACATCCTCATTCTCTTTCATGTTGCCTGATTATGGACTTGCGCGATGAAGGCCTCTAATTTGAAAATTAAAATGATGCCAATCAGATGCTGGTGTGCGGTGGATAGACTGCTGAGTCGGAAGAGAAGTGGAAATAATTTGAAAAAGGCCTCTTTTGGCCAAGAACCCAACTGACACTGAAATATTAATTTCTCTGCTCCGTCTTTGTTCAGCTGCCTAGTCGTCGCCGTCTCGTTTTCCCTCTGCCTCTACCGTTCTCTCTTTCTCTCTAAACGCAACGCTCCTTGCCTGTCAGCTCTAGCAGACTGGCTCATTCGAGGCTTCCCTTCCTATGATGTGCGATTTTATTCCGTTGAACGCGTGATCATGAAAATTTCAGGCTCTGGCAGATTCTTTTACTCTGGCCGCTGATTATCACAGCCATGATTGTTCATTGTCTGTATCGATTTTTGTTGCATAAAACCAAGTGAAAAAAAAAACGAAAACGAAAATCAAGAAATAGAGAGAGAGGTAGAGAGAGAGAAGAAGGGAGGGACAAATAGAAAAGAAGAAGAAAAAGAGGAATAAGCGGAGGCTTTTGACAACAAGAAACAAACAGTGGAAGCAGGAGAAAAGAAAAGGTTAGAGCGAAGAGAGATTAGAGAGTGAGAATGAATTTGAATATAATGAGATGATGAAGAAAAAAATTAAAATCTTCCCGGACGAGCGATGCCAATCACAACCACGAGAGCGATGGTAAACGCAAGCGCCACAATCAAATGAACGACGAGCAGAGCCTTCTTGGCACTGACGAGCTAGAAGAAAAGTTTTAGTCGATTAAGAACGGCGCGTTCACATAATAGACACAACGCAACGACCTACCAGTCGACGGCATTTGCCTTCTAGACGTTTAAGTTCATCCAATAGACGCTTGGCTCTGTTCGTGGCTTCTGCTCTCGATTGATCGCTCGAGTCTAGTCCTAGACGGACGAACGGACGGGTTAGATGGTTAAATGGTAAATTAGCGTTCATTGACACGAGATGCTGCTGCTGCTGCTTACTTTTGGGCGCCTTGTAGGTGAGCAGTTGCGTTAGAATCTCAATGAAAACGGGCAAAATAATGCACCAGATGAGCCAGCCGGCCAATATTCCCCAGCCGACACGTCCCAAATGCATGTGAGGGATTAGGGTGCCGAGGAAGAGCGCAACCACTTGAGCAGTAGAATGATGATGATGATGATCGTAATCGCTCATGAGCGCATTTACCCGCCAAGATGAACGTCGAAATGCCAAGCAGACGATGCACCCAGTCGAACAGCCTTCGCCGCGCGTCTTGCAGACTGGGCCTAAGAAAGGCGATGAATACCTGGTGTACAGAGTTCATTTCAATCGGCTGTTGGACCGGCGGCTGTCGGGCCCACTCACTTGGAATGTGCTCAGAGAGATGGCGATTATTCCGAATATTGAATGAGTGAACGCGACCGGCTCGTCGCGTCTCACCCACTGCCAGTCGAGTTGGGCCAGAATTATAAGCAGCGAGCTCAAAGAGATGATTGGAATGAGAATCATCAACGATCGATGCAGTTGAAACCACAGCGCTCTGCCGAACAGCTTCTCCTTGCTCAATGTGTCTCGGTGGTATCTTCACGACCCAAATGCGCGTGAGTGAAGGCTGCCTCGGATCGGTCGGTGAAGTTTACCTGGCAATCAGCAGCCCGATTGAAGCGAGTCCGACCCAAGCGATGACCATCAGGCAGCCTTGACGAGGTGCGAGATTGAGCTGTTTCAGTAATTTGCTTGAGTAGGTTGATACTCACCGTGAGCTTTGGCTCTTTCGTCATCCCTTGGAGCGGTCGACTCGCCCGTCCAGCCGTTTACCGAGCTGTGGCCAAAGTCGATTTTGTTCGGGCTGGCGAATGCGTTCGCTTTGTGAAACATCGGCTGACCTTGAATTTTGAACTGCGATTAGAAGGCGCTCGACTATTAGAGCGCCTCCTTGCCTACCTAGAGCGTCTGTCTTGCCCGATGCGTAAAGAAGATAGAACAACTCGGAGTTGAGGTTCGAATAGCCGGAGAGTTGACTCATTGATTTCTGGCGATCAAAGTCGCAGATCAGAGTTCGATTCTCGAGACGCACGTTCACGTTGGTGATTCCGATTGCACGACGATTAGAGTCGAGCACCACACTCTGCTTGTCGACTGTGTTGTAAAACGTTTCGACCGCGTACTGGGCAGTGTCGAGCGAGAATCGGCACATGCTCACCGAATCGGCGCCCATTCGCCGATCGTCTGAGAAGGCGATCGCCGTGTAAGAGTTGAACACAGACGTGCCGCCCGTGATCATGGTCGCCAGCCTGAAGCGGGTGAATTGGCCAAATGTCTTCCACTGAACCACAAACAGGCATTGGTGCAGCTGACAGCCGATCGGATGCAAGTAGCAGCCGCAGTCTTGTCCGCAAGTGCCCAGTGTCTTTAGTTTCCTCGTTCATTTAGATTGTCGATTATGAAAGCAAACGCTTGCATTACCAGTGCTTGGACCGAGCTGCTTGCCAACAGAACCAGAACAAATAGACGCATTTTTATTCGAAGAGACTGTAAGCTGATCGCATGCATGCCAAACCGCGTTCAGATTGAAATGAACGAAACCGGAGTCGGAGGCAGAGAGAGAGAGAGAAAAAAGTTGCGTTCTCGACTATTTGATTACGCAGTTGGACGTTAACAGGCTGAATCGAATGAGAGTTGAAGAAATTGCCAAGCCGCACGAGTGAGAGCGTCTAACAGTGACCCGCCTCTCAGAAGCGAGCAGGTGAGCGAGAGAAAGGGAGCGATATTCTTCGTTCAGCAAACAACAAGTGCTGCTGCCCAACAAAAACACATTAGAGCCCAATATCGGTGCCAGTTAGCGTCTAATTTAATACAAGACAAATAAGAAATTACATAATTTGTTTTGCTCGAATCACTCGTGTTTGTAATGCTCCACGATTTGTTGAATTGCGCCTTGTTCGTGTTTGTGTGCAACTCAATTCAGAGAGAGAGAGAGGAGCGAGTTTATCGTCGCTTGTCGTGCTTTGCTTATTTTTCGCCGCAAATTGCCCTGTTTGCCTGCCTCTATTCATCTGTCCTCGCTTTCGAGTCAGCTTCTTTTTTTTTTTCTATTTCAATTCAAAACTTTCAAACACACACACAATTCAATTTTGGACAAATTTGCTCTGCTCCATTTGAGTTGGGCCCGCATTTGCTTGCCAACGATCACGAGTTGGCTGTCCGACCAGCCTCTTTCTAATTTCGGCCCCGAAACGCGGCTGGCTGGCTGGCAGTAAGAAATGAATAGGTCAGCAAAAACAGTCAGTTTTGATAATCGTTCAACAGCTTTGATCAATTCTTCGGCCCCAATCTTTATCCGATCGCTTTCAACGGCATCAAAGACTTAATCGGCCCCAAATCGTGCGCCCTCATCCGACGTCGCAATTAGCAAGAGCTTTCAGTTGGCGCCTCGACTTTCGCATTGTTAGATTCCGCTTCGATTCGCTTTTGCCGATCATGGCCGACAAGATGTCACTTTTCCCACTTGGTGGCCGCTATTAATAAAACTTTTAGAGCGAGCGGCTTAGCAGGAGGAGGAAGGAACGGCGCTTTGACACGCAATCGGCTGAGCAGGATGAAATTCTATTGTTGATGATGAGAACCTGGATGATTGGTGTGAACCTGTGCGTTGCTAATAGAGTTGATAACTGGAATGGCAGTGGTTATCAGGCAGGCAAACAGAAAAAGGGGGCCACCTGATGAGGCGGTCGTCTACCGACCAAATAAGATTAAGCACGGACATAATCGGAGTAATAATGGCTAAAGCCGCAGCAGCAGCAACAGTGATTTAGTATCGATAAGCTCAGGCAGCAGTTGTTTGCTGAAGCGATTGCTGAGATAGTAATGACGTGCGGCGGCGATTGCGAGCGCGATTCAACCATCTATCCGCGAGATAGCGAAATCGATTTCACTCCACGCACACACACACACACACACACACACACACACAAATACTGAAATTAGATTTATGTTCGATAAATGAGATTGCTTGCTGCCAAATGCGCCTGCCAGCTCTATCCAATAAGACTGGATAGAAGAAGAAAAGGCTCTAAGCCATCAATCGCCGTCAATATATTACTTTTACGGAACGGGCCAGAAAAGGCGGCACCTTCGACACGGCCGCATAAAAATCTGTTTGCTCACCTCCTCTCTTGCTGACAAGTTTACGGACTTTGGCGCATGCAAATAGGCTGCGCGAATACAACACGCGACAAATCAAACGCACGCTCGATGCCCACGGCCGGAATAAATAAGTTTGCATCCGAATGCGATGGGACGCCTGTTTGGATTTGCTTGCTTTGTGCTGCTGCTTGATTTGTTTGCCGTTTGCGGCGCGGCAAGCGAATCAGCCCTAGACAGCAAGCAGGCAGACAGTCAAAAGTCCTGCTTGTGCGTGTGTGTGTGTGCGCCAGAGCGTATTTGAATTAAAAGTTGAAAGCGACAAATTATGCCTCCCAAGGGTGGGTTTGAAGGCACATGCGTGCCGCGTCTAGCTGCTGACTAGAAGAGGAAGTTAAACGAAGAAGGATCTCGCTCTTGTCAATGTTTTGACACCAATCGAGCCTCGTTTCATAATATTATGGCAGATTGTGCGTCTCACAAGACGTCAGAGTCGGCGTCGTCGTCGTCGTAGAGTTTGAGCAGATAAAATCGAGGCTGATTCATAAAACCGTTCAACTGTGCCGCGGCAGCAACATGTTGCAGCCAAATTGTTCCTCTTAAATTATTCATATTCATCATATCGCGGCAGCAAATCGCATATCCTTTGATGCGCGCCTCGAGAGATGCCGGAGATGAGAGTTGTAGATGCCTCAGCAGCATAATGCAGCATTCGAGTGCCAATTGAGTTTATGGCGAAACTTTTATTTTGTAAAACGCCTCATCCGTCCACTAATGACGAGCCTGGAGGCAGACATGGTCGAATATGCGTAACAACAACAAGGCAGCCAGGCAAGGCAGCCAAAGAGCTCAATGGGCCCCCAGTGCCTTGAATCGTGCGTGCGTGTTCTCGACTCTTCTTCGGCTCAGTGCGAGAACGAGAGCAGCACCTCTTCTGCGAATACCACTAGAAGCGTGAGCTCTTGGCAGAATGCGAGCGTTAACACTCAATCAATTGCTATCGCTTTTTTTTCTCTCAATTACCTCAAGTAAACACGGCCGATTAAGGCTCTAAATCGCATTACGTGATGAGTTCAACACAAGACTAAAAGCAATACGTTTATGCATTGATAAGGTACTAGCGCCTTGGATTGGCCCTCTACGACTCTGTGACATCATTGTCGTCGCCGTCGTCGTCTTGGGTAATCATCAACACCAAGCTCATTACGCCATTCGAGTCTGCCGCCAGCCGAGTTGTTCAGGTGCACTGTCACTTGAACTGACTGTTGAGAAGAGCAATCTTAATGGTTAAATGGGATTTGCCTCTTAGCATTGTGATCTGATCGTGCTCGTCCTCTTCGTTCATGATTATTAGATCAGAGAACGAGCGAACGACTCAACGATGAAGCAATTGATGGATATTTCTCTTGAACGCTTTCCTTCCTTCCCTGCCTTTCTCTCTCTCCACCCCTCTCTCCCTCTCTGTCTGTCTCGGTGTCTCCTCGCCATTCTCTGTCTTTTAGCTCCCTCTTTTGCCACTCATATCGTCTTCCATCAGCGAATGCTTTTGCCGATTGATCTTCATCATTGTCGATTTAGACTCAAATTATTATTATTATTTCCCCTATTTAGTCGGCGAGAAACAAGCCGATTAGACGAGCCAGTAGATCTTCATGTCCAACTTTGGTTTCGCTCGCTTCATGCTCTTGCTCATGTCCTGAGCGCGCGGCTGCAGTCGATTAATTAGAGTCGAGATCTAATTTGCTCGAGCATACGAGCTGCCGATTAACTTGTTGTTTGTCGAAATGTGTGCTTTGGATCACGTTTTTCGCCAATAGATTTCTTTTTCAACTTTTCTTTTCCCTCTTTCTCTCTCTCCCTCTGGTGCTCTCTCTCTGTGTCGCTCTCTCTCTCTCTCTATCGCTGGGTCGCCGCCGACTCGACAAAAAGCCGACTCTTTTAGAACGCTCGCGTACCGGATGTTGGAGAAGCGAGCTATGGATGCTAGAAACAAAAAGTTGATTACAATTTTAATAATTTATTATGGGCCTGCATTCGAGGCAGCCGGGGTAGTAGTAGTAGTCGTCATCGGCATGTTCAGTGTCGTCATCTTACTTGTTTTCTTCTTATTTTGGTTGCTGCTGCTGCTGCTGCTGCTATTGTCGTCGTTGCGGATGATGCTTCGAGCTTGCTCAATTTTGCTCGCAATCAGGCACACGAGTCATCTTATCCGGCAACGACGACGCCTTCCGAGAGTCGATGGCCTCGAGTGCAAATTAATTATAATCAATTTTTGCGATTTCTGCTCGCATCTTAAAGTTGGTGCTCGCAGCCAATGGCATCATCAACAACCAGCAGCAGCACTCAGAGCTCAACTCGTTTTCTCGTCGCTCTACTCCGAGCTGACTTGTCGGCAGTGACTGCTTTATGGCTGCTCTTCCTCCTCACTTGACTTGTTTTTGGCCATCTCTTTCGCTCGACTTGTTCACATCCACCAAACGAGTAATTAATGAGCATTTAAGGATTTAGATTCTGCTCTCTTCTGCGAGCTGCGTGTATTTGCATGGGCAACTTGGCCGACTTGGTGCCTATCAGACTCGATTTAGACGAAGAAGACGCTTAGAACGCTCAACCGAGATGAGATGTTCGTGCCCAGCGTACAAGCAATTCAAAACTGGGCGCCCGACGTCGAATGTCGCAAGTCTGAGCCGCTTCTTCATCAGCAAGTAAAAATGCAGCCGTACAGTCAGTCGTTCTCGTCGTTCAAGCATCCTCAGTCGGAGGTGATGTCCAACTCGTCGAACCAGAAGCTGAGCGCTCGTGTCTCGGGCACTTGGTCCACTCGGCTGCGCATGAAAGAGGCGCGCACCAGGGCCGAGTCTCTGTTCGAGGAGCACCGCTATCGAATAAAAATGATGAAAAAACAGCGCCGCCTCGAGCTGCAGAAACAGTTCGCCGAGTTTCAGCATCAGAGCGCTGCAATCGAGGACGAGCACAAGGGCGCCAAATGCCACATGACGTTCGTTTTCGATCCGAATGGACGACTCAGCTACTGGATGAGTAAGCACACACACACACACACGAAGCGTCTTGTTTCTTTACTGTTATTT
Organism: Proales similis; assembly: GCA_019059635.1. Lineage (NCBI taxonomy): Eukaryota > Metazoa > Rotifera > Eurotatoria > Ploima > Proalidae > Proales > Proales similis. Next base: position 997,970 of record JAGVRJ010000015.1, read on the forward strand.
GCCTCTGAACGCTAGCTTTGGTCGTTTCGTTCGCCTTCTTGTACAACTTTTGGGTTCTGATCTACCGCTACGCGTTCAACGAAATCAACGAGCACAATCGCACCTACTGGTTCGCGCTCGACTACTTTGCCGACTTTTTGTACATTTGCGATATAATGTTCAGCTTCCGCACCGGCTTCCTCGAGGAGGGCGTGCTTCAGACCGATCCGGTTCGACTGAGACACCACTACATGAACACGACTCGCTTCTACGTCGACTGCCTCTGTCTGATGCCGCTCGACATTCTCTACTTGTCGCTGGGCTACAACTCGCTCTTCCGCTGCTTCCGGCTCGTCAAGGTCTACCGCTTCTGGATGTTTCTCGACCGCACCGAGCGACACACCAACTCGCCCAATCTCTTTCGCACGGTTGTCATGCTGCACTACCTGTTCGCCATATTTCACTGGAACGCCTGCTTCTCTCACATATTCTCTGTCTACTTGTCGGACGAGATGCTCGGTCAGACGACAGCGCGCACTGCACTGCCCAATGGCCCTTTCGGCCGACTCACATCCTTTCAGGTGAGCTTGTGTCCCTCTCTCGCGCTCTCTCGTGCTCTCACTCTCGGAACGCCTCAAAATTTCAAAACCTGAATCTAGTCGCTGAATCGGTCCGAGCTGCTCAGAGAGTATCTCAAATCGTTCTATCATAGCACCAAGATAATGACCTTGGTCACCGACTTTCCCAATCCGCACACAAGCGTCGACTATCTGTTCGCCATATTTCAGCTAATCATCGCCCTGATGCTGTTCTCTTCGATAATCGGCCATGTCGGCTACATCGTGTCGAGTCTGGGCAACGCGCGCAAAGAATTTCAATGTAAGAAAGAATTTGCATTTGGGCTTTGAACTTTTTCCACTGAACTTGTTTGCTTAGCCAAACTGGACGCGGTCAAGACCTACATGCGCTTGCGCGGTGTGCCCGAGCGCCTGCAAGATCGAGTGATCAGATGGTTCGACTTTTTGTGGACCAATCACAAGTCAATAGACGACAACCAAGTGCTCGATCTGCTTCCGTACAAGCTGAGGGCCGAGATTGCCATTCACGTGCACTTGGACACGCTCAAGCGAGTGGAAATATTTCAAAACACCGAAGCGGGCTTCCTCAACGAACTGGTGCTTCGACTCAAGCCAGTGCTCTATTCGCCCGGCGACTTTATTTGCCGAAAGGGCGAAGTGGGCAAGGAAATGGTAAATAGCAACACTCGTGTCAGCAGCAGCAGCAATTAATTTTAATCGATTTTTCTCTCTCTCTCTCTCTCTGCCTCTTAGTACATCGTGAACGGAGGTAAGCTGCACGTGATATCGGACAATGGGAAAATCGTGCTGGCCACGTTGCGTGCCGGCTCCTATTTCGGCGAGATATCGGTCCTCAACATGGGGGCGTCAGGCAACCGGCGCACGGCCAGCGTCAAGAGTGTCGGCTACTCGGACCTGTTCTGTTTGGCCAAAGACGACTTGTGGGAAGTGCTCAAAGAGTACCCGGCGGTCCGAGTCAAGCTTGAGGCGATCGCCATCAAACGGCTCGAAAAGCACAAAAAGTCAATGTCCGAGCAGTGTAAGTAGACAAGTTTGTGCTCACATTGCTGCTTGATGATGCATTTTCGTCAAGTGAGCTCGTCGCGATGCCAGAGTGCGCCCGGTCTAATCGAGCCGTCAGTTCTGGTTCGATTTCAACGAGGCGACCTCGCACGGCACGGAACTCTGCCGCCCAGTTTGTTCAAGCGCACTGGCATCTCGCTGATACCAGGCAGCAGCAAATCAAGCAAGCAAAAGCAGCCGATCGAGCGAGAGGCCGACAGCAGAGAAGAAGAGGAGCCACTCAAGCCTCAAGCGGCCGGCAGTGGCGCTGCATCTGCGACTTATCAGCTGGCGAGCATCAATAGGAGAGCGAGACGGCAAAAGATTGAAATAATCAAGATGAAGCCCTGTTCGTCGTCAATATCATCCAACGAGCCTCAGTCAGACAGCTTTAGACTAGAGAACGAGTTGGGCGAGAGACGCGATGACTGTCTTAAAGAGGAGCTCAGTCGACTGAGGCAGCGCGTCGCAGCACTCGAGTCTGAGAACGCCATTCTCAACGGACGTCTTGAGTCGGCTACCATCCGCTCGGTTCTCAACGATTTCAGCTTGGACGAAGAGCTCGAAATCAGCCAGGCAAAGCAAGAGAGCGACCTGGACGACTTTAGAGCCTGAGCGACGACGCTCACTCTGCTCTCTCTCTCTCTCTATCCCTCTCGATCGCGCCCTACTTCTTCTTGTCGATTTTGAAATGTTTAAGATTGATTGTTTGGATGCAACCCGTTTGTTTGGCGTTTTTTCCTTTTTAAAGCTCGCATCTGATCGGTGTATATATATATATATGAAAAATAAATTGAAAGAAAAAACACCGAGCGGCCAGAGTTGGTTGTTGCCATTGTGTTTAGCTGGCAGAGTCGATCGGAGGCAGTCGAGCCGACAGGATGTGGTCATAGAGAGCGTTCGAAACGCTTTTAAACTCAACGCCATCGCGATTGTTCATGTAGCCGTTGTAAAAGTCTTGCGCACTCAGCGGCTTGCGAAGCACCATTGAGCCGAACGCGGCCAGTCTGTCCTTAAAACGATCGAGATGATGGGTCGGTCTTGTGTGTATGGGCTTCCAAACTGCGTCTTACTCTGCATTTGACTGCCAAGATGCGATCGCGTTTTGAATAGACCAGCTGGCCGGGCTGAAGGCCGTCTGGCTGAACGTCGGCAAACGCTCGAGTAGTGACTATTGAAAATAAAAGCGTTCGAAGTGGCAGATGCAACAATTGGATGATGGCTACCTTGGCTGTCGACTGGTAGCATGTCGTGCAGTTTGACCACTTGGTCGTTGAGTAGCGTCCTTAGCGGCCTCTGGGGGTGACATTAGCTTGATTAGGAGAGAAGAGTCCGAATAGAGAGCGCCAGGCGACCGGTCATCGCTTCGGACCAAGAGGTCGAAGGGAAGACGAAACTGGGCGCGAGACGAGGCGACTGGCGCCCTCCAGGCCATGGGCGTTACTCTACAATCTCATGAAGGGCCCGATATTGACACTCGACCTCATAAGCGGTTTGTTTGCTCCAGTCTACGTAGAACATGTCCTTTCTGAGTTTGTGCGCTGTGCGGCCAATGAGTGGTCGGAGCGGCGAGATGGACGTGTGCAGTAGCTACCGTATGTGACATTTTTCTCGGCTTGAGCTTGCGCACTCTTCAATTTGGCGTCTAAGTCCTCGAATAGTTCACCTAACTGACCGGAGAAGCGTTTGATTAGCTTTTCGCATATTTTCTGGCTCTTGGTTGGTGGCGGTGTTGTTTTCGTTTCGAAAACGACGTGAGAAATGAAAATGAGAGTTGCGCACCATTCGATTGGCGACCGAGCCGAGCACGTCCAAAAGTTGTAAGCTGGTCACTCGTTGGGGCCTTGCTAAGCTCTCTTGCGCTATAATCTCGCCCACGTCAAAGCTGGCAAACGAGTAAGTGTGGTCGTTCGTGTGACTTGTGTGACTCGGCACAAATTAGAGCAGCTACCGTTTGGGTCGGATCTTCATCAAACTGACTCCGACTTGAGCGTCGTCGAACAGCACCTGGTAGATGATGGGCGCTGCACCTCGCCACCTTGGCAGCAGACTCGGATGGACGTTTACTATGCCTCTGGACGACAGCCGAATGCCAAACGTTTGAGACTGATCGGAGAGAGAGAGAGCCTACTTGGGAAAGAGATCGATGAGCGGCGAGGGCAGGAGGTGGCCGAAAGAGGCCACCAGGCCCAGATCGAATGAGTTGAGCTCTCGCTCGTACGCTCTATTTGGCTTGAGCTCGAGCCAGTTCAGGCATTCAATTTGATGTTTACGGCAGAACAACTGCACTCGGCTGTGAGGTAGCGACTCGCATCGGCCGGAGCTGACCACCACAAGCTGATCGATTAGGCGGGATGAGCGTAAACGGTTCACGCCCTCGAGCACCTTGAGCGAGAATAGATCGTTGCCGAAGAAGACGAGCCTTTGTGGCTTCATCATGAGGCACCTTGAGGCAACAGTCAGTTTCTTTCTCTCTCTATCTTCATTTTGTTTCGCAGCAGCAGCAGTATTCAGGTCGCGCGTAGTGTTTCACCACCTCCCGCTTTAGGCCGCACTGCATTAATCGACATTCAGGAATGAGTTCTGCCTCATTCGACTCAGATCTTGCTCAGATCGCATTTCCAAACTGATTCTTTTCCCTTTTCGCATGTATTTACCCTCTGAGCTAACTTTACAATTATTCGACATTTCATTTTCATTTGTCTAACTGCCAGAGCGACTGGACAGCCAGAGTGAGTCCGGTTTAGAGAGAGAGAGAGAGGGGAAAGATCAAACGGACCAAGTGACTGACCGACCTGACTGACTAAGCCCAGAGGCCAATGTGCGACACCAATTCTCTCTCTCTCTCTCTCCCATTCTCTGATTTATTAGCAATATGCTCGGCGCTTGTTGTCGAGTTGTAATTAAGTTAGATGCGAGGCCGACTCTAGTGCGCAGTGGGCGGTTTACGTGCAGTCGGTGCCTTTCATTTTAAACGGTGTCCGACCCACTCGTATCTAATTTAGTGTTCTAGAGGCAGCTTTATGAGGTTTCATCTCTGCCCGTGTACTATTTTCTCTCTCTCTCTCCCGCTCGGTCTATTTAGGTTGTTTTATATTGCGCGATCTAATCACACGACGCCTATTTTCTATTCAAAATACTACATTTCTTCCCGAGTTGATATTTTCGCGCGCGCGCGCGCCTCAACACAAACACACGAGGCGAGCACACATACACACACTCAGAGAACGAGGCTGGTTGTGGCCAGGCCGTGCTCATAAATCTCTCCGAGTTGTCCGAAAAACAAACACTTGATTATAATAATTAATTAGGCATAAAGTGGGCCTTGCTGCTGCTGGCCAGTGGCCAGTCTGAAATTTGCCAAAAAAAAGCGCCGATCGTCATAAATAATGTGAAATAATTTTGCCAGATTGATTCAGATGTAGGCCATTCTCTCGCTTGTGTGTATATTGAAAGTGAATTAGAAGTGCAAATCAGACCAGTGCTTAATTAAGACGCACCATATGAGTGCATCAAAATGAGTCTGTGTGTGTGTGTGTGTGTGCACGCGAGAGTTGTGTGGACCAGAGAGAGAGAGAGAAAGCGAGAGAGAGAGAGGGAAAATGGACGAATATGATCATCGTCGGACGCAAACAATAACATTTTCTCTATCAATATGCGTCCGTGCGAGCAATTGGTTGATTTGTTTGCAGTCAAAGGTCGTCGGTCAATTTTATTCTGTCGCCAAAATATGAGAATCTGAAGAATGCGATCGAAACTCTTCTGACGGACACACATGCAGACGCAACCGACGGCGATAAAGCAGCCGAATCCATTTTACTTGACATGCATGCATATGTACGCCAGCCAGAGACTGGGAGAGAGAGAGAGAGCGCGCGCGAGAGAGAGAGCTAGAGAAAGAAAAAGAAAGAGAGAGTGAGCGGCGGCAGCAAAAGGAGACAGACAAGATGACAAGAAGCGAATAAACATGTTTGACCGGTCTAATCTTTCAAGTTGAAGCTTAGATACGGAGTCGAGTCAAGCAAGTCGATCAGATCGGATAAAGGGCAATGAGCGACTTGGCCGATAGCGATAAGCCACTGCCGCCCGTGCGCAGCGAGAGTACTCGGTAAGTTTGCTGACCACCTGCATCAGCGTCAGCTGAGGCTCACACCACGTTCTGTGTAGAAATCACAAATCAAGCGCCACCAACTCGTCTGGCTACGGCTCGTTCACTGCCTCAAGTTTTGTGACACACACGTTCAAGAGCAGCAGCGGCGGCGGTGAAATGGACAAGCCGTTGCCCAAAACGCCAGAGGAGAAAAGCAAGTCGAAGCTGAAAGGTTCGAGTCTCTCTCTGTCTGTTTGTGAGAAGCCTGTTGAAAACGAGTTTTCAGTGACACTGTCGCAGTTGTCTCAGACGCTGACCAACACGCTGTTTCCGCGCAAGCTCAACATTTCGATGCCGATAAACTTCTATCACGAGGTGCACGTGACGTTCAACCCGCACACGGGCGAGTTCGAGGTTGGTTAGCTTCGCTAGCTGTCAAGGCCGCGTCTGAAGAGGCCGTTTTTGAAAAGGGAATGCCCGACGAGTGGAGAGTGACTCTTCAGAACTCGTCAATTACTCTGAACGAACGGCTGCAGAATCCTCAGGCGGTGATCGACGCGCTCGACTTTTATCACCATCACCACAACGACCTGCTCGCCTCGAGCAAGTACATGTACGCCAGCGACAAAAGTGAGTGACTATCAGTCGAGTGTCGGTCGCTTCTTAAACTTGCTGCTGCTGCAGATTTGTGCATAACGCCCAACCGTCACACTGGAAGCTCAATCGACAAGAAGAGTCAACTAACCAATTCGGTAGGCCGCTCTCTCTGGCTGTCGACCGCCGTAGCCAACGAATTAAAAATTTTACAAAAATAAAAGAGCAGCGAGAACTCGTCAATAAACACAAAGAGCGACGACGAGCTTCAGCTCAGCTGCCTGAACAAACTGAGCGGTGGCGCCAGCTCGCTGTGCACAGACACGAGCAGCAAAGAGACCACAATGAATAACACGCCCATCTCACTGGCGCTCTATCAGTACGACTACAACATCAAGTCGGCGGCGAGCAAGTTCAAGGAGCACACGCCGCCGCCGGTCAGCAGTCGACCCGAAAAGACGATGAGTGTGTACACGAAACCGATTGAGAACGAGAAGCCGGCCACGCCGAGCAGTGTCAAACAGAACAATCAACAACAGCAGACAACCTCAAACGGATCTGTGAAAAAGAAGAAAATGTCGGACGAGGAAATGCAGAGAAGATTAAAGTCGATAGTGAGCATCGGCGATCCGAACGGCAAATACACGAAAATGGAAAAGATCGGACAGGGAGCGAGCGGAGTGGTGTACACAGCGATCGAGATAGCCACGGGACAAGAGGTGGCCATCAAGCAAATGAAACTGGCCGCACAGCCCAAGAAAGATCTGATCATCAACGAGATATTGGTAATGAAAGAGCACAAGCACCCGAACGTGGTCAACTACAAGGACAGCTATGTGGTGGGCGAAGAGCTCTGGGTGGTCATGGAGTACTTGGCCGGCGGCAATCTGACCGACGTGGTCACCGAGACAATGATGACCGAGGCCCATATCGCCGCCGTCTGCAAGGAAGTGCTGCAGGCGCTCGAGTTCCTGCACAGCAACCAAGTGATCCATCGCGACATCAAGTCGGACAACATTCTGCTCGGCATGGACGGCAACGTCAAACTCACCGACTTTGGCTTTTGCGCTCAGATCTCAAACGAACGATGCAAACGCGACACGATGGTCGGCACGCCCTACTGGATGGCGCCCGAGGTAGTCTCTCGAAAGCAGTACGGTCCCAAGGTGGACATTTGGAGCTTGGGCATAATGGCCATCGAAATGGTCGACGGCGAGCCGCCCTACTTGAACGAAAGTCCCATTAAGGCGTTGTATCTGATCGCCACCAACGGCAAGCCGGCCATAGAGCGCGCCAACGAGCTCTCCGACAAGTTCATGGACTTTTTGGATCGATGTCTCGAAGTCGAGGTCGAGAAGAGGGCCACCGCCTCCGAACTGCTGAGACACCCGTTTCTCAAACTCGCCTGTCCTGTGCACCACCTCACGCCGCTGATCAAGGCGGCCAAGAGGAGTCTCCGAGGAGTCTAGATCCGGTCTCGCCTGAACCTGCTCTCCTAGCTCTCTGTCTCAATGCCAACCTGTCTATGTAATTTGCATAACCTCTTCACCGCCCAGCGTCTGGCCTCCGCCTTATTTATTCAGTCGGCTGAGCGGAGCTCGATTTTATGTTTCTCATCTACTCGCAGGCATATCACGCACTCTCGTACACTTTTGCTCTGAGTTTTTGTTTTATCTAGTTTTCACTCTTCACTTTTGCGACCCTTGCCTGTTTGTCTATTCATTAAGCAACAACAACAACAACAAAAGCAAAACTAAAAACGACCACAAACAAACAAAAATTTACTTTTTATTTCGACGAAACTTTTGCGAATAAATTTTTATTTTTCGACAGCATCCTGGTCAATAGCGCTTTGAGCACGGGCTCAAGCTCGGCATTCAACTGTCAACACTGGCAGATTGAGAGAAAGCAAATTGCAATTAGAGTTCACTCTGGTCGCCCTAGGGCTAGACAGATCCAGTTATCGGATGGTCCCACGGTGAAAATATCAATTATGGATCAGACTGCACTGCACTCAATTAAAACAGATTATCTTTGCATTTCGAAATAAAAGCACACAATTCGACTCCCATTCGTTCGTTCGTGTTTTGAACGCTCGAAAAAGCCCGGGGCCTGTTGGGTGAAACAAAGAAAATTTTCTTCTTTTGAGCGTTCGAGATTAATTAAAAGTGTTTTTAATTGCGCGTCTATTCCCATCGCCTCGATTGAGCCAACCTCCATTTAGGTTCAAACTCAAACTGTTTTATTCTCTGCTCGTCTGCCTGCCCAGGCCAACTGCCGCGTGCATCGATGGACGATGCGGCAGAACACCAAGCATTAGTCTAATTGTACGGTTGCGTCATTGCCATTTTGGTTTTTCCAAAAGACGCCTTTCTCTCTCTCTTTTCTTTGCCTTTTCCTTTTCTTAACTGGGCGCCTTTCTAACGGCCAGAAATGAATCTTGACGGCCAGCTTTGACTTGATGATTGACTTGATACAGACGATCTGCGTGTGTGTGTGTGTGTGAGTGAGCGGCGCTGTTCTTAAGGTTTCTCAAATGATCAAAAAAAAAAGGGAGAAAATCAAGAAAAATGAAAGGTGAGGCTTAGTGCTCGAAAGCAAGCAAATTGAAAGGAGAAGCCAAACGCGCGCGCAAATTAAGCTCAGCCGAGTCAAAGGTCTGCGGACCAATAGAAGCGTAATTTGGTTTACTCCGATGATAATTAGAGCGGCGTTGTTTTGGTTGTCTATTTTGATAGTTGGCCTATTACCGCCTTCTACTCAGCTCTGCAGGCAAATCGGGCCCAAGTCAAACATGAGCTCAAACAGAATCGAAAGAGTCAAATAGAAAGGAAGCGAGCCAGCTCGGATAGAGGACAAGAGGAAAGCGAACGCAAACTAATCTCAATGTAAATAAAGCACTCGATTCAAGTCACAACAAAACAATCTCCTGGCGCAATTCAATTGCATAATGTTGGAGGCTCAATCTGCAATCACCGGATTAGAGGCAGTGGTAAGCTGATATGGGCCAGCCTTTGTTCTCTCTCTCTTGTGGCAATAAAGCTAAGATTAACCTATTTTACGACGCACTCGAGAGTGTAGGACGACCGCACGTCGCTCTACAATTACCGTACGATCGCGTCCGACTCTCTACCGGAAGCGGTTGCGTTCACCATCAAATCGACCATTCGCCAGTCCTCCTCTTCTTGGCCGTTTGGCTTTGCATGTGTGCGTGTCGATGATGAATATATTGCAATCATGACGACTACGGCCACGACGACGACGACGACGACGACGACGACTATGATTACGACGTCCACCACCACCACCACCACGACCAAGATGATGACTATGATGATTAGTTTTAATCAAGTTCGAGCAAGCCAGCGTGAGTGTGTCGTTCCATGCACCAAAGAACTCGTCGCTCTGGAACGCTTCTGGGAAATGAAGATTTGCTTTCATCTGCGTCTTGAGTCTTTACTGCGGCCGCTGTTTGAAGCGAATCAGGCGATGGCGCCCGCATACGAGTGCGCGCTCGTTTCAAATTTATTTCAAACGTTCAAGTTTGCCGCTAATTCTGCTCGTCGTTCTTTACATTCACCAACCGTCTCATCGCGCCCGAGTCCCGCTTGCATGCGTTCAATCATCCCGATCGAGAATTTTCAATTTCAGAATTCCATTTCTCTCTCTCTCTTTCTGTTGGCCGATTCTCAGGCTCAGGCGCATTCTCGTTATTTTAATCAAAAAAAAAAAAACGAGACGGACGAGTTGAGAAACAAGCACAATCACGAAGCGACGAAGGAAACGGAAACAATTCGAGGTGTTTGTTCACCCCAATTCGCATATTTCTCCTTTATCCATTTGGTGGAGCAGAAAAGCGAGAACCAAGGCGGTGTTGTTCTAACGAGCAGATTTCGACCGCCGAGCAGATTGCTACCATGCTTCCTTCGCAACACCTGCCTCACAGAGCCGAGCCGACATCTTTCTGATTCATGTCACTCATTTTCTCTTTTTTTCTCTCTCTCTCTCTGGCTCTGGCTTTATATTTCTGCGACCGACGATTCGCCGCTTCTATTTCTCGTCCGCTTGACTCTGTTCAAATGAGATTTGCGTGTGATTCAGAGGTTTGCTTTTTATTTGGGAGCAACAAGACGCTCGGACGAAAAAAGAGAGAAAGAGCCAGAGAGAGAGAGGCGGTAGACAGAGAAGGGAGCTCAATGTGCTGACGACATATCAAATGCGGTCAATTCCAAAATCTGCTCTGAGAACGAATGAAATCAGATTCAGTGACTGCGATCAGACGTGCCCGGCTCACTCGAGTGCCTTTATCGTGTAAGCGAGAGCGAAGCCTGCGTGCGACGAGGCCGCTCGTGTATTATGATCACCGAATTCTAATTTAAACTTGTTGGCTTGTTGTTGAAATTTAATCACAGAGAAAAGAAAAAAAAATTTTTTTTCGCTCTCAAACAAATTACTTGCCCGGGCGTCTGTTCACTCGTCTTTTGCATTCTAAGTCTGAAGAGCGACCACGAGCGGTTAACATAATAATCGTAAGCGCAATCGGGCGACAGTTCCATTAGATAATCGTTGGTCGCATCCACACATAATTGGCAGCCGTGTTTCATCAACCAACGGAACTCTTCATGCCGAATTTGAACAAAAAAAAATTTTTTTTTTTTTGAAGACGTCGACATAATCTATGGAGCAGCATAATGGTTTCAGCCCAACAGAGAGAGAGAGAGAAGGTGAAAGAGAAAGGAGGAGAGGGAGTGAGAAAACGAAATGCTCAGCCCTGACTACTGCTGCTGCTACTGGCCCGCTCTTTCAAAAAAGAGGCGAATCTGCTTGTTGGTGTTGTTGTTGAAAAGCAAAGTGCGCATCATGTTCAGGTCGAGATTCGAATCTAATTTTAAGTGGGTTTTATGCTAATCAAAAGTGAGCAAACGGGCCAACAAGCACTGACTGGCCCTAGACAACATGTTTCTAGTTAATGAATTCGTTCGGTAACCACTAATTCATCTTCTCCTCCTATACACTCAATCTTCTTCGTCTTCAATGTATTGCTTTCATTCATAGACTTTAGAGCGATCGTTTAGTCGGCCCGTCGGACGCCTGGTTGATTCATCGACCGGCCGACTCAATTTCTAAATCAATTAGACCAAGAGCGGACTCGTTGCTAATGAACAATTTCGATCCAATCGCCTTATCTCTCTTTCTAAGCCTTTTAAGAACATTAGCAATCGCTTATCCGCCAGATCGACCGCTCGCTCGCGTCATGACAGTTTTCAAACTCTCCATTTCTCTCTCTCTCTCGGCTCTGCTCTCACTCTCGCGTATGAAATTGCTAGCACGCAGTTGAAGGCTATCAGAGAGCTCTCTCTCTATTTCTTTCTTCGTTCGTCGTCGTCTATTTTTCGTTCTTTACTACTCTTCTCCGCTCTGTTTGTGTTTGAAGAGGCGAATCCAGGCGCGCACCTCAGGCCCCCTCGCGCTCGAATTGCAACAAAAAAGAGAGGAGAAGAAGAAGAGTATCAGAAAGTTCAATTGCTTCGCGTCGACGCAAGCGGCCAACCTTCTCGACTTGCAATTAAGCCAACTCGATGAATGTTAAACCAACAGAGCTGGCTGGCTGGCTGGCATGCAGGCTAATCAACTCGGCCGGATAGGTATGCACACAGCTCTAAATGTCGTGTAGGCTCGGCCGCTAGCTCACTCTACTGCTCGAGCGTCGTTTGTTAACCCATTCATTTGATCTTGCTGGCCTCGCTGGCATTCTGTTCGTAGGCAACAAAGGCAAAATGGAAAAAAAAACGAAGAAAACGGGCGTAGACGAATGAAACAAACGAACGAGACCAGCGAGCTGAAGGCGCCCTCCTCGGCCGCGTTTTTATGTTCTCTACCAAAGCGGCGGCTGTTAATCATGTTTCATTGTTCTGAAGTGCTGTTGTTAAACGCCTTTGGTAAGAATAATTGCCACCATATAATGAACTCGAGGCCGGCTATTCTTCTCCTATTCGCGCGTTCATTCTCCGACCGAGCCGACTCTTACCGGCAAGCCACCAATCTAGCGCCTTTACCGCAGCTTATATCGCCGACCATCGCAATTCTATTCATTCATCTTTTTATTTTCTCTGTATATTTTTATACGAGAGAGAGAGAGAGTGTGTGTGTGCTAGTGTTCCAGTGTGTATGTGTGCGGTCTATGTAGTTCGGATTCAATTAGGATAAATTACTTTGAAAATTAGTTTTGTGCAGGCCAGCCTCCCTGCCGCCACCGCAAATCAACTGACTCTTCAGCTCTCCTCTTTTTTTTTTTTATTCCTTTGTTTCTATCGCTGCTTATGTTTTATTATTGTTTTTGTAGGCGCCAGCCAGCAGTTGAGTACTGGCGCCCCTGCATGCCAATGCCTGGTCGGGTGTGGTGCGGTGCACGATCCTGATGATGATGATGACTTGTGTGTAGACACCGCAATGGATTAGGAGGTAGGCACCCGGTGAGCTGCTTCAGCACTGGCATCATCATCATCATCTTCATTTGCTTATTTCTAATCACTCATATCATCGTTCAGATGATTTTTGGTTGTTGCGGCTGCTGCTTGTTGTATTCAAGAAAAATAATGAAAAATTGAGAGCAAAAGAGAGAGAGGCCAGAATGATGCCAGTGATCACGATGAATAAATAGGCAACGATTCAAAGAGCTCTCCAAAGGATGCAATCATCGCCATAAAAAAAAAAGAGAAAAGAGAGAAACAATACAAAAGTGAACTGGTCGCTGATTGAACCACCGCATGCATGTGCACTCGAAAAATTTAAGGACATTGATTCTGCTCTGCAGGAGCACCTGGACGTGCGTCTGTGCGTGCTTTGTAGCTAACAAGCGGCCAGCGAGCGAGCGAGCGTCTTGACCTAGTTGATTGAAGCTCTCTTTTTTTTTCTCAGTCGACAGGAATTGTCATCATATTTCGAAACAGATCGGCACGATGTGTGCGCTCTCTAATCTGGATAAGCGAAATTAGAGAAGAACAGACGAACAATAGTGAAGCGAAAAATTTCAATTCAATCGCGCAGAGAGCCGGATGCCAGCTTGGTTGCAGCTGCTCCAAAAGAACGACAACAACAGCCGACCGACTGAATTTGGCTCGTCGCAACAAGAGAGCCTTATTTTGAAGAATTTTTGTTCAATTTCGCTCTTCAATCTGTTCGATCAGTTAGAATTGGACGCAATTTCTCAAATCGCTCGAGCGTGTAAGAATTAATTTATTTTTCATCTCCTGGCCTGGATATTCGAGCGAAAGCTGCTGCACTTGGCGCCACTCTCATGCTGCGGCAGTAATATTCATATTTGACGACAACTCGACACCACACAGTAACAGATGCGAGCCAATTGTCATAGCGAGAAGGCCTGAGCGGGCGAGAGAAGGAAAAATGAAAAGAGCGAGAAGACGCGCGCGTCGAGAGGCAGCCACTGAGAGAGAGAGAGAGAGAAGAAGCGCAAAGGTGGCAATAAACGAAGCGCCGTGCGAGCGATAAATATTTGAGAGAGCCTCTTTGTGGCGCTCTGTGTGCTGCCTGCGTTTGCATGCAAGCGAATATTGGCGCGCCAAAATAAATATGATGCCACGTATTCAGCTGATGCGATTTGGATCATTGAATGCAGATTTAGCGACCTTTAGAGGCGGCGGTCGGCGCCAATTTTCTTTTCTTCGCCAGTCACACAGTTGGCGAGCGCGTGGCCAACTAGGCGCGCTTTTGGCCCTGTCGTCGCCGACAGGCCAGGTTGGCACGCACTCGTGCTGCTCTATTCTTGTTGAGCTCTAGTGATGGTCAGTCGAGAGTGCGCCCTGTTTTCCGTCAACCAGAGAGCCATAGAGAGAGAGAGAGAGCGCTGCTTGGGTTCGGCTTAATTAACTTTGATATGAGCACGTTTCATAAACACAGTCTTCGCCGGTCTAGAGGTGAACGCTGATTTTGGCGCATTTGCAGGCCAGAGTCTCTAGCGCGCTACTGCCAATGATGACGCGCCTGATTAATTGAGTCGAGCGCACAAATTATGACCCGGTCGTACAGCGGCGGCGATGGCGGATCAAATCGAAATTCAAATATTTGAAATCATCAATTTCATAATTTGGAACTTAGACTCTCTACGGGATCGACAATAACCGCCAATGCTAATCATCAGACATGTCAGGTTGAGAGCGCGTCAGGGACCGGGGCAAGAAAGCACAAGCAACAGAGAGAGAGAGAGAGACGAGCGATTGAATGAAAGAGAGAGACGATGCCTGCCAATGCGATTTGGCGCTCAGAAACGGGCATCAAGCCGTCAATCGAGATTAATTCATTTTTCGTCGATTGTTTCTGCCTTGCTTGCCATCGTATACCTGAAAGAAACATCCGATTGCATTCCTGCCCGTCCCTTTCAATTTTCTTTCTCATTTACCTTCTGTTGATTGGCTCAGGCAGCAAGTCATTCCAGCAACAAGTGTCTGCCCGAGCGATGCAGCCGCAGAGAACCAGCTTCTTAATTGTGAACGGCTATTTTGTGCTTTTAGACAATCGATTGACCGGCGAATTTCTATGCCTGAGAACTACCGAGGCAGCGTTCTAGTCTAGGCAATTCCGTAAGCACGAGCAGAATAGATGCCAGCCACAAGCGAGAAAGCATCGCCTGTTGAACCATCGCCCTCGTCATCGTCCTCATCGTCGTCATCATCATCTGGTGCTCCAAGCGAACAAGCCGGCTCGTCAGCGACCTGCTCGTCTATGATCAACCACTCTAGCAATCAAATAAGCAGCAGCCGAGCGCCGTCTGTTCAACAGCAGCAAGCAGCAGCTGGCCCGATGCCCACTGTCCAGTATTTTCAGTATCCGAGCACAAATTCAACGCCAATGAACGCATCGCCGCTCTCGTCGCTCACCTCATCGCCGTCGACCACCAACACGCCCACATTTCTTCATCACCATTCGCACCACGCGGCGTTTCATGCCGGTGGCAGTGCCGGTGCTGCTGGCCCAGCGATTGCCATCACTCCCGGCCTCATTCAACAGCAGCAGCTGCATGCGCTGAATCCAAATTTCAAAGACACTCGATGGCTCACTCTTGAGGTGTGCCGCGAGTTTCAACGCAACAAGTGCAGTCGATCCGACGAGGAGTGCAAGTTCGCTCATCCGCCGCCACATGTCGAGGTCAACAATGGCAAAGTGATCGCCTGCTACGATTCCCTGAAGGTCAGTTGTTGCTGCTGCTTTTTGCTCTCCTCCTTCTTCTTCCTCTCTTTTGCCTTCTTCTTTCGAGCCTCGTGTCGCTTGGGCGGCCGTCCGAGTCCTTCACATTCGGCCCCTTCTGTCTCGACAGTTATTCACGTTCAGTCAGTGCTCTATCGAGCTGATAAGATAAGAGAGCGTGAGGCACGGCCCAAATTTAGTTTGTTCGTCTTTTAAAACTCTCAGCTCTGGAATCGCCCGTTCGGTCTGAGTAGTCTCCGCTCGGTTTCGGCTCTAAACGGGCAGCATGAGCATGAGTCAGTGAGCACACGCGCCTCTAACGCTCTCTCGCTTTGTTTTGATTACGTTGCGCCGAGTATAAAATAAATAGAGAAAAAGCGTTTTTATGGCCAACGAGCGATTATATCAACAAAGCAGCTCTAAAGCAGAGACGACGACGAAAAACAAGCAAATAAATCACACCGATTGAGAAGGTTTTTTGAACAAGTTGGTCGACGACGCGCTGGCAGCGAAACAACACACAAGCACACAGAGACTGGTTATGCTTGAGCTAAGGCGACATTGAAGCTCCTTCGATTCAGCGTCAGATTGGCCAATTGAGGACAATTGCAAGCGAGCGAATTATACAGCCTCTGAGAGAGAGAGAGAGAGAGCGTTGCGAATAATCGATGCGCACTCGATTTAACCTCTCCCTTGGCTCTAGTGGGCATTTTTCCTTGCTTTTGTTTCTTTTTTTTTTGTTTTATTTCTCGCTCGATTTTGTCCGTGTTGGCGTTTATGAGCTTGAAACAACCTGAAACAAGTTGAGTGAAGCTATAAAATGCTGGCTATCATCATTATCATAAAAAATATTTTGCGCGATTGAGAAAACAAAGATAAGAAGAACGATAGGCGAACCAGAGAGAGAGAGAGCGACAAATGAGAAGAACTCTTGCTCAAGAGTCAAATTTACTTTGAAAATTTCGAGCCGAGTGCTTGTTGCGAATTGATTAGGCGGCGTTGTTTGCCAATGATGGCCTAATTGTGCTCATGATCGGTCATGCTTCTCTCGTTCTTCGTACCTCTATCCCCTCTTTGCAAATTATATTCTCTTTGCTTCAAATCGTCTAATTCGTCTCTTTTGAAGAGTAAATGCACGCGGAAAGAGCCGCCCTGTAAATACTTGCATCCGCCCCAGCATCTCAAAGACCAGCTCTTGCAAAACGGCAAAAACAACCT
Organism: Proales similis; assembly: GCA_019059635.1. Lineage (NCBI taxonomy): Eukaryota > Metazoa > Rotifera > Eurotatoria > Ploima > Proalidae > Proales > Proales similis. Next base: position 1,014,692 of record JAGVRJ010000015.1, read on the forward strand.
CGTTCTGCGTCAAGTAGCGTTAGCAATGATGCAACAGCAGCCAGTGAGCGCGGCAGCCAACGGCCAGCCCTCAGCCGCCTCTTCGTCGCCTGGAGTGGCCGCGGCACAATACATCGCCAGTCCGGTTCATCTCGGCTCGGCAGCGGGCGCGGCCGGCTACCATTCGCCAGCACAGTACATATCCCCAGGTGCTCATCATTTGGCGCAGTTCGCCCAAGCGGTCCAGCTGCCCAACGGACAAATCGTTCAGCTCATTCCGACCGGCGGAGTTCACTCGGCCGCCCACCATCCCAGTTTAATGCTGGCACCGCAGGCGCCCGCTGGCTTGTACGCAGACGCTGCTTACATGAGCCAGCCGGTCAGCACCAATCCCAACGGCTTTCTACCTCCTCAGCAACGCAGCGACCGTCTTCAGGTACTTGTTTAGTACACTCTCTTCTGCCCCCCCCCCCCCCCCCACTCTGCCTGAATGGTCTGCCTCGAGAGCGAGAGAGTCCCAGATTAATGCGACAAATAATAAGCGAACCAGCGAGAGCCAGTTCCCGATGGTTAGTGTTTGCAGCCAATTCGCACGCTTTCTCACCCGGGAGTAGCCTGTTTGGTGTTTATGTTGTTGCTTCTGTTTTTGTAGTCTTCTTTAGTGCGCTTCTCTTGCTAGTTTAGAGAGGACGCAGGCCAGCACTTGGACTGAAAGGCTCTCCTTGCCTGACCGCCAAGTTGAACCCAAAGACCCAAGTGCTTGCTGCTGCGTCCTGTATTTGCTTTCTAAACTCGTTGCATGCTTGACGGTTTGTGGCCATCAAGTGAGCCCTGACTCTGCTTGTGGCCCAACCGTCAAAAACACGTTCCCCCCCACACGCACACAAAAGAGATGCTCAGATAGCCTGAGCGTCCCATTCGCCCCACCAAGAACAACAACAACAACAACTGTAACGAGTATATATTAAACAAAATCAACAGATTTGCGGCGACTATCAGAGAGGTGAATGTCACAGAGCGGCTGAGGAATGCGACGGAGCACATCCGCCGCCGCACTGTCCAGTCGACTCGGAGAACAACCTGGTGACAGTTTGTGTCGACTTTGTGAAAGGCAAATGCGCACGCGACACGTGCAAATACTTTCATCCGCCCGAGCATTTGGTCAATCGGCTGAAAAAGCTCAAGAGCTCCAACACAGGCCCAGCACAATTGGTCACAATGGCCGCCTCGCCCAGACTGACGCTCAACATCGGCTCGGCGCCTGACCACGGCCTATACGCCGGTGCATTCGCAGGACACCAGACACCGCTCTACAGCCCTGCAATCAGTCCATACGGTAATGCATTGTACGCAGTTAGAAGCAACGCCGCCGCTCTATCCAATCATGGCTATACAACGCAATCGCCAGCTTTGTACGGTTTAAATCGCGCTAGCCACCAATCGGCTCATCAAACAGTCGCAAAACGAGCCCATTTGTTTAGAGCTTCGAACGCCGCCGCCGCCGCCGTCAAGTACAATCGTTCCAATCAGACAAACTCTGTGGTGTGCGTCTCCTCGCCTAGTCCCACTGCCGCTAATGCTTCTAGTGCAGCTCCTCAGCTCGCTTCTGCTTCTAGTCCTGCCTCCTGCACAATATCGGTATGGCTCGCTTGCCGCTGCTAGTTTGCTTGGTTTTTGTTTTCTACCAATTTAACCACTAATCAATGAGCAGCTCGATTCGATTCTGTCTGCTTGCTGCTCGTCTACACTGCACCGTCTAGTGACTGTTAGCTGTTGCGATTTTATTTGATGTTGCTCTTTTTTTTTGCGTTATTCGCTGTCTTGTAGCGTTTGCAATGCTCGAGTGGTTGCCACTGTCTCGTGCTCGTTCGCTCACAGGCTCTTTGGCAGTCTAGAGCAATCTAATCAACTAGGATAATCAGCTAGGATAGGAAAAGAGAGGAAAGACTCACAAAGAGAAAATTAGAGGAAAAGAGAGACCAAGCGGATGATAAATTGAAAGCTCGCTCCTAAACTCTAATGCGCCGCTTGAAAATCAGAATTCTAATCGCCTATTGATTGTTTTGTGCAGCAGACGGCAGTGAACGAGGAGACTTCGTCTGGAGCGTTGGCCGATCACGGTGCTATGATTCAAGTGGTGAACTATGCACGTCCGCAGCCAGCATATGCAACAGCAGCAACTACTACCAACTCAGACGAACAAGTGAGCTTTGCTTTCTGTGCCAATTTAAAGAAATAAAAGACCATGATTGTAAACAGGTACTCGACTCGAATCATGTAAGTGGAACGCAGACTGGTACGCAAGCAAGTGTCGCCGCCGCCGCCTATCCAAAGCTATAGCTACAATGCGCTTATCTCTCTTTGCCCTCAATGTTCGCCCCCTATGCTCTTTGTTCACTGACTGGTCGTCGTACTAATGCACCGCAGGTCGCGCACCGCACACACTCTCACGAGTTTGAAGCGAGCAGACATTTGGTGAAGGAAAAGAGAAGCATTTTTGCAGCTATAGCTTTAGGGCTCGCTTTGTAGACAGCCTCTTGTCCGCTTAATGCAGTCGCTTTGGTCGCCGAAGCCTACGAGACCGTTCACTTTGAAGCTTCTGCTCGATGCCGATTTAAAATTCCAACGCCGTCCGTCGGCTAGCGGCTAGAGATGTAGGTGTGGCCTGATCGAGATGGCGAGAGCGGCGTCTCGATCGGGGCTGGGCCGGACAAGGGCTGCTGTCGACTTGCGAGCGTGCGCCGCTTACTCGCCGCTACTTTTCTTCAAACTTGTTTTCTCCTTTGTTTTCTTATTCGTGCAATTAAGGCTAATAGTGCATCTGCTACTGCTCCTACTGTAACCGCTAATGTGGTCGATGTTGTGACGGGCAAAAAGAGACAGCATGACGCAATCGAGCAGGAATTTGTGTCGCTGGTACTTATCTGTCCTCTTGTTCTTGTGCGCTTTATTTTTGTCTCTTTCTGTTTGCGCTCGAGCAAGCATAACAGGCTTCTGAATTCAAGCTAACAAACAGACATGAGTCGCTTTTCTCTTCTTTTTTTTTTGTTCGACTCTTTTCGATCGACTTTTTCAGCTCATATCGAGCGGATTTTTAATTTTGTTACTTGAAAGCAGGGCGTGCCATTGAAGAGAGCCGCGATCGCAGATTATAAATCGGGAATGCCTGGCACCGCCTATCAAGCAATGCACCCGAGCGCAGCAGGCCAGCAAGTGCAAATCATGCCTCAGCAAATGATAGCAACGTCGCAGAACGCGCTCGGCGCCTACAACCAATACCAGACCGGTCTCGCATACGCGCCCGGCTATCAGCAATACCAGGCCATTCCAATTCAATGTAAGCCTCGCGAGCTGGCTCATCACCCGTCTTTCTGTTGCATTCTCGTCCGTTTAGATGCCACTCACCCGGCCAATTCATCGCGAATTTAATTTTACAAATACAGAGTTCAATCGCATTCACACCCATCCACTCACTCACTCACGCACACACTCCAGCACAGACTCAGCAATCTTGTCTCACAGCAAACGCGAGATGAAATCTGTTTTAGGTTTTAAAATGGTGCGCCCCGGCCGCTCTCGCAACAGCAACAACCAGCAACATTCCAAGCAGCGTGTCAATTCGTCGAGAGAGCCGACAACAAAGAAAACAGTGAACTAGCGCTTTGGCATCAGTCAAACCTCGTCTCTCTGTCTGTGTCCATGTCTGTGTGTGTGTGTTTGTGTGAGGCTGTGTGGAGGTGTGTTTTGCCGTGCTGCTGGTGATGACGGCCACGAACATCGACGCCGCCACAAAGACGATTCAATGTTGAATCGAGTGCTAGAAATTCAATTGCCGCGTTCAATATTCGTCTCCTTTCTTCTTCTTCTTCAGTTCATTCGAAATCATCTAACTTTTGTTGTTTTATTTGTTGTCGACGGAGAGCAGCTCTGCTTTTCTCAATAGATTGGCGACCAACACAATGTTTGTGATTGTTTTTATTGTTGTCCTTTTCAAATTTTCTTCATTCTCTTTCTTCATCTCCTATTCTGCCTTTTTATCTCTATCTCTCACTGTGTCTAGGTATTTCTCTGTTGGCTCTAATTCACTCTTTCAATTGCAAACTTGTTCTCTACTTTATTCTTATTCGTCGACAAGACCGAGAGATTTGACAATAAAATTCTTTTTTTTTTTAAATTTGACACCGTAGGTTCAGTTTTGATCAAACAATAACGACAACGACAACGTACAAATCAGACAGAGGGCGCGTTAATATTTGCATTCGTTTATTGGAGCAAAATAATTGTTCTGGGATTGTTTGAACGGCGATGGGGCCTGACGGTGCTCAGTTGAGCGCTTGGCCGCCACTTCTCAGCAACACTTTCATTCTGACGCCGTCGCCCACTGAGCCGGATCGGCCTCTGCCGGTCTCAAATCTCACAGTGAGCACCGTTTTCCTAAACAAAGCAAAGCAAGTGAACAAACGAGCAAAAAAAAAAATAAATGCGAGAAGCTACTTACGAGTGGCAGATAGGAAACTGGCTCATTGCTTGGCTAACTTGCCTATCACGCGAGCTCTTGTCCGTTTCGCCAATTTGAAGGTTTCGGCTGACGACCGCCTGAATCTGCTGAGCGTGTCGATCGATGACGCCTTCCTCGTCGTAGCTGCTAGCCAGAGCGAACCAGGCCTGGCCAGGAGCCGGGTAGCCCTTGTCAATGACTCCGGACTCTGACACTCTGCGAACGAGGTTGCCGTTCGAAAGAGACGTCTTGTACTCGTAGAGGCCGTAGTCCATGTTGGCCAACGAGAACAGTGGTGAGCGGTCGGCTAATTCGATTCTTGGCCCACGCGTCGTCTGGCGTCGTCGTCTGGCTGAACGGCATTCGCTGCCCGATCGGCCATTTCGGCAGTCGTCAGAGTTGTCGAACCACTGAGGTCGGTTGGACGGCACGTATCGGTCATAGCCGTTCTGCTGCCGTGAGTGGTCGCGCGAGCCTTGTCCTCGCCACGAGGCCACATTTCGCTCGTCCTCTCTCTGTCTGTAGTGGTTGTCGTATTGCGCTCTAGCTGGCTGCTGGTATCGATCGTCGTGTCTGTAATCGTCATGTCGATTATCACTCCTGCTGTCCCATTGGTTGCTTCGGGCCGGCTGTCGATCTTGAGCTCGATCCCAACTTTGGTGATTAGAGTATTGAGGCGCAGCTCCTCGCTGGCCTTGATCATAAGCCGGATTGGCGACCGGCGCTCTGATGTAGTTGTTGTTGTAGTCAAAGCTCGGCCCAGCTGCTAAAGAGACTGGAGTCGAATTGATCGCCACGGACCTCTTGGTGTCGGTCGGCGATCGGCTGATGATGCTCGACTTGCGTGCTTCGAGACCAACTGTGGCCACTGTCATGTTGGTCGAGAGGTAGAGGTCGTTAAAGGCGTGCACCGCGTCTACTCCGTTGTACATCGACTGGTAAAAGTCAAACAAAGGATTGGCGAGCTGGAAGCGCTGAAACGTGGCCGGTGAGAAGGTGCCCCGTCGCTGCAGATTGTTCAAATCTGCGCGCAGCGAGTCTAATTGACTCTTAAAGTCGCCTTTGTAATCGGCGAGCGCCGAGAAGGCCAAGTACTCGCCGTGGTGGAAAGCCAACACGCCGGCATAGCCGCCCATGCACAGAGCAGAGTCCTCGCCTTTCCACATTCTTCGAGATCGAGTCTGAATAAGTCGTCTGGAAAGGTCGAAATGTGAACTGCACAAACCCGTTTTGACTGAATGGCGCGTTGGTCACGTTGCATTCGTAGATGAGCTGTTTCATGAGCTCTGGATAGGGAAAGTCAATGTTGACTGTGAGCACGTTTTGCTCGCCGGCCAAGTTGTTGATCAGCACTGTGCCGTGTCTAAATCCGAACGGCGTGGAGAGTGGGACACACGAGCGAGCAAATGACGACCAAGTTACGTTTTGAGCTCAATGAACAGGTTGTACTTGAGCATGTCAAGGTAGCTCACGCCGAGCTGGCGTGACATGAGCTGGATTTCGGCGTTTATGGGAAACTCGTAGAACGACTCGTGACCTTCGAGGAAAGCGAGCTCGCTCTCCACAAGCCCTTCTTTGGACATGTCCGATCTGAGAGTTCGATTTTTACTATTGACCAAGCACGACAAGCTCGAGTCTACTTACTTGATTTTGTTCAACAGCTCAAGGATTTGACTCTTGAAGTGCTGGGTAGGTGCCGAGACTCGCTTCTGCGGCGAGGACTTGACGTCAACGCTGAAAATGGGAAGGCGCTGATCGCTGGCCAAGCAAGACTTGCCCAGAGAACTGGCGCTGGTCACGGACACCAGAAGGAGGCAGATCAGTTGGGTTCTCATTGTGGTTTATCGAGTATTTTGCAATACACTTGGCCTCTCCCCACGACAACTATATTTAAAGACGCGATTAGAGTATGGGTAGCTTGGATACCCATCAGAACTTGATTAATCGCCTTGGCAGCCGCCGCCAAGTCTCATTGACAGCTTGGTGACAATATTTGATCAATTGGTCGTTGCCAAACAATCACTTCCTGCGCCTATCTGCCGGTGGCCGTCCTTCTATTTGATTTACAATCGAAATATACGACATTCTGTCCCTTTCTGGGTGCAGTCGCCTTCCCCTTGCCATGCTTTCCTTCTTCCCTTTGCCTCTTGACCCAAGACCCAATAACAAGTCCAACTAGACGAGGACGAGCCCGTACGTTCAGCATTACACTGCTCTGTACTTTGTTAAGACCTTGTTCAAGAGCATTCCCCAAGCCCAAAGAATTCTGGTGTTGTCAATTCAGACTTTATTTTAGGAAACAAATAAAAGGAGCCAACGAAAGAGAGTTAAAACGGCTTGTTTAGAACGCCGCTTAATGAATGACTATTTGAAATGGCTTGTAGTCGCGGGCGGACATGACCACAGAGTAAACGGTCCAGCTAGAGAGAAGGGCGATGAGCGAAGATGGCCTGATATTGGCGGCGGATTTACTCACTTGTTGCAGACCGGCCACAAGGACATGGTGTCCATAAGCGTGTCGTAGTTTATGCCACTCTGGCTGATGTTGTCCATTTTCCTAATGCCCGGATCGCGGCGATTGTCGTTGCTGGGCACCGCTTCCCAATGGTCGTAGTTGGTCTCAAGCAAGTACCAGTGGCCGAGGCCGCTGGGCTTGCTATTCAGGCGCCAGACGTCCACTGTGGCTTCTTGGTTGCGGGTGAGAATCACTCCCTCGCCGGGATAAATGCCGCCCAGCACAAAGTAGCAGCCAGCGATCAGGGCCCGATGGCTCAGCAGCTGTACAGCTTCGTTGTAGGTGTCCGGGCCCTCCATCACCTCGCGTGTGAGTCTAAACAGCGGCGTCGCGTTCTTCTCCATCATCGCCGACATTAAGTTGCTCATCCAGCCGCCCACGTCTGTTTGCCCCGTCAGTTAGTGAGAATTGGTGCCTGTAGTCTAAGCTCGGTTACCTCTCTCGTTCACACTGAATGTGAATTTGGCGTATTTGTGCCCGGTGACGACGCCCAAAAATCCGGCAATGTGAGCACTCGTGTACAAAAGCTGATTGGACCATGAAGGCTCAGATTTCGAAAAGGTCCGGTCGGTCGCTGACTTACTTGGCCGTCGCGGTAGAACTTGCCGATAAATGTCAAATTCTGAAGATGATAGGCAAAGTAGTAGTCCAGATTGCGTCCATGAATTATCTGCCCGTCCTTGGTCTCTGCGATCACACTGGTGCAGTAGCTGCACGACCCAAGCACAGTTAGGGCAGCTCGTGTCTAGTCAGTCAAGGCACTTACGCGGTAAGCTCGTAGTAAATGTTGAGCATAACGGCATCGCTCACGTCAATGTCGAGCGCTTTTGCCATGCCGCGCAACTCCTCATTGAACGGATACGGAAAGTACTGATCGTAGCGGTCAATGAGAAGCTTCTTCAACTCGTTGATTCTCGGGTCCTTGAGTCGGTCTCTGCGCACATTCGTTGATTATTGAGTTGTAGGCGAACTATGGCGCCGGCGTTCACTTACTTGGCAAGTTGGAGCCATTCGATCACTTGATGCTTAAAGTGCAATAGAGGGCCATTGAATCGAATGGCCGGCTCGTCGTCCAGATTTATGTCGTAGGTCGGCGGCACCCGATGATTGTATCGTTCGCACTTGCCTGACTCGACCTGGCCCGAGCCGATGAGAGTGAGCAAAAGGCAAAACAGGGCAGCAGTGATCATTTTTGTTTTCGTTGCGGCGTTGTCGGCGGTTTTTGCTTTTAAGCGAAAAATTGAGCCCAGCTCCATGGTTTCAATCAAATAAGATTAGCGGCGACATACTGTGCGCGCTCGCCAATCAACCAATCAACTAATCAAAACGAGAAAAACGCCTTTAGACTCATCATCAATAGTAGTATTTTTTACAATCAATTTTCAATCGATACAGAGCAAGAGCGAGATTTAGACAAAATTGTGTTTTAAATGCTTCTGGTTGCCATCTGAGGCCACTGATGATGGCCTCGGAGATGACCTTGATGATTTTAGAATTGTAAAAAGATGTAAAAATAGAGCGAGAGTGGCGGCTCTTGCCAAATAAGATTGGCGGCAAAATGGAATGATAAAATTGAGCAGCGGCCAATCGTGGTGCTGAATGGCGCTGAATTGCGACAAGGGCCAGGCCGTAGATTAGTGAATCAAATTAATTGATTGATCGATTTGACGCGGTTTAAATCTCGAAATCGATGACCGACTTGACAAATCACCAGCACAAGTCGCCAAAACGGCCCATGATTGCCTCCTGTTCTTGCAGGTCCTTGCGAACCTTCTTCCGCATGTAGAAGATGGGACAGTCTTGACTGTGGACAAAGAGAGGTCAATTAGCTTTGGAGTGAGCACGATTAAAGGCCATTTGTCTTACTTGGTGCAAATGACATCTTCGTGTAAGCTGCCTTGGCAGCGCTGGCATTCGGTCCAGAGGCGGGCGAACTTCTCCTCCAACATTGACATGTTGGACACTTGCTTTTGGTAGACCTCAGACTCTTTTGACTTGCAATGCTTGCAGACAGCGGCCGGTCCGTCTTTGTCGTCGAGCACAGTCTTGCAAGACAAGCAGGTCTCACGCTTTTTGGTGAACGCGGCCAGGCCGCCGATCTTGGCCGTCGTTACTGTCTTGGTGAGAGTGTGCTCGCCCTTGAGCAGCACAAACTCGGCTCTGTCGTGCAAAATGGGCTCGAATATGCGCAGCAGAGGCTTTGAGAGTTGGTTGTCCAAGTAGTAGCGCGTGTCGATCGGCAAATTGTGCTCGAGCGCGTAAACAGGGTCCTCTGCTCTCTCATAGGTCGCCTGGCCCTTGGAGCCGGCCACAATGACGTAGGGCACTCGATCGCCGAGCTGCGGCGCCGAGCCCGGATCTCGCTTCCGCATCTTGTTGGCCAGCTCAACGTGCGCTTGCTTGCCCGCGTACTCCTTGTCGGTTTTTGTCAGCTCTTTGGTGATTACCAGGTGCGAGATGTCAATTCGGTTGCACAACAGGTCCGATATGGTCTGCTTGGCGTACTCGATTGCACTCTGGGGATTGCGTTCGATGAGGAGCTTTTGGAGGCAAACGCTGATTAGATTGGCCACCAGGGGACTGTTGTCTCTCCTCACGGTCTCGATGCCTTTGCAGTCCATTTTGTCGTACTTGTCTGGCCGGGTGAAGTACAAGCCGGCGTAGCGTTTTTTGTTTATCAGCAAATAGGGAAAGTAGCACTTTTCGAACTCGAGCTTGATCGGCTTTTCGAACGTGGCAGTGACGTACTCGGCCGCCTCTTTGCCCAGCTTCATCGCCTCGTCCAGTGTCGACACGCCGAACTTAACCATCACCGAATCGGTGTCGCCGTAAATTACGACCGCGTCGTGCTGATAGCCGTTGGCGATTTTGAACTTGGCCTCCACCAGCCGCTTTGTCTTTTCGATCATGGTGCGGCCGAACGCGGTCACACTCTGCGAAATTTCCAGACACGGCAGTTTGCCCACCTGGGCGCCAGTGAAGCCGTACACAGAGTTGGCGCTCATTTTCAGCGCGAGCTGACGACCGTCGAGCACTTTGTATCTGAACGGGTCCTTTTCCTCCTTCATCATGGCTTTGGCTCTTTTGCGCGCGCTCAGCAGGTTTTCAAGAATCTCGGGCAGAATGCCGCGACGCAGACTCGGCTTGACAAAGTAGTTGCCGCTCGGCGTCTGAATGTACTCGTCGGGCGACACGTTCTCCTTGTTGCGCAGCAGCGTTGTGTAGCACAGGTTGTGAGCGATCATTATGCTCGGGTAGAGAGAGCTGAAATCGAGCGTTGAAATGGGCGTGTCGTAGTAGCCTTTGACAGGCTCAATGACCGTGGCGCCCTCGAACTCCTCGTTGACGTCGATTTTCATGGCCGGTATGAGAAGCTCTTGCTCCTTGGCTTTGCGCAGTAGCTGAGAGACCACCTTGATCTGCTGGCCTCTGGTGAGCAGATAGCCCAGCGGCACGCCAGTTACTCTGGCCATCTCCATGTAGTTGATTATGCTCATGAGCTTGTCGATCAGCCTGAGTGGCAGGTAGGCGTCCTTGAGACAGTAGATGGCCAGTCGGCGTCTGGTCTGCTCGTTGCCGTTCTGCAGATCGCTGATTATCGAATGATGCACGTCTTCCTTCTGCTCCTGCAGGAACTGGTAGCTCACTGCGTTTAGGCGGTAAGAGCGCAGCTTGTAGTCGCGAACGAGCACCAGCAGCAGGTCGAATATCACACGACCCTCCATGTTTATCTGCTTGTTCTCTCGCCGGCCCATCTGCTTTGACTGAAGCACCACTCGCCTCTCGGTGGTCTTGACGTTTTTCAGTCGGCCCAAGAACGGGAACAGGTCCACTTTGAGCGTCTTGGCTCTGTTGAGCAAATAGGCAATGTCGAAATTCTGGATGTTGTAGCCGGTGATGATGTCCGGGTCGACCTCGCGCACAAAGTCGCTCCAGGCTTTCAGCATCTCGCCCTCTTTCATGTAGGAGAGCACCTGCGAGCCGACTATGGACGAGCACGTGTTAAGCGTGAATATGTTGCGGATGAACGGATCCTTCTCGCCCTGACGCAGCACCATGTTGGCAATTTGAATGACTGGGTCCTTCTCGGCCTCGGGAAACACGCCCTTGCGTCCAGCGCATTCAATGTCAAAGCTCAATATTCGCAGCGGCGCAATTTTTATCCACTCGCCCTCGGCCGGATGTGAGATGATGTCCTTGCACTTGACGTCTACCTCCAGCTGACATCGGCTCATGTAGTCGTTGCGATCGCGTATTGTGTACACTCCGTTGGGTATTTCGATCCAGTTGCAGCCGACAATGCCCATGTCGGCCATGAAGCGAATCTCAAAGTCAATGTTGCTCTCGAACGTCTGAAAGCCCTGCATGCCCAGGCCCGGACAATCAAAGCCGCTGTCAAGTATTCGCTTGATCGTCGATATGAACTTGGGCAGTGCGAGCTCGATCATCAAATAGGAAGATTTCTTATTGCCCTGGTAGCCGTAGACGTTCTGCTTCTGCACGATCTTGACGTCGGTCACAATGTGCTCGATCGGCTCTTTGGTTCTGATCTCGTTTTTGGCCGCCTGGTTCAGCGCGTCCCGAAACTTGTGCAAGTCGGTTGCCTTCATAGCGTGAGGCATCGACGCATACAAATAGGGCACATAGCCGTACAGATGCGCCAGGATGCTGTTGCCGCCCTCGGTCACGCCGTAGAGTCTGAAGATTGGCACCTTGCCGGCGCTGGCCAAGTCGCCTTTGGGCGGCGGGCCCTCATAAAAGTCCAGATCAATCTGCTGGAAGACAAGCGAGTCCTCGCTCGGTTTTATGTCCGGCAGAGGAGGCCGGGACCAGCGCGCATTTGTGCTCATGTTCTCCGGGCCTTGTCCTAAATACCGTTCGACCGAGCGAGTTAGAGGCGCAAATGAGAAGCAGCGCAATTGACTGAATGAAACCTGTTTCCAGTGGCTCGCCGTTGAAATCAACATCCTCTTCCAGCGCGGCCAGTTCGGTCTCAAATGCGCTCTTGGCCTCGTCTTCTTCGTCCCCGTGTCTGACACTAGCTATTAGAGCAGTCGGCGCCACACTGCAATTTCAATTTACTTGAACCGCTTGTTCTTGGGAGTGCCAGGGCCAATCGCTGCCTTTCGCTTATTGTCCATTTTGGCTATTTCGACCCAGCAGACGCCGACTAGATGTAATCTGATGCGATTTCCTCCTTCTTTTGCTTCACTTGAAGAGATTTTGTTGTTTAAATGCACACAAGCGCCGTTCAAGTACACGCTTTTCAACTGCACGCGTTTGTCTTTTGCAGTCGACTTTTTCGACGACAATTCAAATCAAAGGTGTCCACTCTTATTCGATCTGATCGAGTTCTTTGACTCTAGTGACCGATCCTACAACACGCATTATCATCATCATCATCATCATCATCATCATTTTATTCCAAAGAGTCACAAAGAGAAAGAAACGAAATTTGCAGTCAGCAAACTGAAAATAAAAACCAACGCATTCGGTTGAATAGAACGGAAGCCGGAAATTTGAAAAGAACGGCACAAAAATGGCCCAAATGAATAGGAGGAGGAGGATTAGGTGTGTTAGGACGGCTTGTGAACGGTTTGTGCAGTCGGAATTTCAAATGTGGACAAGACAGAGTGCGAGAGGCGAAACAAATGTGAAACGCATCGAGCGGAACCAATCGAACGTTAAGAAAAAACAACAAAAGGGCCAAGCATGCAAATTCAGAGTAGCGTAGAATGAAGATGTCTGCTTTTCGCTTCTGTCGGCTGGCGCTCAAATTTGCCTCGGCTGACGGTCGGTCGCTTGTCACTTGTGTACAATTTAGTCAAGTTGGCGGTTTTTTATGCTTTTGGAGTATGCGAGCGCCTTGAATTAAGCCCACAGATTAGTTGGGGAGAAGAGTTAAGGACAGTGCAGTAGTTTAGAGGTTAGAAAGGGCAGTTATACTCGAGTTCTAGCGTCCAGCTTCCTGTCGCTGCCGGCATGGGCCGCTTGCTCGTCGTTTGGCTCGGCGTAGATGCGGTAGCTGGGCTGTTGCTGGTTGTTCTGCTGCTGCTGCTGTTGCATGAACTCGTTCTCGAGCGAGTAGTCCATTCTGTACGGCCTGTTGCCGTTCATGTAGTCGAAATCGGCTCGATTGCTCAACGACGGCAGTTCGGGATCAGAACGCGCCACATAGGGACGAGCGTTGACTGGAGCGACCAGTCGAGCTGGCGGAGTGTACTGAGGCGAGAAGTTCTTCAAACGACGATTCATGGCCTTCAATTGATTGGTTCGACTAAAGTACTCGCCAAACTCTTTTCTTCGATTGGCCTTCTCGATCTGATGCAAACGCGGTCAGCTTCGATCAAGTCAGAGTGACAAAGGACAGTGTGTGTTCACCTTTTCTTCTTTCGACTCGTTGTCAAAGTCATTTGTGGACTTGGCCAGGCCTTGGCCCAGACCAAAGTTCACTTTGAGCTTCTGATAGTCCCGGTATGTGTGCTTGTCGTACGGGTTGTAGAAGCCTTCCACTTCGCGAATGCGTCGCTCAATGTGCTTGTCTGCGTAGGAGCCTTTCGGAGAGAAATATTTAGTTGAGCTCGGTCGGTCGCCGGCCGCCGCCTGGCACTTACCCTGCTTGTTGCGAAAGTTCTCATAGTAGAGCAGATCGTGAATGCTCGGATCGTGTGCGTCGTAGTAGGGCGGGTAGATGGGCAGCGGTGCGACTGCTGCTGCCGGCGGTGGTCTGGCCACAAAGTTATACGGTAAATAGCCGAGCGGACTGTACTTGTGAGTAGAGTAGTATTGACGAGGTTTAGATTTGTTATTTTTGTTAAGTTCCGTTAGGTTGGCTGTTATGTGAGACGGTTTAGACATTGAAAACGGAAGCGCATACCTCGGGTAAGCATAGCCAGGCGCGTAGGGAGGCGGCAGGTAGCCAACAGGTGGGAGCACGTATCCCGGATAGGGATAAGCGCCCGCCGGCAGCTTTCTACTGCCGCCAGCCTTCACGGCCGGTGCTGGCTTACTGTTGGCTGCCTGGCCGCCTGGCCTCATGCCTGGCGGAAGACTTTGGTAGTACGCCTCTGCATAGCTGTGGCTCGGGTTTGTTGCGAAACTCGACTGATTGTTTTTGGTGCGCATCTCTTTTGGCTGCTTGTATCTACTCTCAATGTGATCGTAGGGTCCGGGCGCCTCTTGATGAACAAAATATTCGTATTAGTATTGAGCTCGAGCGCAATCTCAGGGTGCAATTGTTTGGTGCCAGTTGCAATAATCAGACGCAACGGTTAAAAATAAGCCAACGGCCGCTTTTAATCAGCGTTTCTGCGTTTAGTTGGATGCAGCAGACTGTTGATGGGCGCTGACAGCTTTTGAAATAGACGCGGCAGCTGAAGCCGCCAAGTGAGGCTGACTTCAAACAAGCGAGAAAAGTGAGAGTCACAAATAATAACAAACGTCTCTTTTCGGGCCTCTGCCTCCTCTGTGCGTGTGTTTACAGGTGCGAATGTGATAGATGAGAAGCAAAACGCGCATTTGCTGTCGCGCGTTGGCGTTCTCTTAATTCCAAGATAAACCTACTCGACTTGTTTGCTTTGGCTGCAGCGTTCATCTTTGCTTTCTCCTCTCTTTCTGGCCGGTTGCCGTTTCACCTTCGTATAAATATTTAATCAATGCAAACATTAGTGAAATCAAGCACTCGCTCGCTTTACTTTGACTGACTTGCTCTCCCAAGCTTCTTTAATCGCCTCCTCGCTCGCTACGATTTGTTTGTGTATTCCTGCTCAATTCTGCAAGATTTTAATCAGAGGAAAGAAAGCGGACTTTTGCGTCGACTGTTTTCTATATTTTGTCGATCAATCGATTTAACATGGTCCCTGTTCGAGTGCCGTTGAGCTTATTACTTGCCTGCCTGCCTGCTTGATGGCTTGAGTTGATGCTAAAAACAAATCTAGCCAATTTCTCGCATGAAATTGCCTCCTAATTAAATAGAACCGCACTTGAACGCCGCTCTCGTTTTATTTATGAAACTACGCTTGTCGTCAGGCGAACCAACTTCTAAAGCTCGTGTTTATTTGTTCGCTTTTGCCAGGCATCAATGAACGAGTCAACTCGTTTATGTATTTAGTTTCAAGTCTGCTCTCGTGTGTGCTGGTGCGAGAGGTTTTGTTGCCTCTGAACGGTCGATAAGGAGCCGATTTACCTTCTAAAGAGGTGAACATTACTACCGTCGCTATCCTAGCTTCCCTCCCTCTCTCATTTGCCTCTCCCGCTCTGCTCCCTTTTTCCGTCCCATTTCATTCGCTCATTGAACAATACTTGGCATTGTTTGAATTTCGCACAGAGTCTCCGCCGCCGTAGCCGGTCGGACAAGGACGGCGAGGGTTCAAGGAGTTTCCGATCGGATTTCCGCTCGCCTTCTCAAGACCTGGCCTTGTTAGTTCGTGCAACAATCAGTCAATGAAGCCGCCTGTCTTCGTTTAGATTTCAAGCTGGCGTGTATAATCGCTTTGCTTTGACGAGTTGACTCTAATCGTCGCCATTCAGCAATGCCGGTGAATTAAGGCCAAGAGTGACAGATCTGAGCCGACAGCACACTAGCGCAATCCTTGCCACCGACATGCTCGAAAGCTTGATCGGCTTAAACTCGAAAATTTTCGAAAAAACGTCATCGCTTTCGATGCAGTGTGGTGAAGCACTTGAGTGTTGAAGTTTGAAACTTTCGCTTCGTTGGTGGGCCTGAGTGCCAAAAAATTCTGAGATTTGTGAGGCTTCAGCAATCAATCTACCTCTCGACTCGTTTAAAAACCAACAAAACGCTTTTCACCATTTGACCCAGCCCATTCGCTCCCACTTTCGCTGCTTTTGTTGCTGCGCCTGACGCAGCTGACGGTTTCGAATCGCTGGAGTATTTGTCCGATTGCCATGACGACACACATTGGCCGGACTGCTCGGCCGAATGTTGAATATTTTCGGCTTGATTGTTTAGCTGGATCATAGCAGAGCGGTGGCCATTTGATGTTTGTTGAACGACAGCGCCGTGATGGAACTGAACAAGATCGACTCGCCGCACTTTTACATTCAAGACCTGAAAATTGGCGACATAAAGCCAGACGAGTACTTTGATCCGTATCACCACATTAGACGGCCAATCGAGCCTGTTCGGCTCAGGCAAATATACGAACAGGCGTTCATTTTCAATCTGATTTACGAATTCGCGCGTCAAGACAAAGAACAGAGCTCGTCCGCCAATTTGTCGCCTGCGGTCAAAAATGCACAGACCGACACCGAAATGGACAATCTGAAAGAGAAAGTGTTGTCGTTTCTGCTGAACTACGACGAAAGGCCAAAAGACACGAAAGAGGAGGCCGAGAAGGATGAAAGCAGGCAAGATTGCATTTGGCACGTTGACGATCTGAGAATACTGCGCCAGTATTTGCAGCGTTTGAAAGAGGAGAACCAGATGCTGAAGAGTAAACTGTGCGTTTGCCAGACGGACAACCTCGACCTGCGCAATAGACTCGAAGATCTCCAGACTAAAACGAGCCAGCTTCCTGGACAAGTGAAAGAGCTCGAGAAAGAGAACGAGCGACTGTACATTCGCAGCATGGACCTCGAGGCCAGATACCAAGCGTTTGTCGAAGAACAAGACAAAACGTGCCATCAGCTCAAAGAGCTTGAAGTCGAACGCAAGAATTTATTGTCCAGATTGAGCAGAGCGGATAAAGAGAAAGCGCTGCTCGAGTTTGAGCTCAAGCGGGCACAAGAGCAGATTGACGCCGGCCGAAGTGATCTCAAGCGACAATACAACGCCAAAATAGAAAGTGTCCAGCTCAAGTTTGTGCAGCAGCTTCAAAAAGCCAAACGCAAGAACGAAGAGCTCTCCGCTCAGTTCGATTCGCTCAGGGAACGCCACGAGAGGGACAAACGCGCCCTGGAGCAGCTCAGAAGACACTTCCTCACCGTCAGCCCGAACAGTCAGCATCAACTGGCCGACGAGCGCATCGGCCTTTTCTAGCCTCTCGTGTTCATTTACCGAAAATCTCGACGCATTCCATTCGTCTCGTTTTTCCCCACAACACAACCGTGGCGCAGATCTTTCTGATCCACCTGAGCATTTTCAAGGTACTCAGATGCACGTATGGGAATCTGACCTTCAAAATGGGTTGCTTGTGGACCATTAAAGGAAATGTCTTTGCCGATCCGTTGTTTTGTCACTCTTTTCTACACTAAGCAATTTTCTGCATTTCCAAAAAATCACCCAATAAACAGCGATTGTGCAACAAGTCCCAGAGGGAAATGGGGCGATAGAAACAATAGATTAAATAACTCTTTTGCAAAAAAACAAATGTATGTTTGATCGACCGAACGAATTCGACTAGTCAAATTGACACCTCCCTCTTGTGTTATCTAAGCCGAGCTAGATGCTCTGCAACAACCATATTCTTGGCATCTATGGCCAAAAAGAGAGAGAGAGAGAAAGAAATGAGAAAGACGAAATTAAAAGTGGAAATGAGATTCTGGATAAAAATCTCAGTATTGCTTTGTCTATTACCCGCTATTAAAGCAGATTGCCTGAAATTATCTTCAAACAATGAAAGCTTAGGAGCCTTTTGTCATGAAGTGGCCTTCGAGAGCATAAACTTTTACGAATTCAATATAAACTTAAACGTGAGTGAAAAGACGCCCTTTTCGCTTCTGTTTGTTCAGGGCGCATCAAAGAAGCTTGAACTCTCGAACGATCTAGATCTAAACGGTTTTCAATTCGAAAAAGAATTCGAAATGCACTTGATCGGCTTCAAACATATTCTACTAAATTTTGCCATCAAAGACGTTTGGCCCTATGAAGCCTTGAAATACAACAATCTTCATGTGATGATATACCTTGAGTATTCAAATTTTAAAATCGGTCACAAGGTTAGAGAAAATCTGGCCTGTGAGCTCTCGGTCTTACAGAAACTCAGTATTGACGCCTTGGAGCCGAAGCTCATCGGAGAATTTTACACATTCGCGGGAGTCAAATACGAGGAGAAGACGTGCAGCTTGATCCTTAGCCAGGCTGATCTAGAACACTTGAACATAAACGGCCTGGTCGATTCGTTAGTAGAACGCAATATTCTTGGCTTCGAGGACCTAACAGACAGGGGACGGGTCGTCGAACTGGATCATAAGATCCACGGTTTACAGCTCCGAAACATCTACAGAGTCCGTCTCTCCACGAGGATCTTTTCGTTTCAGGTGTTCAATACCCGAAGTTCGGTGCACAGGATGGTCATCGACGGCATAGTGAGTGAGGTTGAGCCAGAGTTGTTCAGATTTGTCAACGCGCATCATTACGAACTTAATCTCAACAATCTGAGAGAGTTCCTGGTTAACAATCCGAAATGGATCGTCAATATCGGAATAAAACGCTCTTCGGTGAATATCTACTTTGAACAAGAAAGAAAGCATAATGATCACGGTTTTCCGTCGCAAATAGACACTTTTCAGAAATATGGCTTCGATGATGAGGACTTTTGCGCCTTCAAATACTATCCAGTTGAAGATACGAGGATTGAGTTTCGATTCGAAAGACTGAACGTTACCCGAAATACCTGCACAATTCAGTTTCTGTCGCGAAGTAAATGCCTCCAGGACGGACCAATGAATGAGCAAAACAAATCAATCTGCTGCAACACAACCGAGATGCTGCAGAGATGTGACATTCAAAATGTCACTCAAACAAGCTCTAGAGTGGACAAGTTCACAAGCATCTACGACCACATATTCAGCCTCGAGCTGGCCAAGTTCATTTTCGCCATTCTCCTCCATCCGGTCGCGTGTCTGCTCGGCTTTCTGCTCAACTGCCTGTCTGCTTGGGTCATCAAGCAGATGAACAAGGACGGAGGCAGAGGCAAGCACCAGGGCCAGAAGAACGCGGCAGACCGCCAAGAGAAGCTGTTCGGCTACTTCTTCTTCAACGCGCTGTTCAGCGCCGGCTTCTGCCTGGTGAGCGTGCCCGAGCTGCTCACACGCTGTGTGCGCTTCAACGGCATCTACTGCTCGCCGTTCATCGCCACCGACTGGGTGAGGGTCTACTACTTGGCGGGCATCGTGTTGGTGGGCAACGTCTGCAAACTGGGCGCCAACCTGACCCAGTGCAGCTTCACTCTCTACCGCTTCTTCATCAACACCGACGACGGCAAGAGCAAGTGGCGCAGCAAGTTCCTAAAAGCCAGGCCTCGAAATGTGGCCTCGGTCTTTCTGATGATTGCCGTCATTCTCACAATCCCTCAGCTGTTTTTTAATGAGGGTTACACAATTAAAAGTGCTAAAATCTTGCCTGGATTCAAGATGTTTGTATTTGACCATCACAATCAGAAATACTTCGAGAGCAGTCCGGCTCTGATAGCCATCTATGTATTGAATCTGGTGTTCAACGAGGTATTGAGCACTTGCTTCAACCTGGTCGTGGATCTCAAGCTGCTCTCGTTCGTCCGAGCTGTAGCCCGAAATCAAAAGAGCCTCGCCTCAGCCCATAAAAACAAAGAGAAGGAAGAGGTCGAGAAGAGGCTGAGCAAAATGATCATCTTCAATGGCATTATCAGTATTGTCTGCAAGACCCCGCAAATGGTCGTTAGTTTGGTCAAGACTTGGGAATTTCTCTCTAATCTGTTTGAGCATAGCCACTTTACGATTTCATGGTGCATGTTTGCTCATGCATATTTCGACTCGATCTGTCTGAATTTGCTTTCTATTGTCCAGTCTTTAGCTTCATTGTATTATTCACTTAACTTTGTCCTTTTCTACTGGTTCAATCCCAACTTTCAAAAACTTTTCCATCAGCTTTTTTATAGATTAGTCTAGTTGCGGTATGCCTCTTTGTTCGTTTTTTATTCGCATTGATCTTTACTTTAGCTGTCTGCGTTGATCAGAATTTTTAACGATCTATCTAGGCATATTCGGAAACCACGCAAGGTAAATTGGTTTTTCGATTTCGCCTAACTCACCTCCGCACACAAAATAAATCTGTGAACGAAATCTGATAGCCTTTTGATCTTTGGGAGACTATTTGTCGCTCCATTCAAAGGCTTTGTTTCAGTCGAATTTCAAAAAAAAATCAATTTTAATTCAATTGGATCGTTCATCGGATGTGAATTCTTTTCAATGCTGAAATAAAAAACAGTGCCAAGATAGCTCTCTATTCAATAAATAAAAGATGGAGAATTTAATCACACTCAAGATTCGACTGTTTTTGTTCGCATTAGCTATTATCTCTGTGCACTTGATTAAAAGCATTGGAGCAGACGGGTGCCAGTTTTTTTTCGAAAATATATACTTTAGAGCCTACTGCGATCAAGTTCCTTTGGAAAAGCTCAACATGAAATGGTTCACTTTAAATAACAATGCAACAAGCTTATTCTTTATCAAGACCCTTTCGGTTCAAAGCCAAACAAAAAGCTTGTCCCTGTCCAGTGAGCTTCAGCTGAATAGCTTCTACTTTAATGAGAAATTTGAGTTGTACTTGACAGGTTTCAAATCAATCGAGCTTGATTTTGAGCTCCATTATATCTGGGACTCGTATAATTTTGGTGATTTATGGCTTCTCTACTACTTTCAATATTCAAACTTTCGCATCGAATATCGAAATAGGAAGAACTTACCGTGCGAGCTATCAATTCTACGGAATCTTACGGAAAACGCTCTAGCGCCGAAGCTAAGGGGCGACTTTCATCTATTCACAGGAGTCAAATATGAAGAAAACACATGCAGCGTGATTCTTAGTCGGGCAGACCTTGATTATTTAAAGATAAACGGCTTGGTCGAGTCACTGATCGAACGCAATATTCTTGGCTTTGACAACCTAACTGAAGAAGGAAAAGAGATTGAACTCGACCATAGAATACATGGTTTTCAGCTTCGCAATGTCTACAGAGTGCGTCTCTCAACAAGGCTGTTCTCGTTTCAAGTGTTCAATACAAAAAGTTTAGTAAAAAGTGTGCTCATCGACGGCATTGTGAGTGAGGTTGAGCCAGAGCTGTTCAGATTTGTAAGAGCTAATGAATATTCCCTAAATATTATCAATCTAAGGGATTTTCTTGTGAACAATCCCAAATGGATCAAAAACATGAGTATTAACAAGAGGGAACCGAAAATTTACATCAAACAGGAACATAATGGGAATAATGGAAACGACATAGGACTAGCTTCTGCACTAGAGAAGTCAAACAAGTACGAGTTTGATGACGAGGACTTTTGCGCCTTCAGATACTATCCTGTCAAGAACCAAAGGATACAATTGATTGTAACTGGATTGAACATTTCTCGAACCACTTGCCCTCTGCAGTTTCTCTTGAGAAAAGAATGCGAAGTGGGCAGTCCAATCGATGCGGAAAACAAATCAATCTGCTGCAACACAACCGAGATGCTCGAGAGATGTGACATTCAAGATATAACTCAAACAAGCTCTAGAGTGGACAAGTTCACAAGCATCTACGACCACATATTCAGCCTCGAGCTGGCCAAGTTCATTTTCGCCATTCTCCTCCATCCGGTCGCGTGTCTGCTCGGCTTCCTGTTCAACTGCCTGTCTGCTTGGGTCATCAAGCAGATGAACAAGGACGGAGGCAGAGGCAAGCACCAGGGCCAGAAGAACGCCGCAGACCGCCAAGAGAAGCTGTTCGGCTACTTCTTCTTCAACGCGCTGTTCAGCGCCGGCTTCTGCCTTGTGAGCGTGCCCGAGCTGCTCACGCGCTGTGTGCGCTTCAACGGCATCTACTGCTCGCCGTTCATCGCCACCGACTGGGTGAGGGTCTACTACTTGGCGGGCATCGTGTTGGTGGGCAACGTCTGCAAACTGGGCGCCAACCTGACCCAGTGCAGCTTCACTCTCTACCGCTTCTTCATCAACACCGACGACGGCAAGAGCAAGTGGCGCAGCAAGTTCCTCAAAGCCAGGCCTCGAAATGTGGCCTCGGTCTTTCTGATCATTGCAATCGTCATCACGTTGCCTCAAATGTTCTTTAACGAGGGCTATACCATAAAGAGCGTAACAGGAATGAAAGGATTTGACATGTTTCTTTATGACCATCACAATCAGAAATACTTCGAGAGCAGTCCAGCTCTGATAGCCATCTATGTTTTGAATCTGGTGTTCAACGAGGTATTGAGCACTTGCTTCAACCTGGTCGTGGATCTCAAGCTGCTCTCGTTCGTTCGAGCTGTAGCCCGAAATCAAAAGAGCCTCGCCTCAGCCCATAAAAACAAAGAGAAGGAAGAGGTGGAGAAGAGGCTGAGCAAAATGATCATCTTCAATGGCATTCTCAGTATCCTTTTCAAGACCCCGCAAATGGTTGTCAGTTTGATCAAGACCAGTGAGTTTCTTATAAATCTATTACAGCAAGGTAATATACAAATGTCATGGTGTATGTTTGCTTATGCCTATTTTGACTCCATCTGCTTAAATTCGCTCTCGATTGCGCAATCATTTTCTTCAATCTACTTTTTGGTCAATTTTTTCCTTTTTTATTTTCTTAACATGCCATTTCAAATGCAGGTCAAAAAGCTAATAGCTTTCTGAACTTGCTTTTAATTTTAAAAAGGACTCTTGTGTAAGTTTTCTTTGGCGAACATTTTCATATTTATGATGTTAATGCTATTCTTCTCGACTGTTTTGGTCTAGTCTGAATTTTCTTCAATTTTCACTTAAATCAATTCGGAACCGATTTTTTATTTTGAAAATTTTTTTTTGGTTCCGAAGCGTGGTTAGAAGAAGGCGGCAAGTTGATTGATTTGCTTTTTTCCGCCCTTCCCACCTTTAAATCCAGCGATATGTTTGGTGAAATTCGATATCCTTTTGATTTCTGAGCATATTTTCCACGTTTCGAATAAAGTCTTTATTCAACCGAAATCGATTATTTGAGCCACTTTCGTTTTAGCGAAATTTGAGGAGCTACGCCTTGTTTCAGAGCCAAAATAAGCCCCCTCTCATTCAGTCAAAATGGAATATTTCAGCCCTATGAAAAATGGCTCTTTGATGTTTATTATCACGATTATCTTTTGGAAATTGGTCCTTAGTTTAGCAGGCGGCAAATGCCGCATTACTTCCAATAGTAAATACTTAAGAGCCTACTGCAACGAAGTAGCCTTGCAAGATATAAATATGAAACTGTTTAATATAAATTATAACGTGACCGACGATCTCTTTATAAAAACGCTTTCGATTCAAAGCGAATCTAAAAGCCTTTCGATCTCAAGCGAGCTCCGATTAAATAGTTTTACTTTTAAAGAAAAATTTGAGTTGTACTTGATGGGTTTTGAATCAATCCAACTCGATTTCAACCTTCAGTTCATCTATGAAAAAACTGCCTCTGGTTGGAAATATTTATGGCTTCTCTACTACTTTCAATATTCAAACTTTCGCATCGAATATCGAAATAGGAAGAACTTACCGTGCGAGCTATCAATTCTACGGAATCTTACGGAAAACGCTCTAGCGCCGAAGCTAAGGGGCGACTTTCATCTATTCACAGGAGTCAAATATGAAGAAAACACATGCAGCGTGATTCTTAGTCGGGCAGACCTTGATTATTTAAAGATAAACGGCTTGGTCGAGTCACTGATCGAACGCAATATTCTTGGCTTTGACAACCTCACCGACGGAGGTAAACTTCCTCCATTGCGTCACAGAATAACTAATCTCCAGCTGCGCAACGTCTACAGAGTCCGTCTCTCGACAAGAATATTCTCATTACAAGTGATGAGCACCATATATTTGATGCAGAGCGTTTTAATCGACGGCGTCGTGAGCGAGGTCGAGCCAGGGCTGTTGAGATTTGCCTATGCCTATGAATACTCCTTGAATATAATAAATCTAAGGGAATTTCTTGTCAACAATCCAAGATGGATCGTTAATATAAATTTGCGCAAGCTGAATTGCACAGTTTATCTCAAACAGAGAAGCGATGATAATGACGATGGATTACCATCCGCGATAGAAAGGTTTATAAAGTACAAGTTCGATGACGAGGACTTTTGCGCCTTCAGATACTATCCTGTCAAGAACCAAAGGATACAATTCATTGTAACTGGATTGAACATTTCTCGAACCACGTGCCCTCTGCAGTTTCTCTTGAGAAAAGAATGCGAAGTGGGCAGTTCGATCGATGCGGCAAACAAATCGTTCTGCTGCAACACAACCGAGATGCTCGAGAGATGTGACATTCAAAATGTCACTCAAACAAGCTCTAGAGTGGACAAGTTCACAAGCATCTACGACCACATATTCAGAATCGAGCTGGCCAAGTTCATTTTCGCCATTCTCCTTCATCCGATCGCGTGTCTGCTCGGCTTCCTGTTCAACTGCCTGTCTGCTTGGGTCATCAAGCAGATGAACAAGGACGGAGGCAGAGGCAAGCACCAGGGCCAGAAGAACGCCGCAGACCGCCAAGAGAAGCTGTTCGGCTACTTCTTCTTCAACGCGCTGTTCAGCGCCGGCTTCTGCCTTGTGAGCGTGCCCGAGCTGCTCACGCGCTGTGTGCGCTTCAACGGCATCTACTGCTCGCCGTTCATCGCCACCGACTGGGTGAGGGTCTACTACTTGGCGGGCATCGTGTTGGTGGGCAACGTCTGCAAACTGGGCGCCAACCTGACCCAGTGCAGCTTCACTCTCTACCGCTTCTTCATCAACACCGACGACGGCAAGAGCAAGTGGCGCAGCAAGTTCCTAAAAGCCAGGCCTAGAAATGTCGCTTCGGTCTTTCTGGTGATTGCAATCGTCATCACGTTGCCTCAAATGTTCTTCAACGAGGGCTATACGATAAAGAGCATAACAGGAATGAAGGGGTTTGACATGTTTCTTTATGACCATCATGACTCCCGTAACTTCGAGAGCAGTCCGGCTCTGATAGCCATCTATGTATTGAATCTGGTGTTTAACGAGCTATTGAGCACTTGCTTCAACTTGGTCGTGGATCTCAAGCTGCTCTCGTTCGTCCGAGCAGTAGCCCGTGATCAAAAGAGTCTCGCCTCAGCCCATAAGAACAAAGAGAAGGAAGAGGTGGAGAAGAGGCTGAGCAAGATGATCATCTTCAACGGCATTCTCAGTATAGTCTTCAAGACCCCACAGATGGTCATTAGTTTGGTCAAGACCAGTGAGTTCATCTCTAAGTTGTTTAAAGATGATTTGCTCACAAATTCTTGGTGCATGTTTGCTTATGCCTATTTTGACTCGATCTGCTTAAATTTGCTCTCTATAGTCCAATCGCTTGCTTCCTTTGCATTTTCACTCAATTTCTTTCTTTTTTATTTTCTTAATTCACCTTTTAATTCGCAGGCTAAAAAGATGATCTATTTTTGATTTTTCTCTATCAATTCGGCTGCTTTGTTTCTTGTTTTGGAATAAAATATCTGCCTTTTTCGATTGGCTGCTTAGGAAAGAGGTAAGAGTCCCAATCAGATCAAATTAGTCCTGATCTCTCTTTCATTCGTTTCAAAGTGTTAACGAATTATCGGCATTTGAAAATTTTAGCTCCGCTCTTTTTTATATCCGCCATGACGTTCACAGGCGGTGTTTTCACTTCAATTTTTTTTTTTCGATTGTTTCTTAAATGCGAATTGAAAATGACACTTTTGACGAATTCGTTTTATATTTGGATTTCTTGCTGTAAAATTTGTGTTTTTCTCACCTCTGAAACGAGAGGCTTTAATCAGCCGAAATGTTTAAAATAAACGGATTGCAGGAAAACGCTTATTCAAATTAACTGAAAGGACCTTTCGGTTCCGCAATCGACAATTGCCTACGAACAAATTTTAGACTATTTTGGTCAACATGGTCAAGCTTCTGAAAACAAATAATCAAAATTGGCTTCTTTCTTTGTCTTTTTTGTCTTTGCTTCTGAATGTTATCAAGGCAAATCGTGCCCAACTCTCTGAAAGTGATTCAAAGTTGTATCTGTTCTGCGATGAAGTAGAACTTGAAGAAATCAGCATGCAATATTTCATTGCGCATTTTAATCTGAACGCCACCTCAATAATCACAGGCTTGTCGGTTCAATCTCAATCGAAGCGATTTTCACTTTCAAACAAACTCAGCCTGCAGAGCTTTAAATTCAAAGAAGAAGTATCGGTGAACTGGTCCGGATTCCGATCGATTCAGCTCGATTTCGAAATCGAATCCGTTTGGGATTTGACTGGACCTGAGAGAAAAGAAATTGTAGCCACGTACTACTATCAGTATTCGAATTTTCGACTCGAATATAACAACCAGATCAATTTACCCTGCGAGCTCTCCCTCCTAAAGAACTTGACAAACAAGGCTCTCGGGACCAAGTTAAGAGGCGACTTTCATTTAATGACTGCAGTGAGATACGATCAGAACATGTGCAGTGTGATCCTTAGCCAGGCCGACCTTGACTTTTTGAAAATAAACTGCTTGGTGGACTCGTTGATCGAACGCAACCTTCTTGACTTTGAAGACTTGACTGACGCCGGCCGGGTAGTCAGACTAGATCACAGGATCCACGGCTTCCAGATCCGCAACATATACCGAGTCCGTCTCTCTACCCGGCTCTTCTCTTTCCAAGTGTTTGATACGAGACATTTGGTGCACAGTATGCTCATCGATGGCATAGTGAGTGAGGCCGAGCCAGAGCTGTTCAGATTCGTAGATGCTCATCGATATCAACTTAATCTCAACAATCTAAGGGAGTTCCTGTTGAACAACCCTAAATGGATCGTCAATATCGGAATGAAACATTCTTCGGTGCACATTTATTTTGAGCAAACTTATTATGACAATGATAAAGGATTTCCCTCCGAAATAGACACTTTCAAGAAATATGGCTTCGATGACGAAGACTTTTGCGCCTTCAGATACTACCCGGTTGAAGATACGAGGATAGAGTTCTTTGTGACTGGATTGAACATTTCTCGAACCACTTGCTCTCTGCAGTTTCTCTTGAGAAAAGAATGCGAAGTGGGCAGTTCGATCGATGCAGCAAACAAATCGATCTGCTGCAACACAACCGAGATGCTCGAGAGATGTAACATTCAAGATATAACTCAAACAAGCTCTAGAGTGGACAAGTTCACAAGCATCTACGACCACATATTCAGCCTGGAGCTGGCCAAGTTCATTTTCGCCATTCTCCTTCATCCGATCGCGTGTCTGCTCGGCTTCCTGTTCAACTGCCTGTCTGCTTGGGTCATCAAGCAGATGAACAAGGACGGAGGCAGAGGCAAGCACCAGGGCCAGAAGAACGCCGCAGACCGCCAAGAGAAGCTGTTCGGCTACTTCTTCTTCAACGCGCTGTTCAGCGCCGGCTTCTGCCTTGTGAGCGTGCCCGAGCTGCTCACGCGCTGTGTGCGCTTCAACGGCATCTACTGCTCGCCGTTCATCGCCACCGACTGGGTGAGGGTCTACTACTTGGCGGGCATCGTGTTGGTGGGCAACGTCTGCAAACTGGGCGCCAACCTGACCCAGTGCAGCTTCACTCTCTACCGCTTCTTCATCAACACCGACGACGGCAAGAGCAAGTGGCGCAGCAAGTTCCTAAAAGCGAGGCCTCGAAATGTGGCCTCGATCTTTCTGGTGATTGCAATCGTCATCACGTTGCCTCAACTGTTCTTCAACGAGGGCTATACCATAAAGAGCATGATCAACTTGATGGGATTTGACATGTTTCTATATGATCATCACAATGACTACCTTTTCGAGAACAGCCCTTCTCTCATCGCCATCTATGTTGTGAATTTGCTGTTCAACGAGGTGTTGAGCACTTGCTTCAACCTGGTCGTAGATCTCAAGCTGCTCTCGTTCGTGAGAGCCGTAGCCCGCAATCAAAAGAGTCTTGCCTCGGCCAATGGCAACAAAGAGAAAGAGGAGGTGGAGAAGAGGCTGAGCAAGATGATCATCTTTAACGGCATTCTCAGTATCCTGTTCAAGACGCCGCAAATGGTCGTCAGTTTGGCCAAGACATCGGAATTTCTTTCTAATTTATTGGACGCGAATTACATAAACAAATCCTGGTGTATGTTCGCATTCGCTTATTTTGACTCAATTTGCTTGAATCTTCTCTCGATTGCGCAGACTTTTGTAGCATTTCATTTTTCAGTCAATTTTTTACTTTTCTATTTGCTCAATCCACTTTTCAAACGTCATCTATTGGCTAGAATATTCTCCATAGCAATCGAGAAATGAATCAATCAATCTACACTGATCTCAATTACAGAAAAGTCAATAGTATATATCGAATTATAATAGCACTGTGGTGTTTCGGTTGCGACTGCTCTTTCTATTTGCTCAATCAAAACTTAAAAATTCAAATTCAATAAAGTATTCATCGGCCTGTTAAAAAAGAATTCTCATGATTCGCGACTCATTGAATAATTTTTGCACCATTCTAGCAATCATCTTTTATTGCCCTTCGCCATTCAGTGTTCAAACCGGTTAAATTTTTAACATCTATACACCTCTTTTCCTTTAAACAAATATGTTTCAAAGCATCTCCTGTGTCTCTGCTTGTTTCCAACGATTAAAATAGGCGGTTTACTAGGCCTTTTCTCTCACCTTTTTTTTTTAAGTGATAATGTTTTCACACTTGGATCGAATGCTTTCTTGTCATCTTTTGCTTCTATTCCACTTTGTCGGCTCATAAAAGGCTTTCTTGCGAATGAAAAAAATAAAATCGATTTTAGGGATTTTTAAAATTTTTTTTTCTAAAGCTAATTGCCAATTCCTATTGAACCATTGCTTACACAACAGAAATTCTCCTTATTGTCATAAAGAGCAGAATATGGACTTCATTTTGAGAGAGAAGAATCGACATGTGATTATCATTTGGGTCATTTTATCTTTGCTTTTGTATTGGAATAGAGCAGAAAAGTGCGTAGTTATTGATGGCCTCCATGATTTCAATGCCTATTGCTATGAAGTTGAGCTGAAAGACATAAACATGCACTATTTCAGCCTGAAGCACAATATCAGTAAGATATCCACTCTTGGCAGCTTGTCTATTCAGTCGCAATCAAAGCGACTTTCGCTTTCGAACAAGTTAAGCCTGCAGAGTTTTAGATTCAAAGATGAATTCTCCATAAACTGGTCCGGATTCAGATCAATTTCGCTTGATTTCAAACTCGAGTCCATCTGGGATTTTACCGAGCCGGTGCAAAAAGAAATAATCGCTTCATACTACTATCAATACTCGAACTTTCAACTCGAAGGGAAGAACGATTTACCCTGCGAGCTATCGATTTTGATGAATATTACATTCAATGCCGTCGAAGCTAAGCTCAGAGGCGAATTCTTTCTATTTTACGCAGTGAAATATTATGAGAACACATGTAGTGTGATCTTCAGTCAGGCTAATATAGAGCACTTGTACATCAATGGGCTGGTAAACTCGCTGGTCGAGCGTAATATTCTTGGCTTCCAAGATCTGACAGATAGAGGAACGGTGGTCAAATTGAACCACAAGATTCACGGCTTCCAGCTGCGCAACGTCTACAGGGTTCGTCTTTCAACCAGCCTATTCTCGCTGCAAGTGTTCAACACCGAAAATTTGATGCACAGTGTGTTTATTGATGGCATTGTGAATGAGGTCGAGCCGGAGCTGTTCAGATTCG
Organism: Proales similis; assembly: GCA_019059635.1. Classification (NCBI taxonomy): domain Eukaryota; kingdom Metazoa; phylum Rotifera; class Eurotatoria; order Ploima; family Proalidae; genus Proales; species Proales similis. Next base: position 1,044,268 of record JAGVRJ010000015.1, read on the forward strand.
TAGATGCTCATCATTACGAGCTAAACCTCAAAAATCTGAGGCAGTTCCTGGTAAATAATCCGAAATGGATCGTCAATATCGGACTGAAACACTCTTCGGTGCACATCTACTTTGAACAACATAACCTGGAAAATCAATACGGGTTTCCGTCAGTGATCGACACCTTTGATAAATATGGCTTCGATGACGAGGACTTTTGCGCTTTCAGATACTACCCGGTTGAAGATACGAGGATCAAGTTCCGTTTCAGCCGTTTGAAAATAAATCAAACCACGTGCACAATTCAGTTTTTGTCGCGCAGTAAATGCCTCGATGAAAGTCCAATGAATGAGCAAAACAAATCGATCTGCTGCAACACAACCGAGATGCTCGAGAGATGTGACATTCAAGATATAACTCAAACAAGCTCTAGAGTGGACAAGTTCACAAGCATCTACGACCACATATTCAGAATCGAGCTGGCCAAGTTCATTTTCGCCATTCTCCTTCATCCGATCGCGTGTCTGCTCGGCTTCCTGTTCAACTGCCTGTCTGCTTGGGTCATCAAGCAGATGAACAAGGACGGAGGCAGAGGCAAGCACCAGGGCCAGAAGAACGCCGCAGACCGCCAAGAGAAGCTGTTCGGCTACTTCTTCTTCAACGCGCTGTTCAGCGCCGGCTTCTGCCTTGTGAGCGTGCCCGAGCTGCTCACGCGCTGTGTGCGCTTCAACGGCATCTACTGCTCGCCGTTCATCGCCACCGACTGGGTGAGGGTCTACTACTTGGCGGGCATCGTGTTGGTGGGCAACGTCTGCAAACTGGGCGCCAACCTGACCCAGTGCAGCTTCACTCTCTACCGCTTCTTCATCAACACCGACGACGGCAAGAGCAAGTGGCGCAGCAAGTTCCTAAAAGCGAGGCCTCGAAATGTGGCTTCGGTCTTTCTGTTTATCTCCATTATTCTCACAATCCCTCAGCTGTTCTTCAATGAGGGTTACACCATCAAGAGCGTTCTAAATCTTATAGGGTTTGACTTTTTTCTCTACAATCACCATAGCGCAAGCTACTTTGAAAAGAATCCGGCTTTTGTGGTCATGTATGTTGTGAATCTGTTGTTCAACGAGGTGTTGAGCACTTGCTTCAACCTGGTCGTGGATCTCAAGCTGCTCTCGTTCGTGCGAGCAGTAGCCCGCAATCAAAAGAGTCTCGCCTCAGCCCATAAGAACAAAGAGAAAGAGGAGGTGGAGAAGAGGCTGAGCAAAATGATCATCTTCAACGGCATTGTTAACATTCTTTTAAAGACCCCTCAGATGGTGGTCAGTTCAGTCAAGACTTGGGAATTTCTTTCAAAAATGCTCACTTTTCTTTATTTTTTTAATCTATCTGATTATCTCCCATCTTCCTGGTGCATGTTCGAGTATTCTTATTTTGATTCAATTTGCCTGAATTTGCTTTCAATTGCGCAGTCTTTGGCAATCTTAACTTATTCCGTAAATTTCATTCTTTTTCTCTTGTTTAACCAGAATTACAAGCGTACCATCAAGACGCTCTTTTTCTCCAATTAGCCCTCTTTTATCTTTTATTTCAATTTTTTCATTGTAATCTTTTCTCAATTTATTTAGTTCAATTGAAGTCGAGCCGCTCGACGGCTTCGATTCCGTTTAGATCGTCGTCCAACTGCTCGTATTCGTCCGCATTGTCTTGTTCGGTTCCTTTCTGCTCTTCTTTTTCACAATCGCTCGCCTGCTTGTTGTGATTTGTGTCTATTCGTCGCTTGTGCATTTGTCTGATTCGTTCGATCTTCTCCGACTTGAGCTCAATTTCCGAAGCCCTCTGAATAACGGCCAGGCGTTCCATCTTTTCTCTGAATCGCAAATCGCCTAATTGTTCATTAAAAATCATTCTTGAGTGCGGGCAAGTGAAGAATTGTCGGTGAAAAGTCTACTCACGCTCGCTGACTACAAACGATGGCTTCATTGAGTTGTCAATTTCTTTTGTTCAATTTCGATTCAATCGAATGGTAGATGAAGATGGACTGTGGGCTTTAGTTACTTATTGGACCCAGTTGGTTCGATTTAAGGCGTTGATTGATCTCCTTTGAGCACAGACTGGACTCAATGTGGGGCGCCAGATTCAACGATTTCCAGAACTGAACCGCATGCTCAGACTGGTTGCGAGCGTCGGACTCGAATACGCTGGATTGGCCACTGCTCCGGGTGTCGATCTCGACCACAACCACCGACGATGTCATCCGCTCCTCTGCTCGCTTCGGATCTCTACGCTCTTGGATTCGCAACTTTCAAGTCACATGCACACCATGTCCTTATGCACAATCACCATGGCTACGTAATTGTTGCGTTTGGCGTGCGCTAGTCTCCATGGCGAACGCGCGTATTTACTTCGCTTGTGCTGAAGCTTGCGATCCAGCAATTCTCTTTTACTTGCTCCAGCCGCCAGCTTGTTTAACGAGCACAATGATCGCCGCCGACACGTTGCTCGAAGCTTCGTCCCAGCCGCGCCCTTCGTTCGGCTACATTTACGAGGGCAAGTTTCGCGATCTCTCTTCGGACCTGAATCCGGTAAGTAGAGACCGACGGGTCCATGTCAAATTCGTCAAAATCTACTAATCGCTGTGTGGATCAGGCCGGTATTTTGACTTATGTGAAAGGCGACTCGGTCGAGAGCTCGATAAGACAGCATTGTCAATCGGCGCCTCTGGAAGCGAATCTGAAACGCTTCTCTGAGTATCGCTATCCGCCGCTGGGCGCCAGCAAGGTCCACTACGGCCGAGCAAGAGACCCCAGAGACTTTGAGCGGATCGCGCACGGCCTGAAAAGCGACGACAAATCGTTTGTAATTGCTCGCTCCGATCTAATCTCACTCTAGTCGAACTGATGCGATTCGAAACGCAGAGGGCCAAGGACTGCGTCAATCCGGACTTGTTGACTCGATTCGAGAACTTGCGAAACGACATGAGCGAACAGTGCTACTTGAGCAAGCGACGCCATCCGCTCGGACAGGCGCCAGACAGGGACCTGCTGCCGTCGGGTTTGGACCCGTTGCGGTTCACGTTCGGTAGAACGAGCGAGAAAAGCGAAGGAGCTCGGCCCCTGGTGCGACCGAACAGATCGCACTCACAGATTGAGTTGGAGACTAGAAACGCGCACAAAATGTACGTAAAGAGTCACAAGAGCTACGAGCCAGGCGAGCAGAAAGAGCGCCGTTTCGTCGGCCACTTTGACAAAGAGCAACGGTTCGGTCTGAAGACTGAGGCTCAGATTGACGGTCGCATGGCCAAGCAGAGTCTTGACTGGCTGCCGACCGAAAAGCAGGCCAAGCGAGCCGAGTACGACGGCCAGCTAATCGATAACTTCAGAGAAGAGCACACCAGCCAAGTGGGAAAGCAGCTCGATCCGTGAGTCGCAATTTCGCTGATCAGAATGGCGGCCATTTCACCGTGTCTGTTGGCTACAGAAATAGAAAGACCCGCTTCCTGGGACCAGACCACGTGTTCGGCTTCAAGGACACAAACGACATTCTGAGCGCGGGCGACGTTGTTCACTCAAGGCCCGACGCTCGTCTGCTTAAGGGCCGAGACCACGAGCGGGCATTCGTTGCCTCCCTACGCTCCTACGTCTGCCGCTTCAACATGGTCAAATTTAAAACGCTTGCGGACGCGTTCGCGTTCTACGACCAGGTAAACCTGATTCAGACAGTGCAAATGATGCGCCAAGCTAATGAAGAGCATTTGGCGCAGAACAAAGACGGCCTCGTTGACAAAGACGAGCTGTCGATCGCCTGCAAGAAGATCGGATATCCGGCCGACTCTAACCTGATCGACGCTCTGGTGGCCGATTGCGATCACGATCAGGACGGCTGCGTCAACTTTCTTGAGTTCTGCAACTTCCTCTGCTACTGGGAGTCGATGAAGCTCGGCCTGAGCGTGGACAAAAAGAATCGTAAGCGAACGGGGAGAAACGGGCGATAAACGCATTCTGAATGTGGCGTTTGAAAGACGAGCCAGGAGCGGAAATCAGAGACACTGAGGGCAGGAGAATGCTGCTGAGGAGAGACTTGGTCCACAAACGAGCAGGAGACGAGGAGAGCGAGCTCGTGCCGCGAAGACTCGTTCGCCAACTCGACGCACAAGGCGCCGATTGGAAGACAAACTACCATCTCATCAATGAGGCTCCGTTCAGATCAGAGCCGACTGGTATTGCCCAACTCATTCCTCGTCCAGTTGAACTCAATTTTCAATTTGTCAAAAAACAAAAGTGAAACGAACTTATGGACTGCCATCGATTCGAAGCGACATTGCAGCGCCGAATCTGAAGAAAATCAAGGACAAGCGAAACTACGGCGACGAAGGCAACGCGTGGGCTCTCATCTCGCCGTCTGTGTTCTCGCAGCACGGCGTCTACGAAAGAGACTTCCTGGCGCCCAGGAGTCCACAGCACATTCGCGCCCTGTTCGAGCGCATCGGCTGTCAGCTAAGCGACGAGCAGTTCAACGCTTGCTGGTCTCTGGCGCAGAGTGTCGCTCCTGACGGCCAAGTTTCAGTCGAGGAGTTTCGAAGCGCCCTCGGGCAAATGCAAATTTCTTATTAAAGCAGCTTTCAAAAATACTTTCAAAAATAAAATAACCGCCGGCTGCTCGCTTTGTTGGCTGGTGCAATGCTTGTGTGGGAGATGACGGTCACTCTAAAGTGTTAATAACGTCGTCCGTTCGTTTAGAGTAGCGGCTCATTTCTGCTCGACTCGGACGGATTAGATAACCGGCAGCAGGGCTTTATCTCTTGGTTCGCAAGCTTCTGAAGCGAGTGCCGCCGATCAAATCCGCATATCTGCGTCAGATTGTTGGCCACTGAGGCACACGAATGTACTAGAAGAAGGCACGAGCAAGATACCATAGAGTTCGATCAGGAAATTAGGACCAAAGTAAACAAAAGCGACAAGAAGAAGAAAACGGAGGCGGCGGTGAGCAGAAAATAAAAACGAACAAGATTAGGCAACGGATCGATCGTATGGGAGATAAGGACGCAAGGCGCAAGTGTGACACAAACAAAGCGGCAGGTTTGACAAGTGACAAAATTTATGGATTTAATCAACTAGACCGAGAGAGATCGTATTGGCTCTCTGGTTGATGGCTTTCGATTCGAATATTGTATCGAGTGCTTCAAGTGGCGTCCACACCACACGCAGGGTAATGCTCAGGCCGGATGAGATTTGCCGGGCGTCGAGATAAGGCCTAACTCTATTAGCCAGTCGTGTATCAATGCAGCACTGATGAAAATGATGCGAGAGCCAAGAAGCAGACGACCGCTACAAGAGTCATTCATTCGTGCGATACACGCCACATAAAGCAAGAGCTTGTGCTAATCGTTTTTGTTTTAACCGAGCCGCTCTAATTTTAATTCGCTCGTAAATAAATCAAGAATTCATCGCATAAAACTAAACGGCTCTCAAACACACACACACATACAGGGCGGCTTGAATTGTCAAGGCGTGCTTGGGCCGGCGACAATGATGATAAAGCAGAAATGAGAAGAAAACAGAGAGAGAAAGAGAGAGAGGGGAGGCGACAATTTGATTGGACGGACGCTTGCGAGCTCGCCTACGATTGGCTCGAGCTCACCTTTTTAGATAAATCGACTTGGCCCGCTAGCGAGTAAAAACTCATAAAAACAGAGAAAAGCAAACAAGAACGAGCGAACGAGAGTCGATTGTCGCATTTTTATGGAGTTTGTCTCGGCGGCATGTTTGTGTGCGAGCAAGAAAATGGCCACATAAAGCGCTTTTTATCACCAGAAGAAGAGAGCCACTGCTTGATAGGAGTTTTATTCATTTATTATCTTGGAGCTTAGAAAGATTTCTTTTGACGCTGGTCGCTGGCAAACGAGAAGCCCAACACATTGAGACAAGCAAGCACAATAATAATAATAAAATCGAATCGTGCAAATCACCAAGGCCAGCCTCGTCTGAAAAGGCAATAAATCGGAGAGTGGCAATTCACCACGTCCATCGAGCAAGCAAGCAAGTGAGCGAGCAGCCGCCAACTCAAAGCCGATCGACGAAAATTGACGCAGCCACAGAGAGAGAGAGAGAAGGCGAGCAACTGGCGACAATTTGGCAACCCACTGAATTTATGGCGGATTTTAATGAATGTAATAAAGATTCGACTTTTATTGTCGAATTGGAGAATTATAAAGGCACTAATGATAACTACAATAAAAATAATAACAATAATCATAAAGACGGTGATCGCGGTGATAAATCTCACTTCTATTCGAACGATCAGCTACTTCCATTGCAGCCTCAAGCATATTACGAGCCACACGGTAAGCGATCACTGTCCTCGGCGGCGGCGGCGGCGGCGTACGACTACCGGCCCGATATCTCCTCGTCGTCTGCATATGGCACGTATCGGCCAAACTCGAGAGCCGACACCAATCGATATTATCCTTGGTCGGTTGCCCACCCTTACCAGCAGCAGCCCTTACATCAGCAGCAGCAGCTCTTGCAACCACAAGAGTCGTACTACGGCTACTTTGAGCCGAGCACCAGTTTTTTCTCCGCTTGTAATCATTACGCGCCAGTAGAAGCATCCTACTGCTACGGCTATGACTACCAGCAGCCTACGTCGAGGGCTGCTTCTCAGCCATTGTCGGTCAACTATGGAACTGGAGCAGTGGCAGCAGGACCGGCAGCTGAGACAGGCTATGGCTATGCTCTGGACTATGGCCTTGAGTGCACAAGGTATTCGATAGAGCAGAGCGCTCAGCAACAGGCAAGCTCGACTCAAAGCAAGCCAAGTTTGGATTTGACTTGCGAGAGCGCACTGATCGCTGATTTCTCCGCAAACAGCTCGCTCAGCTCATCTCCGCCGGGCAGAAATGACAACTCGAAGCGAGCGCTGGATCTATCGTCGAGCAACGATGACGCCGACAGTTGCGATTTAGAGTCAACAGGCGAAGAGCCTAGCTCGTCCTCAATCAGAGCTCCATGGATGCAGCCAGGTGAGTAAAAAAGCGACGAATAGCATCCACCTGAAAAGCTCAACTCTCTTCCTTTGCAACCCTGACCAGGCGACCGCTCGGGCTACAAAAGAAAACACCGTCAAGTGTACTCGCGCCAGCAAACGTTCGAGCTGGAGAAAGAGTACTGCTACAGTAAATATCTGACTCGTAAGCGCCGAGTGGAGATTGCGGGCGCCATAAAGCTGACCGAGCGTCAAGTGAAAATCTGGTTCCAGAATCGTCGAATGAAAGAGAAACGCGAGTCCAACAAGCAAATTCAATATTCGTCGTCTTCGTCCTCCTTATCGGCTTGTCGTCATTCGCCCGACATTCTTCCGCACCTAAACAGCAGCAGCACTTGTCAAAACGGTGCCCTCACGCCGACCAGCTCGGACCGCACCCCGAGCACCGAGTTCATGTCCAACAGCTCTCTGGCAGCGCTGATCAGCATCTAACAAGCGACCGCTTCCTCTTGCACCCGTTTAGTCCTTTTCCTTCAACTGCCTGTTTTGAATTCACATTTGTTTTATCTCAAACTCGCTCGGCACGTTCTTTTCTCCCCACTTATCTTGCTGCAGGGCCTCGATCCTAGTTGATGCAGGCTGCTCTGGGAGGGAAGCAAGCCGTTACGCCATCGTGTATTTAACATTTAACCGCATCATAAAGCTCTTAGCGTTTAATGGGCCTCGTAAAAAGGCATCCAAATAATGGCCTCTTAGCTCTCAGTCTCTATTTATAGAACGCATATTTATAAATATTAAAGCTGCAAATAAATTTCCGAAAGGTTAAACTCGCCTTCAAAATGAGCGCATTTTCAATCTGCAATTTGCATAAGCAAATTAGAGCCCACGGCCAGCGAGCGAACGGACGGCCGTGTCAATTCGGCCCATTACCACCACCATCATCATCTTCATCATCATTATCGTGATGATCGTCATCACCATCCACAGCAGCGTCATGATCAATACTTGTTGTTAACGAGCGCGCGCGGTTTCACGCGTCAGTAGCCGTTCACGTCGATTTTAACCGGCCACTTTGGCTGTTCTTCTCTGTGCGTGGCCTCTTTTCTCTGTCGATTGGTTTTATTACCTCTTGGGGGCTAGTTTCTTCTTGTGTTGTTCGCCGCCGTTCGATTCTTGATTTGAACTGATACGTGGCTAATTGTGGCTGGCCCAGGTAGCGAGAATCGGCTCGCTCCGATTGGTCTGCACTTGTCACGTGCCATCTCAGACCGAGCAGATACAACAACAAATAGAAAGGAGCGTGCAAGAGTTTGAAAAATAAAAATTGCTTCCCAATCGACTAACGCGGCTGCTGCAGCTGAAAGAAGGCAGCTGAATGTTGATTCATTTTGAAACTAATTGAGCAGCGCCTGTTTTGGTATTTGTGGATCGATTTCGTATGGGTGGTGGAGCTTGGTAACCTCGTCTCTGGCAACAACTCGCTCTTCAATTCTCACCAATGGCACGGATCAGCGCACACTCAGCAGATGCGAATTATGCCAGAAGCTGGCTGACTGCCTGCCTGACTGGCTGAAGGGATCGAAGCTGGCCATGTCGACCGAGCTTTATTGCATCCCTTGAACAACAATTAAGCCGATGCCGATGATGGCTGATGGTGGAGATTTGCTCTTATCCTCAAACGCTTAGTGGGCAACGCTCGCAAGTCAGTCAGATAGCAAGAGCACCATCAAGCGAGCATGCAACAAGCCGGGCCTTGATGCATTGATGACCGGCCCGGACTCGCTAAGCACCGTTGGAGAGCTGCTTCTGTTGCTAATCTCCTCGATTGCTACTTGCCCAGTTGGCGCACGTTAGAGGCGTTTGATAATTAAACACAATCGAGAGCCTCCTCGCTCTCTCTCTCTCTTTTTGGTTCAGCCCTTCTTCTCTGGTTCTCAATCCCTCTCTGTGCCCTGCATCGTTCGATGAGGCATCGTTTTGCAAATTAATGGCACGCACGCCTTCTCCACTCGTCCTATCATCAAGCGCCCGTTTGAAACACAAGCGAATATTAAACGGCGAATGAGCGAGCCCTGCCAGCGCTCATTTTGCATTCGATTCTTCAAACAGCTCCTTTGCCGACTACGTCACCGCTCGTGTTTCTAAATATTCCTAAAAGTCGGCAGCTTCAAAATCGCGCGCCTCTTTCATGCACGCCTTTTTCATGCACACCCCTTCCGGCACGCAGAGATGGTTATTTTCTGCGTTTTATTGCCATCTCGTCGGTTTAATTTGCCGTCACCGCATTTCTCCTAGAATCTTTCTGTTGCGCTTGATGGTGCAAAATCGCGCCGGAAGCTCGATAGAATTAGACTACTAATCGTATTTCTTAAGACATTTCTCGTTTCGTCAACTCTGCACCTAAATGAGCGATTACGTCAATGGGCAAAGTACGCGCGCCAGACAGGGGGAGGCTTAGGTGCCAAGCAAAGCGATATAGAGCGATAGAATGGAAGCATAGACGAACAGAGAGGGAGAGAGGGAGAGAGAGAAGGGAGGGAAAGGAGCAATGGATACAGAAGGAGGAGGCCGAGCAGCAAGCCGAGCAAGATAGAAAAAGTGATTTAGCCAAGCAGCAGCAATTGATGGGAGATTACATGCAAATCGATCCGTTGAATGAGTGCGCATCATGTTAATCAGGTCAGAGGCCGATTATTCGCTTACCCAACAGATAATCTCACTCATTCATAAATATTTGCATTACGCATTCGTCTAACTCACTGAACTGATCGCGTGCCTCGTTTAAACTATCTTAGTTGCGGCGCCCGCAGCGCGAATCCTGATCAACGCAATCGCTGTTATCTCCAGACAAGTCTATCTTGCCGATCTGCCTCTCGCAATCGGCCTAAGCTGCTTTGTTGTCTTCGATTTTCTATTTTCCCTCCTCTTCCGGTGAGCTCCATTACCACCAACATCATCTACTTGTGCCTCGAATTAGCCTATGAGCCAGCTCCGTATGAGCCAAGTGCGTATTATGAGGCCACTGTTCTCAACTAAGGTCGCTGCAAATGCTCGTTTGGCATTTAGCGCAACTTGCTTGCCGAGATGAACACCGGCTCCCCGAGTGTCTTTGACATAATTACACATGTCGCTGCATTGGTCGTAAAATCGATACACCAGCCAGAGCACAGACAATTAGAGGCGCGTTGTTTGCAGTTAAATCGACTGCGAGTCGACATCCGTCTCACAGCAAGATTTCACACGAGCCAGGCGGGGGGCGTCTAATCATTAACATGTCGCTTTTAATATTTCAATCGCAATTTTGATTTTTTTTTATTACCTTGACTTCTTCTTGGTCTTTTTGTGAGCCTGTGTGTATTGTTTCTCATTCTCAATCGGATTGCCACACGTGTTTTATTTACATCGACCTATCACGCTGAGGCCACAGCAACATCCAGCCACACACACACACAAATAGCTGAATGTCGATTTAAGTAGCAGCAGCAGCAGCAGCGATGGCATAAACCGGAGAACGAGAAAAGTTTATGAAAAGGCTATATTTAGTATTGTTGGAAGCCAGTCAAACAAATGTTTGCAGCTAGTGTTGTGTTGGTAGTTAATTTAAAGTCACACTGGGCGAATGATGTTAGTTTCTGTATCCAAGTGAGACAGAGCCGCCGCAACGACGCAGTTCGTCAACGTCTATTTTGAAGGGCCCAGAGAGAAAGAGCGGGCTGAGACGAGAGAGAGCCGGGAGGGGATTGAGAGCAGCCGACGAGAGGGAGAGAGGGAGAGAGAGAGAGAGAGAAGCAGAGAGTTGAATGTAAAACGAAGAAAGATTGAAATATTAAAGCGCAAAATGACTACATCCCCAGCTACAGAGGAGCGCGACACAATCACGCTTGCATAAGAGCGCATGTCTACAGGCACATGAATTATTCATTTAAGTTTCTTTGTCGCTTTGGAAAACAGACAGGCGTCGGGCAGACAGCCAAGCAGCAGCAGCAAGGAAAGCACTTGAATTAATCTTAATTAAATATGAAACCGAGATGCGAATGCTGTCAGTCGGCCGAGTGTTGGCTCTTGCTCGCTAAATGTCTCTTGTTCAATCACTTTTGCCATTAACGCTGTCTGACAGCAGCAAAAAGCAGCCGCTCGGCCAGAATTTAATCAATTAAATCTGCTTTTCATAAATAGCGCAGCTCCGATTGAAATTTGCCTCCTCTTCCTCGTCCTTGATTAGACATTGTCAAAGGCGTTTTTTTTCCGAGTGCTCTCTCGCTTCTTGTCGCCATTCAGTCAGATTTTATCCGCTTTTCCTCGCATTTCCTTCCTCGTCTCGTCCGTCTGTGGCATTGTTGCGCTTGAGTCTGTTGTTCGATTTGAATTGTTAGGCATTTTTGATTCAAAATTTGCTCTGTGTTTAGACTCAGCGATGAGCTCAGACTGAGGCCTAAATGTCAGGCGCGGAGTTGAAAAAGAAATCGCACATGAATTCGACGACGATTAGCTTACCGCCTCTAAAGCAGCCTCAGCAGCAGCAGCAGCCGCCACTCGAAAAGAGTAAAGCAGCGACGAGCACAGCCACTGCGCTGGTGTCTGCCTCGGGCTTCGGCAGCGGCACCAGCAGCAAGGTGATCGACGAGCTCAGTCGAGAGTTTCAAGAGTACGCGTCCATATCCGATCGCGATGAGGGCAAGTTTCAGGCCCAACTCGAACGGACGCCCACCTACTTTGCGCGAGTGAGTCCTCCGTCGGGCGCTGCCAGTGCAACTGGCGCCGCGAGCTCAATGCTCTGCACAATGAGCAGCTCTGAACAAGAGCCGACGCTCACTTCGAACGAACTCTGCTCCAAGCGTCTAGAGCGATTCGACATGATCAACACGGTGGGCACGGGCACGTTCGGTCGCGTGGTGGTCGTTCGCGAGCGCAACTCGAGCGACTATTACGCGCTGAAAATAATGTCAATCGCCGAAGTGCTTCGCCTCAAGCAAACTGAGCATGTGAAAAACGAAAAGCAAATCCTGTCCATGGTCAAGCACCCGTTCATAATCAACCTGTAAGAGCTCTGGTCCAGAGCAAGCACTCGGTCTCTAATCATTTGGTCAACAGATACTGGACATGTCACAACGACAAGTTCCTCTACATGCTGCTCGAGTACGTGAACGGCGGCGAGCTGTTCACCTACTTGCGCAATGCGGTCAAATTTTCAAACGAAACTGCCGTCTTCTATGCAGCGGAAATAATATCTGCGCTCGACTACCTTCACTCGCATTCAATAATCTACAGGTGGGCGCTCGTAAATTGGATTAGTGCTAATCGGCTTGCTCTAACGCCGTGTGCCGTTTGCAGGGACCTGAAGCCGGAGAACCTGCTGCTGGATAGAAGCGGACACGTGAAAATCTGCGACTTTGGCTTCGCAAAACGGGTGAACGATCGGTAAGCCGAGCGAGCGCTCTTGCTTGCCGCTGCTCGACAATTGAACAATTGGATTTCAGAACGTGGACGTTGTGCGGCACTCCGGAGTACTTGGCGCCCGAGATAATTCAAGGAAAAGGACACCACAAGGCGGTGGACTGGTGGGCCTTGGGAATATTGATTTACGAGATGCTGGCCGGATATCCGCCTTTCTACGACGAGAACCCGTTTCAGATCTATCAGAAGATATTGGCCGGAAAAATCGAGTGGCCCAAGCACATCGACTTGGTCGCCAAGGACCTCGTACGCAAGCTGCTTGCCAACGACCGTACCAAACGACTCGGAAGCATGAAGAACGGCGCCGAGGACGTCAAGAGACACAAATGGTTCAAGAGCGTCGAATGGAACGACGTCGCCGAGCGTAGACTCAAGCCGCCCATCCTGCCCCGTGTGAGCCACAACGGCGATACGAAAAATTTCGACCGGTACGACGAGTCTGGCTGGCGTGACGTGCCATCGGTTTCGGTAAAAAGTCTGCTAGATTTCGAAGGCTTCTGAGCTTGAGTCTGTAAATATGCGCCAGCGAGAGCTTCTTCTTCTTCATTTTCGTTTTTTGTTGCTTTTACTCAAATACGCACACACGCGCGCAAAAAGGCAGTAGACGCCCGACCGCAAACAAACAAGCAAGCGAACCTAGTGCAAACGCAAAACCTGGCTCACAAGACAGTTGCATTTCTCTCGCTATCTCTTCCCTTTGCTCTCGTCTTTTTGATCAACTTTTCCTCTCTTTTTTTTTTCTTTTTGATAACCATATATTTATTCATTTTCAAGCTTCTGCATATGTTTTGAAAATAAATAGTGATTGCGGCGGCAGCGACGACAAACTTGTGGCAACACATACTTCTCCTTAGTGCTCGAGACTCGTCAAACGAGTTTGAAATTATTTACAATGGTCGTGGTGGGCGCACGAGGAGGCGGGCTGCTCAACGCCGGTCATACAGATAGGTAACGTCCTGGTAGTCTCCCTCGGGAGCTTCGTAGCTCTTGTTGGGCGGCGTCTGCACGGGTCCTTCTTTGATGAACGGCAACAAGGCATCGTCGATCTAAACCATTCTACGCTCTAGACTCGAAACGGTCGAACAGAGAAGCGGCTGCGTCTTGCCTGAATGGCCATGTTGTGCAGGAGCGGGTTGTCTCGTTTCAGCTCTCGCAGCGCCTTCTCCTGCGACTTGAGTGCTCGCTGTAGCTGATCCATTTGGATTTTGTGCTGCTTGTTGAGATAGTTGGCCCACTCCTTCTTAAGGAAGTGCTCGTCGTCAAGCTCTTGCTGGCCCAGTGGCTTCACTTCTCTCTGCCTTTTGCTATTGAAAACGAAATTTCAACTCAAATGCCTCCAGCACACAGCTCTCAAACAGCATTTACTCGCTCTCTTTCAGAATGGCTCGCTCGGGCTCCATCTCTTCGATCGGCTTCAGCTTTCTGCCGAATCGTTCCAGCTTTTTTATTTCTCTTTCCAAGCGCTTGCGCTTGCGATTTTCTCTTGCGGCCAAAACGGCCGGATCGACACGTCGCTTGGCTTTTGTCGGCTCGGCACTAGTCAACGTTTAGTTGAGTCTCAGCAATCTGATCGGCTCGTCTCTTACCTCACAGCCCGGGAGGTGTGAATCAGCTTGGAGGCCGAGGTGCCGAATGCGGCCTGGCTGCGTAAGCCGGCCGACGTGCTAAATGCGGTCAAGAGTCGAGAGCATAGCGAGCTCATTCTAAAATTAGGGTGAAAAACTTGCATTCGAACAAGGCCAGCAACAAGAAATGGGCAAACACGCTTGGTTATGCTACAAGCCAGCGTGATCAGAGCGCCATTCAGAAAAAGGCATGAGGAGCAGCATGCGCGATTGAGCGTTCAACTTTATTGAATAGCGTTGGCAAAATAATGAGCCGACCGCGATGGAGCTTGGACTCTGGGTCGATGCAAATGATTGTTGGCTTTTGCGCTCGCTTGCTTTCGTTTGGCCAGTGCGCTTTAAAGCCAATGGGGCGATGAAATGCTCCGAGCGGCCTCAGTTTGACTTGTGCCCGTGACAATCTGGGTCTGGATGTTGCTCGCTTATAGCGCTTAAATTGGCCGGCCGGTTGGAAATCAAGTTCATGGCTCATAAAAATGCCACAGCTCGACAAACAGTTGGAAATCAAGCAATAGTCGGCGTGTTTTTGTAAGATTTTTAATTTACAACCTGAGTGAAAGTATAAAATAAGTCTACGGAGAGCTCAGCTGCCACAGCTCCTAGCAATATAGATGCAACAATCGCCGCAGTGATAGACAGAGCGGCGTGTCTCAGTCAAATAGGCGGAGCGGCATGTCTCATATGTCAGTAAATAGAGCGGCGGCGGCGGCCGACTCCACCAGTGATAGAGGAATGAAGAGTAAAAATTCTACAGATTGAGAGATCGCAAGAATTAATAGATTAAATGCAATTGAAGTGGAATGTAAAACTGAACGGCACAAGCGAGAGAGAGAGAGAGAGGCTAAAGGAACCACTCTCGCTTCTCGGTTATGTCCGGGTGTCGCTCGTCTCCTTTGGTGATTGCCTCGTCGGCGTCGACCGCATGGGTGGCGCCTTTGTCTTCTTTGGTCGCATAGGTGCCCTTGTAGGCGTATCGCAGATAGGCGACCGCCAGCGATCCGAACAGAATGGCAAAGAAAACGGCCAGGCCGACGCCAAGCAAGGTGGCGTAGCGCCAGTCCTGAAGCGGCGCCTTGATCAAACTGGGCAGCTGAATGATCTTGATGTCTCGGTCGGGCGGTATTTCCAGTGGCTCGGGCGCGTACGTGACCGGGTCGATTGCGCAGTGCCATTCACGAATGGAGGAGCCGTTGACCTCAATGTGCGGATCGCTCACCTCAAGGAACGTGTACTTGAGCGGGAAAATGCGGTTGAACTGCATTCTGCTCACGCAGCCGATGAAGCCCATGTCGGGCCGCATGCTCTCGTTTCGGCCCACGTACAAGTAGCGAGGCGAGTCGAACACCATGTCAATGTAGGAGCCGCGCGTGAAGTTGAACGAGTAGGCCAAGTGCTCGTCGACTTGAATGGAAATCGACTGGCCGCGGTTGGTTCGCTTGACGATCACTTCGTGGTTCTGGCCGTTTGAGAGGTCGTAGGGAGGATTGAACTCGAAGTTGTCGAAGCCAAAGTTGAATCTCACTCTCACGCCTCCGTTGTTGTTCATTTCGAGCGTGAAAAAGTCAATGAGGCCTTTCTCGTCAATCTTGTCCGAGACTATTTGCATGATGATGCCCTGCTTGTTGTAGGTGGCGAACTGCGCCCTGATCGTCTCCTCTTCGGTGGCGGTCACGCCCTGGGTCGGGAACGTGTACTTGATCATGTTGGACGCCTCCAGGATGGTGCCGATTTCGGTGCCGCATATCGGCCCTCTGAATGGAGTGAATGTGCAATCGCACGCATAGGTCGAGTACATTTCGATGCAGGTGCCGCCGTTCAGGCACGGACTGCTGTGGCACTTGCCCACACAGCCGACCGAGACGCCGTAGACGGACGAGCGCGCCAGCCGAACCAGATCGACCAGCTGGCCGTTTACTTGAAGGCCGCGGATGCAGCCGACGATGCCGTCGCGGTAATTCACCGACGCGCCAACGGTCAGATTGGACGTGAATATGAACGGCCTGTAAGCGTAGAGGTCTTCCGGATTGCCAGCCGATATCGAGTCAATGTTCATCCTGGCCTCTTTGCGGTTGCGCTCAATTTGAACGGTGTGCCATTCGTTGTCATTGAGATCGAACGGCGTCGTGATGGCGATCACCTCGACTCCAGAGCCGGCCGAGTAGCGGAACGCGATCTCGCGCGGTGTGAGCAGTTTCACCTCGAGCAAGTCGCCCGTCAAATTGCCAATCTTCTGAATGAATATGCCCGAGTGCGCGCGGGTGCGAAACTGAAAGCGAATGTCGCCGGCCATGGTCGACTCGAAGGCGGGCAGCTCGAGAATGGCGTCCGGCTTGCGGAACGTGACCACGTTGTCGTACAGGCGGTCGCCTTCGCAGACCAAATTGCCGATCGAATATTTCATGTAGCGATTCTCAGACACGTCGCCAGTGTCGCCCAGGAATATCTCGTACAGAGGCAGATAGAGCTTGTTCTTGAGCAGGCCGTCGTCTTGCCTCTCGACGCTTTGGTCGCGAGCGTCGCAGTTGCAGTAGACGTCGTTGTACTCGCATTCTTGGTTGACGCCGCAGCGGCACTTGGGAATGCCGACCTCGCTGCCGCCCCAGTGATACATTGGCTGGTTAGTGCGGCCCACCCACCAGCCGTAAGGCTGGCCGCGGTTGAAGTTGAGGAAACGCGAGCCGCGACACTTGACACTCACGTACTGCGAGCACGAGTAGGACCGATCGACCAGCTCGTCGACTTGTCTGCGGCTGGCCTCGTAGACGATCTTCTGCGAGTAGGAGCCCGGCTCCTGGTAGCCTTTGACAATCACCTCGCCTTGATTGTGATGCGCCAGCTCGGTGACGTTCATGTCCTCGAGCTTTGAGCCAAAGTGACACTCGACCTTGAACGGCTCAATTTCGCCCGAGCCGTCCACGTCGACCATGAGACTGACTCTTGAGGCCAGCTCGCTTCGGTCCAGCACTCGAGTCATTTTGTAGTCGAGACAAGAGAGCGGATGCTCGCTGGTGTGGCACACTGCGCCGCCGTAGCCCGTTTTCGAACAATCGCATCTGAACATGCCCCAGGTCTGGAGGCATTCGCCGCCGTGCTGGCACGGATTCGGCGTGCATTTGTCAATTATCTCGCACGAGTTTATGAGGACACCGTAGCTGACCACGGTCGCCTGCGAGCTCGCTCCGGGCGGGTCGTTCTGGCTCTTGACCATGGCCGGCGTTACTGGCCGGCCGTCGTTCAGGATGAGGCGTCTAAAGCAGCCGATGAAGCCGATCACTGAGAGGTCGCCCGGAACTCCGCCGCCTACATAGAACGCTTCGCCTGTCTGCATCATGAATGTGCCGCGCACAATCTCTGGCTCGTAGTCCACCGTAACGTTCATCATGTCGATCGAAATCGACAGGCTGATGTCGTGCCAGAGGCCGTCGTTCAGCTCGCCGCGTCTGTGTATCATCATCTGTTCGGGCTTGCTTTCGTCGCCGAGGCGAAACTTGATGACGAGCGAGCGTTCGCTGATGAATATCTTTATGAAGCCCGTGTCGCGATTGGCCGAGTCCTTGGCAAATCGGTGATAGAACAAGAGGCCTTCCATCTCGAACGTGCGCATTCCGAAGCTTATGTCGAGCCGCTGTGAGCCCGGATTGCGCTCGGCGTACAAGTACGAGTCGTAGTCCTTGAACGTCATTGGGATCATGTTCATGTCAATGCAGCTGTAGGACAAGTAGCCGCCCTCTACTTGGTAGAACGGCCACTTGTACCTCACACCCTTGAGAATGTCGACGACTCTGTTCTCGGTCAGCGAGCGGTAGATCACGTTCTCAATGCAGCCCATGAAGTTGGAGCGTATCATGATGCCCCGGTCGACATGGGTGGGCGCACCGCCCACGTACAGCTTGCCGTCCAGATTGAGCGAATGGAAGAGACTGCGAGACTCGTTGCGCACCACGAGCTGGTCGACCACGACCGTGATGTGCTTGCCGACGCGGCGCACTTTCACGTCGTGCCATTGAAAGTCGTCGAGCAACGAGCCACATCTGGTCAGGGTCTCGCCGTTGCGCTCCACAGTCGAGCCGAGATCGACGCCCACAAAGAGACTGCCGTTGCGCAGCTCAATCGACATGTAGTCATTGTTCTGGCTGCCCTTTGTGTAGAACAGCAGCGAGTTTGGATCGTTGGTGCGGAAGCGCAGCATCAACTCGTCCTGGTGGCTGTTTAGCGGCTGAAACGTGGCGTCGTAGGACGCCAGTGCCACCCGATTGAACGTTACTGTGGTCGGCTCGTACGCGCATCCGTAGATTTCCACCCTCAGCGCGATGAAGTTGTTCCATTGAAGCGGATTTATTCGAACGTAGCGCGCTACTATCGGCTCAAACAGGCGGTTCTCTTTGATCGTGTTGTCGTTCGAGTTGCCCACAAAGTTCTAGCAAACAGGTTGATCGCGTTAGGCATTTCGACTGTAAACATTAAAAATCGTGAATGGATCTGAATGGATATTTTCTGAACGGTAGATCAGCGAACATTTAGGTCGAGTCACTTTGGTTTCGAAGGGGTGGGCCTCGGGCTGGTCTTACGAAACAATCGCACACGCCCATAAGCCGGCGAGAATCCGAGTCGCTCGTGGCGCAAGATTAGATAAGACGGCTCGGACGGAAAGAGAGGGAGGCCAGAGATATGCCGATCTCAAAGTCTAGTGTGATGAGTAAGCGCGTACCTGCACGATTTTGTGCTGATCGGTGTAGTAGAACCAGTTCATGCCGTTATCACTATATTGAAGTGAATAGAGCACGACGTACTCACGAGCGGCGCGGCGGCCTTGAGTAGCGACCGATGTGATGATGACACGCGAGTTGAAGTCGATTATCAAGTGCTCGTGCGAGTCCATTTTGCGCGGACGCCAGGCTTTTTCGTCAATGTCAACAAATCTGTCGCAATGATTAAATCGTGATCAGTACCGAAGCGTCCGTTTAAGCGTGCCTTCCACGGCTCGCGTGAAGTCGAGTAGCTGGTCGCTTTGAAGCTAGAGTCGGGCAATGCTCCGTTCTCCAGGCCGAGCGGGATCGGTTTCGTGCATTCGAAACTCGCCTCTCCTGTCATAATTGTCGTTGATTGTGCGAGTGGGTTTAAAAACAAAAAATCGAAAACCGCGGCTGGCTAGAGTCGTACCTGATTGAGTGCCGAACGCAATGAGCAGAAGCAGCGAGTGGAGAAAAGGCGCCAGGCTTTGCCATGTTGCTGCCATTGCTTTCACTCAGTCTATGAACGACTTGATTTAGAAAGATTCGAAATGGCGAGCGCCAGTCAAGGGACGAGAGAGAGAGAGAAAGCTGCAGAGGGCTCAAGAATGAATCGAGCGGTCAAACTCGTTCGACAGGCGGGGCCAAAGGTTCGCCGACCAAGGTGATGCATGCAATCATCTTCGTGCATACAGGTAACCCGACTAATTTATGAATGTCCCACATTCGTGCGCTCCGACCGGCTACTCGAATAAATTTAATCGGCAGAGCGCAGCACAGAGAGTAGGACACATGACCCCTGCGCTTACAACGGCCCTTTTTGTCCTCATCGCGCGAGCTGTTACAACCGATTAAGTGAGAGGCTCGAACGTGGAATAATCAGTTTATTGGTTGCAGATTTAATTGTGAGAAGCAGCGGGTCTCTCTAGCCGACGATCAAGTTTGACAGGTTGGGCGAGGTCAAAACTTGGTTGAGCTGGCTGATAAGGGTGAGCACCTGGTGAACGAGCGAGTCGATTCCTCGTTTGCCGAAGGTGGGCAGAATTCCGTTCTCCGAAATGCCGACTGGTTTTAATCAAGTTTCAGCGGGAAACGTCTCGCAAAGAGAGAAAAACTGCGTCTAGTTACCAAGGATGGTGGCAAGATGAAAAGCAGCGGCTATTCGAAGCGTTTGATGATTGAAAAGGAATTGAACGTGAAAACGGTTGCTGGGGCAATCTTACTCTGAACAGCTGAATCGATGGTGTTGAAAATGCTGCTGCCGATGTTTGAGAGGATTCCCTTTGAATTGCCGTTTCCGGAAAGGCTGACTATAAACCAGACAAAGAGTCGAAATGGTGATCGCCTGAAGAATACAAGTTTAATTACGGAGAGCCAAAGTGGCTTGAAGACCGAGTTCTTTTAATGGTTCGTTAGAAGCTGTCAAGGCTTGTCTTCCTGTACGGCTTACGCTGGATGATCTGATCAAGACTGGACTGGCCTGCAGAGATCAAATTCTGGATAGCGGTCTGTCCGAGCTGGGTCAAGTTGTCCAACAGGCCACTGAAGAATCGGGCCTCGAGCTCAGCGTCTCGCTTGCCTTGAGAAACTTGGACTAAGAAATACCAATAAGACTCAGCCATGTTTTGATCAAAAGTCATTTTTAAATTTACGGAGAGCCAAGGTGGCTTGAAGACCGATTTCTATTTATGATTCGTTAAAAGCTGTCAAGGCTTGTATTCCTGTACGGCTTACGCTGGATGATCTGGTCGAGGCTTGACTGGCCAACGGTGATCAGGTTCTGGAGGGCAGTCTGGCCAAGCTGGGTCAAGCTGTCCAAAAGTCCGCTAAAGAATTTGATATCTTCTTCAGCGTTTCGTTTTCCTTGCGAAATCTCCACTAGATTTAGCCTTTTTAGTTATTGAAATCAAATTCCCGTTCTGCACAGTCTTACAAAGGGCAAGAGTAGCCTGGAGGCCGAGCTCTAATTAGTTAAAATAACGTTGACAAAATCAATAAATTGATATTATTGTGCAAAGCATACGCTGGATGATCTGATCAAGACTTGATTGGCCAGCAGAGATCAAGTTCTGGATAGCGGTCTGTCCGAGCTGGGTCAAGTTGTCCAACAGGCCACTGAAGAATCGGGCCTCGAGCTCAGCGTCTCGCTTGCCTTGAGACACTTGGACTAAGAAATGTGCACGAAACTCAGTCAAGGTTTGGTCAAATAAAGTTTTGAATTCAATTTACGGAGAGCCAAGGTGGCTTGAAGACCGATTTCTATTTATGATTCGTTAAAAGCTGTCAAGGCTTGTATTCCTGTATGACTTACGCTGGATGATCTGGTCGAGGCTTGACTGGCCAACGGTGATCAGGTTCTGGAGGGCAGTCTGGCCAAGCTGGGTCAAGCTGTCCAAAAGTCCGCTAAAGAATTTGATGTTTTCCTCAGCGCTTCGCTTGCCCTGCGAGATTTCCACTATTTTTGGTCTTTTTAGTGATAACGAGCAAAAATTTCCATTTACAAACTGCCTTACAAAGGGCAAGAGTAGCCTGGAGGCCGAGCTCTAGTGAGCAAATTGGATGATCACCGATTCAAAATATTCATATAAATGTAAAATGCATACGCTGGATGATCTGATCAAGACTTGATTGGCCAGCAGAGATCAAGTTCTGGATAGCGGTCTGGCCAAGCTGAGTCAAGCTGTCCAACAGGCCGCTGAAGAATCGCGCCTCGAGCTCGGCGTCTCGTTTGCCTTGAGACACTTGGACTAAGAAATGCCTTTTCTAGTAATTATCTTACACACAAAACTCTTAAAAAGTATTTACTCAAAGCCTGAGTGGCAGCAAGACCGATTTCTTGATTTTGTAGTTATTTAGCTTTGCAGTTAGAAATAGAACAGGAATATGTAGTTTACGCTGGATGATCTGGTCGAGGCTTGACTGGCCGACGGTGATCAGGTTCTGGAGGGCAGTCTGGCCGAGCTGGGTCAAGTTGTCCAAGAGACCAGCGAAGAATTTGACGGCTTCTTCGGCCTCTCGCTTGCCAATTCCGTTCTCCGCAATGCCAGCAACGAACAAAGCACCCATGAGAGCGATCGCTTCAATTCAAAACATGAATTGCTCAAACTGCAGCTGTCCTTTAGTGTTGGCAAAGCTTACAGGAGGCAAAGTTGTTGATCGGCTCAGCAATTATGTTATTCCAAAAGTCCACAAGGATGCCTTTGACTTGCTCGACTTTTTGCTCGTGGCTTTGAACGGCCATGCCCGACACCGAGATGGCAAGGCATGCCACAATGCATACAATAAATGTTTTCATAACTTTATAAGACGACGATTATGTCTAGAGAGCGAATGTATTCCGTCCGCCAATGCTCTGATCCAACATTTATACCTTCTGGCCAGATTGTCTGTCGAATTCTCACATGCGAGCGAGCGCTGTCTCCGCTTTATCTTTGCCATCTATTATCGACTCATGCGAATGGTTCGATTTACGTTTTATTTAAATTTTTTCTTGCCCCTCTCCACTCCCGATCTAGAACATGGAAATTTATAAATAGAAAAGCGGAGAAAAGAAGAGAGAGAGAGAGAGAAAGCGAGAGGGAGGAAATGGCCAGGGCAAACGGACTTAGTCGTAATAGGTGGCAAAGACAGTAGCTACTGCGTACAGGGAATTGTTTTCAAACACCACACTGCAGCTGTTGTCAGTGTCCGGGTTCCAGAGGCAACGAGAGGCGGCCACAACACTGTTGCCAAGCTTCTGTCCGATGCTCACGTTGACAATCAGCTTGTAGCGTTTGTAGACGATCGCCTTGATCTTTGACTTGATGTTGTCGCTGATGCTCTTGGCCAGCTCGCGGCATTTACTCGGCTCGTAGGCTAGATCGCTCAGGTAGGAGGAGAGCACATCGTCGAGAAGACGTTCCACCCGGCACACGTTAAACTTTTGCTCTTCACTCGGTCCCAACGCGTACGTGTTTTCCACTTTGCCATGAAAGCTGTGTGGGTAGTGATCGGCGTTCGTCGATATTGAGTTGCGATTGGAGGCCCTTATCGATGCGATCGGATGCTCAAACTGAACGCTGTTCATTTGGCTCTGAAGCGAAACTGCCGAGCTGTGCATGCCTCTCGCTCGTTGTGATTGCAAAGTCGCATGGGCCAGTGCTGGCGCGATTCTTGACGTGCCGCCCTCTTGATTGCGCGACATTATCTAACCAAAGCAAAATGCGTTCAATTTTCTAACAAATCTTCGCAGACAAACACAGCCGGGCGAGAGAGGGAGAAAAAGAGAAAATTTGAGCGGACGGTTCTGAGAACATCAAAACAGACGGCTTGGTCTTGTGAATTGAAAAAAGAAAATCGATCAGCGAGTAAATAGAAAAGCATTCGGGCAGAGAGGACGAGATGAACGCGACAACTACCAGCACTAAATAGGCGTCTCTCAAAAATCGAAAGCTTATTTCCGCCTCAAATTGAAATAAATTGAAGAGGCACTCTCTTTACAGGATCAGGCCACTTCAAGGCCCAATCGCTAGCCTAAACGACGCTAGTTTGTCTTGTTCCACGTATGTGTGAATCAGAGCCGGCGGGTGTTTGAATCTGAGCTGGCGTGTGTGTCTAAAGAATAAAACCGAATCCAGATCCTTTCATAATTCCGTGCTCCTTTCGAAACATATTATTTAGGCCGGTAGTCATAGTGTCGCTATTTGAATAGTCGATCATCATATCTAGGATGCTTGAATATACATATGTGTGCAACTGAATGAAATTAACGTCGATGATGATGGCGAGGATGACGACGAAAACAATGGGGACAACAAGAGCGCGTGACAAGACGGGCAGATCGGCTTAACTTGCCCGGCTCGTTTGACGTCCGGCCTGGCTCAGTTGGCTGGCAATTAGGCACTGCAAAGTTTCGTTCGTTTTCCTCTTTTCTCAATATTTCTCAAAATATTTTCTCCTCTCCAGCTTAGCTCGCCTCTGCTCAAACTCGAGCCAAACGCAGCTTATGTGTCGCGAGATGCCGATTCATTAAAACTCATCGATTCGTCCGTACGCACGAGCTATTTGCGCAAAATAGAGCTCAAGCCTTAGCAGCAGCAACCATAATCAAAACGAAATATCAACTCAAATGATCAAACCTGTTTTTATTTTGCCGATTGCTCTTATCGACTAGTGACCCACATTTATGACCCGCTGCGGAGAAAAGAGACTCGTTGTCGACGAGGGTTTCTGTATCCGCAGGCAACACACGGTAGTCAACAGCGAACAACCACCAAAGTCAAATGAAGTGAGAAACGCCAGTTCGAAAATGTGCGCAGCCGATTGGCCGAGATTTATTCGCGTTGTTCGATCAAGAATAGTTGTCGCCAGCATTCAGGGCGATCGATTCTGATTTGGTTTGGCACAGCTCGTCAACGTTGCCTATCAAGCGGCTGTTCTTGGTCAGCTTGTTCAAGTTCTTTCTGGATATGGGCTTTTCGTATAGGCCCTTGTGAATCAAGTACTCCTTGCTCTGATGCGGCTGGGCTCCGTTTTCGAACTGATACTGGCACAAGGCACGCAAGGCGTTCACCAGCATCTCGTCAATCTGTTAGAGCGACGGTTAGAGCACAAGACCGCGGCGATGGTGATCATTCTCACCTCGGGCCGACGTTCGATGGTGGCCAGCACCAAAGACACAGACTCGAGCGTGGACAAGGAGAATTCGCGCGGCTGGGTTCGGATTGTGTAGGCACTGGTTGCGTTCGTGTCTAATTTGATCTAAAATAAATCGACACAAGACTGCGATGAGTCGACTGTGTTTGTGAGCTCAGCCGATCGAAGAAGGCAAACATGATCGGCCGATTCGAAAATAAGCACTCTGACTTTGATCCGCACCTGTTTGAGTCGTTGTATGCTCGGGTTGGTGTAGTAAATGCCACTCGCCTGACTCCAAGTGCCGTCGATTACAATCACGTTGAAGCGGTGACTGTCGCTGGGATCGCATTCTGCCTCCACTTGTTCCCTGACCTGGTCGAGCGAGAACGCGTTGTCGGACGGAAACAACACAAAAGTGTTGGGACTTTCAAACACCTCGGCCAACTGTGGGAATCTTTACATGGACGCCAATCGTCACAGTTGGCTGCTGTTCAATTCGAACAAGAGCTCACTTTTCGACGTTGAATCGGCGCGATTTGATTATCTCAAAGTTGTGCGGCCTCAGACATTTCTCCAATATTCGCGTTGTTCGCAAACACCTTTTTTGCTGATCGATCAAACGCGCGTTTATGAAATTAGTTCAAGCGAGACTGGCTAACAAGCGATACCTCGTTGGGGTGTTGGAAAACCCAGACTTTGACGTTTCGACTTATTTCGATGGGCGAATCAGGCATGTGAGCACAAAGACACACTTTGGCGGGTCGTCTGTTTTTTTTTTTTTTGTAAATTTAAGTAGAAACTAACGAATCAGAATCATAATGCGCTCTCTCACTCGCATTTCAAACATGAATCTCTTTTGCTCGTCTGCACTTGCTCACTCAGGCCGTCGGTCATTTGACTCAACGCACTAAAGTAGTCGGCTTCCGTGTCCATTTGCTGCTCGCTAGTCGTCGACTCGGTGCTCTTTGACTTTTAAGCCGCATGCGTATAGTGAGGCTGTCGCATTGAAATATACTTCTGAATCGCCCGCACGCAAATCCAGTGCGGCATTTATGCTAATGGCAATAGATTGCAAGCCAATGACGATAAATTCGATTCATACGTTCGCATAATTTGCCAATAAACGAACGAGTCGTGAATTCCTCATTGCCGGCGAACAAGAACCCAAAATGCCAAAGTAGAGAGTGAGCGCGTGAAAGAATCAGAGAAAGAGAGACAGACAGACAAAGGGAGAAAGATAGCGAGATAGTTAATTTTGTTGTTTTGAATGCATTGATGACTCGGAAACTCGTTCATTTCATTTGAAAAAAAAAATGAAAAGCAACTTTAGACAACTAATAGGTAGCATCAAGATTATGAGAAAGAACTTGAAGATCGTAGTCTTGGTGTGCATCGGTGTGCTGGTTACAGCTGCCTCATGCCTAGCGCCTCAGCTCAACTTGGAGAAGCGCGCCGTGGAAGTGGAAGTGCCTGCCAACACCACAGACATGCCGTCGCCGTTGGTTCAAGTCGAAGCCGAACATCGACACTCGTGGACCGCGTTCTTCATCCTCTGCGTTCTGGGTAAGTTGGCCCATGCCAGTCTAGACGAGCAGCGATTCAGTCAACTTGTAAAATTAGGCTTGTCCATTCTGCTTATTCACTTCCTGATTCAGACGAGGTTCCATTACCTGCCGGAGAGCGTGGCCGTTGTTTGTCTGGGCGCAATAATCGGCCTAGTGCTCAAACTTCTCTCGCACTGGAACATCTCCGACTGGTCCAAGCAAGAAGCATTCACGCCCACTCTTTTCTTTCTGGTCTTGCTGCCGCCGATTATATTCGAGTCCGGCTACAACATGCACAAGGGCAACTTTTTCCAAAACATCGGCTCCATCATGGTGTTTGCCATATTCGGCACGGCAATCAGCGCAGTGGTCATGGGCGCCGGCATATTCGTATGCGGCAAGATCGGACTAACGTACGAGCTGAGCGCTCGAGAGAGTTTTTCTTTCGGCTCGCTAGTCTCCGCCGTCGACCCGGTGGCCACACTGGCCATATTCAATGCACTTGACGTCGATCCAGTGCTCTACATGTTGGTGTTCGGCGAGAGCATCTTGAACGACGCAGTCGCCATCGTGCTCACCAACACAATAATGACTCTGTCGAACACGACGGCCGGCTTCTTTCACGTCCTAGGCTACATAATCTCCAGGTTCTGCCTCACCTTTTTCGCCTCGGCTCTCATCGGCTGCCTGTTCGCAGTGGCCAGCTCGCTTCTCTTCAAATACATCAACCTGCGCAAGACGCCGTCGCTCGAGATCGCGTTCATGTTCATATTTGTCTATTTGCCGTACGTGTTCGCCGAGGCCATGAAAATTTCCGGCATCATGGCCATCTTGTTCGCCGGCATAGTCATGTCCCACTACACGCATTTCAACTTGTCGTCCGTCTCACGCATCACGGTCCAGCACATATTTCGAATGCTCTCGTTTGTATCCGAGACGGCCGTGTTCGCCTACCTTGGCCTCGCCATATTCAGCTTCAAGCACAAATTCGAACCCGCTCTGGTCATTGTCAGCATTGTAATGCGTGCACTTTTTCCGTCGTCTTGGCCAAAATTCTAATTTTCGCTCGCTTCGAAGATCATGTGCCTGGCCGGACGAGCGGCCAACATTTTTCCGCTGGCCACTCTGCTCAACTACTTCAGAGAGCACAAGATCACCAAGAACATGCAGTTCATCATGTGGTTCAGTGGCCTGCGCGGAGCGATCGCGTTCGCTCTGAGTCTCAATCTGCCACTTGAGGACGATGACACGCGTCACGTGATCGTTACGTCCACCCTCATTCTGGTTCTGTTCACCACACTAGGCCTTGGCGGATCGACAATGCCGCTGCTCAAGGTAACAGGCTTCGAAACTTAAGTTCGCTCCAAAGTCTCGTCAATTCGCCTTCAAAGCTTCTGAACGCCAATCGAACCAGCAACAGACGACAGCGCTCTAGAATGGTGGCCATGAGCAAGACCCAAGAGTTTGGCAAATTGGGCAATCTGTTCGGCGAGGAGAACGGCGCCAACAGGGAGAACGAAGATTCGGTGAACATTCAGATTCACAGTGGAGCAGCCCGGCTAAAGGGATTCGCCAGGCTTGACGAACGCTTTCTGCGTCCTTTTTTAATCCGAAAGTTCACCGACGAAGAGCTGAGAGACGGCCAGTACACGATGAACAAGCTGACCAAAGAGTGGTTCGACGACGCCAACCAAGACTTGCACTCGCCGTCGTCGGCCATGGACCAGCAGGCGCCTGCCAAAGTGGTCTACAAGAAATCAAAAAATAGAGCCGGCAAACAAAAGCAGGCCGCCAGAGGCAATGAATCAAAAAACTTGCTTAAATCTGAACTGAACGTCTTGCTCGATTCAAACGACGACGACGACGACGACGAGAACGCCAATGGTCGTGATTAGACAAACGCTCGATCGGACAGTCAAACAAACAAAACAGATCGTTTCAATGGATAACAATCTCATTTTAATATATTGAGCAATCTTGAATTCAATTTAATTTATTGCCGCCAACTGCCAAAGTCGCTGTCGGCCTTCCTACGCAGGCTTTTGTGTTGGTTAATTTATTTCTAAATTTGTTAGCTCCATCATCTGTCTGTCGCAATCTAGCTTAAATATTTGCATGTCAATCAATGGTTAAGTAATAAAGAGCTAAACACGCCAAATGGGCCATATATGGCGATTCGATTCATATATGAATCGAACGGTGTCGGGCGTGAAAGCTCAACTCTGACCACTCGATCAGCTGCGATCTAAACTCTAAGCGATTGGGGCATATAGCTGCTGGTTAGCTGCCGAATGGACCTTGAAGAGGAGGAAGGGCAGTTGCCCGAAGGCTGGGAGGAACGCGTAACCGACGACGGATTTGTCTACTATGCCAAGTGAGTGGTGCCCGCACGTGACGAGAGCAGCTATCGATTGCTGCCAGGAATCGTTTAAATTCGCAGCAGAACGCAGATATGCCCTTGTCACTGGCGCCGTTTGATTAGCCATAATCTTGTCGAAATTCGATTTTATTTTCCCGAATTAAAAAGCCACGCGACCAAGAGCACACAGTGGGAGCATCCGGTGAGCAGCAAGCGCAAGAGACTTGTCGGAGGTAAGCAGCGTGTCAGCTTTAATTAAGCCACTCGTCCGCCCTATCATCAACACCCTCAACACCGTCATTATCTTGCTGCTCGCTGCTGTGGTTGCGCAGCTGCTGTCAGCATTCTCGAGCAGATTAGAAATTTGATTTTAGCCGCTTCCACTCGCTCAGAGTTTCATAACAGGCCGCGAATTGCTCAACACGATTTGCTTCTCTTAGAGTTACCCTACGGCTGGCAGCGAACGGTTCTTGACAATGGCCGCATTCTGTTTGTCGAGTAAATGAGCCTTTGTCCGTCTGCGCCATTTTTTTTTTCATTCGAATCGTGTCAAGCCACATAAACGAGCAGACATCGTATACCGATCCGCGTCTGGCGTTTGCCAACCAACGACGGGACGAGACACACACAATCGACATGAACGAGCTGAGCATTCACTCGCACGGCGCGACAGCAGAGGAGCTGCTCAAGTCAAAGAACCTGGCCGATCAAGTGGCCATAGTGACAGGCGCGAACCGAGGCGTTGGACTTGAAATAGTCAGGGCTCTGGCCAAAGCCGGCTGCCAAGTTCTGGTCGCTTGCAGAGAGCTGCAAGCTGCTCAGGTCACGTGTGACCTGCTTCTCTCTCAACGTGTAGGAAGTCATTCTGATCGCCAACTTGCTTCACTCTTTTGCATTCAAATTTGCCATCACCAAGTCCGATCTAAAGCTGATTCCGATGGAGCTCGATCTAAGCTCGCTTGCCAGTGTCAAGTCGTTTGTTGACCGCTTCAAGCTCATGGAATTGTAAGCACTGCTTTCCAATTGGTCGTTGTTCGGAACTTGCCACTGATTTGGCGACAAATTTGCAGAGAATTGAATTTGCTCTTTTTAAACGCGGCCGTTTTCGAGCTCAACCACACTAGGACGCAAGACGGACTGGAGTCAATGTTCCAGGTCAACTACTTGTCCCAGTTCTATCTCACTCGGCTGTTGATGCAATCGCTGCACAAATGCAGCTCTCAGTCGCGTGTAATCATCACCTCGTGTGAATCGCATCGGTGAGTTCTAGCGGCGCAAAATGTTCACCTATTTCGTCGACTAAACGTTTCAATCCAGAGGCGGCGATTTGAGCAAATTCGACATCGCCGTCAGCAAACTCGACTTACAAGCGCATGAATTCAATTTTCTTCAAGCCTACTGCAATTCGAAGCTTTGCATAACTCTGTTCGCCAACGAGCTAAACAGACGCCTGAACAAGATGAATTCGAGTAAGTCGAGCGACCGCCACTCAGCTACGGACCCTTTTCACTCAATTTGCTCGCTCAATCAGACGTATTGTGCAAGTCTTGTCATCCCGGTAACATGCTTCCGTCGCGGCTATTTGACAAATGGGCGCCCTACAGATACTTGAGCCTATTCATAAATCGCTTCTCCAAGACCCTGGTATGTACCTAGCTCGAATCGTTCGCAATTGGCTCCGACGGCTAATGCTTCGACTTTAAGCCACAAGCAGCCGCCTCTCCGGTTTATCTGGCCTGCGAGAGTGCTCGCTTGCTCAAGAGAGACGCCTTCTACTGGAACGACTTGTACGAATGTCCCGCGTCCGAGTCGGCCAGGGACAGCATATTGGCTTATCGACTGTGGGAGATTAGCGAGCGAATACTAATCGAAAAGACGAGCATGTTCGACACGTTTCTGAAGAATGGCGACCAATTTTCCTCATACACACTGATTGACGAAGAGACCGAAGCCGAGCCAGCTCGATAGTCGCAATCCGTTCGAATTCGTTCTTTTCTTCTTCTTTCGCTCAAATCGAATGAGCACAACTTAATCTTTACTTCAATAAATCTGCGGGGGGGCTATCAGTCTCTGCTGTTCCTAAACTTTTCTTTTCCAAAAACAAATGAATTTCTAAACAAACAAACAGATATTGGGAGTCGGGCAAAAATTTAAATTTTTTTTAAAGCTAAGTGCTTCTACTCAATTATGCAGTCTGATGCCAGTTTCTATTTAAAACGAGCGGAGGTTTAGGCAGCGTTTTCAGTCAAGAACGGAGAGTTGGCAAGGACTTTTTGAAAAAGCGATTCAGAAGCCGACAATGAATTTGAACATTCTGCTTGTGATCTCAATTGCGTGGTGGAGTTCTATCGAAGGTGAGAGAGATCGACAAAGCTAGGTGCTCGCTCTGCATCGAATTCGAGCATGAGCCAATCTAACTGATCATTTGCGGATTTAAAGGAAAAGGATTCAGATTTGGCGGAGGTTCCAGATCGAGCAGAAGTAGATACAGAAGCTCACGCACAAGAGTAAGTATGAGAATGCCGAACGAATTCATACTTGTGTGTCGCTATCGATTTTTCTCTTCTTTGACTCAAGTTCAGAGGCGGCGGCGGCGTGGCTGGCATAAGCGGAAATCCATTTCTAGAGTAATTTGACTCTGCCTTCATTCAAGCTGTTTTCTAAATCGAATACATTTGCTCTCTTGAGAAAGGGCCATTCTAAACTGGAATCGCTAGCGTCCCAGGTGGCTGGAAACAAATTGAAATACGGCTTGGCGATAGGCGCTGCTGGCGGTGCTGGTTGGGCCTTGACGGCGCTCACTTTGAGTCAGTCGAAGCTCGGATCAGTTAAAGGAGCCAATTGTACCAACACGTTTGACTTTGACGGATTCAAATTCGGCACTTTTCAGTGTCCGATTGAGGGCTTCTCTGTCGACGATTTGGCCTGTTGCGGCCAGCCAGACCGTCAGTTTTGCTGCAGCATGTCTCAATCGCTTCGCAACTACACAATCAACACCCAAGTCAGCAATCGCAGAAAAGACGACGGCTTTCCTTTTTTCGGATTCTTCTTTATCTTTGTTCCCTTTATGGCTTTCCTCATATCAGGCAGCGTTCTAGTTGCCTACATTGTGCACAAGAAGGCCTATAAAAAGCTTCCGTTTTTCTAGTCCGACGACCTTGAAGCTTTGCTCTCTTGATTCTGCCCTTAATTGAATATTCAGCTCTTAACTCTTCAACTAGGTGTTTGAGCGTCTTAAACAATATGAAAATAAAAATAGAACGCCGTTTGAATACTGATGTAGTGATGCGTGTGCTTTAAAATCGACTACTAGGATACTGGTGGAGGCGAATCGCCTTCTAGGAGACAAGCGTGTCGGCACTTGGTTGACTTGCTGGTTGCCATGGCAACGCGGCTGGATTGAATAAATCACCAGCAAGACTCGCACATAGGTGGTCAGTCATAGACAGGAAGGAGAAATGTCTCAAGCTGAGGCTGGCACATGGACCAGTGGCAAAAACGCATCGGATCGGGCTTACCTCGAGCGCAACCACGTTTCCAAAATATTCAAGCAGCTTCTTGAGCAGCTGCAGAGCTCACAGCCCAGCGACCCGATCGCCTACATTCACAACTTGTGAGTCTGATTTCGCCTCGTGAGACGCTCGCCGACTAATAAATGCCCATTCTGCTGCTCAAGCTTTCAGCATCTTAAAGAGCCATTGGAGCCTGCCAAGCTCGCCTACGAGCGGCTCAAAGTGTTGAACGCCGACACTGTTGCGTTGGACGAGTGTCTTCTGGAAGCCTACGACATTTTGATAGACGGCGCCAACACTCGTAATTACAGCCACCTAATAGCCTTCATAAATGCCTGTCTGCTTCTAATAAATTGCTTTGAATGAATAGTGACCAGCAAGAAAACGGCGAGATATCAGTTCGCCGACTTGTTCAATCGGCTCGTCTCTTTGCTGTGCGAGTGAGTATTTGCTTTGCTTTCGCTTTTTTACGCCACAGGAACAAGATTCAAAATGTCAACCAACTTTGATCTGCAGAGAAAAGCTCCCTGAACGCGAGGCCAAGCAGATTGTGGAAAAGCTCAGCATCAGAGCGCCGAATGTGATTAGTTTCTTCCGATTCAGATCTTCGATTCGACTTGTTCTCCTCGCCCAAGGTAATTCAGCTTCACTCGAATTTCAGAGCGATTGAGACACGAGCTTCGGCCTAGAATATCTCAACGAATGTGGCCAACTATTTGAGAAGCTAAAGTCGTCCGGCAGACAGAACAGAGTAAATAGACAAGTCACAGAGCTGATGGTCGACCACCTTTCTTCAGCGCTGGACAAGAGCCTGCAGGCCTCGAACGAATCGTAAGCATCCAACTTGGCGCATCTTTGAGTCCAGTCCTAAATGAGTGGATAAAAAGGAAAATTGCAGCCCTGTACGATTTGTCGCCGCATGGCCTGAGCACTCTGTTCGGAGAGAATCAACACAAGCTGAGCGAGCCGTGCGAAGAGATCCATTTTGACCAGTTTGTTCACATCTCGTTTAAGCTGTTTCTCAACTCAATTAAGCTCACGTGAACTGTTTTGGTTGAGAGAGAGAGAGAGAGGCGTTGTTGCTGTTGTTGTTGAAATGGCTTTATTTTTTTCGCCTCTCGCTGTTTGCATTCAAAGAATAAACGAAATCTCACCCGAATGAAACAAGTTGGCCTTTATGTATGATACATCGTATGTGAGCTCACGATTCGAACAAAGGAATCGATTTGTAAAAGCTCTTGCCACCAACACAAATTAACACGCAGCAGCCAGCGACCAGCAGGGCCAGAATGATGACCACCAGGGCGTAGATGAGAAGGAGCAGAGTGTTGCTGTTCTGCCTAACGCCCGGCTGATCCCAATACTGATCGGCCTCGAGCGACTCGGATACCGTGCAGCAGAACTGGTAGCCCGGCGAGCCACAGCACGCAACGTCGTCCACCGAGAAGCCTTCGATCGGGCACTGGAATCGACCGTACGAGTAGCCGTCATAGTCCATCGTGTTTGAACAGAAAGCTCCCTGAACTCTGCCGAGCTCGTTAGGTCTCAGGTTGTAGTAGCCCAATGCGCCCGCACCGCCTACCAGGGCTGGCCCGTATTGGTGCTTGTCTTTGCCGTGCAGCTTCTTCTCCAGCTTTTTCTTGGCGATTTTCTTCGCCAAAGATTTCAGCTTGGAGAACACTTTGCTTGAATAGAGCGGCAATCAACAAAGTTCTTTTGAATTCACTGGCAAACAGAAAGCTCACCTCTTCTTTGACGACGACGACGACGACGACGAAGAGAAAGAGGAGGAAGATGAAATTGAACTGTCGCCGAAAGTCGACTTTTTCGAGTCCTTCGTCTCCTTGCCTAACTTGTCGAGCACCTTTTCCGCTCCATCCTTCAGCTTATTCCTAATTTGGCCATTCTCAGAGCTCTTCTTTATCTTGCTGGACGCTTTGCTCCAGGCCTTGTCGGCCACCACTCTAACTCGGTAGTTTGAGCTACTTTGCGACGAAGAGGAGGACGAGGAAGCGCTTCGACTCAGCCTAAAGCCTTCTGAGCCTTGAACCGGATTACGGGTTACCTCCGATCCCCAATTCATGTTTGATCCACTCACCATTGATCCAAGTGGCATCAGCAAGCAGAAACAACAGCCAAACGTGAATGGATAACTTCATTTATTTGCCGTTTTTAGCTCCTCTGCACAAGTTTGAATGAAAACGGGCTCGAATTTCGAAGCATTTTGATTTAATTCAGCAGCAGCCTGGCTCTTAATTAAAATTCACGCTTGTCGCTCGGCGTTTACCTGTAGACAATGAGTCAATCAACACAAAGCCGACACATTCAACGCTTTTATGCATGCGCCCACTTTCGAGTCGGAGAAAAACGCTAATTGAGGTTCCTACATGGATTTGTTTAATCGCTGCGACTTGTTCGAACTGGCTCAATCAGCCAGCGCCTTCTCAATAATCCAAATTGAGGCGAGTCGAGTGGTCTAAAATGGCATTTTTTTGCATTTCAAACAAGAGAATTGGATCAGCTGTTTATTGGCTTGTAAAATTGCCGCGCGCTGAATATGAGGGCCAGACAGCAAATAATGAAGAACATGGCGAGCAAGAGGCCGAGAAGAGCGAAAAACACTTGGAATACGGGATAGGAGTAGTTGAACTGGCCGTAGAGATCCTGACTGGCCCAAGTCTCTGGTCGCTCTGATTCAAACTGGCTGCAGCAATATTGATGGCCACGTGCACCGCAACAAGCCAACGCATCCAACGGAAAACTCTCGAGTGGACATTGGAATCGGCCAAATGTGATGCCGTCGTATTCCTTGTTGTTTACACATTCGAGCCCAAAGCCGATGTTGTTGGCTCTTGCGTTTTCATTCGCTGGAGCTGACGGTCTCTCTTGCTTCAGCTTTTGCGCCAACAAGTACAGTCTGTGATAAGGGCTTCGACGGGCGACAAGAAGCTCATTGCTTGTGAGAAGAGAGCTCGACGACTGGCACTTACCCGCCCTCTGAAGGTTGCCTATAGTGCGACTGCTGGTCCGGCGGCGGCGCCATCACGCTCCAAGTCTGCCAAACTACGAATATGGTGATTATACGCATTCGCTGCGGTCGTGTCTCGATTCGACTGAATGCTCGAACCTTGAGTGCAGACCCAGTTGAGAATGCAGTGCGAGCTTTGCCAATCTACTAACGGCGCTCACCTGTAGACAAATTGTCGATCAACATATTTTCATCTTCTCATTAATAAACCACCTTGAAGCGCTCTGAGGCGCTGCATTTTCAAATAAAAAACGAACATTTTTATTTCCAACTAGAGTTCATTCTCGAACGTGTTTAATGGATTCATATTCATTTAGAGCAAAAGAAAGTCGAAATTTCTAAAAGCAGTTCTATTCTACTCGTCTTGGTGTTCATCACTCGATGATTGCCGTTCGTCGTCGTCGTCCTCTTGCAGATGTTCTTGTTCGGCCACTGCGTCGTCTTGCGAATGAATGGCCTCCATTTCATTGGAATCTGCTTCACTGCCGCCGTCGCCGCTGCTGCTGCTTTTTCTTTTGCCGATCGCCTTGTACACTCCCTTTTTGATGCAGAGCACAACGCAAACAATCAATGAAATGACAAGCAAGCAAGCGACACCGATCGCCACCAAGATGAATATCAGCACCGAGCCGACGAATTTGCCCACATTCACAGACTTGACACTTGGCAGAAGGTCCTTTTTCAATTCGACTGTGCTCGTCGACACAGTCGGCTGCAGAGCGGCCGGGTCGGAATCGTCGAGCTCCGACTCGCTTTCAGCAACATCGAGCACGTGCAGATAGTCAGTTTCGGGCGTTGGATCGTCGCCTCGTGCAGGAACAACTTGCGCTTGAAGTTGATTGACGCTTGCCGCGGCACTTCGCATTGACTCTGATCTTGTGCAGCAGAACTGCTCACCAGGCGGACCACAGCAGGCGATCTCGTTTGCACTGAACCCTTCTATCGGACATTGAAAGCGGCCGTAGACCATTCCGTCGTATTCCACATTGTTGGTGCAGTAGTCGCCCTGAATCGTGCGGAACTCAACTGGACGATAGATGTACTGTGGCTGATCGTCATAGTCGTAGTCATATTGCACATGTCCATGCAGGCCCTTTGGACCCGAGTGAGTCGGCGGCCGGCTGCTTTTCGTCTTGTTCTTGCCGTGCAGCTTCTTCTCCAGCTTTTTTTTCACCATTTTTTTGGCCACCGATTTGAAGATGGAGAACGCTTTGCTTCAAGCGACGGTGCATTAAAACCAGACTTATTCAGTAAATGAGGTCGGCAGGTTTACTTTTTCATTGACGACGAACTGTCGGTCGAGTCGGCAGTCGGGTTTCCTGTCAACGAGCCATCGCTCACGATGCCGTTGAAAATCTTCTTGGCGCCGTCCTTCACCTTCTCCTTCAGTTTTGCTTGCTTTTCTTGGTCGTCGCCGACCAACACACTGGACACCTTTCCGAGCACTTTATCGGCCGTACCTCTTGCATTGCGAATCAACTTGATGTTTTGTTCGCTTTGTGCCACTGGACCTGTGATTTGCGTGCTAGAATCGACTGTCAAACAACAGCTAGAATAACTGACCTGAGAATCCGCGCTCGCACACGAATGCCAGAAGTATGCACGACGACAAGAGACCGATAGAGAATTTCATTTTCTTTACTCGCAATCTTCAAGTAACGCTCTTCTCTCTCACTTTTCAAGCCCACACAGGGACAGAAGGAGTTTAAAAACAAGCCAGCGAGAGGTTTGTTTAGGGATGATTAAATAAGTGCTGAGCCCTGTTGCAGCCGTCAATAATATTCTGGGTTCTAGCTCTTTTTTATTAATCCGCAACCAAAAAAAAAAGACAGAGAGAACGAATAATTTAATCGCTTTTCTGCTCGGCTCATGACTAAGTTTTACATTGTTGTTTCTTAATTAATGCACGATTACGCGTGTCTTGATCTTTTTGGTCTACTTTTTCGAGTCTTTAAATGTGTGTAGAAGTAAGAGCAGAA
Organism: Proales similis; assembly: GCA_019059635.1. NCBI lineage: Eukaryota > Metazoa > Rotifera > Eurotatoria > Ploima > Proalidae > Proales > Proales similis. The sequence goes on from JAGVRJ010000015.1 coordinate 1,081,072, forward strand.
AAAGAAGGGGTTTGCGGCGGCGGCGGCGGAGGCGTAGAAGAGCAGAATGAATTGTTGCGGGTCGGCTGTGGGTTGGTGGGAAGGTGTAAATCGTCGGTCGCGGTAATTGTTAGTCAGCGTCCAGAGTTACTTGGAATAGACCACGTGACTAGAACGAATCGAGTTTATTGGTCTTTCTTGATGCGCTGGCTGGTCATTCGGTAAATCACGGTCGAGTGGCCCGGATCCATCGAGCCCATTCCGTACGAAATGCCCAACACGGCCAGAGCGAGCAGCAGGCACAGCCAGAATATCAAGTTAAACATGGCCGGATAGCTCTCGCTGTAGAACTCAGCCAGAACGACCTTGGGCGACTCGCTCACCTGCAGACAGCTCAAGTCAAGTTGTGAGAAGCAAGATTGCAATCCTGCTTACCTGACGACGGTCGCGCGACAACTTGCCTTGTGGAACAACGATTGCCAGCAGCCTATCTGAGCCGGACAAGCAGCTGTTCTTGTAAGATTCGATTGTCTTCTCGATCGAGTCTCTCAGCTCCACTGAATCGACGCTGGTCGCATCGAATATGTTCACTGCGGCTTTTTGGCTGCACAATTGCTTTTTTTTTGGCAAATTTCGCATCAAATGCACGTCACGAGCGTAACAGAAGGTTTACATACTTGAAGTTCTTGGTCGCTCTGAGGCAACGAGTCCAGCAAACGGAAATGGTTCGACGCCTCTTCAAGTTTCATTTCGCTGTCCTTTGATTTTAATGTTAATCAATGTTGAATGAGCTCATTGGCAGTCGGTGCTTTACTTGAACATCGCTGACGCGTTGGTAGCCGAGCTGCTCAGCGGCTAGTTGATCGACTTGAAAGATCAGTGTTGCCTTGATCGGCTTCAAAGGGCTCGAGCTAGTCAGACCGGACCATTTGATCGGCTGCCAGAATACATGAATCAGGCAAGGAGGAGCAAGCTGAGCGAAAGGAATATTACGTTCACAATTGAGTAGCCAGAAGCAGCAAGCAGAAGATCGGCCAACTCCGACATGTCGATGGGCTCTTCCGAGTCGAACTGAAGGTGAGCTGGCTTACGGGCGATCAGCAGATCTGCCCTGCATGTGCTCAATGCAATGATTAGAAGCAAAAGTGCGTTTCGTAACATTATCTCCACCAGTTCACTTCTTGGCTGGGTCAGAACTATTCTAAAATCGAAAGGCAATCGGCTTCAGAAATTGGAGCAAACAGGTGCAGAGAGGAGAGGGCAGAGAAAACAAGAAATATCGCGATCGAGTCAAGAACGGCTCTCTCTGTGCCCAAGTGAAAGAGAACGCGCGGTGCCCGAGTTCAGGTTAGTCAAGGCGTTGCTTGAACCGGTTCGCTTCGATGTTGATTAAGTTGAATGAAAAAGAGCCTGCCTGCCTGCTTGTCTCATTCGGATGCTCATATGACTTGCGCTGATTTTCTTTTCGCGCATAAATTTGCATTAAAAGCTGCGTAGACGACAATGACAAGAGCTGCTTGACGCTTCCAACATGCTATTTGGCTTTCTCAATCGATCGCGCTTCTGAATTATTACCGCATTCCAAAGCCCTCTTAATGCGGCAGTCTGCCATTCTCATCAATTGTCTTCTTCTGTCTCTTTCCGATTTCAAACTTGCATTTTTTTCTCAAGCATCCGATTTATTATAATTATTAAAAAGAATATAAAGATACCGACTCTGAGGCGCAAACAAGAAGAGAGGCAACGATAGAGAGGGAGAGGGGCAGAGCAGAGTTGGGCACATTGGTCAGGTGAATCAATGAAATAGAGACGGAGCTAGATTTTGTCCAATTGCGTACAAAAGCGAGGAATAGGGACTTATTGAAATGTTCTCTTGTATTTGCTCGAGCGATGAACCGATTAGAAGCTGACGTAGAGCGTACCAGAGCTTAAGGGGCCACATGACCAGGTCGGCCAGACGGTGGCTGTTGACTTCGGCGTAGCATGACGAGTCAACTTGATTGACCATCAACGTGCCGTGCTCAGTCAACGGCGCAACGAAGCCCTCTCTCACTTCGAACCAGATTTTGACAACCTTCTCCAATTGAACCTGCTGAGTTTCAGAGTTGTACACTCGGAGCTGGTCGGCCAGTTCAACTTGGGCCGCCTTCACGTAGCCCTTGCCGTGCACATACAGTAAATGCTGGCTGGTGAGGGTGATGCTCGATCCGTCGCTCAAATGAATGGTTTGAAACAGTGCAGACTGATTGAGGTCAGCGTGAAGGAAGCCGAGCACTTTGGAGTCAACGAGGCTGCCGTCTGAGCTGAAGGCTTTCACCACATCTCCTTGGCGCAGATGCTTCATCAGCGCCAACTGGCCGTCGGCACGAACCACTTGGGCGTCGGACGGAAAGCATCTCTGCAGCAGCTGTGGGTCTAAATTCTTCGCTTTGCTTTTAGAGGTCAACCGAGCTCGGAGCGAGCGACTGCTTACTTTTTATGATGCACTCCTGGTCGCGGCCACTGATGCAGCATTTCAAGTTCAAATCCTGCAGCTCTTCAAGAATGCCAGTGGCCGCCTTGCCTCCGATGCAGTCGCGTAGATAAGTGGTCAGACAAGTCATGTAGCCGTTGGCCATGTGGCAAAAGCTCTTGTAGTCGCCCTTTGATATCAGGTCAATAAACGCCTGCGGGTTGATTGTCAAGCATTGGAACATTTGACTCGGATTGTCCGTGACTGGGCAGCCAGCTGCGCTCGACAGTCCCATGTTTACCGTCAGCCAGACGAGCACCAAAGTGAATTTTATTTTCAGACACCAATGCATTTGTGCTCTTGCTTCGCTTTTAGCTTCCTTAATGAATGTAGCCCGTCGCTGATCGCTTCGGCTGATGGATATTCTAAAACGTTAAAAGGACAAACGAATGAGTCGGCCCAACGAGACTATTATTTTTCTTGCGAGTGCGGCCAGACTCGCGCACCAAGTTTAAAAGTAGATTGCAATTGCGACGAAGAAACTCGATCACGGAGGGCAAGGATGCGAGAGGACACCCCCATTGAGTCGCATGATCGGCCCTACCGGTCCATCGATCTGCTTCGAAAATTGAGCGTGAAGCCAAAATGAAGAAAAAAGAAAAATATTGAAACAAAATACGACGAACGTGCGAGCGAGCAAGAGCCGGCCGACGGAGCTATTTTCGTTTCGGATTATCTCATTGGCATATCGCTTACAGCTATTTCAACTCGTTCGCTCTTGTCCTCAATATTTCTAAATTTGAACACGTTCAACTTTGGAGACATAAATACGCCGAGTTGATGATGGCAAATCCGCTCAATCCGATAAGGCTTGTTGCCATTCTAAATCAGCTCGAGCATTTCAGACGCCCATCGCGACTGACTGACCATCGTGCGCCCACTTGCCTCTATTCGACTCAATTCAACGCATTTCTATGCAAATTTCTCCAACCCTCACCATTGAGTTGACAATTTAATCTTTTACTCATTGGACGGGTTCGATTTGACTTTATTTTCGGCAATGTTTGCAAACGCTGCAGAAATCTTTAGGATTCGACATCATCGCCACGATTGTTATGGTCGCCTGGTCGACTAGTCGCTTTCATTGAGGGTGTCGAAGAAGAGGCGACTACTTGGCGTGAGCTGTTTGATTCAGAAACGCAATGACGGGATTAGAATCGGATTAGAAATGAGATCGTGGATCAGGAGTTGATTGCGTCGCGCTAAATACTCTTTAATAGAAGGCGTCGAATGGGTTAAAGAGACACACTCAGCTCAGTCGAGTACACAGGAGGAGTGGCTCAGAATGAAGCTCACAACCGCCGCTTACTCGTTCCTGATCCGGTTATCTGCCTCTGCGCGCTTTTTATTTTTTCCTTCAAATTCTCCTATCTGGGCCATTGCTAATTTATGAGCATACAATTATTATTTGTCGAATGCATTATTAGCGAGAAGGCTCGCAAAATTGCAAAAGAGAAACCCGATGCGGCTGAAAATAAATTTGCGCGCATACACGCACATACACAAACACACAGACGAAAGAGATTCATAAAAGTAAAAAAAAAAAGAAGCGAATTACGTAAATTGTGTACATGGAACATTGGGCCATCAGATCGGACCAGTGAATCAAAATTCAGGCAACAATGAGACTTGTTCCTATTTTGTTTATATTCGGGGCCATTTCGGCAACACTTCTGGGTAAGATTGGCGCCATTTTGTGTCTGTTCCTGTGAAGATAAATGCCAATCGAAAAAGGCTTGGCGGAAGGAGGTCGCGGAGGAGGCGGATTCCGGGGCGGCGGTGGGCGCTTTGGCGGCTCGCGAACATTCGGCGGCAATCGATACTCCTCAAGCAACGTGGGCGGCTTCAAACCAAGCACTTACCGGTCTGGAGGGATAAGATGGGCGAGCTTTGGCGCCGGAATGCTGGCCTACAGCGCCATGTCTAATTTAGTGCGCGGTCCCAGCTTTTATCCGGGCTATTATTACAATGGCTACAGCTACCACGGTCCCTATGGACGAGGAAGTGTATGCATAAATAACGAGAACTTTAACGGAACCCAGTTTGGCCAGTTCAGATGCCCCTTGCCTGGCTTCAACCCGACGGACAAGTACTGCTGTGGCTCAGTAGCCGAGCAGCGTCAATACTGTTGTTCCTATTTTGACGAGTAGGCCTCTATTCTCTCTCACGTGCCAGTCGAGATCACCCGAATTTCATGCAATCCCCAAGTTCTACTCGCACGGTCGCAGTGATCGCAGCAGTGACAGCTTCTGCTCTCATCATCTTCTGTCTGTGTTTTTGCATGTCTCGACTGATCAGAAGAGGCAAAGACGCGTATAAATGTAAGTGACACTCTGTACGGTGAAACAATCACCTTAACTTGAAATCGACGATTAGTTATGAGCGGCCAAGCACATCACGACCCAGAACATCATCCGATGATGCATCAACAAGCGCCTCCCCAAAATCAACGTAAGCTCAGGCTCAAAATGAATCTAACCAGCTGGTCTCAATCTTTTGCCTGTTTACTTTCAGCCGGTTTTTTCAACCCGCAGCGCCCTGCTCAAATGCCTCAACCGCAGTATCCCAGACAGATGCCCCAGCCGCAGTATCCTACACAAATGCCTCAGCCGACTGCGTCTTTTAATCCTGACCAGCCGCCGAGCTACCATCAAGTCATCAAGAGCTAGAACTCTCTCTCTCTTTTAGCTTCTTTCACATTCGTTCTTATCAATGTTCAATGGGATTATTTGCTTTCGGCGGTTTTATCGTTCTTTTCATGACAGACCGGTCAGCGTCACTTGACGCCACATCTCTTCAACCAAGGATCATCGGTACATTTGACTGTTGTAAGAATGGAGCGTCTATCCGAATCAAAACAGCAAGACCAGCGCCTAAAACAACTTAGAAATGATGAAACTGAATCTGAACTGGACTTTTAAATTCTCATTCTTAAACACCTTGTTTTTGTTTTCTGTTTATTTGCTCGTTCGTTCGTCAAAGTTTACAAAAATCATCAAATGAATTGAATTTCCTTTTAAAAGTCATTTGTTTGTTTGTGTTTTGGGCATATTTAAATATTTGTAAAACCGTCGGGCTAGTTTAATTCAGATATAGGTAAAAGGAAGAGGCATTTGGCGTCTACGATCGATAAAGGCCATAATTTTGCCAATTTTCTTCTGCTTTATCGATTTCTCGCCAATAAATTAAAAGACCACCCGGTCGGTCATCTGCCTGAAGCCTGAAAAAATTCAAATGCTGAGCGAACTCTACCAAAGCGGCGCAATGGTAAATTAAGCAAAACATTGCTAGTTGCGTAGAAACGCACCGATCGCGATAGCCATAACAATTTTAATTATGTATCCGCCAGTTTCAGTCGTTGCAGAGCATGTGTGTGTGTGTGTGAGTAAGAGTGCGCGAAAAGTTGTTGACCAATACAAGAACAAAGAGCGAGAAAATTTAGGTCGAAGCACTTAGAGATATCCGATGCGATTGAGTGCGTTTGCGGCCTTTTCAAGTCATCTCTCTAAACTTTTCATAAAAGCAAACCATTTGAGCTACTAAAATAAAAAAGTTTTAAATTAGCATCGTAAATGTTTGATGCGTAGATTCAATCTGGCCGGCTTGACTCAAAATCGGATCATCAGCAGAAAAACAAACAAAAACGATTTTACTCAATGTGACAATGAAACAATGAGTGCTTTGTGCCGCTCCATTGCTCAGTATTGCACATCGCTCGTGCAAACTAGAGCATTGTGCAGAAGAAAGAAAAATCTATTCTTTTACATGTTCTTAATCTTCTACGCTGCCTTGATCTACAGTGAAATCGGACCAAGTTCGGAGCCGCCAATCGACTGGAAGCCGTTAGAGCATCGTCCAGACTGGCCTGGCCCGCTGTTCAATTTACTCCGAAGCGAATGTCTCGCAAGTCGTTCAACCATAAATGCTTCTTGTGGCCTTCAAATGCAGGAAAGGATCGATGAACTTAAGGCCAGCTCAAATGACTCGTGTTCGCGTTGCTCTCAGACTCGAGAGAAAATCATCCATCACGTGTTCTGGCAGATCAGGAACAGCGAAGACCAGTACGCTCGGCGCGTGATGCACCTCAACATCATGTCGTACTTGGCCACGCAGAACCTGTGCTGCACGCGGCTCATCTTCTGGAAGCTGCCCGAGTTCCCGGCCGAGCTCGAGCAAGAGATCGCCCAGCGCTACTCGTCGTTCGTCAGGCGCGGCATCGTCCAGGTGCACACGTTCGAGTTGGCGCACTTTTGCGCCATGCCCGGCTTCTCGTTCAAGGACAACCCGGTCTGTCGGCATGTCGGCCACAAGCTGAGTCTGCGCTACCTGGTCGCGCTCAGCGACCTCGTGCGCTTCGTGGTGCTCGACGTCTACGGCGGCATCTACACCGACGGCGACGTCATCTACCTGCGCGACATGCAGCTGCTCTGGCACCGCAGCTTCGCCTACCGATGGTCAATTACATACGACTACAACACGGCTGTGATGGGCCTGCCTCGGCAAAAGGACGAAAAACTGCGCCAGTTTTACACGTTGTTGCAAATAACCAACATTCAAGTGGGACACTTCATTTCGGCAGCTCATCCTTTTCGAATCAAGTACATTGTTCACCAAATGGAACCGAACCGAAGCATATTTGGCTCCAATGTGCTGCCTGCGCTCCACAGCTACCTATTCGATCCGGCTTGGGTGTCCAATGACGTCTCGTCTCCAACCGTTCCCAATCAACAAGTTATTTATTTTTCTGACTTTTCTTCAAAATCTCTTTCGCCGCCTCGCTTCTCCTCGCCCACTTCTGACAACGAGTTAATTGAAAACTTCTTCCCAGGCGCGTTCACATATCATGTGCATCTCTCTTCCGTTAAGCAAATATCGCCCGATTCTTATTTCTTCAAATTTGAAAGTCACTTTGCCAACATGCTGAACATAGCACTTAATTAAGGCGTTTTTTTGGTTTACCGCCTTTTGAAACAACAAAGTCAAATGAGATCCGTTACACGCAAGCCAGAATGGTTGAAATATAAATCGAGGCCGAATAGTCTTTTTTTGGTTTTCGCGCTCTCTTGTTCGATAATTTCAATCGATTGGCGTTTTTATTTCAACTAAAAATAGCTCAAGTAGAGTAGAATCGCTTCGACCTCTATTCTCGCCTCAGACTCGTTTGGGTTTTTAAAACGAGCCGAGCGGCTTATGTTTGCTTCCTTGGCTCTTGGGTGGATAAAAAATTGATGATAGAGAAGTGGTTTGAAATGTAATCAACGATTTCAGGAAACATAATTGTTCGACGTTCGATATCTGAATGCCATAATCAGTGAAAAGGCGGCGGTTGTTCACAAAAAAAGAAACCAACCAGATGCACGTAGTCGAAAGAGGAAGCAAATAGAGAGAGCAATTCGTTTGGCGCGATAAAACAAAACAAATACAGTCGCTTGGTTCTAATTCGGCATTCGTCAAAAATTCTGGGCGCAGACAAGTTGCTCACGCTCGTAACACACCGATCCAAAGAAAATTGAGGCTAAAACACGCTCGACTGTGAGGCAAAAAAGCATCGAGGCACAAAACAGTTTACGATAACAAGCCAATTTACGTAACGATAAGGCACGGATAGCAGTATATTAGCTCAGTTCTCTTTGCCTTTTATTTGGCCTCCTTTCGCATTCCTGGCTTGCTTTCGTTGAGCAAAGACACTGATAGGTGAACATTGAATTTACAGCAGCTTTGAAAAGCCTCCTCTAGTCGAATGGAGAACGCGATAGAGACAAGCATATGAGAGCGCTTGAATTAAAGCAACAACAAGAAAAGAACAAGCAAGGCTCAAACCAACATAAGAACAACTCATATGAATAGAAGAGTCAGTCATATAGCCTAAACCATCACTTAGTCAGTGTTTGTTGGGAGTGTCTTGATCGCTTTGAAACGGTTGATTGTGTTTGTTATAATTATTCAAAAAACTTGACACATTGCAGCCGATCTTGACCGTTGGGCACAAGGCGATGATGAGACAATGAGGCTCAATAATGTGAGGAAAGCACTCATAGTCATTCTTTTACTGATCACAATTGCCTATTTACAAATCGGTGAGAAATGGCTCGATAATATTTCAAAGAAGCGAGAGACAGAAGCGCTAAAGCTGAAAAGTGAGCTGTGGGATAAAGTGAGAGTGAACTGCGATTCAGAACGACTAAAAGTGACCGAAGAGTGTGTCAAGACTCTTACTTTAGTAAACCAGTGGAGCAGAGACCCAAGACGAGACAAGTGCAAGGCCTGCGACCAACAGGCTCGCGTGAATCATCACGTGTTCTGGCAGATCAGGAACAGCAATGACCAGTACGCTCGGCGCGTGATGCACCTCAACATCATGTCGTACTTGGCCACGCAGAACCTGTGCTGCACGCGGCTCATCTTCTGGAAGCTGCCCGAGTTCCCGGCCGAGCTCGAGCAAGAGATCGCCCAGCGCTACTCGTCGTTCGTCAGGCGCGGCATCGTCCAGGTGCACACGTTCGAGTTGGCGCACTTTTGCGCCATGCCCGGCTTCTCGTTCAAGGACAACCCGGTCTGTAGGCATGTCGGCCACAAGCTGAGCCTGCGCTACCTGGTCGCGCTCAGCGACCTCGTGCGCTTCGTGGTGCTCGACGTCTACGGCGGCATCTACACCGACGGCGACGTCATCTACCTTCGCGACATGCAGCTGCTCTGGCATCGCAGCTTCGCCTACCGATGGTCATTCACAGACAATTACAACACGGCTGTGATGGGAATTCAGCTGCCCAAGACGGACGCAATCAGGCAGCTCTATGCTCTTATTAACGCGACTTGTAAAAGTGTCGACCAACTAGTAGCCAAAGTCTATCCGTCCAGACTTAGAGTCCTTGTGAATCGAATCGACAGAGAGCACTCGATCATGCACTCGCCGGCATTTCCAGCCCTGCACAGCTACTTGTTCGATCCACTTTGGCTCTGTAACGATGGCATCAAGAGCGAACGATTGGATACGTCCAGTGTTTGTCGATTTGCTGATTTTGTCAAAGTCTCAGGGCAGAACCGTATATTCAGTTCAATTGATCTGTTCGCTCCGGGCGCGTTCACTTACCACATTCATCTAGCGCCCAGTCGATCTGAAGTGTCTCCTTCGTCTCTATTTGCCTTATTTGAGTCTCACTTTCTAAGCCGCCTTGCAATAATAGCCGATCAACTGAACAAATAACTGCTTCTATCGCTCTTCTTTTTCGCCGCTTTTCGACTCGTTCGCCTCGAATAATTCAAATTAAAAAATAAACTTGCTTTTCAAATTTACCTGTCTCAAGTAAATTGTTGACGAATGGCAATATCTAAGAGAGACGCTACAGCGCCCTCAAGTATTTTGTCATTCAATTCAACGCAGCGTTTTAATTATGCTATCAGACAGGCAGTTGGGTTAGTTTTGTAGACAAGGCGAATTATGCGCTGGTACTAGGCCTTCTGCGCTTTCGACATTCCTTGCCATTCTAGAGACAAAGCAAATTCGAAATCATGATTTTCTTTCGTCACATTCGCCTCATTAGCTGCTTAATCACTGTCCTGTTTTGCCTTCTGGCCCTCTTGTTCTTTGTTCGATGGGTCCGTAAATACTTGAATCGACGAGAGAGGCTCGCTTCACAAGGTAAGTCGTCTTTTTCAAGTGATCCGACCATCTCACGGCTTGATTGACTTCAATTTGAATTCTTAATAGCCAGAAAAGACGAAGAACAAGCCAGAGCACCAATCAGACACATCAATTTCCCTGAAAGTAAATAGCCGCCAGTCGCTTGCTTGCTTCCAATTCATGTTCTATTTGCCATTTTAGCATCGCTAGCGACGAAACCATTGATTCAGCAATCGAATAGATCTGAAGAGCCCAGCGCGCCTGTGCTGTCAGAGCAGCCGCCTGCATATCAGAACGTGGTCAATTCAACATAAATATGCCAAATTGAACTTTTAGACTTAAAATAGGCGACGAATAAGTTTTACTCTGTTTTGGTTATTTTTTTTTATGTTGTAAATAAATGAATTGAATAGATCAAACACAGCGAATTTGATTTGGTCGCAAGTTTATGCAATAGGAATTTTTGTCGGCTAAAACTTTTCTAGAGCGTCTATGGCCATTTGAAGATTGGCATCAAATGTGTCGGAACGAATCGGCTGATCGACAAGATAAAACGGATTTTTGAGCGCAAAGTCGCTGTAAATCTCGTAGCATTTGCGCAAGAACGGCTCGACGTTTTGCTGTTTGGCATCGCAGATCGCAATGAATTTGAGCCCGGTGATTGTGTGAAAGCAGTAGAGACGGAAGTTCTCGGTCTCAATCTGCTCAATTCCAGACGACTTTTCGACCGGCGACAACTGCCAGGCCAACGAGTATAAGCCGAAAAAGCGGCCGGTGAGCACCAACTTGTCGTTTATGGACAGCGACGGTTTGCCAAAGCGCAGCTTGCACGGAAAATTACTCGCCTGTGAGAGGAACTCGAACACGTCGCGTGCACCTTGGGCGTCGTTCATCTTGAGCCGATTGCGGTCCATTTTGTCCAAGTAGACCTCAATGCCGTTTATGGATAATAAGTTATGGCCAATTTTGACTTTGTCGCGCGCACCGAATTTAACGCATCCGTTTGCGTCCAGTTTTATGTCGAGTGGATAGGCAACAGTCAGCTCTACTTCGTTCTTGATCGAGCTGCAGTCTTTGGCATAGACCATGCCAGCGTTTTTGTTCATAATGAAAAACGAGTGAATTCCCATCTTGGATTCTAATTTACATGCCCTGTGAAGAATCGAGTAAAAAGCGTTTAAATTTTCGAATTCAATACGCCGTGCGACCAGCAATTGATTTTCATTCAAGAGTAGCTCTAGATCGAGATTTTTTATTTATTTCCACTTGTGATGCTTTATGTGCTCTGTGGTAAAAGAGAAGCAGCGTTTGATTGTCTATGCGCTCTTGTCTACGAGCTGGTGAAGGTGGGCTTTCGCTTTTCAACAAACGCGCTCATGCCCTCTTGGCGGTCGTTAGTGGCAAACGTGGCATGGAAAAGACGACGCTCGAACAAGATGCCTTGGGCTAATGTGGTCTCATAAGCTGAATTGACTGCTTCCTTGGCCAATTGCACAACCAGTGGTGAGTGAGTGCCAATTCGCTCGGCTAGCTTGATCGCTTCATCCACAAGGGTCTCGACTGGATGGATGGCGCTGACGAGACCGTATTGTTGAGCTTCTTTGGCGGATATGCGGTTTCCGGTCAAAACCATTTCCATCGCTTTCGACTTGCCTACCACTCGTGTAAGACGTTGAGTGCCACCAGCACCCGGTATGGTGCCAATAACAATCTCAGGTTGGCCGAACTCGGCTTTTTCGCCAGCCAGTATGATGTCACACATCATGGCTATCTCACAGCCTCCGCCCAACGCAAATCCGTTCACGGCCGCAATCACCGGCTTCTTCGACTCGGCCAATGCAGTCCAGTTGGAAAGGAAATTTCCTTTGCACACTTCACTAAACTCCTTGTTCTGCATTTCTTTGATATCTGCGCCGGCAGCGAAGGCTCGATTAGATCCGGTCAACACCAAGCAGGCAATGGCTGGGTCATTGTTGAACTTGGCCACCGCGTCAGCCACCTCGGTCATGAGATCTTTGCACAGTGCATTGAGCGCTTTGGGACGATTGAGCTTAATGAGACCGACGTTTTTCGACTCGCCTCGAATCTCGGTCAATATGTTCTGATAAGCTTCAGACGACTGGAAGCGTCGAAGGGCAACGCTTGCCGAACCGAATGACTTGCCAACACTGGCAATATTAAAACGGGCCAAGATATTCATCGTTTTTTTTCTCTGAAATGACTTATTGACGCGTTCGAATTCATGTGATACGGAGCAAGGCAAAACAAGCTTAAAACTCGTGCTTGCTCTTTGCAACTTCGCAGTACAAATACTTTTTCGGTCGCTCTATTCATCTATTCTATTCATCAGGCATTTATTTATTTTTTATCTGAATAAGATTGAAATAGAAAATTAAATTCGAGCAAGAGCGACATGAAAACGGAAGACTTGTAAATGATGGAAATATTCGCACTACGGTAATAGTTGATGATTTTTTGTCTTCTAAAGCTCTCAATTCAGGCTTGGCTTAATCGCTAGTACAAACGGACATGTCTTGGCGTGTGAAATTGCGCTCGTTCATTCAATCATTTCGAATCTACTTATTCATTTTGAATCTATTAAGTCATTTGATTGTCGCTTCCGTTTGCATTGTAGTTCTTTTTCATCGTCTAATTCTTAAAGAAGCATTCTAGAAGCGACCATGGAAAGCTGCGAACTGTGCAAACTCCAATTCAAAAGTGGTAAGTAATTGTTACTTGCTGTTTACATACGCCTTCAACTCAAATGACGTGATTAAACAGCCGATCAGCTTAAACAGCATTTAGACGGCAAACGCCATCAGAAGCTTAGCGCCATCAAACAAGAGAGAGAAAGCGCCGCTCGTCGAAGTCTTTTCATCAGCAATTTGAAAAAAAACGTTTTCCAGATACAGATTGAGCAATGCTTTCAATCGTACGGAAACATTCTCAAAGTGTTTGTCGATCCAGACAAGGTGATGCACTTAACAAACTTGAATCTGACTGTGTTCACGTTTAACCTGCTCGACAAAGGGCGCATATGCAATTGTGGAATTCGAAGAAGAAATGGCAGTGGACAGGGCGCTTGCGGCTGGACCTCATTCGATTGACGGCAAGCAGCTAAAAGTCAATCGGCGTGAATTGAAACCTTTTGTTTCAAGAATAACAAGTGGAAACGAAAAGAAGAAAGACGCGATTGAAAAGGCGAAATGTGAAGCGCTGGCAATCAACACGGCACTGGCCAAGTGCTCCGATGTGAGTGATTTTGCCAAATATTCTTTCGTCTGTGGCTTTCAATCGTTACTTTTCTGATGCAATTGCAGTTCGAGGAGCAGTGGGCTTGTTTAATTGATTTGCTTCAATTGAGAGGCGACGAACTAGAGAAAAGGCAGGAGCTGCGAAGAAACCTAGAGTCGGTGTTTGCTTCTTATTTTGGCCAAAATGAAGTCGATTTGTGCATATTTGGCTCGAACATGAACAATCTTGCCTGCAAAGGCTCCGACATGGATCTGACCCTTCTGCTCAAAAGCTGTTCCGAACAAACTCGATCGAGACGGAAACACTCGCCGTGCCAGGACACAGAGCCGGCTCAAGGTGAACTAGACGAGACGATTGACTTGAGCGGTGAGGACGCCCAGATGCAAGAGGAAGATGAAGCTGACGAAGAAACTAACCAAAGCCTGCGTGATTGTCTTGTAAAGTTCTTTGTAAGTTATTCAAGGTTCGCTGTTGCTTTTGTTCAGGCCTGATTTGCAGCCAATCACAGAATGAGCGTCAACATACCGAGTTTATACATTTCGAACCCGAGCATCAGATCAAAGTGATGGGCAAAATTCTTGAGAAGCACGCTCAAGCCATCAAGTCGGTGAAGACGATTGTGAACGCTAGATGCCCTCTGGTTCGCTTCCAAACTCACTCATCGGACACGTTCTGCGATTTGACTCTCAACAATCGGTCAGAAGCTCACTTTTTGGTACTTCTGATCAGACTCAGTTCTAACGTTCAATTTGGTCTAGACTGGCGGTTGAGAACAGTCGTCTGATTGGTCTTTACCTTCAACTTGAGCCTTCGCTTCCAAGTCTCATATTTGCCCTTCGCTATTGGTGCAAGCAAAAGAACCTATTCTCAAACAGCCGCCTGAACTCGTACACCTTGACATGGTTGATCATCTTTTACCTTCAGTCGACCAACAAGCGGCTGCCAACCGTCGAGTTTCTCTCTTCAATTTGTGGTAGGCTCTCATTCCGAGATGCAGACTATTTCGGACTCAATTAGTCAAATAGGGCAAACAAAAAATATTGAAGGCTGGAACTGTGCATTTGAAGCCGACCTCAACAAGATTAGAGATCAAATGAGCATCGGTCAGGACGATGGCCATCAACCGACACCAGAGAGCAATAAAGAACCAACAAAGGCCGAGATGCTGAAAGGATTCTTTGGATTCTATTCAGAGTTTGACTTTGCCACTCGACTCATCTGCACTCGTACGGGACGGTCAATGCCGTCGACTGAGTCAAAAGTGAGCAAGGAGCTGGAAAAACTCTCACAGTTCATGAATGTCCAAGATCCATTCGATTTGAGCCACAATTTGACCGTCAATGTGAGCAAAAACAGTGTTGAGCGCTTCAAGGCCGAATGCCGGGCTTCGCATGACATCATGCAAAATCACGAGCTGATGAAACGCTCAAATAGCAAATGCTGGGGAATGAGTCTGCTGGTGACCAAAAAGGCGCTGCAGGTCTCGCCTGGCACCAATCGCACCTTGAAGGAAATGATCGAGAGCAGCTTTCTTAAACTAAGGCTGTTCGATGAAAATCAGCAACAGCCGCAACGAGACTCGGGCTCGGATACTGAGCAGCGAATAAAAGAGTCGATCGAATTTGTGTTGTATTTGCTCAAAGACTGTCTACAGTTCGAGCTGCTCGACGAAGAACGATGGCTGCCGCGCAAGAGAAAGGCGATCAAGCAGATTTGCGATCAAGTCGACTCGATAGCTTTGAACACGTCGCCAAAACGATTCAAAGTGAACGAACAAGAAAAAGACAAAGCGGCTTACATTTGTGTCTACGACGAGAACAACAACAGCGGCCAGTCGGACAACCAACGAACCTTGGCCGCATTTCAGTTTATTGTGAACAAGTTCACATGGCGAGGCAGGCGTGCCGTTAAGCGTGAGCTGAAGATGAAAAACGCCGACCTGGGGCCGTTGGATTTGGAGCGATTGACCACTGAGCGACTGGCGGCTGAGAAAGATTCTCATCAAGCCAACCAGAATCAAAGCGGCAGCAATCAAGACCTGCATCTTGCGATTCGCTTTATCACTCGAAAGAGCTCTAGCGCCGCTCTTGAGCTTAAGTTTGATTGCTTGTCCACAGTGGCCGACCCAACGCGCATCGTCGAGTACAAGACGCTTATTCACTTTTTAGACGAGTTTATAAACAACAGCCATCGCAGTTTTTATCAACAGTGGCTTCAAAACGTCCGATCTAGCCAATAAAGACAGTTTATCCACTCGGCTGGAGCAGAGCAAAAATTGTTTTTTTTCGAGTTTGTGTTGTCAAACTGAAGAAAACGTTTGTCATGTTTGTGTTTATTGATTTTTCTGGCTGCTTAAGAGGACACGAATAAAATAGAGAGGCCGTGAAGGGCTTTAGGACTGAGCCGGGCATTGTTTGTGGTGTTGCACATTAAAATGCATCGAAGGATACTAATAATAATTGCAAAAAAAGAAAAAAGACTGAAGATAAACAAATGAAATTAGAGAAATTGTAAAAACATCAACATGTACAGGCAGACGAACACACAAACATGCAACTGTTCTTAAACGCGAAAATATAGCCTAAAGACTTGTCAGAGGGAAATGGCGGGTTCAAGGGAATGACTTGGCAATGGCTTGCACTCGGCTCAAGTGGCTACTTTGAAGTAAATAGAAGCAGCCAAATAGGTCAAACAAGAGGAAGTGATCGATTCGATGTGAATAACACAATGCAGAGTATGCGATCAGAATTTATCATCGGGCTGCATTGTGAAAGAATCTCGGCTAGAGCGGGCTGCGAGGCCAGCTATTCCGCAAACTCGATTATCTCTAGGACAGCGATGTCAAACTGTTGTCGACTGCATAGGGGCTCGTTGTCGAACGTGTCGCATTTACCGGTGCTTCCCTCACTCAACGTGTTCAATACGCACAGGCCATCGGTGCCACTAAAAGACACCACAGAACGATTCGAGGAGCTGCTGCTGAGAAATTGCGCTGCGAAATCACTTACCCGCCACCGACGGCCAACTTGGAGCTGTCCACTCTCAAAAACATTTCCTGACTCGGCCTCTCTATCTGACGAGAGATGCCCACCCATTTGTAGTTGACGGCGTTTGGCACCAGACTGAACAGGAACGTTTCGCCCGAGCCGAAATAGAGCAAATTCTTCTTTCGCTCTGACCATTTGCCCGCGCAAAAGGCGCCGAATATCTGTTTGGCCTTGTTTAACTGTTGGACAGCAGAGCAGAGAGTTTTTAGTGAAATCACCTCGCCTTCGAATGTCCTAATCACCAGGAGACATTCTTCGAGCTCGTCGAGCACATTAAACAGCGTTTTCATGCTGGTGCCATGCTCTTGCGTTGTAAATGCCACCTGAGGCTTGCTTAAACTCAGACGACTCGGGATCCAGCTCCAGATGGTGGTCAGCTTCAGTTTAAAATTAAAATTAGTTGAAAGCGCTCATTCGATCGGGAGCGATAGTTTGCCAAGTTTGCAAAAAAAAACAAAACCCAACACAAAGTCTTTAAAAAAGCCGGCCACAGACACAAAAAAACGAGATAAGCGCATGCTGGCTTACTTGATCCATTGAGAGTTCACCGCACAAATCGAGTTGGCGAACGGAGCCCAAACAAGATAATAGAAAAAGGAACAACAACAGACAACCATTCAGAGAAGAGCCCAGCGCACACATGAACGGTTTAACGAGAGCCAAACTGACCTGTGCATGAGAGAGAATGCTTGTGCTCGACTCGTTCAGGTAGATTTTAGTGGCCGCTTTAGGTGTTTCTGATCGTCAAAATGCATTAGAAGCACTTTGGTCGAGTAGTTGTTCAGCTGGCCGCCTTACCCGAGTCGCTGATTCTGGCGGCTTCACTTGATCCTTTGTGTCGCTCCTCTTTTTGATAAAACTCTTTGATTGTCGATCGTTTCATATTCCTGATGCTAAAGCTCGTCTACAACATGCTTGCTGGTCACTGAATGAGATGAAAGCAAAATGAAGCAGGCTCACTTTAAGCAGCTTTTCGATTGACTCGAAGCTGGACCGCTCTCGGCTAAACTCGTCAATAACCTGGTGAGTGATGCTGGTGTCGATTTGCTGGCCTTTGAATCAAGAATTGAGTAAAAAAAAAAGCAAACCAGATGCCAAGCGATAGTCAAACGAAACAAATAATGGTCGACGAAACAGAAATTAAATAAGAAAATCGGTTAATTGTAAAGTAAGTGAACCATAAACTAAATGAATTCTGTTTGTTTCAAGAGAGGAAAAGAAAGAATTTCGCCTTTACCATCGACAAAGAGCTCATTTACAAAATTTAAATCATCGATCCAATCGACAACTAGTTTTAGAATAAAAGTGCTTTACAAATTAAAAGTCAAAGTGCGATTGTGAATATAGACGAGCATCAGCAAGCCAGACGAACCAGACAGAATGAATAAAGCCAAGCTGCCTACATTTTGAGAACTGCTGCAGAATGGCAAGTGCCACGCGATACAACACTTTCTGGCCTTCATAGATGAAGCAGTCCATGATTTTCACCTAATTCGCCCAACAGACGTGAATTCAAACGCTAGACCTCAAAAAGTGCAACCGGTCTCACCAGGTAGTCGAATGGCAAGCCGTCGAATATCCACCAGAACCAGTGGGCCAACAATTGCTCTAACGGCTCAGCGCGGTGTTTCTGCAGAATTTCGTAGCTGAGTTTCTATTTTGGCGACCGACTCCAAATGAGCAAACTGCGCCATACTGAAATAAGAAAAGCAACTTACAAAGTGATTTTTCAAGAGTCGAAGCAAAACCATGGCACTTAGATTCCATGCGGCGCGCGTCTCGCAGATGTGCTCTTTTGACTTGGAAAGGCAGCAGAGCGCCGCATACACTTCGTGCTCCTTCAAGTAGTGAAGCAGAACGCTGGCGATCGGCAACATGCCCGGACTGTAGGTCACGTGTGGATAGTTGAACTCGTAAACGCATAGAACACGTTTGAGTGCGCTCTTGCCGCTCTCGTTGAGCAAGTAGAAGTTTTGCTTGCTTCGATCGCTGGCGAACTTTGGCAAAGCGAACTGGCTCTCGTTCACTTGCGTTGATCGATAAGTTCATGCGGCGATGGAATGGTGAGAAGGCACTTACGCTTGCCGAACACTTGTCGGACTGTTTCTTGGTAGGAGGCGGCGTCTGCAGTGTCGAGCGAGAGTAGACTGCGCCATAAGAACGAGCGCACTTGATGAGAGACGGGCCAGAAGTTGGTGCGGATAATCTGCTTCAGACGCTCGCTCTCTTGATGCCGTTGACGCGCCAAGTTCACGCTCAGTTTTATCTCGTCTTCCGAGAAGGCTATGAACGGACCTGAACTGGGCGTGTTCTTGCCGCTTCCGACCGCGCTCGCCGAGTAGTTGGCCTTTTTTGATCGCAGCTTACCACCGCTGCCTGCTCGCAGAGGTAGACTGTAGAACTTGTTCTTGGTCACCGCCTCGGAGCCAGCCACTGGATTGTATGCACCATACTCATTTCGACTGCTTTGGAGCAGCTCAGTGAGGCGTCTCTCGTCAACAAACTCTGCATTCATGCCCGTTTGCCAACTCGCCATACCGTTGTGGATATTGCTGCTTATCTCTTTCTCTCTCTCTCTCTCTCTCTCTCTCACTGGGCGCTTTTGTTCTCAAGTTCAATCAACACATCTACGCATTCAACATATAAATCGATATTTTAGTCTATCAATTCGAGTTACGGTTTCCACATTCGAGCTGTGAATAATTCAAATAGTTGCAGCCGCCGCCGTCGCTGTTAATATATTATTATTAAATTCTACAACATCAACTTCTACTACGAAGCTCAAGGCAACATCAGAATTGGCGAACGATTACATAATCTTGAATTATGTGCAATTTTACGGCTCTTTCGCTCCCCTCTATCGTTTTATTTGACGATGATCATCATGCATCTCTTAGCCGCAGCTGTTGAACGTCTCGCTCATCATGTGACGAGTTTGGACCAATCACGCGCTCGTCTATCATTCCGCTCCTTGCGCATAAGCGTGATTGCGCGCGCGCTCCCTTGGTACAGGCAACGAATAGACTTGTCTAATCGACCCGAAACACGATTGTTGATTCCAATAAAATAGAAGCTCGGTCGGTTCCATTAAAATAGCAGCAGCCTATGAGAGAGAGAGAGAGGGGTTCTGGGTGAGTGAAAGAGAGATTATCGGGACACACTTTTGAAAGCGACTTGGAGTTGAATGTGCACGAACACATGAGAACTGCTCGGTTCGCACCTAATGGAGGGCAATTAACCGAATCGGGCAAGTCTGTGAGCGGAGCTGTCGTTGCCCCGCTCGGCTACTCAATCACTCAGTCAATCGAATATTTGTCTCAAATTTCATGAGAAGCAGCAATTCAGGCTAATTGTCGCTAATTCCCATTTGAATTAGACATTCATTGCATGGCCTGGTCGGCCGTTTGAACGGCACGATTCATTTAAATAGACCAGTCAACGGACGAGGGAGCCAGAGAGAGAGAAAGGCAGGGGAAGGAATGCGAAAGGGCAGAAAGGGACCGGCAATGGGACAGAAATCGAGGGGATTGAGCGAAGCTAATAAAAAAAAAGAGCGTGAGGGGCAATGCAGAGTAGCAGAGGGAATTAAGTCGGGCGTCAGTTCTCTCCCTTTCTCTTTCGAATTTAAATTAGCTCGTCTGACTGTCCGTCGTCGGTTGGAGCGCTCGTCTCAATGAGCAGTCAGGCGATAAGCTCATTTGCGTCTGCCACAGCATGTCACGCACAACTAGAATCTTGTGTGTTGTGGGCCGACCGCGCCCCTCCAGTGCCGCTCTGGAACTGGAATCAGTGGAGAGTGATAAGGAAACGCGGCAGGCTCCGCTCGGCCAAAGACAACAACAAAAACAACAACAATATCAACTGGCGCCTCTGAAATCGAACTGAAACATCAGAGCGATTGAACAGATTTCATTACAGAGCTTAGAGAGGCAGAGCTACCTCCAGAGGCATCCCTATCTACTACTACTACTCAGCATGCAGCAGCCTAATTAGCCTACACCTATTTAAGCGGCCAATTGAGCGATTCATTTCACCAATCGGCATTCATCGCCCAACACTTTTGATTTATTACTTTTCTAATTTACGAGCAGCAGTCCAACACGATTAATTGCGCTATTAATCTGAAACGTAAGGCGGCAGTGGCGGCGGCTTACTACTCGACTCTTTCTCTCTCTCTCTCATCCATCGACATGCTCTAAATGCCATCAACTTAGACATCAGCTACGTACTACCGGCGGCCAACACTGACACTTACGCTACTTATTTTACTAATTTTGAATCAAGGAGCTGCCGCCACTGCCTCTATTACTGTCTGTGCCTGTTTTTAATTCCTTTGCCAGACAGATAGACAGAAATTGAGATTAACAATGATAGAGAGCGAGATGCATTCAGACGCCGAGCAGAATAGGGTCAGAAATGCGCGGCGCACTTAGGAGTAAGCGTTTCGGAACACGCCAATACAAATGGCAGTAGGCGAATATAAATCAAGTTTAAACACAAACTTGAACAAATGGCGTCTAACTACTACTACATGGCGTCATTTGTTTCAAGTCGGAGCAAACAGACGAGGCTGATGAGAGCCATTGTTGGCTTAATGCGATTTCTCTCGCATTAGCCCTCTAGTCTTCTCTTCTCTTCCTTTTCCCGCTACTTGGCCTTATTTCAGCCTTTTTGACTTTCTCTTTGCTCTGAATTCACACGACTGAGAGCATCTAATATCACTGCCATCTGTACCTCCAACAAGCTCCCATTCGCCTGAGTGCATTCTTGCCCTTTCAGACTTTGCTTTATTGAAAATCAACACTGACCAGTGCATGTGTGCTCGTCGCAAACATATCACGCGAGTATGGCGCGAGTTGGGTCGCTTTATTTCAATTTATTTCTACGTGATCGGATTTCAGTGAAGCTGTCGAGTTCGCTATTGGTGGAAGAGCGCCCGCTCTGTCGCTCACAGCTGCTGCTGCTGTTGCCACTTGTAAACACTTGAGCTGACAGCAGTTAATTAAAAAAAAAACGAACAGAAGAGCACAGAGAGAGAGAGAAAGAGAGAGAGGAGGAAGCGGCGAGTCGATTGCTCGGTACTACTTTATGCGATGGGCGCGGACTAACGGCGCTATTTGCGTTTCACCTGCGTCTGCTTAGCCAATTTTTGGGTCGAGGCGGCTTAGAGTGGAATTGTCCGACAACAATTATTGGAGCTAATCAAAACAGAATTCACTTAAGCATGGCACCCAGATATGCAGATAAGTGAGCCTATCTGCCTATCCACATCTCATTCACTTAATTCTCCTGCTGCAAGCGTTTATCTTTATAAGCGTTATTTGGCCGGCATCGAAGCTGACCGATCGGCCCTCGACCGCTCACTCGCATGGTCAAATAAACAAACGATCGAATCGAGCGCTAACGGAATGTTCGTTCGTCCTTATCAGCACGCATTAATCTGAAGCGATCACCATCTGGAATTCATATTTCCTTTATTGGCCCTTTTAACACTCAATGTGCGGCCAGGCTCTATCAATCGCGCTCGCTTCTTTATAAAAATCGTGCACATGGCCACCGGGCCGGTTCAGTTTGCGTTCGTTTGTTCCGCTTTTGTTTTTCTTTTCGCTCGCCCCCGCTCTGCTATGAGTAGGCCATTGTCTTGTTTAGATGGCAGCTGCTGGGGCTGCTGTTGCCGCCGCTTCTGCGTCTATTCTAGCCAGTCAGTCCATTCCTGATGCAAATGATTCCAATTAGGCGCTCGATGAATATCAATAAGCCTTTAATTAATTCGCCTCATGTTTATTTGTTCAATTTTTCATTTCGTTCCCGCTTTCGCTCTCTTGTTGCTTGCCGGTCTAGCTGGCCCCTCAATAGCTGGCCTCAATGACTGACTGACTGGCTGGCTCGGTTCCATGCTCGGTTTAGCCAAGGCATTCGAATGGCGCTCGTTTGCTGACTCGCTTATTCAAGCGTTCGTCCGGCTCCGAGCCTCCCAAAAATACTAATTAATCATTTCGATTCATCTAAGTAAACATTGACCGCAAGCCCGACCACCCGCCTACCAGAAGTTATTCGAACAAGATGATTTCGAGATGATAAAGCTCACTCGGCCGATTAGTTTATTTCTTTTTTTTTCCATTCACAAACTGCCCACAACATTCGCTCTTTGTTTAAAATTCCATCTTTCGTTGATGCTTTGCCCTCTTTGCGTCTATCCTGATTCGAGTGATAAGGGTTCAGCTCGAAGATTCGAATCCTGATAACCACAGGAGCCTACGAGTAAACACACGAGTTAATATCTTTCTGCCTCTCTAGAGTGTGAATAGATTGTGTTGAATAGTCAAACAGGCGAACTGGAAAAATGAGCGACGAAGCGCAAGACAAGCAACAGCAGCCAGAACAGGAGCAGAACCAGGCGGAAAGTCAGAACGAGGCCACTACGCCATTGATAGAGCCGAGCAACAAGCAAGACCAGGACGTGGCTCAGGTGCCTGATGCGCCCGGCTCGCCTGTATCGGCGCACAAGCCGGCTGCGACCAGCACCATTCAGATCACCAATCTATCGAACGAGTACAAGTTCGTGCATCAGCGAATCCCGCCCAAAGAGGGCAACCTGCGCTACGTGCTTCCGGCTCTTCTGGTCGTCTTCCAGCTCGTGTTCATCGTCATTTTCGCCATATTCGGCAGCTACTCGGTACCTGCAGCCACCGAGCAAAGTCAGGTTCCGTCAAGATATCCGCGTAAGTGCCGCCCCAGTTACGTTGTCTGTCTGCTATTTAATGCGAATGCATTCTTCAAGTGTTTGGCGATTTACATGCAATCGCTCTGCTCGGCTTTGGCTTTCTCATGACCTTCCTGAAACGATACGGCTACGGCAGCATTGGCTTCAATCTGCTGCTGGTCGCATTCGCCGTTCAATGGGCCTTGATTATTCGCGGTTGGCTTGGCTGGAACTATGAGGGCAACGGCGCTTTCCGAGTCGGACTAGAAAAGTAAGGCAATCACGGCCCGAGTCTCTCAAAATTCGCTTTTCCTCTCATTTCAAACACTCAGTCTGGTCTACGCGGACTTTACTGCAATCGCCGTTCTGATCGCTTTCGGCGCCATCCTCGGCAAGACCACATTGGCGCAGCTAGTCGTCTTGGCCGTCATCGGAGTGGTTGTTCAAGTCACAAACGAGTTCATTAATATTCAAATTATTCAGGTGAGTTTGCAAAGGCCAACACACTCGACAAGATCGGCGCTTGATAATTCGGACTCTTTTCAAAGGCCTATGATGTTGGTCGTTCGGTCTACGTTCATCTGTTCGGAGCCGTGTTCGGACTGGCCGTCTCCAAGATTCTCAATTGCAAAGGAGTGAACAGCAGCAAACAAGCGTCGGTCTACCACTCTGACTTGTTCTCGCTGATCGGCACCCTTTTCCTCTGGGTCTTCTATCCGAGCTTCAACGCCTTGCTCGCACAGAAAAGCGCAGCCGGAGGAGCCGAGCGAGCCATTGTGAACACCTACGTGGCTATCTCGGCCTCGTGTGTGCTTACATTCGCCGTCTCCTCGCTGAGCGGCAAAGGCAAACTCAACGTGGTATGTGCTTGCCTATTAATCAGCTCGAGTCTTAATCTGACATGACTGTGACTATTAGCTGCATGTTCAACATGCGACAATTGCCGGAGGCATCGCAGTCGGAAGTGTGGCCGATCTCAACATTCAAATCTACGTGGCTCTGATTGTCGGCGCCATTGCCGGACTCGTCTCTACTCTTGGCTATCAGTACATTGACGTAAGTCAATTTTGACAGTTGAGCTCTCAGCCCAAAGACTAAACTCATTTCTGTGCTCTTTGCAGCCATTGTTGAGAAAGAGCATCAATCTTCACGACACTTCGAGTGTCCAGAGCTTGCACGCGTTGCCCGGCCTCATCTCGGCCATAGTGGGCGCCATATTCGCCGCCTTGGCCACTCATGACTCGTATGGCGAATCGCTCTACGACTACTATCCGGCGCGTAAGAGCCAGCTGACACAGGATGAGACAAACGCGACCGTGATTGAGATCGCTGGCCGATCGGCTGGCGCTCAGGCCGGATTCCAACTGATCGCCTTGGTTGTCACAATCGCGATCGCACTGGTCGCCGGCGCCATCACTGGATTCGTTCTCAGACTTCCTCTGTTTGAGAAGCTGAGCGAAAATGTGGAAATGTTCGACGATGAGGCGCAATGGGTTACTCCGGACGATTATGCGCTCAAGCTCACGTTCGCCAACCAACAGAACCAGAGCCAAGAAGCGGCCGCCTCAAAGAGTGCCGACGCTGCTAATGAAGAGAGCAAAGTCTAAGAGAGATGGCCGCCAATGCTCAAAAGACCACCGACTCGCATCCGCAGTCTCTCCTTTACTCTTCTATCTGTTTTTCATTCACTTTTATCTGCTCTTTGCATCAAATCGGCAACTTAATTAGCTTTGCGAGGCCAACTCAAACTGGCCGTTTATCTCATTAGACTAGAATGATCACTCTCCCTCTCATCCCGCTCTTAATCTCGTGGCATTTTGGCCCGCTCTGCTCAGTAGGAACCTTTCACAGCCCCAAAAAAAAAGATGTGGAAGAAGTATCCAAAACAAAAGCTCTGACCAGCGGAAGCCCTGATCGCCGGCATTTGGGCAAAGTGAGAGAGGCAGGCCGTCTGGGCCGTGCGTTGCAAATTTTTTCTTTTTAGATCAACTAATTCATTTGTGTTGTGCAAGCTGAATAAAATTGCTGCTCGTAAAGAAAGCGCCCATTTTGTGGTCCCTTCTGGCCGCCAACTAGACAAACTCTGAATCGTTCAGATTGACCAGGAGGAAGAGAAGGCTGTTGATTAGTCGATAGGCGTCGTTATTTCTATTTACAAAATACATAGGCGAGACAAATTCAAAAATAAAGAGAGAAATTGAGCTGAGAGAAGAGAAAATATTTGTTTGCCATCGCCCAATGAGGTCGATCGGGTGGCACCTATCTGAGGCTAAAGCCAGCGCCAACCGGTTGCTGGAGGACAAATCCGTCGTCCTCTTGAATCATGTCCTCGTAGGCCTTGGCAGCGGACGGCGCTTTGGGCTCGACTTCTTGCGGCTTTTTCGTCTGCTTGAATGCCTCGCTTCTGGCCGGCCACGTCGGAAAATAGGCCGGATCGATGGGCAGCGGTGCCTCGCGAAAGAAATCATGTTTCAACGCTTCTTCGGCCGTTATCCGCTTGGTCGGATCGTACGTCAACAGTCTGCGAGCGTTCAGAATTGTTAAGTGTGGACGCCATTGAATCAAAGAATGTGTAGTTTACTTGTTGATGAGTTCGAAGCCTCGGTCGCTGAGATATGAGCCGAAGCGCGAGCGAAGAGTGTTGTAGGGAAAGTTGGGAAATTTTAGTTTGCGCGTCAACGGCAAATCGTAGAAGCCCGGCCAAATGCGTTCGTTCGGCGTGCCAAGGTCCTTGAATATCTTGTCGAGTTGGTCCTTCTCGTTCTTGCCCGGGAATAGAGCCTTGAGCAGCATCAGCTCGCCGAATATACAGCCAACAGACCAGATGTCGATGCTGGTCGAGTATTTCTGCGCCATCAGATCAGTCCATTTCGAAGCAGACGAAATCGAAGCGGACTAGCAACTTACAGGTGCGCCGAGCAACAGCTCCGGCGATCGGTACCAAAGTGTCACAACGATCGGCGTGTAGTCCTTCAGCGGAGAGCCATACTCGCGTGCCAGGCCGAAGTCGGCAATTTTCAGCACTCCGTCGTGGCTAAGCAGTAAATTGGACGTTTTGAGATCGCGATGGATTATCCAGTTGTCGTGCAGGTGCGCCACTCCGCTCAGCAGCTGCATCATCAGCGTTTTCACTTCGGCTTCGATTTTCAATCAGTTCTTCAACCCGTCTGACCCAGACTAGCAGTTCACTTACACATGAGGAACTTCTTTTTCATGCTGTACTGCATGAGGCTCTTGAGATCGTGCTCGACATAGTCCATGACCATGTAGATGCGGTCCATGTTGCTGCCGACCACGATTTCCTTTTGTTGTTCAGATTGAGCCGGTTTGCACTCTCAGAGCGAGCAGCCATCTTACCCGGACAGTGACCACGTTGGGATGCTGAGCCTTGAGCAAAGTGTCCACTTCGCGGATTGAAGTTATCGGGAAGCCTTCTTTTTCTTTTTCCATTTTCAGGCGCTTGAGAGCGACCACCTGATCGGTCTTTTTGTCTTTGGCTCGGAACACCACGCCGTAGGCGCCCTCTTCGATCTTGTTCAAACATTCGAACTCTTCGACACTGCGGCAGCCTTCCAGAGCGCAGAAGTAGTCAACGTACTCCACACTGGGCTCTTCGTCGAAAGGCTTGCCGCCCGCGCCACGTCTGATGGGCGGCGTTCGGTCAGATTCAGAGCTGGCGCCATCCGAGCCCGAGCGACGCCGCTTTGGACTCGGCTCTTCTTTGCCGCCTTCTGAATCTTCTGCTTCTGACTGCGCATTGGCAGCGGCCTCTTCGGCCGGAGCAGTTTGCACCGAGATCATTTGCTCATGATTGTCCTCTTCCTCGTCCTCGCTCATGATCACACTCACCTCTGCATCGGTGAGCATCTTCTCCAGCTTTCGTTTCGCTTCGTCGTCGGCCGCAGGGTCGCCACCGCTTCGTTTGGCCCTCCGCAGCTCGTTTAGCCGCTCGCGAAGGTCTTGCCCGCTCCTCACCTTCTCCATGCGTTCTGCCAAAAAGAGATTAGACGGACACCTTGAAACAAGTTCGACTCGATCGGCACTTGCCTGCCATTCAAACCGGTCTGCTTCGAAATAAACGCTTGAAATCGTATTTGCAGTTTCCTATCCCTTGTCCTTACGTTTGTCTTCAATCTTCACATCCAACCTCCCGCCCTCCTTGCTGTGCAGCCAGCTCTGTTCTAAAATTATGCAAAATACAGCCGCCTAGGCAGCAAGCTCCAATTTTCATTACTCAGCGACTTCCCAAACCCAAATTATCCGTTCAAGAACATTGCAAAAAGGACTTTGGCGCCACAACGTTCATGTTTTTTCATTTTGTGAGCTTTCGAGATTTCAATTTTTTTTACTGCTCGCGTAAACGTTCGCTGTTTGATCTGCAGCGTCGAAGGGATCGGGGAGGGGAGAAGCGAATTCTGAACGAGACGAGGAAAGCGCAAACTGTTCTGGGTTGAAGCTCAGTCGATTTGAGAATTTTCATCAACTTCCACACGACGGTTGAGAGACGGCAGGCAACCGTCTCCCGTCGCAGGATACGACGCAAATTACATCATCACCGCTTCGTTTTATAAAATTTTTCATTCTATGCTTCAATTTGGCCTGTAGAAGACACAATTTGAGAAAAACCTAAAAGTGAACTAGAGCTCGCAAGTTCGGCCAGTTTAAATTGCGAACCAGACAATGAATTGCGTTTCGGTTCAAGTTCAATTTGAGGCGAAGCAGGGAACGTGGATATTGTGAACGGTGTCGTTGAAATAGTCTTTCGAGATTTGAACGCTGCTCGAATTATTCAGTGCGCCAGCCAGTAGCGAGAGCAGACAGAGAGAGAGAGAGAGAGAAAGATGTACGGCAAACGCACAACTCGGTCGGTCACTGAAGGCGCAGAGCGAGAGCGGAGAGAAATGCGGCATAGGTGGGCTTTACCTGCTTGAAATAATGTGACCGACGCGGTTGGACTTGACGGCGGTCATTCGCATAATTTAAGCAGAGGTCACTTGAATCGTCCAGCATCGTTGTCGTTGTTGTAGTTTGAGGGCGCTTGAAATATTCGCGATCGAGTTCGCTCTCTGAAATTGTCCTTAGCTGCTACTGGCCCAGCGCGCCCTTCCGCTCCCACTCAATCATGCATCGCTTTATAAGCGTCTACCGAACCAGGCATCTGCTGAGAAATGTTCCGCTTCTGCTCAACACAATTCTCATTCTGTTCGGCGTGTTCAATCTGCTCGCCATGAGCATTGTGTGGATCATATTTGAAGAGTTCACGGCGTTCACCGACTACACTCAGCAGTGGATCGAATTCAACTTTTTCATTCACTACTGGGACCAATTGACGATCGCTCGGGTCTATCTGTCCTTCTTGCTGATCTACGGCGCGGTCATTCTTGCCAGTAAGTTCCCATTAAGCAATTGCCCGTCCAAAACAGACAAATGAATTCTTATTCTTGCAAGTCGCTTCGACCCAAGTCCATGGCATTCGCAAGAACAACATAAACTTGCTCTACATTGCGCATTTGCTGCTGTTGTTCGTTGCGATTGTGACCGTGCTCGGCGCCATTTGCTGGCTGATCGTCACCGCGGTCAACTACAACGAGGGCTTCTTGGCCACTGGCGGCTTCATATTCGAGCGGATGCGCTTCAAGGGCAACGTCTGGAAAGATCTCATCTACCGAGAGCAGTCATTTCACTTGGTCACGGAGAACCGCGTGCCGCGCAAGTCGCCTGTTCTCAAAATCTGGGTCTTTCAGTGAGTTGCCTTGTCGCAGGGCACATTCTCATCCGACTAACTCTCGTCTGCTTTTAGACGTCAGCGTGACTTTTCCTGCTGCGGATGGGACTCGTACATGGACTATGTGAAGGGAAACTACACTGACCTGCCCGAGTCGTGCTGTCGACGAGACCGACGTGTGTACGGCTGTGCTGACTCGTTCATGACAATCGACCGAACAAGAGTAATAAACACAAGAGGCTGCCGCGACGTCATGTACTCCTGGTACCGCTCTGGCTTCGCCATGAACATTGCCATGGCCGCGTTTGGCCTCTTGCTCGGCGCCTTTGAGTTTTACACGTTCACTGTGAATCGCAGTCTCTACTACAAGCTACTGGACGAGATTGACGAGCTGAGACGGCCAATGATGAACGCCACCATGTCAATGAGCACCATAAACAGCAAGGCAAGCGGCGGAGTAGCCAACGGCACAGGCCATCTGATCAACTTCGGACCCAAGCCGGACAATCCGGCCTTCCAGCGTCTGGTGAACCAACGCACGCCGTCGCTGGAAAGTGGCAGCTCGCGTCAGCTGCCTCAGTTCACAATTGACTCGATGCCGGCAAGAGGCTCGCAGAGTGGCGCCAATGCCTATCACAATCCACTACAAGCAGTGCAGAACACCAGCGCTCGATTTGGCTTCAGGGCGCCGCGTGGCGCGGCAGGTATTCACGAGACGCCCTCCAATCGGGCCCTGATAAGCGAAGAAGAGACAGGCGGCGGTGGACCCGAGTACTCGTAGAGTCTCTTTCGCAACATTCCACACACCTTCGACATTCGCTTCTTATTAGGCATTTAGCTTCTTGTTTTATATCGAAGACCTTGCATTTTTCGTTTTTCTTTTTTATTAGAAATAAATGAAAGAAAATAAAAACAGATGCGATTTGTGCCGGCTGCCTAATTGGCTAACTAAGTGATTGTGTGGTTGACTGGCGTGCTTGAGTGAACGCAATCGTCTGGCTGCACACAAATTCAACCGGCTTCTTTCTCAATTCAATAAAACATTGAATCACTTAACAGACTTTCTCAAGAGAGAGAGAGAGAGAAAGGTGAAGAGGCGCCCAAACACAGCCGCTTGGAATATAAAACTTTTTCAACCTGTGCGCAATTCTGCTTGTTTGTTTGTTTGTTTTGGTGTTCTGATTTCTGGAAAAAGAAGGAAAGCCTGTAAACGACGTTTGCTAATTCGTCTCTTGCCGACTGCTTTGGAGCAAACACAAACTCGAGCAAATTATTCGAACGCTAGAAAACAAACCAAGAAAATAAAGCGGCTGCAGCTGTCCAGAGTCGTTTGAGTCGAAGCAAGCAAGAGAATGAGCGACCCGGCCTATCGCATCAAGGACTTTTTCAGCAAAATGTCCGAAATTAAAAACAGGGACGATTTTGACGTTTTCATGCGCCAATATTGGTACGTCTGGTGAGTAGCGCGTTGCTCCTAACGGTAGTTGGAGTGAGAATTGATCGCAAATGCCACCGACAGGACCATAATCTCAATCATCATCGTGACCATGGTCATCATAAACGTGCTCATGTGTGTCTACTTCATGAGACGTAAACGCGCCTACAAGCCGTCTGCACAGAAGGACGTGCCAGTTAAGAAAACAGGTCAGTGTTTGTGCGTCCAAGTGGCCATCATTTGGCTGGAAAATTACCATTCTCATTCTAACACAGTGGTGGTGCCGCAGCAGGCCAGCAGCCGCTTGACAGAAGACACCAACTCACAGTTTGTCATGGACGCATTGATAGCCAACAATAAATATCGAGTAAGCGGCCCATACTTGCCTCAGTCCGATATCTTTACAATTCCTTGTCTGATTAGGCACTGCATGGCGCGGCTCCTCTCACTTACAACGAGTCGCTGGGCAAGATCGCTCAAGACTGGGCGCAGACGATGGCCAAGCAGCAAAAGCTTGAGCACAGTCCGGACAGCTGGAGAAAGTACAACAACGTGCCACTGGGCGAGAACATTGCCTACGCCTATAATTTTGCTTTGACCGGCGAGAAGATGATTGACATGTGGTATTCGGAGAGCGCCGTGCATAACTATGCAACAGGTCGCCAGGCATCGAGTCACCAATTCACCCAATTGGTCTGGAAGGGCTCGAGAGAAGTCGGCTTCGGCCGGGTAAAAGGCCCCAGAGGCGAATGGGCCTACGGTGTGGCCATTTACATGCCAGCTGGCAACGTTACCGGCCTCTATGCGGCCAATGTTTCACCGCCCAGCTACTGAGCATTCACAGCGGTCCTCCTCCCGTCATCTCTTTCCCCTTCAAGCGGTTTTCTCATTATTCAGATTTTTTTTTTATTCGAATCCAAACGTCCCCCATTGCAATTTTCTAATAATTCAATTAAAAATTTGTAACGCATCAGAACGTGGTCTGGTTTTCATTATAAAACTCGGTTACTTCGTCCGTCCATATGGAGGAGAGAGAGGAAGCGTCGGCCGGCTTGATCGTGTCCAAAATCGTTATGTGGTCGTCATCTTCGTCACGTGGCTTCTCTTCGTTCTCCATGTCCTCTTCTTCTTGTATAACGTCAAGATTGAGTCTTGGCGGCGACACTCGTCGTTGATTGCTGCGGCCACTTTCGCCAAACGCAGGCGACGCAGGAACTTGGTCGAGCTCGGGCAAATTGGCCGAGTAGGTTGAAATGGGGCTCAGACTCGACAATGGGCTCCAGTCACCTTCTTCGCCGCCCAACTCGTCGTCGTCGTCGTCGTTGGTGTTCAGCTGATGCTCATTGAGCTGCTTGTCCCAAAAGAACATTCGATTTTGCCTCGTCAACTGTTGACTGTCGAAGCTCGTTCCTCTAGCATCCTCCTTTCTTTGCTGCATTTCGTTGCTTATTTCGCGCAGCTTTTTGTCCAATATTCGATTCAAATTAGCCAGACGCTGCTCCAGCGAAATGTAGCCCAAGATGCTTGTCTCTTGCTCGCTGTGCATGCTCGTCTCATTGAGCATCAACGACGACCGGCTGCTCCAAAGACTAGTGGCGCTCGAGCGTATTAACGATCGCTGACGAAGCAGTTTGTGATGACTGGGACACGGCGGACGGCTGCATCTGGCCGGTATCCAGTCTATGGCGCCATAAAAGTTGAACAGGCCGCGATTGGCCAGAAATGTGCTGCACTCATAGTTGCGGTCCAGATTTGTGATGAAACCCTCGTCGTCCTCAGAGCGCTCGAGATGATTGAACGAGTTCAAGTGAATCGACTGAGAACGCCCTTGCGCTCTGGCCTCCTTCTTGGCCGATTGAGTCGATTCGCACTTTCGTCTTATTTTGCTGGCGACCGTCTGCGCTTGCTCAGACCGTTTGCGTTTGAACTGTTTCGCCTGCTGCGGCTGCTTGTGCTGATGCCTCTTGTCGACGTCATTTCTGTCGCTAGTTCGCCGCAATCTAATTCGGATGGTCTCGGTGGCGCTGAGAAAAGAGCCTCCTGCTTCAGGCTTTCTCTCGTTATCGTTGTCTTTGATTATCACAAGAATTGAAAACTCTCGACGCTGCTTGGCTGCCGACTCCATTTGCTTCCTAAATTTCTCAAGTTCAATCTGACTGCCGAAAGAGGCCGGCACCAGCGACCGCTTATTAGCCAATTCAATTGACTGATTGCTCTCACGACAAATTGTCCGTATCATATTTGCCTAATGGCCGACTCAAGTTCCGACTCTAGATTTCAATTGCTGCCCATAAAAATAAATGCACAACCGAATCAAATCGACTTCTATTTAAGCAGCGAAGAAAGAGCGAGTCGTAAATTAAATGACCGGCCAAGGCCTGAGAGGCAGAAAAGAGCCTTCGCTCAAACACGCAACGACTCAGGCGCAAACTGCTAACTCTTTCGAGAGTATGGGCAGCGATTGCAATTGAGCATTTGCTTCTGGTTACTCACCGTCCCATTGGTTGTTGGGCAATTACTCTTCAAGACGGAAATATGCAAAGAATGCTGATCGCCGCTCATTGTTTGTCATATTCAATTCAATTGAAAACAAAATCAAACAAGCAAGCGTGGGCCATGAACACGCAACGACTCAGACGAAAGGAGCCTGCTGGCTTGCATACGAGAGTCAAATGAATATAGGAATGAGCATAGGCAGAGAGGAGTATCTCATCGCACACGTCCACAACCATATTGAACAACAAAGAGATGAAAAGCGAATAAAGTCCAATGCTTGCTTCTTTATGTTTGTATTTTTATTTGCGTCGAGTGTGGGAGTTTATTTAAAAAAATATCAATTTGCAATTAGTTCGAAGACAAGGCGCTTGATTTATTGAATTCAATAAATACGCCGCTGCCAAGAAGAGGGGAGGAGGACGAGGAGGGACAGGACAGGGTGGCACGAGGCAACAATCGCTCTTCGTAGATGAGATGAAACTGGAGGAGGGATGATAGAGAGCGAAAATTGACCGGCCAAATGACTCGAATCAATGGGCTAAATCAAACATGTTAAATGAAGAAGCGTCCAAGCACGCGAGCGCTTGTCTCTTAAATCTCGAGCTGTCATTAAATTAAAATGCTTGAGCTGCCGAGCGCATGTCGCCTACTCATCATTGAGCTGTTTGCATTAGAGCTCTTAGCTAATTGTGGCCAAAATCGGCTTCGCTTGGCTCGGGGCACTGTTGCCCTTCTCCGGCTCGATGAGCGGAAACAAGCATTTTCCCACCCATCATCATCATCATCATCAGCCATACGGCCAATGAACTTTATCCACCAAGCGATTAAAAGCTTTTCAATTGTTTTATTTACGACACACGGAGCGCAAGCGTCTCGCTGAGTTTATTGTTTCACCAGTTCGCTGGTGAGCAACTTGGCCAGAAAGCCGATGGCCAGACCGGTCTCATGCGACGAGCAGTGATCACTCATCACTTTGTCATATCGCTTCGCTCTTATCGTCCGCTCGCCATTGAGCAATGCAGCCATCAGTTCACTTTCCCAGTCCGATCTTGCTCTCTCTTTCTGGTCGTCCTCAATCGAACTATGAACCCAAATGAGATAGGAGCCATTTATATATAATGTAGACCAAAGGCTCACCCGAAACAGCCAGATGGGTGTTGAAATCGCTTGAAAAGCTCGAGTACGTTTTCGTTTAGAAACTCGTCAAAGCCGACCATCGAGCACAAGAGCGCTTTTGTGTTTTTTTTTTACAAGTTCCGTGCCTGGCCAGTTCAAACTGCAATCTTACCCTGTTCAATGAATAGATCGGCCGGAAAGCGCGAATGCTCACTAGTGTCGAACGAGCGCAAGAGAATTTCGTTTTCAGTGTAAATTTTTGCACAAAACTTTTCAAACAATCCGCTCTCGTATCTTGCGCGCTTGTCGTTCAAAAGCCAGACAATTTCTGAAATCGACTGTCGCTGCAGTGCTCTGTCGAGAAGGCCGCTGTAAACAATCTCTGAGCAGCCGAGCTGTTTGGAGAGCATGAAAAACAGCAGCTGATGCGTCAGATAGTAGCCTTGAGTAAGTGCTGGCTTAAAAATAAAATCGAACTTCGAGATCTTCACTTTACCGGTGCTGGGCGTTTGAGTGAAAAAATCCAGACACTCAAGGCTGGTCAGACAGGACGAATTGGCTCCAAGCAGGTTAGAGTAGCACTGGTCGCTGAATACCTCGTCGAAATCGAACAGTGCCTTTGAGTCGAGGTCTGTGTCCAAGTTGGACGCTCTAGACACGTCAAGCTGAACTTTTTGCTGCAGTCGTGACATGTTAAAAGGCCGATCGATGAGACGCTGGAACTTGGCCGCATACTCAGGAGTGTCTTGTTTGACATTTTGCAGCGCAATCTCAGAAAGTTTGTTCAAACGAGTCAGCAGAGAAGAGTTGGACGACGTCAGCTCAGCAAAGAGACCTGGTTGTTGAAAGCGTTGAGCTCGAGGACAAACGCGTTCAAGTAGCTCAAACTTACCTTGAGCG
The DNA here is from genome assembly GCA_019059635.1 of Proales similis. NCBI lineage: Eukaryota > Metazoa > Rotifera > Eurotatoria > Ploima > Proalidae > Proales > Proales similis. The sequence goes on from JAGVRJ010000015.1 coordinate 1,115,861, forward strand.
ATTCTGACGCCGAACAAACCGTCCAGATTGATGTCGTCGGCGTTTTGCTCGAAAAAGCTCAAAGCTCGATCAAGTCGATCGAACAGGGACAGTTGATTATGGACGGGAGTGGCATCTGCGCAAAACACGCCCAGTAAAAGCACAACGCAGAGTCTTTGCCAACCTTGCGCCATTTTCTCCTTTTTTCTCTTGTTTTCTTTCAATATTTCAATCGGTCTGATTCACTGATAACAAGCTCGGCTCGAAAACACGATCTGTTTTCTATTAGCTCTTCTCAATCTCATCATAATTGGTGTTTGCGCCAACGCCAACGAGAATGAGCAACAAACACACAGTCATGCAACAATATCCCGAGAGAGGAAAATAGAGAAAGCGGGAGCTTTGTTTCGGGCCTATCCAAGTCGCTGTTGCATGTGTTGTTCTCACAGCCTACTCGACGCACTTTCTTCTCCTAGTGTGCGGTTGCGCCTTTTTCCAAGGTTAATAGATTTAAACAAGAAAATATAGCAAATTTGCAATGATTAAAACGCTGATAGCATCGCTGCTATTATTAGCCACGGCCCAATGTGACAAGCCGGACGTTGTCCACTGGAGTCTGGGCTCTTATCTCATGCCCTTGAACCACTCGCTCAACTACGGCCTTGAGCTCTACTCGCCGTCCCAAGCCGGCCGCTATCCCGTCATCTTCTTCTTCAGCGGTCTCGATGGTCTTGTGCCCGATTTCATTTACCACGACTTTTTGACTCTGCTGGCTCGGGATTCCAACTCGATTGTGGTCGGCTTTCAAATATTTCGAACGCCCCATCTGCCCGCCAAGGAGGAGCTCAGGGTTGAAGCGTCCTTAAACTGGACTGTTTCCAATCTGCCCGGTCTATTTCGTTCTGAGCATGCGCCAGAATCGATAAGAAATTCAGTTGTGCCCGACATTCAGAGCCACGGTCTCACTCTGATCACTCATTCGGCCGCTGCTCATCCGCTCGTCGCCTATCTCAATCGAACCTGTGGCTCGGTGAAAAGTAAACTCGACCTCTCTGGCTGTTCTCTTCACTTGTATTGAGTATTGCTTTCATCAAACATCAAAGGCCTCGTTCTAATGGACCCGGTCGACGGCTATGATCCGTTCGGTTTGATAAAGATATTCATCACTCATCCGCCGAAGCTTCTTCCTTTCCAGCTGCCCACTCTAATACTGTCGACCGGCCTGAGCTCAGTACAGGCGCATTCAATGATGCCAGCCTGTGCTCCAACTCCGATTTCGAACATGCGCTTCTACGACTCTATCCCGGCGCCAGTCTGGCTCATGAACTTCACCACTTATGGGCACGCTGACGTCCTTGACGATTGGGTATGATTTTGCGACAATTTTTTAGTTTTTCTCAATCATCAACTTAAAATTCGAATGGAAAACAAGGCACGCAAGTACATGGCGTCCTTGATCTGCAAGCAGTGTGACACGGACTGCGAATTCGAGCCGTATCGACAATCGCTTTCAAACGTCATCTCGCATTTCCTGATCGCACTCAGAGAGCGCAATTCACAATATTTGACCTGGATCCAATCGCCTCAGAATTCGCCTCTCATTCCCAAAGGAATGAAAGTAACCAACCTCTACAAAACCGGCTCGTTCAATCTGAACAAGAATCCCGAGTTCTGCTTCCATTCTTAGACGCACACAAGAGGACGCACAGCCTCTTTCATTCTATTTTTATGCTCAAATAAACAAAGCAAAAATATTGTTCGCTCTGGATGCTCACAAGGGAACTCGGCAAACCCATTAGCTTGAGCCTTTTCAATCTATTCTGCACTAAGCGCACCTTTCCATGGCCAGCCGTTCCTTTTAAGAATCGACTACGCCGGGCTCGACGAATTGAGCACTTGAGTGCGCAAGGCTCGATAAAGCGTGCTGTGCCTCAAGCAGCTTGCCGAATATTAAAGCCCAGCAGCTGGTCTGATCAACTCGACTGTTCACTATTTGATAGACAGCGCTGGGCTCGATTCGTCTGAGCCTACGTGAGTGGCGCTGTTGCTTTTGACTTTGGCTGTAAATTCGGATTTACGACATAATTTGATTCTACGCTTCTACGCTCTCTGCTCGCTATGTGTGGCCCTCTCGACTTGCTCATAATTACATCACTGCGGTGGCGGTGTGCATAATTTGAAACTACGAGCGATCGATTCACAATCTTTGTTTCGTTTGTTAATCACCATCATCACTACCGCCAGCATGAGCATTGCCTCATGACTTTCGCTCATAAATTGGAATCTGCCAGCCCATCCTCTAGTCACTCCGCATTTTGCTGTTGCTTATCTGAGCCTCAACGCAATTTGCATTTCCTATTCTAATTAAACGCGAGTAGATTGAAAGAGTCATCGCTTGACTTTGTGATCAAAGCGCGAAATTCAGAATGGCCGAGAACATATTTCTGTTTGTTCCCAATCTGATCGGTAAGTGCCCGATAGTCCAATAGGGCAACCAACAATTTCACTTTTATCTCCTTTCTCTATTTGTCACTTTCTCTCTCGTTCTCTCATTGCTGCCTTTCTTCAGGTTATGTCCGCATATTTCTCAATCTGCTCGCGTTCTACTACATGCCAACCGAGCCGTACAACGCAGTCACGTACTATCTGATCTCCCAACTGCTCGATGCAGTAGATGGTCACGCGGCCAGATTTCTGAACCAGGGCACCAAATTCGGCGCCATGCTGGACATGCTAACAGACCGATGTGCGACCATGTGTCTCTGCGTTGTCTTGGCCATGTTCTATCCCAAATGGGCGATTGTCTTTCAGCTCTCCATGTCACTGGACATCGCCTCTCACTGGCTGCACATGATCAGCTCGCTCATGCAGGGCTCTACCAGCCACAAGACCGTCGACTTGTCAAGCAATCCCATTCTTCGCCTCTACTACACCTCCAGGGTGAGTGCCTCTCCGATCTACCCATCCTCTCACTCTAATTCATGTCCTTTAAATTCAGCCCTTCTTGTTCTTCATGTGCGCCGGCAACGAGTTATTCTTCTCGATGCTCTATCTGCTGCATTTCGGCGAAGGGCCTTTGGGTAAGTTTGGCCAACCAAATTCTACTAGAGTCTTTCACTTAACTCTCTTCTCGCACAGTTGTGGGCAGTTTAGGTCTATTTAGAATTATTCTGTTCGTTTGCCTGCCAGTGGCGCTGGGCAAGGCCGCAATCAGCGGCATCCATTTGGTCACTGCCTCGATCAACGTGGCCAACATCGATATAGCCGATCGAATCAAAAAGGCCTAGTCAGTCGCGCTATCCCACAATTGTTCGTGTTTTCAGCCCAATTTCAACCATTTTTTCTATTTCCACTTTTCTTTTCTTTTTTCTTATCCATTTTCTAGATTCTCGTCTCAAGCAATAGAACAAGAATGTCCATTATTCTTTCTCGCTCTTTTCTTTCCTGCCTGCTTCCCATGAAATCGAGAAACAGAGTTAAGCGCAAGATGCTTATGTTTATTAGACAGAAGGTTACAAAAAGCATAGAATGACACGAGTTGATCCTCAGAGACCGATCGGAGGCAAAAATCCGCTTCCAGTACACACCTGGCATCCGCGGCAAATCGAACCTGCGAACAAATCATTCTCGACGCCTCTTTACAAATGCAATTTCAACATAGCCATTTACCGTTCGGAAGAGTCAAATAAGTCCAAGTGTAGTTTTCGCAGTTGCCCGGATTAACGCAAAAAATATGCGGACAATGCGGCTAGAGAAGAACAAAAAGCGATGAGAAATTGCGATCGCGACTAGATTTTCGGTTCCAGGTTTAATTACAATCAAGTTCGGGTACAAGGGCAGACCAATCGACTTGGCATTGGTGCTCGGCACAGAGTAGATGGCGATTGCGGCCACAGTCAGTAGAATAAAGCGTAAAAAGTTCATTGTCGAACGTTTCAAATTTGTCTCAAACGCAAATGGAACTCGGTCGGCTATATTTGCCGCTTTAAACTGATTGCAATTATTCACACACCCTTGGCTTCTAACGCAATTTCTCGCCGACTTGGTTCGATAAGATCGAATTGATAATCAAATTTTTGGGTCTAATTCATCATTGAACACCCATTTATTGAGTTTAGAAGTGAATCGCTTTGAAATGAATTCTACAATTTTCCTCTTGCTAGGCCTTGCGATCGCAGTGACTGTGAGCTACAATTTGCCTCTCTGATTAGCGTCTAACGTGCTCCAGGTCATTTTCGCCATCTCTCGTTGGCTCGATTGGCAAACTAGAATGCGTCGGTTCTAAAATGCAAATCGAGCAGCGAATGTGCGCCACAGCAATGCTGCCGAAATGACAAGGGCGACCTGGTCGGGCAGAATACCGGATGGGGCTGGCCGATTTTCGTCGATCAAACAGGCACCTGCTCGACTCGGGTCGGACAAGCCGGAGAGATTTGTGACTACAACTGTCCGTGTGATTCAGGTCTGATGGCGATCGTTGTCCATGATCGCATACTTGTCTTAACCGCTCTAGTTTACTGAACAGGTCTCACTTGCTATCGGCCCATTAGCGGCGCTTGCTGTCCTCCGATGAGATGCTACGATTCGCAGTGGGTGATTGAACAGCAAAACTACTGGAGCAACTGCAAACCTCCGACTTGCTTCTTTCCGCCGCGAGAAAATCTCTAAAACTGAACTAAGATCGATTCCAGAATAAAGCTGCTCTGAGCGATTCGAATAGCTTAAAGTGCTTTATTCTGACTGCTAATTTAGAGACACGAAGAAGAAAAACGGCAACAACGTTGAGAATAATTGGCAGAAATTCTAAGAGATCGGGTCCTTGGGGCTTGAATTGCGTCTTAGCTCTTGGAAGTTGGGCTCGTTTGAGTCGCCTCGTTCAAGTATTGAGTTTAGACTGAGACTAGATGCAGAGCTACCGATCGCGTCGTTCACATTGTCGTGAACGAGGTCTTTGCGAGTGCCCATAGAGCTGGCATCGTCGCGTAGTTCTCTTGAGTTGCGCTGGAGAAGTGTAGCTGCGCCGATGACGTTGCTGTTTAGAGTCAGGTTACTGCTGCTCTCGCATGAGAAGAGCGTCTCGTTGTCTTGTGGAAGACATGTCTCAACCATGGCTTCGAGACAGTCGACAAACAGCTCCACGTTCTCGGGCTTGTCTCGCACATTGGAAAACGGCTGAGCAAATCGCCATAGGCCACCGAATCCACACGACTGCAGGTAAGAGAGCTGCTGCTGGTTGGGCTCGGTGATTTCACTCGAGACGATCATGTTTTGAATTATTGACTGCACACAGTCAAGTATGGACTCGTCAAGCGACAGCTGCAGCACGTGGTTGATTTTCGAGTCGAGCAGATTGTGAATAACGGGAAAGACTTTTGGAAAAACGATAGACGCCTCGGCTATGTATCTGTACAGCACTCTGATCTCGTTCTCTTCGGTCGAGTTGCGCACCAGAGTGGCCAACAGGGTGAGCAGCAGAGCCTGCGAGGTAAAGTCGCTTATGATGGCCGGATCGAGCAGCACATTGGCATCTGCGTCCCGTCTTGTCTCTTCTTCTTCCTTGCCATCTTTGGCTGCGCTCTGCTCCTTGTTCAAGTCGGCCGCAGACGGGCTCAGACTTGAATAGCTCGAGTTGGGCAGCGGCAGAATGGACGAGATCGACGAGGTGCACGTTGCAGCTGCTGCGAAGCTCTGTGTCGGAATGCCCGTCTGATTGCCGTAAGGCAGCGAGCTCGTGTTCATCACGTTCTTCTTCTCGTGCTGAAGATGGGACAGCTGTTGGCGTGCATTTTTGGCCATCAGTATGGTGCGTGAGTCGATCACATCACAGCTGCGCTGTCTTTTCGGCTGATTGTTGCTTATTAGCAGCGAACCGTTGCCAATCAATTGAAGACGACTGGCCGAGTCATCTCCGAACGAGTTGAAGCTCGGCGACTGAACCATAAGCGAAATGGGACTCGAAATCAAATTGCTCTTTTTCAGTTTGCCATCGCCTGCGTCCATACTTTGATTGGCTGCGCGTCCGCCGCGAGCCTGATATCGAAGATGACATCGACATCTCACCTCCTCGGACACTGAGAGCAAAGCGGCCAGGTAGGGTGCGCTGGTGGCCGTCACTTGGAACCTGTCGCGCTTCTCGCTCTTGGCCATTATGCCGAGCAGCATTTGCAGCAGTCGAGCTGTGCGTGACACTGTATTCTGCACTGGGTGTCTCAGGCCCTTGATTAAATGTCCGACGAGCGCGAAATGAAATCGCGACTTGAAGCTCAATCCAACTGCCTGGTCGAGCTGCTTGAACTGCCACTCGAGCGGCTCTCTCGCCTCCATCATTATTTTGTCAAGCGGCTGCTCGTCGAGGGCGCCGTGCGTCTCCAGCGTGTGCAGGTTCTGCTCGAGCAGAGCCAAGCCGGTCGCGTAGAGAGACGCGTCCTCGAGCTGCAGAACCGATATCGAGATCCAAAACATGAACTTGTGCAGACTCGAGTGCGGCGACAAGAGCGGCAGTAGCCGAGTGAGGCACATGATTATCGCTTTGATGAGATCAATGTCTCCGTGCGACTCGAGCGCTTTGACCATCATTCGCAGCAGCTGTTTAAAGTCGGCCTCGCTGGCACCCTTGCTTATGCTGCCGTAGACGATTATGGCCCTGGGCTGAAGGGCCGGATTGAACTGAAATGCGAATCGACGCGCCAGATCGGTCCACACGTCCAGCCACTCGCAGTTGTCCATGTTGCTGCTGCACGACTCGATGATCTCGAGCAGAGCGTCGGTGATTATCTCAAGCGACGACCAGCTGATTCGGTCTCCGTTGCCGGCGTTTGTGGCGCTACTACTGCTGCTGCTACTGCTGGTCAGCACAAGAAAGTGCTCGCTTGACCACGATTTGAACGCAGTGACTGCGGCCGTCTGCTGTGCTCTGCTGATGCCGAACAAATTGTGAAACTTGGGCAAACTGAACTCGGCCAAGCTCAGACTGAGAACTCGGTGTGTCTCCTCGCTGAACTGGGGACATTGACAAGTGCACAGACTGTGGATTATGTTTATGACGAGACCGTGCACACTGGCGCGCAACATCAGCGGTCCCGTGTGCACCAGCAAAGTGGACAAGTGGAACAAGTACGGCAAGTGGTTGATCACGTCGAGCGAGTTGTTGAACGACAACATGAGCAGGTAGCGCAGCAGAATGGCAATGTCGTTCCACATTCCGTGCTGCTCCAAGGTCACTGTTGGCGACGTGCACGTTTTCTCAATCAGACGACAGAGACGAGCGATGACCTTGCGCGAGACGAGCGAGCCTTTTGAGCTCGAGAGAGCGACCGCGGTGTTGGCCAGGATCTCGGCCTGCATCGAGCCGAAGCCACCGTTCACCGAATGCCGAATGAACGCGTCCAGGACCATGTCGAGCAGCTCGCTCACCGAGCCTATGTTGCTCCATATTTTCGCCTGAATCGACGGATACATCTCGTCCTCTTCGATTGTGAGCGCGATCAGCTTGTCGAGGATAACGGCCACTCGTTGACGCTTGCTCTCGTCGTTGTGACGGCAGAAGCGCGTCAGATTCGGCAGCCACGGAGTCATGTAGTCCAAGCACAAGTGCTTGAGCTGAATCGTAGAAGCACGAAAGCCGGCGATGCACTCTTCGAGGAACTCGAGCGTCAAATAGGGCTCCTTGAGTGCCAGCTTCTCGCTTATGCTCTTTATGAATATGGCGTTGTTCGACGGTATGCAGAGGCCGTTGCTCTCCAGCAGTTGGCCGTCTATTCTCAAATCGAACGCCTGTGTAAGTGCGCACAAAAGATTGTAGGCCGCCGAGCGCAGGTTCGGATCTGAACTGCCCAGATTCAGCAGCGCAATGTTGAGCAGCGTGCCGGGCACGTCCTTTGGCCTGATTTTTGTGTGCACAGTGACAGTGTCTGGCTGCGCCAGCTCCCATCGAGTCCTGATGTGGATAATCGCCTGCACAATGTTCTCGCAGTCGTTGTGGATGAAGCTCAGCGGACTTGACTCGTTCGATATGGTCACTGTGAACTGATTGTCGTCCACCAGACAGACCTCCTCGATCTCGCTGGCGTAGTAGACGTCGTTAAGCAGAACCTGATGGCCGAGCACGCGCGTCTTCTCGGTCGCGCAGATCTGAATCGCTTGCGGCCCTACTTTGATGGACACTTTCGTGTCCTTATGAGAAAGCTTGAGCGCATTGGTGAACACCTTCAGATCTTCTTCCAGCGACATGGTATGCGCCGGCAGTTTGACCTGCTCGGACTCGATGTGCTCGGTGAGCTTAGACGGATGGTCAATGAATATGAGCTTGCGATTGCTTTTCAGACCGGCCAGCATGCGATCGTGGTACTTGGTGTACTCTCGCACCCAAGTGTTCACGTTTATCACATAGGCGCACGTGAGCCGCTCAAGCACGCGCTCGGGCATGCAGCAGAACCATTTTGAGAGCAGCTCGGTTCGAAAGCGATTGTCACTGCACATGTGCGTCATGTCGATTACGATCTCGTAGGGCTTGTTGGCCGCGTACTGTTTTATTGTGAGCAGCACGTGGTAGATGAGCAGGTCGCCGTTTATCTCGCTCGTTTTGAACCTTCGCGCGATGTAGTAGAAGACCGGATTGCCGCTGCGCGAATGCCCGCCGTGGTAGAAAATCATGAGCGAAGCGATCTGCTTAAAGTCCTCCTTCTCGATCGTGTGCTGCTTGCGCATGTAGTCCTCGAACTTGCCCGACGCCAGACTCACCACGTCGTAGTTGAGCTTCCAGGCAGACGAGTCCTGCTGGAAGAGGCTGTAGGACTCGAACGGGTTGGCGGACGAGGCGCCGCTCAACGACACGCTGGCGCCAGTGTCCGAGTCGAGCTTTGTGTCGCCAAAGTGCTCAGCGCTGGCCAAGCCCAGACTTGACAGAGCGAGCCGATGCTCCGGCGGACCCAGGTGCGCAAGCAATGTGACCATCTTGTCGAACGGACGCCGTCCGACCGCCTTCTGGTCACGTGAACTCGACAGGTAGTCGCCGATTTTCTCCTGATGATGCCACAGCAGCCGATGCAACGAGAGCACAATCGCGTCGCTGATAAAGTTCACATTGGTCGCACTGTACTGCTGCAGAATGTCACTCGGCGCGTCTAAGCCTTGCATGCTTGGCGAGGAGATCTCCAGCACAAAGTCAGAAGCCGACTCGAACTTGGCCGCCAAGAAATCGTTGAAGCACTTCATGTGCAGCTCTTTGGTAAACAGCAGATTGTTGGCCATGTTCTGAAGTATTTTGCACATTAGTGTAAGGCCGCGCTTCATTTTGGGTGTCGGCTCCATGTCGACTAGGCCGAATTCGTGCGGGCTGATCAAAGCCGGATTAATGAAGCGAAGGAATATGACGGTGCCGACCGCCTGGTGCCCGCTCTGAGGAAAGCGCTGCGACACAACTTGATGCAGACAGTGGCAAAGGATGCGTAAATGAAGTGGAAACATGGACGCCGAGCTGAGCACTGCACTGATCATCTCCTCGCACAGACTCTTTAAATTGAGCCGATTCTCTTCGACCTTTTCGTTTGGCTCTAGTCGACATGGATCAACTTCGTACGATTTGAATATGTTCTCCGGTGTGAACAAGTTCATCAGGAGCGGTTGAAATAGCTGCGCCAAGTAGCTCGAACCGTAAACTTTGAAGCAAAACGACATGATCTTGGACGCCAGACTGTTGCCTCTGAATATGATCTGATAGCAGTCGGCCACCTCCACCTCCTTGACAAACATTTGGGTGAGCAACTGAGGCAGCAGGTGTTTGCCGTCGAATATGGTGACAAGGACCCGGGCGAGCTCATCTGCGTAGTCCATCGAGATTACGTTCGCCAGTGCCATGGCAATCGGAAAATCGTTCTTGTCGTCTTGAATGATCATCAGATCGACGAGTCGCTCGAATCGGTCGGCCAGCACGGTCTCGGCCAGCGTGTCAAACTCGGTGCCTTGCTGTAGAATTTGCGTGAGAACTTCCATGAACGCAGCGCGAGTCTGAGCGTCGCGATGGTAGCCAAGAGATATGGAGCGCATGAGGCCGCTCTCGATGTTGGCGTTCAATAGATTGGACATGGCCACGATTGTGCTGTTTCTCAGCGCTTGTAGAGTTCGCGAGTGTTGGCCGTTTTGCGACGAGCTCGGCTGGCTCTGAATCGGAAATTGGGGCATGGCCAAATGATGCGAAGAGAGTGCCGACGAGCTGGACTCTGGCAAGTAGGCGCCTTCCTCGCTGCAGTCGTTCAGCAAGTTCATGAACAGAGTGAAGTATTTCAGGAATAGCTGCGACTTGGCCTCCATTATGTCGCCCTTGTCATTCTCTTCCGGCTGGAGGGGAAGGCCCTCGAGCAGAGATGCGGTTGCTTGCATGCTTGCTTGGTCCAAGTCTCGGCTCAGAGTGACCGCCAGCTCATTGGTCTGCACGTTGAATTGATGCGAATTGCCCATTATCCAGTCGGTCAAATATTCGACCAGTTTGTTTCTGAATTTCATCTCCTGCCTGAACAGCAGCTCTTCGCGGCGTCTCATCACCGACTCGACCAACTGGCACACTCGAGTCTTTATTTGAATCACCTGAAGACTCGAGTCGAGGTGGCGCACGTAGCGAGCAATGTTAATCATGAGACTCTCAATGCTGATCGCTCCGAAGCGGCCTGGCTCAACGCCAGTGCCGGTCGGGCTCGGAGTAGCCTTTGAGCTTGAGGCGGCCGCAGAGCCGGTTGCTGCCGAGGCCGATGCGCCCGAGCTGGCTGCAATCACAGCCTCGCCATCTACGTTGTCCGAGCTGTTTCGTCCATTGCCGCCATTGCCGCCGCTACTGGCGCTGCTTGAGCGGCAGTCGTCCAAAACGCTTTTCATTATGAAGAGCACGTTTTCAATGAACAGCGTGTTTTGCTCGTTCACACACACTTGGCCATGGATGTCAAAGAACTTGTCGATTATGAGCTTGATCTGCTCGAACAAGATCGGATAGCAAAGAGTGTTCAGCTCGTGTCCAAGCAAATCTTGCACGTAGCGTTGCACTTGAACCCCGAACCGATCGTTTTGACAAGTGAGCAATTTGAGCAGCTCGCCAATGAACTGAGTCACTGGACAATAGTGCAGATCGGTGCCCGTACTGACTGGCGGCTCGTTCACCAGGCGGCCGTATTGTGAGGTTGGCGATCGGGCTCTAACTGCTGCTGAGCTGTCGCCGGCCAAGTAGCCGAGCTTCATTGAGCCCTGGCGTCTCGGAAGCCAAATGCTGCTCATTGCGCACAAGAAACCGGTCATGTTCGCCCATTCAGCGAGCATGTCTTCGAGCTCATGCTCCTGGGCCGCGTGGGCAGCCGAGTTGTAAAATATGGGCGAGACGGTTGTGAAGTTGTTTGTGTACAATGAGCTGTTTGCCTGATTGCTAGATACAATCGACGGCGAAGTTGAGCTGGCCGATGTGTTTGAGCTTATGCCCATGCCTTGGGAACTGGGGCTCGAGCTTGGCCCAGCGCCGACTGGAGTGAAGAGTACATTGCTAGTGACTGGGGTGCCAGCATTTATGCTCGCTCCGATGCCGGACGTTGAGCTGACCACACTGAAAGCAGAGCCTCCGCTTCGACGCTTGCTTATGCGCGCGTGACTGTGAAGTAAGTTGGACGCGCCTCCTGAGCTCAGGAGATCCGAGGAGCCGCCCTCGTCCGCTTTATTGCTGCTGCTCTTCGGGTGACTGAGCAGGATTTTTGTGAACGTCTGCTGGTAAACGAACGTGTCGTACCAGGCCTGCTTGTTGCCAGGCGTCGGATACTCGACGCGACGCAGCAGCGAGAGAATCTTCTTCTGCAGGGCATTACGTCCGCTTGTCATTGTGTTGGAGACCGCGGCCAATTGTGAGTAGATCAGCCGATTGGGCAGAATCTGGGCGATTGCGGTCTCGTCGAAGCCGAATCTTATCTCTGCCTCTTCGCAGAACAGACTGAAACAAGAGGCGGCCGTTTTGACTGCGTCCACGTCTATGCTCCACAAGTAGACGAAGAACACAATCTCGAGCTTGAGCTGAGCGTGCTTTGCCATCGGTATGTTGCTGCCCACATACGCGTTCTCTTTGTGGTGAATGAGGAACATGTTGCGCAAAATGAGAATCTCTCGCAGCCACTTGAGCACTTCGGTGTAGTTTTGAATTTGATGCTGGACCAGCTTTTGAGAGATGGAGAACAACACCTGTGAGCTTATGCTCCAGAATGTGTTCATCGGCGCCTCCGGATTCCATTTCTCAATGTTCTCCTTCCTGTGCAAAACCAGCAAGGCCTGCATGGCCGCATGGGCCACGTCCAGCATGGACGAATCGTGCACCACCGACACAAGGCCGTTGAACAGCTCGAATATGCTCATTTGAGTCTCGTGGTCCAGCTGGTTCGGATTGTGCAGCATCAAGTAGGGATCGACGATTATTAGCCGCACGATCCAGAGCAACAGCTCGCGGTAGTTGGGCGTCTCGTCGAACTGCTGCTTGTCTTGTTTTATTCGCAGCCTGTTGCTGAACTGTTCAGTAAACGAGCGCGGCTGTGATCTGAGCGGAGTCGAGCTGCACAACGGCCCCTGGTTCACCCGGTTCAGAGTGTCTGTGAACAAATTGCGCAACTCGCCGGCTCTGCTCAGCACAATGTCAATGGTCGGCCACCAAGTCAAGCGTCTCTGAGTTATGATTCGATAGAGCGCTTTGACCAGAATGTAGTGGTAAACAGAGACACTGTTCAGATTGAGGCAGACCTTGAGCACTTCGTTGTTGTGCGGGTTGAGGCGAACGAATGCGAGAAAGAACTCGATCATGAGCTCAATATCGTGGCCGGCCTTCTCTGCACCTCGAGTCTGACTTTTCGACGAGCCGAACAGAATCTGCTTGAGATCGGCCATTACGCTAGGCACAAGCACAAACAGCGAGTTGCTCGAGTCTTTGTTGTTTATATAAGTGGCCGCTTTGCAGAGCTTGACCAGCGAAACAACTGCGCCGGCCGTGTGGTCGCTTGACTGCTTGGAGCTGTTGTGGCCGCTGAGGACTTTTTTGGTCATCTCCAGAAAGTTCTTCTTCTTCAAATGCTCTTGAGAACACGGCCCGCCTTTCTCAATCGAGTAGACCAGCTCTTCGAGAATAATGGGACACAGGACGAGCAGCATTGTCTGAAGTGGCCAGACCAGTGCCGCCTTGCCTCGCTGCTTTTCATAAAACTGGTCCAAATGCTCAAACATTTTCTCGCAGCAGTCGCTCAGGTCTGAATTGGGCCGTTTCTGCAGGTCCTTGAACTCGTCTGGATAAGTGTCAAGCCAGTTCCAAATGGCTTTCTCCAGCGACGAAACCAGCAAGAGCTGATGGTTCTTTTTCAAATTTTTCCATTTGTTGGTCACCTCGTTCAACAGCCTGGTGAGCTTGACCATGTCAAAGTTAATATGACGAATGAGCTCTAGATCGTGTACACTGGTGATTGAATGGTCGGTGCCAGCTCCGCTGCCTCCGGTCGGAGCCGAGTCGTCGCTTGTCTCGTCCAGGCGAGACACAATTCGACTGAAGAGAGCGTTGAAGTTGTTGACGCTCAGCGCGAATATGACGTTGGACGCGAGCTGCTTGACGGCGACCACTTGATAGGTGCTTATCTCGCTTGGCAAGTTCACAAGCTTGCTAAGCACAGGCAGCGATTTGTTCACGTAGATCGCTTCGTCCAGGCGGCTCGTGCCCGGATCCTTCGGCTGTGAGGTCAAGCACCGTTCCATGGTGTCAAGCACAATCAGAAACGACTCGTACAGATTTTTCTCTTGCTCGTGGCTGGTGATGCGAATAGAGTCGATTGAGCGCAGCATGTCAATCAGGCCACTGATCACCAGCGGGAACTTGTATTGAGACAGGTTGATGAGACATTGCTTCTTTTGCTCGGCGTTGTGTCTCATTTGCTTGGTCAGCTCGCCGGCCTTGATCGGCAACTGGTCCTGAAATCGCTCGATTAGAGCCACGACCCACTCGACCGGCTTCTGGGAAGACATAGTCCGTTTCCTGTTCTGACTGACCTCTCCTCACTTGACCTTGTCTAACTTGATATCTTCCTCTGTCGCTCTCTGTCTTCTCTATGAAAGCAAATTCACTTTAGACCAAGCGACAGTCAGATTTAAACAGAGAGAATGAAGGGCCGCAAAACGTGAACAAGATGCGGAAGGTGGTGAATGCCGGCAGTTGGCGGCAGAAATGGTGGTGCGCTCGATCGCAATATGCTCTTGGATTGCAAAATCGTTGCTGCAACATAAATTATTCCTGTCGAGCCAAGTCAAGCCGTTATCTAAGGAGGCCTGGCATCGATTGAATAATTCATCCTGAATTAGCCCCAACCGAATGCAGCACACTCTTACCAGGCAGCGAGAGGAAAAAATCAATAATTTGACTGCCTGCTGCTGTTCGGTTGCGTAATCGTGTCTCGATTCCTTTCTTGCAGCATTTATGCATTTCTTGGTATGCATTTATGATATTCAAAAGTCCACTTTATTTGCCTTTCTTTTCCCTTTTGATTCATCTCTTCCCTATTGCTTGTTCTCTTCCCTTTTGCTAGTTCACTTCTTTTGGTGCTTGTTGGTTTAATCTTCTTTTTTTTTATTTTTACATTGATCGGTGGCATATAAAAAGGAGCAAAGCAACAAAAAGCTCGACGTTGTTCGGTTTGAAAGTGAAGCAGCTGCCTTTGTCCAAATGGGTCGAAATAAATTCGCTTTTGAAATTTTTTTACTTTTCTTGATCATTCCAAACAAGAGATAGAGAGGTCGATTGATCCTGCGCGGCTAAAAGAGCTTATCATTTATGTATAGTAACTTGGATTATAAATACAGGAAGAGAGTAGATGGTAAAGAGTAGGGGGAAGAGCGATTAGAACAGATGGATGAAGAGCTCTAATTCTCAGTGGTCATTTCAAAGCTTTCCACTTGAAAGTTTGGATCGAGCCTTGTGGCCATCTGAATGGCCTGAAGCAGCAAATCTTTGGGATTGAACTCGTCAATCGAAGCTGCCGAAGTCATGGAACGGTTCGCTCGCGACGGATCAGGCGTCGATGTGTACGAAATGTTGCGGGCCGACCGAGCTTGAATCGAAGAGCTTGAAGCCTGGCGAAGCCTTTGCGCCTCCAGTTCTCTCTGCTGGAGTTCGAGTTCGTGCTGTTCGCGCAGAATTCGCTGATTGGCTGCCTCGCGTTCGTCAATGACCCGATTCAGGCTGGAGCCACTTCTACTGTTTACAGACGCCCGATCCATTGGAACTGGCCTTGCGCTGCCGCTGTTCACACTTCGCATGGACGGCTGAGGCGCAAACTGTTCGCCCCTCGGTTCAAACTCGACTGTCGAACTATTTCCGGATCGATTCTTTTCATTCAAATTGGTTAATTCCAAACTTGAGCTTGAACTCTGCCTGATATGCGCTCACCTGTCCTGATCGGTAGATGGGTGTCTTGGCGACTGGCACGGGCTCTGATTGCTAAATATTGCACTCAAGATTAGATTGGGCATCCAATGTGACCGGACGGGTCAACAAGCAAAGAATCAAGCAAAATCGAGCCAAATCTGGTTGTTTCATTAAAACCGATTCCATTCAGCAAGCCATGAGCATGAGCACAGCATGAGCACGTTCTTACAGCCACTTGGACATCTGCTCTTGGAGCAGGCCTACGTTCGGCGCTGAGTGAGAATTCGGACAAGTCCGATCTAGCGTCGCTTGTGTCAAGACCCCTAGAAGCGGCTCTTCTCACTCCCTGGTTTCTATATTTGCCAAACAAGCGGGCCATGTTCTCATTAACGTATTCGTTCACTTGTTTGAGCGGCGTTTTTTGCCATGAAGAATCGGCTTTCGCTCGCCTTCGCTCTTCCCTAACTCCTAGAGAGTCTTTCGACTGCGAGAGACTTTTGCTCGACTCCTTTATGCGCTTCTTGGTTACAACGGCTCGAATATCGGCCGACTCCGTGAAGTTCGGCAGCGATTTACAACAAAGAACGAAAAGACACATTTACTCACGTTCATGTTCACTCGAGGTGAAATCGGAGGCTGCGATTGATAGGAGCCGTTGCGATTTCCGCCTTCGCTTAGGCCGCTTCGAGAAGAGGGCTGACGTTGGCCTGATTCGACATAACGCTGAGGCTGCTGAAATTGTGGCTGCTGATTGCCCTGTGGCTGATACTGGCCCTGTTGATAGGCTTGAGCTTCTTCTGTGTAGCTGGCACGTCCTTGGCTGGGGGTGCCGGTTTTCGACAAATTTGAACGCTGGCTTATGACCGACACGGCATCCGGACGAATGTTCCGCTCAAGATTGCTTCCCTTTAACACATTTCCAGTTAGTTCGGCTGCGATTGTTAAGCTCAAGTCAAAATGATCAAAACTCAAATGTTTAAAATGACATGCGAACTCAATGCTGAATAGAAAAGCTCGCGCAGAAAACAACTCGATTCCAGCAGCCGACGCAGAAATTCTCAAAAAAAAAAAGTGAAAACCCTGAGAAAACACGATTTACACAAATCATTCTAGGTCCAAGCCTAGAGAGCTGGGAGGCTGAAATTGGTCACATTTGAGCGTACACCGTCAAATTGATGAGGGCGAGACGATTTAAGACAAACGCAACTTACAGTGTAGTAGTTCTCTTGCTGGTAATAGGATTCGGGCTGAGTCAAAGCCTCAGACTGAGGTATGTCTTGAACAGTGCTTGAACGAATGAACGGCAGCTGGGCAGAGTTGTCTGCTGCACGCGATTCGTAGCTTTCCTGACGGCCCTGCTCTGACTGAGGCGGGTACAAATCACGTGCGCTGTTGACGTCGTAATCGGCCCAGTTGTCCTCAGGCTGCGGCTGCTGAGCCAAATAGCCGACACTCTGATGAGCCTGAATGCGGCTGTAGTGATTGGCGGCCGCGTTCTGGACCGAATCTATTTGCTCGCCGCCCAGGTTTCGATCGACGCTTTGGGTGAACCGTTTTGAAAATGAACGCTCAAACGATGGCTGCGAGCGGTCAATTGATCGGTTGCGCGACTGCATGTAAGTAGTCGATCCTGTGTATCGATGTTTGGCGTTGAAATTGGGCAGAATTCGGCTGCTCTTGGGCTTCTCCGGCTCGCGCAGTCTGAAGAAGGCGTGATGCTCAACCGCAATACGCCAGAGGCGTTTGGCTGCTTTGTGGTTCGGACACCGGAATCCGATCGTTGTTTCATACTTTTCAAACTTGATTGAAACTTGAATTAAACGGAAAGAAGACATGACAAGTCGGCGTTCACACTCACCTCGCCCGGTCGAAGTTTAAGGTAGAAATGATTGCGCTTGTAGGAAATCTTTATGATCTTGGGCCAAGCGAATCGATTTATTCGCAGCCGTTCACAAAAGACGAGCAAGCCCTGCGAGCTCACGCCGATCAGTATGTCCACACCGTCCGAGTCCTTGGCATTGTGCAGGTCCACTCCGTACATGGCCAATTTGACCGCATTCTCCAGAAAGTGCATTTCGGCTTCGGCCGGCGCCTGTCCCTTGTGGTCCTTGTGGCAGTCAGCTATCGCCGCCAGCAGCTCGGGCGTCTGATTCGGAGCAAAGTAAAATGTTTCCAAGTACTCGATGCCGCTTATGCCGTTCACATTGGTCTCTTCTATGCCGCGATTTAGATCCTCATAATCGCCCAGCTCTGCCTGCACCGTGTAAGAGCCGAGAAGAGCCAAAGTGACAAACGAGCAGGGCAGTTTGCCGTCCATAATGTCATGTCTCAATTGAAGAGTCAGCAAGTATCTGGTGATCTCCTCCTGCATCACCTTTGGCTCTGGCGGGTAGAATTTCACTTCAAAGTTGAATACTGGCTCGGACGAGTTGACCACTCCTTTCAGTTGATCGCGCACTTTTTTCTCATGGTCGAGCCAGAATTTCATGTTGTTGTAGTCGCGATAGGTCAAACTGAAATACTCTTTCTCGGCCAACTGCAGCTCCTTGCACACGCGCTCGAACAGATCTTCGCCGATTGCGTTTTTCTGCAACAGATTCGGATCAATAAACGAGCCAATAAGGAGCTGAATAAGCGGCAACTTACATCCAAATCGAACGTGTTCACGCTCTCGTCCAAAAATATCACCTGGCATCTGAATTGGCCTTTGAGAATGGGCGGCGGCTGAGGCATTCCACTCGACGGTTGCGCTTTCTTCTCAGCGGGAGCGGACTTTTTGAATTTGAGAAACGAATTCTCGCTCTTGCTGTTGGCTATATTAGACACGCTCGAGTACTTTGCCTGTTGGCTTGGCGCGCTCTCAATCGAGTTTAAATTGCCTGTGGTGGCTGACGAGTTCATTCCGCCCTTTTTGCTCAATTTCTCTCGCTCTTTGGCACGCTCTTTCTCCTCCTTCTTCTTTGCCTTCTCATTAGACGACTTTGAGTCGAGTTTTTTGTTTGCCGCTGATTCTTTCTTGCCGCCCAGCAAATTCATTCTGATCGTTTGTTCGATGTCTCCCCGATTGCTTGCTCACTCTGTTGTCGGCTTGTTGTTTTCTGTTTCCTCAGCTCACTCTAAATATCACAAATTAGGAGCGCACGCACATAAGCGCGCCTCTATCGTTAAACAAAAAGAATTTCAAACTGCAAATGGCACTTCATTTGCCATCCGTTCGATGGTGCTGCTGTGAATCATAATTTTATGGCAAACAACCGTCCCAGGCTTTGCCGAGTCAGACGCAAATTCGAATGAATGAGACTAAATTAAGAATCGAGCCGGATGACAAGCTCGCTTCTGCCTGCCTCGTCGCCTGATTAGGCATCTCTCTTCGCTCTCTCTCTCTCTCTCTCTCTCTCTCTCTCTCTGCTTCTGCCTTTCTTTCTCCAATTCCCGCCGCACAAAAATAGTTTCGCGCTCACTTCATTTGCCGAGTCCATTAACACACTCATTTGGATATTATCTGCATGCGAAATCGAATCACACACTCGCTCGCTCGTTCGGTCCAAATAACCGCGAAATAAGACGCAACAAAAAAAGAAATATTCCGACGGTCGCTGGTCGTTCTACATCGCCATTTTGCATATTGCTTCATTTTCGCTCGCTCTCTTTTGATCTCTCTCTCTCTTGTTCGATGCAATAATGACTCATAGCCGTTCGTCGTTCTCAACTTGGTTGTTGCCGTCGTTGTCGTCCGTTAGGGAATGTTATCGCACGCGATAAAAATGCCAATATTTGCATAAAGTGATAAGAGGGTCCAGCGGTAAGAAGCGATCGGCTAGATGGCCGCTGGACAACGAGCCAATCGAGCAGTTCTGTGACACTCGGTGACTGTGCGCTCGTTAAGATAAGCGAATTTAGCGACGCGATGGAATTTTTCGTTTTATTGCATCGGTCGAAAATGAAGCGAAATAAACGGGGCCGGGTGGTGTGACGTGCGCCTAGATTACAATAAAGCAAGTGAACGTCATGAAGATGAACAAGTGGTCGCTTGTGTCGCGTGTGGCAGCGCCGGTGACCTGAACTTTGCTAGAAAGCGATCGGCATCGTGCAAGCGACCTGCGCTCTTAATCATCACGGCAGCCAAACGTACGCGGCTTAAAGAGCTGGAATGCGACGAGGTGGCGGCGGCGGTGGAATCGGTAGTAGTGGTGGTTGCGGCCACCATGGTTCGTTGCCGCCTTAGACGCGGGTCAAACGAATTAGATTTTGGGCACAATTATGAGCAGCTCGTTTCAAGTCCGCTCTATAGTGAATATTCATTATTTTTGGGGGCGTCGTTCATAATTCGTGCAGGAATAATCGCGCCCGAGTTTGTAAGGTCGCTTGCTTGCCTGCTTTCTCTCGTTCACTCGTTTGTTAATGGACTCCCCCTCGTCCTCATTGTCAAACGCACACACACACTGCTCAGGTATTCGAGAGCCCAATTATTATCGAAAGAGGTCATTACCTGGTTGCCCGACCTGAAATTTCAACCTGAATGTTTCCGTCATAGACACAAGCAGCAAGCAGCCTACGTGGTTATCTCATTGTTTCGCTTGTTCGCTTAGTTGTTATCATCCGAGTAATAAAGGTGCTCGTTGGGAGTAATCGTTTCTCGCTCGGCTGTGACACCTCTCACGCGCACGACGAAGCATTAGCTAGCCCGACACAAACCCGATGGCCGGCACTCGACTGATCGGTACTCGGCTAATCTAATCCCTGCGCAAATAGTTTATCTCAGCTCTCTTGCGTCTCTGTCGCTCATTTATGCACTCAAAGACTCAAAACTGCTCGTGGTTGTCTTCATCTAAGTTTTACATTCGACGCTCGTTCGACTTGCCAACGAGCACGATGCGCTTTATTCAGGCAACAGCAGATTAATGAAAAAAATCGTAGACCGATTTGGCGCAGCTGGCGCCCACCGCGCTTGTTAGCTCGTCGAGAGACATGCGCGAAATACATTTCAAATCTTGTTGAAAAATATTGAGTTTGAAATAGAGTTGAGACGAGAAAGGGAGAGGCAGCGAGCTTACTTTTACCGGAGGCAAGGAGTGCCCTGGCGCTTTTGTCACCTATTTTCGGGATCGTCTTGAGACATTGAAGCTGAGCCTCGACGTACTTTTCCTCGCTCATTGCCGCAGCGCCCAAGTCTTTGCTGAACGGATTCGAATCGAGATCTTGGCACTCTGCCATCATCTATTCTCTCTTTCGATTGAAGAAATTTGTTTTGATTCAGACACAACTATGGCACCAACCAGACGCTCGACGTACTGGGCAATCTCTTGCTTTGTCTCGAAAGGAATCGCTTGAATTTTGAGCTCAATGGCGCAGAAACTTTGAATTTTCTCAAACAGCTCTTTGTTGCGGTAGTCGACCAGCGCCTGAATTTTGCCCGAGCTAGCTTGCGTCTATTTTATCGAGTTAGAGTTGACAAGCTGCAATGCGGTCGGCTTACGTGCTGCTTACGTTGTGAATTTTGGCCAGTCGACGGCGACACTCGACAACAAACTCATTCTCGTTTTGCTCTTCGTCCTTTTCCAATACGCACAAGGACGTGTAGCTTGTTCTCAGATCAACAGGGCCCAAATTTTGGTCAAGAAAGCATCGGAACTGAATCTCTTTTTGAGGGTTTAGTTCGATCTCATTCTCGAATCGAATACTTTGCCAGCCTCACTTGAGAGCAGAGTGTGGAGTTCCGAGTTTCGCCATTTAGTGTTCAAGAGCAGCGAGAAGCCGGCCGTGTACGACATTTAATTGCAGGTTCGTGAACAAGCGATTCAAGCCGAACGGGTATTTCACTGAATAGCGAGAAAGAATCGCAAAACAACATTGTCCGCATTGTGTCTTGTCCAACAGAATCGAGCATTCAATTTCGAAAGTAAACGATCATCGCCATCGTACCCAGTGCCACCACACGCCTTAGCCCGCGCAAAAGTGTCAAGAAAAGGGATTGGCTCGGTTGTGAAGAATTAGCAAGAGCTTAGAGAGGCCACGATACCAATGACTCTTCACCACCTTTCTCTCCTTTTTCCTAAGTTTCTTACTTGTTGGTTGCCAGGGTGATGAGACGCTCACGAATGTTTATGAGCGCAATTAGCTAACACGGGCCCAACAAGAGAGAAAAAGCGCGAGAGAGCGCCAATAGAAGCCCCGGCGAAAGTCTTAAGCTCCTGAGAAGCAACCGGCAGCCTATCGCCTCGGTGCCATTCAATAAACTCTTTCTCTAGCTCTCAGTCAATCAACACTCTGGGCGATCAAAACGAGTGCGCAAACTTCCACAGAATAGAATGCTATCGTTGAGCCGGGCGAGTCGTTCAGACTCCGACTCTTCGACGCCTTGTCCCTACCAGAACTGTGCCATTCACTCGACTGCCAGAAAGCTAGCCGACATTGTAAAGAGCGAGCACATCGCATACAAAAGCGGCGCCTCCTACGACGGAGCAACTAACGAACAAAAGCTGAAAAGTGGCCACGGAGTCTTTGTCTGGCCGAACGGCGACTCTTATGAAGGGCAATATGCGAACAATCAACGACACGGACATGGTAAATCGAGCCCAGAAATGAGCCTATCTTCAACTAACGCTCACCATTATCCTAGGCAAGCAAACCTGGTCGGACGGAAGCTGCTATGAGGGCGAATTTACAGAGGACCAACGTTCTGGTTTTGGAACCCACATCTGGACCAACCAAGAGGTACATGGCTTAAATTTTACTTTTAAGCTCATTCTTATTTGGTTGTTGCCTCTTAGAAATATGCAGGCAAATGGTTCAGAGACAATCGACACGGAGTTGGCAAGTACACTTGGCCAAGCGGCAATTCTTACCATGGCCTGTTTTTCCTCAACAGACGCGAAGGGTTCGGCCGGCTTTTTTACTCGACTGGCGAACATTTTGTGGTAAGCAGCGTCCTTGGCGCTCGATATTCCATAACAAAACTAAAGGCGCGCTGGAAAAGGGTCTTTATTGCAAAGACGAGCGATACGGCCCGGGTCTGCTCAGTTACCCGGATCGATGCGAGGACGTCGGTTTTTGGGTCGGCGACAAGCTCGTTCGATTGCTGGTGGCTGTGAATATCGAATTCAAATCGGTCGAACTCGAGCCTATTCGAAATGAATTTGAGATCAGCTCCTGGTTCGACCGGGAGACACTGCTGCACGAGACGCTCAATCCTCAAAGCGTTTTCGTTCATCGCATGGCGTCGGCCAAGTCGAGCAAATTCATTCAGAGCGATCCATACGTCGCCCAGCTTCTCACTCACCATGTTCAGATTCAAACGAGCTACTTGAATGAGCTGCACAAGTTCGTCGAGCTTCAGACACAAATCGATTTGGACAAGTTCAAGCAGACGAGCCGAGTCAAAGTGGCCAACGTGACGCCGCTCTTGGCCAAAATGTTCATGTTTGCCGCCAGATTCCGCGCGTTCAAACAGGCAGTCTCCGACCAACTGAGCCTTCGACTAGAATCGTTCGAAAAATGTAAAACATTGCCTGAATGCCTCTAGTTGCCAGTCAAGCTCACCTCAAGCTTTAAGGCGAACGGGAACATTTCGGCTGCGCTGGACTGGTAGAAACGAGCTCGATTGAACTGTTGAACGCGAGCATTGAATGCAATTTGGAGAAAATAAAATCTCTTCGCGACCGATGCAATTTGGACGTGTGCGACTCGCGCGGCTACTCATCGCTCATCGTTGCTGTCGTAAGCGCCACTGACGATCGATCAAAGAGGTTGCTGTCTCGAAACAATTTCAAGATAAAATGTGAGCAACAGATCATCAACTACCTGTTGGACTACGGCGCCAACGTGAACCACCAGCTCGACAATGGTCTCACCGCGTTGATGATCTGCATGATTCGTTACTACACAAGCGACAAATTCCTGCCCAACACAGCTCTAGACCACCGAGATCTGGTCAGTGGAGCTTTCCTTTACCAGAAATTTACTTGATAGCTCGTGACACTTGAAGGTTAGCCGCTGACGAGGGCGATAAATTCAAGCTCGATTCTAGCGCCCAACCAAGACGAGGTGAGTAGGGCGAATCGTGTTCGTTCTCCTTGTGCTGCTCATTTGGCGCCGTTCAGCTAAAGCGGCTTAGACGTCTGTTTCGAAGCAGCCGCTTTTTCAGTGCGTCAGAAGAGTTTATGATTGCCGAGAGTGACTTACAAAAGTTCAAATATTTCGTTCGGCGATTTGACCACGGTCAGCTTTCAAACTCTGTCTATAAATAATCTGATTGCATTCCTAAGTGCGAATAACTCATATTCTTTGCCCCTCAAAATCAATTTTTACTTCTACGGCCATTTCAAATAACGTTCAGATCGATTGCTGAACGCCAAAAAGAGAAACGCATTCAAACGTTACGCATCACTCATCTTTCGCATCAAACGCGAGCGTAACGCCTATCTGGTAGCATTTGGTCCACATTTTAAAGCAGCAGCTTCCACAGTCACAGCTTCAGCTCGATTTAGATTACAACATGCACCACCATGCAGCTTCACTTTCACCGTTCAGTTTCACCGTCCATACATTAAATTAGACTCGCTCGCTTAGACACGTGAAGGCACCCAACTTACGCATATATTTGAATTTGGCTTCTAGTTGCTTCAGCTTTATTCATTCAATACGCGCCAGATAGCTTAATGTTGTCCAAAGGTGGACGAGCACAAGAGGGAAAAGAGCGGCCGAGAGGACGTCAATACAATTGTCGGCGAGAGCACAAAAATGTCCGAATTCGAATCTTCGCTCAGCATGGTGCGTTTGAAAATCGAAAACGGTCTCGATATGGAGGAGAAATACGCCGATATGATGAGCCACAATGCTCGACTCGATTCGGTGAAGACAAATCGAGCCAAGCTGCTGAAAAGGAGCACCCAGTTGCATAAGTGAGTCAAATGGTCACTTTTCATTTTGGGCACCATTCACCATCTGCTGGTTTTGTCTGAGTCAAGTTTGAACGAAATCGGCAGCATCATCGAGCTTTTGCTGCGCAGAGGTGCTGATCCTTCCCTGGCGCCTTATCCTTATCCGGCGCTGTGTTTTGCCGTCGCAGCCGGCGACGTCAAGATTGTGCGCTTGCTGCTTGAAAAAGGCGCCGACTGTAACCTGCGCATGCCCCAAAAGGTCAGAACTCTCTCTCTCTCAAACGTTTTCTTCACTCCTGCTCAATTTCAGCCTATTCTCAAGTATCAAAAGCTCACACCGCTCTGTCTGGCTTGTGGAGTGACCGGACCTACAGGGCCCGAGCTTGTCAAACTCTTGCTCGACAGTTTGGCCGACCCGAGTGCTTCGGCCTCGATTGGCAACGAATACTTGTCAATGTGCGAGGCTGGCTGGAACAATGAGCAGCTTTCACCCGTACGTAAAAGTTTGCTCGGTTCACAATCTCGTGTCTCTTTCTAATCTACGCTTGCTACACTGTCTTCAAGGATATTAAAGAATTGTGCGTCGGCCGGACACCCTTGCACATCGCCTGCAGTCGAAGTGACCAGTACGCAGGAAGGATAATCAAATTGTTGCTGGACAGGGGCGCTGATCCGAATCTAATTTGCAATGTAGCTCATTTTAGCCCCAAAGCCACTAAGTTTTAACCTTAATAATGAAATGAAGGGCCAATCGCCGCTCAGTCTGGCTATCGCCTCCGGGAACCGTGAAGCGATCGATCTGCTAGTAACCAATCCAGAGTGCGACTTGAATCTTCCTCTGCCGAATGGCCTCGGATCGGCGCTTTGTGTGATCAGCTCCACTCTCTATGAGCATCAGTGGACTCCGTCTGAGCGGCTAAAACTTGTGAGCTCTTGAAAAATGACGCAATCGGTGCCTGGATCTTAACTTTAGAACAGATAGACAAGTTCATTCATTTTGGGGCAGATATTCTCCAGCCGGTGGTGTTCGGACCTCGTCGCTATGTCGGATCTGTGGTCGACTATGCTCATTACATGTTCAACTCGGATCAGCGCGTGGCCCACACTCCATATCATTCGTTGACCATAAGCGAACGAGACACCCATAACGCCAGGAAAGCACTGCTCGCCCATTTGGGTGCACGCTTTAGAGAGAAGGCGCTCGAGAGAGCACACTTGGATACCAAAGGTCTGAAAGAAGCAGCAAAGCAAAAACATTGGGGTTTGGCAATCACGCGAGCCAGGAGCAATGAGAGCATTGACACAGCCACCAGGTGAGCTCTTTTCTGCTTCCAATTGCGTCCAATCTGTTTCCAAAATCTAAATATTCTCTCTCAACTCAAAGAGAAAGCAAGCGCTGGTGCTACTACTGCGGTCGCTCGGTGGCCGTCAAACTTATGGCCTGCTCCAGATGCAAGAAAGTCTATTACTGCAGCAATACTTGCAAGCAAAAGGCTTGGATTGAATTTCATCGAACCGAATGCTTTCTGTCTGACTCGCGTAAGTTGCACTCTTTGCTTTTAATAATTCTCGATTGCGAAAGAGTCCAGGTCGGATCTTATTCTCATACCGACGTTTGCTTTTGTTTCGTTCGCGGCCGGTCTATTAAACATTTATTGTCAATAGATGAACTGTCCACCTCAAAGTATGCGCCACCCTTCCTCACCGAGCATCAGACACGACATGCTTCTACTCAGCTGAGAGACATTGTCAGAAAAAGCATCCGTCTCAATCTTCGTCTTGCACCCATCAGGGCGCCCAATCGAATAAGCATGTTCGAGCGGGCGCAGGGCCAGATTAGGTCACTTGTCACCTCCCATATGTTGTTTGCTCGCTCATTACTTAACCGTCCGAATTTTCTTTTGGTTTGTGTTTGTCCACTCGCCCGTTAGTTCGTCCGCCCGTCCGCTCGCTCACTCACATTTGCTGC
This sequence comes from Proales similis, assembly GCA_019059635.1. Classification (NCBI taxonomy): domain Eukaryota; kingdom Metazoa; phylum Rotifera; class Eurotatoria; order Ploima; family Proalidae; genus Proales; species Proales similis. The sequence goes on from JAGVRJ010000015.1 coordinate 1,142,097, forward strand.
CCGGCCAAGTGCCAGTTTACTTGTTTGTTCGTTGTGTTTTGTTTGTGCGTGTATTTTTTTATCAGTTGCCTGCTAACCAGCTCAGCAAGTTGGGCGTCAATTATTCACTGAGTGTTCTTTCGCTTTTCTTCTTCCTTTTGTTCAAATTCAAGCTCCACTGTTCGCCTGTGGTCCTCTTTTCTCATTCTACTCAAAACGCCTAACGGAACGTCTAGCTAATCAAAACCAGCACTTGGGACTGAATTACGCTGTTCTAATTCTAATTTCATTTTCAGATCGAAAGCGGAGTCAAAGCCACAGTTCAAACGTCAAGGTAGGTTTCTTTTCGGAGCCAAGTACCTGCAGAGAAATAAGTTCGAAACAAACAGATTAAGAGACCACAGGAGACAGTGTCCGCCAACCGAGCCTCGCATGCGTTCACTGCTCTGAGCATGAATTCAAGATACAAACTGCCAGAGAACTACAGCTTCAACTGAAATCGCCATATTCGAGGAAATATTTGCTTCTCTAATTGTAAAGCTTCCTGTTTTGTGATGTTTGCCTCCAGTCGACCGGCTGTCGGTCAAATAAAACTAAATTTATTCACGCCGGCCCGGCCAGAATGCAGAATTTGGTTTTTATTTTTAGTTTATCGATTTAGCCTCGCAAACATGCAGTTGCAAACAAATGAGCCGATTCGCGAGGTGTCGAACTATGATTGTGCATGTACAGGAGGAGTCATGCAATGGCGCGCGCTCAGCTCAGAATGAGAGGCAGGCATGTGTTTAAACTTTGCCGCTCTATTCACGATAATGACCAAGATAATCTCGATTCATTGTGAAATTGAATTTCCAAGGTCGACGGAAACTGCGCTCGATCTGAGCCACATGAATGAGTGCATTCTCTAAAACTAGAACAATACAGTCCGCATGTGTGTGTTTGTGCGTGGGCATTGGTCAAAATACAATAGGAACAAATATTTGCGCGAACCTTAATCACGTCGATTCACGTCGTGCGGGCAGAACGTGCGCTTGCAAAGGGTTCACCAATGCGAACGAGCAGCATCGACAGCTGTAAAGAACAAGAATGAGAAAGGGAAAAAAAGAGGGAAAGGGAAGAGAGCCATAGAGAGAGAGAAAGAGAGAGAAATAGCCGAGCTAGAGAGTAGGAGGGGGTGGGTGGGCAAAAAGCGGTGGCCCTGCAAGCATGGCAAGCAAACAACGCATTGGCAAATAAATATAAAGTAAATCACTTTTCTAAACAGTTCGCCCGTAATTAGACGATCAAGACATAAGAAGATGGACCCTTCGACGTCAATAGAACAAGCGATCGGCTCTTGCCAGTTAAACGCAAAACGCGGCCCTCCTCCAAACGCAAAGAGATATTATTTGGGTGTTGTTTATTTGGCTTCTATCTGGACGCAAATTTAGCCTTCCCTCCCTTCATCTCTTCCTCTCTTCTTCTTTTCCTTTTTTCTCTCCCTCTCTCCATCGCTCTCTCTCTCTCTCTCTCTCTCTCTTTCAGTCTTTCTCTCTCTGTCTCTTTATATTACCTTATCATAAATACATTCTTGTTTGTCTTGTATCTAAAGACCGTCCTATCTCCCCTAATATACAGCATTGCGCTCGCGGCTGTCAAACAATATCCAATTTATCGCGGCTAAGCTTGTACGCGGTCACTAGCACGATCGTCTCCGATCGGTGGCTGGTTCGCTCGCGCCTTAATGTCGCTTGATTGGTGTTGGTCTATACTCGAACTTGGTGGCCCCACGACCCTTCACGCGTACTCGCGCCCGCTAGATTTCAACCGGGCGCCTGAAAGACGCTCGTTACGGGCCTAATTCATCTTGTTAATGTTGTTGTTTATTTGCATTATATTCGATTCATACTTATTTAGTCGCTGACGTCCAAGCGCGCCCTTAAGCCTTTTCAAACGTAAAAGGAGATTGATATTTAAATTTCATCCTCGCTACTGGCCGCCGTCTAGCCTCGTGAGCGTATGCAGCAAGTATCCGTGGCATGCAATCGCCTCTTTGGATTGGTGCACAAGCAAGCATCTGAATTGAAGCCTCTTGGGCGTCGCATTTTATTCATCTTCATCATTGCCGCCACCGTCTTGGCCATCATCGCCACCATTCGCATGCTTGTTGTGGTTGACGCTGTCGTCAGCCTCTTGGTCGTCGTCATCACCTTTTCCTTTTCGATTTCTTTTGTTTACTTAATTCCCTTTTTACGTGCCACTTTCCTAAGACCCTTCGGCTCAGTTGGCTTTGGCGCCTGCATCCACTACTCGCAATTGATTTCCTCATTTTGGTCCTCCTCATCATCCTTCTTCTTTTCTTCTCGCTTAATCGCCTCATTCTCCGCCAAAGTCTAACTGCCAGAGTGCAAACTCTCTACTTCTTCATTATTTAAAGTTGTATGACGTGCTCGACAACGAGACACTTAACAATATGTTTACTTGCACGTCTCCGCACTCAAGAGCCACTCAGAGTCTGCCTCCTCGTCCAGCGTGTGTCTTAATGCAAGCGACTATGGGAGAGAGCGAGCCAGCTTTTGTGTGTGAGGGCAGCAAGCAGGCCGGCCGTCCAGTTGCTCTCCATTTCTTCGAGAGGGTCAATTTTTCGCTTTCTCTCTTAATCATAAGAACAAAAATTAATAAAGGCTTTCACCTTTAAAATAGATCGAAGCCGTTTTATGGCGCAAATTCGATTTCGTTGAGTAAGCGAGTGCAGTGCGCGAGTCAACGGATCAGTAGAAACAACAAGAAAACAAATGGCAGTCTCTCCTTAAACGCTTGACTGGCGATCGCGTGTCCTTAGTTCTAATGCTTCCACTCTAATACGCTTGATCAACCGGTTGTTTATTCAGACAGGTAGAATGAACCGAGCAGACCGCTTCTTTTATGTTTGTATGTCAGACGTACTCATTCAGGCTTAGTGAGTCGGGCAGGCTATTCAGGCAGGCGCTGGTTTACATACTTGCGTCGACGTCTGACTGAGAGCCACGATCTGAGACTGGAATCGTTCATTCACAACAGATTCGATTGGCCGACCTACGCGGCTAGGCTGAGAGGAGCGATCGAAGAAAAGACGAAGCAATTGACCGTGCCTCTTTCACCGGAGCCGAATGCTTCTGCTCTATTTGCATTTTGAATTAGAACAATGAGCCGACTGCGCTTTCTATCGACTTTTTATTTGTTTTGCCTCTCAATGTCAAAATGAATTCCTTTGAAATGTGTACACCCGCGTTCATACTTGTGCCTGTGTGTGTGTGTGCTTTGGTGTATATTTTCGAGCGGCGATCACAATCATGATGATGCGGAGCATCTTGGAGCAAATCTATGAGAGCTAATACATGAGGAATCGGCATACGTGAGCAGGGCAGAGATGAGCAGTTGACGGCCGTCCTAAATGCTGCGCGAACAAGCAGAGACGAGCAATTAATCTAATCTCCGCTGGGGACTAGCGTCATGTCAAAGTTAATTCAATGTGAGAAAGAGCCAGCCAACGGATGGATTAGCCTCAGCCACAGGCTTCAATTTGACCGCATTAATGCATCATTCAATTAATTTACATTCGATTCGCCTTAGTTCTCCGTTGGCCGTGCGCGCATTGCAATTTGCCTCATCCTCTCGGTATGCCCATCGCTGCGGCTCTGTTTCCACGACCTTTCAGTCGCTACAAACCAAACAAGATCTATTTGGCCATTTTCTGCTCACATCTACGCGCCTTGCAGCTAAGATTTCGCAAAGCTCCGCATGCTCGCCCGAAAATTGGTCACATCTTAATCAACCCACTTATTACAATACAAGCGTAGAATTGATCGCAAACTTTTAACGCAGACCTCGCTTCGCCTCAGCTTTGTTTGGCCAAGTAGAATCAAGCCGCTCTCAATTAAATTTCGTCTGCTCACTCACTCTTTCTCTCTTACCGGCTCGCACACTCGCTCTAGAATGTTGAGATGTGCTGAACTCAAGCCGCCAACAACAGAGCGGCACATGCGTTGTTTGAAATGCTCAAAAATGGTGTTGCCTTCTTCTTTATTCTTCATTTCTTAACGAGTGTGCGATTCAATGAGTTTGTTTGCGGATAAGCCAAGAGGTGTTTAGGCAAGCTTCAATTTTGACGATCGTCTCGAATGACGACTTCTTGACTAACTTGCATCATCATATTATCGAGGTTGCTCCTAGTCCAAGACCCAAAGACGCTCGAATAGAATTTGAAATCGGATGCGTAATCCGACTCCTGGGTCACTTTTTTTTTTATTTTTAATTTCGTTTTATGTAATTTTATTTGTTTTTTACTTTAAGAACCACCGCTCTTTCCCTCGTTCAACTGCTCAGTTTAGATTTAGTAATTTCATTCAGGGCACATAACTGAGCAAGGGTGGCAAATGCGTTAAAATTGCAAATAGCGAGAACGCAAACAAACCGATGGTCATATCCATTTCTCCATTTGTCCGCAATTTATCAACTTCCTTCCGCTCGATGGAATTTTATCGACCGAGCATTTCTTCATGTTCCCGCAGAGTTTGCTTTTCCCTCCATCTCTTGATTTCTCCCTCTCTCTCTCTCTCTTCTGTGCTATCCTCGCTTTGCTTTTTCTATTCAAAGTCAACCTGGTCGCTTCATTGTCTTCACCGTTTAGATTTCAAAAGGTCGTTTGATTGGACGCCACTCAGACGAGCTAGAATAGAAGCAGCAGAATTTGAAAACAAAAATGTTTATGAATGGCAAGCCGAAAAGGCACATTATAAAACCAAGCGATCCGATGATGATGATAGAGCAACGGGCTGCAATCAAATATTTGCCGGATAATTTGAAACCTTGTCAAGGCCCGCGAGTGACAACAACAACCGCCACGCAGCCGAGCCACTACGGATCGAGCGTTGTGGTTCTAAACGAAGCAAACAATGTCTCCCAGCGGCCAAATGCGCCATTTGTCCTGAGCCGGCATCAAGCGCCAGTTCGTCAATTGCATCATCAGCAGCAGTATCATCATCAGCAGCAGCAGAATCATCTTCAACATCACAATCTGTTTAATCAGAGCCGCCAGCAACAGCGACCACAATTGCAACATAATAATAAAATAAATAATAATAGCGGAATTAATAATTTCAATAAAACACCGAATCAAATTAAAGCTCTTGAGAGGTAAGTCACTGGCTGCTCCATTTTATTCACCTGCTCGCCACCACATCATTTGCTTCGTTCTCTCCGCCTTTCTCTTTGCTTCATCTCGCTCGCTGCCGCCTGCTCTCTCCTTTCGTTTTTTGTCTTCTGTTCGCCTCAGTTTTTTTGGCTTGGCCCAGTGGCCCAGTGTTTGAGTTGACTTTTCATTTCTCTCTCGCACCTTCGCTCGTCTGTTCGTCGAATATTTCGCTTTTTCTGCTTCTTTTTGTTGCTATTGTTGCTCAATTGCAATCGTCAAATTATAAAATTTATTATTATTATTGCCACGGTTGAAAATGCCTTCGCAAACATCAACTGCCAAGCGCATAGTCAAGCAGCATAGGCGGCAACGGTAGCCGTAAATCAATAAGTTTTGGACGTGTGTTGACTTACATAAAATGAGCTGAGCAGAAAGAGATTCGGCCTTTTTTCGCTCGCTCGTGATGGCAAGCAATCATCATATTTTCCTTTCGCTCCTTCCTCATTCTCTAACGTCAGCGCCCATGAAAAATTCATTAGTCGGTTTTTCATTTTCCTGCCTCTCCTTCATTTGCTCTCTCCCTGCCTCTCTCTCTCTCTCTCCATCTATTCTCTTAATTTCTTCCCTCCGATTTAATGCTTTTCTTTGTCAAATAGAGCACGAGCCAAAGAGTCAAAAGCGCAGGCCGTGCAACCAACCAAACCAGCAGCTCCGTACCACAAAGTTCAACTTCAAATTCAAAACGCAAACAATCTGAATCGAGTGATGGCCAGCGCGGACGGTAAAAAGGCTCAAGCGCCTCAGGCGGCCGACCACCATCCAGCCAACCGGGAATCGAACTTCAGCCTCAGCAAAAGCTCCAACGACGACCTTGTCTCTTTAAACAATCTCAACGAGGCGATTGTGCTCGATCAGCTCAAGCAACGATTCGTCAAGAACCAAATTTACACCTACATTGGCGACATATTGATCGCCATGAACCCTTTAAAGGCGTTGCCAATCTACGGCAAGCGCGTATCGAGCGCATTTGAAAAGAGCGGCAACGTTAGAGAGCAGCTGCCGCCTCACGTCTACGCCACTGCCGAGCAGTGCTACCGAGAGATGATGCGCACAAGACAGTCACAGTGCATTCTAATCTCAGGTAATTGTAAACAAACAGACCCTCCGCTCTCCCATCTCAACGCTTCTCTTTTCGCAGGCGAGAGTGGAAGCGGCAAAACAGAAACGTGTAAATACTTGGTACAACATCTGCTCAATCGGGCCAAGCCACTCGAGCAGTGTCTAAACGCCAAAATTCAAGAGGTAACTCTCAGCCGCTGGGCGCGTCTCTCCAATCATTTACACCCCGATTCGAATGAAAAGGTGAATTCGATTCTGGAAGCATTCGGCAACGCCAAGACGCGCATAAACGACAACTCAAGCCGATTCGGCAAATATCTGGAAATTTACTTTGACGGCGTCGGAGCAGTGAGCGGCGGTAATTGGCCTCTTGTTGTGTGATTTGCGCCACCTTTCTCTCACTGTGCACGTTTGCAGCCAAGTTCAAAGAGTATTTGCTGGAGAAGTCGCGCGTAGTTCATCAGAATCCGTTCGAGAGCACATTTCACGTCTTTTACTTGTTATTCGCCGGCCTTAGTCAATCAGATAAGCTCAAGCATCATTTGGCCCGTTTGCCGAGCTTCTACCGGTTCATGTCGCACTCGAACGCCGCCGATGGCTGCATGACCAGAGAGAACAAGCTCAAATTCGAAGAGCTAAAATCAAGTCTGAACACGATCGGCTTCGCCGATGAGGTAAGCAATCACTTACGTGCTCATGCCACTGCGAACTTGCTCAATCGTGCCTCAAAAGGACATTGAAAACTTGGTCAAAATACTCTCGAGCATTCTGCTCATTGGCGAGATCCAGTTCGCACCGAAAAAAGGAAACAACAACGACGCAGTGTTTGTCAAGAACATGGACATTGTAGATCGGGTTTGCGAGCTGCTCGAGCTCGACAGCAACGAGCTGCGTGACGCCTTAATATCAGACGTGCAGATCACTCGAGGCGAGGAGATCAGACGCGAGAGGAACATGGTGCAAGTGTGCGACGTGAGAGACGCATTCGCCAAGGCCTGCTACGGTCGCCTCTTTAGTTGGATTGTCAACCAAATCAATCACCACATTCAGCCGGCCGAGGGAATGTAAGTGAACCGTTATAGCTCGCTGCTCAGTTCCAAACTGAATGAGACCAATCTCAAAGAGATACTGAATTCTCCATCGGTCTGCTCGACATATTCGGTTTTGAGAATTTTGAACGCAACAGCTTTGAACAGGTAAGTGTTGTTTGAGCTTTGGCCCTTTGACCGGCTCTCTGATTTGATTGACTTTTCAGATGTGCATCAATCTGGCCAATGAACAGCTGCATCAGCTGTTCACCAAGTACATCTTTAAGCTCGAAATACAAGAGTGCCTGGACGAACAAATCGAACTCAACAACTCGGACTTGGTCAATTTCCAAGACAACCAGATCATTCTCGACCTCTTCTTGGAAGTAATTGCTCAGCACGACGGCCACTGGTGTTCTCTTTGAATAAAGCTTTTTCTTTCGAAACAGCGAATGGGCATTTTCGCGCTCTTGGACGAAGAGAGTCGATTTCCGACAGCAACCGACGAGTCGCTCGCAATCAAACTCCATCAAACGCTCACCCAGAACTACTCGAATGTTTACATTGCGCCCAAGAACGTGGGCACTTCGTTTGCCATCCTCCATTACGCCGGAAAGGTAGAATCTTACTCTCAACTGCCTTCCAACCTTAACTCTTAACTTCTCACTTTCTCTAGGTGGTCTACAGCATCGACGGATTTCTGGAGAAAAACCGTGACTTCTTGCCCAACAATCTCTTCTACGCTGCCAGGAGTAAGCAAACGATAAAATGGCCAATCTGGCCTTTGGTTTAAAAATCTTAAATTTCTGCTCAACTAAACAGACAGCACCAATCTGGTTGTTCAAGAGCTGTTCCAATGCAAACTAACGCGGCAGGGCACAATTGCACCATCAGATCGCCAATCGAGGTTGAGAAAGTCGATGGCAAGCCTTTCAACAGACGACTCGCTCAGTGATGGTTCACCCACCACTTCGCATGTGTCGTTCATGCTCGCGTCCAGCTCGCAGAATCGACTCAGTTCATCCAAAGTTCGAATTGTGGCCACTGCTTCTCACACATCGTTCGGCTCTGGCTCGTTTGCTAAAATGGGACGCGCTGGTAAGCATTGATTGCAAAATGATCGAGTAAATCGCTTTTCGTTTTGACCAGCTCTCCAATAAGCAGAAGGACAGTCGTCAAGCAATCAAGTGTCCACTGACAAGGCGCTGCCGCTCACAGTCGCATGTCACTTTAAAAACTCTCTGCACGAGCTCATAGAGAAAATCAACAAATGCAAAGTCTACTTCATTCGGTGCATAAAACCGAATCCCAACCAGGAGAACGTGTTCCTCAACGAGTTTGTCATCAAACAGCTGCGCTACTGCAGTCTCATGCACGTGTGTAAGATCCGAAAATGCGGCTATCCGTATCGCATTCGTTTCGATGAGTTTCTCAAATGGTAAGACTGCCTCGTCGAGAACTGCCCTCCCCCTCCCAAGCACTCGACCGCTCGGGCTATTCTTTTCGTCACTTTCTAAAACGCATTGTTAAGGTACGAGAGCGTGGAGATATGTCGACTCAAATTGAACGATAGTCAACATCTGACTCAGCTCGAACGCTGCCTCACATGTCTCGAGCTGGCCCAAATAACCGACTTTAAGGTTTTCTTAATTATTCGAGACGCTGCTTGTGCCACTCGCTTAATCTTCGCTTCTAGGTCGGCCGCACCAAACTCTTCCTTCGCTACTGGCACATTGATACTCTAAACTCGCTGGCCAAAAAACTCGACAATCAAGTCCTCGTTGCGCAGAAAGGTAATTCGCAGTCTTCTCTCTTTTGACGAGGCCGCCTCGCCCGATCCTGCTCGCTCATCAGTGTCCTCATCCCCATCATCATCATCATCATCATCACCGCCTCTGTCGGTCTCGGCCTTTTTTGCCCTCTACGACCCATCCTGACCCAAATTCTTCTCTTTTCACCTCCATTCTATTTTTGGCTCATTCTCGTTCGTTTTTAATTACCGTTCGCTCGTTTAGTTTATGATTTATCCGCAATGGATATATAATTATTAAAATTCTGATTTACAATTTTAGTTGCTCGTGGCTGGCTAGCTAGAAATAGACTCAAACGACGCCAAGAGCAAGAGTTGCATCATTTTCACGATCAAATCGCAGCCAAGTCAAACAACATCATGGACAAGCTCAATCTGCATCAAAAGTTCAAGCTTTTACGCGAACGACTTCATAGCGAGGGACGCAGTTTTGGCTCGGACGATGACAATCAACTAATCGACCACAGGCAGCCAGCGTAAGCGCCTTCTGAGTCTCGCAACGCTCTTTTCTAAATCGCTTCAAGCAGGCCGGACATGAACGAAATTAACATGACGCTGGAAGAGTTCGACTCAATGCTGCAGGAATTCGATGTTGATAACTCTCAGCGTGAAAAGTACCTGAGTGAGCACTACCGCATTGAGACGAGCAAGTTGACTCCGGCCACAGTCTACCAGCTCGTGAATAACAAGGCCAAAGCGATTGATAGCACATTGAAGAAGAAGAATGCGCTTGTGGCGTTCGAGTTCAAGAGCTTGCTTGATCGCGTAGTGCCAACCAAGATTGAGACAAACATGAGAGGCGAAGAGCGAGCCAATGAGCCTACCCTGCCTTCGCCGCCGTTCATCTACAGCGACCATGCCCAGCCGCGGGATATTCACAACAGCTCGCCGTCAATTTGCTCTTCCTCATCGTCGTCCTCGCCCAAAAATATTTCCTCTGCCTCGTCGGCATCGTGCTCCTCAAATAGACGGGTGAACAACTACGCCGAGTCAGAGCGACGAGAACGGGCCATTTCGCCCTCGCAAATCGTCAGGCCGAAGCACCATCAACAAGCGCAGCCTCAGCAACATCCGTCGCATATGGCTCGTCCCGCCATGCAGCCAATAGAAGAAAGACGCATCGAATACGATCTCTCTTCAAACTCGCAATGCATTCAGGCGGCGAACAAACGCAAGTCAGAGCACGAGCCGTTTGATGCCAACGAGCACCTTGTGAATCCAAACGCCAGACGAGCCGATCAACAGTCAAACGTCAATTCCAACAGCAGGAGCGGTGTGCAAGAACAAATTAGAAAGCAGGTTAGTGTTCCAATCACAAGCGGTGTAATTTAAGTCCTGGTGGAGCTAAACTCGTCTGTTTGTTCAAGAGCGAGCTGTCACAAAAAGTCGAGGATTCGAAGCGCATCATTCCCGAGTGGAAGCGCAACCTTCTCAAGCAAAAGGAAATGAAAAAATCGCATGCACCCTCGGCGCAGCCGTTGAATCAAGTGCCAGAGACGCCCGAACTTATGAAGCACAACATATTTGTCAAAAAAGGCCTCGCTACTCATCTATGAATGGGCAGTTTTTCATCTAATTGCGCACAACTCGGTGATGCAGCAAGTGGCAATTTGCACGTGAGTCTGCCGATTTGCCATCGAATTTTGTAAAAACAAAAAACAAAACATTCATCAAAAATAACCGAATTCATCAACAAGCCCATTTTTTCCAATTTTATTTCCAAAATTTCAAAAGAAAAAGAGAACAGAAAATGGATGAGAATGTCTTTTGCAGAGTTTGAAATAAAAAAAATCCATTTTTTAATTGATTCGTCGACACTGGAATAGATGCGAAAGAAAAGATGGGTCTATGGCGTGAGCGGACTAAACTGAAACTTGACTTTATGGAGCGGCATGTGAATGCGCAGTGCAGACTACAGCTGCCCTTTTGAATTTTTCTTAGAGGCACAAATGGGCACATTAGAGAGTTGGGCAAAGAGGCCGAGCGCCAGAGAGGGAAAGCGTCAAAGCCATTATTGAATAAATGTCGCTTCGAATTGACCGAGCTGACCAACGCGAGATATGCACTGAGAGCAGATTTTTGAAGGGTTAATGGCTGAGGCATTCTCGTCCCAAAATAATTTCTATTTGCTCGAATTGTCTGGCAGCGCGTAACTGACAGGCCAATTTGAGCATCACAATAGAACGCGCGTGTAACATTCTGCAAAAGCAAAGGGAGAAAAGGAGAAGAAGGGCAAAAAAAAAAAGGCAGAGAAGCAGAAGGAGGGACGTTTGTGCCTCGCAGGATTTTGATCCATCAAATCCGATTTGTGTTCGAGCTGCTTGTTTATTTGCTCTTCTGCGTTTTGATTTCGTCATCTTCTCATTAATGCCCGCTGCATCTAATCAAGACGGCTCGCATGCGCCTTAAAGCGGCACGATGCGATGATCTCATCGTCCTGCATCTGTAGATTCACTCAAGCTGGAAGAATGAGCAAAGGAAGAGGCCCGATCTGTGCAGCAACCACTATCATCACTACTCGCCTCCCTTCTATTCTCAAAGAGGTCAGCCGCACCGCTTGCATCATCTAAACTCGAATTCTCTAATCCGATTTGTTCTTGTGCTGGGCAATGCGCACGCACTCAGCCGTCGAGATTCTATTAAAAATGCCTCGTCTCTCTTTTTCGCTCTAGTCCCACTCGGCCAAGAGAAACAGATCGAGTTAGCAAGCGGCAGTCTCATGATTAGCCTCTTTACTGCTTTCAATACAACCAGGATCTGTACACACACACACAGACCGTCATAGTCCATTTGTCTTCGAAGGCTTCGGGTGAATCTCTTCGATTCGTATTTTGCATTCAATCGTTTCGTCTATGGGCAGTGCTTAGCTCGTTGATTTGCTTATTTTTATTCGCTTGTGGTCTGATATCATCCCATTCATTTCTTAGGCCCGCAAGGTACTCATTTATTGTACAAATTGTCTACAAAGGTTCGGCAGGCAAAGACACAGCCAGACGACTAGTCTGAGCGAGCTCGCTGACCGATATTCGAGCGGGGACCGACAGAACGGGCAGAGAGAGAGAGAGAGCGGGAGCAAATAGAGGAAAGGCAAAAGACGGGCTTTGTTTTGGACGTCTACACCGGCTAACAAGCCGCCTGCCTCACTGCTGTCTGCTCTCCTCTCTAACCAAACGCGGCACCGCCGACTATTGACCGTACGTCCGTCGACAATGTTTATTTAATTGGATCGGCGACGAGATTTATTCGCCTTTTGCGAGCGCCGTCTATTTATCGTCTCGAGCTGAGCTGATTACCTGTTCCACTAATAATAATAATAACAGCAGTAAAATAATAATAGCGGCAATAACGCCAGTGTCCGTTGAGCGAGCTCTCAGACGGAAGCTTCGTCAATTTTTGAATATATGAAGTGCCAGGACGCCTACGTTCGCTTTTCGCCGCTTTTTTTATTAAATATATTCAGCGTTTATCGGCCTGGATGAATTCCACTTGTTGAAGCTCAAAATCGTAAACAAACGCCGCGCAAACAACCATGATGAAGAGAAGCACTTGAAAACTGAATTTTCTATTAGCTCGATTTCTATCTGCAATATCAAATTCGACGCTAAATTCTGCCGGCTCTTTTCGAGCCTAACCTCCTTTTCCTGGCGCGCTGACTAATCGCATCGCCTGGTCGCTTAAGGTGATCAATCATCAGGCTCAACGCTTCGATTCTTTCAATCATGTTCTCTTTCTCATTTCGGTTTCATCTATTCGTGTTCGTATTAATCAGCTGCAGTCTGATTAGTCCGGCCGCGTGTCAGGAACAGATTAGCATTTAGAGAGCGCCTCAAACCAATTCAAAGCGAAGCCAAAAGCATGGAGGAGCAGAGAGACGCGAGGATCCAGTGAAGGAAGAGGGAAAAGGTTCACACACATGCTGCATGTGAGTTAACACAGAGAGAGAGAGAGAGAGAAAGAGAGAGCTGCAATTTAGATTAATTGTCCGTCTCGCGCCTTGCCACATTAGGCTGTTGGGCGTGAGGAGCAAGGGGTTCGATTTAACCGGCCTCTTCCGTTCGAGCGACTTGTTTCAGGGCTTGACGAAGCGCGCACGGTTCCGTTGGGTGCCATGAAGCGGAAAACAAACGAGCCGGTGTCGAAATAAACGACGTCTGATGCACTCGGGTGTGGCCAGTGTCTGCGGCAAGGTCGATCGCGTGAGAAAGCCATTCGGTTAGAGTTTTGTTGGTCTCTAACCTCTCGAGGGCAATCGTCTACGCTGCGTTCTTTGTCTCGCTACTCGCACATTCATGGCCCAGTTAAACTCGGCCTTCAAGCGCTTGCCTTTAAACAATCGAGTTTCTATTCTTTCTCGCCACTCACTTCACATTCAATTCGAATTTTCTATTCTCTTCATCAACTCGCCAATTCTGTCTTTTATGGCGCTCATTTCGAATTCGTTCTCATTCTCTATTTCTATTTTCCTTTTTTCCATGCTGCTGTTCCGCTAATTAAAAAGTCAGCCGAATAGTCGGACATTCGAGAATCAGCATCGTTTGTGCTCAGCTTTCATTGCTGTTTGCCGCACTGTTCTATATTTACTCAAACACGCTAATTTCAAGAGTCGAATTTCGTTGCCGCCACCGCCACTGCTGCCATCACCTTGCCCACACCCGGCCAACGCAAGTCAGATACGGTCAAACGCAGAATTGACTCGTTAGCGTCTATTTACCTATTCGACGAGCAAATTCGAATCAGAGCTGTGTGTATACATGCTCACCGACATGCGCACTCACCTCTCGTCTCCTGTCGATTTCTTGACTGGCTGCTCATGACACACATTCGCTTCAGAGCAACAGCTAGAGAGAGAGAGCGAACGAGTGAGAGGCTCGTCACGTCCTGCAAGCTCATAACCAAACCGCTGCTCTTAATTAATTTGCTCGGTCGCTCTCTGTTTGTCTACTTAAACGAGAATTCGAAACGAAGGAAATGGTGCGGCCAACTTGCCTGCTTCACTTGTTCACTAGAACAAATTTCTAGCCAAAGCCCTGATGCCACAGCTAAGCGGCCTTAATTTACAACGATCGGGCCCAGTTTTTGTTTTCACTTTCACTCCCTCTTTTTCCCTTTCTATTTTTATTCGCTTTGTATTTTTGTTGTTGTTTTTTTCTTCACTTGCATTTTGCACTCAAGCTGGCTCGCGTTCGTTGAGCTCACTTCTTTTTTACTAGGTTAGTCTTGTTTTCTTTTATTTCAAAATCAGCCTGCAGCTCTTCTTGTGCCACGAGTATTCAATAATATTCGATTTGCGAGTGAGTGTGTGTGTGATTGCCAATTTCAAGTGGCCTCGTTTGTTGTTTTCTCACTGCAGCGTGTCTTACCATTCTGGGTACAAGCGCTGCTCTTTACTTTCATTAGAAGTAGAAACCCACGAGTCTATTTCCAGTGGTTAATCATGGCCCGGCCCGTCCCCTTTTCCCCCAAAGCCTAAGGGCCGGTCAGAGCGAGCCTCAAATACGCAACTCGATTGAGCGGAAAAAACGTGTGCACATGCAAGGATGCCTATTTGTTCCGAAGTGGCTTGACCACCACTTGTACACTCGCGCTTGAGGAAGCTGTTTGCAGTCGCTCGCGCTTGTCTATGTTTATACTACTTGAGCATGAGCCCGCGCCGATTGACCTAAACTTGCAAGCGCATTCAGCCTGATCAAGGGCTCTAAACGCAGCTAGACTCTCTCTCTCTCTGTGCCCTCTCCTAAACAGCTTAGACGCGTTAATTTTGGTCAATAGAGACCTCATTCACCTCATCGCCAGTCTGGACTGACTACTAAGAACAAGTCTACGTGTTTACTCTAAATCGCAATTTATTTTTAATTAAAAATTAGACCGAGTTAGAGCGGAGCAAAATGGAGAGCGTGGATGGGAAATGAGAGAAAACGGAGGCGATGGAAGTGAGGATGGGCGAGCGGCAAGAACTTTTGTTGCTAAGCCCCTGTTTGATTAAACTGCATTTATCTAGCAGCCGACGGTCGAGCATGCTTGATCCGCGCATGACTATTGTGCTTTGTTTGATTTGGCTTGAATAGCAGCGGAGTGGTAGGCAGCGGCCAGTTATCGAGTCAACTCATTAAGAACACCGCAACAGCGGTGCCACGGCTAATGCGGCACTAGAGCGCAGCCAGCAAAAAGCAATCGGCCAACTTTTCGTTATATAATCTAATTAGAGCGCGTTTCAACTTGTTATCTGGCCGGCGACCAGCATTAGCTCATTTTCTCTCCTTTCTCTCTTTTTGGCGTTCTTGCTCCGACTCGTTATTCGTTTTGTTAACTGCGTTCATTAACGGCATTTTAAAGGCAAACTCTTGCCTCAACTGCGATACTCGTTAAATTGGGCGGTATCCGTCAAGAGTTTACTCTCAGCGTGAAATGGTCGCAACTTTGCCTAAATGGCACAAATAAAAACAAAAAGAGTAGAGGAGAGTTGAAAGAGCATTGGGTTCATCTCTCGCATCACCCGCATCGCCATCGCTACCCAACACACGCGATTATCATCGGGCTCTTTCGACCCCGATCTGCGGCCAGCTCTGAAGCACTAGCCGACCTCATATACTGGCCACCACATGGAAGCAGGATGCGCTCTGACATTCGAACATTGAGTATTTGAGCATGTTTACAAGTCGAGTCAGATTTCGACCTTGGCTTGTGTTTACCCAGAGATAATCGAGTTTCGCATATGCGGGCCGCATTTAAACGCAGCGGTTGATCGCTCAATTTCCGTTCGTGGGGCCGACGCTATTGCTCGTCGCTATTCGTCAATTGATCGCGCCTTTAGACTGCTCCCTGCATCGATCGGTCAGTGTGAGTCAAGGCAAGTAAACAATCGAACAGTTTCAATTTATGAAGGATTAGCTGTGTGAGACCGGTTGGTTAATCCATGCACTTTAAACGGCTCGTCTCCTCGCCAACGCAATCAAAACCGCTCTAGGCGGCTCACTTTCTTTCTTTCTACTTTCAAGTCGCTTCGACTACCGCCTGCCTCCTATGTTGACCGGTGAATGTACACTTCATATGTTATCATCATCATCATACGACAAATATTTAAAATTACCTCCTAATATATCGGCACCGGCAAATATTTACGAGCGACAGCGCCCTCCCCCCTTCTAGCGACTTGGCGTTAGGCCGCCCAGAGCTAGCACTCGATTTTTGGCCGCAAATGCTTCGACCCGGCTCGCAGGCGCATTTCACACCTGAGCGCGCCCGACCGCATGCAAATGGCCACAAGTGCCGTGATTCTAATTAAATAAGGCGTTATTAATCGAGTCAACCTATTTTGTTTGGCTGGGTTCTAATGGCCTGATTAGGCCGGTCCGTTTGCCTCTTTTTTTTCTCTCAACTCTCCTCCCTTTTGATTGCATTCTCCGTCTCTCTCTCTCTCTTTCTGACTCTTTTCTTCTTTAACCCGTTAACTCTCTCGTGTCTATTCGCCAGTCTGAGTCTTGTGTGCTCTTAATCTTGAGAAATTTCTCGGACCTGAACGGCATGATGAGGGCAGAGCGGCAGTGGTGCCATCGCAACAGAGTGCAAATCTCTTCAAAACCAAATGAGGAGACGACCAAAATGACGAATGAGCAAATTGAATCACAAGCGGCTTTTATGTTCAAGAGAGAGAGAGAGAGAAATAAAAAGAGCGAATGAATTGAAGCGATGGACGGCAAGCAGACCGTTGGAGCTGAATGGCGCTAAGTGAGTTATTTGTCCGCTTGTTGTTCTCGTTGATTTTATTCGGCCTATCAAGCCCAAGCACACGTTTCGTTCAAATCAAGCAAACACTCATCAGCAGACGACGACGCCCATGCTAGTCGTTCTCAATTAAAATTCCGATTGCATTAAAAATTAAATTGCGTTAATGAAACGTAATTAGCGCCACCGACACCATAAACACAATCAGTAGAACGGCCGTTTACAGCCATCGATATCGGTCACCTGAATTTGTTTTATTTCACGTGAATCGTTGATTGCATTCGAACAAATAAGAAGCGAGAAAACGACGGCCACTGAGAGTGTGCAGGAGTGAGAGAGCTTGAGCATAAGGGAAAAGGGCCGATTCGTAGGATTGTACAAACCGGATTTGGGTAGATCATCGCCTTTTGAAAAGAAATGCATTTGAGCGCCTATAGGGCGAATATTTCTCTGCGGCCAAATATCGTGCCGGTCATTTAAAACGGCGGCAGCCTCTTTAACTGCGCATCCAGTTGCGTACTATTCATCAACATGGTCAATTCGAGCGAGAATTAAGCAGAGAGCTTGCGCTAAGAGCGAGAATGAGTGAAAGCCAAAGAGAAAGGGAGAGAGCTCACTAAGAGGCCAGCGTCGAGAATTTTTATTCCAAGCCTAAATACACATTTTCTCGTAATCGCCATCAATCTGAATGCAACAGCCGCTCACCACTGTCGAGCGCCTTTGTTTTTGTTGCTGCTGTTTGCTCGATCGCTCGCTTGACAACTTGGGCGATTTAAGGCGATTAAATGGTCTGCAATTAATCTGAACTGCTCCATTTGAGCGAGCGTCTGGCCGCCGCCATCTCAATCGCCACCGCCGCCGCCGCCGTTTACCCACTCGATTCTTGTTTCTTATTTATTCAATTACACGAATACACACTCACGCGCGGGCGGGCGCGAGCGCAGTCGGCCTAGATGGCGATGATGCGCTGTTCAGAATCTGGAGCGACTAAACTCTATTTGGGCCCGGATTATTGATCGCCAAGCTCACAACAACATCAGAATAACTTTCAAGTTCTCTTGTGTCGCTTCTAATTCGCATTTTTATTGTCAGGCCAGCACTGGCTTTAAACACAGCGGCGACAGCAATAACACTGGTGTCGATAGCGAATGTAACTGTTCGGGCCTCGATTGCAATTCTCTGACTCAGAGACGTGATTGTAGGGCATCATCATCGAGTCAGCGACCGGCGCGGCTAGTCCAGGCCAGAGTGAAAGAGGCCGCCAGCCAGTTGAGCAAGCACGCAGGCTGCCATTTGAGCAGGCAACTACTCGGTGGTCATCTAAAAAGAACAACTTACGACAACCGTTTGCCTATCAGACAAGCGCGACTCGGGCAAGAAGGCTGGGGATAAAGCTAAGGGCAAATATTTGCGTTTATGATCTGATTGTAATGCGAAACGGAGGTCAACCAGCTTGTTGGCTCGTATTGAAGAGAGAGAGAGAGAGCGAATGAGAAAAAGAGCTCTTGAATGGGCCCTGTTTGAAGCTCGGCGCCTAGTCTAACGCCTTTAGATTTGAGTCAAGAGTTACTCAAGCTCCAATTCGATTAGCCAAGTTTCCTTCATCACTGCAGCTTCGTTCCGCTCTCATCTCATCCGAAATTGATGAATAAATAAGGCCGCCGCAGCCGCCGTTGCAGACGCCGCCTTTACTGCCAGTCCCAGTGGCAGCATCAGCAGCACCATCGCCGCTTCTACACTCTCGTTCAAATGAATTGCTCGCATCCTTTGCCCGAGTTGTTTGCTCAACAGCACAGATAATCATAATCGTCGGTCAGGCCGCAGTCGACGAGTTAGATTGAATGCGCGCATGATTGAAAGGGCCTTAGATCATCGTACGGCCTACACACGAGCACTTTAAATATTTGGTCTTGTTTTGGGTCCGCATTACGTTCTAATTCGCCCCGCGCGGCTCTCATCCTCAAACTTCTCTCATCTTCGGTTTTCATTTATTTTGGTATCATTGGCTCAAGTTGCGTGAGCCTGGACCTTCCGCGGCCCGTTGCCTGCCTGCCTGCTGGCCGGCCGTCGGCCTATCTGCCTGCTATCCAGCCAAGCCCTCATCCGCCCTCCTAAACCGAAACCGACCAACAACCAAACTCATTCTCTCCGCCCCAGAGGACTCGTGCACCAACTTTTCTTGCCGCTCGGATTTCCCTACCAAAACAATTTCCACGCCTATCATTTTGTTTGTCATTACGAGCGTCGAGGGACCGTTGTTTGACCGTTTGCTCTTTTTGATTCTAATTTACGCTCGCCTGAGTTATCCTCTCATTTCATCTCTTCTCTTTCCATCTCATTCGCCCTTACTTGACTGGCTTCATGGGCTCGCTCTGAGCTATGTGCGCTTCATTGCGCTTGCCCGTTTTTTTTTTTTATTTTTACTCGCTTGAACGCCTTGGTGTTATCACCGGCACCCAGCCACTTCACCTAATCTGCTCCTCTTCGTTTTATTGGATTTTATTCACGCTTCAGTCAAGCGGCAGCCAATTCCCTTCAGCTTGCGTGAATCAAGCTCGAATCGGCTGCCCAATCGAAGGCCTTCTCTATTCCCACTCTTACATAACAACACATGCATAGAGGCACGCTCTCAATCACCTCTGGCTAGCAATTCAGCGCATTCTCGTTCTTGCTTAAATCCGCTTATTATCGTTAGAACAACAACGCCGACTGTGCTCAGGCAAGGGACGATCGTGCGAGTGTCCGCTGCAAAGACTAGTCAGCTCCTACTCAATTTTAAGCAACCAGCAGTAGCTAAGCAGGCAAACGAGCAAGCAGTCAGTCAGACACCGCCGAAGCAATCTATTCAATGATTGATTTGTGCGTCTTAAGGAGCATCAGTTTAAGCAGCGGTGCGCGTATTAGAGTAAAGAGTAGTATGGGCAACAGCCTGGTTGTACAATCGGCTTAGGCATGGAGGAATTAGTTATAGACACAGAGAGAGAGAGCCAAAGAAGGAGAGAGAGAGAGAGAGGGGAGGGGAGAATAGAAGGGACGGTCTAAACGGCCGTCCGACCTCTGTTCGAAACTCTTGCTCAATTAGAGCGATCATTTTTCATCATCTCTTTTCTCATTCTGTTTTGAGATGCATATCAATGCTCGTTGCTTGCTCTCTTTTTACGATGATCACTGCAGCGGCGATCGACGCTTTTTTTTTTCTATTAATCGAAACGAGCGTGTAATTGGTTTGAGTTGAGAATTACGAAATCGGAGATTAATAACTGATGCGGCTAGGAGGGGACTATTAGTGATGGTGCTGTTTGTTGTAGTGAGAGCGCAAGTCGAAGCAGCGATCAAGCGTCCTCGCCTGTAATCCTTTGGATTCATTAGACTGAGGCTTCGAGAGTTAGAGCCGAATGCCGCGTGCACCCCACTGGCTCTTCCGGCTCTAATTTGCTTTCTGCATCATTCAAAAGGCCATTCAGATCTTTTATTCTTGCCTGGCCTCTATTTGTGTCTCCTTTATTTGTTTACGGCGCATTGCGTTGCATTCTAATTTCGAATTTTGTAAACACGAACCGATTCGCCCGATCGACCTAACAAGCGATCGAGCCACTAATCGATTGGCCAGTTGCCTGTTGGTTCAACTGACCGTTTAGAGATACGCCGCGCATTTTCCAAAATGTTTCGTTTAGGCTTCTATTACAATGCACACAAACTGGCTTAGTTACTCGCCCTCGCACTACCTCAGTCAAACAGATGCGTGAACACACAGCCAGGCACAGACTGCGCTTCTATCCTCGTCAATTGAATCAAAAAATAATTCAAACAATAAACAAATAAAATAATATATACAGAGAGCGAAAGAATGAGAAAAAAAAGGCTCGGAAGGCCTCTCGGTTAAATGAAGTTGATTAGACCTGGAGGCTTGTGCCTGTTTCTAAATCGTGCGCGTGTGTGTGTGTGTGTGTATGTTTGTGAGCAAGCAACAGAGTTTGTATTTGTATGCGCGTGTTTGAATTGGATTGAATTTCTTTATCGATCAATTTCATAATGATCATCCGCAACCTGCCGCTTTGGCCGGCCCCCTACTGGCCCGTGCCATTTTCACAATTACCGCCTTAACCGTCGGTCATCTCCAATTGCGTCCACCAGTCCCTCTCATTCCGTTCTTCTTGCCTAATTCAATGGGCGCATTTATCTTTGCCTATCAGTTCAGTTCAATCGCTAAACGAGTTAGATCCTACTTGCTCCTCTTGCTCCCCTTTGATTCTTTTCATTTATCTCTTTCGTTTATTAAAACCTTCGTGAAACAATCAACTTCGAATATATTTAGATCGAACATGAGATTCACGTGTCTCGTGTGCGTAATCGCTTTACTCTACCAGCCTGGCGTCATTGGCCAAAACAGTCAAAGCTTCTTGGTCAAGCCGGGCGATGCCAAAGTTAACCTGGGAGACACAGTGGTATTCAAATGCGCAGTCACTCCGAGCCACGGAGACGTTCAGTGGGTTCACGAGGGCACTGCTCTCGGCTACGACCGAGCTGTTCCGGGCCGCTCTCGTTACTCTGTAATTTGGGAGAAGGATGACCAGACCGAGTACCACCTAAGAATCGAAAACGTCGATCTGAGCGACGAAGGAGTCTTCTCTTGTCAAGTGGCGCCTATCGGCGACTGGGATACAAAGCTTGAATCGAAGGCTCGTCTAACCGTTTTGGTTGCGCCTCGCTCACGGCCGGAAATCATGTTCAACGACGTTTCAAAGCAAGAGAATGAAATTGTTCATTTCAGAGCGCTCAGCCTTCAGCCCAACAAGTTCACTTGCATTGTGCGCAAGTCAAAGCCGGCAGTGACCATCAAATGGTATCTAAACGGCACTGAGATTGATTCCAAAATTGGCCGAATTGAGCAATTCAAGCAAACAGGTGAATATTGGCGCTAGCTCGTTAGGTCAATCAGTTTTTAAATGTCACTTTTCTAGTCGAAAAAATATTCGAAGATACCACGAGCCATTTAATTCTGGCCGAGCAGACCAATTACATTTACAACAATTCCGTAATCAAATGTCAGGCCTATCATGAGATATTCGGCTTGGATCAGCAGCTCGAGCGTCTGAGCGTCTCATTACCAATCGTTGTTGTTCGTAAGTCAATTACCGTTTCTATTCACTTGATCGCTTCTTGCTGTTAACTTGAGCCAAATTTACCCAAGATCCACCGGGCGAGCCATTCGTGACCGGCTACGATGCTGATTCTGGAATTGTGGAAGGCAGCGAGCTTCGTCTTGGCTGCGTATCGCGATACACTTATCCACCGGCCATGCTTTCTTGGTTTCGAGACAAAGCTCTTGTATCAAAAAATTATGACACCATCCCCTCAACTCGGACGACAGAGGCTGTCTACCGCATAGCTCAAGTCAAGCGAACCGACAATGGAGCGGCATTCAAATGTGAGGCCATAAACCAGGCAATGGACACCCCATTCAACACCGAGACCACTCTGAACGTTTGGTACGGCCCGGATAAAATCAACATGGAGGGCAACTTTGAGCTAGTTGCCGGCTCTACTCTTGATGCTGTGTGCACAAGCGAGCCAGCCAATCCAGCTCCGCAGCTTCGATTTAACTTGGACGGTATTGACTACGAGCCGAGCACATTTGTCTCAATGCCCGTGGTCTCTCACATAAACTTGGGCGGACAAGAAGTTCGCGGAACCCTCTCGCAGACAGTTCGTCCTGAACACAATGGCAAAGAGCTCAAGTGCTACGTTCACAATCTCAAGGCGAACATTCAGCAAATAATCACCAAGAAGCTGATTGTCACCTGTAAGTGTTTGCTCTTGTCTTTCCTCAGTGCCATGATACTTCAAGTCAGAAACGCGCAGACAAACCAGAATCGCTGGACATGACCTTCGCTCAAGCCGAGCGTCAGCTACTTGAAGACACCACTGTTCGCTTGAGTTGTCTGTCGAGAGGCGGAAATCCACTGCCAGCTATAGAATGGGTGCTGAGCGATGGGACCAAACTCGAAGGCGCATCCACCAAGACCATGGTCTCGTCTGTCGAGTCTACTCTTGACCTGCTTGTTAAGCGCGATTTTCATCTTAAATCGATTACCTGTCGCTCTTCAAATGCAATCGGTTCTCTGGAGCAGCAAGCCAGCCTAAACGTTTCATGTGAGCGCTCTTTAAATTAAGACAGTGCTGAATGCCGCCGTCTAACAACCTCTGATGCTTTCAAGTTTTGCCGACCGATGTTCTCATCGCTGTGCACGAGCCAGTCGCTTTGATCGATCCATTGGCCACTAATGTGACCCTCCGAGCCGGAGACCAGGCAGTGTTCTCATGCCGCTCGCCCAATTCCAATCCGCAGTCGCACATTACTTGGTTCAAAAACAGCTATCCAATAATGCTAAACGACGAAGAACAGCAAAACTTTACAAGCTTCATGGTCAACGACAAGGAGTTCAATTCGCAAAGTTACATATCTTTCTTTGCAAGCTCCTCTGACCACCTGAAGGAGATCCGCTGCGATGTTAGAGTCAATCAACTGCCTCGGACCATGCACGGCTCGCTAATTTTGGTCGTCAAATGTAAGTGAATGCCCTTGACTAGTGAATAGACTCATTTGTCAATAACTGCTCGAACAGTTCCGCCCGAAATTGTCACCTATCCACCGAGCATAATAGAGATAAAAGAAAACTCAACATTCACGCTGAATCTGACTGCTCGAGCTAATCCGGCACCAACATACTCTTGCTCGGCCACAAATGTAAGTTATCTGACGCCTGAATGCACCATTTCATCCATCGACTGAGACGATGAATTCTTCAGGGAAAAGCCTACGCCTTGGTTAACGGAACAATGAGTTTCGAGGCAAAAAGGGACGATAATACCGAGTTCAATTGTGTAATTGAGAACACCGAAGGCCGTCTGGACATTCGATTCAAGCTTGACGTTAAATGTAAGTTATTCGCCTTGTCTAGTTGTCGAGTCTTGAAGTAAATTCGTGCAACCCTTTTAGATCCACCGATTGCCAAAATAGAAAAAGAGCTGATCACAGTGCCGATGGGCGGCAAGGTCTCCATAGAGTGCGACATAAAAGCCAATCCACTCGAGTCGAGACATGTCGAATGGAGAATAAACAATCAGACTCTGGTCAATCAGGACACAGAGAAATTCTACCAAGTTGATTTTGTGCCGCCGAATCTATCGATTTTGAACATACTCAAAGCGAGAGGCTTGGACGACGGAACTGTTTCATGTCACGTTTCAAATCTGATCGGCGATGCCACAAGTGCTGAGACTCAGCTCAGAGTAGAGAGAGCACCGGCTATCTTGGCCGAAAAAAGTGTACTCAAAGTAGCCCAAGACAGCAACTTGGGTCGCAACGCTGAATTCAAATGTGTGGCCAGCGCCTATCCAAACGCGTTGTTCAAGTGGACCGCGCCGGTAATTGCGCTCAAATCTCTCGTTCTGGTGTCTGTCTCCTTAACTTTGCCTTTAGAGCGGCAGTATGGTTCAAAACTCGACAAAATATTTGCAAATTGATACAAAAATCGATGAAAAATCCTTTCAGTCTATTTTGATGGTCTACACCGTTTCACTAAGTGACTACGGCGTCTATGTATGCGACTCGCGTAACGACATCGGATCGACTGTAGCAGAGGCTACCCTGAGCGGAAAGCGTAAGTCTTCCTCATTATTTAATTTTCTCATCACCCAATCGAAACTTGATTCTTTGCAGATCAACCGGAAAAGCCGACCGAGTTCAAAGTGATCAACATCACAAAGAGTACAGTGAGTCTGAGCTGGCGAAACAGCTTCGACGGTGGTGAACCGCAAAGGCTCCGAATTCGCTACAGAAAAGACAGCATGGATCCAACTTACAGATACGTGGAGACCGACATTGAAGCGAACCAGTTTACAATCGACCAGCTCGAGCCGGCTACTCGATACATCATAAACATCCAGTCTTTTAACAAATTTGGTACCGACGGCTTCCTCCCTGAGCCGTTGATTGTTCAGACGGATTTCGGAAGTCCGGACGAAATGAAACAGCTGCCCATATTCTCAGGGAACGAGGTTCCGCTCACCATCATTCTGTTCATTTGCGGCTTCGGCTCCATATTCATGATGTTCAACGTGGCTTTCATTGTCTACCTGATGAGACGCAAGAAAAAGAAAGGCGAAGCAGGTGAGCGGCCCCTTTGCTCTGAACCAAAAAAAGTTTATCTCACTCAAACATTCCTCCATTTAAAAGACAGCACAACAGACACGAATGAAACTGAGGCAAATACGATTGAAATGTTCAACCCTCCACCTCCATATCCGGACGAGCTGAATTACGATTTCAATCTGTCAGGCAATCCGTACGAGGTAACCACAGCTTTGAAAATATGTGCATTTCACAAAGCAGCATTGAACGTAACTTAATCGTTTAGGACGAACACAAGCCTTTCGTTACCCACCATTTTCCAAGCAAGGGCGTACCGCTTTCAAGTCATTACGGCAGCAGCTACAGACTGAACAATGCAAGCAAATACCTTAAAGAACTGAATGACCAGCTTGACTATGCGATTGAATATGCCACACCTCTTCATCAATCGTCTTGGCCGACTGCGGCTCCGAATGACGACGAGGACGAGATTTACATGTCATCGCTGCGGCAACTAGACGAGAATATCGCAGCAGCAATCGCAGGCGTGAGCGCCGCTCCGCCAATTACCAAGACCACCACGGTCAATCCGCTAACAGTTCGCTCTTCGTTTAACCACAATCGTCTGAGTTATGTAAATCGACCGTTCGGCGTTCAGTCTAGTTCGTTTCATCATAATCTAAACGCAATGGGGGCCGCAGGGAGCGACGAGGCTCCCGTGCGCGCCTTTCCCTACGAACGTTCAGGCCAGCTGCGAGTTTCAAACACTCGCCTGAACAACATACGCGCCAACTCGTCTTGCAAAATCTATCAAGATCTCGACGACTTGAAGAGTCAAGTGAATGCCGACTACAAAGGCCATCTGGTCTGAGCTCTCTCTCTCTTTCCACCTATTGATCTCTTTAGCTCAACCGTACTCTGGCGAATGCTCGCTCTTTCTCCCTCTTTTTATTATTTATTTTCCTTTTTACCCAATTGAACAATGCTACTTGAGTTATTTGAGTCTTGATTAAGCGCCGGCAAAAGTATTAAAACAATTGTAAATATGAGAAGTTTAGTTCGCTCCTGTCCGTTCACCCATCCCCTCAGCCCTTTATTCTGCCCTAAACAGCCAGGCCGCTGATTTATTCTATTTTAAAAAACAGAAACTTTTCTATTAATTAATCGACTAATAAACCCGAATTGAGATTAAGCGCCTCTCAAAACCCTTCTTTCCAGCAAATGAAGCAGTATTCCTGGATGGGCGCCTGTTGGTGCCACATTGGTGCCCAATAATTTGCTCAATTTCAATTAGCGAAGGGTAATCGACAGGCAGCTAAAACGGCCGATAAGTGTAGTAAGTGGAAATAAAAGCAGCAGTAGAAGGAAAACTTGACACCCAGCCGGCGGCGTTTTACTTCCGCAAGGCTGGAATTGAGAAATTTCTTCAACGATGATATTTCGTCTGAGGATGTATCACACTGAGTGAACCATCTCGATCTGCATCAATTCACACTCTGGTCTCAATTTATTATTTTCATTCAAGCCAGTTCTGTTCGTTTATTAACAAATTTGCGAGTTGAATTTTATTAGTCTGCAAATTTCGACTGGTGCCAGCTTCTGGAACAGTTCCCGACGGGTATTGATCAAGTTGAATAATAAAACAGATTGCCCCTATAGGAAAGAAAGTGAAAGACCGTGGTGCTGGAGTCGGCATTTTCGGCGCCTACGATTGACAAGGGCGCTGAACAAGCTCTCGAGTAGCTTCACTTATTTGCATCAAGTCCAATTAGGCGATGAGACTCGTGTCGACGATTGGCGCTCGCTCATCCGCCTTCTCTTGCGATTCTTGCACATAAGCAAGTTGAAATTGATTATGCGTTCGCACTTTCGAGATGTTGCCTTCGTAATTATATGTAAGAATCGAGCGATCTATTACGATCGTAACTTGAATTGCAACGGGCGAATGAGCGTCTAGGCCTAGCTAAGAATGAGATGGGGTTCAGAAAAAGAGACATGCCTCCTGCTCTTGGTTCGCCGGCGCATATGAGTTGATGATCGGATGAGCTCGAGCTGCTTTATGCTAATCTTATGAGGATGCAGAAAGCACTTGAAAACAACTAAATGAGTTAATAATGGAAGTGTGTCTGTGGTTTTGGTTTAGCGTGTGAGTTTACGCTCTTTGGTGCCCATCACCGCCGCGCCGCGCCAATCCGATTCATCTGCATTGAGCCATCTACGGCTTGGCCGCCTAATAAAGCTCGAGCTCTAAATATAAAAGAAAAGAACCGCTCTGCAAGACGCAAATAAGACAGCAGCAAGAAAAGGCCTGATCGGCACAACAACCAACAATGCCGTCGAGATTTGTCTAATTCTCAGCTCTTCCTCAAATAAATGCTTTTCGCATGTCCCATATCTCTCGTATCTCGCTCGCTCTCAGGCTGAATCCTATCAATACAAGCTCGATTATGAGCGAAATAATCGAATACATAATCGTATTTGCAATCGAGCCGATGAAGCCTACTGCGCCGCCTCTGCCGCCGCCGCCTTCTTGATGCTGGCACCACAAGCATTGGTTTCTCATACTTCAGCTTGTGCTTTCTAGCCACACAGGGCTGGGCTAGCTCTTTCTTTTTTGAGGCTCGATACGCTCGTGATTCGGTTCCTGCCTTGCGTGCAAACTACTACTACAATATTTATTCTGCTCAGCCTTTTTTATTTATTTTTATCTCAATCAGGCAGGAAGCAAGAGATTTCGATCATATTATGATTATTATGTGATCGAGCTCTCGTCCTCCAGCGCAATCACCAGATTTGTTCGGCCCATCACAAAGCGCCTGGCAAAAACACTCTTATCAAACTACAGAGTTCAGGCTGAATCATGCAAGCGCGCATTTGTTCGCATCTATTTTCTCTCGCTCCTCGACTGGGAACTTGCTTAAAAGTTCTTTCAAGCCAGCTCGCTTCATGTATTTCATCCTATTTCAACTCGAGAGCAATCTCTTAGACTTGTTCAAGATCATTCAGATTTGAGATCGCAGCCTTGGCCATCTTTAGAGCAGCACTTGGCCTTCCATTCAATCTAAGCTTCATTTAGGTTTCTTATTATTTTATCTTGTTGCCAGCAACCCAATACCCTTTTTCCCATCGTTTTCTGGCCTGGTTCGGCTCTATCAAACAAAAAATTTGAACGCCACCAACCGCAAATATTTGCTTTAATTTACAATTCTATGTGATAAACACAATGATGGACAGCAACGCAAGCACATCATAATCGACAGCAGCAGCAGCAGCAGCAGCTTATAAATGAGTCATCTCAGACAGTAGCCGTATAATGCTTCAGTAATTGCATTTTAGTCAATGCTTTCCTCCATCAGATAGTTATTTAGCGTCGCAAACAGTCACAATAGTCAAACAGACACTTTGATTTCATTTCTAATCGGCATTGTATTCAAGTAGTAAAAGCTAGCCAGCTTTAGGCCAACTCATATTCCAACTCCTAAACCAAGGCGTTCAGTGTTATTATTATCTAATGTGCCAGAGCACCCGATTTTGAATGGTTCCAGACCTATCTGCAATGGAGAGCGGCTTTTCAATCTATAAAAATCATGCAGACTAGTGAGCGGCATAAGGAAGAGAGCCTTCATAGTCGCTTCGAATGATTGCCTGCTTCATAATTCTTTTACTGCCTTTTACTCTAATTCGATATGGCAGCCGATGCCTTATCATCCGGCAAAAGCGGGCGCTCTGTGCCACTTTTATCATTTCGCGCTCATACCGCTTCATTTGACTGAGCAAATAATTCATCATTGGCCATTTGAAATTAATTAATTTTCATCGCTGTCGTCGTTGTTGCCAAGTGTGGCCCTATTCACATGACAAGCCATTCAGGTTCATGATGATGATTATCATCCATGATTTTGTCCAGCATTCTCAGCTAATTCTGGTGTCGCATCCTCTTTTCTTCTTTATTTTCGCCTGCATTGTTCAAGATTTATGTAATTTGCTCTCTGCGTTGGCTTTTTCCGTCTATCTACGTCATTCGAATTTCTTAAAGTCTGCTTGCTTGCTTGCCAACACTCGGCAAAAACATTGCTCCCAAGTCGATAGATCTATATTCTCATTAAAAAAAGAGGAAGAGAAACGAAACGAAGCATAGGCAGCATGAGAAGAAGAATTATTGGCGCTGAGCAGCTATTCATTTTTTGATTTCTGTGCTTATGATTAGATTTTGTCTGAGACATGTTAGTCGTAGTGGAATCGCAACGATCGAGCGTCAGCACGCTTCACATGGCAGCATGCTAAGCATACTGCCGCGCTCGCTTAATACAGATAGAATCAACTGTCGGCTGGTGCGTGATCGCATCTAGCGTGCATTATCGTCATGCTTCACTTGCGTCGTGGAAGCACCTCCAAAGGGGCCGGCACGGGCATGCATGCCATTGAGCTCAGTGCAGTTTTCCACACGGCCACCAAGTTTGAGAAAGATTCAGGCAACAATCCGCACACTCAAGCACTCAATCAAACCGTGATCAACAACCTTCAACAACAGCAGCAGCAAACGCAACAGCTGCAGTCACAAATAGCAGACGACGCACTTTTCTACGAACAGGCGGGCCTGCAGTGGATATATACTCCGTTTGTCCAACGCTTGATCCAAATATGCGCTCTATGCAGTTTTGTCTCGGTTTGCGCCAACACGCCCGAAACTTTCAAGCTCTATCCGGGCGTGAA
Organism: Proales similis; assembly: GCA_019059635.1. Taxonomy (NCBI): domain Eukaryota; kingdom Metazoa; phylum Rotifera; class Eurotatoria; order Ploima; family Proalidae; genus Proales; species Proales similis. The sequence goes on from JAGVRJ010000015.1 coordinate 1,171,754, forward strand.
GTATGCCACTTACGCAGTTGACCTGTTCGCCACGTTTGTGTTCACGGTCGAAATGGTGGCCAAGATAAGAACAAGAGGTCTGTTCAACGGAGAGTATGCTTACTTATTTGATCGTTGGTGCCAGTTCGACGGCCTCATGGTTTTGCTCCATCTCACCTCGGTTATTTTACAGGTGAAATCAGCTGCCGTCTACATTCTCTAAACTGTCTCGCTCTAAAACGTTTCTCTTTTAAATGCAGAGTTTCCAGCTTTTTGGGCATTTGGACGGCAAATACTGGTCCCTGTTTCGTTTTCCTCGTCCGCTCATTCTCATTCGCCTCATTCGGTCATTTCTCAAGTTTCGTCTGCCCAAGAATCGAATCAATTCAATTTTACAGTGAGCTACACACATCCTCGAGTCTTATGCCATTGTTCATTAATGAGTTTCATTTCTCAAGACGCTCGAGCTCTCAGATCTACAATGTGACCATATTCTTCCTGTTTTTCATGGCTCTCTATGGCATACTCGGCGTGCAGTTCTTTGGTGAACTCGTCTCTCACTGCGTTAAGAATGACAGCTTGGAAAAGTAAGCATTTGGACGCATTCACAAACACTGCTGACAATTGAAATCACCCTTGTTTATTTTAAAGTAATATTAAACTTGACGATTTAATGATACCGGACACTTATTGCTCGACTGATGGGCCCGAATTCGGCTATCAGTGCCCTGAGGGTATGGTTTGCCGCAAAGTGGAGCTAGATCGGCATGATCGAGGCTTCAATGGCTTCGACGAGATCGGTATGACTATCGATTATCTGCCTATAATAGCAACCGCCCATAATATCAATTCTCTCATTGCCGTTGATTAGTAACCAGCATCTTCACAGTCTACGAAGCGGCTTCTCAAGAGGGATGGGTATTCCTTATGTACAGAGCAACTGACAGTCTTCATTCTTGGAAAGCGTTCTTCTACTTCTTCACTATGATCTTCTTCCTCGCTTGGCTGGTCAAAGTAACTTTTCAGCAAATTTTCCATTTTTCAATCGTGAGCCCATAATGCCTGTAAAAAGAACGTTTTCATTGCGGTCATTATCGAGACCTTTGCCGAGATAAGAGTTCAATTTCAGCAAATGTGGGGCTCTCGTTCAGCGGCGAGTCGAGAAGAGCACATGCAAGTGTTTGAGCAAACAGAAGACGGCCTTCGCTTAGTGAAAATAAACGCAAACCAAGAGCGTGGCCTGGCCCCTGTCGCTCTCACTCGCTTCGTTCGTTCGGCCTGGTTTAGCATGGTCATGCTCTTGGTTGTACTTGTCAACTCTATAATCACCGCCACAATCACTCACACCCATAGAGAGGATATTGATCGAGAGAACATCTTATTTCACAAAAAGATTGAGGTTTGTCGACTGTTCATGCACAATCCAGGCATTGATTAATGCTCGTAAATCCATTTTTAGATAATCTTCACCATCCTATTCGATCTTGAAGTGCTTCTTAAAATCGCTTGCTTTGGACCCCAGCACTATTTCAATCGGTCCATTTACAAGTACGAGTGCTTGCTTGCGGTGGGCACAACCGTTCGTCTTCTTCCTGACTTTTACGAATCCGAGTTTGCTTATTTCCAAGTGGGTTGAGCTCTATCACGCTCATGTCCCGATTCGCGTTTTCTAACCGTTGATGAAACTTTTCTTAGGTGCTGCGCATATTCCGTTTGATAAAATCGTCGCCTCTTCTTGAGGAGTTTGTCAACAAGGTTTCTCTTCAAACTTTCTGTTTGAGCTTAGCTAATGCGCCAATTTAATCCCAACTTTGCCTTTTCATAGATCTTCGGACCCGGGAAAAAACTCGGCTCTCTTATTTTATTCACAATGTGCTTATTGATAATTACATCGAGTGTTAGCATGCAGCTGTTTTGTTTCATCGGCTCGGAGGACTACAAAAAGTTTGATACGTTCGGTCAGGTAATTAAATTTTTGTTTTTTTTCGTAAACCTGTTGGCGAGAAAACAGGCGGGGCGCAGAGCAAAAAGGAAAAAGCGCAGTTTAGGGCTTCCTGAGATTCTTTACTTGATTCGGTAATGAGCGATTCATGTCTCGAGGAAGAGCCTCTTGCCGAGCGAACAATCCTGGCTTTCTCTATGAGAATAATATCGACGATTAAAAGGCATTCATGACGCAATTTGCGATCATCACCAACGAGGGTTGGACAGAAAGCATGTACGAGACCATGCGAGCTGCCAATGACAACATGATTGTCAACATTTACACTTACTTCATCCCCATCTACTTCGTCTTCTCGCACATGTTTTGCAGTCTGGTAATGGAGCCATCAGATCCTCGTTTAAAGCAGCTACTCGAGCCCCTATAACAACGATTGCGCTCCTTTGACGTTGGCCCTCCTCTCTTAGTCCTAATGCTAAATTTGCCCTAGACCGATTCTAATGACGTAACCCGAATTGAGCTCTAACTCGCTTGGATGGCGCCTCTCGTCTCTTTTCCTCTTCTATTCATGGTCTTAACCTTTTTTGCTCTGTCGATTGACTTGTTGACTCGCTCGCTCGATCTAAACGCTTTTTAACTGCCCGATACTCAACGCTCTTACTAACCCAAGGCTTTCATGACCATGTTCCAAATTCTAACGCAAAAAGGATGGATCGAGATCATGCACACCACAATGCGGGAATCAGATCGTTTCGTCATTGTGGCTGTCTACTTCATATCATATCATTTGTTTGTTACGCTGGTAACACTCGCTTATCGCTGTTGTCTCTCATTAGCCATTGTTTCTGTTCTGTCCTGTTTGTCTTTTTTGTTCAATTCGTTTTCCCTGCATGTTTTGTTTGCGAAAATTGCTTTCACTCACTTTTGAAGAAAACCCTTTCAATTAATTTCAATTCACTATCTTCGCACAGATTCTGCTCAGTTTGTTTGTGGCCGTCATTTTGGACAACCTCGAGCTTGAGGAAGAAGTCAAAAAGATCAAACAGGTAAAGAGCTCATTTCCAATGCAAGCTCCGACCAACTTAACACTTATTGCAAAACTAGCTTAAAATGCGCGAGCACAGCGCTGAGACTCAGGAGACACTGCCGTGGCGTTTGCGAATTTTTGAAAAGTTCCCCAATCAGCCGCAAATGGTCTCATTGCGTAAAGTGCCCAACGAATTTGAACTTCCAAAAATCAGGGAGAGCTTTATGCGACAGTTCCTGGACGAAGACGAGAATCGCCAGTTGGCCGACCTCGCTTCCGACAATAAGCGTCGAACCAGTGATCCGTCGGTGTCGACCAAGACATTTGACTTTAAACTTGGCTCTGTGAAACGATCAAGTGAGTTTATTTTCTCAGCCGTAAGGTGAGGCTAGAGCAAAATCTAATACTCTGGAACTTGTTCAAAAGAACCATCAACACATCTGGGCAGCATTCAAGAAGAAACAAGTGAGGCGAATGGTGTTGGAGGTGACGATCAAGAAAAGGAGAAAGATCGAGTCAATTTGAACGAGCTCGCCTCGGCCAACTTGTTCCAAAGGCGCAAAATGGGCCAAAGTGCTTATGCGGCTCAAATAAAAGTAATCAAGAACATCAGGCGTCAACGAGCGTGCCGCTACAGTTTGAAAAAAATCGAAATAAACAACTTGATTGAGAACTCAAACGGCCAGCGGGTGTTTACCGATGCGAATGGTGCGACACCAATCGGCGAAGCCAAACCCGACATACGATCAGGCGGCTCGAATAGATCAAACGAGAAGGCAAAAGGCGTAGGCTGGCAGCGAGGTGTCGGCCTGGCTAATTCACTTCAAATGAAAGGTCCCCTCATGATCAATCTGAACGGCTACGGAAACGGCCCAGTCGGTGGAGCCGATATCGACTTCAAGCTTTATCAATATAAACGTCAACAGGCCGAGCTGAAGCGAAATCAGCTTGAAGATGAGCTGAAAGAAAACCATCCTTACTTTGACAAACCGTTATTTTCTATCGGACGCGAGAGCAACCTGCGCAAGGCATGCAAGTTAATTGTGGAGGCTCGATTCGATCCGATCGCTTTCAGCAAAGAGCAGTCCAGCATCATCACAGACAAAAGCAAACAGTTTTACAAGATCCTTGGACTAGTTCCTTATTTGGACTGGATGATGATTGCAATCACAATTCAATCTTGCATCGGAATGATGTTCGAAACGCCCACATTTCGAATGGTCGATTCCTGGCCTCTTCAAGTAGCCGAAATCGTGTTTGTGGCTTTTATGAGTTTGGAAATGATGCTCAAGACCTGTGCTTATGGTCTCTTTTTCACTCCGAACGCGGTTGTCAAAGATTTCGGCGGCATACTCGATCTGTTCATTTACGCAGTTAGTCTGTTATTTCTGTGCATTTTACCCCAACAGGTTGAACCCAACAGTGGTGCTCAGTTCCTCATGTTACTTCGATGCCTTCGGCCACTTCGAATATTCACCCTGGTTCCGCACATGCGAAAGGTCATCTACGAGCTTTGCAGAGGCTTCAAGGAGATTTTGCTCGTATCCATTCTGCTGGTTGCCCTTATATTCATATTTGCCAGCTACGGAGTGCAAATTTACGGCGGCAAGTTGGCACGTTGTAACGATCGAACCATTCAACATCGAGAGAATTGTACCGGCGTCTTCAGGCGTGAATTGTTTGTTACCAAACTTCATCTACCTTCGAAGAGCAACGAGCGGCCAAGCATGTTGGTACCGCGGGTCTGGGCCAATCCCTACAATTTCAATTTCGATGACATCGGCAGCTCTATGCTTGCTCTGTTCGAAGTGCTTTCGCTCGAGGGCTGGCTAGAAGTTCGCGATGTGATCATCGAGAGAATGGGTTCTGTAAGTCGCATCTTTCCTGTTTTTCTTCATTTATTCGCTTTTTCTCATTGACTCTTTGCATATTTTTAAGAGACACGCCATATTTGTTCATGTGTTTGTTTTTATTGGAACATTGATTGGCTTGACGTTGTTCGTCGGCGTAGTGATCACAAATTACAGTGAGAACAAGGGAACTGCTCTGTTGACCGTCGATCAGCGCCGTTGGCTTGATCTGAGAGGACGAATAAAACTGGCACAACCACTGCATATTCCACCTCGGCCTGAACAAAGCAAGTTCCGGGCCATCATGTTTGACATCACTCAGCACAAATATTTCAAACGGGCATCGGCTGTGCTTGTCCTTCTTAACAGCGCACTACTTTCAATACCGTGGCGCATAGATGAGCCGATCACCGATTACCTGGCTGCTCTCGCTGCTTTCTTCACTGTTCTCTTCCTTCTAGAGGTAAACACTCACCGACCGAGTCCATTTAAATTAATCGTACTCAGACTTGCGGAAATTCTTATTCTAAGGCAATCATGAAGTCTTGTGCGCTTGGGATGTTTGGCTATTGGCAAAGTAGACGAAATCGTCTTGACTTTGCCGTCACTGTGTTTGGAATTGTCTGGATTCTGATGCACTTGGTTTCAATTGGTCGTCCCGAACTTGTGAGTCGAAGAATTTCGATCTTTATCGGATCTTTTCTAGTTTGAACCAAACTTTTCTAACAATAGGCGGAATTCAGCAACACTCTGGGCTTTATAAACATCGTTCTGCGCTTCTTTACGATTGCTGGCAAGCATGTGAGTAGATCGCTCTGCCTCTTGGACTTTCCTTTCTGACCTGATCTGTCTCAAAACCTTTAAGGCCACACTTAAAATGCTGATGCTCACAATCATAGTCTCATTCTTCAAAAGTTTCTTCATCATCGTGGGCATGTTCCTGCTGATGTTGGTTTACGCTTTTGCGGGGGTGATTCTGTTCGGATGCGTAAAAGCTGGACACGAGCTCGGACGTCACGCCAACTTTCGATCTTCTCCCAATGCGATTGTTCTCCTAATGAGAATTGTGACTGGCGAAGACTGGAATAAGATAATGCACGACTGCATGATAGCGCCGCCTGCCTGCACTCGGGCCAATAACTACTGGGAGTCTGACTGCGGCAATTTCACGGCCGCTTTCCTCTATTTCTGCTCCTTCTATGTCATTATCACTTATATCGTTCTCAATCTGCTCGTTGCCATCATTATGGAGAATTTCTCCCTGTTTTATTCCAACGAAGAGGATGCTCTACTCAGGTGGGCCTCTTTGCTCCAATTTGCCTAGAATTGCTCTCCTAATCTGCTCCTCGTTTAAGCTACAACGACATTCGCCACTTTCAAATTGTCTGGAATTTGGTTGACACGAATCGCAAGGGCATTATTCCATGTCGCCGGGTTAAGTTTCTACTCCGTTTGCTTAGGGGTCGTCTCGAAGTCGACTTGGAAAAAGATCGCCTCCTTTTTAAACACATGTGCTATGAAATCGAGAGACTTAACAACGGAGGCGATGTGACGTTTCACGATGTGCTGAATATGCTCTCGTATCGTTCGGTGGACATTCGAAAATCGCTTAAGCTGGAAGAGCTGCTTGCCCGAGAGGAGCTAGAATATCTTATTGAGGAAGAAGTCGCCAAGCTGACCATACGCAATTGGCTGGAGAAATGCTTGCGACGAATGCGACTTCATAACAAAGTGCCCAACACGAAGCTGAATAAGCAGAACGACATCGCCATATTCAAGGAACAGCACATGGGAGCCAGAAACGCGTTCATGCACAATGCTCAGTCAACTGGCTCGATGACGAACGCATCCAGCTCACAGACACGCTTTGGCACAGACAACATGAATGAGAGCAGTCGTCCTAAATCATCGAGTTCCTCATTGAGCGCTCCAAAATCAGAGAGCGAATCAACGGTAATGACTTTTGAACCTATTCAGATCAAAATTTCATCGAGCTAATGGATGGCAATTATTAAGGGCGCGTTCGAAGTGTCCAAAGCATCGGAAACAAGGTCACGAGAGATTAGAATGAGTGGCAAACTTAAAGGAAAAGGTCGCGATCAGCTACAAAGTGAAGAGGTCGAGGAGAATGGAAACAAGCGAACAACTTGCATGGTAGAGACCGAGACAACGCGCGGTGACGTGAAGAATTGGTGGCGCTCAGCTCTCAACGACATTCAATCCTAATCGATCAATTTATTCTTGCAACCTCTCCTCCTCGCCCTTGTTTGGCTGTATTGCTCGAGAATTATATAAATTCTTACTCTTTTAATTACTCAACTTGATTGCTTATTGTTGCGTTTTAACTTTTGCCGCCAGGTTTTGATTGTTTACTTTGAAACTCGGCTTGTATATTCAGACTCGAATAGAATGCCTTCGAGATAATTACCCTTGGTCTGTTTCTTTCTTCTCACTTGTCCAGCAATAGGTTCACTGGGAGGGAATGTCATTTCGTTCTTGTTAGGGACATCAATTAGCTCAATTTGGAATCGAATCGGGCGGAAAAATGCGTCCCATAAACTAGATCCAGGGACATGTCCGCATGTTTATAAGGGCTCTTTCTTGGCCGTCTCTAAACAGAGAAGTCAGAATGTCGTCGACTGTTTGCCGAGTTTGTGGAGAGACCAGCTCAACAGGTAGAATTCTACTCCTGAAGAACGAATCATTTTCTCACTGGTCTTTCTGTCTCAGGCTGGCACTGCGGCTCGATAACTTGTGAGGCGTGCAAGGTAAGCACCACAGCAACATTCATTCTCTCTTTTTTGATGTTTCATCGCGCCTTTTTGAGCAGAAGTTCTTCCTTCGCAACATCAACGGGGAGCATCTATATTTTAAATGTGCCCGCTCAAGCCAAGACTGCGTGATTACCAAGGCTACTCGCACCAACTGCGCATTCTGTCGTTTTCAAAAGTGCATCGAAGTCGGAATGAAAGCCAATGGTAAACCAACTTAACCGTCAATTTTAAAATTTGCCAATACGAAATTGCACTGCCAACAAAATTTGTTTAGAAAGAGTTACAAGCGAGGTTGTTTCCTTCAAAGAAATTCCATGTTCAGTGTGTGGCGCAGCTTCCTCGGGCCTGCATTTTGGAGCCATTACTTGCGAAGGCTGCAAAGTAATTTCAGCTTTCGTTTACAATTTTTAAATCAGTCTGTTTCATTTTATTTGGCCTTCTTTCGGCAATTTCAGGGCTTCTTTCGCCGCAACATCAACGATATGAACAAATTCATTTGTATTGCAAATGATGACTGTGAGATAAATCATCAGACCAGGAACACGTGTCGCGCATGTCGTTTTAAGAAATGCATTAGCGCTGGCATGGACTTGAAAAGTAATCTCTTCTTTCCTCGCAATTGAATTTGCTCTGTTTTACTCTACTTGTCTCTCTAATCTTACAACAACCTTTAAAGATTGCAAGATAGGACGCCAGTCAAATTTATTCAAACAAAAGCTCAAGTCATCGATCAAGCAGTGCGATGCGGATGTTCACCTCGACTTGACTGTTCGGAATTCGACGTTGCTCTGCTCTGGCTTGAACGGAGAGAATAATTACGGGATTGAGGATGAATTTGAGCCCGCTTGTCGTGATCTCATCAAACTGGTTCATTCGCTTTCTCAACAGATATTGACGGTTCGTTATATACTTTTTAAATGCTCTTGTTGATCATTTCACACATTTAAGAGTGAATTTTGAAGGTTCCTGTTCAAATGAGTGGTCCAAATGAACCGAGTCCGCAAACAGTTATTGAGTTTCTCAGTGCTCATACTCACAGTTGCATCAATTTCGCCTACTCTATTCCAGGTAATGAATGCTTTCATCTTCTGTCCATGGACAGTTCATAAAAATGCCTAACCAAATAGGAATGAATAAATTCAGTGCGTCTGATCAAAAGTGCATCATGCTCGGAGCTGTGCATCCACTGCGACTGCTTCAAGTGGCAAGATTTGGTCTACGCTACAACTACTTTGACATCGATGAGAGCAAAATGAACTCTATCGGCCTCTACTACCCGGAAATGGTTCACATAGGAAATCAATTGAAGCAAATTATTGAAATCATAAGACCGATGAGGCTTGATGCTAAGGAACACGGCCTCTTAAGTGCTCTGGTCGTCTTCTCAACCAGTAACTTAATTCATTTCTTGTTTTTGCTTGTTTTCGACTTTTACTCTCTAAAAATCCTATTTTAGCATGTGCCGAGTTGGACAACTCGCGTGAATACTTTGCCTGTAATTTGGAAATGTGCCGGGCGCTCGGCCGATACATGCTCGCCCGGCGCAATGAAGAAGAGACTTGTGAAAGTTTAGTCAGCTTGCTGTTTAAAATCGAAAAGCTCAACATTCGCCTATTGGCCAGCACGAGGGCCACTTTGGACGAAATAATTTCCAATTACTTCTACTGGTCCCAGCATTAATTGTTCTATTTATTTTATTATGTCGGTTCGTACTGTTCAAGTTGGAATAAAAATTTTATTTCAAGCTATTTTTTAAACGCAATAGCAGGCCTTCTCTCGACTGTTTTTATATGCCTTGCAGCCCAGATATTCCACTGCGCTGACCATTATCTTGACAATACTGCTGCAGCCTTTCGATTCATCGGTTGAACTGAATGCCAAATCATGACGCCAAATCTCAACTCTCGAATCTTACCAGTTCTTTGAAAAAAGTTCCAGTTACTCTCGATTGCCCATCGCTCACAATGTGAGCTCAAGCATTTGCCAAACGACGAATCACACGTGTTCTTAGTCTCGCTGCAGTCTTCATAGCAAACGTCGTGCACGTTGCAACAGTCGTTGAATTCGTCCATGTTCAAGAAACTAAAGTCAACATTCATGTTGTACGAGCCACACCCGTCATAATCAGCCACATGGCCTAAAATGCACTCGATTTAATATGCTGACTCAATTTGCAAAAGCAAAAGGGGTTCCTTTTACCTGGCTTTTGGGTTAAGGTCACTATTCGTCAGCAAAGGAATTAAGTCCAGCATTGTGATTGAGAGGAATCAAATGTCTACTCACAGCCTATAGGGCACTTTTTTTCGCAGTCCGCTCGGGGACCTTCCGCTTCGGTCAGATTCATGGTTTTGAGAAGATACTCTTTCATCACAAGTTCGAGCGCCAGTTCAATCTTTGGTTCTCTTGTTGACTTGCAAAGTCCCAATGCGCTGACCATACATAGTGTCAACAGCAGCTGAGTGAGTGAATTCATTTTGCCGTGATCAAAGATGCGCCTTACAGTTCACATAGAACCGCATGCCTTTGATTCTCGGTTTTATAGATACAAGTTCGTCTCGACGCCTACTTGCCAACTGCTTCACTCTCACCTCCAGCTCATTGTTATCTTGATAGCTCACGCGCAGCCTACTTAGAGTAACTAACTCTTCTTAATCTAGTCTTACATCATTCGGGTGCGCTCTTGGGCCTACTCTCAACGTTAAGCCCTCTTCGGCCGACTGTAGAGGTTGACCTGCTCTAATCAAGACCAGATAGCCCAGATCGCGACGGCTCCTACGAAAACGATTTCTCTCTGCCCAAGCATCATTTTCGAACGCTGCCTTAAATTGACTTTCACTTTTTGCTCCTCACTGTTTGTATGTAATTCTAGCAGTTTAGGAGGAAAACTCTCATAAAGGCTGATCAAAACGTGCATCTCTCTCTTAGCTACGTCCAGGGGTTGAATGATTTTTAACTGAAGAATTTAAATATAACTTTGGCTTTTCATATTCAACGCAGAGAAGTCTTTTAGTTTCGGCAAATTCAAAACTCGATGATGCAAAGCAACGTCATTGAAGTGTAACTTTTACCCACACATGCGGGATGTGCCCATTTGGCTAAATAATAATTATTTTTATGAGTGTAACTCATTGGGCAAATGGCGGCCCTGGTTTTCGCGGCTGGTGCCTGGAAGTGAACAAAACATCTAAAGAGCCGACTTGCGACTTGAGGCGGATCTGTCACTGTTTCGGTCTATTCAAAGCCCAATCGTCGTCTCCTGCTTATCTGACAACAAACAATACGCCCTTTCGAGTGATGTTTTTGGCGTGCGCATGCTATGATACGATCCAACTTGCTTATTAATGCGCAGTCAAAGAAAAGATGGACGGTCTAAGAGAGCGAAGACAAACATTGTGACAATTGAATAAGGACGCAATACAAATTGTAAACATGCTGCTGTGACGCAATTAGTCCTGAGCGAAACGGTCGCTCAGTGGTCGAGAATGTTTGCACATAATTTAGACCTTGTTTCTTATTCTTTTCTTCTTCCATGTTGACAAGCAATTAGCACATACGATGTTCACGTCCGGCTGGTTAATGAGGCCGAGCGCATGTTGATCTATTCTTGCTTGCCACATCGTCACTCAAGCGTTTCGTTTGCCTCGGTTATATAATTCGAGCGCTGTTGCTGGCCCCAATTTATGTACCACATTCGCTTAACCTTCATTCACCTGTTCGCCTCGCTGGCTAGGTAGCAAACGCAACAAAATTAAAAAGTCTAAAATAGGCGCCACAGAATCGTTTACGCCGCGCCAGTCGAATAACTAGCAAAAAGCACGCACACAAGGTCGCCGACCTAGCTTAACTCCTAGCTTGTTACTTGAACGACCCTATTCCACTAAAATGGAAGTGGCTCGAGAAGCAGTGCGCACAAGCGTCTACACAACCCGAAAGAGCGTGGTCCATGTGAGAGAAAACAGCATGGACGAGCTGGACGCCCTTTTTGATCCTTCCAAGTGGGCGAATCGTGCTCGAGTGCCTCTATCCAAACGACGCCTTCCGCCATCATTTTTTCGACCTCCGATCAAAGGCAGTAGTTTTGCAGCCAAACATCGTTTCCATCAGAAACAAATGAGCATCGATCTTCATTCGACTTCTAAAGTGGACAATAAAGCCCAACGGAGTTCGAGCAATGCTAATCAACAGCCTTGGAATTTAGTAAATAATCACAGCTTTCAGAATAGCACAGAACCGTCGGCCAAAATGCGACATGGCGTCGGTCTACTGATGAGCGAAAACAACCATTTGAGATCTATGTCTGAACCTGTTCATATGGACCCAGAACCTGTCAAAGCAAACCAATGGGCGGCTCAGAATGGACTTGTGAGCGCTTACGAGCAAACGGTCGGCCAAGAAGACCCAACCAACGAATGGGCTCTAGATCCCAGAAACATGAGCCAAGATACATGCAGTCAGCCAAACCTCGAGCAGATAGTTGAACAGATTCCGATGCCTCCTGGATGGCAAAAAGCCCTCACAGGCAATGGAGAGGCCTATTTCATCAACCACAACACAAGAACAACTTGCTGGGAGGACCCTCGCCTTCCGCTTGTTCCTTCCTACATTCAACAGCAACACCAACTTCATAGTCAATTTTCTCAGCACGCAACAACCGCTGCTGCTCTTTCTGCAGCCTCGCTCCAATACTCGTCTTTCGATCATATAGCGGGGACGTTTGGCAATCCCGCCAATGGAGCCGATCTTTTCGGCAACGTAAAATCGCTAATATTCGACATATTGAGAAAAAAACACGAGCTGATGCAATCGCTGCACGAGCTAACTCAAAAGGTAAACCCCATTATCCGTGTTCTTATTAAGGCAAATAATCGAAATTGGCATTGTAACCTGTTAAATAGGAAAAGATGCTCAGAAGTCAGCTTAACGAGCCTACGAACGAAACCAGCATTGCGCACGATCTAAGCGATGTCGACCTCACCACGCTTCCAATCGACTCTACTCTAACGTGTCAAAATAGCTGCGGATTAGGAGTAGTTCAGAGCCTCACACTAGACGGCCCTTCTTTACCAAGGCAAGCCTCCGTAGGCCTACGAGAGGCAGCTCTTGCTCTGACGCAAAATTCAGGCGATGAGGCCAACGATGAATTGCAACCAAGAAATGAATTAGATCTTGATGCGATGAGCAACATGTACAACAAGCTTTTAATTAACAAAACGACCCTAAACGACAAAGTCAAAGGAAATAAAAGCCAATCGAATCCAATAGGCCTCAGCAATTATCTTTACGGTGACAAGTTGCTTACAAGTCCGGCACTTTCAACTGCATCTTCAATTTCGGCTCTTTCATCGGCTTCTCCCGGTTCTTCGATCTCTTCGCAAGGTCAACTTATGTCTGGGATTACTTCTGAGCAGCTACATCCTGCTATTCGTTGGTCAACTTCTTAAAATTCAGCGCCGGTTTTATTTTATTTATTCTATCACATACGCTCGTCAGGCTTTCGCATTTTAATATTGTAATAATTTTCTCAACAATTTGAAGCTAAAATCTAAATTGAACTTTATACTTGGAAATATTTCATTTTTACGATAGTTTATTGGCGTTTACGCTTTAACTGAAAATTCGGCACAAAATTCGAATGTGAATTTTAATAAAACTTGATTGAAATTAAGCCAAGTTGTTCCTAACTGCTTTTTTCTCATCCACAATCTGGTACTAAGTGATAGCAAAAGATCTAAAAAATTAATAAGCAGTTTCTACAACTCTAAAACAACAGCATTTTTAGGAGCAGTGTGAAAGAAATTAAAGCCGCCGCGCATTCATGCCGAGCGGAACTCGATCGAGGCCATCCGTAATTGAATTCAGGGTCAAATATCACACTCTTTTCCATTCCGTATTCGTAATCACCACAGTAGCCATTCAAGACTGGCGTAGCTGGCACACCTCTCCTACAAGCCAAGTCTCTTATTTGGGCACACGGCCAATTTGAAAAATAATCAAAAATCACCTCAACAATCTACATCGATGCTCATCCAGTCTAAACTTGGCTTCTTCTGGATCATTCACACTAGCCGGACTCCAAAGCCGTTCAGCAATAACACTTGCTCGGGGCCACAGTCTCGATTCTGTGTCCAACTTGTCTCTTAGCATTTTCAAAAACCAACAGAGCAACTAACTCTTACCGATGTTTGTGCCGTCAACATATTCCGCCCACAGACATGTTTCTCCTCCAATCAATAGCTCGGCTTGTTTTGCGTCGCCAGTGAAGTTGCTCAACGGCTCGACTTGATACCATTTATACCACTCCTGATAGCCATAGCTCACAAAGTTGATGTAGAAAGGGCTCGACAGGATGGCTTTGTATCCATCACGGGTGATGTCGTTCAGGTACTCGTACCAGCGTCTATGCTCTGGCAGAGTGTTGGTATCTTTCCAAATTTGAATTTGGGTGCTCTTGTCCAGCTATGAACCAAACTTTCACCGTTTGTTCCACAATTCCCAAATTTCAATTCTAAGAATTTTTACCTTAACTCCGTTATCATAGACGTCTTTGGTTAGGGGAGATTTTTAGACAAAGAATGGATGCATGATTTGATAGGCAGTTACCTTGCCACACAGTTGACTTCTTTTTAAGCTTGGAGACAATATTCAGCAAACGTTCAGAGTAGTAGGCTTGGAGCTGATGGTACTCTGTCATGTTGTTCTGCCTCATCCACTCACTTATATTGGGATTTGATTTCCTTTGATTCAGATTCAATTATTAGTTTGTTATGATTCGATAGATCTAATCGACAATTCTACTCACCAACACTCATAGTAGACCTCGTCATTGCCCAAATGAATATACTCATCAACGAATAAGTCTTTAATTTCGGTGAAGATGTCTTCCAGAACGGGATACAGGCCTTTCAAAGTCGGGTTCAGGATCTCTGCTTCGGCCTGAACAGAGTATATGGCCTGGTAGGGTTTTCCGTCCTTCCAGCAAACAGTTATGAACTCTTTAAAATTTACGCAGAATTAAAACCGCACCGGGCAAGAATTATTTTGGTTTGCAATTTTTACCTGGAAAAGCTTTCCCGAAAGCATCCACATGACCAGGAGTGTCGAATTCTGGAATCACTCGAATGCCTCTCAGTCGAGCGTGCTCGATAATAGCCTTCACATCCCTAATTGAGTATACATGAGCTTTGCTATATCTTCCCTTCTCGGTCAGGTTGGGATATTTCTTGATAGTCAACGGAAAGGACTGGTCATCTACGATGTGCCTTAATATAAAGATGATTTCCAAATTCATCAATAAAAATTGATTTCTTAAAGCAAGGGCTCACCAGTGCAGCACGTTGAATTTGCTGTAGGCCATTGCATCAATTTGCTTTTTAAGTATCGGAACCGGAATAAAGTGACGAGCGGTATCAAGTAAAAGTCCTCGGTAGGAAAATCGTGGCGCATCCATAATGTGCGTAGAATCGCGCATAGCGAGCTAAAATGAAATTTCATAATTCATCAACAAAATCGAAAAAGAAAAATTTTAGATTTTAATTCGAAACTGGTTATTACTCTGTTATCTTCTGTAAGGAACGTGAGCTGTGAAAACGTGTCTAAGCCTCTGAGAGCGCCCCAAACACTGTTAGCCTTCAATTGAGCCGTTCCACTTAGGATCCTCAGCTCGTCTAAAATTCTCCTTTCAAGTACTTTAAAGGCTTGAAACTAAAGAAAAACTTGGTTACATGATTCGTCCATATCCGAAGATGGATATTTAGGACATTCAACGTTAGCCAGTATTATCTTCAACTCAATCAAGCGTTTTTCATTTGCGCCCAGCGAGTAGTTCAATTCAACCCGCCGAGGAAATAGAATGTTCTTGTAATGCTTTATGTTGGCCTGAATGATGTCGCATGGCTTTTGCTGGTTGACGTTAATGCTGAATTCTTCAGCACTCAGATATGACACGTTTTTGGATGTTTCGTTTATATATTTTGGCATTGGCCATAGCGAACCTCGGCCATAGCTGGGCGCTCCTTCGAACAGTTCTCTTTTCTTGTAATTTTGAAGTTAGATCCTTAAAAATCCGAGATGAGTCGGCTTGGACGTCTCTTACCAGAAGTGGATACTTTGCTTCAATAAAATAGAGTTCAGCGAAAACATGATGCATACAGCAAAGCAGCGCAATAAAAAGCGTTATCTGTACGGCCATTTCTAAAGTAAAATCAAGTGAAAAAATATATCAAGACGATCTGGACTGGTTGCTGTGTTTTAACAATCGAGGGCCTACTTGAACAATTCAAGTCTAAGAAAGAGAGAAAATAGGTGTAACCAGAGCGTCGACAAGAGATTGGATTTTTTTAATGACGCTTGATATGCCTACAGAGGCAGTTTCTGAGCGAATTACCTTTCTACTTTGAATCTATTAAACAAACTCGCATCTTGGGCCTTTATAATTTTTCACTCTCGACCGTAAGTACGCCGCTAGGTAAACAAATTGAGCTCATTGACTAGTAACTCATTTCCTTTATCTTTTTCCCTTATCCTCATTTATCTGTTCGTCGCGCAGGATTAGCACAAATACTCTCAAAAAGCAAAGTCTAGTCGAAGGTTTTAAATGGCAATAAACCAATTAGACAAGCGTTTTAGTGTTTGCTCAAGCTTTTATATCCAAATGCCCAAGCACAGCGCTTCAATATCCCTCCATTATTGATTATGATACATTTACTGGCCATCGTAGATGTTGCAGAGGCTGTCATTTGCTCTTCATTAGACTAGATTAATTCACATTATAGAGAGAAGAGCTGGTTCTCATTTCAAACTGCTCGCTAGTTCGAGCTTTATTGAATTGTGGGCATTTTAGTACAGAGCAAGCGTCAAACAGAATCCAATTCAAATGCAGTGCCAGGCTCAATGCGGCAGTCCTATAAATCTTTTTGATAAATTGCAGGATGTGATCGAAGGAAAAATTGCCCCAAATCTCTCTGCTTTATTGTTCAGCGCGCAGCCCACAACATTTGGAATAAGTTGCGGAAAGTATCATAAAGTAAGAGGGTAAAAGAGCAGAAATGCGCTCGAACGAGTAGAAGAGATGAGAGGCATAGAAGGATAGAGCGGACGCGTGTCGGATGCTGAACTTAACTCTGGGCTACTTTATTCATTTCGGCTTCTTATCGCACCGGTGCGCTTCCGAAGCACCGTGCGCATCCAATTACTGCTTCAACCTTTCACTCGCAATTAATGGCCTAATTAATTCAAGATCTATCTTGCTCTAGATAGGCCCGAAAATGTGCGAGAGAAAATATTTTCCAACAAAGAAGAAAGAATTCTTTTTCCTTTCTCTTTCTCCTTCTCTCTCTCTTTCTATAAATTTCGCTTTGTTCGAGTCTTTATTTACAGAAGCGATACGGACGTTTCATCGAATGCGTTCGCTCTGCCTGCCTTCGAGTTCACTGCACGGATTCACACAGCCTAGACCCGCTAGATGGCTTTGGCGTTCCGCAAATAAATTCCTTTCTTAATTGAAGTAGATACAAACGAAAAGAGAAGCTTTGTCCGACAACTAGTCGTTTTCCGAGCTCTCGCTCTTTTGCCCACTCTTCAGCATTTCATCACCTCGTCCGTTTTGTTTGCAAATCACTTGGCCCACATGCACCGCCCCTTTTTGGTTAGTCTTTCACTAGCTGCAGGCGCCGTTCGACCGCTATTCGCACAAAATTGAGACGGCTCACGTTCAAATGGAAGCGGCCGCCGCCGCGTCGATCAACTCAAACCCCTTTTACTTCTCTTCTCATTTTGCTTAATGCGCTTAATCAACTAGGCGTCTGATCGTATCATCAGCATTTCAAAAGCAAATTTATCAACATGAACATCTTGGTCCGAGTTTGACTGGCGCACACTATCTCTTCTTTCGTTTCTCTTTGCCTCTGTGCCGCATCCATGCGGGCATCGCTTGCTCGCTTTTATTATTTAGAGGAACGAGCACCGTCATGCCAATCATTTGAGCCAATTTAGGCCGATCAATCACTGCGAAGCGATTGAGTAGCCAAGATTAGCCGGGCAGCAATGCTATTACGAGATTGAACGCCGCAGCTTGAACGCTCACGCACCGTGCCTTTATCCTCTTTTTTTCTCTAATTCAAGAACCATTTACACTCGTCGCTCTTTTTATCACACGCTGGTTATGTAACTAGTTGGTGGCAATGATTGAAGTCGTGGCGGTAGTCAGAATGGCGCTAGTCAGAGTGGCGTTAAGAAGGCGAATGCGTGTGCTCGCGTGTGCACAGAACCATGTTTGCTTCAACAATTATTCAAATAAGAAGATAATAAATATAATTAGCGACAGATTTGCGCCCCATTTCAAGCGTTGACAATATGCAGAAGCCGATTTGCATTCAAACACACTTGCAATTTGTCCCTTGGTTCGCTCTCTTTTTTGTTGCATTTAATAATTGTTTCACATTTATGGTCATCAGATAGTCGCCCAGAATGAATACAATGAATTCAAAAGAATGGATAAACGAGTAAAGGCATGCGGCCTTTGCCTCGGCACAACACACGGGTCAAATTTGCAAGCACCATTGAAAAAGAAACCTACTTCATCTCGTATTCGTTGTTATTGTTGTGTCACCCATTCGATTTAACGCTCAAAGAATATTCAGAATTAGGGCTTCGAATAAGTCGAGTTTGAATCGGATGATCACGGCTAGGCCATTCGGTTCGATTCAGAACACAGCCGCCGATGGTTGCGTCAAATTCAAAGACGCATTTAATGAGCTCAGAGAGACGCGTGATCGATTTCTAAACGCTTTCTCCTTTTCACTCTATTCGCGTTCCGCGTTCGCTCATTAGGGACCATTCAAATTTGCAGAATTGCATAAAGGCAGCTCAACGAGCTCTCTTTTTTGAGCCATGAGAGACAACAAGCGTTTCATTTCCTATTTGAATGAGACCATCTGCCAGATCCCCTCTCGGCCTGGCTGCTTCTGCCAGTTCGCTCACGCGGCCGTTTTGGATGCGTGCCTTCCTCTTAGCATTCAAGTTTCATTCAAGCATATGCATGAACTGTCAGCAAACAAGTACTTTTGATTGACTGCTGGAAAGCCACAATGGCTCGAGGGAGGTTCTGCTGGTCTGCCGCTTGAGTGAGAACAAGCCAACGAGAGACCGACATGGATACAATCACTGATTGCCCATCAGGCCTTTTTCATGATTATCTCGCCGCATTCACTTGTTCGGCTTTTGACGACAACAAGATGGGCATCATGGTCGAATGAGCGTCAAGTTTTTTTGAGCGAGCGATGCCATCAAAAAGGCAGAGACGGCAACAATCAAGACGATGACGACGCGTCAGCCAACGAAATCTCGATCGATTGGCACAGGGCTTTCAATATTAGGCGCGAATCGTTCGAGCTTGAACGGGCTAGTCGCTCAATAGACGCGCGCGCCGCTTCCATTACGCGCAAATGGCAATATATCGAAATAAAACCGATTAGGATCGACGCTCTTGAGCTTCAATCGTATCAAACGCGTACGTTCAACGATCGGCTCCATTCGGTCGCGATTAATTGCGCCGGGTCCATCCGAGCGGCGACTAAACTACCCTGCTGTGAGCCATCGGCTTTTCCCCTCTCTTTTTCTTCAATTGTCCGAAAAAAACGCTTTCCATTTCGGCTGCTAGCTTGCAGCCATGTCATTTTCATCTCAAAATGCGAGCACGAGAGTGAGAATCGTGATCGTCAATGCGTGTCTAATACGTAGCTTTGGTCAGATTTAACTCGCAGCTATTTGCCCTCGTTATTGTAGCAATCGATGCCAACATAAGCTGGCCTAAGTGCATTCATATCGCTTCCTGGCTATGGCTCTTCATTGTCAACTTAAGAGATTACGGTCACTTAAGCGCGCGCCCTTCTGTCACTATTTGAGCATTGGATGTGACAAGGCTTTAAGAAGAATCGCGCGCTTTACTAAATCGTTCGCGCTCTTAGTTCAATCGGTTTCGTCAATGTAGGCTCAGGCTGTCAGGCTCATTATAGCCGCCGTAATGGGCGCTCGCCCATCTTAATCATCTGTGCCTCATAAAGTTTTATTGTTTCTGCCGCCAATGCAGCTTGTCAATCTGATTGCAAATCGCTTCTAGTTGCATTTCTCTAAACGGAGCGATTAGAGCGCCATCAATCGAAAGCAAACAATCAGCCTTCAACGTCGACATCTTGTCCAATTCAATTTGCTTCTTTTACTTTAGTTCGCTGGTTTGCATGCTGAACCCCTTCTGGGCTCTTCTGTCCTTATCAAGTCGATACGAATGTTACGCAAGAGCTCAATTCCATTTCAATGAAGCTGCCTCAACTCGCCGAACTAAAATAGCAGGAGCAAAAATCAATTGGTCTTCAGTTTGAAGGGCCGGCTGTTTGTTCTAAATGAACAATCTGAGTCTCTTGCAATTAGAGGCCATTAACTGAGACTCGATCACGTACGCGACAAGTGCTTATTATTCGATGCCGCCGCAAGAGCATCATGAGCTGCCAGTGTAGTCGGTCACTGAATGCACATGAACATGAGCTAATGGACATCTAGAGCCATTTAGAGCGCTTCTCGGCCTCTAATCTCAACAAACCACCGCCGCCTCGCACCTCATTGTTCTCGATTTCGCTTCAATCCGTCTGCTTTCTTTGCTCTTTTCTCCTCTTTTATTCTTTCTTTTTTTTTTCTTTCTCTCTCTCTCTCCTTTTTTCTCTCCTCCTGTTCTAAATAATTCATGCGGCGCTGGCGACAACGTGCTTTGCGCTCATCATACACTCAATCAGCAAACAGGCGGTGGGGACACAGCCGGTTGTGTGAAACTGGGAAAAGGCCTGAGGCTGTGCGTATCAAGTCGTCCAATCGATTAATACGAACGCCGTCTGGATGGCAAACAAGGCATTGTTGGCAAGCAAATCATTGAATAATTGATGTAGCCAACTGACTGCTTTGCCTCGAATGGCTTTATTTCGAAGATTTACTAAATCTAATCAGACGGTCAAAAACACTGGGCGCGACAATCACAAGAGTCTGCACCTCGCTCAATATTTTCATTCGGTCTATTTTACCCGCCCGGACATTCGACCGCTCGTGGGATTCGCTGTTTTAATTAGATATCCGATTTATCGAACGTCTTTTGCATGCACCTGGACACGGCCCATTTAATCCTGGGCTCATGACTCAACAGAATAAAAGTTGGCTGTTGGCATATTAGTCACGGGCTGGTAGCTATTCACTCGTGTTCAATTCAAGGCACCTCAGTTTCCATCATCATTTCAATTATCCACCCACTCAGGTGCCAGTGGGCTTTTCAGTGGCGTGTAAAGCATTAATCGAAAAATCTAATCATCAGGTTTGCGGCATATAATCGTCCTGAATATGTGATTTCCTCAATCACACCGGAGCGGACGAGCACAGCTCTCGTGAACGCTCTTCTACCTGCTGGGGAAAGAGCCTACTGAAAGAGTAAACGAGAGACGCTAGATCTGAGCTCGAGAGGGAGAGCTCGAGAGGGGCGAGTGCAAAAAAGAGCGTCGCTCGCGTGCTCGTGATTATACGCTCGATGCATTTGTATGCTTCAGTATGCTAAGCCGCCCAGTTCTTCCTCCCTATTCAGCTGCTTTTCATGCCAACACTGAGTTCATGTCTACAAGTTTCAAATTACGCTGTAGAGGCTACGAATATTTCAAGTCGAGTAAATCTTAAAGATGTTTACGTCTGTGTAGGTTGCGCAACCGGAGCGGGATGCGCTGCCTTTTATTACAGCCCATACAATTCTCTTTTGTAAGACGCGTTTGTTTCATATATTTGGCTGACCGGTGTATTAACGGATCATTCAAAGAAACAGGCGAACGAGAACGCTGCCTGCTTGTTTAGCGCTTTCTTTCTTTAGCCCCCTGCCGCTCCAACGATTAAATTGGTACTAAATGTAAGCAGACTCTGTTTTCGGTGAGCGGCACACATAGCAGGAGAGGCACTGTAGCGCATAAAAATTAATCAATTAGCGCGATCGAGCTAATTCTGCCCACCAATTCATCGATTTGCTTTCATCGGACCTATACGGTCCTGGTTTGATTAGTCAAATAATGCAAATATTAAGATCGACATACAGTCAAAAGCATTCAGTCTGCCTGTTGGTCTGCAGATCGAACGGCTCTTTTGATCGTTTGTTTTGTCTTTATCTCCATTATCTAATCGACCAAGTCAGATTTGGGCCAAGTAGCAGCTCTAGGCATGTAAGCTGACGTTTAATGCCCAAACGAATCTTCTTACGGTTCATTGGGCTAGATACGGCCCGTCAGTTTAAAACAAGACAGGCAAGCTAATGAACTAGATCCCACCGCGCTTCTCTTGTCCTGGCTATCCAGCTGCCTTGCGAACAAACACAAAAACACACACAATATTCATGTTTGCAGTCAAAGAAGCAACTCAAGCGAGTAAAAATGCATAGAGAAAGCTTCATGCTAGCTAGCCTGCAAGTGGATGCTTTAATTATTCATAAGGCCATTCCGTTCTTAATCTTCTAATTGCTGTTTGCCCTCGCGCATTCCACGTCTGCGTGCGTGTGCCGTCAGAGCATTCTCCCTGGGCTCCTCTGTGTTTATTTGAATGCAGCCAATATTAGCTTTTAATTTCTGCACGTTAGGAGATGCTTTCGATTCGAATGCCCATCATGGCTCACCTGCAAGCCTGATTGCCTGCTCTATTCGAAATTGCTTAGGCGAAATTTCTGGTCATTCACTTCCAATCTATAGCAGTCTAGTTGCAAGACAAAAATTTCAGTCCTGAGTACTTGAATCTTCAACACCCTTTATTTTTCGCTTACATGAGAGTCTAATTAATTCTCGACCCGTTTCCGCCCACCATCGAAAAGCTCTCGTGGACGAGATTTGAGCGCTTTACGAGTACCGGATGTTTTCTAGTTCTTCAAACCATCAAACCTCATTCATACGGTTTGAGGCTTAATTATTATTCACTGACGACCTAACCAGTCTCAATCGAGTGGCCTCAAGTGTTGCGGTGAAAGTGAGCTATTACACATACACCTTTGACTCTTGAATTGTTTCTGCATGACTCAACGATTTGGCTTTAGCCGGTACCTCACTTAGGCTCTGACCGATGAGCGAGAAGCACGAGTCCTCTTGATGCACTACTGCGGTATGCTAAGTATAGCCGCATTGCGTTTGCTTTGGCCAAATAAATGGCTTATGTAAACTTGGTGCCAATCAAGTGGCACAATTCTCTTCATTGACTCGGCGCCCACCTCGAAGCGAGACCGTCTGCGTCTCGTGAGGCTTGTTTGCTTCTTTTTACTCGTTCATCGAATTTATTTTTGCTTAATAATTTAATAATCAGAAAAGGTGGCCCAGCAAAGAAAAGAGTAGAACTTAATCGAACGTTTAAATCAAAGTTTAGATTTCGAGAATTGTTTATTTCGATAACCAATGAAGCCTAGTGGCACACAATAGTCAAGCCGCGTTTATAACGAGGAAAACAACCGAACAATTTGGTGCAACCTTTCCTCTAGAATGATCCATTTTGAATTCTCTTACAAACGACGCCAATGAGATCCGCTATTCTACACCACTTTTTCCTATTAACTTTACTCAACATGTGTCGGGCCGAATGTATGCCACGTTTGCCCAGCTCTGAGTTTTCCTTGCCAAGCTCGGATCCTGCAGAGCACAGCCAACACTTTCGTGTCAATCGTAAGTCTATCCGGTTTGTTGCGTAAGTATATGGCCCGACTTAAAAAATCTTCAGGTTTTCGCAAACGGCTTTATAAACGCTGTCAGTATTCAGAGCAAGAAATTGAGTATTTAAATCAATTAAATCGCTGGAAAGCACGAGAGCATTCCGCCCGTAATTCGGACTCGTTCAACATTTATGCCCGTCAGGCGAGAACACAAAATGTTCACGTTTCGTCTTCATTTAACCAAGGTCATGTCCCGGGTAAAAACTAGCTCATTCGAAGTAGCTTTAACGATTTTAAGAAAAAAGCTTTTATAGAGCACTTTGAACCTCACTCGGTTTCACAGGTCGAACGGGAGAGGGTTGTGGTAAATTCAGGCACTTCGGTGAACCTGACCTGCCTGGCCTCTACTCGAGAAGTCGACTGGCATTTCAAAGATCATAACTTGACCACCACCATCATTTCATTCGGGCCAATGCTGCAAGTGGTCAAGCCGATCGTTATCGATATTTACAGCGAGTTAGGACTCGAGAGGCCGTTGTTCGATCCCTCGTTTGAAACTTCATCTTTTCAATCATCAGCGTCTCAAATACTCAAATACCGAGTGAGCAGTGATCAAAAGACTGTTCACATCCTCACTGTGCATGTCGAGGGCGAGAAAGATGAAGGAATTTATGAGTGCGTTGATTCAAAGTCTGAGACTCCAGTCAAAAAATCGATTCATCTAATTCTCAGTAAGTTTTCGCCACCAGCTCAACTCTTATAAAACTAACAATTGTTCTTTTGAAAGAAAACCGATCAAGAGCTCTTTTGTCAAAACAATATCAGCCGAGAGCCTCTCTTCTTTTTATTGTCTGCTTTCTAGCCATGGTTGACTTGCTACGATCTTAGCAATGCCTATTCTTTTTCTGAGCCTAATCACTTCTCGGCAAAGTGCTCGAGCCCAACTTCTTTTAAGCCAAGTTCTTTCTGAGCTTATTGTATAGTCCTAAAACAAGTTTCTCGTTTGCAAACCCGTATATGCGCTTCAACCTCACTTAAAAACTTTTTATTTCTATTTCTCTCGTTTCTATTGCTTACTTTATTCTGTCTTTCTCTCGCTCGAATCTTCGCTGACACGTAGATAAAATACGCAACAGGTGGCGATAGTAAGGAAAAATAAAGCCTAATGTGATCACAATCAACTGTTTTATTCAGAACAAATCAATTTCATAATCTCATTGTAGGCTTTTAAAGTACTAAAATAAGACATTTCACTCTTTTTGATTCTTGTGGACACGTGAGGTATACTTTTTTCGGTCCATGCTCTTTTTTTTGTTTTTAAACTAAAAAAGTTTATGGCCATTGAGTGGAATATTGAAAAAAAGAAGATCAGTAATGGAAAATGGAGGGCAGAGGAGGAATGCCGAGATATGAATGCGAGATCGAATACGACGCCGATGAAGACGGCGATGACGAAAGAGAAGCATTGTTTCCGCCTAGATTGGAATTCTGTGATCCTTTTGAGTTTGATGTTGATGCGAGCTCAGTTGTTCCTGATCGATTGCGCACATTTTGGTGGCGGCGTGAATGTAGCTGAAGATGATCTGAGCGCGAGAATTGTTTTCCACAGTTTTGACATTTATAAGGCTTTTCGCCCGAATGCTTTCTTAGATGTCTCGTCAGCTCATCCTTTATGAAATTCAAGATTAAGATGCTATCAAGCATGGAAGCGGTTTGATTCAAAGTTTTTCTTACTGATCTGGCAAATTTCCACTTGCATCCTGGCCATTTACACAAATAGGGCTTTTCACCAGTGTGTATTCTCGAGTGAGCTTTTAAATGAGAACTTTTTGTGTAGGATTTCTTGCAGCCTATTATGATCAATCATTAGCAAAAAGGCGAATAAACAGAATCCAACAACCTGACTCACCTTCATATTTGCACATGTAAGTGCGTCTCTTCTCCAAATCGGCAAAATTTTTGCGTTTGTAACGCTTTGTTTCTCCCATATCAACTGGCTTTTGCATTATAGTTGTCACATTCGGTTGACTCAGATCAATCATAGGTTCGAACAAGTCCTTGAACTTGCGAGTGCTTTTTGTTTTTTCATGTCCGACTGATTCATCGTCCACGCTTTCAGCTACTTTAATTCGGTTCTCACATGTTGACTTATAATTCGATTTAGCGCTGTTCATGTCGATGCCTCGTCTTGCCGATTGAGCTAGCCTAATTTTCGCTCTTGCCCGCTGTGATAAAGTCTCATTGACGGCAACTTCAGAGTTCTCTGTAATTCCGTTATCAAACGACAATGAACCCAGATCCATCTGACGTCCGAACTCGTTTGTCGCATTCTGATAAATTGTACCATTTGAATATGTGCATTCACTAAGCCCAGAGCCAATTTGAAAATTTGTGCTAGTTTGCCGACGCGCGCCTTCTTCCTCCTTCTTAGCGTCTTTCAAATCATCCCGTTCGGTGCGTTTTTGGCTTGTGCATGGTTCCGCTATCCCAGCCAGATAATTGATTTCAGGCAAACGATTGAAGTCACCCGACCCCCTTATATAGGAAGGAGACGGACTGATGATTACTGAATCGCTCTGCGGCTGACCGTAATACTGCGCTTCAAACCCGGATTCAAAACCAATTTGACCATTGCCATTATACACAAAGCTGCTATTGACCATGGTCCTGCCACAGTTACATCCATTGTATTGAAAACACGAGTCGGGTTGGAATGAAATCTCTTGCTGCTGAGTATTCAATTGATTTGCCGCCAGATTACCGCTCGCGGAAGAAATCGTTTCGTTCGAAGAATTTAGAGGCTCCTCCAAATTCTCAAGCAGTTCGGTGTCTTCTTCATCTATGCTCTTGGCAAAAACAGTGCTTATCTCTCTGCCACGGGTCGATTGCTGTTTGGCAACTTTTGGCTGTTCAATTAAATTTTGCTGCTGTTGCTGATAGAAAGTGTAAATATTTGACCAAGCCGGGTAGAAACAGCCCGATTCCTCGGCATAACCAACGATATTCGATATGTTTTGACGACTGTTTGAATGAAACGAAGACGCTGAGGAATCCAGTGCACGCTGGGCGAGTGCTGAATTTCCATTTGTGAAAAGGTGAAATCGCTCGTCATTTATTGGAGTCTGATAAATTCCAATAGGACTCGAATTCGCTTGTCTGGACAGTGGGAATCGTTGACCCGTCACATCCCTTTGGGAATAAATATCTGATACGGGCTGAATCATTTTGATCGGATGGGAATGACGCCCAGAGGGTTGAGGAGGTTGAGGAAGAATGTTCTCTAAAAATAACGTAAATTTTCTTATGAACGTTGTGCCGCTAAGGTGCGCCTGACGCAAGGTGTGCTCATATTGACTAACGATGAAACACGCCTTAACGAATTCATCGATCAGATAAGCTAAATAAAGGCGATAGATAGAGCCTATTCAAAAATAGCAAACGAAAGTGTGCAAGTGTGAGTGAGTGAGTGTGTGTGTGATACCATCGCTATAATCACTCATGCAACATCGGCACACTAAGAACAAGACTCAAAGTAATTTTAATTTATTCTTGCTTTTGAATTTTGAATTTTTGATTGTTTTAGAGTCACTTGGCGAATTAGCAGTAATCTTGGCTCTTAATCAGATAAAAGCCAAATTAGAGCAAGAATATTTTTGCAAATAACGCATTAAGCTCTTTTTGTTGGTTGAATTGTTGAGGCTAAACATGGCGGTGAAACTAAACTTTCTATCGTGAAGGAACAATTGTCCCAGCTCCGCTCTAATCGGCACTAATAATGGCGGCGACAGTTGAGAAATATTAAGTTTGACTTGAGAAATGAACACGGGGGCCTTGATCTGGTTTTCCAAACCGAAATGACCCGAATGTTAAGATAATGGTGGCTTTGTGAAGAGAGAGCGCTAGAGAGCTAAGTTTAGAACTCGAGCGAATAAATGAATACAAAGCGGCTTGAGAGAAAGCAGCGAATAAGAAAATGAGCAAGTTAACGAGCGTAATGTTAAAACAAAGTTGGACGCAGTCGATGCAAATAAACGCAAGCGAACGCATGAGAGATGTTCGCCGAAATTTTGTGAAGACTAAGACACTTCACTCACGCTGTCCTCTCTCTCTCTCTTCCTTTTGCTAGGTGTCTGAAAATTTGAACTCAACCAAGTTCGGATTTAAGTTGCTCCGGCTTGAATGACATAATAGTTGGAAATTTGTTCACGCAACCCTGTCCAAAGTCATAGTTTAAAAATCGTTGACTTGCAGGGTCCAAGCAGAGAAATCCGCTTAAGGCTTGATTATATTCAACTTAGAAAGCTTGAATGAACGATAAGCCTCTGATTCTGGCCCTTAGACCAAGCCTGGCGATTGTCAACTAGTTGACGTCAACACCAAGATACAATCTGCCAGATCGACAACTATCATTGCTTTTATCCCTTAATTGCCACCGCTCGATTATAGCGTGAAAGAATTTCACTTTTGTTCAAGTTGATCTAAATTTGAAAAAAAATTGGGCTTGCCATAGCTGGTTAGAAACTTCTATATCGAATGCTTTGATTATATTTAGAACAAATTCTAACGCACGCGTCTTTTTTTCAACTTAAAAATAACCGCATGAATTCTAAATGCCAATACAAAGCCAAAAGACTTTTTCTCGCACATTTTTATTATCAAGAGCTTGCTTCAGAACAATTCGGCCGCGTCGGAAATACGAATTAGATCCTACTGAATGATTTTTCTCGTTCTCGTTCGGATTCTAAGGTCGCGGTTGTATGGCGGTGTTTCAATAACACCCAAAGCGATACTCAATTAGGTTTGTCTGGTCAGATAATCACGAGTTGGGTGGGGACTTAGAAATGAACTTTTGCATGGCCAAGTCTGGTTTTCGGCCAATGTACTCTTAATTTTAAACCGAGGCCTTTTCCATAAAAGATTATTCAGCTGGTCATGATATTGAAAAGCTTATAAAAAATTTTATGCACATAATTACAATCTCTAAGTTAATTTTGTCGGGACGATCAGATTTAAAGTATTCGACCTTGAGGAGATTTATAAAAAAAAAACAGAAAAACATAAAGAGAGCTTTAGTTGAGCCGAATTGATATAGTACTCAACAACTGCCTTACTTTGTGACGTTTCTTTTGGGGTGTTTGTCACGAGTGCGCGCCGCCTTATCAGGTCCCTATGAAATAGGCGCAACGTAATTCGAAATAACGTTTTCATAAAGATCATAAAAAATGAAGATATTCTTTTGCCTGTTCCTATTACCGATACTAGGTAGCACATTACCTTTCAATTTACAGGTCAAAAAAGTTCAAGAAAATATCCGAAACGATAACATTTGCAAATACTGCTATTTCGCGGCACCGATCGCAAGACAATTGATAAAAGAAAACAAGACTGGCATTTTTAAACCGATTGCAGTTGCAGTTTGCACTTTTCTCAACATAACTCAAGAAAGTGTGTGCTCACAAGCTATCAATTTGTTCGAGGTTCAAAATCGAAAAAGCTAAATATAAGCTTGTATAATAATTAATTTAAATAGGGTCCTGTGCTTCACGTCATAAATGATACAACTTTGAATAATATTGAACTTTGCAACGCATTTGCTGGTTGTGGCCCTGTATCCAATCCCGTTTTAAACTGGAACATCAGTCTGCCCAACGTCCCCAAGCCTCCTCCGATTCCGCCACAGCCCCCGAAGGTGAGCAATTTGCTCTCTCCTCTTGATCGCGCAGATACCTACTAGTGCAAGAAGCCTGGTTCGCCCACCGTAAGGATTCTCCATCTCACCGATCTTCACATCGACTTTGAATACCAGCCCGGCTCGCTCGCCGATTGTGGCCAGCCTCTCTGCTGCCGCAACTCGAGTACCTCCCTGCATGGCCAGCTGCACCCAGGCGACTCGAGGGCGGCCGGCTACTGGGGCGACTATCGCCACTGCGACGTTCCTCTCTGGACCGTTGAGAACATGTTTGAGCACATTGCACAAAACGAGCAGTTCGACTTTGTCTACTGGACTGGCGACCTTCCGCCACACAATGTCTGGAATCAGAGCCGCTCTGATCAGTTAAGCGCTCAAAAGCATCTAACTGACATGTTTCTTAAATTCTTTGGAACAAAAGCTGTGTATCCTTCGATTGGAAATCACGAGGCTGCACCGGTTAATCTCTACCCGCCTTCGTATGTTAAAGAAGACAATATCAGCTGGCTCTACGATGAATTCGCTCATGATTGGGTGTTAACAGGTCTTCCTAAAGCCCTATCTCTTGAAATCTCGAGGTATTTTAGACATGTAACTGAGGCTTTAAAATATTTCTATAAATGTTTCAATTTTTTTAAATAGAGCCGGTTTTTATTCAGTTCAGATTTTTCCTAACCTTAAAGTTATATCTCTCAATATGAACTATTGCCCCAATGAGAACTTTTGGCTTTATATTAATTCAACAGATCCAATGGGTCAACTTAAATGGCTCGTCAGCCAACTTCAGGATTGTGAAAACAAGGGAATTAAAGCTCACATTTTAGGACACATTCATCCCTCAGGTTGTATGGATTCATTTAGTAAAAGTTACTATCAGATTATAAACAGATATGAATCGACAATAGCCGGTCAGTTTTTTGGTAAGAATTTTAATTCATAGAATAGAAAAAAGAAAAGTCAGAATATATTCGCCCAGGTCATACACACAACGACGAATTTGAACTTTTTTTCGACCTTCAGAACATTTCAAGGGCCATTGGGATCGCATACCTATCTGGAAGCACTACTACCTATTCTAACCTCAATCCCTCGTACAGAATATTTACTGTGGATGGAAATTACTCTTCAAGCAGTTGGCAAGTTTTGGATCATGAAACCTTCTTCCTTAATATAACAAAGGCCAATTCTGAAATGAAAGCTGTTTGGGAAAAGGAATATTCGGCCAAAGTAAGCAGAAAAGCTCGATAACTGACCCCTTGCCTTAAAACAAAACAACGATAAAAGGATGAGTTTGGACTTGACTCTCTATCTCCTTCAGATTGGTCAGATTTCATTGATCGGATGTTGGAAGATTTAACAGGACCAATGGCCGCCAAGTTCCGATTATTGCACAGAAAGTCAGCTGATGTTGAAGATCCTTGTGATTTGAACTGCATGAGAACATTTTTGTGCAGTTTCAAGCAAGCTCGTTCAGATTCATTCATCCCATGCTAAACATTGGTCTAGCCAAGAAATTATCCCCTAGTTGTTCTTGAAATAAATTTGGTCAACAACATGATCAATATTTTTGGCTTTTCAGACATTAAATTGTATTGAAAAGGAAGCCTAGCATTCGTTTGGTTATTCAGCAATAAAAAATAAAAATTCGGCCTGGCGATACAAAATCTTGACAAAAATTGAAATTTGATAAAATTTGATGCATAATGAAAGTAAAGAGTCATCACATGAGAGGAGAAGCTAAGTTAGTTATGAATATTTATTAATTATTTTATTAAAAATGTCGCTTTTATTTAATTGTGGATTGATTGTCCTAGTTCTTCAAATCGGTGTTGACTCAGTTCCAGCCCTGTATACGAACGAATTAAATTCAATATCGCTCAAAGATATATCCCATCATGCTAATTCAGATATACAAGATACAGAGCTCTGTGTTGCATGCAAACTTGTAGTTCCAGTGATCAGAACTTTATCAAAAGATGTAAGAACGAAATATTTGAAGCCGCTCGGCGAATTCGTATGCACCAAGCTAAAGATAGAAGATAAACTTGTCTGTGATCAATTAGTGAACAGTTACGCGGTAAAACAAATGCTAAAAAAGACAAATTATTCACCATAATTTCGAGGTTTTGGAAAGGACACTTTTCTGACTGTTCTAGATGAAGCGAAACTTTCAACTAAAGATATTTGCGGTACTGCCCTAGGCTGTTCGAAGGTTAACAATCCTATTTTAAACTGGAACATCAGTCTGCCCAACGTCCCCAAGCCTCCTCCGATTCCGCCACAGCCCCCGAAGGTGAGCAATTTGCTCTCTCCTCTTGATCGCGCAGATACCTACTAGTGCAAGAAGCCTGGTTCGCCCACCGTAAGGATTCTCCATCTCACCGATCTTCACATCGACTTTGAATACCAGCCCGGCTCGCTCGCCGATTGTGGCCAGCCTCTCTGCTGCCGCAACTCGAGTACCTCCCTGCATGGCCAGCTGCACCCAGGCGACTCGAGGGCGGCCGGCTACTGGGGCGACTATCGCCACTGCGACGTTCCTCTCTGGACCGTTGAGAACATGTTTGAGCACATTGCACAAAACGAGCAGTTCGACTTTGTCTACTGGACTGGCGACCTTCCGCCACACAATGTCTGGAATCAGAGCCGCTCTGATCAGTTAAGCGCCCTTCGACAACTGACAAATTTATTTTTGAAATATTTTCCGGGTAAACTTATCTATCCAGCCCTTGGAAATCATGAAGCTACCCCTTGTAACTTGTACGATTTATTTTTATCTTGTTTTCTCGATTTTCGAAGTAATCCTCCTATAGGTTTCCAACTCCATATGTAAAGAGTGATAATATAAGTTGGCTCTATAATGAACTCCCTCAAAATTGGCTTAAGACGGGTCTGCCTAGTTTCCTTGAAAAGAATCTTACCACGTAAGTTTTTTACTTGTGTTCTAATCCTAAATTTGACTAATGAAATAACTTTATATTAAAAGAGGAGCCTTTTATACCGTGAAAATAGCTGATGGTCTTCGATTAGTATCCTTGAATATGAATTACTGTCCCGCCTTGAATTTCTGGCTTTTTATCAATTCGACAGATCCACTTGGGCAACTTGAATGGTTGGCAAATGTTTTGCAGGCCAGTGAGGATATAAACGAAAAAGTTCATATAATTGGCCATATTCATCCTTCAGGATGTATGGAAGCCTGGTCAATAAACTATTATCGAATCATCAACAGATATGAGTCGACAGTCGTTGGTCAATTTTTTGGTCACACTCACAATGATCAATTTGAGCTATTCTATGATCTTCAAAATAAGAGCCGTGCCGTTGGTATAGCCTATATATCTGGAAGTGCGACCACATTTTCTTTTAACAATCCAAACTACAGAGTATTTATAGCTGATGGAAATCACCCTTATGCAACTTGGCAGCTGCTTGATCATGAGACATACATCATGAATCTTACTCAAGCTAATCTAGCTGAAAGCCCAAAGTGGTTTTTAGAATATTCAGCGAAAGTAAACTTAGAAATATGTTCTTAAACAAAACCCCTTTTCTCATGATATTATTTTAGAAAGCGTTCGGTCTCGCAAATCTGCTCCCCGCAACTTGGGCCAAATTCGTGGATCGTCTCTTAGAGGACCCTTCGTCTCAAATGGCCACTCAGTTGTACACTTTCTTTTACAAAAGTTCAGATGTACACAAACCATGCGACAGAAAATGCCTGAAAAGTTTCCTCTGCAATTTTAAACAAGCATGGACCCACAAAATAGTTGATTGCTAGCTTTCAGAATATTTGATTAAATTTATTTCTAAAGACTAAAACGGCTCAAACTTAGGTCAAATTTAAAATAAATTATATAGTCTGTTTTGATACGCCTCAAAGTCGATCGGACCGGGATGATCACTTTCTAGCAGTGAGTCTAGATAAGAAATATACTCAATTGCACCGATAACGATATCCAATCGAGACATTTTCCGGCGTTTTCTTCCTGTATTTATCGGAATGACCTCACGAAGTTCGTTAAAGGACTGATTCATGATATTCATGCGCTTTCGTTCTCGTTGATTGGCCGCAATTCTCTGAGCTCTTGTCAAAACTCGCTTTTTCCTGCCATCTAAGTTGGTGAGATCGCCTCCGTAGTAATCTTCACTGTCACTTGGGTAGAATGCATCACTTTCTGGGAATTGATCTGTTTCAAGAGGATCTAGCTTGCGCTTCACCGGTCGCCTATAATCATCAAGATTAGGGATGTCAGAATCAGATACCTTACCAGCAATGGCACTGGCTGTCATGAAATTCTCTTGGACCATGGGACGAAGAAGATTGCTTTGATAGGCATGTTGACTGATAGGCTAATAAATTCAATGCAACTTATAAGACTGATAAAAATTAAGATTTCTTGTTGTTGACTTACGAGATAAGTGTAAGGTGAAAAAACTGGAGAAAAGTCTGAGCCGTATCCGCTTGAACCAACTGAAGTGTTCGCCAAGCATGGACTATGCACGCCTGAGTAGAGGTGACCAGGCGGCACATGATACGATGGAAAACTTGGCGAGGCACCGGGAGAGTTGTGAGACTGAGCGAATCTTGGGAATTCCATTTTCTGAGCCTTTTAGTTGATGTATGCCAATAACTGTTTGCTGCACTTTATATACCCGTTGTTAAGAATTATGAGTTAAATTCAGCTTGAGTTCCGTTTTATCTTAGAGCTGCTTGATAACTGCTGAGCATCGTTCATTTACGCAGACTTGCTTTTTATACATCAATTTTAATTCAGAGACCAGCTCGAACAGGAACTGAGTAACATTCGTCAATTAGGCCAATAAACATTCAAAAGGTGTGATCATTATTAGTTCCTATCTCAATTAATGAGCTAATTCTTTCTCAGTCTGACTTAGGCAGTCATTCACAGTCAGCTCATTTCCAGCCTAATAGACTCATCTCCTAAGTTCTACGTTGAGCGTTCAGAACTGTTACATAGACAATTTTCGCAATACAAAATCTTATTTGTGAGATATTTTGTCCATGATCGGCCAAGAAAAATACTCTTACTTAGTCTAATTTCTATTTTGCCAATTATTTATTTGTTGACAAGAGAAACGAATAATCGCCTTTTCAGCCAGACATCTCGAAGAGCTGCAGCAGCCTTTATCCCAATATTTCATTCCAATAAACAACATTCATTTCATAACAGTTGATTATCTCTGTTAGAAATTTGAGTAAAATGTCCGACATACAAAATTGGAACATATCATAGTTGAAATAAGAATTCTAAAATTGCAATTTTCTGGAGATTATCGTGTAGTATCTTATTCCCTTCCAACCTATTTGGGCTCCTGGAAGAACTCACATGATCAATTGGAACCCTCTATTTTCGTTCATTGTATCTTTTGGTTATCTATTAAAGGGCGAGAGTCTAAGATAAGACCCAACTTATGCTGAAAAGGCCAAATCAGGTTTTAGCGCATTATTAAATATGCAGCGAACGAGCGAATTCCTTTTAAGAAATACCCAGAAAATGATGCCAAGTTTATGGACCTATTTGCTCCATATCTACTACCCCGCTTGCTGAGTATGCTTTCTGTGCGCGTACCCAATATCGAATTTCTCGGCTTCGCATAAGCTGAATAGAGCATTTAATCAGAACCGCCAGAATGATGCGTTTTCTGTATAATGATTGCCTGCACTTAGGCAAAAACTTGTTCAGCATGTAGTTTGTTTCGAGCTTAAACCTTACCTAGCGTAGTTTTTACCAAAATAAGAGCGAAAATCTTCTTTCGTAGTAGACACTTATCCCCTTTAACGCCTGGCAGTGGTTTTATCCAAGAGAAATCAAACCTGAGCTGATCTGCAGCCTCTATTTAGCTGCCTAGTTGAGACTTCGGAAGAGCCATTCTTATATAAAAATCACGTTTTAAACGTTGCTTTTTTTTTTCAAAGTGATTAAGCTTTTGGTTAGAGTTTTTACTCAACGACTTTCCTTCGATGGGAACGGAATTCAAAAATCGAAAAATCTTCGGACCGCATCAGTTTTATGACTTCAATTTTAAATTATAACGAAAATCTATCAACAGAGGCACCTTTTACTTAAGCCATATTTTTCAACAAAGAAATTTGAATTTTGAATTAAGAAGAGTTTTATACTCGCTGGTTTAACCGTTTCAGCATCGATTGCCAGCTTGTGACTAACAAACTTATCCAACGTGCTTTGCTGCTCAAGAAGCTGCGATCAGCCCATTGGCTAAGATATCTATTGGCGTCCAGAACCCTTAGCATTATGCTTTTAATTATGATACTTGACTTACAGCCTCAATACCTTTTTTGCTTATTTGCCGGGCGGCCAAGTTTGGAATAACATATCATCTTTCTCTAATTTGGCAGCGAGCGGTTAAATACCAGATGAGAGATGAGTTGGTACGCACCGATTGAACGAACTGAATAATTTTGTATTATCTGGTTAAGCAAAGTTCAAATAGCGCAGGCTCGGTCCAAATCTTAGCTAAATCGGATGCTTCGATTCATCTAAGATCGGTAATTGATGCAATCTTCATAATCGGTACTGGCGTCCGACCGATTTATTCGAGCAAACCTTGCCAACCAACAGTTGGCTCTATTCTAACTTGAGGCTTCAATTAGTGGCAGAGGCGCACTCCCGCAACTCTAAAGAGCGGCTTGCGTGGCTATCTACCAGCACATAATCTTATCCTATCTAAATAATTATTGCTGTTATTATAATCGAGAGGCATCGGTTTCTAGTCAGAGCGAATTCTGCAGCCAATGCGGTGCGATTGAGTAGCGATTATTTGCATTCTTACTACTACAACCATCATTCGGCAGTCGGGAGCATCTGAGGCTCGGCTAGCATAAGCTCTGACGCTCATATAAGAGCAACTCATACCCATTTTCATATTTATAAAAATGGAGTAAGCCGAAATTGGGCTACCAAACGCAACAAGCTAGATTGTTTTCAGCATCACTCTTTCGAAACTCTTCGGCTAATTTACGCCTTATGTTTTGTCGTTGGATTCTTATCCCTTAGCGTATTCCCTCATCACGATTAGTTTTTGATTTTAGATCAGTGCTAGAACGCCTTTATCTAGTTAAGCAGCTTAGATTCTCAACTATTCGAAATGGTAAGCCACTTTTCTGATTCAGCTTTATTCGAACAATTCTGAGAATCCTTTAGGCATCGGGCTTGAACCAAGAGCAAATTGATGGTCAGTCACCTTCACTTTCTTTAACCAGCCAGTTGGTTTTTATTTTAATTCTTTTCATTATTTCAAGAAGCGAAGCAGGTTTTCGACGTGTTCGATAAGAAATACGAGAGCAAAGTAGACGCCACTCAAATCGCTGATATGCTCAGAGCTTTGGGCTTGGCTGTTACTAATGAGGAATGCGCCAAACGAGGTCAGACGGACAAAGCCGGCGTCAAGTCTATTACAGTCGATGAGTTTTTGGCCATCTATGCCGAGTTCTCTAAAATGCCCGTCAAGACCTTCGGCACATATGAGGACTTCATGGAGGGTCTTAAGCTGTACGATAAGGAGTCAAATGGACTGCTATCACTTGGCGAACTCAGCACTGTTCTTGTCGGTCTTGGTAAGTTATTCGAGCTATTCTAACTTACAATTAATACAAACATATAAAAACTGTAGCTGAGAAACTGCCGGTCGCTATGGTTGAAGACATCATGAGATCCACCGATACCAAAGAAGATGCCGATGGCAACATCAACTATGATGGTGAGTCCTTTCAAAGATACCTCCCTGCCTTAATTGAGAGCAATCTATTATAAACCTGATTTTTTCAGTATTTGTAAGAAAAGTCATGGCTGGACCGTTCCCGTCTCAAGACTAGAGAACATGTCGACGTCATTTTTCTATTAACTTGATATCAAATCAAATAACTTGCAACTCACGCATCGTCACTTTTGATTATTTAATCTTATTCTCATTTTCTCATCTATTTCCTCGTTTTGCTCGAGAGCTTGCACACGCTTAGAATTAAAAAGAATGGCTAAGACTAGAGGCATCTATAAGTTCTCATCACGTGCCATCGATGAAAATGAATCTCAACTAGATTGTGCTCCGCTAATAATAACCCACCAAATATCCAACTAGAAGCAATAAACAAGAAAAAAATTTCAAATTTGGCTTGTACCTAAAATTATAGCTATTACGAAATTTGAAACAAAAATTTGGCATGATGATTTATTCTTGAAAGTTCGCGGCCAATTTTAAAATGGGTGATGCGAAAGTGGTCGATTTTTTCGATTCAAGACAAAAAATGATTTAGGACGAATACAAGGTGTCAATAATAAATAGAAGGGGATGAGCCAATTAAGCTATGACTCCAGCTAAAGCTCTGGGTTTGCTACCTAGACAGGCTAGTTAAGTAATATGTGAGAGAACTGTTTCTGGACTAATTGAAATAACTTGACTGCTGAATATCACTGACTCGATCCTCGGTTACGCTAAGTTAAAGAGAAAAATGTTCGCTGCTTTGGACTAGACATTACGACTCATCGATGACTATAAATTTAAAAATGAAGGGCGTCTCTCCGCTCTTAATCGTCTATTGGTCTTCGAGATCTCTGAAGGCCGCTAGCATTCTCTCGTTCAGTTCGAGTAGTTCTCGTCGAATCTTTTCCTCACTGTCTTTGCTTGGATCTTTGAATTTCATACTGCTTAGCTCGTAAAGAATTCCTCCCATATGATCCTTAATTGTGTTCCATGTAATCTTGTTTTCAGACTGGGCAGTGGATTCAACGGCCCGACGAGCTGCATCATAAAATCCGATTATGTTTTGCATCATAAGAACTGACTTGTAGAACGGACAGTAGCGATCATAGGTAGTGTATCCATTCTGCTGTAAAAAGTCATCTTTGATCAATTTAGCGACTTCAAGCGTAATTTTGTCGGTTTCCGCGAGTGCATTCTATGTAATAAAAAAACCTGTTTTTATTCTTTTATTTAGTTTAATGAATCAAACCTACCTTGCCAACAAGTTGAACGATTTCCGACAAATCTTCTTCTTCTTGCAAGATCTCTTTACACTTAATTCATTTATTAGCCAAATTTTCTAAAATTTTAAATTAACAGACAGATTTACTTACTTTTGTTCGGAGAGGAACGAATTCTGGGAAGTTTTTTTCATAGTAATCGTCCAAAGCTCGCATGTATTTACTGTAACTGATAAGCCAGTTGACTGAGGGGAAATGCTTTCTCTGGGCTAGCTTTTTATCCAGACCCCAAAATACTTGAACAATACTGAGAGTAGCTGCTGTTACGGGATCAGCAAAGTCACCTCCTGGTGGAGAAACGGCACCAACGATAGTAACCGAGCCCTCTCTTGCCGGATTACCAATACATTTGACTCTACCGGCTCTCTCATAGAACGACGCAAGGCGTGCAGCCAAGTAAGCTGGATAACCAGCATCTGCAGGCATTTCCGCCAAACGACCGGATATTTCACGCAAAGCCTCAGCCCATCGAGAAGTTGAATCAGCCATCATTGCCACGTTATAGCCCATATCTCGGAAGTACTCGCTAAGGGTGATACCAGTGTAAATAGATGCCTCTCGAGCTGCTACAGGCATGTTTGAGGTGTTTGCAACAAGGGAAGTTCGCTTCATAATTGATTCAGTTCGGCCATCGACCTCCATTGTCAGCTTGGGGAAATCCTTCAATACTTCAGCCATTTCATTTCCTCTCTCTCCGCAGCCAACATAAATGATGGCATCGCTGTTTGAGAACTTGGAAAGCGATTGTGAAATGACAGTTTTTCCGCAACCGAATGCACCCGGGATGGCTGTTGTTCCTCCTTGTACACAAGGGAAGAGAGCATCTAAGACGCGTTGTCCAGTAAGAAGAGGATGATTGGCAGCCAATTTCTCGGCAACTGGACGCTGAGTTCGGACAGGCCAGATTTGCATCATGCTGTGTTTGGTGATCTGTCCCTCGAATTCGGTCTCAAGAACGACATCTTCCACGTTATAGGTTCCAGGCTCTGCGATTCTAACCACAGTTCCTCTTGCTTTCGGACCTAGCATGATTTTGTGGCGAATAAGCGAATTTTCTTGAACAGTGCCAAAAATATCTCCGCCAGTAATGTGACTGCCGACCCTGATGTTCTCTGGAACAAACTCCCACTCTTTTGATCTGCTCAGAGCTTTGCAGTCGACACCTCTCGGAATGTAAATGCTCTGAAACAACTCTGAAATATCTTCTAGAGGACGCTGGATACCATCGAATATTCCATCCATAATTCCAGGGCCCAACTCAATTGACAGAGGCTTTCCGGTTTTATATACAGGATCGCCGACAGTCAAGCCAGCTTTAAGTATTTTAAATTAATTAACTAACAAATAGTTATGGTAACCCAATTGATTAATTACATGTGTCTTCGTAAACTTGAATGGTTGCTAAATCTCCTTCCAATCGAATGATTTCGCCAACAAGCTGATAGTATCCTACCCTGACGAGCTCAAACATGGCGCTACCGCCCATTTGGTTAGCTACCACCACTATAAAAATTGATTAGCCAAATTAAAATATAAAATTTCTGCTGCTCAATTTTTCTTACCAGGACCCGAAACGCCATTTATGTAGCCAAGACTTGACTCTTTGCTATCATCAGACAGCCGCGGAAGCTCATTCAGCTTTTGTGCTAGTTTGTCCATATTAATTTTAGAATTTGAATCTAATATATTTGTTATAAAGTTAAATTCAAAAACTGCTTGAACGTAAATTTCTAGAGTCATGAGCCAACGCTCATATGAACGAAAGAAAAAACCAAACGCCGAGCTGGGTAAAAGCGTCTTGATGCGATTCGAAAACTGGTCTCTTGCAGTCAATCGCAACCGCTTCCCATCATAATTGTACCAGTTATGAAAAGTGAAGCAACCAGCTCTTCGACTACTTTGAAACAATGCTCAGGTTCAAGCTAAGCTAAGCTAAGGGCGTTCAGATGGCCAATAGAGATTCAACTTGAACCATTTATCGCATTAGTATGTAGAGCGCTTACAGACGCGAGAATAAACACACAAAAAAGGTCATGTGAACATTGAAATCATGAGGCATGATATATGTGATCATTTTCCGTCAGCAATCTTTAACTATCTAAGCAATCTCAAACTAACAAAACAAAATCTGAATAATTGAAGTGGTTATATTTCTGGTATTTGACATGGCGCTTTGCGTGATATCAAACCACACGATAATAAAATAGATCGGTGGCCATCGATGGATGCAGATCGTCACCATCTTATTCATATGAATTATTATTAATAGTCGCATTGCAATTATGCGTTGTGTTTTAAAAGCACTGTCGCTTCGTACTTGCAAGAAAGCGTAAATTGATGTGACATAAAATTAGGCTTTACAGCAAAATAGCCCTGAGTTCTATCCGCGCTGCGATGATCAATAACCTATTGCTGCCAGAATATAGGGAGGGGCTAGTTGTATTTTTGCTCACGAGTCCTTGAGTCCTGCTCAGATAATGTTCAAGAGATCTCAACTAGAGATAAACAATTAGCCAATAATCGTGTACTATTCGAATATTCACGGACATCTTTGAGCTGTTAAATTTACAACAAACACGGAATTGGCTGTAGATAAGAGCACGCGATAGAGCGATCAATCATCAAAAGCTTCGATATTGGCTTTATCTTTTTAACCCTGGCGACCTTTCCTAGTTAAACATAACAATCAGGACTAGGAACTGGCTATAAATAAAAAAGAAATTTAACTCTAATATACAACAAAATATCCTCGTAATACTCGATTTGCCGAGAAAATATTGAATATGGTGATTCTTGCCTTTCACCAGTTGGCGCCCATCATTGTGCTCTTCGCTGTACATGTTTTGGCCAAAATATATTTTATCGAAGTCAAGTATCCTTTGAAGGTAATTTAGCGGTCTATATAATCCTTAGAATTAAAGTTAAAGAAAAAATTCTTAAGGGTGTAGAGCCTCCGCCGGGAACGGTTTGGCCTATGCCAAGGATTTTGAACTCCACATCTGATAGACTTATATATTTGAAGAAAAGTCAATTCAAGATAACTCACAACCTGCAAATCAGCTGCGATATTATGGACGAAAACCTTCGCCATTATCAAAATATAATTTTCCCTCGACGAATTTATAACGAGGATACCATAGGACCCAATGATCCACTACTGAATGAACTAGTTATTTTTATTAAGGAGGAAAATCTCTGTCCTGGATATCCAACTTCTGATATGAATGAGTCATGTACGATATTGCGTTGAATTTTCCGTTTGGTTCGTCGTTCTA
The DNA here is from genome assembly GCA_019059635.1 of Proales similis. Taxonomy (NCBI): domain Eukaryota; kingdom Metazoa; phylum Rotifera; class Eurotatoria; order Ploima; family Proalidae; genus Proales; species Proales similis. Next base: position 1,213,004 of record JAGVRJ010000015.1, read on the forward strand.
AACATAAACTTAAAAACTAGATCGGATCGATATCAACAAAAAGGTGGCCCTTTTGTCTTCCGATAGCATATGGGGTGCTATTAGAGCCCTGGAAACTTTTTCCCAACTGTTATTCTACACCGATGAGCTCAAGCTTGCGCTAAATGATTCAACGCTTATTGTGGATGCCCCAAGATTTCAGCATCGAGGACTTATGCTGGATACTAGTCGGCACTTCATTCCAATCCCTCTTCTCAAAAAGCAGCTTGATGCTATGAGTTACAGCAAACTTAACGTATTTCATTGGTAACTAAATCAAAACTAATTGTTTTAATCAAACACTTTTAATTTCAATCTTTATTTAAGGCACATCGTAGACGATCAATCTTTTCCTCTTGAGATTTTGAAGTACCCGAACATCACAAAATTGGGCAGCTACTCCCCTGCACATGTTTATTCACGGTCCCAAGTCCGAGAAATTATTGATCATGCTCGTCTTCGTGGGATACGCGTTATTCCTGAGTTTGATACTCCTGGTCACGTATACTCATTCGGGAAGGCATTTCCTCGTAAATAATTTAATTTTATTTCCTTGCGTTTTCATCCCTTAGTGTTTCAATAATTTTTGAAATCAAGAATTTATAACTGTTTGCTGGGCGAACGGTCGGCCTTATCAAGCTATTTACAGCGTACAAGGCAAAGCTGAAATTCTCAATCCAACATTAGAGTATCTTTATCCCTTGCTGGAGGATATCTTGCTTGAATTTAAGGAAGCTTTTGTGGATGAATATATTCATTTGGGAAACGATGAGGTCTACTATGAATGCTGGTAACAAACCTGCTAGTTCTTCAACATAATAAATCTAAAATCGGATAAAAGGAAATCGAATCCTGATATTAAAAAATGGATGCAAATGATGAATTTCACTGAATACCACCATCTTCAGGCTTACTACTCATCAAAACTATTGAAAATAGTTGATAAACTAAAAAAAAAGGCGATAGTCTGGCAGGGTAGCTACAATATTTTATTCTCTATAAAAGAGGTTTCTGATTGATAGTTAATTAACAAGATGTTTACGACAATGGTGTTGATGTAAGTAGTAGATGGTAGATTTTTCTTCTCTCAAAAATTAAACCTATTTATTTACATAGTTGGAAAAATCAACTGAAATTCAAATTTGGAAAGATACCGACACTCTACCAGAGCATAGACGCTGGTACGAGTACCTGAACGACATCACCCGTGATGGATACAAAGCCATCCTGTCGAGCCCTTTCTACATCAACTTTGTGAGCTATGGCTATCAGGAGTGGTACAAATGGTATCAAGTTGAGCCGTTGAGCAACTTCACTGGCGACGCAAAACAAGCCGAGCTATTGATTGGAGGAGAGATTTGCCTATGGGCGGAATATGTTGACGGCACAAACATCGGTAAGAGTTAGTTGCTCTGTTGGTTTTTGAAAATGCTAAAAGACAAGTTGGACACAGAATCGAGACTGTGGCCCCGAGCAAGTGTTATTGCTGAACGGCTTTGGAGTCCGGCTAGTGTGAATGATCCAGAAGAAGCCAAATTTAGACTGGATGAGCATCGATGTAGATTGTTGAGGTGATTTTTGATTATTTTTCAAATTGGCCGTGTGCCCAAATAAGAGACTTGGCTTGTAGGAGAGGTGTGCCAGCTACGCCAGTCTTGAATGGCTACTGTGGTGATTACGAATACGGAATGGAAAAGAGTGTGATATTTGACCCTGAATTCAATTACGGATGGCCGTAAATCATTTGTCAAACTTGAGCTCATCTTTTTTTAACAACTTAAACTGACAATTTTTGATTAGAAAAATAAAATTTGACTCTTTCTTAATAATTTATTTTCCGATACAAGTAAGACTTTCGCCTATTGGTTGTATTGGATCTCAAAATCAAAGTAAGGTTTGTCGAAGTAGTGAACACGAATGAAACCGTCTTCTCCGCCACTGCTATAGCTGAATTATGCGATTCAGAGTCAGTTTGGTCCCATATGATCAGAAGTTAGAAGGAAATTTACCTCTTTCCGTCGGGATGGAATGCCACGTGATTGATTGGACCGAAGTGATCCCTTACTCGCGCAAACTCATCTTCAAATATCAAATGAAAGAAACGAGCCTCGAATTTTCCTTGGCGACCTTGCAATGCAGCTTCAACAGCCTCTTGACCTCCTCCCAAAAGAACATGATCACGGAGTGGTGATATTGCCGCCGAATTCACTGGTTTCTCAGTTTTATAAGTTTTAAGCTCTCTCAAGGTGTCGATTTCAAAAAGCTAAATAATAAACTTATTGATATTTTATCGTAAATAAAAGATTTGAATCAGTACCTTAGCTCGACAGTCTTTTGATGCTGTTATCACGAAAGCTTCATCTTTGTCTTTTTGAATATCCATTATTTGCTTGTCATGAGCTCGCGCTTTCCTTGAAAGATAATCTTTGGGTCTTCTCATATCCCACAGAATAAGATCACCGTTTTCATGACCAGTAACAATTGTATCGTCAAGTGTTGCCCAAAGAGAACTTGTAATCTTTGAGTAGCCCATGCTTGTCACATCAAGGAGATTAATCGGATCGGCGTTAGCAGGTTCACGAATATCTCGAATTATAAGTTGGCAACTCGATCTTAGGGTACTATCTGTACTATAGATCACCAGATTTCCGCTGTAAGAAAACCCGCATGTTCTGACTGGATTCGCACATTTCTGCTCCCATTTCTCCTGACCAGTGCGTGCATCCCAAAGCTTGCAAGTTGCATCTCCACTTCCAGAAATAAGACTAGTTGTTTGCCAATCAACATCAATGCACCAAACGGCACCATTATGGCCATTGTAGGTGCCCAAACGCTCTCCATTAAGAGAATACCAGACGTTTGGATTTTTATCTTTTGAAGCAGAGAATAGCAAGTCGCCCTCTCTGTTGTATTTGATTTTAGTTATTGCACGTTCGTGTCCTTGCAAGAGAATCGGTCTCTATTTTAATGAGTCTATTATTATAAGGTCTAGCCGATCATTTAAAACTTGTACCATTTTAGGCGAACTCTTTTGATGATTTAATACTCTACTCTTCAAGTAGCTTCAAATTGCATGCGCTCTAGTTAAAGCTTTTAATGCATACATTCATGATTTCCGAGCTGGCAGAGCACTCTTAAGTTCGCTTTTTAAACCTCAATATCAAATATCCTCAATATCCTTAATTATCAGGATTCTCATCTTAAATCCTCAAGAGGAGATTCTAGGTAAATTATTTTTATTTTTCTATATGACAGGTTTTACCGATAAGGGTTGTACGCTAAATCAAGTTCATGTTTAATACATTCAGAAAATATTAACTTTCAAAAATAATATTCACAATACACAATTTCATAGAGTTTAAATTTGCAAATGAATACTTTTGAATTTTGAACAAAAATTTGATTTTCCAAAGGGGTTAAAGAGCAGTGACTATAAGGCAAGAGTCGTAAGTTGGTTTTAGATCTCTGTTTAAATCTGGCAAAAGATAAAGAAAGGTCTGCAATGAAGCTATACCATAATGAGAGAAAGCAAGCTTATATTTATATGTAGAACTGACATATACAAAGGCTTTCTATGAATACCAGCCGTCCTTATGCAAACTCGAAAAATTCGATCGCCACTTTCCATTTGCGTTACACTTCTTGGTTATTATGCGTATTGCCTCAATAGTGAGTTTTCTATAGCATATCCTTCAAAAGCATTAATTCTTGTGCTCTATTTGGAATCTTGTAATTTTTTCATGCTAATTATCTGAATCTTTTAAATAGCCATTAAAACGCCTGAAATTCTCAAAGAATATACTTTCTGGGAATGGGTTAAGTATCGATTGAAATTTGGGCAGTCTTGTTTGAAAACAGTTTCTAGAAAGCAGCTCAAAGACTGCCAAGTTCAAATGCATATCAGCTCAAATTCCTTGAGAATCAGATAGATAACCGTTTACAACCTAAAAATTTGATCAATCAATAAAGTCAAGTTATCATTTATTTCCAGATTTTTATCAAAAAAAGCAAATAACTTGTCATTACCATGAAAGTTTTTTGAGTATACTTAAAGCTTGATTAATGATTGAAATTGACGTTATTAAAATGATTAGGCCGATTAATTACACTCTTCATCGTCTAAATCGATTAAACATTATTGAAAGTTACAAAAATTATTACTAAGATTATGATCGCTTATTGGTTTCTGATTGATAAAAAACTCCTATCTTCAAAAATCTGTCAGCTAATCTGTCAGCTAATTTTATTCCATAATTTCTAAGCGGCTTCCCGATTTTGTAGAGTTTTAAGGCTCTCTCCGGAAACTTGGCTTATTAAGGAAGGAAAAAGCACGTCCTGGAGCCAACCATGCCATTGTGTGTTAGAGATCTTGTCTGCTTTTTCCGCTCACGACGAGCATATAACGTCTTGCTAGTAAACTCTTAGCTCTCTAATGCCATAAATCAATACGCTTTCTGCGCCTTGAATTGCAAATAATGCCAGCCTTTCGGCAACTTAAGTTTTAATTTGCCAATTGGAAATTTTCTTTCATATTTTTTATTTTATTTGAGGCTCAAACTTATCTTATCAAACGTTAGTGTTAGCGCAAGATCAGACCATTCGTAAGTTTAAATTGACATGTATTATGCATCAAGTTCAACGAAATGCTGTGCCTTAGCTTTAATGCAAGCTCTCATCGTGGGTAAGTCTTAATGCACGTAAATTACATATTAGCGTCCAGATTGAGTCTGTGCCAAGCATTCAACGGCTTGAGCCCTGACAATAAAATTTTGATTTGCGCTTCCGCCATTCCTTCAACTCATCCATATTCATCTTATTACTTATGCACATTGCATTTGATCCAATTGAGAAATGCTCTTCCCGAACCGCATTTCGTACGAGAAGATCTCCAAACAAGATCGATTTTCAGTATTTTTCTTTTTTTCTCATTCCCTTTTTTTCTGAATTTTTTTTCATCTTTCTTTGAAAATTATTTTAGAGTAATTAAGTGTTTTGGAACAACATGAATGCTCTAATCACGGGCTTAAAAAAAAGTACTTGTCGCGCGGTTTCTTTACAGTGGAATCGTAGCTTGTCGCATTTAACAAAATATTCGAATTCAGAGCTGAGCCGAAAGGCACTATTAAGCTCATCAACATGCCCGGGTTCTAGGCCCTACTCGAATCATGTCGACAAAGAAAATGAACAAGGAAAACCGCAGTGGGAGAGAACCGATCGTTTTGTAAGTGTTTGAGAATCAGAACTTTGCAAATGTTAAACATGTATGATTCGTTCATTCAATAGAAAATTTATTATGGGTTCAATGATAAAGATGAAGCTGATGACAAGATGATGGCTCATATGACAACCTTCATCGGAGCTTTTGTTTTTCTCTGTATCCCATTTTTCTTGATTTACTACTATCCAGATTACAAGTGAGTATAATTGAAAAACGAGCAAACAGGAATCAATATATTTTTGATAGAACAAACGAATGGTGCTGGCGAGAAGCACATCTGGAGTTGGCGCGGAGAGAAAAGGCTAACTTACCCTTAGTGAATCCAGAATTAGTACCAGTGGAAAGAATCAAATTGCCGAGCGATGAAGAACTTGGCGATACCGAAATTATCATTTAAAAGAATTTATAAACCGGTGGCCAGATCTTGGCCACTCTTAAGCCTTAAAGTCTTCTTACTTTAAGTTGCTCTTTTTCCAAACAAAAATAACTAAAGAAAACGGAAAAGCAGTATCATTAAGGAAAATAAGGACTAGGCTCCTGCGAATAAAAGCACGTCGCGTACCCAATCAAACAATAAATCAAAGCGCATAGAGAGAATCTAGCCATTTCGTGGGTTTGAAAGCCCACGCTAAGCTATCAATTTATTGAATTGCAATTCAGATTTGCATTGGATATAATTTTATTCACTTTATATGGGTGAATATTTTGCTCTTCGCCAGGTTTATGTCGAGATCTGTGTTTATGAGAGTGAAAGAGAAAATTAATCGTCAATCGACACCGACACCGATGTGTATCGCAATTCTCATGAGCCTGAGAAAGAATCACACGGCATCAAATTGAATTCATGATTAAATTGCTGCCCATCATCAAATGCGTAGCAATATTTATGTTTAATCAATCTCTTCCTTTTGTTCCCTAGTCAATAGCTGCCAAAGAAAATAATTATTTTCGATGGGTGCTCTTGATGCACACATTGATAATGAATATTTTTTCTTATAGATTTGCCTCAGCTTACTGAGTCGCCATTGAAAAAGGTGTCTCAGATTCTTGAATACCGATTGCATCTATTCTATTTGAATTCAAGACTTTCAACTTAAAAATTGGACCGAGAAACAACTTTAGCCAGCTAGTTTAACCATCAAAAACACTTAAAATGAGCACCATTAGGTCACGCGATCAATCACCGGAACAAGTTCTTATAAAGCATCATTTTGTAGATGTTCATAGTCATTTCGAATTTAAAGATGTTCTCGGCACGTAAGTCAATTAGCCGATCCCAGTTTCGAACCAATTTTGATTGAATATATTACTTTTTAAGGGGCGCCTTTTCGGAGGTGGTCTTGGCTAGAGAGTATGCCACTGGAGAGCATGTAGCTATAAAATGTATTAAGAGGAAAGCTTTGAAAGGGAAGGAAGAAACTCTCCATAACGAAATCTCAGTTCTAAAAAAGTCAGTAATTTGCCTCGGTTTGCTTTTCATCATTTTTCTAAATTGGCTTAAAGGCTTCATCACCCGAATATTGTACAGTTACTCAACACTTATGAAGATAAACATCATGTTTATCTTATAATGGAACTGTAAATAAGTTCATGAATGTCAAATGTTGTCAAATGTGTTAACTAATTACGAATAATTTTTCGTATTTATAAGAATTATCTGTTGTTTTGTTGAAACTCAAGATATTTGATTTCATCAAATTTCGAAAGGGTGACTGGCGGTGAGCTGTTTGACCGAATAGTAGCCAAAGGTTCTTATACTGAAAGAGATGCCAGCGCTCTAATTGGCCAAATACTTAAGGCCGTGGACTATATGCATGATAAAGGAATTGTGCATCGAGACTTGAAAGTAAAATCACTAAATAATGGCCAAAGTTCTAGATATTAACAAAAGATTATTTTCAGCCTGAAAACCTGCTTTACGAAAGTCCTGAAGAGGAGGCAATCATCAAAATAAGTGACTTTGGACTCTCAAAAGTAATTAACTCAGGAATGATGATGACTGCCTGTGGAACTCCAGGATATGTTGCACCTGAAGGTTAATATCGAAATTCTAAAAAAAGCTTTAATATTGATAATTTTTGCGTGATAAAGTATTAGCCCAAAAGCCTTATGGTAAAGAAGTTGATATATGGTCGATCGGAGTCATATCTTATATTCTGTGAGTAAAAGCCTGATAAACCAAAATTAAATTAACAGCTTGAAATCGTCCTTTTTCAAGACTTTGTGGTTATCAACCCTTTTTTGATGAAAATGACAGTGTACTTTTCGCTCTTATACTAAAAGGAGAATACCAGTTCGACTCGCCTTATTGGGATGACATATCTGAATCAGCGAAAGATTTTATTCGAAATCTGATGTGCTTGTCAGTAGAAGATCGTTATACGTGCAAAGAGGCATTAAAGCACCCTTGGTATAAAATACAATATCCATTTATTTTAGACACAGAATTATTTAAAAAGAATTTTTTCTAAATTAAGGATTGCTGGAAATACTGCCCTTGATAAGGATTTGGTTGCTACCCGAATAAACTTTCGATCTAAATGGAAGGTATAAGCACTCGATCGACTAGAAAATTTTAAAAGGTCTGACACAAACATCTTTTTTCAGAAAGCTTATAATACCGCGGCAATTATTCATAAAATGCGACAACTCAGTATTATATCTCATGATACAATCCAATGTTCATCGAACAATAGCCAAAATGAGATTGCAGGAGAGGAATTACATTTATTGGAAAAACCCAACACGATAAATGAGTCTGCTTCAAAGCATTCAGAAGCTCATAAAATTTCAAATGAAACTCATATATCATCTTCGAACCAATCAAACTATCAAGTGAATTGCAATACCATGTCTTCTAAACAGTCGAATAGTAAAAACCATGAGGAATTTGTCACCAAAGAGATTGATGAAGCATAGTTTTAGATCGTAAATATCTTTGTCTGACTCAGTTCAAAATTTCAAGAGCATTGCTCTGGGCTATATTGACTCGTAAATAATGAGCATCTCTACTTTTAAATCACATCTTTTGTTAAAAATTCCAAGACATTCACGTCAATTTATTGGCATTTCCCTCATCGATCGAATAAAAGCGATTTTTTGCATAAATTATTTCGTTTTTTGCATCGAAGATCTAGTTTTTGCATTCATGAAATTTCATAAGAACTAAGTCTGACACATTTATTATTCCCTTAAAAATTCTAATAGATGGAACAAAACTTAAACTAAAGCAGTAAGGAATTTAAAAGCAATTTAAAGCAACTCAATGAACTCTTTGATGCACACTTGTCCATTTGAATTTTTGTCAACACTTTTCACCATGCGATCAACATCCTCATCTGTTAGCTGAAAGTTAATTTCGGCATAAATCTTTCTGATTCCTTCCCTTAATTCGTTCTCGTCTAGATATCCACTCTGATCTTTGTCGAGTTCGGCGAATATCTTGGAAGCCACATCTCTTTTTTCTGCGCTATCCATTTGTTCTACTTTATTCCGAAATTCTAAAATAAGAATGAATAACGGTTAACTGAAAAAAAAAAGAAATGTTTTACCGAACGGACTTGAAATTCTTTTTTAGGTAAGACAGCCTCGAATAAATTATCCTCAAATGTTGGGTTTCTTAGCAACACAAAAAGACAATATTCTGCTTCTGATTGATGGAGTTCAGAACTTGAAATTGCATTATGTAGAAAAACATCTTTTGTATTTTTTCTCGATTATTCATTTGAAGTAGTTTTTTATTTATCATTGGTGGTTTTAAAATGAGGATTATGTGCAAAATAATTTTTCCAGTTTTCTTGATTCTACACAACCTTTTGAATAAAATAAAGGCACAACCTAAAATAAATTGCTTGAAAAGCTCTGGATATTATGACTGAGAGAGTTCGAGTATTTTATTGATTAATGTATTTGAGGATTGTTATATTTCACCTTCAATATTTTCGTAATCTTTTTTCCTGATCCCTTCATTAAGTGAACAAGCTATAAAATTTTAAATAAACAGTGGTTTTCTTTTTTAAATACAATGGGGAAAATAAAAGCTGACTATCAGATCATGAAATACCGACCTTTTTAATAAGCTACTCTATTAATTAGGTCTGAATGGGTTAGGATTCAAATCTGCCACAAACAAGTAAAATTGAAAATTCCTCATTAAGAATCTAGGATAATAACTTAACGCTTTTTCCCAAATCTAAATTTGTAAGTTAAACATAAGTTTTGAAACTAGCCCACCATGCCATACTCAGCTTTCGCATTGAGTAGAATAACCATCGTCTGGGTAAAAAGCTCAGCCTTTTAATAACCTTTATGGCAGAGTCTGGGCCATATGCCAAAATTTGTTGCTCGGGCAATATTAATTAAACTTAAAAAAAAAAGGTAGTAAAATCGACTCTGGGGAGTAAATAATGTAAATTCGTTCCCATGAGAATGAGCAAAATGAGAATTTTTTTCACCTATTCCCCAAGATTTGCTTTTTTTTTTATTCTTTAGTAGCGGTTTTCTCCTGTGCCTTAGTTTTTAATTCCAAGACTTTTATTTTAATATTGTTTTGTTAAATGTATAGTAATTCAAACCGGTAGGAATCCTCAATTCACATCAAACTTCTCACACTTACACTTAACTAAACAAGGACTTAGTTCAATCTAGTTTCGGTTCTGGGCTTTTAGCACGAAATAGAGGTCTGTCTGACATTTTTCATGTTTTATAAACAATGCGTCGATTAGCTCCCTAGAGCCTGTAAAGATGCTGCCATATTCATAAATCTCAAGTGTTTCCCTGGTCTATATAAAACAATTTCAGCTGCCAGTTGTAGACAAAACACACATTTTCCGAAGTCAAAAAAACCTGAATTCTAACCTTATCGAGTATTAAATCTAATTTAAGTGTCATATACTTAAACTCAGTTTATTTTTTCAGCTATAGGCTTCTGTTACGCTATTTTACTTGGTTGTTACCTTGGTAGTCCAATGAATGGATCGTTACTGCATTCGTATATTTAGACTTCTATTTTTTAGTTTATAGTCTTAGGAATCCTTTTAAGAAAAAAAAAAACTCACCAACAATAGTTTTGAATTCTGACAAAATACACTGGCAAATTGATTTTTTTGTTTGAAGCAAATGGTAACTAATTGACGCGATCGATCGTTTCATAGAGACATAAGCGTTTTTCACCGCCAATTAGAGAGCCATAATTCGCTTTTATAACTCATACCTTCCTTCTCTTCATCGACAAGCTTCTCTTGATATAATTTAATTTTATTTTGAGCTTGAAATTGAAATATTCAGATAGCAAAAAAAGCGCATCCAAATGCTTACATCGTACAAAACCGAGCCCCGTGTCGATTTCGATCAAACACCTCGAACAAGCGACTTTCAATCCGGATCATCTAATAACATTAGCCCATATGCGTTGGAGTATTTGAATACAGTGAGGGAAAATCGCAGCATTTACGGAAATTACGTAGACAATTCACTGGCTTATGACCCTCACAAAGAAAAGAAATCGGTTTATAATGTCGTTTACGAGACAGATGCGTACAATCCATGGGGTTTGTTTTCGAGCTTTACAACATTGAGTAAAAGTATTTTTAATGAACGAGTAAAAAGGAAAACCGGGAGGCGGAGCTCCTAAAATCGATTTGCATACCGGTCAATTAGAAACCAAGATTGCAGGCACTCTGAAATGGAACCTTAGTAAGCAGGCCAAAATTCTGACAAATTCCAAGTTACTGATAAAATTATAAAAGACGGTGAGACTGCTGAAGATCGTAAAAAAAGGTTGATGAGCAACGCAAGAACTCATAACCGCAACATTTTAGCTTATCGCAAAGAGCCAATCGAAACCTCTCAGGTATCCACTGGTACAACAACATACGGATATAATTACAGAGATCCGATGATAAACAATAACAATGGCACATTTCAAAATAACGCGCCAGCTGCAATTCCGCTCAAGGCATTGAATAGCGCACCTATTCAACAAGCTGCAGCTGAGATGACAAAACCCCAAAATGGCATTATAAATATGACACAATTGGAAAAGGAAGCTTCTCATCGCTCGGATAGATGGCAAAACTTGAAAAGCAGTAGTTGGGCCTCGGGAAACCAGTCTAACCAAGATAACGTAATTTTTATTCTTAACGACTATCAACTTACGTTGAGCATAATAAAAAATTAGTTCAGCCGAGTTCCAGTGCAAAGTGGATTGACGGGACCGTCACGGCGATCAAATCGAGAACTCAATCGAATAAGTAATAAACTTTTTACTGACAATGAACCAACGCAGGATTCTCCGAACAACCCATACTGGTTTGGCCGGGCTGGTCCGTTCCAAGCTGTGCCAAAGCCGACAATACCAAAGAGTATTCCAATCCTTTCAGCTCCACATTCTGTCGGGGGTTCTCAGACACTCGGCAATGACGAATCTAGAGTAACACCAAATATAATGAACCAAAATCGTGAAAATTTTGATTACAAGTTTGTTAATTCTCCATTCAGTAATCACAGAAACAACTATGAATTTGAGCTTAAAAGAACTGAATAGCGGGTTTTGGATTCAATTGATGATCTAAATAAAGTTTCGATTAATAAGAAAAAACTAATACTTGGTTCATATTGTGTGAGCTTTTTGTTTGGATTTATTCTCTATTTCGTAAAAAATCTGTTAGCACAAATTATTGAGGAAAGAAATCAAATGGTGGAAAAGGGAAAGTCACCAAAAGTTTTAAGCGAGTAAAGAATAAGATTCAGCGGTAGTATACAACTCGCAAGGGGAGTTCCGGAAAAAGTTGCACTGTTGCTTTGTTCGCTTTGATTTTGGCCAGCTCTAACGCTCGAGTCTAGATAAGCGTCAAGCATTCGATTGCTGCTAAGACTCTCTTCTTTGCTTCGCTCTTTTGAACTCAATTTTTCAAATTCTACAGGGTATGAGGTACCGATGGATGAAGTTGGTCTATTTCCGTTTTTCTCACTGTGAGCCGAACCAATATTTTCGTGGTTAGGTTGATTATTTGGGCTTTGAAATCCATCGTAGTAGCTAAAATAGTTATTCTGGCTATCGAGTTCGTTTAAATAATATTCGGCGTCGCCAGAGTCGACTTTTTGCGAAATTTGTTGCTCATTAAACTCTAGATCTTGGCACGGTACTGACCCAGGAGGCTTTGAAAACGAGGGAACAGATTCACATGGAAGCTCCTCTATTGTTTGAGCAGTGAATTGGCTAATAAGCAAGCAATCAAACCCTTTTGGACCCGCACAAATTTCCGGTAAAGAAATTATTTTAGGATACAGGTTGCGCTTGAAGATCCAAGAGAGATTGCAATCACATTGTATTGGATTTTGTTCTAGCAAAATTCTTTTTATAAATTGTTGGTTTTGTAAATCATTTTCTGAATTGTGAGTGGGACCATTGTCTACCAATAACAGAGTTTGATTAATTATCATACTGTTCTGGTTTAGCTGATGATGAATTTGTCTGCTGATAATGGACCCAAATGCAGCCTCGTCAACGTTGGTCAGATAATTCCCTCTCAAGTCAATTTCAAAAACATTTATAATTCCTTTGAAAGCCTCAGGGTGAATATGTCGAACATTTGAGTTCATAAAACTAATTGTGTGAATATTATTCGCTCTGTAGAACGCGTCGGCTTCAATAAGCTCGATGTGTGAATTTCTGAGATATAGGTATTTGCAAAATGATAAGCCTCGGAATGCATTCCTATTAAGTACTCTGGTTTTTATTCCTTCCAGATAGAGATGATCTACAAATGCAGTGGATATGAAAGCGTCTCCTTCAATAAGTTCAATAGGCGAAGAGTTCTGATTAAGCGATATACGTAGGTCTGTAACGTTAGTGAGTCCATGAAATGCATGACTTTTGATTCTCTAAAAACATGACAATCAAACAAATAGACAAGAAATTTAAAAATTTAATAAGATAAAATTTTCTTACTTTAATATCGTTTCCAATTAAATCAATAACTTGAATCGAGGTACTTGCGCTAAATATGTAGCCATCGATAACATCTAGATTGTTTCTTATCAATGAAAGGTATTTTAAGCCATTCAAACTTCCAAATGCGTGAGGTTCTATTTGGAACATTCTAGGATTATTGTTAATGATAAGTGTCTTTAAATTGAGTAGATGGCGAAATGCGAACATCCTTATGCGAACTAAATCCGGGCAATTTTGTATAACAACCGTTTGCAATCCAGGCAAACCCTTAAGGCTTTAATAAAAACAACAATTTAGTCAAGAAGTAGCAGTTTACTTACTTCAAATGCATCTGTTGGCACCTCAGTGATGAGAGTTCGAGAAAGATCAAGATAAGTTATCTGTTTGAGGTGTGGCACGTTGGCATTTTTGTCAATTTTAGGAATTTTATCAAGAGTCATTATATGTGAAACATTGATTCGGCCAGCAGAACCTAAAAACGAATTTCCCTGGCAATCCACCATAATTGAGTAAATATCTTGCCCTTTAGCTTCATGATTGAAGTTCGTATAATCGCATGAACAAACTCGATATTCCTTTGGACACTCAATACCGGCCTGGAGAGGTTCCCTTATAAACAATCTCCCGCCGTATCGATCTCTTGGTATGAGATATGCGTGGCTTGAGTAGCTTCCCAAGAAAATCAGATAAATAATAAGTAAAACAAGCAGCCTTTTTTGATTATTGATTAATCCGCGTTGCATTGTTTGAATATAAGCTTAGGCTGATTGATATGTACGTTTCACAATTCAATGATTCAGCTGGTCAGAATCGAATGTTGACGGCCGCTTTTTCGCCCAGATTTTCGCATATCTCTAAATCAAATAAGTGACTTAAGAAATAAGAATTATAAATAGTATTTCATTTGATTTTTGATTAAGTTCCGTTATTTAAGGAACTGAAACGAATAGGACCAAAATTGCGCATAGAGTTAAATAATTTTACGTGCCGACGCTGAGCTATTCATACAATAATCAATAATATTGCAGCGATTTTAATGCTATTGTTACGGCTACCGACCGGGCCAAGTAAGCATTCAAACCTGGATGGCAAAAAGGAGAAGAAAGGATGGACCAAAGAGCGTGTTCGCCAAGGAAGCTCTAATTAAAACCTTATATTGTTAGATCGATGAATGCGAAACATGCCGGGTGACACGTTTTTGCTTAGACACAAAGACGCTAAGCCCAAACGTTTCTTTAATGCGCGCTTGCAAGTAAAAGAACTGAGCACGAAATGCACTCAAGCAATCGAAGTTGGTCCATATGCAAAGTCATTGCTCGTGTAAGCAGACCGCAACTAGGATCTTAGTATGTTGTGAAGCGTGTCGCTTAATTTAGCTGAGCTTATTATGAGATAAACATTGACATGAAACTAGCTGCTTGTCTTCCAATTTGCCTCTAACCCAGCCTACTTGCGCCCCGGATGAAGCGGCAATTAAAAGACATGTTTAACCAAGTAGTCGCCCGAGTTCGCAGCCGAGCAAATTCTGTTTAATTAATTGGAACCCGTTTTGGTGTACAAACAAACCGTCTATATTTTCATGAATATGATTAGCGTCGTCGGCTATTTCTATAGCGATGGCTAAATGACGATGCAAATTGAGAACTGTGACTGTCACTGATAACCAATCGTGCAAATTCATGAAGTGCTTTCAGCAAAATCACTTGAGTGTCGCGACAAGAAACGTTCAATTTCCGTCTTCATCTCCCGTTTACGTCTTAGTAAACTTGAGCCGCCTCGTAAATGATTTTGATTTCTCACCAAGGGACGTATCTAAATCTAGTTCGGTTAATTGCAACAAAAAGTTAAATCGCCGTCTAGAATCATGAGAGCCATGCTAATTAAAACTATCATCTCTCTCAATAATTAGAGTAGCATTCTGATTCTCTTCTTTCCTGCGTTCGCCAGGAATTATCGCATCAGTGCCTTAAAGCATACATAAACGTCTCTTGAGCTGATCTGAAACCTAATGAACACCACACACTGCTTTTTTTGGGTTTGTGCAATTTTTTGTGCAATTACAGGCTCTTTATTCATTTGCGAGCGACCGCTCAATACTCACTATTTCCAGATGAATTGTCAATCAGCCTGATTATCAATCTAGCCCTGTCCTGGTTTTTGATTCGACTAAAGCGTCTCTTGTAGTTGTATAGAGAATGAGTGCTCAAATCGCTTTTTCTCTACCAAACAATTCGAGTTGAAGAAATTTCTCGAGTTGCACAGATGCTTTTGCAAGGAGTGCTATATCCATGCGTACTGCGGACTACGTGCCATTAAACAAATTGTTTACCATGCAAAATCGAAGCTTAGCAAATAGCTGGTAAGCAAATAAGGTAGGCAGGCGAAGAGAAAGTGTTCAAATTAAAAATTAGTTTGCAGAGATAGATCTAATAATTGTAATTGCGCGTTGTGGCTAACTCTAGCATAAACTCATCAGAAATGAATTTAGCATTTAAGTATGTGAAATACGCGACAACTGCGTTCATAAATTAATTGAGCTTCTGTAAAACAACAGCAATAGCCTGCTCCAAATTTTGTGAAATGCAGACTCGTGAAGATGAAGAGGAAAACCGTTCGATTATGTCACTTTTGCTTTTGAGCCGATTAGACCATAGACGTATTTGGTGATTCATCCAGCCTTTTATCGATTTCTTTCATTCTTCATTTAACGTGGGTATTGATGAAGAGGCCCTTTTCATACCATATGGCAACTTTCTCTCGATTATGATTAATAGACTAGATTAAGCTTTTATTGTATCATTAGGTTAATGAAACAAATAGAATCGAAGTCGTTGTTGATTGAAGCTCGCGCTAATGAATCAGCCACAATATGTTGGTAAAACCGCTGAATAAATCATTTAACACGCAGATTTCGTTCCGCCAGGAAATGGCCAAAGTCTAAGGAACTAGTGAAGAAATTTAATGGGTTCATAATGTCTTGTTCAAAACAAGGCTGGACTTTTTTAGCTTAGTTCGATAAAAAACCCTACTTAAACCAGCAACCATACAAAATGAAATCACTGAGAAGTAACTGTTAGAGTAATGAGAAGAAAAGCACAAAACCTAAAACTACCCGCCTATTCACAACTCCATTAAGGAATTGATTTTCGAGTACTGTCAAATTTCATTAGTGGACTGTCGAGTCTTTAGAAACGAATAATTAATTAGAAAGTAAATTGAGCATGCGAGAATGTCCAGCTGAGTTGCGTCGGTCATCTTAGATGTGCTGCTGTTCTTATTGTCGAATCCATAAAGGCAAATTAAATTTAGCATAAGCATAATAGCGAAATGCTTCATCAATAAAACCTGACACCAATAAAGCCAATTCGAGCGGGTATTCAGAAATGAATTAATAGTTACTCACTCATTTAGGGAAGCTTAACTTCAAAAATCTATATGGGTTAAAAATTAACTACTAGTTTAAATAAAAAGGTATGTCTTGAATTCAAATCGCATTCTTATTTACCGCTATATGGCATATTTCTCTGAAAATTTGTGTAAAATGGTAGCTCAGGGGAAAGAGTCAATCAAAGGATTGAAAACGTAGCGAAAGCCTTTAAGATTTTAACGAACGCGAGAATGCGAGTTCCTTATCAATTTACAAAGTAAAGCCACTAAGGACGATAGAGAAATAAGAATCTCATAAATAAAACTAATTAAAAACCATGGGGAAAGAAAAGTAACAAAGCATCGCATTTTCATGAATTATTTATTTCAACACAAACAATTCAGAAAGTAAACAGTTTGAACAGCAGTTGGAATTCATGAGCTTTTACTAATTAGATTGAATATCAAAAAGGAAGAAATCTGCAAGATGCCATAAATTCGGAAGAATCTTTGCTTATTTTCGGTTACGAAAAGTTTTATTTTCTTGAGGCATAAAAGACATTTCGCTTTTTTGATGCCTTGATCAAAAACTGTCACTGGTTAGTCAATAAAATCTTTCAAAAATTGTTGTATTTAAAAACAAGTTAAGAGATAAAAAAATTAACAAAGACCGAAACGATTTAAAACATGCCAAAATAAATAATCAGACACGAATTAATTCAAGATACCGATCAAATATTAAATTCAAGTCTGATGGGCTTTCCCTAGACCGAGCGAGATCAAATAGGTCAGGTTTAATCTTTTTGCTAATATAAAATCTAAGTAAATTTTAGACCTTTCCGAAAGGTCTCTTGACTTTTATTATATTACCGAGAGATATTTGTCTGAACAATTTTTAAAAGTTCTTTACCTATGAGAAAGCGTTTTTACAATGTCTTTGGAAAACCTGCCTAAAATTCAAGATCCTATCATTTGGTCAGTTGATAAAAGGATTAAAAATCTTGAACCGTCAGCCACTCTCAAAATCAATGAACGATCGAATCTTCTTACGAAGCAAGGAAAAAAAATATACAAATTTGGTCTAGGTCAATCGCCTTTCCCAGTTCCGAAATGTTTAGTTGAAGAATTAAAGTAAAATTCAAATGTGTAAGATTTTATTTTTGAGGATCAAGTTGCATAATTTGTTTAGGAAGTATGCATCCGAAAAAGAGTATCTACCAGTTGCTGGCTTGGAAAAGTTACGTTCTGAGTTTGCAGCGTATTTACAGAGAATGTACAAAATAGATCTAAATGCTGATGACGTATTGGTAATGAATTAAAATTTTCTAAGCGGCATGCTCTTAGCCATGCGTTTTCGAAAAATTTCCTTTGCAGGTGGGTCCAGGTTCCAAGGAGTTGCTCTTTTTATGCCAGTTTTGCTATGACTCGGAGCTTTTGTTGCCTAATCCTAGTTGGGTGAGCTACGAAGCTCAAGCTTCAATCGTTCAAAAGGATATTATCTGGCTAGAAACTTACAGTAAAAACAAGTGGGTTCTTGAACCTGAAACGATTGAAAATCACTGTAAGAGTGATCCAGGTAGGCTAAAAGTCGATTTTACGATTCCAGTGGCTTAGGTAGATCAACTTGAAGATAAACCTCGAATGATCATTCTCAACTGTCCTTCCAACCCAACGGGGTGCACTCATAGTCATAAGCAAGTTAGTATTTGATTTAACCTTTGCAACTTTTGCAAGTTTTTGTATTATTTTATAATTTAATTACATAAGCTTGAAGCGATTGCTCGAGTGTTAAGAAAATATCGGATTTTGGCAATTTCTGATGAAATTTATGGAGAACTGAACCATGATGGCAATCACGTCTCCCTTTCCCAAGTCTATCCAGAAGGAACTATTGTTAGCAGTATGTTCTTAAAAAAAGGGAATCCAGTTTCCGCTTAAACTCTTCAAGGTGGACTCAGCAAATGGTGTGGGGCAGGAGGTTGGAGAATTGGTTTATGGGGTTTTCCCAAAAACCTTGGTTGGCTACGAAAAGCAATGATTTCTTTAGCGTCCGAAACCTATTCTTCTGTATCGGCGCCAATACAATATGCCGCTGTTAGAGCTTATAGACATGGGTATTTTTTGTATTAGTTTACCTAAACAAGAGTCAAAAATTTAAGTGTAAAATTTTAAGATGCAAAGAAATAGAAGATTATTTAAAAAAATCACGAGTAGTTTTGCGCATTCTTGGAAGATGGTGTGCACACAAGGTAATATATAACCCTTTAAGAAATGTGTACTTGCGATTCTCAAAACGTTGTTTTTCTCAAAGCTTCAGGAAGTAGGGATAAAACTAGAAGTACCCGATGGAGGTTTTTACCTTTTCCCAGACTTTGAAAATTTGCGCGGAGCTTTGGAACTTGTTGGAGTCAATGACTCGGTAAAGCTCTGCGAGCAGATCCTTAAGGACACAGGTAACGTCGGAAAGCTTTTTCAGCTAAAATTAAAAAAAAGGAATGTAAAAAATCATAAGGTGTGGCAATGCTTCCAGGAAGCGCGTTCGGTAAACGGAACGGAGAACTTCTGTTGAGGATAGCCTTTGTCGACTTCGATGGCAAAAAAGCACTAGAAAATTTAACTGAATTGAATGTAAATTATCAGGCTAGATTAAACCAAGATAATTATAGACACCTAAAAAAACTTTTATAAAGGAAAATACGGAGCTGAGCACAACAGAGATGGAAACCTACATTAAATTGTGCGCGCCAAATATAAATGAAGGAGTATCTAGGGTTTGTGCGTGGATAGAAAATATTAACTCCAAACAAAAAAAACTCGAAGAAAAAGACTAAAAATGTTAGTGTGTCAATCCAGAGCTTTTAGAACCCACACTCTTCTATTTACTTAGAATCAGATGATGATTATAAAACATAAACAGTCAATCAAAACATTTAAAATAAAA